>CM031243.1:46100674-47364424 GCA_018340775.1 Taxus wallichiana var. yunnanensis | reverse complement strand
CCATCATCTCTGCAACTACACCAATCATCATCCATGGGAACTGACCACCTCCTAAATCTAGAAATGCAAAACATGAAATACCCAACATCATCATGGTCATCCATGGACAACCATCTCTCCTAGCCTCATATAATGTCTGGTAATCAAAGGCTCCTGATGAGTATCTCACATCCCAGAGCATCCCCTCCATATAACCTCTACATAGTGTCATCCCTCTCCTCCTCTATGATACAATAGATAGCATGTCCCCTAACTAGCAGTCTCGTAACCCGATGAAAATCCTCCAGGGTAAAATTGAACTCCCCGAAGGAAGCCAAAAGGTATTGGTGGAAGGGTTCCACCTCTCTAACAACACTAGTATCAAACTAAAACATCGTGGATTCGCATTTAAAATATCATACCACCAAACCCCACTACCTCTAAGTGCTCCTAGTCATCATCGAGATAAATCCTCTCGGATCTCATCTAACATAAGAAGAATATGGTCTTGGATGGTCAACTATGCATCCACTTGCAAAACATAGACACACAAAACCAACATTAATACTATCACCAATGTTTATTTTTGAAAAAGGAATCAAAACAATGAAATCAGCTTATAAACATTAACACCATCATTTAAACATACACCATACATCTAAAACAAACCTTAAATAAAAATCATCATCAAAAATATAAACTTTCCTTCAAAATGTAAAATAATTTTGTCATGGATGAATCGTCGGCAATTCACCTCAATCACTAGCGATTGGATGAATCATCGGTGATACCTACTAAATACAATTACAACATCCACATGCCCTAATACAAAATCTATCCATCAAAATCACAAATAATTCATAAAAATAAAACAAAGAAAGGATGAAAACCTACCTCATCTAGCATGGGCTTGCATTTCCAAACTTGAGGATGCCATTTCTACACTTCTTATCTTTAAAAGACAATTTTTCCATGCTCGACAAAGTCTATTTCCAAACATTCAAGTTGTATGATAAGAAAACAAAATACCTTTGGGTTATTTAACCCCTTTTTCACACGATGCAATCATTAACGATTGCATTAATCACCGATGATTGCCCCTAATCGCCGATGATTTACTTGGTTTGGAACTTTTTGTCTACATTGCCTAAAACCATATCATTTTGCACTAATGTGCCATGTTTCTAAAGGTCTTAGCCCAAAAAACATTTGATCAAATCAACATAGTCAAAAATTGGGATTTTACCATTCGTCTATGGGAGACAAGCCCCTTCGGCCCCATCACTTGGTTTTCCAGTTCATCAATTTTACATAGTAAGAGTCATACATCCACATGCATCAAGCCCTTTGGCCACCATGTCACTTCATTCTCCAGTACCTTGCATTGTACTCCCTTCAACTAGAGAAACCTTTTGAAATGAAACACATTCGTGATCATTGTATTGCACTATAGTAGAATCACCCATACCAACACAACCTTTTCATCTTTTTTTGTCTAACGATTTGTCGAAAATCACCAGACAAAATAGGGAAAATGTAGACACAAAATCTACACTCCCTCTTTATCACTACTTCAAGCTCATTTACCGTCAAAAATAACCCATTCATGTTATTCTGCAATATTAGGTTGCCGTTGGTCCCCTTTAATTAAATTAATCTAATGTACACATCACAACATTCCTAAGTCTAATTAATTAATTAGTTGATTGAAATAAATAAATATCCTCACACCTCACCATGCTAACTTAGACACATCTATTAGTTTTAACTAACTTACTAACCTTCTATAAATAACACTCAACCCCCTAACTTATCCCTAACCACCTCTCCACACTTAACTAGTTATAACTAAAACAACTTTCCAAAAATCCCCATCCTCATCCTAACTAATTTAGTTTAGTTCAAGTCTCTCCCACTTCTCATCCTAACCTCTTTTGAGATCATTCAAAATCAAGTTTGAAATAGAAGGAAAATCACTCCTTTTATCACCTAACTAATATTTCCTAAAATCACTAGTGATTTTCCCGATCGCTAGTGACCTATATAAGCTTGTTTCCTAACCTTTTTGGGAGGATTTTTGTGTGTTTTATAGGTAAATTGTTATCTTTCTCGGGCATTCCACAGATCAACCATTTCCAACAAAGCTCCATCATCATTGCTATGCTTCAAGATAGTTGTTTTGATCATCATATCGTTTGTTTTCATTGAAAAATCATCCTCATACGACCAATTCAATCATTCACACAAGGTAGTCATTGTATTTTCATCAATTTTCATCACTTTGTTTACATGTAACATTGTTTGTATCTTAACTGAAATGTCTTGTATGCTATGAAAATTCTTTAAAATCATTGTTTAATTGAGTTTTCATCCTTGTTTTTGTAGTCTGCTAAAATTAATAGTAATCACTTGCAATTGACCTAATCATTGGTGATTCCTACCAAAAACAATTCTTACACACTTTTACCATAACTTGTCAAACCATTGTTGTTTGTTTTTGTTATCATCTAGCATGTTTCCCGGCATGGTGATTTCAAATGGCCTTAAGAGGTAACAACCATACTATTTCCGGTATTGAATATTTTCCCATTATCTGTCATCCATTGTGCTAAGAGTAGTATGATCTGTTTCATGACTTAGAAATTTGTGTGATTCAAAGTCGCACCCTTTGATTTTCTAGAGGCCATTTTTACATCCGCTCAGTGTATCCGTGAAGCCACAGAAGAGTTTTGGAACGCATATTATGAGGTCCAAATATTCCAAGAGGACCTCGAGAAAATGTTAATACAACTATGAAGTTGGCTTAAACATACCAGAAGAATTCTACACCACATGAGAGTTCGATACCAACAGTTATATCAACATCCCTGACACTAACACCACACTTGCACATCTCTATGATACTTAGGAATAAGTGTCTGAATTATTTGTAGAGGATTTCATTTCTGAGCTCAATTCTTATTTCACTGAGGAGGAAGATCTAGTTGGTTCTATAGGATCCAACTTCTCTGAAAACTTGTACACAGATCAAGAATCGATCTTTTGTTCTAAGCTTGTTATCATGCTTTTATGTATCTATCCACCTAAATAAATGACATCAATGGTCATAGTCTCCATTTTTTCATATTATATTACAACATTATTATCAATAAAACTTGATTGATTCATAAGTAGGTTGATATCCATTCAAGGAAGTCTTTGGGCTTCTGGGGACTGGCTTTAGCTAGACAACCTGCCCACTTGTTTTACTAACACCATTTTGTTTAAGTATTTTTGTTGGTAGGCTTGCTTGCAAGGAAAAGAAGCCTTTTTCACTCACTTCACGGAGCACAAAACACAATCACACATTTTGTGGGTATCCTAGAACCCCGCCATACTGAGGTTGAGTTAGGTTGTTACCCCCTTGAGACATCAAGCAAACCCAAGGTAAAACCGTGCTCGACATGATCACTAAAAGGCAAACCACTAAGATATAAGGATGCATAACAACTAGAAAGGACCCAAAAGGAGCGAGAAACATACAAAGAGGTCTAGTGTGCCTGAAGGGGATGAGGGCACCTAAGCACCGGTGTCCGAAATTAAAAAAAAGGTAAAGTGTCAAATGTCAAACTATGAAGTAGGGTGTTCGGGAAAAGAAAGAGACCAAAAAGGAACCTAAGAAGCTAAATATAGTGATCAACATGTGCTTTTCTCCCTTAGGAAACATATAAATTAAATACGTGTGACTCGGACCTAGAAATGTACCCAAGTACGTGTTTTAGTGTCTACATTAGGCTTATGCTTTCAACTCACCAACTAATATGTTTTGGACCCTCCTTCATGTTCCTTCACCAGTTAGCACATTTTTCACCCCCTGATTTCCCTTTTTCCCTTATTAAATTTTATAAGGGACATAATGACATCTAAGACTCGTTTAGAAATTATTTAGTCCACCCATTCATCTACAGTACCCTAGGTTAAATAGAGTGAGTCAAGTGATGAATTAACTAGGATTATGAGTGAGGGAAGGTGTAAATCCATAACATAGCCATTTACAACTCATTTTTGTTCATTTTGACTCCTCAATTTCATGTTCCCTTCCTTTAATTTTGTCAAAATCCCTCATGCTCAAAACAACACCTTTTCTCATATCTCCTCAACCCTTGCTCCAATTTCCATAAAATTTTAAGTATATATTCATTGCAAAAACACCTTTAAATGAAGTATTTACATGCCTAAATTAATGCACCCTGATATTTTATACATCATCCCACAATACTCATTTTGAGATCTACATAAATATGATTATTGAAATCCTCTAAAAATTGGATTAAAGGCCTAAAATGAAAAATAAAATCTTACTCGCAAGTGGTTTTGTTTGAGTCCAACATTGGGAAGATCAATTAATAGTTTTATTAAGAATTTAATGAATTACTTACTAATAATAGCAATTATGAGAAAATTCAAATTTATACACCTCATTTCATTCCCTCGTGTTCAAGACACTCAATATTGCCAAAATTTATAAGATGGGAAAAATTTACTAAAGTGAGACAATAATGATGGGATGAGCTGAAAATTATTATATTTCAGTCCTTCACACATTCTCTAATGGTCCTAGCACTCACAAGATCCTCTCTCTCATTTTTCAAGTCAATTCTCTCATTCCCCGATGCGGTGAGCATAAAGTGCCAAAATGGGAAAATGTCGGCTTTGTTTGAAAAACTATTTCACTTCATCTCACATGGATTACATGATAAAAAGGTGAATATAATTTATTTATGTCCTTTTATTCTTCCCTTACTCTAGTTTTGGAAGGATTTGGTTTCATTGCGCATTCACGCTTAGTGCTCCGCATGATGGTAAAATCATGATCATGTCTGTGTGAGAAAAATGCATCAATTTCTCCCATGTGAATAATATGTCATAAAAATGTGATAGTGTCTCAAGAAATAAAAGGATGGTATCAATAAGAGAATTCATATTTTCACACTCTTAGTGGTGCATATCCGGTGTTCATCACTCCTCTTCTTGATATATCTAAGAAATGTGTAGAGTTTCATAATTTCAAGAGTCTTCAAAAGGGGGAAAAGTGTTCAAAAGGTCTTCATCAAAGTGCATCTTTCATGGGGAAAATTTTCATCTTTAAAATCATCGAAGCTGATCTTCATCAAAGGCAGAGGCATATTCATCCATGCTTTGGAGCATTTTCTCTCTCCTTTCTTTATTCTTTCTTCTCTTCTCTCCTTGTTGTACACAATGATTGTATTTTGTCTTATTCACTTAAGTGACTTTATAATGTTGCATTGTAAAATTCCCTTTTAATTTATAAAAATGGGACTTATTTACTCACTTCCTAGGATAATGAAAATTCACAAGTTGAATAAGAACATGAAGAATCATGTGGGGGTAGATGAAGAGTTACATCGTAAAGCTATAAATTGGGAGAGCCTCCTCACTTCAAAGAATGGTCATTCTTGTTTACTAGCTCCCATACTAGGAACAAGTGATCAAATTTTATAGATTACCTTTGCTTATGTTTCCTCTCCATCTTAACTATACTCCATGAACATGTCCATTTTGAATATTATGCATTGACACTTTATGTTTTTTGTATTTTGTTTCTTATTTTATGTGAATGGTTTCTTCTCATTGAATTCATGGATTTATTCCAGTTTTGAGACAATAAATTTTGTTATACTATTCTCCTCAAACCTCTCTCTCGAAATTTTTCCTCCACAAGCATTTTTCCACAAGTGTGGAAGTACCCCTGTGTGATCCCTGGTGAAAGAACACCCCAAGCAATTATAATAATGTAAATATTTTAAGTTTTCAATAAATGGAGCTTCTATATTCAATCAGAGGGACTTAGTCCCACATACTATTGGTGAGGGTTCACTAATTTTCCCACCCAACAAATTATTTTTCCAACAGGAACACAAACTAATTTTATTCGGTAACTTGGATGAAAATAATGGTGGTATGGAGAAATTTCAAGTAACTTGGTTCAATTTTTCAAGCTTCCTATATATTGTATCTCTCTCTAAATATGAATTATTATCCACATGAGTGTTATATACTCAAAATTTCTATTCTCAAGCTTTACTTTACCAAACTTGATTAATAAATTTGGATTTTACTCCACTTGATCAATCAAATAGTGGTCATCACTAAGAATAACATTGGCTCTAAATATCACGAGTATACTTGTCAAATAGGTGCGGGTACCTATTTCATTGACCACTTCCATCAAGGTTCTAACTACTTTGGGGTTCATGTGGTACTCCTCACAATGAGTTTTAGGACCATGTCTAAGAACTTCCCATAGTTAATGTGAGTAGGAGTAAACCCTTATCCAAACCTGCAATACAAGTTTATAAAGTTTATTAAAATAAATTTTTGTTCCTCGATCAAGGAAACTTGCATGCGGTGAATTAGTATTTTATTTGAATGTTTAAGGTATTCTTTGTATGATGTAGTCTTGCACACAATAAATTAGTAGTTATCTGCAACAAAAACATGATATAAAAAAAAAAAAACTTCACCATTTATAATTCTCAAGATCACCCGAAAGGGCATGAGAGAATAGTATATGTGGTTGCTTTGACTATATTATATTATATAAATATTAAGCGGTGTTTACATGTGTATTTATGAAAACCTACGGGAAAAAGGTTTTAAAAAAGTGTTAAGATAATTATCGAAATGATTTAACATGCTATAAAATTAATAAGTTAGTAAAAATACATACACTAAATGCTAGCACATGCAATTAGGTGCGCTAGCATAACTATTAACTATAACACACTCAAGTTGTAGACACCAAATTTGGGTCTTACAAAGCCCTGTACTCCCACATATCACCTCGCAACCTAACCATACCTCACAACCTAAAACCTTACACACCTAATGATTTATTAATTACCTTATAATTAATAAATCCACATCTTCAAACCCGCCACCTCATCTCGCCACCTCACCATGACCTAGCCCTAATCCTAAACCAACCTAATTAAGACCTATGACTTGGTCCAGACCCACACCCATGACTCATTACCCCTCACCCGCACCAAAACGAGCCTAATAATGACTTGACCAAGCCCACAACTGATCCCTCAAGAGAAAAGGAGGGAAAGATGGTTGTTTTACTAAAAATAGCCACTTTGACCTAATCGACATCGGTTCCTACTCGACCGCCATCGGTTACATAACCACCATTGGTTCCCTGTTAATGACCTCCCCAACCAAAAAGAAAGAATCCAGAATTCATTTGGGCAGGAAAGAGAAGTGAAACAAGCAGAAGAGGTTGCAGAGAAGAGCATCGAGCCGAAGACTATAATTGAGCAACTGGATCGTTGTCACCCTCATTCAAGCATTGGAAAAGATTGAAGATAGCTTCATCAGCTCGCTTTCCAATACCGGATCATCCCAACTAAGCCTTACTATCACCACCACATTCCTTGGACCTGTATCTTCATCAGGAACCATGAAGTATTATCTTGTAGTTCTTTGTTATCATGTTGCTTTAATTCATATCAAAAGGGAATCGACCACCTTCGAAAGGAAGTCTAATATTTCTGGGCCTAAGGCATTTCCCTCACTTGTTGTCTAATTAAAATATAGTGGTCTTGTGTTCTTATTCACAGGTATTCCTTCCCAAAAAAAGGACTTCTTCACAATCGATCGATCGATCTCTCTACAAGACGCGCACACATTCCCAATATTCAACGGGTATTCTTCCTAGCCCTAACCCTTATCTATTTCTCAAGAGAATGAAAGGATAGAAGCAACTCTATTCGGAATGGAAACATTCTATGCGAAACATTTTGGCACGCCCGGTGGGACCCATTTCAGGTTTCTTTCTTTCTTGCTTGCTTTCATATAGGGAGCATACTTGTTGTTTGTTTCTGCTAAATATTCACAAAATATTTTGTCATTTTGGTAAAAGAATTTGTCTTGCTTTCATATCTTTGCTTTTTGTGAAAGTCATCTTCTTTTCTTCATCGAATATCATTTTCGATTTGGGTTTAAAACATGTGCATCACATTCTTGCTTGTTGTTTTTAATTCTAGTGAACGTAGATTAAGTAACAGGTCGTACACGTGGGGGTGATATCCACGGTATTGACGAGAAATTAATCTTACTCTCACTGCACAACACATACCAAATCACATCATAATCAATACAATAGCTCAAACCTCCCCCCTTTCCACGGTATTCCTCCATCCGATTGAGGTAGCCTTATGAGCCACAACAAACTTGACATCTCCCTTAGGTCTTTCGTTTAGGATTGACATCATCTGGCGTCTAAGGCATAAGCCCAAAGTGATTAAAACTAATCCTAGGGTTAGTCTATTGATTTACTTGTGCATCTTGCTTGTTTTTAGTTATGTTTCTCTGTCATACACTATTTCAGTGATCACTTCAAGACAGTTTGGTAGGTATATTAAGCATTGTTATCCCCAAACCAGCAGCTTCTTACATCCTCTCTTTGCTTTCACAATGACTGACATTGGTCCCATACTACTGACATCGGTTAACTGATCGACACCGGTTACATTTTGACCGACATCGTTATCTGACCGATATCGGTTACTGTGTTTAACAGTTCTTGACACACCAACAACTTATCAATTCCAACATTTTGTTGTTTTTCATTCAGGTTGATTAAATCCTTGTTGTGTCCTGTTGTTGTTTTCGATTGGGTTGATTAAATCCTTGTTGTGTCCTCTTTTCCATGGTTTTATCACCGGAAACAAGCAGCGACCATGGTTTCACATGATTTTTCCGTGCCTTTGCCTGAGTCACCCCCTTCACATCCATGGGGAATCCTACGATGATACCAACAATTTTCCCAAGATCCTCGTAGGAGATAAGGAATTTGCCAAATTTTTGGATGCTAATCCTAGCATCTGTACAATATTATTTGTCTCATACCCTTGACCGTGCACTTGACGATCGGCTCCTCGTTGGTATGCCTATTAGTATCACCGCTCACTTAGCCCCTTCCCCACCAAATAACTCTACCTCACCATCTTCATCCTTAGCCCCATCTCCCAGCTCAGTAGCTTCGGTGGTTCATACTTGCACCGATTAGTTTTCCTCTGGTTGTCTGGGACCCCACATATCACTACCGTCCACTGCCCCTACCTCATCTCTCTCGCAGGTTGCCTCTTTCATCACTTGCTCTCTGCCACCTATACACACAAGCTTTCCCTCACAAGTTCCGCCCACCTTTTCATTTCCACAAATTCATCCAATGGCCTCAACCTCTTATATAGGACACCCTTATTCAGCTGCCCCAACACATTCATCACCATTATCTTATCAACATTCAATCCCATCATTGTCTAGTAGTGGCTCTTGGACCAATCCTCCTCTATTTTACAACGACAGCACCATCATCTAACCCAACCAATGATTTAATCAAACAGATGATGGACAAGATGTAAAATCTTGAGGCTTCTGTTTCAGGAAGTCGTAACACCCTGACATACGAGCAAGTTTGTCGGGAGCCTATTCACCCTTTTGTCCCCCTTCATACATATCCTCCTCAATGGGAATTACCAAAATTTACTCACTTTAATAGTAAGGAGGACCCTCAACAACACTTGTGATCATTCAGACATGCCTGCTATCTGATTGCTCATGACGATGCCTTACTACTCCAGTACCTTTCCCATGTCCTTATCAGGACCTGCCTTGGAGTGGTATAGTGCTTTAACCCAGCATTCAATCTTCTCCTTTAACCAGTTAGCCCAATCTTTCTTGGATCACTTCTCCATCAATATTGCCAAGAAAGTATCCATTACCGACCTCTATGCCATCCGACAATTTGAAGACGAGTCTATCGCAGATTTCGTTGGACGATGGCGGGGCCTCATCAACCAACTTACTTACGCCTTACCTCAGGCCGAGCTCATCAAAATATTTACATGGGCCTATGCTAAACACATTTCTCCCACCCTCCAAATTCAAACTTTCCGCACCTTTGATGAGGCCTTTACTATGGCTCGGAAACTAGAGATTTGAGCCTTAGAGGAAGAGAAATTGAGGTTACACAACAAAAGCTCAAATTTCAGACCCAAGACTCTACCACCAAACCCAACACCAAAAATTCTCACACATCGGCTGCTTCGAAATCAAAGGGGGTCGTACACGCTATGATGGTAAAATCTCAAGCACTGTCTAATACCCAGCCAAAAGCCACTTATAAGTATAAAGCTGAGCCCATCAACTATACTCCCTTGGGAGAAACTTATGGTATGATCTTAGAAAAATTGCTTAAAGTAGGAGCTATCACTTTGCCTCTTATTAAACCTCACTCTGGGTTTGATTCCACTTGCGCTATTCCTTCTTGGTATAAAGAAAATGACTTCGAACTTCCATCGCGTGAAGGGACATAGTCACGAAAGCGCAAGATGTTGAAAAACATAGTGCAGGAAATGGTTGGTGCAGGGGATATAACTCTCGACAATCCTAATGCCCCCGCTAATCGAAATTTAAAAATTTTCAACAAACCATTTCCTAACCATGCATATAATAGTAACACAAATCAAGATACTCTCGGTAGAGAGAAGAGTGTGCATGAAATCCATGCAGTTTTCAACTCCCAACTAAAAGCTTCTATCGAGGAAATTTTGAATCAGGCCTCTTCACTAATGGATGGATCCGCACCCCCTACACCCCCATCAAGACAAGACGATAACCTTGTCATTCCTTTACCCATAGAGGAATTAACCACCCAGATTCCTCTTCTCACGAACGAGTCTTCTTACACAACATCCCTGCAAGACTGTGAGCGGATGTTATCTAACTTATCTATTTCCCAAACATTTCCTTCCGCCACTCTTATTGTAAAAGAAGAAGGCTCGCCACTGTTTCTGTCATCCTTAGAAGAGAAACCCCTTGAGCCTACATCACCAAACTCCTCAATCATAATGGATCCCCTCGAACATGCCCTCCTACCTATTAGTTCTTCATCACCTAAATCTTTCCAGCGACCGGTTGACCTCTTAGTACCCATTGATACAACGCCTCCTTTACCCCCTGTATCACACCCACAAAGTGGACCGGGATCACAACCCATCTCTCTTCCATACCAAGGTTCCTGTTCACACGTGAAGATTGTCATCCCTCAAAAGATAGATGAGTCCTATGGGAGCGTTTGAGTACACCATGCTTTACTCAAATCCAAATGACTGATCTAGACACCTCTACCATATACCCGAGGTGTTTACAAAAGCTCAAAATGCCTATGTCCTCATCTTCACCTCCCTCGGCTCTACCGAATACCTCATCCACATCTATTAACCTAACCAAACCTTCCCCTATGCTTGGGACTTCACCAATACCCAACCTAACACACCCACCTAAACGGTTAGATTTATCCAAAAATAAAGCCGCCCACCCACCTAGAGACAGACCCAATCTCCTTAAGTCCATCTATGCCTCTGTCACAACTAAAACCCTCTCCGTCACACCTACCTTTTATATTGGGACCTCACCCACCTTGCCTCAATACATCATACCCTCTGCACCCATACAGAGATCCATGGGTGTATCAACACTGTCACCCCAAGTATCCTATCCACCTACCAACCCTAAACAAACTCGTCATCAAAGGATTTGTTTGTTGTCCTCCTCCTCTTTCCCGTGGTTGTTTCACCTCGCCAGGTCATCTGTGGCCTCATCATCTAACCAAGCTAAACATGACTTCGCATAAGAAGAAGCCACGTCGATTAAATCCAATTATCAAAACCCCTTGTCTAAACCACCACCCGTATGAACCAACCATACCCAACCATTACCAAAACCCACCCAATCAATAGCCTCATCTTCCTCTAACTTTGACCCGCTCAAAGGATCTTACGCCAAGATCCTTGATATGTTGGTGGAGAATGTGACCATTTCCCTACCCCCACTTAGACCCTATGACCCATCTAAACCTTGACCTATAGGTTATGATGAGTCTAAAATCTGCGCTTACCACCGCACACCAGGACATGATGTGGAGGGATGCAAAGCTTTGAAAGCCATCCTTCATCAGTCACCTATCTCGGATAGAAAGGTTAAGAAAGACAACTTACGAAGGGAGAAACCTTTAGCTTCAATCCCCTCTCCTATACCACCTGTCCCCGCCTCACCAAGATCTATCATTATTGCAACCCCACCTCTCAAAGACAATGACTTATCCCTGCCATCTTCCTCCTCTCGTGTTCATGAGATCAACATGATTAGTATTGCTACTCGAGGGCAGAAAAACAATGGGAAAGCTAAAGAAAGCACACCTACGGCCTCTCTTTCTCCGTCCGCCATCCCGATCGCACCACCACCTAAAGTGGTTATTCATGGACCTGCCTACCCCGTCTCTGATGGAGTTTCCCATCATACCATGATCAAACAGCTTCACCAATTGCCTGTAAAAATGACATCTGTATGATCTCATTCAAACCTCGAATCTCATCGACAAGCTCTCATTGAGATCCTTCAAGGGATAGAGTACCTACCTAACGAAACCTTGCCCATTGCCTCCATCTTAACACCCAACCATGTTGCTTCTCTCACCAAAAAATTTACCATTTACGTCCCTGTCGACAAGAAGCCGCCGTTAGTTTCTCCGAAGACAAAATTTTCGTCTTGAAGATCCTCGACCCGCTCTTTTCATCTCGGCTTACGTCCGGGACATTCGAGTACGTCGTGTTATGAATGACGATGAGGCGCTAGCCTAAACATCATCTCTTCCAAAGCCTTCCAACAAATGAATATCCCTTCTAGCTGCATGTGTGCCAACCCCACCATGTTGCGTTCATTCAATGATGCTATTACTTCTACTTTAGGCACCGTGATCCTTAACATTCGTGTAGGGCCACGTACCTTACCCAAACTCTTCTATGTCCTTGAGGGAGAATTCCAATACAACATGTTGTTAGGCCACCCTTGGATCCGGGCTATGGGATGCGTTCCCTCCACCTTACATAGATGCATAAAATTCAAGTATGAGGGGAAGTCATACACCGTAAAAGCTGACGCTCCCCCCTTCAAAACCTGCAATATGTTATATCGCCCTAATGATGTGCTTGTACCAGTCAAGGCACCCATTCATCCAACCCAACCATCTACTTCGCCCACACCTCAACCATCCACCTTAGCCGCACCTACACCTTCAACCAATGAAACCGCCGCCGCAAATACCACTTCCTTCCCTGCGGACAACATCCCAACCTCAGATCCCTTGGTAGATGTTTTTCAATGCCTTACACTGGGGGAGTATCACCTATATAACGTTAGCACTTTCCATACCCCACAGGAGTATGGACAGTTACATGCGCATCCTACCTACAACCATCGTGTGGGGGAGGTAATCTCCTATGGACCACCTAATTACCACACCAACCTAATGTATGGGGGTGTCGACGCATCCTCCATTACCCATGAACCTCCCCTTGGTTTGGTTCCCTTCCAATCTAATTTTCAATATCTAACAAATCATCATTTTCCCTCACCTTCTTGACTTCATTTGTGCTTGGAAAGGTTTTGGTTTCAGCTCTCTATGAACAAGGCCGACATACAATCATTCCGTGACTACACGTAAACATAAAGATCATAGTGGTCTTGGATTTTCTCAAACACTTACACCAAAGAAACCTCATGTCAGTTGTATCCAGGAAGACAATGACATTACCTCTTCTCGAACCATCATCACCTATTTTGCCATCTTCACCCACAGAGTCGATAGACCCGAAATCTATCCCTCCTAACTTTTTTTTTTTCCGTAAATGCTATCTTCCGGGTCCTCTCACTTATCAACGCAATAATGAACACCCATCTTCTCTTCCCCTTCGTATCCAGGACATGATCGAAGAAGACTCACCTTTAATTAATGTTTTTAGTGCCGGGATGACGACTTCATCCTCACTTACCTCAAGCGCAGATGACTCTTATATTCAACGCACCTTACCATCTGAAACTCAAACCATGTTGAATGAGTCGACTATAGAAATCGACATCCACACAGAGGATGATCCTCACATGGTGAAGATTAGACAATCTCTTAATGCATCAGAAAAAACTGCCTTCACTACCTTCCTCTGCGTGCTCGTAACCAAGCTTTCGCTTGGTCCTACGCCTGACATGCCAGAATCGATCCGACATTGTTTTCCATAACATTAATCTGAAACCCAACTCCAAACCAGTTAAATAGAAACTGAGAAAAATGCATCCACGCATTGCCCTCTTGGTGAAAGAAGAGCTTCAACAACTCCTTTCTGTTTCCTTCATCTTACCTATTGACTATCCTCAATGGATTTCTAACATCATACCTATCACTAAAGCGACGGGGGACTTTAGATATGTATGGATTTTCGGGACCTTAACCTCGCTTGCCCAAAGGATGACTTCCCCCTACCTAGTATTGATCAACTTGTTGATCTCACTGCAGGCCATGAGATGCTTTCTCTCATGGATGGCTTCTCGGGATACAATCAAATTTTGGTAGCCCCGGCCGATCAACATAAAACCACCTTCATTACTCCTTGGGGAACCTTCTACTATCGTGTCATGCCGTTTGGCCTTAAGAATGCTGGTGCGACCTATCAGCGGGCTATGACTTACATTTTTCATGACATTATGCACACTATCCTTGAGGATTATGTCGATGATCTTCTTGGAAAATCTAAACATCGCAGTGAACATCTCGATGTTTTAACCATTATTTTCGATCACTGTTACAATACTGTGTTCATCTTCAACCAAAGAAATGTGTCTTTGGTGTCCTTTCAGAAAACTCCTTGGTTTTATCATCTCTTTGTGTGGCATTGAGGTTGATCCGGAAAAAGGCAAAGCTATCCTAGAAATTCCCCACCCACTAACCTCAAACAATTACGTAGTTTGCAAGGAAAACTCCAATCTATCCGTCGTTTCATCTCACAACTCTCGGATTGATGTTAACCTTTCCATCATCTTCTTAAAAAGGACATTATCTTTCAATGGAGTGAATAATGCCACCAAACCTTTGAGGATCTTAAAGTTGATCTCTTGCATCCACCCGTGCTTATTCCACCTCGGGATGATCACCCTTTCTACCTTTACCTTTCTGCCACCGATCATGTTGTAGGAGCCATGCTCACACATCGTGACTCTGAGCATTGAGAACAAGCATTTTATTACATAAGTCGTACTCTTGTGGATTACGAGACTAGGTATACACATGTAGAAAAGTTGTGCCTAGCCCTATTATTTGTGGCCACCAAACTCCGACATTACCTCCTGAATCACAAAACTTTTGTCATCACCAATGCTGACCCCATACATTATATGTATGCCAAACCTCATCTAAACCAACGCATCACCGATGGCTTATGCTACTCGCCGACCTCGACCTTGAGTTTGTACACCAAAAATCAGTCAAAGGACAAACTATCGCAGACCAACTCGTGGAAGCCCCTTTACCTGGGGAACAATTTACCAATTTTACTTTCCCTGACGAACTCATCGCAACTCTTTCACTCAGTGAGGTGTCGTATCCAATGACCCTCTTCTTCGATGGATCCAAATGCGCCGCTGCGGCGGAGGGGCAGGCGTTGTTCTCATTCCTCTTGATGCTGAACCTATGCCTCTTTCATTCTCGGCTCGATTTCCCCTACACTAATAATACAGCGGAATACGAGGCCCTTGTTTTGGGTCTCTAGGTTGCATTACACTTAGGTGTAAAGTCTATTAACATTTTCGGTGACTCTCAATTGGTAGTAAATCAAGTTACTGGCATCTACCAATGTAAAAATGAGGAACTTCAAAAGTACAAACATTACGTGGATTCACTTTTGACCTTATTTTCTCATTATTCTATCCAAACCATTCCCCACTCAACTAATAAATTTGCGGATACTATGGCTTGCTTGGCCTTGCAAATTCCTACCTCACCAACTGACTCTGACATATTTGTCTTGGTCCAACAACTCTTTACCCCATCTTACTTAGTTCCGGATGTTTGTATGGTACATAATGTATCTACTAATTTCGCAGGATACTTGGTATCACCAATTTCACGACTACCTTACAACCTCTGTTCTCCCACCTGACCTTACTAGTAATGGTAAACACTTTTCTTAAAAGTGTTTCTCGTTATGTCGTCATGGGGGGAATCCTCTATAAACGTGGCTTTGATGGCATCCTCCTTTAATGTCTAACCGGCATGGAGGTCACCTATACCATCCAACAAGTCCATGACGGACTTTGTGGCGGGCACTTTAGTGGCCTCGCCATGGCCAAGCGGATCCTTCACCTATGATATTATTGGCCTACTCTCAATAAAGACTACTACAAATATCATAAGTGTTGTGTTATGTGTCAACAACATGCCAACCTTCAACATACTCCTAGCCACCCGTTACAGGTCACACGAGATCTTTGGTCTTTCTCATAATGGGGTTTAGACCTTATTGGTGAGATTCACCTGCCTTCTTCACAACATCACCGTTGGATAATCACAGCAACCGAATATTACACTAAATGGGTGGAGGCCATTCCACTCATTTCAACCAAAAAATAAAAAATCGTAGAGTTCATCAACCATCACATTATCTGTCGTTTTGGTGTTCCTCATCACCTGATAACAGATAATGGAAAATATTTCAAAAATAAGTTGTTACAAGACCTTTGTGACAAATTTGGTATCAAACTTAGCTTCTCATCACCTTACTATCCACAAGCAAATGGTCAAGCCGAATCTTCTAACAAAACCCTAACCAAAATTCTCATGAAAGTCGTTAACGATTCTGGAAACAATTGGCCTGATCACATCCCCTTTGCCCTTTGGGCTTATCGTACCAGCATTCGTACCTCCACTAATGCCACACCATTCTCTTTGGTATATGGTACCGAGGTTGTCTTGCCTCTCAAAATACAAATCCCCTCCCTAAGAATATCTCTCCAGGATATTCTCACCAATGATGATTTCCGCCAAGAGCGGTTAGCCCAATTAGAGCTTCTTGACGAGCGTCGTCTTATAGCTCTTGACCACCTTCAAATCTATCAAAAGCGCATCAAGCATGCTTATGATAAGTGAATTCATGAGCGTACCTTTCAGATTGGCGATCTTGTCCTCAAAGAGAATCAACATGTGACCAAACTAGAAAAGAGCAAACGTGGAAAATTTGCTCCTAATTGGATTGGGCCTTACATTATCACTCACACTTATGGATCAGGCACTTACCGTTTAGCTTCGCTTAATGGTAAACCTAAGCCTGAACCCCTTAATGCCTTGCATCTCTGACCATTCTACTGTTGAATTTAGTGTTACATCACTTCTTATCTACCTTGCGCTCGTCCCTTGAGCTCATTTACCACCTCATACAGTTTGTTTCATGCATCTCAAAGTAGAATCAACCTCACATGGTTTGATCATCACCTCCTCTTAAAGATTCCTTCCCCTTTTTAGTCTGGTCCATGACTTAAAAGTATCAAAATAACAAGTTCTCAATTATACAATTCTGGGATATTCTTGAGTCAAACTTCCTACAAAACTAGATGCTTCATGTCAAATAGACATCTAGACCTCTAAGCTATAAACTAGACTGTTCCCTTGAAGGATAGCTATGTGCAAAGCCGCATCTACTACTATAAGTAGACTGCTCCCTCGAAGGACAACTATACAAATTCAGCCTCTATCAGAAGCTTCTCGCATTGATCAGCTTCATGAAGACCTCAAGAACAACAAAATGCATATCCCATATAGACTTCCCACATCGATCAGTCTATATCTAGAAAAATAAAAGCAGTATTCAAAAGCACTTTTGAGTCATGGACTTGTCTATTTAGGTTTGGTTCTCTTTCGTTAGAATAATCACCTTATAACAAGTTCTCTGCTGCCCTAGCTATACCATCCACCTCACCTCACCATTCTTCAAAACAACAAAACTCAAGGGACGTGACGTATATCCGATATATTGTGATTATACAACTCTTTTCACCTATTGAATTCTCACTGCTGCAAGGTACCTAGGGATTCAAGCTCATCCTATGATAATACGTGGTTTGTTTTACTCTTTTCAACTACGGGACATTTTTGCCTCTTTTACCCGAATCTAGGATTATATGTTGACCTTAATCAAGACATGGTTCCCTTATGCTTGGGTAAGCTAACCCTCGCTTCACCTATACCTTACCAACTCCAACAACCTTACCCTACCAATATCAAAAATTTTACCAACCAACAAATTGCCTAAACACAACCAAATTGCCTAAATTCATCTCTCCCTGGTCCTGAGGGAGAACTACATCGGTCTGAGGCCCCTCCTTGCTTTGTGCAATGGGCTATGTAGGTAGCACTTAGGATACATGGGGTCTCCCAAGGTTAGCTCAACCATCCCCTACCATAACCTATCATGTGTTGTGTTTTTGCTTAAAAATATAAATGATTTTGCATATTTATATTGATAACACTCACCTTGGTCTTTTATCAATTCAAAACATTCAAAACACAAACATTCTTATTATTATCGTAAACTCAAATCAACATACATATTCAGTTTTATTTAGATGTTAAACAAATACATCTTCTCTATCATTGACACGCAGGTCAGCATCTTTATTTATTCTTCTACCCCTATGAAATTCACTTAGACCCTTGTGCCTCATCCCGAACCAGGTGGTGATCGTGATCGTCGACGCCGCTCACCTGGCCTCTCCATCCTTAAAGGTGCCACTGCTATTAGTTCCTCCCACCGATCCGCCAATCTCTCCTATAACATATGAATACGCCCTCTCGCATGGAGGAATCTCGACTCTAGTCTCTACTCGTGATATGAATCGCTAACAATCTCGTTGTCTCATTCACTCGCATTTGAAGTGGTGAACTAAACCCTACTGGGTGATCTCTCTCTGCTGTAATCACGGCTATGTCGGGATGATCGGCCTCTCTCACATGTACCTCCGCCTCGCCATCACACCAAAAATGAACCTATCACTCGCACGTCCACCGTATCGGCCGTCGATCTCTCTGCGACCCAAATCGAGGTCCAATGGCTACGGAGGAGCGGTGGTGCCTCTACATCCTCCTCCTCTAATGTATGGGAAGGGAGGTGGCTTGTCCTTTCATAGACCCAATCCAAATTGGCATACCCTCTCTAGGGAATCCACTCATGCTCCCGGGTCTCAGTCCCTATCCGGAAGATATACTGGATCCATCAAGCTGCACTCGAGCTCCTCCTCGGGGCTGATGGCCTCTGTATGGCCTCCATATAATATCAAGTGCGGTCGGGCCCTCTAACATATTCCGGTAGTATGCCACATCTCACCCCCTACAATCACTACTCGTGGCTCTGGCCCACGACCCCCAACCACCTCTATAATCCATATCTATACACTACACTGTGGCCCCTGCCGGCTGCTGGGCAACCCTCTATGGTCATATATGGATGACATGCTCGTAGGCTAGAAGAACAGTGTAACAAAATGTCGAACATATACCAAATCACCTTATACGGCGATAGCCCTAGAGCTCTCGTATAAGCGCACCGAGATACACCGGTGCCCATGCATAGAAGGTGTGCTCCTCCACCATCGCATGTAATACTCCCATTAAAGCCCATGGGAAGTGACCTCCTCTCGAGTCGGAAAGGGTGAAGCAAGTGATACCAATCATCATCAGCATACCAAGCCGTGTCTCCTGTCTATGCACGCGATACATATCATCGTAATATGCTCGCACTGTGATATGTAATCAATGGGGCCCGAATACTTGCAGGATGCTGTCCATCACTTGTCTCTGCATCCACGGAACACCGCCTCACCAATGATCAGCAGCCTCGGGATGCGATACACATCCTCAAGCGTGATCATCATCTCTCCGGTAGGGAGATGGAAGACATTAGTTTCGGATCCCATCTCTCGATAAGGAAACCATCAAGTTGTGGTCACTATCCATATCCCTATATCTCTGGACTCCACCGAGTCCAACCTCCTACATGATCGCCCACTATGATGCGGTCACATGTGGCCACATCCGCCTAAGTAGAGGCGGCATCCGATCCGCTCATCGTGCCACTGCTTTGGCGTGCTGTAAAAACAACACACTCCATCAAGCCTACCCTTTACAAAACAACTACCTTAACCCTCTATACTCACTCCCCCACCCAATAACCCCAATATCACTAGCCCCACCCAACAACACCTACAATATCCCTTTACCTATTCCACAACCTACCAACTACCCCACTCATACTTCACCCGCTTTATTCTCATCCTCTATCTATATCCTAGCCCATTTAACCCCTCTCAATTCATCCACAACCCATAACCTATCCTACCCCACACCG
Source organism: Taxus wallichiana var. yunnanensis (assembly GCA_018340775.1). Classification (NCBI taxonomy): domain Eukaryota; kingdom Viridiplantae; phylum Streptophyta; class Pinopsida; order Cupressales; family Taxaceae; genus Taxus; species Taxus wallichiana. Next base: position 47,344,151 of record CM031243.1, on the reverse strand, counting down.
GCCCCGACCACCCGATTACCCCCACCCCACTCACCTTTCCTAGCCACTCTACCTTCTCCCCTTCACCCAAAAACTCTATCCTACCCGCCACAACAAATCAATATACCTACTTTCACAACATTACCTCCGCCCATAGTGTTGATGATCTGGTCACACACGACCACATCATCGATCGACACATGACCAACGCCGATCTCGAAACCAACTAATCTTTAGTTGTGACCGTTTCGGCCGCTTAGTGACCGACATCGGTCAGCTTTGTCGATTTCGAGGCGGATCGAAAAAAGCCCCCAAATCCCCTTTTTTAAATTTTTTTACCTATCTACCCAGCCCAATTGCCTACAAACTTACCCACCCTGCCGTTTTGGCCTACCTAACATACCTACCAACTCCATTTTATGATTTACCTTCATTTATCCATTATTTTATTAAATTTTAGATTCCTACCCCAAAACCCACATCCTAGCTAAATTCATCAACTTCACACAAATAGGGATTTAGAACCTACCGGTACGACTACACGTCATCGCGGTGGGATAGGTGGTGGTGGTCTAGCTCCTCCCGCACCTCCTGCTCCTCTAGGTTGTGCCATAGCTCCAAATCTCCTCAGCAGGGTCCTCCACCAATCAAACTCTACCTCCTGATCACTGGGGCCTACCAATCACTCACTCCTCCACTCAACTAGTGCCAACTCAGCCCACAAACTCAACAAAATCAATTCACAACTCAGACAAACAAAAGGTTGGTACTCAAATTGACAATGTGAAATGACATGCCGTATTTTTCTTTTTATAGGTTTTGACATATAACCGATGCGATTTGGCGCGCCTTTAAGACCAAGATCGGTCTTGTGACCGATATCGGTCACACATAACCGATATCGGTTACCTACTTACTTAACCTAACTCCCACCCTTATCCACCAATCTCCATTTTTCACCACCTCACCTACCCCCGGCTTTGCTAAATAGCCTTATTTTGAATTCATCGGCCCGACCCAAGGCCACAACCAACCAATCGGCCCGACCCAAGGCCACACCCAACCAATCAGCCGACCTAAGGCCGCAACCAACCAATCGGCCCGACCTAAGGCCGCAACCACCCAATCAGCCCGACCCAAGGCCACCACCCACCAATCGGCCCGACCCAAGGCCATAACCCACTAATCGGCCCGACCCAAGGCCGCAACCAACCAATCGGCCCGACCCAAGGCCGCAACCCACCAATCGGCCCGACCCAAGGCCACAACCCACCAATCGGCCCGACCCAAGGCCGCAACCAACCAATCGGCTGACCCAAGGCCACACCAATTAAGTACCTCGACCAAGACCCATAATTTACGATTCTATCATGTAGTTGTTTGTTCCATCGAGCTCACTGTTCGTGTTTTAGCATAACTAGGATACTTGAATTGATCAGCCGACCAACATTGCCTAGACCAAGACCGTGTCATTTATCTCAACCAAACCAACCATTTGGTACTGCCGAACATGCCTAAACGTTCCGGTACCTTACCCGTTATATCCCCTGGAGCTACTTCCTATGCCTTGGATACCAGGATTATATCACCCTTGTTTGGATAAACTATCGACCTTTGCCTATGAATTTCTTGTTTCTTTATTCACATCGTGTACTCGTACCCTGGTCGCACTACTACATTTCAACATGCGTCGCTTCCTTGAACTTACCCCACCATCTTACTATCATCTCAACACCATTCACCCTTTATCAACCCTATCCCTGATTTCACGTCACCTCAATCTGTGATAGATTTGAGGGGGATTACCTATACCCTTAACTAGGGCAACCACTTCTTATTATTGTCAGTGCAGCTTTACACGACAAGTTACATGACAACAAGGGGAAAATGTAGACACCCACCATTGGTTCCTGTTAATGACCTCCCCAACCAAAAGAAAGAATCTAGAATTCATTTGGGCAAGAAAGAGAAGTGAAATAAGCAAAAGAGGTTACAGAGAAGAGCATCGAGCCGAAGACTGCAACCAAGCAACTGGATCGTTGTCACCCTCATTCAAGCATTGAAAAGATCAAGATAGCTTCATCGCTCGCTTTCCAATCTTGGATCATCCCAACTAAGCCTTACTATCACCACCACATTCCTTGGACTCGTATCTTCATTAGGAACCTGTAAGTTTTATCTTGTAGTTCTTTGTTATCATTTTTCTTTAATTCATATCAAAAGGGGAACTAACCACCTTCGAAAGGAAGTCTAATATTTCTTGGGCCTAAGGCAGTTCCCTCACTTGTTGTCTAATTAAAATCTAGTGGTCTTGTGTTCTTATTTACAGGTAGTCCTTCCCAGACAAAATTGAGTTCTTCACAATTGATCTGATCTCTCTACGGTACGTGCACACCTTCCCAATATTCAACAGGTATTCCTCCTAGCCCTAACCCTTATCTGTTTCTCAAGAGAATGAAAGGATAGAAGCAACTCTATTCTAGAACGGAAACATTCTGTGTGAAACACAAGTAGATGAAATAGTGTAACTATTCATGCTAGCACACTCATATAAATGTGCTAGTGTAACAAATACTTTTCCCGATTAAAGACTTTATAGTAGTGTGTGCATGGATACACAAGTTCGTGCATAGGTAAAGTGAACAAAATTTAGTGTTACGTTAGTGCTTGAAAGAGTACATGTGCAAAGATACCCAAGCACATGATAAGGGACAGTGCACAAAGTTTAGTGTTATGGTATACTCCAAGAAGTACTCTAAATGAAATATAGATCAAGCTACGAGCATGAGGATGATTGATTTGACATGATATGGGTAGAGTAAATATATGATGATTGATTTGATTGCAAATTAACACAATAATAGTATGAACTCTTAAGCTTGTTGGTGGATGATTTGTGAAGGAAAGACCATTGATTTATAGTTGAGGAAAGTGAATTCACAAGCTAAGTTTAGATTGAGTTGATTTGGAGATAACTAAATATAATAGGGTTGTTTAGTTGAGTTTTTAGATTGATTGAAGAGTTGAATTTTTGTTCCAAATTTTCATGAATGAGTCATAATAGAGTTGGCAAGGGGTTGCAAATGTTTTTGGCTTTTAATTCCATATCTTTTATTTTATTCACCCAAAACGTTTTGTGAATAATTGGATTTTTGAAGAATGTGAACTGATTTTGGATTGTCATGACTTGGGAGATATCTTCAGTTAACTCAAATGCATGATTTGAGTCAATTTGAACACATCATCTTGATTATAATAATTATTTTTAGAGTTATTCATGAATTTTTTCATCTTAAAGTGAGCAGTGAATTGGCTTTTAGGATATTTAATTTATTTAAATATGAAAGTGGACATGTGTGGATTTATTTATTTAATTTGATATTAAATTAGCTAATAAAATTAGCTAAGGGGGTGATAGGGTGCAATAGAATTAATTAAATTAATTCTAGAGAAGATCGATGAGTTTGATGATATTTTAAACATTTATAATGTGTAGTGGTTATTTTGGGGTGTCTGCATGTACAAGTTGATCGGGAATTTAGATATGGTGTTGACCCATATGTGTGATCTTGACTGTCATGTCCTCTCGACTCGATTTCAAAACAATATCTTTATTGGGTATTATACTCCATTTGGGGCAGCCTTTTTTAGATAAATAATCTACAAAAACCTATATAAGCAAGTAAACACTACTTCATTTATTAACCTAGAACTCTTAAGGAAATGCACTAGAGCACTCACTTTATACACTTACAAAAAGTCATCCAACTCTCCCTAAATATCACACTATCACATATGAATTCATTAGGGAAGAACCCACATTAGGTCTAAAGCTATAAACTAAGTCAAGGAAGTCATATCTCTCATCCATAAGCACTCAAACATCCCCTCTTCAAGTAGTTTAGTAAGAGTAAATTCAAATCAAGCATGGTAAAAGAAAATGCTAAATTTTATTGATCTATCTAGATATCATATGCTAGGTGGATAACAATGTGTGGTTCAAGGCCTCTTGAGTACTACCAACATCTACGGTGTATGAGGGCTCCCATAACCCTTCTAATGTTTTTTTGTAGGAATCTTCATCAATGACTAGGGTTTGAGATGATGATCAGTCCAAATAGAGAGCCTTGTTACATGTGTGACAGCTAGGGTTTCACAATGATAGGAAAATATAAGAAAGCGAGATCCATAGAAAGTTGCAAAATTTAATCCAAAGAAGGTTAAAAATCATATAATAGGGTAAGGACCATATAGTATTGCCCTACCAATTTGGTATGGTCATTTCCTAGAAGGATTCATAGTTTTAACCTTTATTGCAAGGGTTATTTAGGTTTAGACCTCCCATTTTCACTATTAAATAGTCTCGTATCTCTCTAAAAGTCACTTGTGATCAACAAAGTTCCTATATACATTTTTTTGTGCTTTTAATCGCATTTTAGGTTGATTGGTTTATTTTATTTTATTTTTATCTTATCTAAGTTACAATCGAGTTAATATTTCCATTGTAACATATTTGTAAGATTTTTAATCAACTCTACTCTAATCTAAATTTAATTAAATCAACCTAAAATTTAATTAATGGTTAAACAATTATTATGTAAATTTAATAAATTAGGAGTGAAGGTTTTCAAAAACCCTAAAACCTATAAAAAAATGACGCACCTAGAATTCACCGGTAAAATCCAGTGCGCCGGCACATCACTCAGCCTAGAATGAGCACTCACCCAAACCACGCAAAGGTACCAGGTCCCTCTTTAGGGTTGTTGTTACTAGATGTTAGCATGATGAAGACTTAAAGAATTCAGATCTATGACTAATATATCATTCTACATTGTGAGTTTAGATCTAGATCTAGAGAATAATGACTTAAAAGATAACCATGATGAAATCAAGAATGCAACACTAAACTATAACCATGATAACACCTTGATTCAGTCCATAATCTTCATTATATTAAATTCAGTAATACATATAAGCTTCCTTATAATAATAGTAATATATGCTCATGCGCACATCAAATTTTGCAACATAACCTCACTATAACACATTTCTCACACCTCTCTCTTATGCTACACATTTCCTTACATATTTATAAGGGTGGGGACTTTCCCTTCACCGCATATCTAATCCCAAAAGAGGTCACATGCTATTATTAGCCACGCATTGTTACAAAAATAGCCACACATGCAAGTGCGCTACCAATAGACTACTTTTAGTTAACTATCAGTATTAGATCCACTCTCGGCTGTATCCATGCAAAATACTTGATAGCCAATCCTCCAAAATAGCAATGTGTTGTGCAAGTCTTTGACCTGTTTTTTCTCTCTATGTGCTATCTCCAAAAATAGATCCTCATCATGAAAATGGCTAAGTCCCAAATTTGTCTCTCTTATTCACGTGATGTCCTTTCCAATCCTCCTGTGCTTTTAATGTTCTCTACTTCTTCGCACAATCCTTCTATATGTTTTTTGCTAAGTGCTAGATTTTTCGATCAACATTACCCCACACTAGTTGCATTACCCCCAATAATGTTTGTCTCCAAAATGAATCAAAGAATGTGAATAAATAAATAGAAGGAATTTTAATGAATGAAAGAATGTCTTTAACTGCGGTATATTCTCTTTTGCAAACGGAAGAATCAGTCTGGATATTATTATTTTATTTCCACCTCTAAAGTTTGCCAATCATTGAGCGCGGCTCCTCGCCTTCTTGGGAATATTCACTATAATTAACTCTAACTCATCCTTTGTAATCTCTCCTTTCTCATTCTGCAAGACCAACACAATGTTGTACATGGTAGTCATTTGGCCTTCTAATAAGTCCATCTTTTATGCAATAAGTTTCCCAAGCTCGTATAGCCTTTCCTTGTGTGGATCTTGTGATGTTGTCGAGCCTCATGCTTCGCTTGACAAGCACTAATCATTCTATATGGCCCAATGTTTCATATTTCACGGCCTTCAAGCCTTCATTGTCTTCTAAAATGATCCTCATTCTTATAATGGCCTCTAGCGCTACACAAATATTTAGCGCTTTATCTGCCTTTTTTAATTCCTCCTCTGAGCTCTTAAGCAACCCCTCATATTATGCAATCTTTCATATCACGGAAGCCTTTCCCCGCTCTGCTTCCTGTATAGGATCCTTTGGCGCTGACATGTGCAGAGGTTCATCTGTAAGCACTAAGTCCACCAAGGTACTTATATAATGCATTGTCGAAGGAAATGTTTTGGGTACCTTTGGCTCTAAGTGTGGTTTTGCTTTCATGATATTGTCCCCAACTTCCTCTACCATGCTAATGAAAACAACATTTTTCTTCTATGTCAAGTCTTTTTCTTTCTTTAGCGCGCTTATTGTTACATCCTTAGTCTTGATATCCTCTCGTAGTGCCCTAATTATTGCAGCCTTATCCATATTCCACCTTTCCACCTCTGTCGAGACTTTCACCAAAGCATTGCTTACTTGTTCATCTAACATAACAGTAGGCTTGACTATTATGTGTCTGGCCTAAGGTGTCTTCTTCAACCTCCTTGATATGCATGAATCCTCACACACATCAAAATCTAGTTCATCCATGTGCATGTGCATCGACCATGACATTTTCTTCCTTGTGCACATAGTTTCCATCTCTTCATCCATTATCTTTCAACCATACAACTCCTTTTGTGTCATTGTGCTCTTAAAGTAGGCATGGACATTTTTTCCTATTTCCTCGGTATAGCCCATGACTGGTGGAACATACTCTCCACTTGTTCTCTTTGATCTTGGCCCCTTAAGAATTTTGGCTTCAAGATTCAGAGCTTGTTCTATTGTGTCTGCGTAGTCTCGGTTGTTGTCTCATCTACTTCCTTTCCTCCCTCTCCCCGTCCTTCATTTCTTCATTTTGGTTCTTATACATTCTCTCGGAGGTGTAGGGTAATTGGGCACACTTTCTTCAAACTCTTATGCCTTCTCATTCAGCTTCAAATTCCTTCTTCTCTTCTCATTTGTTTCCTTTTGTGGGGAGAGTTGAGGCAATCTGTGCATTGATTGAGGATTAGTACCTTGGTTCCTTGTTCTCCTAAATACTCTTTTGAAACGGAACTCTCCTTGGACTGCATCCAAGTCCTCATCATCTCTGTCTTGTGGCTAGGGGAGTAGTCGTGTGCTCTGCTTCTTCCTATTTAAAGGTTGTCTTATACATACGTGCTCAAAACCACCACTATCTTCATACCCCCCTCTTCTTCTTCATCTACTTGTATTGTCTCTATGGGCTTAGGCATTGGAAAATTCTTTATTATATGCTTACCTTTTGGTGGCCCTAGAAATGGGAAATCATTCTCCACATACTTAATTTTCTCCGACTTGGGCTTGAGTTACAAGTACACAAGCACCGCTGCTCGATGTCCCCAAATGCCAAGGTTACAAGCTTAATGTTTATAATATATGATATGAGCCTCTCAATGTAGGCATTCAACCTAGATATACATACTTCTTTCTCAAAGTGTGGTAGCCACAATCTACCTTGTTTGCATTGAAGTTCGGGCGGCACACAACAGAAAACCACTAAAATAATGCCTAGAAATACCTTTCTATAAATGCATACAACATTTTACACCATGGGCTCCAAGCCTAAACCTTCATCACAAATTTTGTGATGCGAAATCTTCAGTAGAATACAAACTGAACTACCTTACCCACCATCAAAGGAAACTCCTTGGGTATGTGCCACTCTTCTTGAATGCCACACAGTATATCATACCACATCTCCACCCTCTACTTGAATGGTCTGCTCATTGATCCATCGCACAAGTACTTTCCAAATCTTTTCGCAGGTGACTTGTGTTTCGTGGGGTACTCCCAAATATTATCCTTTGGCCCATCGGGCACCCCAATCTCCATGAACACCAAAGATAGTAAAATAGCACCAAAAATTTTTCTTTCACTTGTCTGTGTTTCTTTAATTATTTTCTTTTTTATGTGATCCGCAATATTGTAGACCACTCCTTCATAAATCTTCTTTGCAACATGTAACCACATTGTGTTTACCTATGACCACCTTTCTTGGCCATTCAACTTTATCACCAAGTGTGTAACTACCTGAACTATTTGGTACTTCTTCAATTTTTCAATGTCTATGTCACGTGGACCTTTGTTATACCCTATCTCCTTCCTTTTCTCCAGGATTGTGGCCATATTTGTTAAATCACTCTCTAGATCCACTCTTGAGGTTCTTAGTCATGTCACCATTGAAATCAAAGAAACTATGATTCTAACTCTCCGTCTGATGAAATAGAAAAAGTCCTCATGGACTCTACTCATCAATCATCAATAAAATGGTTCATACTTCCCAAAGTATGGCAGCATGTACAACTGGTAGACTCCAACGCTTCAGTAACTTCTCACCAACGTCATCGTATACTAACATATCTTTTTTTTTGTGCTCAAAATGCATCGAGCTCCTTCTTATTATTTGAAATTTGATGGTTGTAATCACCGATTTTACATTAACAGATGTGGGAATCCCATTCTTGTCCCATGATCACACCCTCTGGATACTGCATTTCTAAGAAATTACTCTCGGGAGCAATTTCTTCTTCGATTTTGACCTTTTTCTTCCCTTTTACTCTTGTTGCGGGTGCTTTCTTGGTGCCATCTATAACCTACAATCTTCTAACTTCAAATACTCACCTTTTATCTCCTGCAATGTGCAAACCCAAACCCTAGCTCAATTCAGTGTGCCCTAGTTAAAATTATGTGCCCTAGCTCTTTTATAATGCCTTGCTTCACTCAAACCCTTCGCAACTGGGGATGCAAGCTTCCTCTGTGCACAAATCTGCTTGTCTCATCTTGATTCACACTCTTCACACCTAAATACTCTTCTCACAACTCAGTCACACTTGTCTCTTTCAAATTATCGTGATTGCAATGGTAAAAATGAACTTGCATCCTATCCTTATATAGATTTTCAAAAAGTTAGTGCATTTATTACTTCTCCACCTATCAACAATCCTCTCATTAATTGACCATTTTCATTTTTTCTATGCAGTACATCTTCACGCCCAAGTTATAACCTTCCATCATACCTTCCTACCTTCTAGCTGCAGACTTCTCTTGACATGCTTCCATGCGCTTTGAGTACCTCTTCATGGCACTTTCCCTTGGTAGTTACCACGGCCTCCCGCTTACCTCGTGTTATACTTGTTTCTTCATTCACCTCCATCTATGGTTCTCCTTTCCAGAAGAAATCATTTTTATTTCAATTCTACAACTTGAATAGCACCCATAGAAGTTTGTTCCTTTCATGTGTTTTTTATCTATCTTGTACCTAGATATTAATGATCTACCCCACACTAAGGGTATGTGTAGTCCTCTGTGCATAAAAATTCTTTAAAAATAGGAATTAGCTTTTGGCATGTAAACATGCTTTATTACACAAACACACCAACTAAATTGACAAAGCATAGCGACAAAGAAGGAAATACATTAAGGAAATTCAAAATTGAAAACCTAATCTAAATGGAAACATTGCCTTATTACAAACACTAAGAAGAATTATTTATAGTAGGGCTTGACCTACTCCATTAAAAGTTAGGGTAACCGTATTCCATCAAGTGCCTCTAACTAATAAGTGCATGTTTCAAGTATGTGATTGATAACATACAATCCCAACCAATGTACTTTGAGTTTACCTGGATGGTGTAAAAATTTAGAATCATAAAGGATTACCATATGTCCTATCCCAAGCTTTTTATCCACTGATGTGCCTGTCATGCCATGATTTTTGCCTGGCCTTCTCTTGTTTCTTAATCTAACGTGATAATTTTTGGCACTCATCAACTTGATAAAATTCTCAATCCGTTCTTCTAATGCTTGCTCATCAACAATACCTCCGGCCACACACAATACCCAAAGAAGAAGGTAACATAAATTCCACATGGGAAGAACTTCTTCTCACGCCAAACACTAAGCTGAAATGGTGTGGTTATTCAACCTTTTATATGTTGTTCTATATGCCTAAAGTACTAAAAATACTTTATTATCTCAATCCTTCCTTCCAACATCACATATTTTTGTCAATGTCTAGCTCAAAATTTTGTTAAAAGCCTTAGTAGTACCATTAGCTTAAGGATGATAAAACTAGTGTGAAATCATGAATTCATCCAATAAAATTCTGATTATCTCATTAATAAAATGTGTACCCCTATCATTGGTCAAAATTAAAGGACATCCATACCTTGTAATAATATTCTCCCATAGGAACCTGGTTATTGTAGCTATTGTATAATCCTTTATAGGTGTTGTTTCTACCCACCTTGTCAAATAGTCTATGCAAGTGATGATATAATGCGATCCAGTTTTGCACATGGCTGGTGAAATAGGGCCCACAAAATCTATATCCCATTTCTCAAATGGATTTGTAAGGAATATGCCTTAATGGCATCTCATCTCATTGTCATGGTTTCCCAAGATTTGACAGTGATCACAAGCCCTACAAAATTCCTTACAATCTTTATACAAGGTCTCCCACCATAATCCAACGAGTAAAATCTTTCACGTAGTTGTGTCACCTATATAGTAACCACCTGCAATACCACCATGAGCTTCCTCCATGATGTCTATGCGTTCATGTTCTAGTATACAATGGCACAATATTTCATCCTGGCCTAATTTGTATAGGTCACCACTAATCAACATATAGGGTGTCGCACGTATAGCAAGTTGTTTCTTTTCTAAGGATTTCATTCCTTCTGGTGCCATCTTGTTCGTAGAAATATAGCAATGTTATCTAATTCTGATGGTGCTTGTTCTCACCTATATAAATGTGCATTAAGCATGGTATCTTTAATGGCATGTGCTTCTCCTCTGTTGTATTTTGGATAAGTGGTCTGGTCCAAAATTACTTTTCCTTAGGTTTTACCACAGCTGTGAAGTCAAATTCTTGAAATAAGAGTACCCATATGCATATGCACCCCTGTAAAATGAGCTTTCTTACCAAATACTTCAATGCCATGTGATCGTATAGAATACCAATGGTGTACCTAGCAGGTATTGTCTAAATTTATGTAGCACATTGACAAAGCTCTGCGCTCTATAGTTTTGTAATTATGTTTTACAGAGTCATCTTTCTACTAGAAAAATAGATAGGATGATCTATAATACCTTATCCAGGATGAGCCAAGACTACACTAATGGTCATGTCAGAGGCATCCACATGTACATGAAATGGTTGGTCCCACAAAGGAAAATGTAGTATAGGTGCAGTTGTAAGTTTCTACTTTAATGTCCCGAATGTGTGTTACTTTGCGATTATCCCCAGTAGAACATACCTTTCCCTTTCAGTAACTCCTCCAATGGTGTGGCAACTTTGGCATATCCTTTAATAAAATTCATGTAATATCCTGTATGACCCAAAAATCCACACACCTCACTCTGAGTGGTAGGCTCCTTTAGGCCTATAATGACTGCAACCTAAGTTGGATCAACTAACAAACCTTCCTTGCAAATTATGTGTCCTAACAGTATCCCAAATGGTGTAGAAAATATGCACTTCTTGATGTTTAAAGAGATACTCAATTGTCTACATATTCCAAACATTAAGCGCAGATTGTCACAATGATCCTTTACTAATCCATACACCATCCAATCATCCAAATAAACATGTAAGAAGTTGTAAATAAACTCCTTGAACACTTGAACAACTATACGTGAAAATACAACAGGTGCATTTTTCAGACCAAAAGGCATCATAGTATAGGCAAAGCTACCCCATTCAGTAGTAAAAGTAGTCTTTTCTTGATCCTCTTAGGCAATCCTAACCTGATGATACCCAGAGAACCCATATGTAAACAAATAGATTTCACACCCTACAACGCCTTCTAGTATTTCTTCAGTGAATGACGTAGGAAAGGGATCAGTCACACATGCAAAGCATTCAGCTCTCTAGAGTCCACACAAATCCTAATCCTACCATCCTTCTTGATATTAATCACCATTAGACTAACCCATTCTAACTCATCGAGGGGCTTGATGATCCCAGACTTCAACATCTTGTCAATCTCTTCTTTGACCTTTTCATGCAAGTTTGGGTTCATCTGTAGGGTTTTTCCTAACCGGGCATGCACCCTCCTTAAGCTTTATCTGCATCTCTCCTAATGATTCATGCACACCTTTAAGTTCATGATACACTGTACGCGGAAAAGTGATAGGTGAGCGTGAGAATCTACAAGTGACTCTTTCGCGTGCCGACATCTCAAGGTCATGCCGAGACAGCCGACGGGGGGGTAGAATATGCGTTGGATTCAGGACAAACTAGTTAGGCGGTCTAATGTCTTCAACACGTACTAATGGAATTTGTGAATCTAAGCAAAGAAGGCCCTTCTAACTTGGTGGTGTGATAGATCGATCGGCAAGGATGACTACTCAAAGGCTCCAATCAATATCGAGTGCGGCGTTATTTAATCTATGGGTTGCGGAATACGTGGAAAATGACCTGGGATAGTTTCGTGTATGTCTCCAGATAAGGTCATAGGGTGGATGGTGGAAACAATTGACTCTACGGACGATTCTCTGGCCTAGTCCAGAATTCTCTAGCTTCGTTAGCCGCTATATCTAGTAAGGACAATTGTTCGATGATGATGGGTGGAATTGGAGTGGATTGGAATACTAGTATGCGTAAGCCAGCGTCTATATCTGATTGACTTGTGGACTCGTTGGGCTGTGGGATCTATGGATCACAACCATAGACTCTTGGTTGTTGCGAGTCTGTTATGGTCATGCGTGAAATCAAGTTCTAATCCCTAGTATCCAGTAATCATATGCTTTCTTAGCTTCTATGTTTAGGACCAACAACTGTGTGATTTTCTCAGAATATCTCACAGGCGTTCGTGCAACCTGGATCCTTAGACTGGTATCTATATCTGTGAGAGTGTCTCTTGCACCTGGCTATGGGACCAAAGGATCACAACCAAAGGTTTGTTCTCTTTCAAACCCTTCTACAGTCATGTGAGTGTTTACCTAGGGCAATCTGTAATTTGGTTGGTTTGACCAAAATGTGTGTGCTTGGTCATCCTCTATGTTTAACCCTAAGAACTGATCAGTTGTAAATCTGTTGTTGTTCGGAATACTTGTATTATGAGATTTTGGTCTATGTCAACTATTGTTGTGACGAGATTTGGTTGAGGCACGATTGGCTCAAATATATATTCCCTGGGCTCCTGAGGTCCCGTGATTGTCATACAAAATAAAATGTAAATCTAACTGTAACTAAGTAAACTCTAACTACGTGGAATAAATCTAAAACATATATATAACTTCTATTCTTCTAAGAAACCTTTCAAGATTATAATGGAAAGCAAACTATTTTAAGCGTATCTAGAAATAACAACTAAACAATAATTTAAAACAGACAAAATAACCGAGTGTAGTTATCAGCCTGTGCAATTTGTAGATTTTATTCTAAATAAATAAAATAGCTCGTCTAATCTATCTGCAAGATTCTCGATCCTACCTCAGAAGTGAGGAGTGAATCATAGTTTCTCAGAAACTATCAATCCTCACAGCTTCCCTGGCAATATCGAGAATAAAAGTCACTGAAATGAAGCAATTATCTACTCTATTTGATATGATTCTAACTAGAACTTTGAAAGTTAAAACCTGGATTCCGCAGAACAGTGGCGAATCCGATGGCGTGTGAGATCTTGTCCCCTCAATGTGATCTCCTCATTCTTTTGTGTTCACGTGGATCTAGAAAAGCGTGTAATGCTAGCATCGGTAGGAGTAGATATTGGGACAAGGACAACTCAGAATGCAAACCGAAAATGCGAGTAGGAGAGGGATAGCGCAAGAGTACAGAGCTTGGCTTATGTGATTCCTAGCGGGATTTTACTGCGAGTCATGCAACACAAAGTGACCAGAACCTAAAACTATCCTGTTCGAAGAGCAAAACCTGCAACTTTAATGGCTTCCTAAGCTATTCTATTCCAATGGATTGGATAAAACAACAACACTGTTTGCACAAGCTGGATATGTGGCTTACCAACAGCTGGACAATGCTAAATGAGCATGTAAATGAACTAAAACCAGTACTCTAAGCAAAATAATAGCTAAATTCAATGCAAAGAGAAATTCAGAGACAAACTTCAGACCGGATTGGGTGAAATGACAACACTGCCTGCACAAGATGGGTATGTGGCTTACCAACAGCTGAGCAATCTAACTAAAGATGCAAGTGAATTGAAACTATGGCTTCTAAACAAGATAACAAGCTAAAATACTAAAATGAGGAGATGAGAGCAAAGATCAGTCTTCAAAATCAGGCCATTTGTTTGAGCACAAGCCATGCATTTATAGGAATTCAATCACCCAAAAATCAAAACCAAACTGAACTCCTAAACAATAAACAAAGGAAAAACACTATTCCAGGGGACCAAAAACATAAATGCATGCTCAAGTCGGAAAGGAAAGCTGGTGAAATGTGATATTTCATGCGAGTCACGTCAAAATAATGTTCTGGAAAATGCACACAGGACCACCACTCTGAGCAGGGCGGTGGTTATAGGACCGCCGCCCGATCGGGCGGCGGTTTAAATCCATCAAGATCAAAAGGCCAAGGAAAGAAGAAAAAGGGGAAAACAAAGGGCACGGGGGCTAGGCGGGGCATGCGGGATGTTAACGCATACTCCAAGAGCTTTTCTCGGATCCCGAACACCTTGTGAGGAGACTCAGTATCATCATTAGGGCGCTTGTTACACTGCTCCGCAAAGCAGATCCTTACAATTTTGGGTACGTACAATACCCTCGAGGGAATAAGTCCTTATAATCCCGTAGTAGCTCTATGATTTTTTCCACTTCAAATTCTCGACAATTAGTCTCCAATTATGGCCTCCTTAGGCTCAAAGATCGATCCAATATTCACTTTCTCTTGGATTTCATAGGTTCATTATAGGCGTGCATGGTCTTGTCTACACTTTCCAATACTTCATGCCTACATGTTGAATGGTTTATATCTAGATCTTCCGATTCTTCATCATCCACTAAGTATACCATTTTTAGTTATTATTTCTCAAGGCAAGTGCATTGTAAGTAGTGTGTCATTGGCCACTATCTCTTCAACAAGACATGCTCCTGAGTTTCCTTCATCCAATAACTCCTAAAGGAGATCTTCAACCTTGGCACTATCTCCCATAGTTAAGCGCTTTATTGATTTTAATGATTCTTCCACCGGAGGCTTGGTAGAGAAGAAGTCAAGCATCTAGGCCATTCTTGTAATTAAATTCTACCAATTTCCAGTCTCTTTATGGAGTTCTGCATATACATACCAAGCATAAGCATAGCCTTGTAAAGTGGAATAAAAATTGGGCACCCAAATCGAAGGTGGTAAAGCTTCTTGTCCCCTCTCGTCGCAGTCTCTCACACTTCTGAACGTGGTTTTTAACAAGTTGATTACCATGATAAGTGCATATTTGAGTAGGTGCATTGCTCTTGAAGAACCTAGTAGAAAGAGCAATCCTAATTTCATTCCATCCTATGAGATTATCCTTGTGGACCACCCACCAATGCGCTTCTATCCCATGTAATGTATATGATAGCATACTCCTTCTCTCTAGTGGGTATATCCATCATTCTTTCATGGTGCACAAGAATAACATATGATCTCCTTCTCTCGATATAACAGGTACCAAGTTATTACCTATTCTCCTAATATAACGTGGTTTGTTGTCCTTAGGAAATATGCTCTTTATTGTGCACCCTACCAACTCATAAGTGTTATGAGCCCAATTATCACAAGAAACACTTGTAGTATTGCTAATAGATTGTGTATCCTCCCACTGAAGGATTCCTTTTTTACATGGCTCAAGAACCTCTAGATCCTAGATGGAGTGTACATAAATCCTATTCATGTCTTCTTCACTCAAAGGCTCAACATAGGGCACATATTTTCCATTTGTTAAAGGGATAATAACTCTTTCCTCCTTGTTTTCAAAACTGATATAACCCTTGTTGAACTGAAGATCATCATTATTTACATAGCACCAAGGACACCCTAATAGAGTTGGGAAGCTATCTAGCTCTTCCAGTGCTAAAACCTCAAAATATCCTATGAACTTGGCTCCTTGTATGGTAATAGATGCATCTTTCAAAACTCCGATGGGAGTGGCCTTAGTCCGATTAGCCATGAACAATACATTAGAGGATGGTTGTAATGGGGGTCTCCCCATTTGTACCCATGCATATAAGGTAAGAACATTGACTTCCGCACCTATATCAATCAAGTATATTACTTAATAGCCACCCATCCACAACAAAGCATTTGAGTTATTTACTTATCATAATCTAGGCTACGAGGGGGAAGATTTACATGTGGAATATGTTTTCCAATCTCAATACTTACGCATGGAGTATTTCCTTTTAACCATCTTCCCAACAGTGGAATGATATTCTCCTGGCACAATAATTTACACACTTCTATCAAGTCATCTATACTAGTTTGGGTCATCTCTCGATGCTTTATTTTACTCCGCCTTCCGTGATTGCTCCTTTAAATATTGTACTTCATCCTTAAGATTCCTCAAGTACCTCCATAGTTTCTTGGTAAACCTCCTTCGATGTGTAGGATCTAGGTACCATGCATGTAGTACCTCCTCTTTAGTGATGGTAGGCTTCTGCTGTAATGTGTCCTCTGGCGTGTGCCACCTCGAGTGGGTCATGATCTTTACATGCAATTCCTTGGACTCTACTTCCAAATCAGGCATCCACTAATTTTCCACAAAGTGCATTGAATCCTAACCATCCCTACGCCTTTGTTTTAGTGTTTATGTTACTTGCTAAGATGCTCATACAAGTCTCGAGCATTCCTCATAAATATGATTCTTTCCACAGAAAGAACATGTAACATTCTCGAGGAAATTCGCTCCTATAGTGTTCAGGATATCTACATGTATAACATGTTCCATGAGGGAAATTGCTTCATCCACCACCACGGCCTCATCCTCGAATCCACCATGATATCCTTGTCCTTGGCCATGGTTGCATTCAAAACACCCTTCATTCTGATCATAGTGCACTTGATTGTGATCCCAATCCTGATGCTCATTCTTACTTTTAGAGTTATCTAAAACTCTTGTCTTTCATACACCAATATCTATAGTGTCCTAGATTTGACCAATCAGCTAGCATTCTTTCGTGTCATGAGTCGGGGATCTACAAATTTTGTAGTAGCATGAAACGTTCTTCCTTATCGTGTGTTGTAGTAATGGGAAACGGTTAACATCATGGTTTAAATGGCATATCTCACAATCCAATAGCAATGAGTGCACTGATCTACGGGGACAATTATCCTTTGTGTGACCTTCCACTTCACAATCTATGTACCAAATCCCTGTGTGCATCTCGTGTGATGAATTTTCCGATAGTTTCTCCAACTACTTTGTCATAGCTGTGATCTATGCTTCTAAAAATGAGCTCACCCCAAAGTGTCTATACTTGTAACTACCTCAAAGTGCGTAAAGATATTTCAAGTGCTTCACAGAGATTGGTGTATGTTTTTTGTAATATTTCCTCCTAAAAGGTGTAATCAGACCTCCCACAAACCATTGCGCATGGTGGCTTTCATGAATATCATAAGAAATCTTAGATAACAATGTTTTAAAGCGAGCATCATACTCTCTGACACTTTGTAGTGCCTTTCATAATATCCTTGAGCATACTTATACTCTTTCGCTTGAACTCAGGGATGTGAAACTCTTTAAGGAAAGCATCTTTTAAAATCAGTATAGTTTACGCAAGTCCGATCGTGGTCAAACTTTTATCCTGGGCCTGTGTGTGCCCTTGGAACGTAGTAGCAAATAGACTTTCCCTATGCTCATAATCCATGATTCCTTTTGTGCACCATAGTATTTCACACATATTTATGTGTTGAACAACATATTTTATGCCCCTTTACTCCGAAGTGAAGAGACATCTCCATGTAAATTTTATGGGGTTGGTGTGGAACTTGCCTACTTGATCCAGTAACCTCTTGTGTTTCTTCTATCTCCGTAAGCTGTGAGATCCACCAGAGCTAGAGCCACCTATACCTCTTGATCCTGAACCTATAACCGGGTTTAGACCAAAATATGTACTTCCCTGTGTCCCAACCATAGTACTAAACTACACCCCAATAGTCTATGAAGTGTTACTACTCCCAGAAGATAGTCCAAAAATCTGTGCACTTGAATTCTATGTAGATGATACACCCAAAAAGGTACTCCCATATAAAAATGAATTTTTTTGTGCTACCATCATTGTGCCTCTTATAAGACTCACTCATGCTCTCCCAATACTTGAATTTGATTTCTAACTATTTTTGTACTAGATGTTGGAAAACCAAGTGCAACGTCAAGGTTTCCATGTGGATTTAGATGCACACCTGTAGCCCAAGACCTTTTTGCTGACACACTTCTGTGTGAGGTGAGGAGGGTTCCCTATCATGCTTTCCCAAATGGGGGAGTTCCTAAGGCTCAGGTTCCACGTCTTCTGCGTGAACTTCAACTCCTTCCCAAACTATCTTTCTCCACAACGCCATTTGCTCTACAACCTCTCGTTACTTCTCTACCTCCCTCTTGCGTACCTCATTATACTTAAGCCACCTTTCCTCTCTCTACCTTTCTGCTGCTAGGTCTATCATATTTCACCAAACCTGCTCCTACCCCCGTGCATGGTGGGGTTTAGTTAGCCATTGGTTTTCTCTCCAAATTCAAAGTTACCATCAGGATCTTGATCACCAGTGGAATGCCTTACAAGTAAGTTCCCCTGGGATATTGTAAAAATTTGAATTCAGCTACCTCTGGACATGAATAAGTGGAAATTGAGTACTCCAAGATATAACTGTTCAATACACCACATAACCACATATCTATAGCGTGAGTCCAAATCAGATTAGCGACATAAATGGCCTGAAATTATTCCTACATTTATAAAAGTGTGTGATACCTCCAATTCTATTTTGATGCATAAGCAACCACCACTCATATAATTCTACTAAAAAAATAGCAAATAAGTTGTCATACAAACTATTATACATATTTCGCTCCACCCATGAACATGTGTTAAACTCATATCTACTCCTAAACCTCTCGTGTGAATTATTCTTCTAGATCGTGTATCCACTCCTCAACACTTGTTAGGTCAACTAATATGTCTTCATCATGAACCATCCCGAAAACAATGTAAAAAGAGAACTAGAAACGGAACCAATGATGCAACCTAGCATTCACCAAGAAAAATCCTGTGTGTGCTTTGGAACATCCCTCACCTAGATCGAGTGCTCACCCAAACCACACAAAGGTACCGTGCCCATTTTTAGGGTTGTTGTTACAGAATGTTAGCATGATGAAGACTTAAAGCATTCAGATCTATGACTAATGTATCATTATACAGTGCATGTTTAGATCTAGATCTAGAGAATAATGAGACTTTAAAAGATAACCATGATGAAATAAATAATGCAACACTAAACTATAACAATGATAATACCTTCATTCAGTCCATAATATCCATTATATTAAATTTAGTAATACACATAATCTTCCTTGCAATAATAGTAATATATGCTCATACATGCATCAAATTTGGTAACATAACCTCACTATAACACATTTCTCACACCTCTCTTGTATGTTACACAATTGACTACATATTTATAAGGGTGGGTACTTTCCCTTCACTACTTATCTAATCCCAAAATAGGTCACATACTATCATTAGCCACACGCTAGTTACAAAAATAGTGACACATGTAAGTGCACAACCAATAGATCGATTTTAGTTAAGCTGTCGGTAGTAGATCCAATCTCATCCTGTATCCATGCAAAACGCTTCATAGCTGATCCTCCAAAAATAGCCAATGTGTGTTGCACAAGTCTTTGACCATTTTTTGTGCTCCGCGCGCAATCTCCAAAAATAGATCCTCATCATGAAAATGGCTAAGTCCCGAATTTGTCTCTCTTCTTCACATGTTATCCTTTCCAATCCTCCCGCACTTTTGAATGTGATCTACTTCTTCATGCAATCCTTCTATATTTTTTTCGCTAAGTGCCGATATTATCTCGATTAACTTTACCACACACTAGTTGCATTGTCTCCCGGCAACGGTTGTCTCCAAAAAGAATCATAGAATATGGATAAAGAGATAGAAGGAATTTTGATGAATGAAAGCATTTCTTTATCCTGCAAAGATCTTCTACTACAACTTAAAAATAAATTATGGATATTCTTCTTTTATTTCCACCTCTAAAGTCTACCAATCATTGAGCACGGCCTCTACCTTCTTTGGAATATCCACTACAATTGACTCTAACTCATCCTTTGTAATCTCTCCTTTCTCATTCTGCAAGACCAACACAATGTTGGACATGATAGTCATTCGGCCTTCTAATAATTCCATATTTTACGCAATGAGTTTCCCAAGCTCGTCTAGCCTTTCCTTATGTGGATCTTGTGTTGTTGTAAGGGCCTCACGCTTCTTCTTGACAAGTGTTAATCATTTTGTGCAGCCCAATGTTTCATATTTCATGGCCTCCAAGACTTCATTGTCTTCCAAAAATATCCTCATTCTTATAACGTCTTCTGGTGTTGTATAAATATTTAGCACTTGATCTGCCTTCTTTAATTCCTCCTGCAAGCTCTGAAGAAACCCCTCATATGATGCAATCTTTCACATCATGAAAACCTTTCCCCGGTTTTCTTCTGCCCGCACAAGATCTTTTGGCAATAACATGTGCAGACGTTCATCTGCAAGCACTAAGTCCACCAAGGTACTTACATAATGCATTGTTAAAGGAAATGTTTTGGGTACCTTTGGATCTAAGTGTGGCTTTGATTTCATGATATTGTCCCCAAATTCCTCTGCCATGCTAATTAAAACAATGTTTTTCTTCTGTGTCAAGTCTTTTTCTTGCTTTAGGCATGTTATTTCTACATCCTTAGTCTTGATCTCCTCTTGTAGTGCCATAATTGTTGCAACCTTATCCATATTATGCCTTACCACCTCTTTCAAGACTTTCACCAAAGCATTGATCACGTGTTCATCTGACATAACAGTAGGCTTGACTGTTATGTGTCTGGCCTAAGGTGTCTTCTTCAACCTCCTTGATATGCATGAATCCTCACACACATCAAAATCCAGTTCATCCATGTGCGTGTGCATCAACCATGACAGTTGCTTCCTTGTGCACATGGTTTTCATCTCTTCATCCATTATCTCCCAGCCATACAACTCCTTTTGTGTCATTGTGCTCAAAGCGAGTGCATGGACAATTTTTCCTATGTCCTCGGTATAGCCCATGACTGGTGGAACATACTCTCCACATGGTCTCTTTGATCTTAGCCCCTTAAGAACTTGGGCTACAAGATTTGGAGCTTGTTCTACTGTGTCTTGAGTAGTCTTGGTTGTTGTCTCATATGCTTCCTCTCCACCCTCTCCCTCGTCCTTCATTTCTTCATCCTTTAGTTTTTCTACGTGCTCTCTAGAGTTGTAGGGGAATTGGGCGTGCTTTCTTCAAACTCTTTTGCCTACTCATTCAGATTTAACTTCCTTCTTCTCTTCTCATTTGTTTCCTTTTTTGGGGAGATTTAAGGTTATCTGTGCACTGATTGAGGAGTAGTGCCTTGGGACCTTGTTATCTGAAATTCTCTTTTAAAACGACAATCTCCTTCGACTGCATCCAAGTCCTCGTCATCTACCTCTTGTGGTCGGGGGAGTAGTTACGCACTCAACTTCTTCCCTATTTAGAGGTTGTCTTCGACTTTTGCTAGAAACCACCACTATCTTCATGCCCCTCTTATTTCACACATGCATAAGAACTACATGGATTCTAAGATGTAGCATGACAAAGTTGCTCATTGTAAGTTCACTCATTTGGGTGAATGTCAGGCTCAATCGACTCCTCATATTACATCTCTATTTTTTTATTTAATTTGGTATTATAGGTTTTACTGAGATGAATCTCGTTTTGTATATTACAAGCTTACTCAATGATCATATTGGGACATGCATGTGACCAATGGTGACTATCAACGACACTTGTGCGACACTAGAAAGCTTAGATTCCAAAAAAATTGCGAATCACGGGCACCTAGAAGCATAACCACGGTGCCTGGATCCCCGATCGAGTCGATGTGTCCTAGTCCGGCCTTATCCAATAGTTGGAGAATTTAATCTAAGCATTGAAGATGGTCTTCCTTTCTGTTCATAATTTTTCCGGTCCAAATCGGTTCTAGGAAAAGTGCAAAATCCGTTAAGTCCTTTTCTCTCTCTCTTACACTTAGGGTTTCATATCTTATTATCTTATTACTTTTGTCAAATATGTATTCTAGCATTTATTTATCATATGCGACTCTACAATTAGGGTTTATCATTAAAAATCTATTTTTTTAAATCATTTGGTGAACTCACATTCGAAAAATCTTGTATCATCACTTCCTCATAAGCTCATTATTTTAGGATCCTCTCACCATGGATATTTCTATTTATGCCTTCTTACAAGATAATCTTGAATGTAAGGCTAAAATCAACTCTCTCTTGGCTAATACTTACATTCCCTCTAATACTCCTCCGGACCATGTATATCAATTGTTTGTAGTTGTATTCTCTAAACATACTTTCCCATCTGTTGTAGCTATCACTCTTACTATCTATGATAATGATCCTCCTCTTTATATTTAGGATTGCATCTTTAACATCAGAATTTGGTGATTACTAAGCGATAATGGATCTCGAGATTAATCTTTGTAATGTCACATTTTGTAGACACCTAGAATTTGGTCACACAATTTTAGGTCATTTTTACAATTGACTACACTTCGTCAAGAAACCATCATTCTCCCTCTATTCCCATTAATTAATTACATTTCACTAATTAATTATCCTTCCTATCACTCAGGATGTTGATTAACAACCTTTCATTAATTAATGTTCACTTTTACCTAGGTTAATTAATTATTCTTAATTAATTACTACCGCTAATCTAAATCAATAAATCACCATTTATTGAACCAATTTCCTCTCTTAAATCCCCTAAATCATACTAATTTTCCTCTAATAATCCTCTATAGGCATACCCCTACTATTAATTAATCACCTTTTATTAATTAAACCCCCTTTCAACTCCCACAAAGTGCACACACTTTATTAAACATGCATGGCCTTTGTATTTCCTCTTTGGGGTTTATCCCGCATTCATCAATTTCCTAGCCTTACTTGAACTAGTAGGCAACATAAGGAACCCTCCTCAGCTTTCTTCTTACATATTATTTTCCTTAGAGTAAACTATAGGCATTTTGATCTTGAGACATTCTCCATTGAAGGAAATAACTTCTCCCTATTGCATCCATTCTATCAAATTGAAGATCATGGGAAGATCCAAAAATGTCCTCTTATCCATTTCTTGGTGAGATCTCATCTTCAAATCTTGAGGAAACCACTCCACTCTTATTGTTAAAGTGATATAAATAGGTTCATTTGTTAGCTATAAATCTAGAAAGTAAGAAATACCTTAGAATTTAATTTGAGATTGATCATGCATTGAAGAAATTGTTTCTCATAAGCTCTTATCTTGATGGTTCTATTGTAGGTTTGATTGTTTCTTTGAAGCTACTACGTGTTATCTTCTTTAGATTATCATGGAAAATTTACATATGAGCACATTTGGCATGCCCAGTGGGATGGATCCTTAGTCCCTTGAAGTTGATTTTAAGATTTTTGTTCTTTATCTCATTTTTAACTAACCCTTATTATGCACATGTTAAATATTTTGAATTCCTTAGGGTATTTTGCTAACTTTACATGTGTTGAGTTGCTCTTATAGGTTTAATTGTGATGGGTTGTTATTAATTTTGGGCTAAGAGATCAAATTTTTAACCTTTTGAAGTTTTTGTGTCAGTCTTCCATATTTTTGACATCATTCTAGGTACACGCGTGTTAGTTGTCAAATTAGGTTTTTAATGAAAGCAATAGTCAGGGGACAGAAAGTCCCTCCTCTTTAATGGGAGAGGTTCCCTTATTGAAAGAAAAAACTATTCACAAATGTACAACATTTAATTTCAAAGAGGAACTCTGATATCATGAAAGTGTTTTAAATGACAGATTATCAATACAAAAGGACAGAAGAACTAAGGAATGGAAAAGGTAGAATAGCATTCTCAGGAAATATAGATAGCAAAATAATTCCTTATAAATGTTGAACTAGGATAGTATAGAATAGAATCATTCGCATTAAAACCATAAGATGTTATTTCATAGACACAAAGTTCCAGAGATGACATCCACAAGAATACAAAGCTTCTTAATGTAAAATAGATTAATGATTCAATAATTTTTAATAGATAAGAAGGAATGAATGAGCACAAATAGAAATAGAAAGGGAAACCTTCTTGTATTGATAGCTTTTGACTCTTTTACACTTTCAAAAATAATCAGAGTTCCAACCCCTTAGAATGGCATGGAGAGCTCATTATATAGCTTACAAATTGGTTACATTTGGTAACCGTTTCTTTTAACTAAAAGATTAATTAAGGAAATGCATAATACAATATCCTTAATTAATTTACAAGGATCTCAGCACTAAAAATAGAAGAAGAGAAAGAGGATCAGAAGAAGAAACATCCGATTATGGCTGAGGAGGGCCCACCGATTTGAGGATCCGATATCTGAATTTCTTCAATGCTTCTACTATTTCCATGCCTCTTGGAATTGTGGTGTTGGCTAGTGGCATGAGTCCAAGTGCCTAGACATTTCTCCATATCTTTATCGAATTCGGTATGCTCTAGGTATTCTTTATTGGCCTTGGCAATGGCAGATTGAAGAGAGCAAATTTCCTTTATCTTCTCTTTGGTAATTGACTCCTCTCTGAACAAGTCATCCTTGACAAATGTTCTGAACTGAGCTTTGATTTCTTGAAGAGAGAAGGGAATGCCTGAAATTTCATCTTGAAGTTGGTAGTGGATATCTTTAAAGGCAGATGAAACACAAGTTTTAAAAGACTCTCCTTTCTACCATACATTCTTTAATTCTCCCAGTGCTTCTTCCGAACCTTCATCTTCCACTCGACACTGAAAATCCATGCCTTTGACAAGTTATTCTTGGCATCATCAAATACATTGTTGACCAACAGGATCTTCTCATCAGTTTGGCCCATTAGGTGAAGATCTATAATACAACTACTCCGAGCTTCAGCTCTTTATCCATAGCTTTGATTGAGGAAGTGAGTCTCGATGTAGATTAATCACCTTCTCGTTGGTCTTGAAGGCTTCCTCAATGAAATTCAAGCCTGCTATAATCATGCCATCCACCATGGCCTCAACAACCTTCCCATAAGTAGAATACTTATGTATGTCTTTGATGCTCTGAACTTCATCCTGGTGAGAATCATGGGGGTGGAAGAGCAGCCAGTGGGGCAGGATCCAAAACCTTATCTTTGGCCAACAATGACTTGATAAAGTTGGAAAGAACTTGGTTTTGTTCTTCCAACTATTCTATGGTCTGCTTTCCCTTCTCCACTCGTTCAATAACCTTTGTTACTATTTCCTCTTGAAGGTTATGAACCTCACTTTCAGGAGTGGATTCTCCCATTGGGATTCTAGAAATCTCTAAATTAGAGACCAAAAGATCTTGCTCTGCCTTATCAACATTGGGCTTTACAACCTCTAGGAACTACTAGCCCTGAGCATCAGTTACTAACCTTGAAGTGGTCTTGGCTCTCTTTGCTAGAGGGGGAGGGGTAGTACCCAACAGAGCTGCCACAACATCAAAATCTGGCCCTATTAGATGAGAAGAATATTTTCTCTTCTTGCTATCAACCAAGGGTTGCACCCAGGAAAAGGTAGAAGAAGAAGAGGAAGGAACAAGAGGCCCAAGAGCAAGTGAACTCATGGAACTCAAAGTATTAACCATTGTTGCCTCTAGTAGAGAAGTATTGGAGACCTCAGGAGCTTCCTTTGCAGAGGAGTTTGTTATACTAGGAGGTTCAGTACTTGGAACTTCTTTTCCTTCTTCAACAGTGATTTCAGGAGCTCCTGTAGGATTTGGCACTTCACCATCATCACTTTCACTAAGAAAAATAATGTTCTCCAGCCTTGAAGGCAATTCTGACCACTCCAAAAGAGATTCTTCATCAATTGGTTCTTGCTTAACCTCTTTAATCTTCTTTTGATACACTTGAGTGGAAGAAGGAGTAGATGATTCAAGCTCTTTTATTGAAGAAGAAGGAGGGGTTTGCTTAGGTACCTCAGTACTGGTTGTATGTGCTTCCTTCCTTGGTGTGGAAGTATCTCTAGAAGAAGATCTACCCTGATTCTTCTTGAGCTCACGAACTTTCCTGTCAAACCAAACCTTAGTTCTTACAAGAACAGGGGCAATAATCTCAACCAAATCATCTTTTTCTTTCTTGTACCAATCCAAGTTTTCTAAAGGAGTGTGTTTGATTGATCTTTCATATTCAAAGGATTGTAAGTCCTCATCATCATCCTTAAGCCCTTTAAGAACTTGGTAGAGATTGAGATCTATAATTTGTTGTAGAGAGAGTCTGCCATAGTGCCTCCTTCTGGCTTCAAAATCATCAACACAATCAGCCCAGTAATCCTCAGTGTCTGGCTTATGATGATAAATTATCCTGAGGTTCTGATCAATAAAATTCTTTCAGATCAAAACAAGTCCTAGG
This sequence comes from Taxus wallichiana var. yunnanensis, assembly GCA_018340775.1. Lineage (NCBI taxonomy): Eukaryota > Viridiplantae > Streptophyta > Pinopsida > Cupressales > Taxaceae > Taxus > Taxus wallichiana. The sequence continues at coordinate 47,317,503 of CM031243.1, read as the reverse complement.
TCTGAAGAAATGGACAGTGAGAGGAGTAATAGCCCTTTCTATGTTTTGGGCATCCAGAGCTGTTTTACATGTATAATTTCCCAAGGAGATAGGGAAATGAAGACCAGTGATCTTCTTGTCTCTGTAGGTTCTATGTAGTTTATCAAGATATCTACATACTTCAACCTACAGAGACAAGACTTATCTATCGTGAGTCATAGCTTCATCAGAAAATCTCCTAGTAGTGTCACCCTCCAAGAGTCTTACAATATACATGGTGAAAGCATCATTGACCCTTCTGAAATTGTGATTGCTAGCTTCAAGGGTAAACTGAGGGCAGTATGTGTAGATAGGTTCATCCTTCTTTCCTTCCATGTAGGTGAAACGAACCACTCCCGGGACGCAGCTAGGGTATACATGAGATAAGAAGTCATATAAAACTTCTTAGTCTATTGAACACTTGACAATTTCTCAGTCAAATTCATACAAACAATTTCGGCCCAGTTTATGTTCTGCTTGCCCTCACAGATGATGTTTATAAAGGGGCACATCCAGAAATGAAATTCATTGGTGGAGGGAAATCCCATGATACAGTGAGCAAAATGATAAAATTAGATAGCTCCTCATTAAAATCAACCCTGAATAATGCTTTGGAGAGTCGGGACACTCCCTTCTTAGGGTTCTTTAACCATGATTTTGCTATTCGTGCCTTGTATTTTTCACTGTCTTGGTCAAACAGGGTCTGAGCTTGAGCATGAGTGAGAACAATGGAGTCTTCAGTCTCTGGAATGCGTAGGGTAGCAACAATGGTGGCAACATCTAGTTTAGCAATTAATTCCCCATGCACATTAGTAAGTTCCTTGGTATCTGAGTTAAAATGGGCTCCACAGGCAAGCACGGTGTTGGCACACTGCACAGAGATGGGAAAACCATCCGCGTATGCAATTCCACTGTCACAAATCATTTGGGCCATGGGAGCAGGTTGGTGCATGTTAGTGCCCCAAAATCTCCAAAATCTAAGTGTCGAACCTCACTATCCCCAATATCAGGTACAGAGGTCTCGAGAGGTGACATATGCTCCTACCCTTGAAACTTGATCTTCATTTTTGTAAACACATGAGGAATGACCTTCCAAGATCAAATTCGTGATGAAAATGCAAAGGGACATAGGGAAACAAACAAATGACTTCAATTGCAAGGATTCGGGCAAGAAAAAGTAGGTGAGAAATGTAACAAATGCATAGGTAGTAGTCCCTTTAAATAGTCATTTCAGGAGAGAGAAGGTCATTAATGAGCATTAAATACACCTTGCACCAACTCAAAAAGATGAGATGCGGGAAAAGTGGAAAAAACTGGCCCGGACGGTCCTTGGGACATTAGGGACACGAAGACGCGATCCGGCTAACGCGGGTGATGCGGGAATGTAGGCCAAATGAGCACAGGTGGTCCAAGAACTTAAAGATGTAAGGGACATGAGGGATTGTGAAGACACAATTCAGCCAATGCGAGAAATGTGGGAATCGACGAATACAAATCCCGAATGTATTTGGGACAGATGGGACAAAAGTACGCGAAGAACCCGATGCGGGCGATGCGGGTGGTTGGGGAAAAGTAAGTCTAGGTGAACTAGGGAAAAATGGGTGAAAAAGTTCGATAAAGCTGAAAGACAAGGATTTATGGGTAAATCAGCCGATCGACGAACAAAAGGCCCAAAGGTACTTGGGACATGAGGGACAAAAATGTCCGACAAACCCACAAATCACCAAAATGACTCCAATAAATGCAAATTTTCACCATCTCTTCAAGTTTTCACTTCACTAGAACATTACTAAAGGGTGCCAACTCAAAATTTTCAAAATTCTAACTTTCAAAACAAGGGAAATTTTGAGAGGACAACAACACACAAGTGTGAGCCTTTCCCACGTATGCGTCTTTAGGGATGTGTATCGTTGTGTAGGGAAAGATAATATCCTCGTTCTACATATGTGTCTTTTGTGTCACATAGGTTTCTCTTTTTCCTTGCATATGTTACATTATTACTTATCCCTTTGTGTATCTTTCTCGGACACTGTGGATTCACTTCTAGGCCCGTTTATGTGTTTTTATGTTCGTGTAGGTGTTATTTTGAGTCTCGAAGTCTAATTTATTATCGGACCCACGTATACGCTCTTAGGGACACATACCCATTTCTATGGATAAGTTTATGTGTTGTTGTCTCGCATTTTTATCGAGTTGCATGTTTTTGTTAGGCCTCTGCACATGTTGTTAGGGGTTCACTTATGTTCTAAGTTCGCGTAGGTGTGACCATGTCTACGTGCAAGTACAATCATTTGAATTTTGGGCACTCTTTTCAAGTTTACATGGATCTTTATCCCTATTATTGTTGACATCTTATGGGTTTTGAAGCTAACTATTGTTTGCAGGATATATGTGTTCATGTTTTTGCTAACTTGTTTGAATGATTTTAATGAATTTCTTGTTTTCATTTTCTATGATAGAGTTGTGTTTACTCTTCCCTCGTACCTTAAAGGTGATCTTGGTGATGCATCCTAGAATTTATTGTCAGTAACCCAGGCACACTGACACATCACTCATCTAGGGCTGAGCACTCACCTAAAGCACGCAAAGGCACCAAGTCCCTCTTTAGACTTTCTTAGATAGAGTGTTAGCATGATGGTTCATATAGATATTCATATTCATTAACAATAGTAAGAAACACATAATGCATAAACGAGATATAGCTTTTAGAATAGATATAGAATGAACTAAATAGTGACTATAACAAAATTTACCATGTAAGAATCAGATTCAGTCATGTTCAACACTATTATCCAGTCAATATAAACCATTGTATTAAGTACTATAAAATAAAAAAGCTTCTTACATTACATAACTATCTTTATGAGTCATGTGCGTGACAAAACCAACAACATAACTCTAGCATAGTTTTCCACACACTAAATGGTGGAAATAAATACATATATAAGGGTGGAGACTTTCCCTTCACCTCCCATGCAATTCTCAAAATAGGTCACATTACTAATAATAGCCATGTGCCTTTATAATTTACATGTACAACATGTAAGTGCTCTAACAATAGACTTCCTATAGTTAAATCTGAGTAGAAGTATTTTTCTTAGCCTAAGTTATGCATGTCGCTTGTTCCCAAAATACCATTGCTTGACTGCAAGTCTTCATGTCTTTGTTTTCTCAACATCCAACCTCCAAAAATATCCCTTATCCAAAAATGGCTAAGTCCTGATCTAGGGCACTCCAATCCTATAATAGCGCAAAGACGCTTCTAACACCCTATATTTGCAAGCTCAATACTTAGGCCATTTTTGTCCACTCAACATTACCCCACATTATAGTACATTTCCATCCCGGCAATAGGTAATTACCTTGTCACTCCAAAAAAATATATAGGATAAAAAAAAGAATCATGGAATAAAGAATATGGTGAGCCATTTTATTGTGTACCCCGCTCGCCTTTCTCGGTAGAATTAATTCTAGATATTAACTTTGTTTTTATCCCTCAATCTCATATCAGTCCTTAAGCACTGCATTGGTCTTGTCAGGGTTGTCCACAATGATGTCATCTAACTCATCCATAGTCATGCTTCCGCCTTCAATTTTAAAAATTCTAAGGATGTTGGCCATACCTAAAACCATTCCTTCTATGACATCCACCTTTGCAACAATGAGCTTCCCGATGCCCTTGATTTGATCCATATGTTGTTTCCTTGCAGTATCCAAAGGCATCAAGCTTTGTTTCTACAAGGGTAACCCATTCTGAGTGTCTGAGTGTTTCATCCTTTTCCACCTTCAGAACCTCATTCTCCTCTCGATTCTACGAGTGTGAAATGAAAACCATATTTCATTTTTGGCGAAATAAAAACCCTAACTATCATAAAAACTAAACCTAAGTCACCCTCGCATAACACACACGCACCACCACTCAGATCCTTCTTCTATACCTAGATTCTCAATATTTTGCTTAAAATGTGATAGGTTTACATGCTCTACACAGTGCTCATCATATCCATCTTTTCTTCACCCTTCTCAATTTCCTTTGAACTCGCAAGGTAAAAAATATCAATGCAAACGTCATCTTAAAACAAAAATTTTAAAATTCCCTTCATTAATTTCTCCACCTACCAACGTAAATGGCATTAACTCCTATTGAGTGCATGTCTCACCTCAATATTGTGCGCCCCAATCTCTCGTGCCTCAAACTTTATCACCTCTATCATAACTTTCTAGATTGCCACTACTTATCTCGCCATAGATCTCCCTACCCACGTTTCCTTATGTTAAAGAATTTATCCAATGTGACCCAAACATACATAGTCTTAAATGTTGCATCCTCCTTGAGTTATACTAAGTGCTCCTTTGCCTTACACATGGTCTTTAACTATAAGCAATCCTCTTGAATTTTTCATCACCTTTCAAAACTTGTTCCCTTTATGGACACCCATGAGTTTATTTCTTTTTGTACTAGACTAACCTTATTTTATCCACCCCACACTAAGGGTATGTGCATTCCTCTGCACATAAAAACACTTGAGATAGTAATCAGCTTCGACGCACAAATGTGCTTATTATACATAACACTGAACTAATTTGACAAAGCATAGCGACAAGGAAGGAAAAACATTAAAGGAAATACAATAAGGGAAATCTAATCTAAATGGAAATACTACCTTATTACAAACACCAAGAAGGCTTATTTATAGTAGGGCTTTAGCCTACTCCCGTTGAAGTAAACAGTAACCGTGTTCCATCAAGCACCTCTAACTAGCAAGTGCCTGATTCAAGTATGTGAGTGATAACATACAATCCCAACCAATGCACCTTAAGCTTTCCTAGGTGGCGTAGAAACTTTGAATCATAAAGAAGTACCATCTACCTAACCTCAAGCTTCTTTTATTGATGGGCTTGTTATGTCATGCCTTCTTCTTGGCTTTCTCTTGCTTCTAACTCCAATGTGCTATGGTGCACCTCGCATCTAGTTGTATCAACTTGTAAATTCTTTCTTCTAATGCTTTCTCATCAGCTAAACCTCATGCACGTGCAATACGCAAAGAAGGTAACATGAATTACATGGGAAGAACGTGTCGTATGTGTATACACCAAATAAAAGGGTGTTACCTTATTCAATCATTTATAGGTTTTCTATATGCCCAAAGTACAGAGAAACTTTATCATCCCATTCTTTCCTTCCAACATCACAAATATTTGTCAAAGTATTGCTCAATATCTTGTTGAATGCTTCAGTAGTCCCATTTTCCTCAGGGTGATATGGTGTTGTCTTGTGGTGTGTGACCATAAATTTAACCAATAATATCCCGATTGTTGCATTCAAGAAATGAGTGCCCCTATCACTTGTTAAACTCAAAGGACATCCATACCTAGTAAGAATATTCTCCCATAAGAACCTTGTTGTTGTAGCCATTGTGCTATCCTTTGTAGGTGTTGCTTCCGCCCACCTTGTCAGATAAGTGATGATGTAGCACTATCCAATTTTGCATGTGGCTGGGGAATTGGACCCACAAAGTCTATTGCCCATTTTTAAAAAGGCATTTCATCTCTCTTCCTAGGTTACCCAAGGTGTTGATGACAAAGTGATCACATGGCTTACAATACTCCTTGCAATCCTTGTATAAGGTTTCCCACCATAAACCAACGAGTAGACTCTTGTGTGCAGTGGCATCACCTGCATAGTGTCCTCTTACAATACCACCATGAGCCTCCTCCATAATCGCCATGTGCTCATGCTCCAATACACACCAGCACAATACTTCATATCGACCTAGTTTGTATAAGTCACCACTAATCAACATAAGATGTGTTGTGTGAATTATAATTTCTTTCTTCTCCAAGGATTTTATCCCTTCTGGTGCCATACATGTGCATAAAAAACATAGAAATGTCCTCTACTTCCAAGGGCACCTAGATTAACCTGTATAACTATGCATCTCGGCATTGTATCTTCAATACTCTACATGTCCTTTCCTAATTTAATCCTTGATATATGGTCTGGGGCGAATTACTTTTACCGGCTTTACCACGACGGTAATGTCAAAATCTTGAAATAATAGAATCCATCGGCATATGTGCCCCTATAAAATGGGTTTTTTTACCAAGTATTTCTATGCCATGTGATATGTATAGAACACAAAAGGTGTTGCTAACAAGTATTGTCTGAACTTATACAATGTGTAGATCATTGACAAAGCTTCGCATTCTCGTAGTTGTATAATTTTGTTCTACATGAGTCAAATTTCTACTAGAAAAACATATAGGATGATCTACAATACCTTCTCCAGGATGAGCTAGAACTATGCCAATGGCCATGCCAAAGGTGTCCACATGTACATGAAAGGGTAGATTCCATGAAGGGAAATGTAAAATATGTGGCATAGTAAGCCTCTTGTTCGGCGCTCGAATGTGCATTGTTATGATTCTCCCCAATAAAACTTCCATTTACCTTTTAATAACTCCTCAAAGGGCATGACAATCTTAGCATATCCTTTGATAAATTTTCTATAAGACCTTGTGTGTCCTAGGAATCTACACACCTCACTCTAACTAGTGGGTTCCTCCAAGCCTAAAATGACTGCAATCTTAGCTAGATCTACTAACAAACCTTCCTTGTAGATGATATTTCCTAGCAAAGTTCCAAAAGGTGTAGCAAACACGCACTTCTTGATATTTAAATATATTCTTAATTGTCTACACCTCTCAAACATTAACCAAAAATTTCACAATGATCCTTGATAAGCCCCTACATGGTCCAATCATCCAAGTAAACCAACAAGAATTTTTGAATGAATTCCTAGAATGCTTGAACCACAATGTGTGAAAATATTGTCAGTGCATTCTTTAATCCAAAGGGCGTCACTATATATGCAAAAATTCCCCATTCAGTGGTGAAAGTTGTCTTCTCTTGATCCTCCTTAGAAATTCTTACCTGATGATATCCAAAGAATCCATCTGTAAAAGAGTAAATTTTGTGTCCTACAATGCCTTCCAATATTTCCTTAGTGAATGGTGTAGGGAAAGGATCAATCACACATGCAACATTCAGCTCCCTGTAGTCCACATAAATCTTTATTCTTCCATCTTTCTTTATGTTGATCACCATAGGGATGACCCACCATGATTCCTCTATGGGATCAATAATGCCAGATTCCAACATCTTGTCTATTTATTCTTTAACTTTTACGTGTAGGTTGGGGTTCATCCTATAATTTCTCTTCCTAACCAAAGTGCACCTTCCTTTAACTAAATTTTCATCTCATCCAAAGATTCATGCACCCCTTTAATATTATGGTATCCCCTAGGGAACAAGTCCTAGAAATCATAAAGCATCTCAATTATCTTAGCAACTTTAGAGTCAAACGATTAATCTCCAATTATGGCCTCCTTAGGTTTAGCATATGTGCCAATGTTCACTTTCTTCATCTTCATAGGTTCATTGTAGGCATGCGCCTTCTCATCCACATTTTCTAACACCTCCCATGTACCCTCCGAATGTTCTATGTCCAAATGTTCCACTTCTTTATCATCCACCATATAGACCATGTTTCCTTTCTCTTTCCCTAGGTAAGTGCGCGTAAGTGATTCTCGCATCTATCTCACCTACTTTGTCAAAATGTGCTTCTAAGTCTAACTCACCAAATAAATCTTGAATGAGTTCTTCACATTTGCACTATCTCCCATAGTCAATGACTTTATCACCTGTAAAGCATCTTTCATCAAAAGTTTAGTGAAGTAGTCAAAAATCTAGATCATCCGGAAGTCAAGTCTTGCCAATTTCAAGTTTCCTATATAGCTTCGTATAAACATACCAAGCACGCGTGCATCCTCACAAGGTGAAATAAAGTTTGTGCACCCATAGTGAAGGTGATAAAGCTTCCGCCCCTCTATCAGAGTCTCTCACACTACTAGATGTGGTGCTAAATGTGGTGCATTACTCCCTGAAAAACCAGTTGATAGAGAAATTATAACTTCTCTTCATTCTATGAGATTATCCCTATGAACCATCCACTAGTGCACTAATGTCCCACATAGGGTATACACTAACATATTCCTTACGTCTACTTGATCCTTCCACTATAATTTCATGGCTCATAGAAATACCTCGTGGTTTCCTTCACCATTGTACTAGGGTACAAAATTGTTGCCTAGCCTCCTAACACATCATGGCTCGCTTACACGCACAACTACACTTCTTACTTCATTCCCAACCATCTCTTAAGTGTCATGTGCCTAATTTTCATAGGCAATACTTGTAGTATCACCGATGGAATGTTCATCATCCCACTATAGGATTCCTTTCTTAAACGGCTCAAGCGCTTCGGATCTCAAATGGTGCAAACATAAATTTGGTCATGTATTCTTCACTTATGGGCTAAAATTTAAGGTTCATATTTCCCATATGTCAAAGGGATAATAACCCTTTCTTCCTTTTTCTCAAAACTGATATATCCCTTATTGAATTGTAGGTCAACATTATTTTCATAGCACAAGGGCACCCAAGTAGAGCTAGAAATAAAACTTCTTCAAACAAATGCTAATACCTCAAAGTCCCTAGTGAACTTGGTCCCTTGTATAGTAATAGATGTGTCCTTCAATACTCCAATAGGCGTGACATTAGTCTTATTTTCCATATATAGTACATTAGAATATGGTTACAATGGAGGTCTTCCCATCTAAACCCATACATCTAAAGTAACCATATTCACTTCGTGATCAGTATCAATAAAAATATTTCTCAAAGGCCATCCATCTCGCAAAAAAGCATTCAACGTGATCTCCTTATCATAATCCAAGCTATGGGGAAGGATATTAGCATGCAAAATCTATCGTCTAGTCTCAATACCACCACATAGAATATTTCCTTTTAACCATCTCCCTAGTAATAGAATAATGTTCTCATGACGTAGCATCTTACAGAATTCCTTCAGATCATCAACATCCGATTAGAAAGTCTCATCTGCCTTCTTTGGTTCCAACTTCCATGATTTTTCCTTTAAACACTATATCTCACCCTACATATTTTTAGTACCTCCATGGTTTCCAGATAAACCTCCTTCTGATGTGTAGGGTCTGGATATTTTTCATGTAAAACTTCCTCCTTAGTGATGGTAGGCTTCTGTTGTAACATTTCTCTAGCACATGTAGCCTCAACACATGTCATAATCTTCACACATACTACCTCAGATCTGGTGCTTACTTCATCATCCATTAGTTTTCCATAGCACATTGTATCCTAACCATCCCTGCACCCTTATTCTCCCTGTTTGTGCTTCTTTCTCGGTGTTCATATAATTTTGGCACTATTCATGGTTATGATTCTTTCGTAAAAATAACAAGTAATTTTCTGTCAGGCACTTGTGGTCTGTAATGGTCGGGGATCTCGCACGTATAGCATATTCCACAAGGGAACTCACTTCGTCCACTACCACAACCTTGGCCTCTGAATCCACCATGATATCCTTGACCTCTACCATGACCCCCTCAAATCACCCTTCATTTTGATCATAGTGCCCTTGAGTGTGATCATGATCATGTCGCTCACCTTTATCCTTAGAGTTATTCAAAACCCCTATCTGTCATACACCAATATCAATGGAATCATGGATCTGATCAATCAACCTACAATCTTCTATATTGTGAGTTGTGGGCCATAAAATTTTTAGTAATAAGACATGTTCTTTCTTACCGCGCATTCTAATAATGTATAGTGGCTTGCATCATCATGGTCCAAATGACATATCTCACATTCTAATAACAAGGAGTGCACCGATCTATGAGGAAAACTATCCTTAGTATGCCCTTCTACTTCACAATATGTGCACCAAATTCCACTGCGTGTCTCATGTGTTGTATTGGTTGATAGTTTTTCTAGCTTCTTTACCATTACGTAATCTAATCTTCTAGGAATGGGCTCACTCTAGTGTCAATGCTCCCAAGTGCTTCAAGAAGTAAAGATGCTTCAAGTGCCTCATATGGGTCTATATAAGTCTTATGTGAGAGCACCCTCCTAAAAGGCGTAATCAAGCTTCGATTAACCATTATGTAAGCTAACTTTCATGGATATCATATGATAGTTTAGACAAGAGTGTTTTGAAACAAGCATCATATTCTCGAACACTCTTAGTAGTGCCCTGCTTGATGTCCTTAAGCACGCTTATGCTTTTCTTGTCAAACTTAGGTATATTAAATTCTTTAATGAAAGCATCTCGTAATGTTTTATAATCCACACAAGTCTAATTAGAGTTAAAATTTGTGTACCAAATGTGCACATGTCCATGTAACCTAGTTACAAAATGACTAGCCTTTCACTATGAAGTTTGAATTCCTTTCACGCTCCATAGTATCTCACACATGTGCATGCTCATAATCTAGGAGATGAAGTGACATCTCCATGTAAATATTATACTGACTTCGAGAGGACCATGCCCACCAGATCTAGAACCTCCTCTGTTGCCTACACCCCCAAATCCAACAGATCCACTAGATCTTGAGCCACCCATTCCTCTTGATCCTCCACTTGTGTTAGGAATTGATCTAGAGGATACACTACCCTATGTCCCCAATAGTGGTGATAAAATTAAAGTATACGATCTGTGAAGTTGTGTTATTCCCGGTGAGATTCTAAAGATCGAGCGCATGTGTTATATGTTGCTTTGATGTGCCCGAAAAGGTTCCTCCAATTGGTCCTCCAAATAATAGGGAATATTTATACCCTACCATAATTGCACTTGATATATGATTCACCCCGAACTTGCCAATAAATCAACTCTACCTCTTTCTAATTCTTCGCTGAACTAGCTCGTTGACTACTAGTTATACTAGAAACTGGAAAACCAACCGCAAGGGCTAGGTTACCATGTAGATTCAGATGTTAGCCACGGCTCAAATTTTCTCTGTTGGTGCACTCTCATAAGAGGTTGATCGTGGTTCCCTATCTTGTTTTCCCAAATGGGGGAGTTCTAGATGCTCTAGCTCCACGTCCTCCGCTTGAGCTCCAAATCCTTCACAAGCCATATCTCTCCTCAATGCCATCCATTCTAAAATCTCACGCTACTTCCCTAAATACCTCTCATGTGCATCATTGTACTTAAGCTTCCTTTCTTCTCTTTACCTCTCTTATACTAGGTCCACCATCCTTCACCAAACCTACTCCTACCCCTACACTCCAAATTGGGGTTACCAACAAAATTTTGATCACCAATGAAATGCCTTATAGATAAGTTCTCACGGGATAACGTAAAAATTGAAACTCAGCTACCTCCAAGCAATAATAAGTGGAAATTGAGTACTCCAAAATATAGTTATTTAGAAATACATGGAACTAAGTGTCCACAACGCATGTCCAAATCATATCAGCATCATATAGGGCTTGAAATTATTCTTACATCCAAAAATTGTGTGAAACCTCTAATTCCTTTTAGATGCATAAGAAACCAGCCACTTGTATAGATCTATTGGAAAAATAGCAAAGAAGCTCGCATATAAGTGGTCATATGATTCTGCTCCACCCATGTGTGTGCGTCAAACCCAGATCCAGTGTTGAATCTTCGAGTGTACTCTTCTTCCATATCTATTATCCACTCCTCAACACTTTTCAAGGTTAACCAGTATGTCTTCATCATGCAACATCCTCGAAAACAATCGAGAAAGAGGTCTCGATAACGAAACCAATGATGCAGCCTATAATTTCATCATCAATAACCCAAGAATGCTAACACATCACTTAGTAAGGGTTGAGCACTCACCTGAAGTGCACAAAGGCACCACATCCCTCTTTAGAGTTGTTTGGACAAAATTTTAGCAAGATGGTGTAAATAGATATTCGATTCATTAACAATAGTAAACAACACAAAGTGCTTTAGATACACATCCGCATAGGAGTACTTCATTTTGATTGGATTTTTTTACCAAACTTGCGTGATTGTTCCTTGTGATTGTTCATCGTATTGACTTATATTTCTAAGACAATCCTATTTGATCCTTTGATTCTTTACCATTTGTTATTCCTTGACTATTGTTGATACTCTTTTGTGACCTTCATGATTATTGCATTCTAGGTTTTTTCTTATATTTTTATACCCTTGATCACATTTGCCAAAAACATTTGTAAAACACTCCTTGTTATGCCCCCTCGACGTGGATAGAATCTGAAAAGCTAGAATGGGAAACATATAATAAGAAAGGATCAAATCCTTTCATTGGTCACAATTTAGGACCCCTCTTCTCTGCAGCAAAGGAAACAGAGGACATGATTGATCATAGTGGTGATGAATTAGAATCACCACAGGCAGAGTTTGAGTTTGACCTTACTCAATTGGATGAATTCCTTTTTCTCAAAAAGGATAGAGTACTTGCACAAGTTGTAGAATTAGGTACCAACATTCCAAATGAACATGAATTTATTTTGCCTACCTGTTAGATTTAGTAGGGGATAAATAATCCACATATTATAGATCCAACATTAAAGCCAAATATTATAGATTATGACATGTAGTCGATTAGACACAAAATTAACTTGAAATAAATAGCGAATGTAGATCTTAATTAGAATGATCTTGAAATAAAATTAAAAATAAGAGCAAATAAAGATAACAACAGATTTAAGTGGAGAAACTCAAGGAAAACTCCACCTTTGGTAAAGCATTGTATTTATTAAGAATTCACACAAATTTAACCCAACACTTCCACTTCCTGTTTGCAGTCATACACAATGTCTACTCAACTATTTTCTTGATTAGATCATTGATCATACAATGATAATCGATGGTATCTTATAACAATATATTTGTATTTAAGTTAGTTTTGTACAACATGTATATGTTGTAGACACCAATCTGACAGGATCACCCAAATCAATGTGGCTGGGTGAATCGATTGAGTCATTTCACTCTTTAATGTGAAATACTTTCACAATAAATTTTTCTTAACAAAATTTTACATTTAATGTTGGGGCTACCGTAGTGGTTGATTCCAATTTACATTATCACCCCAACACTCCCCCTTAATGTTAAGTGGGAAGACAAATCAAACAAGTTAGAATTACCTTTTTATATAAAAGGATTTACAGACCTTGAATCAGTGATTTAAGCTAGCATGCCAACAAGGGAAATCCATGCAGATCTTCCCATACAAAAATTCTTAAGACTAATGCTTTACATTTGAAGACTTACATTAGACTATGGATCCTTTTATAACCTAAGGCATACCCATAACTGAAGCTTTGATAGGATTTACAAGTAACTTCACAAAATGTGACACATTTACTTATTACAAATAGAGGAAGTATTAGAAGTTTTCAACAGATATTAAGAGACGGCATTGTCATGCACACTCCCCCTCAAGGGAAACTCTGATAGGCCCAATAAGGCATGAAATTTTCAAAACTTGATAGAACACAGTGGTTTTGTGAAGATATCTATAACTTGATCTTTAGTTGAACAAAACTTGAGATCAATATCACCATTCAGGACTTTCTCTCTAATAAAGTGCATATGAACTTCAATATGATTGGTCCTTTGATGTTAAATTGGATTCTTTGCAAGAGCAATGCAGCTCTAAGCGCCACATAGAGAGTAGTACTCCCTTTAATGCCCATGTGTGGTGATACAATAGTATTTTCAGCCACATAGCTTCTTTGGAAGCTTCCATAACACTTCTATACTCTACCTCAGTAGAAGATATAGACATTGTTGGTTGCTTCTTTCTACTCCAAGTGATGGCACCTGCACCCAACTTGAAAATATATCCAGAAGTAGACTTTCTATATGCAGTATCACCAAGATGATCGAGTCACAATAACCAAATAATTGTGCATCATTACAAGGAGAATAATAAAGACCATAATTGATTGTTCCTTTAATATATCTCAAAATCCTTGTTTCCATTTTCCAATGATCTTCATAAGGTTCTTGCATAAATCTTGAAACTACTCCTACTACATAAGAAATATTAGGTCTAGTAATAGTTAAGTAAATTAGACTACCAACTAGCTTCCTATAAACAAGATAATCAAATTTAGGACAAGTTGGTTTAGGATCTAACTTAACACCAACTTCAATAGGAATTACAATAGGATTACAGTCAATCATGTTAAATCTTCTAAGAAAATTCATAGCATATTGAGATTGAGATGAAACAATAGACTTATGATCTTGAAATATAACCATGCCAAGAAAATGATTTAGTAAACCTAAATTAGTCATTTCAAAACGTTGTTTTAACCTTTCTTTAAGTCTAATAATTAGATTTATATCACCTGCTAGTGATCAATTGATCATCAAAATACAAGACAATAATGATAATATGATTTTTTCAACTTTAAAAAATAAATCATTATCAGAATAGCGATTAGAGAAACCAAGATCTTGAAAGAAACTGTTAATTTTAGCATACCAAGCTCTAAGAGCTTGCTTAAGACCATACAAAGACTTTTTGAGCTTACATTCATACTTACAAGGTACTTCAAATCCTTTCGGTGACTCATATAGATTTATTCTTTTAGTCACCATTTAAAAAGTATTTTTGACATCCATTTGGTGAATCTCCCAACCGTATTGGGCAACCAATGCAAGAAGAACTCTTATAGTGCTCATCTTAGCAATAGGAGAAAAAGTCTTAACATAGTCAATACTTGGTTTCGAGTGAAACCATAAGATACCAACCTTGCTTTAAACTTATCAATCTCTCCTAGAGAGTTATGTTTAATTTTGAACAACCACCTATGATGCACCTAGAATTCAGTTGATAAAATATAATAACACCCTATACGTGCTAGCAAGACATCACTCAACATGGACTCGATCACTCACCCGAAGTGTGCAAAGGTACAAGGTCCCCCTTTAGGGTTTCTATAGGGTGTTAGCATGATGAATACTTAACATATACAGCTTTATTACTAACACATCGCTCTAAAGAGCATATCGATCTATCTTTAAGGGAGAACAAAACTATTTATTAACCATGATAAGACCAAAGACATACTAGATTCAGATACACATAGAACTAACACTTAGATTCATCCAATATCCTCCATTATATTAAATATCATAAGTATACAAAAGCTTCATTACAATAAATGTGAGTATGCGTAATGTAAAGATAATCTATGTATGTACTTATCTATCTCGTGTGTGTATTCACCATCATACCTTTCTCTATCTATATTTCTACTACGTAGTTCACTACATATATAAGGGTGAGAACTTTCCCTTCACCGCTTATCTATTCCCAAAATAGGTCGCATGCTATTATTAGCCATGCGTCATTAAAAAACTAGCCACACATGTAAGTGCGCTAATAATAGACTACTGCTAGCTAATTGACAGTAGCAGATCTATTTTTGTCATGTGTCCATGCAAAGTGCTTCATATCCGATCCTCCAAAAATAGCCAATGCATGGTGTGCATGTCTCTGCCTCATTTTTGTGCTCGACATGCCATCTCTAAAAATAGACCTTCATGAGCGAAAATGGCTAAGTTCGAAAGTTGAAATTTTTCCCCACTCGCATGTTCTCCTATCCATTCATGCCTTTTAATATGACATGCTTTCTACGCGTACTTCTTTTGTGCTTTCTATCAAGTTTTCTCTTATCAATATTTCCCCACACTAATTTCATTGTCACCCGACAATGGTCATATCCAAAACTGAAGTAAAGAATAGAAGAATGGAAATACTTATGATAAATGAAAGAATGTTTTTAATTTGCAATCTCTTCTGTTGCAACCTGAACAACTAATTCAGGATATTCCTATTTTATTTTGGCCTCCAAGGTCTGCCACTCAGTGAGTGCTTCCTCTAATTTTTCTGGAATGTCCACAACAATGGACTCCAGTTCATCTTTCACGATCTCCCCTTTCTCATTCTACAAGACCAACAAAATGTTGGACATTGCAGTCATCCTTCCCTTTAGTAAATCCATCTTCTACGCAATGTGTTTCCCAATCTCT
This sequence comes from Taxus wallichiana var. yunnanensis, assembly GCA_018340775.1. Classification (NCBI taxonomy): domain Eukaryota; kingdom Viridiplantae; phylum Streptophyta; class Pinopsida; order Cupressales; family Taxaceae; genus Taxus; species Taxus wallichiana. Next base: position 47,301,535 of record CM031243.1, on the reverse strand, counting down.
TACAACTCGATTCTTGTGTGGTTCTTGGGTTTCTACCAAGGTCTCACGCTCGTTTAACCATTGATAATCTTTCTCTGCAACCCAATGTTTCATCCTTCATCACTTTACGGACCTCGTTGTTCTTCTCCAAGATTTTTATGTTAATTAGTACCTCCGGAGTTATGTAGATGTTCATGTTGGAACATAATGATTAAGTGGTTTAGCTAACCCTTAATGTATATGGATCCATCACTAATATATAGGTTAATATTTAATAATATGAAATATTTATATTCTTATTATTAAGTATGTTAACCTAGGTATATACTTTAGGTTAAATATTTAATATCATGAAACGATTATATTTCTAATATCAAATATTATAAACCTAGGTGTATGTGTCAACCATTTTAGGTTGAAAAGATGGGTCGGAAGACATACCCGATCACCTTATATAGAAAGGACTTTAGGTCCCGATTTGGTATATTTAGGAAATATATCAAATGTGTGCAAATCAAGTGATTTGGTTTTACCCTTGGTAAATAGGGTTTCAAAGGTGGAGGTGATCTTACTAGATGTAAAATAAGTTCTCTGAAGTAAAAGGTTATTTTCAAAGTGGTTTTTACCCTATTGGAGTTTTTCACTATAAATATTGTGTCACCTATGTTATTTATTTCCTATAAGTATTTATTTATTTACTTATGTTATGATGTAATCTTTATTTAAATATTTATTGTAACATTATGTAATATGTAAGTTGATTAAATCCATATTTATTAGAATCCTTAAATTCTAACATGGTATTAGAGCGAGGTAAATTAAATAAATTAAGATCAAATATTTTGTATTTTATTTATTTAATTTGTACGGATTTTTCAACCAATCCGAAAGGGTATTTAAAAGTATCCGGTCCCCTTTTTTTTCCAATTTATTTTAGCATTACATTTGTACAATTAAACTCTTGGTAAAAATTTTAGGGTTTTTCAATTTTAAATCCCTAATTTTGGGGGATGTAATATGATATGATTATTAATTTCATTTACGTTTTGTAAAATATATATAATTAATGTTTGTTTGGAGATTGATGTGTGCATAGATGAAAGGGGCTTCAAATATTTACATGTGTGAAAGTCACATACGAGAAAAAAAAAGGATTTATTACTATATGACATAATTTTTATGTTTTCTATAATTTCAAATGTTTGTAGGTTAAATATTTTGAAGGTAAATTATACCCTGTGTTCTTTGGTCTCCTCTAAAAGGATTTGATTTGAAAAACTATAGTTTATAGTTAATCTATAACTATATCCTATATAATTTTAAAACTATTATTATTATATTATATATATATATATATATATATATATATATATATATATATATAATATAGAATAAGGTTTATATAATAATTTATATAAACATCATGTTAAAATTTATATAGTTTTGAAATATATATAAAGTCTTAAACCATATTAAAAGTCTTAAACCATATTAAAATTACATGGGATTGAGGGAAGAGTCAATGAGACCATATTTTAAGACTAAGTTTAAAAATCATATTTAAACTTAACTTATAAATCTAGGCATATATAGTTTTTTTTAAAGAAACAAACCTAAGTTTGAATCATACTTTTTATATATGGTTATTTTAAACCGCTTAAAATATAAATTTTATTAGATTTGGTTGATATATGTTTTTAAAAAAAAACAAAGTGCTTACTTTTTTAGTAAGAGGGCCCATGTTTATTTCTTGGCCATGAAGGGATTACTTTTTTAAATCTTAATAATTATTAAATAAAACCTAACATGTGTCCCTAACCATTTATATTATCCATGTAAGGGGGCGGCCCCATTCATTTAGATCTTATAGTTTATAAAAACTATATAAATAAATCTATTTAAAGGTTTTCTTTTATATAAGAGTGGGAGTGGAGAATAAAATGAGATAATATCTCAGGTATAAATGTAGAACTCTCAAGTATAAATGGAGAATTTAAAAAAAGAGTTAGTTTATTGGTGGCCCACGTGAAGTGTGGTAAATATTTATTAAAATATTAGTAGTTATAGCCACATAAAAATTAAATTTTTAGCTTGCAGGAATTATATAAAATATTTTTAATATTTTCATACTTTTATGTGCAAGGTAAAATTAAGAGTAAATGAAGGGAGGAGACAAGGTTCATGAAAATAGGGATTTCAATTTATTTCATTGGTCGGGTGAAATTACTTGTCCCCTCTGTAAAATATGTAGGTTAATCTATACTCTTATAAATCTACTTACACTTGGTAAAATTCTTTTAACATGGTCTATGTCCTTTAAACCCCTTTAATAAGGGTTATGTGTTTTTAATATAAAAACAATATACTATAGTTTATAATTTTTATGAACTATATGTTGTTTTTTATTTTCATTTTATAAATCATATACATTTTTATAAAAATTCTATATATTTTTACATTATAAATTATAATAGGTTATTATAATGTGTTAAAATATAACCTCCCTAATATTATACAGAAGAAGAAATTATGGAATTTCACATTCTGGAAATACACAACAAGTTTTGGCTTCATTAAATTTGATGGTCAAATGACCATCATGGTAGACCAAACATAAGACAATATGACGGTCATTTAGACGTCAAATTTAAGCTTGTAGGTTCTAGGAAACTTTAATTGTGTTAAAATTGACGGTCAAATGACCATCACAATAGACCAAAAAATAAGTCATTATGACGGTCATTTAGACGTCAAATTTAAGTTGGTTAGATTTTTGTCTACATTAATTTTTTAGAAATTTGAAGTTGTTATGCATTCTAGGAGTCTCTTCTTCACTTTTATATGGTCGGAAATATTTTTTATATAAATCTAGGGTATAATGCAGAGCCCTTTATAATGTGGGTTATTATTTTGATCATGGAAGGTTAATTAGTATGCATTGTAATGACAGAATTAGTTATGATCAAATAATTGTTTTATATCTCGTAAAATTTAGATCGATTCTATTAAGTATTTTTATCGATAAATATGTATCTAACTCGTCGTACATTGTGTATTATAATTGGGAGTGTTTTACAGGTTTAGGAAAATAATGACGTCCAACTATTTCTGTCTTGACAAAACCCAGATCCTAAATGAAACCAACTACAACATTTGGGTCAAAATAGAATTTATGGCGAGGAAACTCTGGATGATTGTTTCTAGATCTAAGGTTTCTCCCATCGATCGTCAAGCAACTGTAGATAACATGAATGTATTCTTGCAACGAATGTAAGATGCTCTTTCTATGCAATGTGAATGATAAGTACCTTCTACACATTGGGAATATAAAACATCCAAAAGAGGTATGGACACAACTAGAATCCATGCATGAAGGATACTTGGTATATCAAGGATAGTAATGAAAGTATAATAGCTGAAGGAATTCAAAGAAATGATCTATATATTTTTGATGATTTCTCTTCTACATCTTGTTTTATATCTTATAGTTTGAATAATTCAAAACTATGGCATAAAAGGTTAGGACATGTTAATTATCGAAGCTTATATGAAATGTATAGATATAGTCTAGTGAAAGGTTTACATGTGTTATCTTCTTCTCTTGAATTTATTTCATTAAATGCTTCTAAATGATGGTTTTGATTATGATTTAGTAAATGGTCATGATGATGTTTTGATGTTATAGATGTTTTTGAAACTCTTATCTTCCTAGATAAGAAATTAAATTGGGCTCAATCTATGTTAGAAAACTCAAATCCTATTAACCTTAGGAAAATGACTAGAATCCATCATATGTACCATGCATTAATTACCTTGTATAAACCTAAGCCATGAAGTATTATAGGGTCTAGGTGGATATACAAAGTAAAATATAATGGTGATGGTAGTATTAACAAACATAAAGCTAGACTTATTGCTAGAGGTTTCACTTAGAAACTTAGTATTGATTATGTTGAGACATTTCTGTAGCTAAAATGAGTACTGTTAGGGCCTTATTTGCAATTGTCGCTCAATTTGGGTGGGAAATCCACCAAATGGATAAGAAAAATACTTTTTTAATTGCGATTTAAAAGAAGAACTTTACATGTTTCAACCTAAAGTATTTGAAGAAACTGGTAAAGAAAACTATATTTGTAAGTTGATAAATCCTTGTATGGTTTAAAACAAGCTCTTAGAGCTTGGTATGTAAAAATTAGTTCCTTCTTTCTATCAGTTTTGTTAATTGTTCTTTTAAACTATAAGGTTAACATATTTTTGTTAATTGTTCTTCTAACAATGATATATTCATTAAGTAATAAGGTACTTTGAAATGAATAACATATTATCATTATATGTATATATGTTGATGATTTGCATTGTATTGAAAAAATTATAATATCATGGTGCATAAAGAAAATTGAAATTCTTTAATTTAATTCATTTAAATAGGATTAAAGAGAAATTAAATATCTCCACACATAACTCCTTTGAAATGAATGAGTTAGGTCTCTCACATCATGTTATTTGTTTATGATTATATTTCATTCATTTTTAATTTTTCAAAACACATATTATATTGCAACCATTGTATTGAAAAAATTTCTTATGATTGATTGTAAACCATTTTCTACTTCAATGGAAGTTGGAATAAATATTGATCATAAATCTGCATATGAAAAAGGTTGATCCTATTTTATATACGTTGTTAGTTGATAGTTTGATTTATCTAACTATAACTAGATCAGATATTTCCTATACAAAAGGAATTACTTCAAGGTTTATGCAGGAACCTTTTTTAGAGATCATTGGAATCTTGCAAAAAGAATTTTTAGATATTTGAAAGGAACAATCAATTATGGGTTGCATTATAATAAGAATGAAAATGCTATCTTATATGGATTTTGTGATTCTAACCATACTAATGTTGTGTTATAAAATATATTGGATATGTGTTCAAGTTTTTTGGTGTAGGAACCATTACTTGGAACAACAAATACAATCAACAGTCTCCATTTTTTCTACTGAGGTAGAGAAGTACAATGGAATAAGTAAAGAAGTCATGTGGCTACAACAACTATTGGTAGAGATACACATGGAAGCTAAAGGAATTATTTATCTTCTATATGGTGGTCGAGTTGTATTTATTTTGATTAAGAATCCAGTTCAACATCGGAGAACAAAGAGCATTGAGATACATATACGCTTCACCTGTGAGAAGGCGCAAAGTGATGAGATAAATATCAAGTTGATGTTGACTGAAGAGCATGTTGCTTTGACATCTTCACAAAGTCCCTAAGTGCTGTGAATTTTTGTCACTTTCATGAAAAGCTTGGATTGTCGAGTTTCCATTGAGAGGGGAAGTGTCCATAACAATGTCACCTCCTAATGGAACTTATTTTTGTGAAAAGACCTTCGGGCATTTGTAAAAGACCTTCTGGGAAAGTGTAAAAAGACCTTCGGGCATGTATACCTCCTCGACTTTTTTTTAGAAAGAAGTGTAGAAAGATCTTAAAGGCGGTCTTTAATAAACTCTTTAGTGCTATTGAGTTTATTGGTAAACATCCAGTACAAGCATATTGTTAAGGAGGTCCTTGGTTGTAAAAGGCTCCTATATGCTTGGGTTCAATAACATTTTATGAGAACCTATGAGAACATGTAAAAATCACAAATCATACTTAGCCACTGATCATAGGATGATCTTTGGGATTCAAATCTTTTTGTACCAAAAGGTAAATTGAGTATGATGAAGGTGTTATAATTCCTTCAACCGATATGCTAGCCTAAAACCTTTATAGTTTAAGGATTGTAAATCTTGTAGTGTACCACAGGTAGGTAATATATTTGCATATGTTATGTTATCTCACTTAACATTAAGGGGGAGTGTTAGAACATAATGATTAAGTGGTCTATTCGGTTTTTCCACTATAAATATTCGTCACCTATGTTATTTATTTCCTATAAGTATTTATTTATTTACTTATGTTATGATGTAATATTTATTTAAATATTTATTGTAACATTATGTAATATGTAAGTTGATTAAATCTGTATTTATTAGAATCCTTAAATTCTAACAATTCAAGGATTGGTTTGGCTTCATCCTTATTCACGGGATGTCTTCTACCTCTATGTTCCAAACCACCACTATCCTCGTGCTCATCCTCCTCATCCTCTACTTCAATTGGCTCTATGAGTTTAGGTATTGGAATGTTCTCCATTGTATGCTTACCCTTTGGTGGTGCTGGAAGTGTGAACTCATCTTCCACATACTTGTTATTCTCCATCTTGGGATTCAGTTGGAGGTACACCAGTGTTGCTCCAATATCTCCCATAGCCAAACTTACTAGTTTAATTCTCAATACATCTGAAATAAACCTTTCAATATATGCACCCCGTCCTAGATACACATATTTCTTCCTTAGTGTGTGGTAGTCACAATCTATCTTGTCCACATTAAACATTAAGCGCCGCATCTCGAGAACATGTGTAATTACACTGGAATTATCTTTTTGTGAAGGCATATGGTAACTTACACCAAGGGCTCCATGCTCCATCCTTCATGGAAAACCATGTTATGTAAAAGTGCTTTGGTATATAGGGAACCGCACCTGCATTTTCAAAACCGAAGGCAAGTCCTTGGGGATGTGCCATTATTCTTCAAAGGTCGCATAGAGCCTAGCGTACCACTTCTCAAACCTTTTCTTGACCTGTTCCATCATGGATCTTCACACAAGTAATTTTTGAAGCATTCTACAAGTGACTTGTGCTCCATGGGATACTCCCATATCTTCTCTTTTGGTCCAGCAGGTACTCCGATCTCCATGAACACCAGTGACAATAGAACAGCTCCAAAGCTGATCCTTCCTCCTTTGTCTACTTCCTCAAAGATAGTTTATGCAATGTAACGTGAAATCTTGTATACCACCCCTTCGAACATCTTTTTAGCAATGTGCAACCACATGGTATTCACTTGTGACCACCTTTCCTAGTCATTTAGCTTCGTAACAAGATGTGTAGCTGCTTGCACAACTGGATACTTCTTCAATTTATCTATGTCCATGCCATGCAGACCCTTTGTGTACCCTAGCTCATTTTTGATCTCCAAGATTATGACCTTTTTTCAAGTCATCTTTCAAATCTTCTCATGTGCCCTTCAATCATGTTGCCATGGAGATTAGCATTGCTGAAATTTTGTCTCTGCATCCTGCAAAGTAGAAAAATATTTATGCACTCTTATCATGAGACACTAGTACAAGGGCTCATATTTCATAAAGTAAGGGAGCTCATATAGCTGGTAAACTCCAATCTTCTTCAAGATCTTCTCACAATCATCATCCTACACCAAAGATGTCTTCTTCCATGTGTTTATTGGTCTTTATGTTCAAGCAAGGCATCAAGATCCTTTTTATTATCTCGGGGTACGGTGATTATATTCACTCACCTTATTTTTCTTTATGTGAGAATCCCACTCCCGGCCTGCAATAACCCCATCTAGATATTGTATTTCGGAAAAATTACTTTGGGAGCCATCTCCTCTTCTTCTACAACTACCTTCTTCTTTCCCTTTACTCTTGCTACAACTGCTTTCTTGGTGTCATTTCTACCTTGCAATCCTTTGTAGAAACTCACCTCGTAAATTTTGTAATGTGTAAATCAAACCCTAGCTCGATTCAAGCATGCCCTAGGTGAAATCACATGCCCTAACTCCTCTCTGTCACCTTGCTTTTCTCAAACCCTTTACCACTAGGGACACAAGCTCTTTCTATGCATAAATCTCTTCATCACGACTAGCTACACACCTCTCATACCTCAATATGATCACTCGGCTCTTCACACTTAGCTCTTTTTCAAATACTCTTAATCGCAACGGTAAAAATGAACTCGCATCCCATCCTTATATAGATTTTCAAATTTTTGATGCATTCATTGAACCTTCACCTACCAAATATCCTCTCATAATTGACCAATTCCATCCTTTCAATGTGTTACATCTTAACACCTGAGTTATAACCTTCTAGCGCACCTTCCTACCCTCTGGTCACAGACTTATTTTTAGAGTGCTTACTTGTGCTCGAGTACCTCATCACTACACCTTCTCCGGTATTTGTTATGGCCTATGCTCACCTCACGTTATATCGTCCCTTCATTCATCTCCATCTTTGGTCACTTTTTAGAAGCAACCCTTTGACTTGAAGAGAACTTGTAGCAGCTTATTCCTTTCACCTTTCAATTCCCACAATTTTGTACCTGAATATTGACAACCACCCCACACTAAAATTATGTGCAGTCCTTTGTGCATAAACATGCTTCATATAGTAATTAGCTTCACACGTGCAAGCGCTCTTATTACACAACACACCAACTAAATTTACAAAGAATAGTAAAAAAGAAGGAAATACATTAAGGAAATAGAGAATTGAGAACCTAATCTAAATGGAAATATTGTCTTATTACAAACACCACAACTTATTTATAGTATGGCTTCAACCTACTGCCATTGAAGTAACCAAGTAGTTGTGTTCCATCAAGGGATTCTAACTGACAAGCCCATGTTTCAAGGATGTAAGTGATAATATACGGCCCCAACCAATGTACCTTAAGTTTCCTTGGATGACATAAGAACTTAGAGTTATAGAGAAGCACCATTTTTCCAATCTCAAGCTTCTTTTCCATTATGTTTCTGTCATGCCATGCTTTCTACCTGGCCTTTTCTTGCTTCTGACTCCAACGTGTTATGGATCATCGTTCATCCATCTAAATTATCTTTTCAATCCATTCTTCTAAAGATTTCTCATCAGCTAGACCTCCAGTGTGTGCAATATGTAAATAAGGTAACATAAATTCCATAGGAAGCCAAACACTAACTGAAATGGTGTGGCTTTGTTCAACCTTTTATATGTTGTTTGACATGCCCAAAGTACTACAGATACTTTATCATCCCAATCCTTTCTTCCAACATCATAGATTTTTGTCAATGTCTGGCCCAAAAAAAATTTGAAATCCTCAACAGTTCCATTTTCCTGAGGATGATAGGGTGTAGTCTTATGGTGTGCAATCATGAACTCATCCAATAAAATTCTGATTGTCTCATTAATAAAATGTGTGCCCCTATCACTGGTCAAACTCAAAGGACATCCATACCTTGTAATAATATTTTCCCATAGAAAATGAGTTGTTGTAGCCATTTTACAGTCCTTGGTAGGTGTTAATTCTGCCCACCTTTTCAAATAGTCGGTGCAAGTTATAATGTAGCATGATCTAGTTCTACACGCAGCTGGTGAAATAGAACCCACAAAATCTAAAGCCCATTTCTCAAACAATTATGCGCTATTAATAGGTCTCAGAGGAATTTCATCTCATTGACCTAGTCTTCTAAGATGTTGACAATGATCACATGCCTTACAAAATCCCTTGCAGTCTTTATAGAGGGTCTCCCACCATAAACCAGCAAGTAGAATCTTGTGTGTTTTGGCATCACCGGCATAGTGGCCACCTACAATTCCACCATGAGATTCTTCCATAATACTCATGCACTCATGTTCCAATACACAACAGTGTAATACTTCATCTCGGCCTATTTGTACAAGTCACCATTGATTAACATATAAGGTGTGGCGCATATAGCAAGTTGTTTCTTCTCCAAGGATTTCATTCCTTCTTGTGCCATCCCTGTACGTAGAAAGATAGCAATGCCCTCTAGTTCGATGGCACACATTGTAACCTGTATAATTGTGCATTTGGCATGGTATCCTCAATTTCATGTGCTTCTTCTCCTGACTATATTCTTGATAGATGGTCTGGTCCAGAATTATTTTTCTTGGTTTTACCACAACTGTGAAATCAAATTCTTGAAATAAGAGCACCCATCGACATATGCACCCTTGTAAAATAGGTTTATTTACCAAATACTTCAATGCCATGTGACCTATAGAAAAAATCAATGGTGTAGCTAGTAGATCTTTGGTGGAATTTATGCGGTGCATAGATCATTGATAAAGCTTTGTGCTCTGTAGTTATGTAATTTTGTTCTACAGGAGTCAACTTTCTACTAGCAAAACATAGATAGGATGATCTACAATACCTTCTCTAAGTTGAGCCAACACCACGCCAATGGCCATGCTAGAGGCGTCAACATGCACATGAAAAGGTTTGTCCCATGAAGTAAAACGTAGAATAGGTGTGGTAGTAAGTTTCTTCTTCAATTTGTTGAATGCAATCTATTATTGTTATCCCTAGTAGAACGTGCCTTTCCCTTTTAGTAACTCTTCTAATGGTGTGGCAACTTTGGCATAGTATTTGATAAAATTTCTATAATATCTGTATGACCCAAAAATCTGGATACCTCACTTTGTTGGTAGGCTCCCTTAGGCCTATAATGACTACAACCTTTCTTTGGATCAACCAACAAACCCTCCTTACAGATTATGTGTCCTAAAAGTATCCCAAATGGTGTAGCAAATATGCACTTCTTGATGTTCAAAGAGATACTCAACTATCTACACCGTTCAAACATTAAGTGTAGATTGTCATAGTTATCCTTGACTAATCCATACACCATCCAATCGTCTAAATATACTTGTAAGAATTTGTGAATGAATTCCTTGAATGCTTGATAACTATGCGCGAAAATACAATAGATGCATTTTCAAACTGAAGGGCATTACAGTATAGGCGAAGCTACCCCATTCAGTAGTAAATGTAGTCTTTTCTCTATCCTCCTAGGCAATTCGGCCCGATGATACCTAGATAACCCATCTCGTGAATTAATATATTACGTGCTCTGTAACTCCTTTTATTATTTCCTTGGTGAATGGCTTAGGGAATGAATTAATTACACATGTAGCATTCATCTCCCTATAGTCCACGCATATTCTAATCTTTCCATCCTTCTTGATACTGATCACCATTGGACTAACCCATTCTAACTCATCAAGGGGCTTGATAATCCTAGACTTCAACATGTTATCAATCTCTTCTTTGACCTTTTCACGTAAATTGGGGTTCATTCTATAAGGTCTCTTTCTAACTGGGTGCACACCCTCTTTAAGATTTATCTTCATCTCCCCTAATGATTCATGCACGCCTTTAAGTTCATGGTACCCCCTAGGAAATAGGTCTTGGTAATCCCTTAGTAACTCTATGATTTTTGCCACTTCAGAGTCTGACCAATAGTCTCCAATTATGGCTTCCTTAGGCTGTATTTTCCCAATATTCACGATTTCTCTTCATGGGTTCATGATAGGTGTGTGTGGTTTTATCCACACTATCCAATACCTCACGCCTTCCTGTTGAATGGTTTACATCTAGATTATTTTCTTCTTCATCATCCACTAAGTAGACCATTTTTCCTTTATATTTCTCAAGGTAAGCATGTTGAAGTAATGTTGCATTATCCTTTGGTTCTTTATCAAGACACGCTCCTGAGTCTTCTTTATCTAATAACTCCTAAAGGAGTTCTTCAACCTTGGCACTATCCCCCATAGTTAAGAGTTGGATAACTTTTAATTCTTCTTCCACAAGAGGCTTCGAGAGAAGAAGTCAAATGTCTAGCCATTCCCTGTGATTAAATTTCTGTCAATTTCTAGTTTCTCTATGGAGTTCTGCATAGACATACTGTGCACACACACAACCTTATAAAGTGGAATAAAATTGGTACACCCATAGCGAAGGCGGTAAAGCTTCTGCCATCTTTGTCCAAATTCTCTCACACTTCGAACATGTGGTTGAATAGGTTGATTACGGTGATAATTACATATTTGAGTAGGTGCATTACTCCTAAAGAACCTAGTAGTAAGAGAAATTCAAATTTCATTCCACCCGAAAAAATTATCCTTGTGGACCACCCACTAGCGTGTTGATGTCCCACATAGTGTTTATGTTAGCATAGTTCTTCTTTCCAATGGGGCTATCCACTATTCTTCCATGGCACAAAGGAATACCATGAGATCCCCTTCTCCTGTGTAATAAGGTACCAAGTTGTTTCCTATCCTCCTGACATAATGCGGTTTTATGCTTCAAGGAAATATGCTCTTTAATTCATGCCCTACCAACTCATAAGTGTTGTGAGCCCAATTATCACAAGAAAAACTTGTAGTATCACTAATAGTGTGCATCCTCCCATTGAATTAGTACTTCTTTGGTTGGTTCAATCATGTCTAGATCTCAGATGGCGCATACATAACTCATATTCAGATCTTCTTCACTTAAGGGCTCAACATAGGGCATGGACTTTCCATCTGTTAAAGGGATAATAACCCTTTCCTATTTATTTTCAAAATTGATATAGCCCTTGTTTAACCAAAGATCAACATTATTTTCATAGCACCAAAGACACCCCAATAGATTTGGGAACTATCGACTCTACCAGTAGCTAAAACTTCAAAGTCTCCCCTTGAACTTGGCTCCTTGTATGGTAATGGATGCATCTTTCAAAACTCTTATGGGAGTTGCCTTAATCGATTAGCCATGAATAATACATTAGAGGATGGCTACAATGGGGGTCTTCCCATTTGTACCCATGCATCCAAGGTAAGAAAATTGACCTCCGTGCCTGTATCAATCAGTATATTACTCAATAGCCACCCATCCACAACAACATTCAAAGTGATTTCCTTATCATAATCTAGGCTATGATGAGGGATGTTTTCATACGGGATCTTCCTTCCATTCTCGGTATTTACGTGCAAAGTGTTTCCTTTTAACCAACTCCCTAATAGTGGAATGATATTTTCTGGTGCAACATTTTACACACTTCCCTCAAGTCATCTATATCATTTTGGACCGTCTCTGATGCTTTCTTTTGCTCCTTTAAGTACTGGATCTCACCTTGAATATTCCTTAGAATTTCCATGGTTTCTTGATAAACCTCCTTCTGATAGGTAGGATCTGGGTACCATGCATGAATAACCTCATCTTTAGTGATGGTAGGCTTCTATTGTAATGCTTCCTGGCATGTGCCACCTTAGCACGGGTCATGATCTTCACTTATAATGCCTCATATTCTACTTCCATCTTGGGCATCCATTGATTGTCCATAACACGTTGTATCCTAACCATCCGGTGCCTTTGTTTTCTTATTTATGTTGCTTACTCAAATGCTCATATATTTTGGGAACTCTTTATAGCTATGGTTCTTTCGTCAAAAAGAACACGTAATATTTTAAGGAAATTTACACCTATAGTGGTCAAGAGATCCACATGTATAACATGTTCTATGAGGAAACTTACCTCTTCCACCACCATCACCTTGTCCTCCGAATCCACCATGGTATCCTCAACCCTCCGCCACAACTACCTTCAAAACGCCCTCATTTTGATCATAGCATGCCTAATTTTTCTCTTGGTCCGAGGTTCATTCTTACCCTTAGAGTTATCTGAAACTCCTGTCTTTCGTACACCAATATCTATAGCATCATGGATCTATCCAATCAATCAAGCAGTGCTCTGTGTCATGATTCATGGACTGTAGATTTTACAGTAGCTTGAAACATTCTTCCTTATTGTGCGTTGTAATAATGGGTAGTGGCTAGCATCATGGTTTAAGTGGCATATTTCACAATCCATCAGCAATGAGTGTATTGTTCTATGAGGAAAACTATCCTTTGTGTGACCTTATACTTCATAATATGTGTACCAAATCCATGTGCGCATCTCATGTGCTGAATTTTCTAATAGTTTCTCCAACTGTTTTACCATAACTGCTATTTGTGCTTCTAAAAATGGGCTCACCCGGTATCTATGCTTCTAACTACCTCAACACGTAAGGTTGCTTCAAGTGCTTCACATGGATCAGTGTATATCTTATGTGATAATGCCCTCCTAAAAGGGGTAATCAAGCCCCCAACAAACCATTGTGCATGTTGGCTTGTGTGTATGTCATAAGAAAGATTTGATAACAATGTTTTAAACCATGCATCATACTCTCTAACACTTTCAGTAGTGCCTTGCTTAATATCCTTGAGCACACTTATACTCTTCTACTCAAACTCAAGGATATGAAACTCTTTAAGGAATGCATCCTTTAAAGCTATATAATCTATGTAATTCGATCAAGGTCAAACTTTCTATACCAGCTGTGTGTGCACCCTTGTAACGTAGTGGCAAATTGGCTTGCCCTACGCTCATAAGTCATGATTCCTTTTGCGTGACACAAAGTATTTCACACATATTCACATGTTCAAGTAGCATCTTCTATGACCCTATCCTCTAGAAGATGAAGAGACATTTCCATGTAAATATTCTAGGGTTGGTGTAGACCTTTCCCACCTAATCCAGAACCTCATGTGTTTCCCCTACCTCTAGAACCACCAAATCTGCCTGAACTAGAGCTACCTATGCCTCTTGATCCCAAACCTGTAGTTGGGGTCAGACTAGAAGATGTACTTCCTTGTGTACCAATAATAGAACTAAATTGTACCCTAATGCGTGAAGAGTTACTACTCCCAGAAGTTAATCCAAAAATCAGCGCTTATACTCTATGCTAATGATACACCTAAAAGGTACTCCCGTATAACAATGAAGTCATTTGTGTTCTCATCGCTGTGCCTTTTATAAGACTCGCTCCTACTCTCCCACTACTTGAACTAGCTTGTTGACTGCTTGTTGTACTAGATGTTGAAAAACCAAATGCAAGGGAAAGGTTACCAAGTGGATTCAGATGTGCACCCGTGGCCTAGGTAGTCTCTACTAACACACTGCGTGAGGCTGAGAGGGGATCCCTGTTATGTTTTCCAAGATGGGGGAGTTTTGATGCTCTGGCTCCACGTATTTTATGTGAGCTTCAAATCCTTCATGAGCCATCTCTCTCCTCAACGCCATACTTTCCGCAGTAAGCGTTACGTTGCTTCTCTATCTTTGTCTCACGCACCTCATTATACTTAAGCGGCCTTTCCTCTCTCGCCTTTCGCCGCTAGGTCTTCCATCTTTCACCAAACCTGCTCCTGCCCCCATGTGTGGTGAGGTTTAGTTAGCCATTGGTTTACTCTCTAGATTCAAGGTTACCATCAGGATCTTGATCACTAGAGGAATGCCTTGTAGGTAAGCTCCCCTTGGATATCATAAAAACTAGAATTCAGCTACTTCCAGGACATGAATAAGTAGAAATTGAGTATTCTAAGATATAATTGTTCAAGACACCACGAAACCACGTATCCATAGCTCGAGTCCAAATCAGATCAACATCATAAAGGGCCTATAATTCTTCCTGCATCTAGACAAGTGTGCAATACCTCTAATTCCACTTAGATGCATAAGTAATCAGCCACTCGTACAATTCTACTAGAAAGATAGCAAAAATCTCTCATATAAATTGTCATACAGATTCTATTCCACCCACACACGTGTGTTAAACTCAAATCTAGTGTTGAATCACCATGCATATTCTTCTTCTAGATCATGTATCCATTCTTCAACACTTGCTAGAGTTAACCGGTACGTCTTCATCACAAACCATCCTGAAACAACTGAAAAAGAGGTCCTAGAAATGGAACCAATGATGTAGCCTAGAATTCAGTGATACAAATCCAATAAAACCCTAGACACATTGGCACATCACTCAACCTAGAATGAGCGCTCACCCGAAGCGTACAAATGTACCAGTCTCCCTTTAGGGTTCTTTATTGTAAGATGTTAGCATGATGAAGACTTAACATATATAGTTCTATTACTAACACATCGTTGTATAGAGCATACTAGATCTATCTTTAAGAGAGAACAACACTATTTATTAACCATAATGAGACCAAATACATTCTAGATTCAGATACGCACGTGAGCTAACACTTAGATTCATCCAATATCCTCATTCTATTAAATATCATAAGTATACAAAAGCTTCATTACAATATCAGTAGTATGCGTGTAAAAACATAATCTCTCTATGTATGCACTTATCTATCTATGTGTGTATTCACCATCATACCTTTCTCTATCTATATCTCTACTACGTAGTTCACTACATATATATAAGGGTGGGGAATTTCCCTTCACTACTTATCTATTCCCAAAATAGGTCGCATGCTATTATTAGCCACACGTCATTACAAAACTAGCCACACATGCAAGTGCACTAACAATAGACTATTGCTAACTAACTGATAGTAGTAGATCTATTTCCAGCCTGTGTCCATGCAAATTACTTCATATTAATCATCTAAAAATAACCAATGTGTGGCATGCACGTCTCTGCCTTGTTTGTGTGCTCTGCATGCCATCTTTAAAAATAGACCTTCATGAGCGAAAAATGGCTAAGTCTCAAAAGTTGAACTTTTGCCTTGGGTGTGTGTTCTCCCTATCTATTCATATGACCTTCTTTCCTGCATGAGACTTCTTGTGTGCTTTCGTCCAAGTGTTCTCTGATCAACAACCTAGATCCTACAAGGTTTCTTTTGGAAGGAAAAGGGACTAGTTCCAAAGTGTCATCTTTTTATTAAAGCATTGTATTCATCCTTCATATCTTGAAGTCTTCTAACGTCTTGAGATGATTCTTCAAAGGATTTTGGTTCTACCTCATAGAGGGTCATCAAGGCATGATAAGTATGTTGACTTTAGGTTATCTTTATAAGATTATCAGGCTGAGAGTTTTGAACAAGATTTTTATCCCATTTAGGAATCTTAGGTTGCAAGACATTTTCAGATTACTCCCCTTAATCTCCATCATATCTAGATCAGGATAATCATCCTCTTGAACTTTTGTTTCTATAATGTCGGTAGGAGGATTATCAGGAATCTACCTCTAGAGAAACAAAGGAGGGTTCATTAGGATCAGTAAAGAAATTTCTTTCTAATACTTAAACATTTTTTTTTTTCAATAATGTCATGCTTGAATAGATCATAATGTAGTGCCCACTTCCCTTTGACACCTTTTGATACTGATCTTGATATTGTTGATTACATTATGGACATTATTATGGTTTTGATTTAGTACGATGTTAGATGTTGGACCATGGATTATTGTTGATCTGATTTAGTTATGATGCATGATGATTATTAGAGACACTTCATATGTGGATGATGATATACTATTTGACATGGATATATTATGAATGTTGTTCGGACATGTGATGTTTGGATATTGTGAGTAGACCTAGAAAATGGACATTATATGATGATGATATAGTTGTTGATATAAATTGTAAGTGATATTGTTGATTGCCTTGATGTTGTTGTGATTCATATGTATAGATTATTTTGTGATTATATTTATATCATGTTGGATGTTCTGATATGGCCACAAGGCTGAAGGAGGTATTTTTTTTTTGTAGGTTAAACTATCACAACAAACATTGGGGGATTGGAGACCAACCACATTAGAATTCTAGATGAATTCAACAAGGTCACCATGGCAACATGTTTTGTGTGTGTTTTTTTTTCGGATTCCCATGTGGGGTTACCTTTGAATGTGACCAAGGGCTTTATGTATTTATTAATGTGGTTTCTTTTATTAATGTTTGCATGTGTTTATTTTGTGGTGCTTTTACCCTTTTTCATTAGTTATTAAATGTTGTGAATAATCATGTTGTTAAAGTAAACAAATCAATATGTCATAAGAAAGTAATTAGTGAAGTGGTTGGCTTTTGTATTAAATATTGTAAGTATGTGTAAGTGACCTTGTAAGTGATGTGTAAGTTTACTTCTGAGTGTGAAACACTCCACCTTCTTGGAAATTTGAATTTGTCCTTGGAGGCTGATTTTGGAGGCTTGTGGGACAAGTAAAACTTGTCCCATACCTCTTAATTTTATTTACCAACCATACCTATGGTTAGAGGGTTGAATTTAGACCTTCTTTATGCATTTTTATTTGACTAATTCTAAGTTTTAATTGCACTCTTCTTACATTTTATTAAATTCAGTCCTTATGGGGTGTGGGCTTTTTGGAGTGTGTAAGTTTATTGTCATATTATTCACTCACCTCTTTATTGTGCATTGGAGAATGAATTTGACTTTTGTGTTGGAGTTGAGGATATGTGATTTGGCATCCTAAATGGATCCACCTCATTCTCTTCTCTTCCCTCTTCTATAAAATTACAAATCCTTGCTTTTGGGGGTTTTGAACATTTTGCATACTTCCTTTTGGGTGAAATTTTGTTGTGTGGAGCTCTTGCTTTTGGAAGGAGATTGGAGACCTTTGCATGCTTGTTGGTTGTTGATTTTGGATTGTATTTTAGCATTAGAAAGATTTTTGTTTTGGAACTTAGACAACTCATTCATGGAGAGGTAAGAGCTTGGCTCTTAAAATACTCTTTTTCTTTATGAATGTACATGTTATTGTGTGAACGTTTTAGAATTTTTGTGGGTTGTTTGGGTAGACTACCTAGGAATGGTGTAGGAGAAGGCTTTGGGGAATCCATGTGGGGGGAATAAGGGAATGCCAGTGGCATCAAAATTTGTGTGGAGGGAGTTGGGATTAGGTTTTTACCTTGGAAAAGAAATGGCATTGCATTTCTTACTTTTTGGGGGCATAAGGAAATTTGTGGGGGCATAAGGAGGGATTGTGGGGGCATAAGGATATATGAGAGATGTTTTATATTGGCATTCTATTACAGGTGGATACCCAATTCCCATTGGGAGGCATAAGCAGCTTCCCCATAGTTCCTTGCTCCTTTGGCTTGCTTGATGGAGCCTTAGTCTTGTTTGTATGTTTTAATGTAGTTGTAAACTACATTCTATTTTGAACTATGTTTAAAATGTGAAAATATTGCATGTGTGTTGTGGAAGCCTTGTTGCCATGGGTTGAATCACATCTTTATTGCATTATGGTTGGGGCTCGGGGGCCAATGAAGAAGGATGGCTTCTCCTCTTCATTGGATGTCTTGGTTGGGTGGAGAGCATTGCCTTTCCCTGCCTTTGTTGTGATCCAAAAGGATAAATTTATGTTGTTGTTCTGGAGCAGAGGAGAAAGATATTTTGATAGTTCCATGTGAAATGAAATCTCATTGCAATATTTCCCACCTTGAAATGGATGATTTGTATATTATTTGTAATGGAAAGATACTTTTTATTAAGCTATGAAAGTTATGTATTCCAAGTTGTGAAAGAGATATACTGCATTACGATCATCCGAAAGAAAGAAATTGGAAATCATATTTGCATACAAGGAATTAAAAGATGTAAAGTTGTATTGTTTTGTAAATCAATAAAGGATTCTGATACTTTTCTTCAATTTGCATCGTTGCATTGAAATTGATCATCAATTTTTGATTGAAACCTCTGTTTGGAAAATTGAAAGAGGAATATGTATGAAGGAAATATATGGAACTTTGTTCTTTTGAAATATGTTAAAATTGGAAATTAGACCTTGCATTTTATCTGTTAAATGGTTTGTTTGTATCAAATAAATGTCTTAGGTTGGAATGGAAATGAATCTCCATATTTGGAAGATGAAAAATTATAAATAGCCCTTCTAAATTTGATCTACACGTCATAAATTTTTAAAACTAACAAATACTTATCTAAAATGCACAGTTAAAACTTGCAACAATAAAATGACAAATTAAATGATTTAATTAAAGTAGTAGGACCTAAATAAGTTCAAATAGACTAAAACACTTAAGGAAATATTTCAAAACTTAGCAAAATCAGGCTCAAACCATTTTGCAGTCGTTTTCTGTCAAGAAACGGAAATGCTCAAATTTACAAGTCAATCAGAAAAATTGAACCTTGAATCCTTCCTTAAATCCATTTAGGAAAAATCCTCCATGTCTATTTGACATGTTGAGAGAGGAGGAAGATCAAATTGAATAAATCTAACAAGTTAAAATTTACCAGTTCGCACTGTATAATCCTATAGGCCGTTTTCTTAAAATTTACCCCTTAAACTTTATCAAAACCAAAAATTAATGATCTCTACGCAAAGAGGACATTGAGAGATTTCCAAAAGTCTTTTTTTTCCCTAAATTGAGATTTCTCTCAAAATTTATGGCCTTTTGAAGTTTTACTTCATTTTGGCTTCAAAAAATAATAATAATCATCAAAAGAAATTTTGGAAAAACTTCCCCCGTGAACCCGCCGCCCCGTTTTTTCCCTCAGTCACCTTTTGTGGGCCAAAATTCCAAACTTAACCTTTAAAAAAAAATTGGTAAATTTTTTCAAATTTTCCCCACCTCTCCGTCGCCCACTGACCCGATTAGAAGCTACCACGTGCCTCACGAGGCAAAGGCAGAGGCACAAAACTTTTTCAACCTTAGCACTTTTTAAATTTTTCTTGGGAAAATTTTCTTAGTTTCCTTCACCTCCCCACCAACCCACAACCAATAGAGTGAAGACACGTGGCATCATCTGGGATAGGTAGAGGCACGCAAGAATTTTTACCCCTTGCGTTTCCAAACCCAAAAGTCTAAAATTGATGTGTCCCCACAAGTCCATTTTCCCGTGCTAATAAAATCTTTACATGTGGCACCTTGGGCATCGGTGGAGGCACGCAGATCAATTTGATCCCTTAGCGTTTTGCGACCCAAAAGGCTTAATGCCTTAAATCTCTCCGACGACCCGACTTCCCGCCAGAGCTTTCTCAAGCGACATGTGTCCTCTTCGGGCTCACGCTGACACACGGAGGTAAATCGCACTTTTTCATGACAAGGGAAAAAAATTCTAAAACTCTTCCCCGCTCCGCTGACCACCCGCGCAAGGGAAAATTTTCTCTCCTAGGCCCGCAGGCTTGCCCTTGGGAAAATTTTCCTCCCAAGGTCCACCGGCCCATAACTTGAGTTTTATGAGGAGTTAGGAGGACTTCTTTATATCATTGGAAAGGTGAGGAAATTTCCTATCTAATGGAAATAATTTAGGAAAATTTTGAATGCATTATGTATGATAAAATCAAGTTGAAACTTTAATCCTGTTAGAGAGTGTGTATGGTGAGGAATTTCCCTCTGAACCTAATTGAAACTTCTAACCCTAAATTTTGGACCTTATGACCTCTAATAATTATTAATAAAAGAAAATTATATTCTAGTAGATTAGAATTATTCGAAACTTGTTAGTGACAATCTGTTGTCTTGTAACATGGTTGTAGATTCTTTTAATCAAAAAAATTATTCCATAATTTTCCTAACTAATCCTAGGTTGTTCTTGTGTCTCAAGTGGGTTGTTTTAATGGGCGTTACACGTAGACTCTCAAACCTTTAGTTTTATAGCCATAACTAATAAAAATACAAGCAAAGGAGGTTGGATCAATCTTCTTCCTTTTTTCTTTTGGAATGAAGATAGAAGGAGGACTACTAAATATTCTTAAGTGAGAAATATCTTGTTTTTGCTTTGTCCGTACCTCATGAGGATTAGCTTGATGAAGAGGTTTTGTAGGTAGTCTATTTAAAATATAGATAGCAGTGTTCATAGCTTCATCCCATAAGAACATAGGCACATTGGAAGCATGAATCATAGTTCTAGCCATTTCTAAGACAGTCATATTCTTTGTTTCAGCAATGTCATTTTGCTATGGGGAATAGGGAGTGGTCAAATCTCTTTGAATCCCACATGACACACAAAACTCATCAAACTTTTGCTGACATACTCACCTCCATTATCAATCCTAATTCTCTTAATTTTCGTATTAGAATCATTTTCAACTAGAGCTTTAAAATCCTAAAATTTAGATAGTACATAAGACTTCTTCCTAATGAAATAAGACCAAGTTATTCTAGAATAATCATAAATAAAGCAAATAGCATACAACGCACCACTGAGAGAGGGAACCTCAAGTAGACCTCTCACATCACTATGAATCAATTCTAATAACTGAGAATAATTTGGATCATGATGTTTGTGAAATGGTTGAGCATGTTGCTTACCACGTAGGTAAATTTCACAAGTCTCATGATCTGATTTTATCTTAGGAAGACCAACAACAAGATTCAGTCTAGACATATCATACAAGATTTTGAAATTTACATGACCAAGTCTTTCATGCCAAAGCTAAATATCATTCCTAGAAGAGGAAGAAAAGAAAGACTCAAACACAAAACCATCAAAGATATACAAGCCATTTTTCTAAATGCCAGAAGCAATAACATTACTAAATTTATCTTTTACATACCACTTATCTTACAACAAAATAACTTTATAGTTTTCTTTGGTTAGTTGAGAGCAAGAAAAAGATTCTTTTTCAATTGAGGAACATACAAGACATTCCTAATTACACCATTTGATAGCTTAACATTGCCACAACCTTCACTCTAATGATAGAGTTATCTCCTAGATAGATATTCTCTTCACATTTAACTACATCTGATAGGATTTCAGGAGTACAAGTCATGTGCCTAGAGGCACCACTATCAAGAAATCCATTCATTATCATTTGAAGTTGACAGGGCAGTATACAAAGTAATAGACTTCTCAGCCGCATTTGCATGATTTTTCATAAAATTATTAGGCTTGTTTTTATTATCATTCTTGATTGATTTTTTAGTCTTGACTCTACAATCAAACTCCTTATGTCTAAATTTTCCACACTTATTACAAGTTCCATTAAATTTGACTTTAAATTTCTTATTACTCTTTACAAAATTAGTATTAGGATTTGATTTAAATCTAGATCTGATATTGGATTTCTGATTTGGATTGACATTAATCCTATTATGAGCATACTTATGGTTATGAGAGAACGATGCTTGAGAACAAGTCTCTTTTGAATCAAATTTCTCCATGAATCTTTCTTCTTAAATCAACGACGAAGACAAGGTGTCCAAATCGGACAAATCATTCTCATTCTAATATTTGGAATTAAGAATTGAGATTCGAGTGTCTAAATTTTCATGATTATTAATCTATATAATAAAATATATCAACATATCTTGAAACAATTCACAATTACAACCATTTAATTGAGATTTGATGTTCTTAATTTTAGCTAAATAATTCACAATCTTCTCATCCCCTTCATGGGAGTTGTGAACAACTCTAAAACCATTTTAATGATTTTAAATGACCTACTACCTTCATGCATGGTCTCTAATTGTTTCCATGCATCTTGGGGTGAGTCCATATGACCTATATGCATCAAGAATTCATCTCTAATGCTTTGCAATAGGATGGACAAAGCTTCATGATATTTCTAAGAAAATGAACCGATGTTTTCGGGGGTAGCTTATCTCCCTATGGGATAGTTTTCAATACCGATCACAAGATCCCAGACATTCCTAGCCATGAAATAGGCTTTCAAATGCATTTTCAAATGCTATAATTAGTTCCATTCAATAAATTTGAGACTTATCCATAAAAAAATGGCATAACTAGCCATTTTTAATGCTCATCAACAGCAATGAAGACAAAAAATTAGCTCAAAGACAAATCATGGAGGCTAAATAAAGACAAAAAAACAAGCTACATATCTTTTAATTGTTATATGATAATAAACAACTCACAGTTAATCAAAAATATCTTGATTTGGTCAAATTTAAGATTAAATTTATAGAATAGAGTCGGGGTTGAGTTATAGGAGCTTGGTGAGTTCTTTGCAAGCTCAACTCGGCTCGTGAGTGAGCGAGGAGTTGCTCGGTCAAAGACTGATTTGGAATCTACAAGTACAAAGAAAAATTAGAAAACCGGTGAAAAATAAAGCTCAATGATTTATTTATTAACTCGATGAGGTGAGCTCAAAAACGGGCTATACGAGCTCAAAAGCGAGCTACATTAACAAATAAAATAAGTTAAATAACAAATCATACGGGGATCGACACATGGCACTAATCAATAATACCAAGTGAGGCATGTTTGGCTTTAAAACATATCCTCAAGCAGATGTGACACTTTAGAAATTAAATTTAATATTATTTCAGGTCTAAAAATGATTCACAAAGCGTGACAAAAGATAATAAAACACATGTCAAGAACTATGACAAGTCGACAACAACTAAAGATAAAAATATGTGTTTCCTTTTAATTAGCTCACGTTTTGCAAAGAAGCTAACAATAATGGTGACAATTAATTAAAAATAGGATCGTTTATATGTGTCTTTAATTAATTGGATCACATTTCACATTCTGACACAATGTGAAAGCAAAGACTAATTCAAACAAGCCACTTGTCAAAAAAAAATTTGACACTTGGTGGATTTTTGTAAAACTTTTAATATATAGCTTTGATGTGGACTTAGAATCCCTAAAAGTTAGCTAATTTTAAAATAAAGTTCAGGTCCGAAGAAGGAACAAAATAGGTGTCACAATCTAAGTGGCTACGCTTAAAACAAAGACTCGACACCACGACACTTACAAAGACTAACACAATTAGAATATGTGTCAAAAATTAATTGGTTTGCATTTTACAAGTCGACAAGTGTGAAAAATAGAATTCCTATCGATTTTTAATTATCTTAGACTTTGTAGTTTACAGAATAAAGAAAACCCACATAATGAAGAAAATTAGGAATCCTACGGTACAAAGGAAAGTTAATAAACCCGTGAAACAAAGAACTAAAGTCTGACACTGTGAAAAATACTAAGACAGTGTCTCTTTTCTATTAGCAAACAATTTGCAAGTCTTCCAAACAATTGAAAGATATATACATGTTCAAATGCTATTGGATCGCACTTCGCAGTGCAACCAAAATGACAAAGCAAACTGAAGACATGTGGAACCTTTTAAATGTTTTATATTTCACAAATATAACAAATGCGACAAGGTGGAAAATTTTAATTGGATAACAACTACCACAAATAAAAGACTGACAAATGCGAAATGTGGAGCAATTCTATTGGCTTGGATTTTACAAATTTGACAAATGCAACAAAAAGATACTTAGAGCAATTTTATTAGCTCAAGATTTGCAAATGTCGGAGGATAGCTAAGTGTTGATCGGAGAATACTTGTTCAAGAACACACAAGGAGTCTATGCTAGAGAGAAGGCTAGGATCAAGGGCACGGAAGGACGGGAAGGACCCACATGTGGAAGGCAAGTTCAGCTTTCGGGACTTAGCCCAAATTTGAGCATAAAGACCTATTTTTAGAAGATGGCGTGCATAAAACACCAATGATGCGAGAGATGTACGCGCCATGCATTTTCTATCTTTGGAGGAGTGGATCAAAGTGGTTTTGCATGGAGACAAGCTAATAATAGAATTGACACTTCAATTAACTACAAGAGGTCTATAGATAGCACACTTCCATGTGTGGCTATGCCTTATATTGGCGTGTGGCTATCAATAGCATGCGGCCTATTTCTCGGAATAGATAAGTGGTGAAGGAAAGCCCCACCCTATATATGTGATGTTAGGTACATAGTAAGAAGTGTGTGTGTGTGTGTGTGATAGAGAATATACAGAGTGTGTGTATGTATGTGTGGTAAAGAGATATACGCATATGACTGAATTATTGTATCAGTTCTATATGTGCATCGGTATAGATTGACATTAATGTAAGGAGCTTTTGTATTTATTAATAGATGGAATATATTGGTTGAATCTAAGTTTCATTCTATGTGTAGTTGTGTAGTTCAGTTATTAATTCAATCATGATTACTATTTAAGCTTGTCTTTCATAGATCCGAGTGTAACATGCATTATAGAGTGATGGATTAGTTATGAATCTATATGTTTCTTCCTTCATCTTGCTAACATCTTGCTACAACAACCCTAAAGAGGTACATGGTACCTTGCATACTTCAGGTGAGTGCTCGGTCAAGGCTGAGTGATGGGCAAGCGTGACTAGGGTGTTATCTAGTAAATTCTAGGCTACATCATTGGTTTCATTATCAGGACCTCTTTTTTAGTTGTTTTCAGGATGGTTCACGATGAAGATGTACCGGTTAACTCTAGCAAGTATTGAGCAATGGATACATGATCGGAAGAAGAATATGCACGGCGGTTTAGCAATGGATCCGAGTTTAACGCATGCACTTAGGTAGAAACAGAATTTGTATGACAACTTATATGAGAGCTTTTTCACTATCTTTCCGGAAGAACTATACGGGTGGCTTATCGCTTTTATGCATCTCAGCGGAACTAGAGGTATCGCACACTTTTCTAGACACAAGAAGAATTTCAAGCCCTTTATGATTTTGATCTGATCTAGACTCACACTCTGGATACGTGGTTTCGTGGTGTTCTAAACCATTATATTATAGAATATTCAATTTCAACATACTCTTTCCTGGAGGTAGCTGAATTCTAGTTTTTGCAATATCTAAGGGGAACACATTTACAAGGTATTCCGCTAGCTATCAAGATCTTGATGGTAACTCGAACCCCGGAGATTAAACCGATGGCTAACTAAACTTCACAACATGTGAGGGCGGGAATAGGTTTAGTGAAATATGGAAGACCTAGCGGCAGAGAGGTAGAGAGAGGAAAGGCGGCTTAAGTTTAATGAGGTGTATAAGAGGGAGATAGAGAAGCAGCATTATGTTGCAAAAAGTATGGCATTGAGGAGAGAGATGGCTCATGAAGGATTTACAGCTCATGTAGAATATGTGGAGCTAGAGCATCAGGAACTCCCCCATCTTGGAAAGCATGATAGAGATTCCCCCTCGGCCTCACACAGAAGTGTACCAGCAGAGACTACCTGGACCATGGGTGCACATCTTAATCCACCTAGTGACCTAGCCCTTATGCTTGGTTTTCCAGTATCTATTATGAAAAGTAACCAGAAAGCTAATTTGGGAAGTAAGAGAGTAGGATTAAGTCAAGGATCAAGTACATCAATGGCAGGACAAATGGCTTTAATGATATTTGGAGGAACATTCTTAGGTGCATCATCCACATAGAATGTGAGTGTGTAGAATGCTAGATTCACCTCTAGAAGTGGAACTACCTCACAGACTATAGGGGTTTAGTATAGTACTACTATCAGAGCACATGGGAGTACATCTATAGGTCCTATTCCAACTACAGGTGGAGGATCAGGAGGTATAGGTGGTTCTAGTTCCAGTGGATCTGGTGGTTCTAGAGGTAGAGGGAACATAGGAGGTTCTAGATCAGGTGGTCAAGGTCTGCAGCAACCACAGAATATCTATATGGAGATGTCTCTTCGTCTCTCGGAATATAAAGGTATAGAGGATGTTGTTGAACATGTGCATATGTGTGAAATCTTGTGGCATGCTAAAGGGATCATGGATGCTGAGTGCAAGGTAAGTTAGTTTACTACTACATTACAGGGACATGCACACAACTGGTATATGAAGTTTAACCCTAATCAAACTTGCATGGATTATGTAGCATTGAAAGATGCTTTCTTATAAGATTTTCATATCCTTGAGTTTGAGAAGAAGATTATTACTGCGCTCAAGTATATCAAGCAAGGAACTACTGAGAGTGTACGTGAGTATGATGCTCATTTTAAGACACTTCTATCTAAGCTATCTTATGATATTCATGCTAGTCAGCATGCACAATGGTTCATTGGAGGATTGATTACACCTTTTAGGAGGGCACTATCACATAAGACATACACTGATCTATGCGAAGCACTGGAAGAAGCTTTATGTGTTGAGGCAGTTGGGAGCATTGACACTAGTGTTAGTCCATTCCTAGAGGCATAGATTGTAGCTATGGCAAAGCAAGTTAGAGAAGCTATCAGCAAATTCAGCCCATGAAACGTGCTCAGGAATTTGGTGTACAGATTGTGAAGTGGAAGGTCACACCAAGGATAGTTGCCCTCATAGATCCGTATGGTCATTCTTTGTTGGATTGTGAGATTTGTCATTTGAATCATGATGCTAGTCACGATCCTTTGTTACTGATGCGCGACAAGGAATAATGTGTCTTTCTTTTGCAAGATTTGTAGGTCCATGACCCATGATGCGAGGATTGTCGGTTGGTTGTCGAGATCCAGGATGCTATAAACATTGGTGTACTGAGATAAGTATAACAAATAATTTTAAGGGTAAGAATGAGCACCAGGATCGGGATCATAATCAAACATGTTATGACGGGAATGAAGGTTGTTTTAAAGGAGGTCGTGGAAGGGGACGTGGATATCATGGTGGATATGGAGGACAAGGTGTGGTGGAGGAAGAGGTGAGTTCCCTCATGGAACATGTTATACATGTGGATCTCCTGACCACTATAGGTGTGAATGTCCTCAGAATATTGCATGTTCTTTCTACGGAAAGAACCATAGCTATAAAGAGTGCCCCAAATTATATTAGCATCTGAGTAAGTAGCATAAGCAAGAAAACAAAGGTGTTAGGATGGTTAAAATCCGGTGCACGGTAGAAGATCGGTGGATGCCCAAGATAGCAGAAGGCCCGAGGCATTGAAAGGGAACATTACTACACATGCTGAATTGGTGCACGCAAGAGAGGCATTACACCAGAAGCCTACGATCACCAAGGAAGAGGTTTTGCATGCAAGGTACCCAGATCCTACTCATCAAAAGTAAGTTTACCAAGATACCATAGAAGTGCTAAGGAATCTTACGGGTGAAATACGAGTACCTAAAGGAGTAGAAGAAAGAATCGGAGGCGGTCAAACTAATGTTGATGATGCGTGAGAGGTGTGCAAGATGTTACGCTAGGAGAAAATTATTCCACTATTAGGAAGTTGGTTAAAAGGGAACACTCCACGTGCAAGTCACGAGACCTGGATGGTAGATTCTATATGCAAATATTCCCCGATAGCCTTGACTATGACAAATAAATTACTTTGAATGCTATTGTATATTGGTGGATGTTGAGCAACATATTGATTGATACAGGTGTGGAAGTAAATGTGCTTACATTACATGCATGGGTACAAATGGGGAGGGCTCCATTGCAGCCATCATCTAATGTGTTATTTATAAAAAATTGGACTAAGGCCACTCCCATAGGAGTTTTGAAAGATGTATCTATAACTATATAAGGGGCCAAGTTCACTAGGGATTTTGAGGTATTAGCACTTGCGAAGCGAGATAATTTTCCAGCCCTACTTGGAAACCCTTGGTGTTATGCGAATAATGTTGACTTGAGGTTCAATAAGGGGTATATAACCTTTTAAAACAAGGAGGAAAGGGTTGTGTTACCTTTAAAGGATGGGAATTCTACACCATATGTTGAGCCTCTAAGTGAGGAGGACTTAAATAGAGTTTATCTACGTGTTATTAAGGACCCAGAGGTCAATAAACCATCAAAATAAGGCATCCTACAATGGGAGGATTCTCATTCTATTAGTTATACTACGAGTATTGCTTGTGATAATTAGGCTCATGGTACATATGAATTGGTAGGGCGTGAGGTAAAAAGTATGGTTACGTGCAAGAATGGATTTCATTCGGTTCGACGGATAGGTAGCACAGTACCTTAGTATACAGGGGAAGAAGATCTTCCTACATTTCTAAAGGCCATGGAAACACAATGGACAGATCAAATTAAGAGAAGAGCTATATTAGTATATACCTTGCGCGGGACAGCGCAGACTGGTAGGTAGTCCATAGAGGTAATCTTATAAAATGGGAAGATATTGGAGTCACTTTGTGTAATAGGTTTATAAAGAATAATGCACCTACACAAATCTGCACTTATCATTGTGATCAACATGTTCAACATCATATTCAGCAGTGTGAGATTCTCTGGACAACATGATAGGAAGCATTACCACCTTCACTCTGGGTGCATCACCTATGTTCTACGCTACAAGGATGCGCACCCTGGTATGTATATGTAGAACTACATCGAGAGACTGGAAACTAGAAAGATTTGATTGCGGGAATGATCCATACTTTTGACTACTTCTCGACTAAACCTCCTGTAGAAGAGACATTAAAAATTTTCAATCACTTAACTATGGGGGATAGTGTAAAAGTAGAAGAGAGTATTCAGAAATTATTTGGTAAGGCGAGTTCGAACTGTTTTGAAAGCAAGAAGAACTAGACTCCATACTACTTGAATGCACTTTCCTTGAGAAAGAGAAAGGAAATATGATTTACATCGTAGATGATGAGGTTGAGAACACGGATATTGAACTTTCATAAAGGGGGTGCAATGTCTTGGACAATGCATACAAGGATACATGCACCTATCACAAACCCATGAAAACAAAGAAGGTGAATATAAGTTTGGAGGCTGCGCCTAAGGAGGCCATAATTGGAGACTACTTGGTCAAAATCGGAGGTAGCAAAGATCATTGAGTTACTCGGGGATTATAAGGACTTATTCCCTCGGGGTATCATGATATTAAAGGTGTGCATAAATCACTTGGGTAAATGAAGATAAAACTTAAGGATGGTGTACGGTTAGTCGAGAAAGAGACCTTGCAGAACAAATACTAATTTTCATGAAAAGGTAAAGGAAGAGATTGATAAAATGTTGAAATCTAGAATTTTCAAGCCCGATGATGAGTCGAATGAGTTAGCCCAATGGTGATCGATGTATCAAGAAGGATGAATGAATTAGAATATGTTTGGACTATATGGATCGAATGATTCATGTGTCACAGATCCATTCCCTACACCATTCACCGATGAAATACTAGAAGGGGTTGCGGGGCATGAAATATATTCCTTCACAGATGGGTTTTCGGGTATCATCGGGTTAGGATTACTCGGGAGGATCAAGAAAAGACAATAGTCACTACTAAATGGGGTAACATTGCCTATACTATGATGCTTTTGGATTGAAAAACATGCCTATTGTATTCTCATGTATAGTTGTTCAGGCATTCAAAGATTTTATTCACAACTTCTTACGGGTCTACCTAGATGATTGGAAAGTATATGGGCTTGTGAAAGATCATTGTGATAATCTACACTTAATGTTTGAGCGATGCAAAGCAGTTGAGTATCTCTTTGAACATCAAGAAGTGCATATTTGCTACACCATTTGGAATATTGTTAAGACATATTATCTACTGAGGAAGGTTTGTTGGTTGATCCAAGAAAGGTTGAAGTCATTTTTAGCTTGGAAGTGCCTACCGGTCAAAGTGAGGTGCGTGCATTTTTAGTTCATATAGAATATTATAGAAAATTCATCAAAGGGTATGCCAAAATTATTGCACCCTTGGAAAAATTACTGAAGGGAAAAGGTACATTTTATTGGGTAGAACCACAGCAGTGCGCATTTGAGATATTAAAAGAGAAACTTACTACCGCGCCCATTCTACGCTTTCCCTCATGGGATAAGCCATTTCATGTGCATGTGGATGCTTCTAACATAGCCATTGGCACTATGTTAGCTCAACTTGGCGAAGGTATTGTAGATCATCTAATATTTTTGCTAGTAGGAAGCTGACTCCTATTGAATGGAATTATACAACTATAAAGCACAAAGCTTTGTCCATGATCTATGCATTGCACAAGTTTTGATAGTACTTGTTAGCAACACCATTTGTGTTTTATACAGATCACATGGCATTGAAGTACTTAGTAAACAAGCCCATCTTATAGGGGCACATATAAAAATGGGTGCTCCCATTTCAATAGTTTGACTTCATAGTTGTGGTGAAGCCAGGTAAAAGTAATTCTAGACCAAACCACTTATCTAGAATCAACTCAAGAGAGGAAGCACAGACAATTGAAGAAACCATGCTAGATGCACAGTTGTATAGGTTACTGATGTGTCCCCACGGAATTAGAAGACATTGTTGTATTTCTATGAATAGGTATGGCACCGGTAGGAATGAAAGCATTAGAAAAAAAACGACTTGTTATATGCGCAACACTATTTATGTTGATCGGTGGTGACCTCTATAAGTTGGGAAGAGATGAAGTATTTCGTTGTTGTGTACTAGAGAAAGAGCATCGGGATATTATGGAAGAATCTCATGGTGGTATTACAAGAGGCCATTATGCAGGTGATGTGACTTCTGAAAGATCCTACTTCTTTGGATTATGGTGGGAGACATTCTATAAGGATTTGTAAAGAATATTGTAAGGCATGTGATCATTATCGAGTGCGAGGAAAACCAGGGTAGAGAGATGAGATCCCTTTGAGGTGATTCCTAGTTCGAACCATTTGAGAAATATGCCATTGACTTTGTAGGACCTATTTCACCGACCACGTTTAGGACTAGATCGCGCTATATCATTACTTGCATAGATTATCTCACATGGTGGGTAGAAGCGGCACCTACAAAGGTGTATAGCATTCTGACAACTAGGTTTCTATGGGAGAATGTTCTTACAAGATATGGATGTCCCTTAAGCTTGACAAGTTATAGGGGTACACACTTTTTGAATGAGAAAATCAGGATCCTATTAGATGAGTTTATGATTGCACACCATAAAACTACACCTTACCATCCTTAGGCGAATGGAACTATTGAGGCTTTCAACAATATTTTGAGCCAGACTTTGACAAAAATCTATGATGTTGGATGAAACGATTGGGATGAAAAAGTGTCAGCTATTCTTTGGGCATATAGAACAACTTACAAGAGATTGAACAAGGCCACACCATTTCAGTTGGTGTTTGGCGTGGAATTCGTTCTCCTATAGAATTTATGTTACCTTATTTGCGCATTGCACACGCTAGAGGTCTAGCTGATGAACAAGATTTAGAAGAGTGTATTGAGAAGATGATTCAATTGGATGAGCGTCGAGCCATAGCATGATGGAGTCAGAAGCAGGAAAAGGCCAGGCATAAGGCATGGCATGATAGAAACATAAGGGATAAGAAGTTTGAGATTGGACAAATGGTACTTCTTTATGACTCAAATTTCTTGTGCCATCCAGGCAAGCTTAAATTACATTGGTTGGGGTCGTATGTTATCACTTCTATACTTGAATCAGGTGCTTGCCAATTAGATGCACTTGATGGAACATGGCTACCCAGTTACTTTAACAGAGTAGGTTAAAGCCCTATTATAAATAATTCTTCTTGGCATTTGTAATAAGGCATTATTGCCATTTTAGATTAGGTTTTCAGTTTTGTATTTCCTTCATGTATTTCCTTCATTGTCACTATGCTTTGTCAATTTAGTTGTTGTCTTTGTGTAATAAGCGTGCTTGCGCGCATGAAGCTAATTACTATATAAATAATGTTTATGCGCAGAGGACTACACATACCTTTCGTGTGGGGTGGTTGTACTTATCCAAGTAAAAGACTATGGGAATTGAAAGGTAAAAGGAATAAGTTGTTATGGGTGTGATTTAAGTCAAAAGAAGATTACCTCTCAAAAGTGACCAAGGATGGAGATGAATGAAAGGATAGTAGAACGTGAGGTAAGCGAGAGGCCATGATAGCTACTAGGAGAAGGTACAGTGATGAGGTACTTGAGAGCAAGGGTGCGCACTGAAGATAAATCTATGACCAGAGGGTAGGAAGGCATGCTAGAAGGTTATAGGTGGGGTGCGAAGATGTACCATGCAAAATGAATGAATTTGGTTGATAAATTTGGATATTTGGTAGGTGAAGGAGCAATAAATGCATCAAAATTTGAAAAAAAAAAATATAAGGATGGGATGCGATTCTTTTTACCATTGCGACTAAGAGAATGCGAGGAAAGAGCTAATTGTGAAGAGCCGAGTGATCGGGTCAAGGTGCGAAGGGTGTGAAACCAAGCGTGACAACCAGATCTGTGCGACAAGAAGCTTGTGTCCCCGATGGTGAAGGGTTTGAGTGAAGCGGGGAGGAGAAAAGAGTTAGGTGATGAAGTTTCCACCTAGGGCATGATTGAATCAAGTTAGGGTTTAATTCGTAAAGTTACTGAGTTAAAAGGATACATTTGCAAGGTAAAAATGGCACCTAAGAAGGCATCTGCAATGCAGCAATAAAGCGAACAAAGAAGGTGGTCGTTGAGGAAGAAGAGATGGCACTAGAAATCCATTTTTAGAAATGTAATATTAAGTAGTCATCGTCAGCCAAGAATGGGATTCACCCATCAAAAAAATCAAAGTAATTGAATACAATCACGGGACCATGAGAAAACAAAAGGAGCTAGATTCCTTGCTCACTGCTAGGATGAACAAGCACACGGTAGATGACATGTCGGTTTATGATGATGCAAGTGACAAGCTTGAAGAGAATTAGGGTATACCAATTATATGAGCATCCATATTTTTTTGAAGTATGATCCCTTGTATCAATGGCTCATGAGCGGGGTGCACGGGGACTTATTCTACTTTGACGGATGCAAAGTTAGAGTATAAATCTACACTTATCTCATCGATTATAAGTTTGAAGGCCACAAGAGAGGACATAAAAAGTGATCTCATAGATAAAGCCATGATTTTAAAGACCAGACAGGAGTTAGGGTACTTGAAGGGTCCATGAGAATGGATATAGACAAATTGAAGAAGCTGTCTAGTTTGTGCAAGCTGTAACACACCTTGTTAAAAATTTGAATGGTCAGGAGCGGTGGTCACAGGTAAACACTATGTGGTTACATGTTGCGCATAATATGTCAAAAGGGGAAATCTACAACATTGCGAGGCTATATTGCAAAGCAAATAGTTGAAGAAGCGTGCACAGGAGGGAAGATCAACTTTAGGGTTGTTCTACTATCATGTGTACTCATAGAGATTGGAGTACCAGAAGAACCAGAAGGAAAAGGTATGGGAATACCCCATGGAGAAAAAGTCACCAACTGAAAGGTTCATCAAGTATTTATGTAAAGGGGTCATGATAGACGACATAAAGCAAAGTGCGAGAAATGGTATGATAGGCTCCGTGCGGCATTTGGAGAGGAGTGGTGCATCCGAAAGGACCTACCAACAGTGGTAGGAAACAAGTTCAGTTTGTTTTATATCAGCATTTACGCATCATGTGCTTCCCATTGAAAGATGGATTGGAGCCCTTGGTGTAAATTTCCTTACACATTCACTGCAAGGTATTTCCAAACATTTTTCATAGATTCACAGACATGTATTTGCTGACCTGGATTCAATGTAAATAAGGTAGACTGTGACTACCACACATTAAGAAAGAAGTATGTGTCTCTTGGAAGAAGTGATTATATAAAGAGGATCATTTTGGAGGAGCTGGATAGTAAGCCAATAAGTCTAGCTATAGCAGATGTGGGGCAGCATTGGTGTATCTCTAGTTGAAGCCAAAGATTGAGAATAACAAGTGTGTGGAAGGTGAGTTTGCACTTCAGCACCACCAAAGGAAATCATACAATGGAGAACATCCGGAACCTAAGCCCATAGAGCCAATTGAAGTGGAGGAGGAGGAGGAGGAGTGCGAAGATAGTGGTGGTTTAGAGCATAGAGGTAGGAGACATCCTACAAATAAGGGTGAAGCTTAGCATGCCATTACACCACCTCAGCCACAAGAGGGGGATGATGAGGACCTAAATGTAGTCAAGGGAGCACAGATTTAAGAAGGTGTTTGAGAGAACCAAGACCCAAGGTGCTACTCTAACCACGGTGTGCGAGATCACCCGAGATTCTCTCCACAAAAGAATTCAACCGAGTAAAGGAGGAAATTGAAGTTAAATGAGGAGGCGGAAGAGTCAGAGGAAAGTGTGCCTAATTCTCCTACACTTCCAGAGAACATAGAAGAACAAGGTGAGGGATCAAAGGGAAGAGAAGAGGATGATAAGAGACCAAAAGAGATAGCTATAAAGAATTTTTAGGACATGGAGACACAAGTCCCAAATTTGGAAGCTAAAGTTCCTAAGCAGCAACGATCTAGAAGAACAAGTGGAGAACACATTCCACTAGCCATGGGGTATGTAGAGGATGTAGGTAAAATTGTTTGTGCCCACTTCTAGAGCACGATAGCACAGAAGGATTTATTTGGCAAGGAGCTAATGGATGAGGATATGGTGGTATTTGTGCGCACTCGAAAACAACTATCATGGTAAATTCACACCCACATGGATGAGCCTAACTTTGATGTGTGTGAATATTCATACATTTCGAGACAATGAAGAAGGCACCCCAAGCTAGACACATGACAGTAAAGCCTACTTATCATGTCGGATGAGCAGTCAAGCAATGCATTGGTGAAGGTTTACTGCTGAGGTGGCTCAAACAAGTATGGATAAATTTGGAACAATTAGAGTGTCGTGTGAGGAGCTGAAGACAAAGGATGTAGATATAGTGCACATAATGCAAGAGCAGGACTTCGTGTAGAAGAAAAATGAAGTATTTATCAAAGCATTGCGAGAGGATATTAGGGGCAATGTCATCGAGCAAGGCCACACTTGGAGGCCAAGGTAGCATAGGCATTTCCTTCAGCAATACATTATGTGGGAAAGCTGGTGGACTTAGTACTTGAAGATGAACCTTTGCGCATGCCAGAGCCAAGAAGCTCAAAGCAAGATGTTGAATGGGAGAAAGCCTAGGTAATGTGAAAGATTGCATCTTATGAAGGGTTGTTGCAAGCATTACAAGAAGTATTGAAGAAAGCAGACCATGCTTTAAACATATGCTAAGCTCCAGAGGCACTTATCAATATAAATACCCTAGAAGAGAAAATTGAGGTCCAGAAAGTGATGAAGGATGAGACATTGGGCCGCACAAAAATATTTTCAATGGTTAAATAGAAGCATGAGGCCCTAGCAGCAATACAAGAGCTGCACAAGAGTCGGATAGAAGAGCTTAGGAAACTAATTGCACAGAAGATGGATCTTTTAGAAGGAGAAATGACATCAATGTCCAATGTTGTGTTAGTTGCGGAATGAAAAAGGAGATATTGCGAGGGATGAGTTGGAATCCATTGTTGTGGACATCCCAGAAAAAGTAGAACAAGCACTCATTGAATGGCAGATTTTGGAGGCCGAAATAAAGGAGTATCCAGAGTTGATACTACAAAGTGATATAGAGGAGGTTGTCTAATAAAAATTCTTTATTTGTCTACATTCTTGCATTCTTATTCTTTCCATTATTCTATTATTTACTTCAATTTTTGGAGATACCCATTGTTGGACAAAAATGAGATTAGTGTGGGGTAATGTTGATCAGAGAATACTTGTTCGAGAACACACAAGGATTCCGCATGGGAGAGAAGGCCATGATCAAGGGCGCAGAAGGATAGGAAGGACCCGCGCACAGAAGGAAAGATCAACTTTCAAGACTTAGCTGATTTTGAGCATGGAGACCTATTTTTAGAAGATGGCATGCGAGAAAACACCAACTATGTAGAGACATGCATGCCATGAATTTTATATCTTTAGAGGATCGGATCAAAGTGTTTTTGCATGGAGACAAGCTAAGAATAGAATTGACACTTCATTTAACTACAAGAGGTCTATAGATAGCACACTTGCATGTGTGGTTATGCCTAAAAATGGCGTGTGGCTATCAATAGGATGTGGCCTATTTATGGAATAGATAAATGGTGAAGGGCAAGTCCCCACCCTATATATATGATGTTAGGTACATATTAAGAAGTGTGTGTGTGTGTGTGAGAGAATATACGAGTGTGTGTATGTATGTGTGGTAAAGAGATATATGCATATGATTGAATTATTGTATCAGTTCTATATGCGCATCGGTATAGATTGACATTACTATAAGGATCTTTTGTATTTTTAATAGATGGAAGATATTGGCTGAATCTAAGTGTCATTTTGTGTGTAGTTGTGTAGTGCATGTGTTATTAATTCAATCATGATTCTTGTTTAATCTTGTCTTTCATAGATCTGAGCATAACATGTATTATAGAGTGATGGATTAGTTATGAATCTATATGTTTCTTCCTTCATCTTGCTAACATCCTGCTACAACAACCCTAAAGAGAGACATGGTACCTTGCGCACTTCGAGTGAGTGCTCGGTCAAGGCCGAGTGATGGGTCGAAGCAACTAGGGTGTTATCACGGAAAATTCTAGGCTGCATCACTAAGTCAAGTCTAACAAGAAGGAGACACGCATAAATTCCTTATTAACTCATGGATTATAATTGAAAATTAGATAAACAATATTCACGACCTTTGTGAAGCAAGATGGAGCCTTTTGATTGGCTCAGGCTTAGTAAAAAGCGAGAAATGTGAAGCTAATTTGGAGAAATATGATTTGCTCAAGCTTTGAAAAGACAGAAAGATGTTATATTGAAGGAACTTTGCACTCTACACGTGGGTATGGCTTTGCAAATATGAAAAAGAGGATAGAGAAGCTATTTGGAGCAATTTTATTGGTCCAAACTTCACTAAAGCCCGATCAAACGAAGCCGGATGGTGAAAAAATAATGGATCGGGCTTCACAAAAGTAAATCTAGTGAAAAATCTAATAAATAAGAGAAAATGTGAAGATAGATGGCACCAAATGATTGGTCTAAGATTTGCAAAGAAAATTATCTAAAAAGAATATTTTTACCACTAAAACGGACTTAAAAACCTCAAAAAAACTAGATCTAAATAGATCTTTCGGATCCAAATTCAAAAAATGACCCAAATAGCGTGAAAACTTAAAACAATCTCACAGATAATGATTTAGACCATAAACTACTGAAACTAGAAATGGAAGCAAAGATCTAGGCGTGTAAAATCTTTAAATATGATTTAAAAAACCATTTAGCCCATATTTTACCAATGTTTCAAACAATATTTGGGTAGGAATTGGAATTTTAAACCATATTTTCTTGAAGATGACTACGGGATATTTTAGAGTTTCACGAGATCCTTAAATACACTTCAATCTTCTTTACTTCTTCAAGTTAAACCTTTCAATTCAATCTTCTTTACTTCAATCTGCATGTGCACAATCACCAATCTCTAATACCATGTTAGTTTTAGTAGGGGATAAATAATCCATAAATTATAGATCCACCATTAAAGTCAAAGATTATAGATTATGGCATGCAGTTGATTAGACACAAAATTAACTTGAAATAAATAGCAAATGCAGAGCTTAATGAGAAAGATCTTGAAATCAAATAAAAAACAAGAGCAAAGACAGATAACACCAAATTTAAATGGAGAAACCTGAAGGAAAAAACTCCACTGGTAAAACATTTTCTTTATTAAGAATTGACACAAGTTTAACCCAACACTTCCACTTCCGATTTGTAGTCATAGGTAATGTTTGCTCAGCTATTTTCTTGATTAGATCATACAATGATCATCAAATGTATCTTATAATAAGATCTTTGTCTTTAATTTAGTCTGTATAACATGTATACATTGTAGACAACCAATCCGAGAGGGGTCACCCAAATCAATGTGGGTGGGTGAATCGATTGAGTCGTTTCACTCTTTAATGTGAAAGACCTTCACAATAAAGTTTGTTTAACAAAATTTTACATTTAATGTTGGGGCGTCTTTGTAATGGTTGATCGCGCTTGACATTATCACCCCAACACTACCAACAGCGCTCATGAGGAAAAAGAGTCACAACATCCCCTTATTAACATGGATGACATTTTAAAACAAGGACAAGCTTCCACTTCAAATCCTCAAAATGACAACGCGGATGGTTATAAATTACGACTCATCAAAATACCTTGCAAAGTTAGAGTGGAGCATGAGCACACAGAATAACCTCCTCCACATGAGAACTATGAAGAAACCCAAAATGATGAATTCACTATGGAACAATAAATACAAATCCTTAGTAGATAATCAGCTCATTTGGCTTCCCATGTGTAAAAATAAAAAAACAAAGACACAAAGAGAAACCTAAGGCCAAGAATAGTGAACTTCATACTAAAAATCAAGGGGATGAAACATCAAAATATAGTTGGGTATACATACCAACTTCCCCTACCAAAGATCAACTCCTCACACAAGAGTTACAATCCATGAAAATTATACTCACGACCCTTGAAAAACAATGTTGGACATAGTAAAAAGTACCAATATGAAGAGCTATGTCCTTACCCCTTTGATAGAGCTATGTTACGTACACCATTCCCTAAAAACTTTGATTGCCCAAAATTTGATAAGTACAAAGGTAAAGGTGACCCACGAGATCACGTCAAGGACTTCTACATGGCATGCCAAGAAGTAGCCTATAGTGACAACTACCTTATACACTTATTCCCATAGCCTAGGGGGTCAAGATTTGGAATGGTTTCTTCACATACCTAAAGGGTCTATCTTTACTTGGCCTGAATTAGTGGAAAGATTTGTACGACATTTCTCATTCAACGTAGAAAGTGATGTTACCATGGTGGACTTGTGTAGCGCTAAATAAAAATACCTAATGAGACCTTTGCTAGTTTCTTACAACGATGGCGGGGGTTAGCTAGCCACTTCCCTTGTTCAATTCTAAGAAAAGTAATTGGTTAGCATTTTCATACCCAATCTAAATTTGGACATTACTTTCCATTTACAAAACAAATTATGTTGGTAACTTGAAGAAGTCATAGAAAAGGGTAGCCAAATTGAAAAGGATTTGATAGAAAAAGGGACATTGAAACCCTTTTCAAAAGACAACCACCCATCCAAACCTACAGAAAAACCAAAGTTATTTAACAAAAATAAAAATTTTGTAGGAGAGACAGTATCATGAGACTCTAATCATATACAGGGGATTCAAATTGGTCCTCCTTTCAAACTTACTAAAGGGCCTATTCAACCCCAATCAAACATCGAGTGTTCACTCCTCTCATGGACTCCTTGTCCATGATTCTAAAATAGTTGGACATAGTGAACATGGTCTAGTACCCCACTACAGTACCCTTTAGTGATGATGCACCTAAACCATCATGGTACAAAGAACATGAATATTGTGAGTACCATCGTGTCAAAGGCCACAAAATAGACAAGTGCCTAAAATTGAGGCACTTTGTCCAAGACCTCATTAATAAAGTGGAGAAATTGAGGTTGATTCACCTGAGCCCCATCAAACACCTAATCAAAAAATGGGAATATTCAAGGAACCTTTCCCTAAGCATGATAAACATGTGGAGAAAAAGTCAGATTAGGGTCATTCTTCCAAAAACTATAAAGTTGTTAATTATGTTTACACTCAATCCGAAATCCATTTGACTCACTTATTGGATGTATTCATTCTTCTAATGAACATGTGAATACTATTAACATCAAGAGAAGGTATTTTGATGTGGTAATATAGCACGCTCATCTCACAATTCTAGAACCTCCTCTGTCTACCCCTCAGGATAGTCAATATGATAATAATACTACTACTAAGGTCTCGATCTTAGATATTCTCAAGATATCAAATTTGCATAAAGACATCCTTTACAAAACACTTTAGGGGTCAGGAGTGTCAATGGATATAGATCCTTCCCACCTTCAAGTTGTGGTGGAAAATCTCGCACCAAATGAACACATCACCTTTAGCCATAATGAAATCCCAAACAAAGATCACACACATAACTTTACCTCTTTACATAGAATTATTTGTTACCCAAAGGAAGATAAATAGGGTTCTTATGGACAATGGGTCTATGTTGAACATATATACATTGAAGCTAATCAAACAGTTGGGAAAAATAGAATCATATCTAGAATCCCACATCATCACAATCACAGCATACAACAATGCGGAGTGTGAATCGGATGGAACCATAACATTTTCGATGGAAGTAGGACCTACCTATCATAACACCAAGTTCCATGTCCTAGACTTGGAGCTTCTATATAACATGCTTCTTGGCCACCCATGGATTCATGCCATGTAGGCCATACCATCAACCTTCCATCAATGCATTAAACTAAATCATGAGGGACACACCATCACCATTCAAGGAGATCTCAAGCCCTTTGCTCACTTGTAGAAATTTTAATAGCTTTTCATGCAAGGGTGTTTATGAAAGTCCCTCTACCAAAAATTTTATACCTTTCTAATCTAAAGTTATCACCTCGGTGTGGATTCAAACACACTAAGTTCTTGTGACAATGGTGCTTCTACGTCTGTTTCTCCTTTTCTTCATGGGAGATGAAGGTTCTTGAATAAACTGGCTGAGAGTATGATATCAAACATGTCCTCTTGGTTTCAAATTTATCCTTGTTGCCGAAGAAAAGGAAATCCCAATTACCGATACAAATGACCTAGAGATGAGAAAACTATCAGGAAGTTCCTACCTAGTGGCCTATTAGTAGAAGAAAAATTGTTGGACCCTCCCATAATTTGGGTCCCTAAAGGCACTATACCTTCTCTGCTATCAAACTCTAGAGTACGCCAAATCTAGCAGAATGATGTACTCCATGGGCTATAAAGGACATGGGTGTGGTAAAAATGAACAAGGTATAAGAGATCTTGATCTAACCCCATACTTTAAAACATAAATATATGGAGTTGACATTGCACCTTATGGATCTCACCCCCCGGAGCGAGATACTACCTCCTCTGAATGCGAG
Organism: Taxus wallichiana var. yunnanensis; assembly: GCA_018340775.1. NCBI lineage: Eukaryota > Viridiplantae > Streptophyta > Pinopsida > Cupressales > Taxaceae > Taxus > Taxus wallichiana. Next base: position 47,259,528 of record CM031243.1, on the reverse strand, counting down.
GATATATCTTCTCATTTAGATAGTGACATGGATTCCATTTATAGACAATACGAGGATATTTCCTCAACAAACTTATTCCTAGACATCATTATCCTTACCATAACCCTTTTTAAACCCCAATTTGACCTTGTATATCCTACTCTCGTTGATTGGGACCAACAACTTCACGCGCTTATGGACCTCTTTTAAAATGATGAGGCAATTACATAATTCATGGGTATTCGTGATAGCATTCCTATCGGGGACCATAAAAAGGATTCTACATTGACCTTGATACCTGTACATACTTTGGGGAGGAGGTTGAGTTACGTGGTTAGAAAAAATTAAGAAAAAGAAAGGGAAAATTTTCCTCCAAAAAGCCTCAGCAAAAACAAAATTCCAAGTCACACAGTGAAAACCTCTTTAAGGCATTGGTTGACAAACAAATCGAAAAATCTATGGACATAAAAAGTGACCATGCCAAGGGTGAAAATCTCATTGAGATTCCCTTAAAATAATATATTAATCCCCCGATCCTACATGCATGGAGGATACATCCAAGATGTTAGTAGAAGAAACCATTGATGTCAACATTGGCATAGAAGAGAAACCTAAAATAGTTAAGTTGGGAGCTTCACTTTTAGCGTAATAATAAAAGATTTTTATAATGCTTCTAAGACATATTTTCTTGGTATTATGTAGATATGCTAGGCTTGGATCCATCTTTGGTAGTGCATAATCTTGTTGTGTATGCAAATGCAAAGCCCATCAAACAAAATCTTAGAAAATTTCATCCGCATGTAGCCCTTCTAGTCAAAGGAAGAGCTTGAAAAACTCTTGGCAGTTGGATTTATTAGACCAATCGATTATTTATAATGGATATCCAATATAGTCCTAGTATAGAAAAATCCCGTAGGAATCAGAATTTGTACTGACTTAGAGATACATCAACAAGGCATGTCCAAAAGATGACTTCCCTCTTCCTAACATCGACATGATTGTTGATTCAACTGCTGGATACGAAATGCTATCTCTCATGGATGGATTTTCTAGCTATAATCAGATTAATATCATGGAGGAGGACCAGCATAATAATACCTTCACAACCCTTGGGGGACTTTTTGCTATCAGGTGATGCCCTTGCCTTAAAAACGTCGGTGCAACATATCAACGAGAAATGATAGTGATATTCCATGACATGCTCAATGACATCATGGAAGATTATGTGGACGATATCTTGGGTAAATCAAGGATGAGATAAGAACACCCTAAGGTCTTGAGACACATCTTTGAATGTCTTCAGAGATTACAAAGTTAGGTTGAATCTGAAGAAATGTGTCTTGAGGTATTATAAAGTAAACTATTGGGTTTCATTGTATCCAAAAGAGGGATTGAGGTTGATCCTGCTAAGGTAACTGCAATTATTGAAATGCCTCCTCCAAAAACCTCAAGTAGCTATGCAGCTTACAAGGAAAAATCCAATCCATTCCTCACTTTATATTGTAGCTTACAGAAAAATGCCATCCTTTCACTCATTTGTTGAAAAATGTTGACTTATTTTGGGGACCTGAACAATAGCAAGCCTTTTCCTTTCTCAAACAGTATTTGGCCAATCCTCCAGTCCTCATGTGCCATCAACCCCAAGTAAACCACTATTTTTATACATATCCATGACCCAATTTGATATTGGTGCCTTACTCACTCAATATGATCTTAGTCAAAAAGAGAAAATAGTGTATTATCTCAGCCATACTTTGATCACTTATGAGCTCAACTACCCTCAAATTGAAAAAGCTTGCTTGGTTGTCATCTTTACCTTTCAAAATCTTTGCCATTACCTATTGAACAATAAAACCAAGCTTATATCTAAAGTTAACCCTCTAAAATACCTGTTGTCAAAGCCAACACTTACTGGTAGGATGGATAATTAGATCATCCTACTCAGCGAGTTTGATATTGAATATGTTCCTTAGAAGTCAATTAAGGGGTAAGTGCTTTGCAGACCAACTAGTTGAGGCACCTTTACCTAGAATAGAGCTAGTGTGTCTAGATTTTCTGGATGCATCATTAATGTATGTCAAAGAATCTATCACGTGGCTAAGTACACTTTTATGGGTCATTCACTTTCCACGGTTCAGGAGCAAGAGTATTGCTAGTCACTTCTTCTAGGGACTTTATACCTCATGATTTTCACCTCATATTTACATGTGTGAACAACATAGAATAATATGAAGCACTTATTTGGGGTGAAGTTAGCTATCAAATGGAATATCCAACAACTTAAAATCATTAGAGACTCATAGTTTGATCATCAAATAGGTCAACAATGAATATAAGGTCAAGGATGAGAAGCTCATCCCATATAAGAAGTTAGTGGAGACTCTCAAAGAATATTTTATGTGTATCACTTTTGAGCAGATCCCAAGAGCACAAAATCGGTCTATAAATGTTATGGCTATAGTGGGTTCCTTGCTACAAATTCCACCAAAAAATAATGGCATGCCATTCTTTGTTTAAAACTTACAATAACCTATATATTACATGCCTGGAATCATGCCTAGACTATGAAGTTGTTGATACTTTATCCCCTTGGTATGATCCTATCTTTAACTACCTACAAGACGGTACATTTTCCCTAAATATAACCCACTTTGAAAAGAGGAACCTTATCAAAAATATATCCTACTACACCCTCCTCAGAGGCACCTTCTATTTTCGTGGATATGATGGGAATTTGTTACATTATCTAGATGTAGTAGAGTCAATCTAATCAATCAAGGAAATATACAAAGCTATTTGTGGAGCCCATACCAATGGAATGGTCTTGGCAAAGAAATTATTGAGTATAGGATACTATTGGCCTTCCATGGAAATCATTTCTGCAAGAGTATGTCAATAAGTGTGCATTATGCTAGAAATATGGGAACATTATTTATGCATCGGCGCATTCTTTTCAATCGATCATAACATCATGGCCATTCTCTAAGTGGGAACTAGATCTCATAGGAAATCTCACCCCTACCTCCTCAGATGGCCATACCCATATCATAACTATAGCAGAATACTTCACCAAATGGGTGGAATTTGTTCCTCTCATGTATGTTATTGGGAACATATCTCAAAATTCATCATGAATCATCTCAACTTCCATTATGGCATCCCTTTCATCATTATAGATGACAATGGTAAATCCTTCAAAAACAATATTATGAAAGCTCTATTCAAATGCTTTCAAATATACCTAAAGAAGTCTACTCCTTATTACCCTAAAGGTAATGGACAAGCAGAGGCCTCTAACAAAACCCTTGATCAGATTATGGAAAAACATGGTAAGTAAGAATATTCATAATTGGCATTTACAGATCCATCCCACCCTTTGGGCTTATAGAACTTCCATTCATACTCCTAATGGTGCAACACCCTACTCCTTAGTTTTTGGCACTGATTCCATCATCCCCCTAGAAATTGAGCTTCCTCCCCGAGCATATATCCGAGACTATCTAGACAAAGATGAAGATTACCGTGTGGCTATATTGGAAGAGCTTGAATTGCTAGATGAAACATGCCTCTGCACTCAATCACTTAAATGTGTATCAAAATTGAGTGTCCCAGAGCTATAAAAAAACATATCATACCTCGTCAGTTTGAAGTTGGGGATATGGTCCTTAAGGAAAACTAGTTCAACACTATGAAAGAACGAGAAAATAAGGGTAAGTTCAAACCTAATTAGTTGGGACCTTATGTGATAGTGGAAAAATATGGGTCAAGAGCATACAAACTTTGCCTATCTTGACAGAGATGAGCTGTGTGAACCTATGAATGCCATACACCTCAAGTTCTACGCTTAAGCATAACACAAAAATCAAAAATAACCAAAAAGTATAAAAATAAAAAAATAAAAAAATCAAGAAAAATTAAAGAGAAAACAGGTCGTCCAAGTGTGAAAACACAATTGTGGCACTTTGGACAAGTCCCTTAGTGAAAACTAGTTTTTGGTGCCTTGGGAGGATTTGTTGTTCACAAGCATCTCACATCTAGGGGTACATTTGCTTTGTCTAGAGCTAGTTTTCACCTGCATTTGAGATTCCTTTTGAGCATATCCTTTCAAAGCCTTGATTGGCTGATCCTCCTCCTCTGTAAATCTATGAAGAGATTACCTTTGTACATTCCCATCTAACGTTGGGGGCATCTTCACATCTTCACTTTCTTGTACATAACATGTGGCATCCACAATTGTACATTCCCATCTAACTTTGGGCCATCCACTTTTCTCTGTTTTCTGTACATAACTTAAAACTTTTAGAAAATTCAAAAACATTCAGATATGTTCAGAAAATCAAAAAAACATTCAAATATGGTTAGATAATCCCAAAACATTAGAAAACCATCTTGTAGAAAATATAAAAACAATAGAACATTGTTTCAAAAATTCCCAAAAATAACGTAGAATATCTGAAACTATTTCAAAAAATAGTAAGTACTCATTTTCTTGCTTGTTTGTTTGTTTGTGTCTTGCTTTGTTTGTTTGTTTGTAAATTTTTCTATAGATTTACTTGCTTGTACATTATTTATAATATGTTGTTTAACATGCTTGCTTAGATTGATCTATTCTTGATTAGATTCATTATTGCTTGTTTATATTCAATTTTTTTTGCATGTTTGTTTATGTTTGTACATAGTTGTGTTGTCAAATTGTTTAGTGTGTACATTGGATATATTTGTTAACATTTTCTTGTGCCTTTTCATTACTTGTGTGTGTTTTTGTTATCACATCATCATTTATCTCATCACATACATATCATATATATATAACAACTAGGCTACATCCTCATGAAAATAAACATCCAACATGTATGTTAAGCTACTATCATCCTACCATATCACCAATGGGGCAATAGGGACCACCTCATGTCCCCCTCCCCAATATCAAACAATTAAAAATGTGGACAATCATAAGTATCTCATCAAAATAATGTGATATCATCTAATGTTATCTCATAAATCAAACACATGTGATATAATCATCCATCATAATAAATTCCATCATCATATACATGTAAATATGTCAAAAATGTCAATGTCCATATACAAAGTATCTCAGTATATAATCATTAGATACAATGTATGCCATCATGGGCATGGATTAAAAATTTTCCTTCATGTCGATTCATTATAAAAAACAATACATATACCTCATGTCAAAAGTATTCCTTCATATTGAGGCATACATCAAAAAGATACATATGTACATATGTCATCTATAACATGATTCAACTCTGACTCTCTCCTATGTACGGACTATCAAGTCTCCCCTAGGTGGAGGTATTTGTTGCGATGGCCCCACAAAGTCCCCTACACTCTATTGCACTAAAGGTTGTTGTTTCACTAATCTAACTAATCGAGATGCTCTCTATGACCTAGATCACGATCGAATGCCAACTAACTAACTATAATTTGGAGCCCTATGATCCATTGGCACAACTTGTGTGGTATAACATCCTATGATATGTGGCATCCCAAGAATGAGGCACACTAAAGAAGCATCTCTAGGACTCCTATTGTTTTCCTCAACTATCAGATAGTATCATGCTCTACTACGACACAAGATAACTCAGCTCATGAGATGATCTCTCTATCGAATCGTAGTTGATCTCTCTTAGTTTTCAACTATCATACCTACTCGCCTCAAGAAATTGAGTCCCCAAAACTCCTAATGATCCATCTAGGAGGTGATGGTACTCTATAGGCCTCTTCTAATATTTATCTTTGAGGCTATATGGTGGGAACACCCATCCATCTCCACCTATAAGTCCATCTCCACCTCCACCTCCATCTCCACCTCCTCCATCCCACCCATCCCTGAGTGGACTGTGTGGTGGACCTCGTGTGATGGAAAAAAGGCACATGTGGTATACGAATATGTGTCTATGGCATATGTGCATGAGGAGAAACCTATGTTGGGCCATGGGCCCAACTTGTTGTAATGGTATTTGTATTCTAACTATTGTTACATTGGGATCTTGCGAGGCATCTAACCTTGTGCACCCTAGCTTTGTCCATATCCCTTTCCCTAGTCCTACACACCTTACTGCACTAATTGTTGAGCTCTAGCTCTATGATCTTTGCCCTGTAACCCCTCTATAAATGCCTTCCATGACCCCCGCATCAATATAGCATGCGTAATCATCAACCTATGGGAGCACTACGATATACCATCCATGATAGTATATTATCTCCCCTAGGTCTGCAATATGTCGTAAAGGTACTCATGGTTTGGGAAATATCTTCTTGAAGCTATATCTAGATCGTCGTAGCCTAATGCAAGGGCCAATGTCAAATGTATCCCTAGAGTGGTGATTGTACCACCACTTGTCACTAAGTATACCCCGCACATGACCAAAATTGCTCTATGCACCCAATCCGCTCTATGATGTAATCTTAGTTCTGATTAGAAATTGCTCAACCATGTGACACTAAGCTCTATAGAATCATCAAGCCACTAATAGGATCTATAAGGGCATCATGTAACCATGTGTAGCTTTAGATCATCAAATGCAGTGTCGATAGTAATTTGTATCTCTAATGTGACCCATAATGTCATCACCAATCGGCACCCATCCCATCATCGAGGGTTCATCTAGATCCCGAAATCGAAGGACTCTTGATGGGCGACTAATGGCAATATGGTTCCACGCCCATATCTATAGAAGAGTATCTTGGCCCATGGTCTTCTGACCATGGTACGTAATCAAGTGAAGATCCTAATATAAATGTGCAAGTAAATATTATCCCCAATAGTATCTCTCTCAATATTGATCAATCCATGAATAATTCCAAACAAGCCCAGTGGAATGGAGGCACCCATCTTGTTAAGAAGTAGAATTTTGCTAATAAGAGCCATCAAGTATACAACTACATGAGATAGCCGAAGATCATCAAAACACTTATATAACCCAAACTACCATACCATTTAGGGTATGTCCAGAGGCCAAACATCTCAACAAGACATGTAATGTAATATGGGCGTTGTCCCCATCATAATATATAATTCTCCCTAGGTCAAAACTCTAAGAATCCGTTACATGTCCTCTAATATGATAGTCATCTCACCAGTAATGAAGCAAAAGCATTGACTCTCATTATGTCATCTCTTAGCTAATGTTGATCCAAGGTTGTGATCTAAAGTAATATGTGGCATCTACGCCACATAAGCAAGTCCAATCATGTATAGGGTAATATCTAAGTAGATCCTCTAGCATGCCACGTGAAGGTCACCTTAGAAGGAGCACAACCTCACATGCCACTCGCATGTCTCCAAGATGGGTAGGTTGATCTATAAGATTAATCAAAACACTTATTAACATCATTTATTCTAGGCACATGTCATCTAATTTTCTTCTATTCATCCCTACATTCTTCTAAAATTCTCCTAATTTCTTCTAAGGTTTCTAAAATCTACTTTCTCATGCTAATGTTTTCTTTTAACACTGCATGCCCCAGTAACACTTGTGCACCCTAGCGCACACACTCCCCTTTTACAATAAAGCGTGCATATGTTTACATATGTTCACCCCTACTAACCCATAGTAAGTGTAGTATACATGTGATCCCTTTCACATATGAGAACCCCACATCATCACATACATGTCCGTGTACCTACACATCCCTACCCTAGCATTTATGTGACCCTTTTCACGCATATGCTACCCCTCCTAGTGCATGCAAGGCCCCTCCACACATGTGTCCCCGCCAATGCTTACACACCCTAAGGGACATGTAAGCATTGTCACGTCATTTCCTAACTACCATAAATGCTAATAGATGACATGGAAATAAAATTTTCTCTACATTACTGGGGATCATCCTAGAGATACTATAAGTACTCTTAAACAATTTTTGCATGTCTCATATGGTCCTAAATTTGTGTCATCTCTCCCGCACGTTAGAGAAAAATCAATAGACAAACTAACGAGTTTGGTAACAATAATGAGCCACGATGATTTACCCCCATGGCTTGGTATATATAGGTTGTTTTACCCCCTCATAGTGATTTTCACTCATCGTGATGGTCAAGGGAGGTGATATGATCACCATGTTGCCTTCTTCTTTCTTCTACCACTTTCCGCGATGATTATTTTTATTAAATAATCATTTTTTACCCATTTTCGCTACGTTGGGGCATTTTTTTGCTACTTGGAAACCCTTTCTTCTCCCTAGGCATATTTTTTTGCTTCCAGTTGATCTTCCATACCATAATTCTTCTAAAAATTCACAAATCCTAAAAATTTGCAAAGAAACTTAAAAATAAAAAAATGGTAAATTCATAAAAATCCCAAAAAAATGTTGTAAAAATATTTTTTTTAAAAAAATTGGTAAATGAATGCACGTAGTTGAAATCTGTGTCAAATGCATTATACTCGAACATCAAGAAATTTCTTACAAAACTTATTTATTTGATTCTCCTGTTGTTTTTATGCGCGACTCATGGATCATTTGGATCTACCCTCCATCAACAAAAGTTGGTTTGCTCGCTATCTCTGTCTTCCTTTGCATGAACGTGTTGCTTAGGGGCAATTTCCTAGGGCATGATTGCTTTTCCATTGGACTTCTACATCCTTCACTTATTCACCTTACATGTATCCTTGCTTGGGGTTCCATTCTTAACCCTTTTCATTAATTCACATAAGTCGGAATCAAAGCTTGATAAAAAAACATTTGTGCAATTGTCTTGAACGTTGTTTGTTTGAGTATGTGTGTTTGTACTTGTTTCCCTGTTAGGTTAGCTTGTTTACTTTCTCATATTGCATTACATTTTATATGTTTCATTGAGTTAGTGTTTTGCAATGAAAAATGTTTGTATTATGGCTTTTCATGTCATTATACACTTTTGTTGTATGTGTATATTTTAATAAGGACTGATGACATAGATCACATGCAATATGATGAAATATTTTTTTACATCAGTTGGATGCAAGCTATTTCCATCCCTTTCATCTTTATTTTTCTTCATTATCATTCTCTTCTATCAACACTATTCTTCCAACTCACTTAGGGCAATAGGGATCACCTTTTATCCCCCCCCCCTCCTTATTCTTCTATTCATTTCCTTCATCTTTTCAATCATCGATCAACCTCTTTCATCACCCCATCGACACTCGAGGGGGAATCCTTCACTCTACTAATTTTTATTATGTCCCTTCAAAATTCACTTATTTGTACTTATTTGTTATCTTTGAAGTGACATTTCTTACACCACCCCAAATAGGGGCAAATATAGACACCTATGATGAATAATTCGATCAAGAAATTTTTACTTAAATTGCATTAACTAACCTATTTTCCATCATTTTGATAATTGATGATATTTCATCAATAAACCATCATTCTCCCTCTATTCCCATTAATTAATTACATTTCACTAATTAATTAGCCTTCCTATCATTCAAGATTCTGATTAACGACCTTTAGTTGATTAACATTCACTTTTACCTAGGTTAATTAATTACTACCACTAATCCAAATCAATAAATCATCATTTATTGAACCAATTTCCCCTCTTAAATCCCCTGAATCATACTAATTTCCCTCTAATAAGCCTCTATAAGCATACCCCTACTATTAATTAATCACCTTTGATTAATTAAACCCCCTTTCAACTCCCACAAAGTGCACATACTTTATTAAACATACATGGCCTTTGTATTTCCTCTTTGGGGTTTATCCCACATTCATCAATTTACTAGCCTTGCTTGAACTAGCAAGCTATATAAGGAACCCTCCTCCTTACCTTTCTTCTTACACCTTATTTTCCTAGATTAAACTATAGGCATTTTGATCTTGAGCCATTCTCCATTAAAGGAAATAGATTCTCTTGCTTGCATCCATTCTCTCAAATTGAAGAGCATGAGAAGATCCAAAAATGGCCTTATATCCATTTCTTGGTGAGATCTCATCTTCAAATCTTGAGGAAACCACTCCATTTTGATTGCTAAAGTGATCTAAATAGGTTCATTTATTAGCTAGCAATATAGAGAGTAAGAAATAGCTTAGCATTTAATTTGAGATTGTTCATGCATTGAAGAAGTTGTTTCATATAAGCTTTTATCTTGATGGCTCTATAGTAGGTTTAATTATTGATTTAAAGCTACTAGGTGTTAGCTTCTTTAGATCAGCATGGGAAATTTACATATGAGCACACACATATTCAATATCTTGGCCTATCCTCAGCTCATGTCAATCCAACATCCATTTCTATCTATAGCTATGATTATTTTGCATGCCCGTCCATAGGTACTATCACCTTACCACTCATAGTTGATCCTAAAACCGTCCCTCAATATTATTTTTATCAACACCAAACTACAATATAATTGCTTACTTTGTGGGCCAATACCTTATACTGAGTTCATTGGTGCGCTAAGTTCCTACATGATGGTTATGCATATATTATTATTGTTAACTATGACCCATTCAAATATTGCAACCTAGACCCACTCATTGATCTCCCTATTCCACTTCTCTATCATAATTTTGGTCATCCCCATAATCCTCCTACATATCTCATTAATGATTATCAGCTATCGAACCTCCCGCACCTACCACAGGCATGCTCCTTATCAAAGGATATATTTGAGCATTAGATATCATGCCATTTGCTTCATCTCTCCAAGAACACTCTATTTCGGCACCTCCTATATTCACATGTAATTTGTTCATACATAAATCTTATTGGCCTCATATTCCATTTGATCCCACTTGCTCGATATCATTTTCATGCATAATGGCTTAGCTCGGATTAGATTCTAACATGATGATATCTACCCACCACCTCATTGTCCTCACTTTTATCATAGATGTGTCTTTGTTATTGCTTGCTTATAGCCTCACGGGTCTTCCATTTATCCATATTTCTTACATGCACTCCTCATTCCTCTCCACTTACACTTGGGCAATCTTGGCTTGATTACATTGGTGGTACTTTGGATCCTAATCATACTAGTATCACATTTCCCATATCTTTCAACCGCATTTCTATTCACAATGATTCATTTCTCAACTATACTCAAAATCTCACTCGATGGTATGCACACAATTTTCCATAACCACCTTTCACTGATGAAGAATATGTTATGGGCATGTACAATTTACATTGCAGTGGCTCTTTATATGATCAACCCCACATTATTTCTTACCAAGTCTCTGATTCAGGTCTAATTGGTTATGATCTTGAAAATTATGGTCTTCTATATGATGTTACTTGATTCATATACAAATCATACACTTGAGGAGGTATCATGATTTCTTCCTTCCACATCCTAAAATTATCCATTATTTATCATTTCTATTCATACCCTATATTCTTCATACTTCATATTCATAAGCATCATTACACAACTTAATACACATCTTATATCATTAGTACCCTATAACGGACTCTTATACTAAGGTTCACACTTGACATTGAGGGAATACTACATTCATGAAACTTTCACACAACATATCTCACACTTCGCACATCAATATACATCTTTCTAGCATTCCATTCTCACACAACACACTACCCTATGACCCACTCTAGTTCCGTAGTTCATAATTGATCGCTAAGGGCCTAAATCTAAAATGAACGTCACCACATTCATGCTTTACGTTCTATGGTTCATGATGTATCTACCTAGCGCACATTATCGGAAAATTTCCCGATGAAACACTATTATTCTATGGTTCATTCTTGATTGTTGAGGGGTCTTTTATAAATTAACCTCATCTCATACTCATACACATTCGTTGGGGGCACGTTGCTCCTATCACATTCACATTGCATACCATTCCATCATGCTCATTCACAACATATTACATATCTTGGTTACACATACTCTTGATTTCTTATACTTACATGTACACTTTTTTTTACATGTCAGACGGATACTTGGTATGTCAATATCTTTTCTATATACACATGCGCATTGACTTGTTCTCTAGTTATGAATGCAAAATTTTTGAGATCTTTACATGCAATAATGATGCTTGGTGTTGTACCTCTTACCAGTCCCATTGAGGCTCCTTGGGGCATCTACATTTACTACTCTTACACGCTGGTGTTATTATTTCATTTTTATACTACTTCCTATCTTATTAGCACACTACTTTCTATAGATACATACATGCTTTGACATACTTATTATCTTTCTAACATGTTAACAGGTGCTTCATATGTAGCATTTTATTTACAGGAACTATTTGCCACCATGGTTGTATGTTACACTTTTCTTTCCATTTGTCCTCTATTTTATGCTATTATTTTTGGGATTATCCCTATGTCTTGCTTGATCATTCTTGTATGCCTTTGGCCACTTCGGCCCTGATTGTCTTGTGACATTATGAGTGATGTCTCATGTTTGAAACCCATTTTTGTGGACCATATTATATGCACATTTTCTTGCTTTACACTTCTTTCATATGACATATTTGCTACTTTTTCTACTAACACATGTTTCTAGCCATATTATTTACATGTGCCTTGGTTTCTACCATGCACATTCCCTCCCCCTGTAGGGATACAGTTTCAGATCAGCATCAGGTCCTCTCCTTTGGGCCGCATTCTCCTAGCGACGTCGCATACACCCCAAATGAGGGGGAATACATTGGATGAATTATTCATCCCATACAACAAATCAGAGAGATACGATACATATATATACAGTACATAATCAACACAGTCTACGGTTATAAAAATATCCCAGAATCGAGTTGGGTCCTTATTTCAAAGACAAAATCCAATGCATAGATACAAACACTAGCGTCACTGGGCACTCCTGACACCTCCTAGGATTCTATTTCTTTGGGAAGATACGGCTATTTCTCGTATCATCACACTTCACAACAGCATTTACAAAGTATTTTCATAATACGAGCATAGTCCTCAGAAGAAGAATACATTCTTTCTCTATTTTAACTCAAAACTAATATGGTACAACTCAAAACAAAACATGATCACACCATCTATAGTGGTGTATAATTGGGGGAAGCAGTCATGGAAGGAGAGTAACACTAGACCTCTCTCCTTAACATTTTTTTGTGGTGTGATATCACCCAAAAAAAAATTTATTGGTGTGAGATCACCCAAAACAAACTTTCTCTTCTATAGCATTTCAAGACATTGGCTATCATTTTTACTCTTTTTGCAAGTTAGGTGCATACTTTCATTTTACTACTTTTTCACATTTACATGCTTTTACAAGTATTCATAATGCATGACTTTGATTACTCTTTCCCTCTTCTTTTGTAGGTTCCTCCTTAATACACAACAAGAAGCATCTCTACATCAAGCCCAATAGCAAGTATAACATGGTACAACACAATACACTTCACCCTTAAGGTCACTTCCTCTTTCTTAGCTTCCATGCTTCATTTTTTATCACTTCACGCTTTCACTTGTCTCTTTGGCATGTTATCACCATCACATTCTACATGGTTATTAGGTATGCATATTTTATCTACTTTATGTTATCAATTATTCACTCAACAACGTAAAGTGGGGGAAATGTAGACATAAAATCATGATGTTTGGTACATTTCTAGGTCCTAAAAGAATACTTGCATTCATATGGTTCCTAAGCAAGAAAACTAGTAATTGATAGCTATCTTTGGCCTCTTTACTTTGTTTCTTGTCTTCTTTCTAGTATTTTACACCCTAAAGCCCAGTCAATAATTTACTTCTTTATTTTATGACTTCAGACACCAATTCCTAGCAAGGATGCTAACGCCGAGGTACCCTCGTCCCTCTCGAGTGCCCCAGCCACTTTTGTCTTACTCACTTCTCTTTGGGTCTCTTTGATCTTTTTTGTGCCTCTTAATTTCTTATGGGTTGACCTTCTAGTTGTTAATTACAAAATTCAACTAAGGGAAACATATAAATACAAAGTTATGTGACCAAAATAAAGGACCAAGATCTAAGCATATATTATCATCACCTAATCTTGCATCCAAAGGTATCTAAGAGCACTAAAGGCATCCATCTAACATCCATTCAAGGGACAAGGGACTACATTTTTGCATACACTATATAGGAAGGGGAAGTTCATTATTCCATCCACACATTTATTTACATTGGTACATCTAACTATGGCTTGCTATCAAGTGCACTTCCACAAGGGCTTCCTAGGGTGCGACTCTTTCACACACGCACAAGAACTACATCAAGTATGAGATGTAGTGCAGCACTAATTGTAATTTCACTCATTCGAGTGACCTTCGAGGTCAGTTTGACTCCGATATTGCATCTTTCTATTTTGGATTTGATGTGGTATTATGGTTTTTACAAGTGAATATTTGTTTTGCATATTATAAGTGCACTCAACAATCATATTGTGACATACATGTGACCAACAATGACTATCAATAACACTTGTGTGACACCATAAAAATAAGATTTCAACCATTTTCGTAATCATAGTCACTCAAGTAAACTTTGGTACCTAGGCACCCCTAACCTAGTCCAGGCGCCCTGGTTTGGCCTTATCTAACAAGTTGGAGAATTTAATTTGAGTATTGATGATGGTCCTCCCTCTCTATTCATCAATTTTCCAATCTATATCAGTTCAGGAAAAGTGTGAAATCAGCTAAGTCCTTTTCTCTCATTCTTGCACTTAGGGTTTCATATCTTATTAGTTTATTTCTTTGTGTAAAATTTGTATGCTATCATTTATTTATCATATATAACTATGCAATTAGGGTTTAGCCTTAAAAATATATTTTTGTTAAATCATTTTGTGAACCTACATTCAAAAACTCTTTGATCATCACTTCCTCATAAGTTCATTATTTGAGATCCTCTCACCATGGATATTTAAGAGGTTATGCCTTCTTCGCAAGTTAATCCTAAATGTAAGGCTAAAATCAACTCTCTCCTAGATAATAATTACATTCCTCTAATACTCCTATGGACAATGTATATCATTTATTTGTAGTTACATTCTCTAAACAACTTACTTTCCCATCTAATCGAAAGTTACCATTCTTACTATTTATTACAATGATTCTCCTCTTTATATTCAGGCTCACATCTTTAACATACGCATTAGATGAGTACTAGTTGATAATGGATATGAGCTCAATCTTTGTAATCTCACATTTATTCGATAGTTTGGCCTATACTTATCTCATGTCATTCCAACATCCAATTATATCCATAGCTATGATGATTTTTGCATGCACATGCATGAAGCACTATCACCTTACTACTCACCTTTGGTCCTAAAACCATTCCTACGATATTCTTTGTTATCGACACCAAACTCTAATACAATTACTTACTTGGTAGGCCATGGATTCACGCTATGTAGGCAGTACCTTCTATAGTTCATTGGTGCATTAAGTTCCTACATGATGATTATGCATATTCTATTATTTCTAACTGTGGCCCATTTAAATATTACAACCTAGACCCACTCACAACTCTCCCTACTCCACTTCTCTATTACAATGTCGATCATCCCCATTATCCTCCTACATATCTCACTAATGATTATCAGCCCGAGAGGAACCTCCCTGCACCTACCATAGACATGCTCCTTCTTTAAGGCCTATTTTTTATTGTATATCATGTCATCTACTTCATCCCTCCAAGAACACTCTGTTTTGGCACCTCCTCCACTCACATGCACTCTTTTCATACTAAATCTTATTGGCATCATATTTCATTTGATCTCACTTACACTTTTCGATACCATTTACACACATGATGGCTTAGCCGGATTGGATTCACACATGATGATATCCACCCACCACCTCATGGGTTTTCTACTCACATTTATCATGGATGTGTATTTGTTGTCGCTTCTTATGGCCTCTGGGTCTTCCATTTATTAGTATTTCTTACACGCACTCCTCATTCCTCTCCACTTACACTTGGGGATAGTCTTGGTTTGATTACATTGGTGGAACTTTGGATCCTAATCATACTAGTATCACATTTCCCATATTATTAGACATATTTTTATTTGCAATGATTCATTTCTCAACTATACTAAAAATTTCACTCGATGGTATGCACATAATTGTCCACAACCACCTTTTACTGATGAAGAATATGCTATGGGAATGTACAATTTATGTCATAATGGATCTTTATATAATCAAACCCATATTATTGCTTACCAATTATCGATCTAGGTCCATTAGTTATGATCTTGACAATGATAATATTTTATACGATGTTACTTGATTCTTATACACATCATACACTTGAGGGGGCATCATGCTTATTTCCTCCTCCCTCCTAGCATTATCCATTTTCTATCATTTCTACTCATATTCTTTGTGCTTCATACTTCATATTCCCAAACATAATTACACACCTTGATATACATCTTGTATCATCAATACTTTCTATGATGCACTCTTGTGTTAAGGTTCACACTTTACTGTTGAGAGCATACTACATTCATGAACCTTACACACTACACATTTCACGCTTTAAACTTCAAGATACATCTTTCTAGCATTCCAATCTCACATAACATACAACCCTATGACCCACTCTAGTTCCGTGGTTCATACTTGACCATATGATGGCCTAAATCTGAGATGAAACTCACCACATTCACTCTTTACTCTCTATGCTTCATGATATATCTACCTAGTGCACATTATCAAACCATTTCCCAGTGACACACTCTTGTTCTATGGTTCATTATTGATTATTGAGGGGCCTTTTATAAATGGACCTCATCTCATACTCATACACATTTGATGGGGGCATGTTGATCCTATCACATTCACATTGTGTACCATTCCATCATGCTCATTCACAACATATTGCATATCTTGGTTGCAAACATACTCTTGCTTTTCTTATACATACATGTACAATTTATTTTCCATGCTAAATGGATATTGTTATCCAAATAAATCTCCTAGTTATCTAAATAACTTATATTTTCATCCCGACTTCATGTTTCACATTTCAAATCGTGTGTACTCAAGAATATTCTTTTTTAACACCTTGGCATAGTTGTAGAAATTAATCTGATCTAATACAAAGAATCTATGAAATAGCTACAAACAATAATTGAAATCAACAACTCTATATTATATTTTCATTAATTCACTATTTCAATACACTCCATTATATAGGAGATGTAAAATAACAATCCTTACAACAACATTTGTCTTCATATACAACCATACACCCATATGGTTTCAACCTCTCACCAATATAATAATAAAACAATACTAATTGTTTTATTATTCTAACTTACTAACTTACCACATACTAACCACATTTTACATTTACTATTTACATTTACATAGTAAATGTACTTTCACTAATTTACCATAATAATAATTACACATGTAATTATTATTCACCCATACATACAAATGGAGCACTAAGATATATTTCCTAACATTCCCCCCCTTAGTGCGAACATGGGAAAAACCTACCTTTGTACTGCAACGTGCCGCTACGTAGCATGCTCATGATCTGGATGGTTTCAAGGACAATACCAACAACCTCGGATGTTTTACAAGTGGTTAACCAACAACCACACAAGATGGTTTTTGAGGACGATTACCAACAACCTGCGGATAGTTTTTGGATAACTAACAACCACGATATCATGATGATGCGATGTAGTATCAACAACTCTCATCACTATCTCTTTGCGAGGGAATAACATAGGAAATGAAATCATGTTGCTCATACATACATAGAAAAAGTGACATATGGAAATGGAACATTGGATCATGTTCCCCCCAATGTGAAATTTCCACTTATTCAATCACGAACACTGATACTGGAACTATGACAAGAAGCACACGCCACAAGTGAAAGCAAATACACCATAAAATGTCACCAAACCATCATGCGGCCCGCGTTGTTGACTATCGACGAGAGGTCATTGAATGACCTCCAACCTCCGTTTGCCTCCATCCTCCAGTAAATTCACTTAGTATAGAAATTCTTCATAATTATAGTCAATTTCATTTGTTATTTGTTCATCTCTAGTTTCCCATTCTACAATTTTGCTTACATCTGTAGGTGCTTTTTCATTTCCATCTACTATCCTCCATAGATTTTTATTCATTAACTGCATCTGAATTTTTACTCTCCATGTATGGAATTTCAACCCATTAAATTTATCTAATGGTGTATCCATTTTGCTGAATCTAAATATCCAAAAAAAAAAAAATTGAATGCAGATTTGAATTACCTTTGATTCTCTGATTTCTTCAAAAAAACAGCAGTGATCAATGTGCTGTATAGTAAATTGCACGTTTCTCCCAAACTGTGAACTGGGTTTTGCTGAAATTTCTACTGTAGCTTTTTGTATAACAGATCATTCTGCATGCAAAATTTTGGAGAAACCCAGATCGCAAAACTAAAGTTACGAGATCATCTTCGAGACAGATTTAACCTGCTCTGGTACCAAATGTAGAAATTAATCTGATCTAATACAAAGAATCCATGAAATAGCTACAGACAATAATTGAAATCAACAACTCTATATTATATTTTCATTAATTCACTATTTCAATACACTCCATTATATAGGAGATGTAAAATAACAATCCTTACAACAACATTTGTCTTCATATACAACCATACACCCATATGGTTTCAACCTCTCACCAATATAATAATAAAACAATACTAATTGTTTTATTATTCTAACTTACTAACTTACCACATACTAACCACATTTTACATTTACTATTTACATTTACTATTTACATTTACTATGTAAATGTACTTTCACTAATTTACCATAATAATAATTACACATGTAATTATTATTCACCCATACATACAAATGGAGCACTAAGATATATTTCCTAACAATAATTACCTTGTAATAGTTACACCTTAACCGTACGTTCTCTACTCACAAGTTTGCCTCATCTCCCCACACACATAGTGTGTGCCCCTCTTCACCTCTTTCTTCCACTTCTTCCTTGTGCCCACATTCCATGCATTCACCTTCTTTCTAGTCATCTTGGTGCATCTCCAAAGGTAAGAGCGGCCATTGAAAATTCCAAGAGCCTACAGAAGATTCCACGTGTCAACCCGACACTCCTTCAAAGGCAAAATCCTGAGCGGGCTTCTAAATGAGCGTGGAGCCTCCACGCGTCTAGTTTCATAAAAGGATAGGATCGAGGTTGAATAGTCAAAGCATTGAGATACATGCGGTGGAGGTGCCAAGTGTCACATGATGCTAATTCAAGAGAAAAATTAGGGAAGGGTTTCCAAACAAGCGCCAAGCTGCCGCGTGTCCCGGTCAGATATATGACCTTGCCAAGCAAAAGACTTAGCTAAAACATGAAGAAACTGAGTGAACTATGGAAGAAGCCACATGTGTCATGGCAATGCAACTTCAAAAGTGAAATACAAAGGTTGCCCTCAAGACATGCGCCAACCCTCCACGTGTCCGGTTTCAAAAGGGGCCCATTTTGGTAGTTGGTTCCCACCATTTTGTACGGACCTAATTCAAATTTCAAATGAGCATATCTTTTGACTCAGTGCTCGAAATCTGACAAATCTAGCACCGTTGGAAAGATCTCGACCTCGTCTATGCCATGGAGATTTGAAACTTTAATTTTGGAGAGGTTAGGTGGGGAAAAAAATGAAGAAACATCTTCATGCCATTAATATAGGATCTATTTGCCCCAACAACTAGATCAGATTTGATCTGATCCTCATTCCTCCTCCTTGAGGTGCCGAACAAGTAATTGATGCAGACATGACATATTTGGGGTAGATTTGTAGGAGGCATTAACGATGGTGGTTGAGCTTTGAATTAGTTTTCCCACTTCTCTCTCTCCTTCTTCCCTCTGTGTTGAATCTATAAAGGAAGGGTCGGGGCTCATTGTAAAGGGTTGGACACTCTGGATCCTTACGCATGTTGCTAAGGACTCCATATTTTTGTATTTTGAGTTGCAGACCTCCATGTTTGGCTCTTGCATGTGGATATCGGCCTCCTTATCATTATAATCAGTTTTGTGCATTTTTGGAAGTAATAGAAGCATCATTTTGTGACTATTCTCTATCCTAACATGTTTGCATTCCTTCTTCTTGCCTCTTCTCTTGCATTGTGTATTGTTGTGCTATTTCAAGTCCCCTACAGTTCCATACTTGGTTGTGTTCCATGAGAACGATCTGGTGAATGCGTATTTTTTGTCTACTCATGCCTAGCCTCCTTTCACACATTCCCTATCATTCTCGCTCAGAACAGATAGTGTTCACCCCTCTTTTCTAGTGCTATCACCTTTTAGTGTAGTTTACTTCATGTTATCCTTCTTTCCTTGGTCCCTTGGCATTCTTAGCTTAGTTTCCCCTTTCAAGCACTAGGAGTAGTAGTAGTAGTAGAAATAGATAGAGGAACCGGCCTTCTCGGAGATCCGTCCCAAGCTTGCAAGGTCCCACAACTTGGGGATGGTTCCATTGTGGTCTCAAACACCTCGGCCCTTTGAGATCGAGACGTGGGTGCACATTTGAGCAACCAATAGTTTTTGGCACGCCAGTGGGACCAGCATTGAAAGCTCAAATTTCATATCTCTAAGTTCTGGTGTGTGAACTTAGTGTTTCATCCTTTGAAGAGGCTCATTTCAAACACATCTGGTGACTCCCAATATTTAAGATCTTTGTTTCAGTAATCCTGAGCACCTTTCATGAGAAGAGTGCACATAAGAAGAAGTGCAACAAGCTGAAGATTACTTTTGAATACCTCTAGCTATCCCCAGAGAAGAGTTCATTCTAGAAAGCCCATGCGTGCATCTCTATCTCTAGCGTGCCATGCCCATTCAACTCCTCCTCAAAAAAATAGACAACTGTGTGCCCTATAATGGCACATCAACCACCCCTCCATTAAGAAACTTTGTAAACTTTGATGGAGGGAGTCCCTTAGTCTTGGCCATGCAACATGATATGCGAATGGCATGCACTATCAAGAGTATTCCTTACTTTACTGGTGAGAATCAAGTCACCCCTCAGGAGCATATCTAGGATGTGGAAAATGTGTGTTCACTCTATCTGATCACACATGATGATGTAGCAATCAGGTTGTTTGCGGCCTCTTTCAAAGGTAAAGCACTTTAATGGTATAGAGGCTTGAGACTTGGATCTATCACCACCTGGGATGAGCTAGGAACAACTCTATGTAATTATTTTGAAGACAAGTCAGATCACCTATCTTTGGTGGAGCAACTGACAACAACAAGGAGGGCACCCAATGAGTAGATGATTGATTTCAACATCATATTTTAGAAGACTTGGGACAAAATCCCTCTTGTGGTAAGACCTACAGCCCAACATGCTTTCCTTTATTATCTGAAGGTGCTCAACAATGATATTTCAGTTATGATACAATCTATGGGAGGTAGAACCTTACCAGCCACTTATAGTATTGCAGTAAGGGTAGAAAATAGTCTTATTCAGGTGGGAAAATTAGCTCCCAGACCACTATGCCCTTGTTCCCTAGAAATGTCGCAAGCACCCCAGCCTTCTATAGCCTCTATTCCTACTCCTGAGTAGAGCATGCAACTGGTTGCCTCAACATCCTATTCTCCATCACAAAAAAGGAAAATGAAGAAATGAAGGCCGTGATCAAAAATTTGTCAAACAAAGTCATATCATTGGAAAAGCAATAGGCACAAGCTTATAGAGGCAATTCCAATCAGGCGCATGGCCAAGGGAATCACCTTGGTGGAATCAATATGAAATCAAAGATACACCCAACCAGTAGAATGATAGGTGGCAGCCTAATGCACATCTACCCTTACAAGTTGTCCCTCTCACGCCTTCTCTCCCAGCACCTAGTGTGAGTAGAGTGCTTGTTCGGTTCAAACAATTTGGCACAAGAGTCAGAATGGTGCTTCCCTTGCAAAATGCCTCATAGTCAATATCATTGTGCTAATGTTTGTGTGCCCAAGCCTTCATGATTCAGAATGCTTCATCTGTGAGCCCTCAACAAGCGCCCATGAAGCAGATAATCCAGAAAGACTAGAAGATCCTCCTCTGGAAACCAATTTGATGTTCTTTGGTGTGAGAGGACTTTGTGTAATCAACCAAGCTATAAAAGATACAAATGACCACGCACCCAAGTTGTACGACAACACAAGATATAAGAAAAGAATATTAGAGTCAGGCACGTAGGTCACAGTCCCAACAATACAAGTAGATCTTAGAAGGAAAAAAGAATCAGACAAGACCTCTTGTAGTAAAAAAGCATTCAAATCCCTATGCAGGAGGTCCCACGTAAAGCTCCTTTAAAGTAGCACGCGCCCATCCTTTGGTAGGCTAGAGCCTCTACTCCAGCTAAAATTCAGGCTTTTCACACTGAAATAGTCAAGAAGGGATGTTGTTCCCCAAATGCACAAGGTGGGGGGCTTCATTCAACATTGTTGACTAGATGAAGAAAAAAACATAAACGTCACAATGTGGGATGCCTGACCATTCCATCTCAGTGGGATCTATTGCATGAAGCTCTAGTGCAACTTCCACGCGTTGACCCGGTTATGCAGAAGCCACGTGCTTCTATCAAAATATTTCCAAGAAGAGGAGAAACAAGTAAGTAAAGTTGCTAAAACCCCACCCTTCTATATGTCCTTGATTATAGGCAAACACCTAGTGCATAACTGCTTGATTGACTCAGTGCTAGTACTTTGTTATGCCTAAGAAGATAGTTGATGTCTTAGGTCTGAAATATAGCCCTTTGTCTAAAGGAGTCCTACAACTTGATGGCTCAATTGTAACCACCTTAGGAGTCATCAAGGATCTTGAGTTAACCCTCCATGCATGTCCAAGCCTGACAATTACTCAAGATGTGTCAATTATTGACCTACCTCCTTTGTTTGCCCTATGTCTATCAAGAGAATTTACTACTAAAGTGGGTGGTTACTTGTCTTTTGATTGGTCTCATATGTTACTCAAGACAAGGTATGGTACCCGGTTTACCATACAAGTTGAGCCTATATTTTCTTATCATGTAGAGCCATATGTCCCATCCCCTCTCCAAGCCAATTGTCTTATCCAGGAAGAACAAGTTTCAATTCCTGAAGAGCAGTCTCTTCCACCCTCTATTCTAGACCTAGTGCTTGATGAATGGGGAAAGGCATCAAAATTTGATCCCTATGCTGAAGAACTGGAAGCCTATGAAACTGGGCTTGGTACTTATTGCATTCTAGAAGAAGACGTTATGCTTCCACGTGCGCTCATGAAAGAAAAAGTTCAAACTGGTCTATGGAAGTTATATTTTGATGGATCCAGAAGCAGAAATGGCACGGGAGTAGGAGTGGTTCTCATTTCCCCTAAAGATGAGAAATTATTCTTCGCGCATAGGTTGTAGTTTGCATGCTCTAACAATGTGGCGTAGAATATGAAGCGTTAGTGCATGGCTTGCTCATTGTTGAGAAGAAGAAAATTAAAGCGTTGCAGATCTTTGGGGACACATAATTGGTCATCCACTAGGTCACCAACAAATTCCAAACAAAGAATAAGCTTCTTAAAGCTTATAAACATAGAGTTTGGGACCTACTTGAGAGCTTTGATGCCCTTAATCTGTAGGTAGTCCCCATGCAGAATGAACAAAGAGGTGACCAAATGGCCGTGCTCGGTTCACAATTTTCTCCTGTTGAGGACTTTGTCAAAGGAAACACTCAACACATTAAGATGGTGATCAGACCATCCATTCAAACAATAACACCAGCTTAAAGTGTTTGATAGTGATGCGTCAGATCATCCAGTTTATCAGAATGAAGCTGAATTTTCATCAAGTATGCAAGTTGACCTCCATGACAGCTATGGTGACCAAGTAATACAAGTTGAAGACAAATAAGTTACCTAAAGGGCTGGTCACCTTAGAGAAAATGTTCAGCCCTGATGATGAGTTCAAAGGTGAAGAAAGATACATGTGTGCCACAAAGAAGATTGCTCCTCCATTACTATTGTGTGGAAAGGAGTTGTTGCTCAGCAGACTTGTGCGCATGAAGAAAAACAAGCCTTCATCTCTCTCTATCAAAAATACAGTGACATTTTCTCATGGGAGTATGAAGACCTCAAAGGTTTTGATCCAAGTGTTTCTCAACACTCCATTGACCTTGATCTGGTATAAAGCCCATCAGACAAAAGCAAGCCTAGTCAATCCAAAGATAGAGCCCCTCATGAGAAAGGAACTATCAAAACTCATTGAGGCAAAAATTATCTTTCCTATCAAATACTCTCTACGGGTTGCAAATCTGGTTCAGTACACAAGAAGAATGGTGAAATCAGACTTTGTGTTGATTTTAGAGATTTGAATAAGGCATCTCTAAAGGATCATTATCCTTTGCCTTCAATGGAGTAGATTCTGCAGACTATGGCTAGCGTGCAAAGGTTCTCCATGCTAGATGGGTATTCGGGTTTCAACCAGATCCTGGTCAAGGAAGAGGATCAATTCAAAACAACATTTACAACCAAGTGGGGAACATATGCATACCAGAAAATGCCCTTTGGTTTGTCAAATGTGGGCAAACATTTTCAACGTGCCATGGATATTGCCTTCAAAGGTTACATCAATGAGTTCATCTTGGTTTACTTGGATGATATAACTATCTTCTCAAAGCAAGGTGTGGATCACATGGCGCACCTAGAAAAGGTCTTTGAGAGATGCTAGGGAATTTGGGGTATCTCTTAACCCAAGAAGTGTAATTTTGTGGTGGCTCAGGGAAAGCTCTTGGGCCATGTGGTTTTGAAAGATGGTATCATGATTGATCTGAGCACATTTCAGCCATCCTAGCCCTTTCCCTCGGCGCACAAAAAGGCCTTATAGTCCTTCCTTGGAAAGATTAACTTTGTTAGGCATTTTATCCCTAACTTTGTGGGACTAGTTTGGCCCATCACCCTCATGCTCAAAAAGGACATAGCCTTCAGATGGACAAGAAGAAGAAGAGAAAGCTTCAACAAGATCAAGAAAGAGATTGCTTGTGTGCCAACACTCATCAATCCAGATTACTCAAAGGATTTCATCCTTTATGCTTATGGTGTTGATGCAAGCATTGTTGTTGTCCTAACAGGAAAATGAACAAAGGATTTGAAAGCAGCCGGTGGCCTTCTTCATCTAGACATTGAAGGATTATGAATTGAAATATAGTCACATGGAGAAGTAGGTCTTCGCCATCATGCATGTGCTCAAGAAATTCAAGAGCATGCTGCCACAAATCATATCAAGGTGTTAGTCTCCCACTCATCTATCAGAGACTTCATCATGGGAGTAGAAATTAGTGAGAAGAGAGTGTGATGGGTGACAAAAATCATGGAATATGATGTGACTATTAAGGCCACAAAGCTGGTAAGAGGTAGTGCACTCTGTAAGCAAATTGTTGAGGATGTGCAGAGTGAACTTGAGGCTTCATTATTTCTGGATGAAGACCTCCCACATGTAGAACATGAACAAAATATAGACCCGGCACATGTATGACTGGATGAAGGACATGATCACATTCCTTTCGAGGGCACGTACCCTCCCGGTTTGAACAAAGCAAAGAGAAGGCATCTGAGGTTGTAATCTATCCCTTATGTTTTGATTGATGGACTTCTCTTCAAAATAAATCTAGATGGTGTGTTGTTAAGATGTATCAATGGTGCGTAACTGAGAAAGTGTTAGCAGAATTTCATGATGGATTCTCTGGTGGACACTTCTCTGCCAAAACTACAAGCAATGAAGATCATAATGGCAGGTATCTTTTGGCCTACCCTGTTTGTAGATGCACATAGGTGGGTCACAAAAATGCAAGGAGTGTACTTTCTTTACAGGAAAGAAAAGATTGGCAGTGCTTCCCCTCGACCAATCCAAGCGGATCAGCTTTTTTGCAATGGGGTCTCGACTTCATAGGCATGATCAATCCACCTTCAAGCACTGGACATAAATGGGTGTTGATAACTCTGATTACTTCACCAGATGGACAGAAGTTTGTGGCTTAAGGAATCAACTGAGGTAGTCATCCTTGACTTTCTCGAAGGTTTAGTCACAAGGTTTGGCATTCCTCAAACCATTATCTCTGATAATGCAAAGGCCTTCCTTGGTGCTAAAATCACTTGATTGGGCTCTAAGTCGGGCATTTACCTAAAAACCTCTTCCAACTATTACCCTCAGGGAAACGGTCTAGTAGAATCAACAAACAAGAACCTGATCAGAATCATGAAGTGCATAATGAACATCAGCCAAAGACAGTGGCATACGAAGGTCTTGCGCTGCTGGGCTAGATAGAATCATAGTAAAAAAGGCAATAGGAACTTTCCTTACAAGCTTGTCTATGATAAGGAGGTTGCCCTTCCTTTGACACTAGAACTAAATTCATTGGTGCTTGCCCAGTAGTTGGAATTTGAGGGCATGGATCAGAGAGAAATCAGGATGGCAGAGCTGGTTCATCTTGAAGAGCTCAGAAACTCTGCCATGATCAAGCTAGAACAACATCAAAACAACAAAGAAATGGTTTGACAGAAAGGCTAGGCCTCAAGCTTTCAAATTTGGGGACCTAGTTCTAAAATGGGATGTTGATAGAGCTAAACCAAGGCATCATTCAAAGTTTGATGCACTTTGGAGTGGCCCATACATCATCAAGTCCTGTAAAGAAGCTAACTCTTTGAGTTAACTCATCCGGATGGAAGCATGCTGTAAATCCCAGTAAATGGGATCTATCTCAAACCCTTCCATTAGGTTTGTTGCATCATGTTGTATATATTAAAGTAGTTTCAATTCCTCAAGTGTGCTCTGTGCACATTGTTTGTTTGTACATAGTTCTTTCCCCTCATGTGCTTCTGCTGTGTGCTCTTTTGTTACTTCTAGAATGCAGAGCTTCTCTCAGTAGTTGTGAGATTCAGAATAGAGTGCAGATATGATTTTCAAGTGATTACAGGGGCATTTTCATGATTGAACAAGTTGACTCCATGCCCAATGGACTTCTAAGGCTATTGGTCTCTTCATCTAGCAGGAAGATGGCCCCGAAAGTCACCAAAACTGTTATCCAAATAACTCTCCTAGTTATCTGGATAACTTATATTTTCATCTGACTCTGATGTTTCACATTTCAAGTTGCGCACTTGCTCAGAATTATTCTTTTAACACCTTAGCAGTTTTAATTTCTCTGTGCCTTGCACACCTTCCTTCTCCCCTTTGCATTCTTTATCTCCTCCATTTTCCCTCTTGCTGCCCCACTTCCTCATGCCCTACTTTTCTTACTAAGTCCTTGGCCCCTTCATGCACCTATGCCCATTACCTTGTAATAGTTACTGCTTAACTAGTTCATTCTTTGCTCATCCTCTTTTCCTCTCCTCCTCCCCGCGTGCATATGCCCTGCGTCCCTCTTCACCTCTTCCTTCTTCCACTTCCTTCCTTACACCCACATTCCACCTCAGAATTCACCCTTTCTAGTCAGCTCGGCACATCTCCAAAGGTAAGAGGTCATTGAAAATTCCAAGACCACTGCATTCACGGAAGATTCCACGTGTCAACCCGACGCTCCTTCAAAGGAAAAATCTGAGTGGGTTTCTAAATGAGCGTGGAGCCTCCACACATCGGTTTCATAAAAGGACAAGGATCGGGGTTGAATAGTCAAAGCATTGAGACAGGCCAATGGAGGGTGCCAAGTGTCAGCATGGCGCTAATTCAAGAGAAAAATTGGGGAAGGGTTTCCAAACAAGTGCCAGGCTGCCACGTGTCCCCGGTCAGATATATGACCCTAGCCGAGAAAAAGACTTAGCCAAAACATGAAGAAACTAAGTGAGCCACGGAAGAAGCCATGTGTCGACCGGTGTAACTTCAAAAGTGAAATACAAAGGCTGCCCTCAGACATGCATGCCAACCCTCCATGTGTCCGGTTTCAAAAGGGGCCCGTTTTGGTAGCTGGTTCCCACCTTTTTGTATGGACCTGATTCAAATTTCAAATGAGCATATCTTTTGACTCAGTGCTCAAAATCTGACAAATCTAGCACCATTGGAAAGATCTCGGCCTCATCTATGCCATGGAGATCTGAAACTTTAATTTTGGAGAGGTTAGGTGGGGAAAAATGAAGAAATGTCTTCATGCCATTAATACAAGATCTATTTTCCCCCAATAACCAGATCGGATTTGATTTGATCCATCGTTCCTCCTCCTTCGAGGCATCGAACAAGTAATTGATGCAGACATGATAGATTTGGGGTGGATTTAGGAGGCATTAATGATGGTGGTTGAGCTTGAATTAGTTTTCCCGCTTCTCTCTCTCCTTCTTCCCTCTGTGTGTTGAATCTATAAAGGAAGGTTCGGGGCTCATTGTAAAGGGTTGGACACTCTGGATCCTTATGCATGTTGCTAAGGACTCCATATTTTTGTATTTTGAGTTACAGACCTCCATGTTTGGCTCTTGCATGTGGATATCGGCCTCCTTATCATTGTAACAGTTTTGTGCATTTTTGGAAGTAATAGAAGCATCATTTTGTGACTATTCTTTGTCCTAACGTGTTTGCATTCCTTCTTCTTGCCTCTTCTCTTGCATTGTGTATTGTTGTGCTATTTCAAGTCCCCTATAGTTCCATACTTGGTTGTGTTCCATGAGAACGATTTGGTGAATGCGTATTTGTTGTGCTACTCATGCCTAGCCTCCTTTCATGCATTCCCTATCATTCTCACTTAGAACAGATAGTGTTCACCCCTCTTTTCTGGTGTTATCACCTTTTAGTGTAGTTTACTTCATGTTATCCTTCTTTCATTTTTCTAGCCATATTGTTTGCTTGTGCCTTGTTTTCTACTATTCACATTCCCTTCCCCTACATGAATATAGTTTCATATCAAGTATCGGTCCTCTCCTTTAGGCCACATTCTCTAGCAACGTCGCATGCACCCAAAATGAGGGGGTATACATTGGATGAATCAATCGACACTTTGCGAGTAACTTAAAGCTACAACACAAATATGCACAAGTACATAATCAACAATTCTACGATTATTAAAAAAACATCCCGAGAATTTAACTTAGGTCTTTAGTTAAAGCACATAATCTAATGCCTAGATATATACACTAGCACACAGGCACTCGACCTCTCTTGGGAACTTATTTCCTGGGGGAAGAGACAACTACTTTCTCATATCATCACATTTCCCAATAGTTTACGGATTAGTTTCGTAGTACAAGCACAATCCTCAAACAAACAGGATGCATACTTTCTTCATTTCAACTCGAACAAATACAAAACTAATATGGTACAACTTGGAACAAAACAGGATCACACCATCTGCGTAGTGGTCTATAATCGGGAAGCAATTATGGAAGGATAGTAACACTAGACCTCTCTCCCTAACACTCTTCTTTCATGGCTGAGATCGCTTAAAAATCTCACACTTGGCACGAGATCACCCAAAAAACTTGTTCTTGGTGTGAGATCACCAAAAAAACTCACTCTTGACATGAGATCACCCAAAAACTCACTCTTCTACAACATTTTAGGACATTTTATATCATTTTCACTCTTCACAAATCAGGTGCACACTTTCATTTTACTATTTTTTCATATTTATATACTTTTAAAAAAATCATAATGTGTGACTTTGATTACTCTTTTGCTCTTCTTTTAAAAATTCATAATGTGTTACTTTGATTACTCTTTCACTCTTCTTTTGTAGATTCTTCCTTAATACACAAGAAGAATTAGCCCTACATCAATCCCAATAGCATGTGCAATCTGATGCACTTCATCCCTGGGTCAGTTCCTCTTTCTTTCTTAGCTTCTACGCTTCATTTATTATCACTTCACGCTTTCACTTGTCTCTTCGACACGCTATCACCATCACATTCTACATGGTTATTAGGTATACATCTTGTATCTACTTTATGTTATTGAGTATTCATTCAACAACATAAAGTGGGGAAAATGTAGACAAAAAATCACATTGTTTGGTACATTTCTAGGTCCTAAAAGCATATTTGTATTCATATGGTTCCTAAGCAAGAAAACTAGTAATGTGCGATTATCTCGGCCTCTTTGCGTTGTTTCTTATCTTCTTTCTATTTTTTACACCCTACATTGCCCATTAATACTTTACTTCTTTATCTTTTATGACTTCAAACACCGGTGCCCAACAAAGACGCCGGTGCCCAGGCGCCCTCATCCTCTCTGGGTGCCCCTGACCCTTTTTATCTTTCTCACTTATTTTAGGTCTTTTTTATTTTTTTGGCATCTTATTTTCTTATGGGTCAGCCTTATAGTTGTCAATTATGAAAATCAACCAAGGGAATCATATAAATACAAAGCTATGTGACCAAAATAAAGGACCAAGCTCTAAGCATATATTATTATCACCTAATCTTGCATCCTATTAGCATATGGATTTGCACGCATACAAATGACATGCAACAGTGTGGGAAAGAAGTCCCTCCTCAATGAATGTGAGGCTACCTTATTGAAAGCCAAAACTATATTTACACCTATACATTCAATATCGTATGTGGGGGTGTTTTGGAACATCAATGGAAAGAAAAGTGAATGAGGGAGATGGAATGGAATGAAGGAAAGGAATGGAAAGGAATGAATGGAAGGAACATGCAAGAGTTAGGTAAAAGCATAGCCTAATATTGCATGGAGAAGAACAAACAATAACTAACACAAATAAAATAGAGTTTGCATCAATTAAACGAGAATGAGTAAAAGGGAACACACATGAGCAAGTAAATAACGAGCTTGATCATTGTGAACAAGAACAACAACTTAATAACGTTGACAATAAGATCAAAGATAATATTTGCATGCAATATTTAAACATCTAACATCTAATGAACATAAGAACATAAAATGTTACAAGAGACAATGAATGAGACACAAAGTTTGTATTTCATTAACTCCAAAATGTCTTCACAAAAGAACACAAAGTTTCTTCCTGAAACAAAGCTTGCACACAAAATTATTTTCTTCTCCTCTCTCAAAGTCACCCTTACAAATGAGCCCTTGACTTTCTTTTATAACCCAAAAGTTGGTTACAAAGTAGTTAGGGTTTACATGATCATTAAATAGGGCACTTAAGTGACTTTGACTTTTTCAACCAACTTTTAAAAAGTGACTAAAAATAGAAACCACTTAAGTTAAAAATTCATTTAAGGAAAAATACATAAATAAAAGAAATGGGTACATGTGGACCCCACTTAAATGACTTGGACACACACATAGACATCCTAGTCAACAATGCGCCACCTAGATCAAAACACCTATGATTAGTGCCTTATCCATTGGGCCAAGAGTTTTCCTATCTAGCAAGAATGAACTCATTGATCATGTTCCGCAATCCTCTAGATGAGAAGAGAGTCGATCTTGAAACTTGAGCAATTCATCCACCCCTCTGTTTGAGCAACATCCTAGTGTGAGCAAGTTCATCTTCATTCATATTCACATTCACAATTACACACAATTCTCCACATGCTCTGAATAGCCTTCCATGGTGAATTATTCATTTGTCACAAGACTTTAGTCATTATGCCACCTTGGCTTGTCAGAATCTAACTTTTGATCTTTCGTCATTGAGAAGATTTTCCAAGAGCCAAAATTACAATTTACTTCCTGGATTTATTTCTTTTGTCTTTATCACCATCCTGAAGTGTTGGCCTTTTGTTCCGCTCATGATCGTCTAATTCGAGAACGCTCTAACTTTAAGACTGCCGATGAAGTATTGCGCCCTGCTAACTGAGAGCTAACAGGGACACGCTTGAATGATGTGGCCTTGCTTGATGATCCACATAATTGTACTTATCATTGGTCTTGGTTTGTTGATGAATAGATCCATACAACGATCAAGTGAAAACAATTGTTGTAGACAAGATTCTCCCATTATCGATCTCTGTCGATAACAATGGCTTTTGACTCCGAAGAGACCTATGCCAATAGCTACGACTTATACCACATAATGAGGAAGTCAGAGGTTGCTTCCGCTTCAGAGCCATTGGAGTTGAATCACCACACTATGCAGGTGTCATGGTGCATCTATGCAATTCAGAACAAGCGTCAGGAAAATTGTGACTCACCTTCGGTTGATATGCGATCGCAGAACCAACTTACGTTGACGTGTCCCAAGTTGGTATCAACGATGTTCTCATACTCTGAATGGAGTGTTGAGGTGAGTAGAATTCCCTGGAACTTATACCGCAACATTGTTTTGTTTGGAGATGACATGATTGTGACAGAAGCGTGATTTCAGGCTATTACTTCCATCTTACAAAACTGCACAAATCCTGTAAAACTACCCTAGGAAAAATAACAAATCTTGTTCTGAGAAGTTCTCACTGGATGAGGGAGTTTATTAAGGTACCACAAGTTTGTGTGTCAAATTTTTTTCCAATCAAATTCTTCAGTCAAATATTAAAGGTCAAAGTTGACTCTTCTGAAACTGCTAGGAAAATGCAAGTGTAAAACTGCGAAAATCCCATTTGGTTTTAGCTTGGGAAAAATACCAAACGTCACCCTAGGCATCTACAACTTGGCAAGGGAGTATATGAAGGTGGGAAGAATTGAATGAAATAATTATTTTCTCTTGATGATCATCTGAGTTTAAAATATCAACTCTCAAAGTGAGTCACCTTGAGGGCTAAAAATGCATGCACTTGTGTTTTATTTGTACCGTGAAAAATATCAAACGAGGTGTTGAACATTTAATTTTTTTCAAAAGAGTATATGAAGCTGAGAATAAGTCAACAAACCAAACTGTTTCTCTTGATGATCATCACGGGCTCGAGATACTGATTCTCAAAGTAGGTCTTCCATTAAGTTGAAATTGTGTGCTTGTGCAAAATCGAGCAAAGCGAGTTTTTCTTGGGTTTGCAAAAAATATCAAATGAGGTGCTACGCATTTGAAATTTGGTAAAGGAGTACATGAAGTTGGGAATAATTCAACAAACCAAAATTTTATTCTCGACGATCATCTGATTTCGAGATATCGAGCTGCAAAATTTATTACTTCAACAGATACAACACGCAACACATTCTTTCCGCATCTATCATTTTCTTTATTAAATTCATTTTTATTTGTGCCGATATACATCGGTAATGTGTTTGAATGCGTGATATTTTTTTCTGAATACTTCTCACCAATGCGTTGAAAATGATTTAATTTTTTAATTAAATTCTCCCGATTTTTAATGACTTGCGAGGATCGATTTTAATCTTTTGCTTTCGGTAATGCATGAGCAAGCTTTCCTTTGCATGCGTGAACCGTGACTTCTCTTCAATTGCGTGCAACTATTGTCAAGGAAAATGCATGAATATTGTTTTACTTCTGCATGAATTTCTTATTCGGCACGTGAATTCTCCTGTTTATGCAAATACGTGGGCTCTCTCTCCTTTCCCTCTTTTTTACTTGCTGCCAAAAGTGAGTGGATACTTGGTTCTTGGACTGCATGGCCTTTGTTCTCTGACAACTATGCATGTCAATGTTATTTCTTTCACTCACTTGTGTAGAATTTGCTTTAACTTTACTGCCCTCCTTTACATATGCTTGGAGATTTTAATGAATGGAAAACTTGATAAATGTGTTGAAATCTATTTTTTATATTATTCTCCAACGTGGGCTGTGTTTAAGCGTTGAAAACTGATCCTTGGCTTTTGCTGCTTCTTTCCTGAAATGTAGATCCTCTTCTTTGATTGGTTTATTAATTCCTGGCACGTGAGCAGCTATTTTATTTCTCCCTAGCGTGGAAATCTGTTTTCTTTGTTATGGCATACGTGGTGGGTTGATGCTTGTGAGGAATGTGTGTGGGTAGTCTTCCTTCCCTTTGTGAGTTTGAATTCTTCTCTCCCACGTGGGCACTACTGCAAAACAACAAACAAAAACAAATATGCATGGACTGTGTTTATCTATTTTCTCCTTGATTCCTTCTAACAGTTGGATTTTCCTCTGCTGGAATGTGGAACTCTGACAAACTGTTGACACGTGAATGCATGAAGGATGGAGACAACCTCCTGGAACTCTCAAGGTTTCCTGGCTCTAGCTAATGCCCGTGCCAGGTTTCCATATGAAAGTCGAGGAGTGCCTGAAAAATAAGCTTTCCCTTCTTCTAGCCCTGAATGTCTCTATTTTTTTCTTATCTCTTCTTCTTCTTCCCAACAATTCCAACTTCTGCAACTTCTTGTAACCGTCTCCTTCCCAATTTCCGGATGCGAAGTAAACTTGAAATTGTCTACAGCGAATGGAAGCGGAAGAATAATTGCTCACGGCGATTCTGACGACAATTAATAAAAAAAAAAAAGTTCTTCCAAGTTTGTCAAACAACTTCTATGAGTATTAAATTAATATTTATTAATTAAAAACCTAAAATTTAATAAATATTAATTTTATTAAATAACAGGATAAGTATTAATTAAATAATTAAAACACGGTTTGTGGCGTAACGGGAGAATGGCTCATTCAAAATGGATGAAACAAAAGCCAGAATGACCATGAGAATAAGATGATTGCGATGAAGGATAAAAATCATGTGAAATAATACTTTGAAATTTTTATAAAAAAATTAATTTTGCAAAGTCAAAATTAGCGATAACACATCCAAAGGCATCTAAGAGCACTAAAGGCATCCATCTAGCATCCATTCAAGGGACGAGGACAAGAGGACTTGCATGCGGCTGCATAGGAAGGGGAATTTCATTATTCATCGACACATTTATTTACATTGGTACATCTAACTATAAATCTCTACTATCAAGTGCACTTACACAAAGAGCTTCCTAGGGCACGATTCTTTCACACACACATAAGAACTACATGGAGTCTAAGATGTAGTTTAGCACTTGAGTCGTAAGTTCACTCGGTTGAGTGGCCAGTCGAGTCGATCCGACTCCCCATATTATATCTTTCTCTTTTTGGATTTTATTTGGTATTGTGGGGTTGTATGTGAATATTTATTTTACAAATTACATGTGTACTCGATGATCATAATGTGACATACATGATACCAACATTGACTATCAATGAAACTTGTGTGACATTAAAAAAATCAAATTCTAACCATTTTCGATCACAGCGCCCAAAAGCATAGTTTGGCGCCCAAACTCCCCTGACTTAGTCCATGCGCCCTAGTCCAACCTTATCTGATAGTTGCATAATTTAATTTGAGCATTGATGATGGTCCTCCCTCTCTATTCATTGGTTTTTCAATCCAGGTCAGTTCCAGGAAAAGTGTGAAATTAGCTAAGTCATTTTCTCTTTTTCTTGCACTTAGGGTTTCATATCTTATTAGCTTATTTCTTGTGTCAAATTTGTATTCTAGCATTTATTTATCATATGTGACTTTGCAATCAAGGTTTATTATTAAAAATCTATTTTTTTAAATCACAAACCTTATATGTGTATATGGATATTTCCCTTTATTTATTTTCTATATACATTTGTTACTGATGTCAGGTAATACATAATAATGTGAAGGTTCATGTGTGTTTACATTCTTATCAGTAAAATTTACATGTATGTTCATCACATTAATTCTCCTACGAAAAAAGAATATCAAAATGAAAAAACATACTCTCTGATGATAATATGAATAATGCCCCAACTATTAATAGTTATATAGTGTTACTTACTCTAGGAATTAATGTTGTTACTCTCAAAACAAACTACTATAAAAAAGGTAATGCAAATGTATGGATTATTCATTTGTTCCATAATTACTCCTCCCTCCTCCTTATTGTTCAATGTACCCTTCCCTCAATATATTTTTAAAATCATTTATACTTTAATCCCTTATACCCCTTAATATGGGGTAATATATTGCATCCATATTGACATATTATATTTAAAGCCCTAATATGAACTCACAAGTTAAATAATGCTTTGGTATGTGAATCCCTCATGTAAAATCCTTGGGGTGGGAATGAAGCTATAGGTTGACATCAATCAATATATAAAGAGGGTTCACCAAAATGTAAAATTAAAACTATAGCTAATCTAAGTAAGGTATTATAATATGTGTACATGAGATTATTCCAAAAAAGTAAATACAAAAATGACAATGCTAGAATTATGTAAGGATATTATTTTCACTAAACACAACTTATAAAATGTAAATAATATAAACTAAGGTTAGTTTTTAGAACATATCACTCCAAATCAGGCTTAGGTTGTATGACATTAGTATAATTTACTAAATAAGGAGGGTGTGTATGGTGTTGTAAATCTATGTATGAAATATAAGAGCTTGAAATTTGGTGCAAGACATGTTGATTCATTTTTGGATAGGTTCACCCAAAGAATGTGTCCTAAGGATGCTAAGTATGTCCTCTACTACTTTGTTCCATCATTTACCTTTAGAACTGCTTCACCTTCATGTCTAAATGTGTTTTTTAATATTGGATCTCTACGTTGAATCCCTTGTAGTTATTTGTGACATCTTTTGTCTTTAAGCCCTAGATCTCCTCTTTTGACCAAAAATGGGGTTAATACAATTTGAGTTAGATTACCCTCATTTGATCCTCATACTCACCTAGTGAACACTACATTACATATTAATACACCAAATTGAGATCAAGCCACATGTAGTTCTCTGATTTCTATGATGGATTAGAGGTTAGAAAATGCAAGTAAAGGTAAAACCCTAACTCGACCATAAACACTTGGCATGTATTCGGTGTATAGAAATGATCTAAGGTAATGATTATAGGTGTGTTCGAATTCAAATAACTCTATTGTGATGTGCACTAAGAGAGTAATATTTCAATGTTTGGCTTAATTTCCTTCTCATAAGTGCTTTTGTTATGGGGTATGTTGCCCCTAATAAATAAGGGTGTATGTGTTTATATAGGTGGTGATTCAAAATATTTCTTGCTCATTCAACCTTACACCAATTAAGATAACTTGTACATTTAAAAATATGACCGTTATAAGTACAAGGACATGTTCGTCGGCCATTGGGCATATTCATCGATTAATTTTCTCTTGGACCTATCAACCTCTCCAGGATTAAATTGCAATCAAAATTTAGACATGATATGGATTGTAGATAGTACGAATATGTGTTATGTATAAGGTACACTTTGATTCCCGAGGAGTTAAGTTGAAGAACAAGTCATTACCCGGTGGACTCAAAGAGTAGGATATAACATGATACTTTAATTATATCCAATAAATTTCTAAATAGGACAATGTTGGGATAAATGTCAAAGTATAATTGCCATTTATGCAATTAGACTACATTAAGGAAAGGATAACATTCTCTCATAGTACATATCATCGAGTTTTTCATATGCCTTCACATCCTTAAATTACATGATGTAGGCATACTTTGTGATTATCTTTAAACACAATGCAACTTCTTTTATTTGCTCATTAAATTGTCTTCATATTCATGATTATGAAGAGCAAATAAGTATTGATGGGACATTTTGGATTTGTTCCTAATTTCTACAAAATGTGTGTGTGAGAGAGAGAGAGCGAGAGTGTGTGTGTTAGAGTAGGTATTTACCTTAGCTCATATTCACCTAGGTACTTTATTTACCTTTATTGTATTTATCCTCACCCAATTATGTGTGTGGATATTTCTTTTATCTTATTTAGATATTAGGAGATAGTATCAGTTGTTAGGTATAGTTCTTTCCTTGATCTATGGTATTGACTAGATCCTTGATGTCTAGTTCTCTCCTAAATCTATGGTCTTGACTAGTTCTTTGATGACTAGTTATTTCCTTGATTTATGGCTTGATCTGACCTTGACTGGTTCTTATATTGTTATTCCTTGCCTATTTAAGCAAGGCCCATTCTCAATGTATTGCATTGAGTTCCATAATAATATATGATATTGCTTTGCTCATTTGTTTGCAAAGATTTTATGTAAAGCTATTTTGGCGAATTGCTTTCATCTTATTGATCATGGTGTTTGATTAGCATCTATGTTCTTGGCTTGGTATGATTTGGTTATTGTTCCTTTCATGGTATCAGAGTTGGAGATTGTTGTTGACATCTTTCTGTAAGTTTTATTTTGCAAATAAAATCTTTGTGTATTCATATATTTGGGATTTGGTCATATTTTGTTGCTACGTGTATTTTTATGCAAAACAAAGGCTTCCATTGGATCCGGAAGGTGTGAAAACCCTAAGATCGACTGTAAACTCGGCCATTTCTGGGGGCAATCGTTTTTGTGGTTTTTGTGGTTGCAGTGAAATACACAGGTTTGCCTCGGGATTCGCGCCACACGGTTAAGAAACCGAGGAAAAATTTTACTGGGTTTTTGGATTTTGTGAGATCTACATTGGGTTGTTTTTGGTATGGCAGATCGTTTTTGGGTTGTGTGCAGAAGAATTTCGATTCTTTCCTTTTTTGGCAGGGGTCCACGGATGTTGTGCACGTTTTTACTATTTCGGGCAAATCCACAGGTTGCTATTTTCGGCAATAAAGGTTACTGTCTACACAGTCCAGAAATAGTATTTTTACCAAAAAGGCGATTGGATATGACTTTCTCGAAAACACGCGACACTCCCCAGAATAGTAAGTTATGCAAACACCCATTAAAATACTTAGCCCTTGGTCATATGGTATGGTCATATGAGGGCTTAAAGCTTGTGATTCCTACTAGTAGGTGTTTAGCTTCAGCGCCCTTTAATTTTATTTGTGTGGTGAAGGCCACAACAATTTATTTTATTTTAGTGGAAACTAAAATAAATAAGAGAGAAAAATATTAAAAAGCTTGTAACTTTTGATCGGTAACTCGGTTTTAAGTGCCATTTTTTGTAAAAGTGCTTGTTTTTTCATGCTCTTTCCATTGGAAATATTTATTTTGAGACTTGCACTATAATTATAAAGTGTCAAATATGGAGGAGTGTTGTAATCAATTGTGGATGCAATTTTGGTTGAGCCAGATATCCTAAATTTTTGGGAGTTGCAGTTTGTACCTATCATGGATTACGAGAATGATATGTTTTCTACGAAGTATGTGGACTTTAAGAGGATATTATAAAATTTGTGGAAGAAAATAGATCGCTCGAAGTAAAATTATCTTCTACATTCACTCATTCACGATAAGGATACTGATAATACACTTCTGCAAAACAAACTTGCTAGCCTACTGACATCACCATCGTATTGTGGACAGACCACATCCATGCTTTTAGTCCACTTGTAGTTATTGTACTTGAACCCACTAACATTGATCTGTCAGTCTTTGAGTCTATTCCTGCTCTTGATGCTCATACACCTATGAAGCTTGTTACTACATGCTCTTCCACATCTATGCCTATTACAGTACCACATGTTGTGTATCCTACTTTTGCTCAGCTGCATGGCTTTTTTGAGAAGCATATTATTGCATTCAAATCTCACATGCTCTGTTCTATGGGTCTCACTAGTGGAGTCATTGGCAGACATTCACATGGTATTTTTTCCTCTATTCCACATGTTACGTGGAATTCTCGTCATGCCATTGGTTTTCGAGAAAATACTTCATTGGGATCACACATTGACAGAGCTCCTTTTTTTGTTCGCTCGACTCTTTCTGAGGATCATGAGCAACACATGAGTTCTGCACCTTCACTTAAGTTTGAGAAACCTAAGATTTCAGTTGTTAGACATGATCGACTTTGACACACATTCTGATGTTCTTTTGCATGCACCCATTGTGCATTTTGCATCAAGTCATATGCATGCATCTTCTTCATCCATCCGTGTTGATTTGGGATGGATATATGATCACTTGTGGAGCAACATAGGCATTCGTTGAGAGGACTCTACAGGTGTGGCTCCTCCACCATTCGGCCTCTTGCTCCACTTTCTATACCTTCTGCATTGTGATGCTCCTTGTTTTGAGCATTTTTCTTTAGTAGGTGTAGTGTATCTCTCTTATTTGTTGAGAGATTTTGTATCTGTATTTTTAACACTTTTGGCATGTTGACAGTATCTCTTGTGGGGGATCTATTCTAGTGAAGTCCAGTGTTATTTTGTCAGTGTTCGAGTAGTTGATTTTGGGAAACTCATACAGATTTGTAGCGTCACTCCACCCATTCAGCAGTATGGGAGGGTGTGGTGTTGATCCTGCTTCTTCAAGTTTTGTGTCCTTGCCTTGTTACCTTGGATTTTCTTGGATCGTGACACTCTGGATTTTGTGTCCTTGCCTTGTTGCTTTGGTTATTGTTCTTGGATCGTGGCACACTGTTTGCTGACACTTGATCGAATTATGCTTGGTGTTTTTTGCACTTTCGACATCACTCTGTTGACAGTCTCCTTGTATGGAGCTATTCTGGTGGAGCCCAGTGTCAGTTGTTTTTTATTTTTGTGATCGAGCAGTGGATTTAGACCATAGTGCACACCAAATTTCTTGACATTATACGAGGTTTTTTTGAGCCGAGCTTCTTGGGATGCTTTGGAGCGGGTTTTACTCTCTTTACTTTGTTATTCCTGGTTTTGAGTACCTTGTGGTGTCCCTTTTTCCCAGTTATTGTACATGAGTACCTCATCAAGCCTAGTTGTCGGGACTCATACTGTGGACATGCCACTTCTATTTTGGCCCCTAGCTTCACTTGAGGGGGGTGTTAGAGTAGGTATTTACCTTAGCTCATGTTCACCTAGGTACTTTATTTACCTTTATTGTATTTATCCTCACCCATTTATGTGTGTGGATATTTCTTTTATCTTATTTAGATATTAGGAGATATTATCTAGTTGTTAAGTATAGTTCTTTCCTTGATCTTTGGTATTGACTAGATCTTTGATGTCTAGTTCTCTCATA
Source organism: Taxus wallichiana var. yunnanensis (assembly GCA_018340775.1). NCBI lineage: Eukaryota > Viridiplantae > Streptophyta > Pinopsida > Cupressales > Taxaceae > Taxus > Taxus wallichiana. Next base: position 47,218,859 of record CM031243.1, on the reverse strand, counting down.
AATCTATGGTCTTGACTAGTTCTTTAATGACTAGTTATTTCCTTGATTTATGGCGATCTACGACCTTGACTGGTTCTTAGATTGTTATTCCTTGCCTATTTAAGCAAGGCCCATTCTCAATGTATTGCATTGAGTTCCATAATAATATATGATATTGTTGCTCATTTGTTTGCAAAGGTTTTATGTAAAGTTATTTTGGCGAATTGCTTTCATCTTATTGATCGTAGTGTTTGATTAGCATTTGTGTTCTTGGCTTGGTACGATCTGGTTATCGTTCCTTTCAGAGAGAGAGAGAGAGAGAGAGAGAGAGAGTACAAAATGTTATAATTTAATTTTTGGTAATTTAATTTATCTACTATTGGAATTGCCCTTTATATCAATAAAAATAAAAGAGAGTTACATAGTAATTTAATTTATTTTACCAAAGCATGTATTGTATTTAATTATTTGTAGTGTACGTGTGTATGTATGTATATGTGTGTGTGTGTGTGCACGTATCACAAAACATCATTTAATGTTGAATTGGAACACAAATTTAACCTTATAGATGGTACACAAATTCCTTATAATATAGTATTTAGACTATAATCCTTAAACACACACCTAAAAACCTAATTTAAACTATCATCAATAAACACACAAATACACCAAAACAATAAGAAATAAATAAAATCATATACCAAATATAGAACGTAAACCCTCTCCCCTTGAAACACATGAATTTATCTATTTTGTATTTTGTAAGAAAACGAAAGCGTTGATTGAGTGCAATGTTTGGATCGATAAATAAGGTACGACTAAAAGGTGGTGCTCCGTCTAGAATAACAATTTATTTCCATCACAAGGGATTAAATACAAAGAGATATGGCTGACTTTTGTGCTCGCCTATCCTATTGAAAACAATGTATTGTACTATAATCATTGTCCATGGCCAGAAGGGATCTTTTCTTGAAATAGATTTGTTAATAAAAGACAAACACTAGAATTACGACTAATGTTCAAACTTCATTTCCATTGACTCCAACTTTAACAATGAATCCATCCTTGCATTTGCATGCAATGTGATTATATTACAAATAAAGTCAAAGTTACAGCCATCCAAAGATAAAGTTTATACCATAACATATGTGGTAGAGCAATTTACTCGTGAGCATATGAGGAAGCATCCCTCCAAGCTAATAATAATGTTTCTTAGGAAAGCCTATCCTCACGATGACGGATGGTTAGCTCATACATGAGTTGGAGTACTATTAAACAATTCAATTAAATATCTTCTTGGCAACCAAGATAGGATGCCCTAACCCTAACCCTAACCCTAATTCCTCTTGAATTCAATCTCTCACGTTCTTTGCCAATTGTTTAAACACAATAGATTTTCCAGTTTACATAAGTAGTAGACGTGGAAGTGCGAAAAGGCACACCCAAATAAAATAGTCAATGCACATGTTGCTTGAGAAACTTCTTAAATGATTTCATGTGCACGACTTAGGCTCCAATTTCGATGATGATTAAGGGTGTCATTAGGCCTTAAACTGGTGTGATTAGTTGAACACAACAATTTGGAGAATATGATGTGTAACTAACATGACGTTTGTGGACCCCGCCTCATATGTATTATATGTTTAATTACGTGTTAAACTAAATACGTGTCACCATCCAAGTTTGTGTATACATAATTTCTCAATAATAGAGGTGACTTCATCCAATCTATGAAATTCGTATTCACAACTGCCCCATGAGGATGGGTCCACAAATAGTTTAATCTAAGTATTGCCTCATGCCTACGTAACTAACTCAAAATCAAAATCTTGATCTTGATTTAGGAAGCCTTTGACAAAGGAGAGTGGGAGAAAGTGGTTACCATTTGATTTCGTTTGATGGGAAAAGGTAGTTGCATTCTCAGACTTAGCTGCCCTACTTTCATATGGACATTCGTAGGAATTGAAACCTTTTTCTTTTATAAATAAATCTTTACATCTTATCAGTCATACCTTTTAGGTACGTGCAAAAGGTAAAGGGGTATATACACTTGGGTATTATATAGGTAATGGAAGAAAAACCTAATGATATGAAAGGAGCCCCAATCACCTTACTAGTTTTTATTTATTTTAGTTGCCTACTTTTAGGGAACTTAAACGTGTGTGTATATTATTTAGTTACACCTCCATGCACATATGTTTCATGTAGGGCGCATTAATCTGCATTTGGGTTAAATTTCACGATTTTCATGATTTTAATTATAAAATATTTGAATATTTCAATTGATCATCTCATATCCCTTGCATATTCAAAAGTGGCAATCATTTTTATATAGATTTATATTTAAATTATATTAATATCTATATAAATATAATTTCACAAAACATACGTAATTTTTCCTCCAACAATTGAAGTCTTTATTCTTTGTCCACTCTTTTCACTACACATTTTCACTCTTAAATTTCACAAAACATACATATGTGAAAGGAAGTGAAATCATCATTCTTTGTAATGACTTTAGCATGTGATATATATTAAATGTCAAATCTTGTCTTTATGTAACTCTTATATCAATTGTGGAGCTTTGTTTAGTATTGTGCCTTGTAATTTGTGGATTGTTAAACTCCATGTTAATTTCAAAGGCAATTGACACATGTGACCCATTTTTATAGGAATTATTGGAATCATCATTGGAATTGCATCAATAAAAGGAATACTAATGTAATTATTGAATTAAACAATCACATATGTGTGTGTGTGTGTGTGTGTGTGTGTGTGTGTGTGTGGTACGGGGGTTGCCACTCCTACTTTGTAGATAATGCTTCAAAAACATTCAAGTGCACTATTGACAACACTTGCTCTTGTCATAAGTTTGTAGTGAGTGTCACCCTTATGCATTAACAATCAATAATTCAACCTCGATTGTCCATCATTTAATCCCACAACATAATTGTTTCATCCTCTAGTTGCGATGCTTGTTCATGGGATGTATATACACGTCATCATTTATGATTGTTAACCTTTCTCTCGTCGCAAGTGTTGTTGATGTATTTTAGCCCTCGGGTGTCTCGAAAGGGTCTTACAGATTGGGGTTTGATTAGACTTAATCATGTGGGCTAGACCACATTAATCAAGAGATGTTGTTTTCATGTCATAGATATGTTATCCTTTCTTTATTCCCTCTTTTTCTCACACATTGTACTCATTATGTCTACTTATCTCATTGTGTTCACTTGTTTACACTTATTACACACTCTTATTGTTACTTTCGGTCATCCTAGTCCTCCATCATTATCTCCATTTATTCATTGGATTCCATTACACTTTATTTTGTACCTCATGACATTAGGGTTCCCCATGGCTAACATCGTCACCCATGGGCGATGGTGTCAAATTTATTTTTTTCATGGTCATCACCATTTCTTGTGAGTGATTACATCAGGTATAAACACCCCATCACTCTTATCATTTGATCATCATTCATTCGTCTTTCCAAAATAATTCACTTGCTTGCACATCAGACATTGGCGCATATTTTAGCACCTAGTTATTAGAATTGAAGTTTTAAATCTTGTCATTTTACATTAGTTCACCGTAGTGAGATAGGATTGGATTTCTTCTTCTTTAGCTTTCCCCTTCTCCACCCATAGTTATTCTCTCCTAGTTTTATTGTTTCTAAGGAGGATCATGCCAATTTAATAAAATCAAATCGAGATAAGCACATTGTTGATCAGATAAGTAAAATAGTTAATAAGCAAAATCAAACAAGGGAAATACAAGCAAGAGTGATAGATGAGGTTTAGAGAATGACTTATCTTCAGAATCGTAGGTTTGAAATGATTTTGGGTGGGGGTGATCGGAAAAGGAGATTATAGGTTGTGCAAGCTTTATATCAAAAAATGGGTTGCAATAATCTCAGGGATGGGATTGCTTGGACTAGGACAAGGCCGCCTAGGCTCTAATATCCGATCTAGGCATTGGTGTCTACAGAAATACTTAGGATCTGATTCTTTCTATGTCACTTATTATTTTCTATAGGTCATGTTAGGTTCGATGTACCTCTACTATATCGCACTTGTACCTATAAAAGAAAACCCTATCTACCTACACAATAATCAAGCACACATTAGATGAATAAAAATATGCATATGCTTAAGTCGGACTAACCTCAGCGGTCACCCCAATGTGATTGTCACCGAGAAGTGCACTACATTTCAGAATCCATGTAGTTCTTGTGTGCATGATTAAAATAATCTCCCTTGAGCTAGGATGCCCTAGTGTGGTCGCGTAGAGAATAACATGAGCTCTGACTACTTTGTCCCAATGTAAATGTGTGGTATGGAATTCAAAATAAACCCTCATATATAGTGAAGTATGTAGTCCCAAAATGAATTCCTTTCTCATACTATATATAAAACATTAGCTCCTTATAATAATATGTGCCTCTTGAATGCTTTCCCCCACAATGAAGTTAAATAAGACATGTTTATATATGATTCCTTTACTTAAGTTCTGTCATTAATAAGCGAAAGGCCGACTAAGAATGATAAACAAAGATAAGAAAGGAGTAAAATTTGAAAAATAAGTAAAAGAGAGAAAGTGGATAAAAGTTTCCAAAGGGGACAGTGGCTCATAGTAGCACTCAAACACTGTGTGCCTAATGGGCAGTCTTGTACTCGATACTCAAAAAGGTAAATAGTGAAATTAGAGCTGAGAAAGATGTCAACTAGTATGTAAAACTACAAGTTGCAAGTCAAAAATAGTAAGCAATAAGGATGAAAAAGATAAAATAAATGTCAAATTAAAGTGAAAGGGTTGTTAATGAATAGTTCTCTCTCTTAGGAATCATGCATATAAATGAAGTATTTAGATGTTAGATGTACATAATAAGTGTGTGATTTAGTGACTACATTTTCCCCCACTTTGTGCTAGTGAATAAGGATTCGACAACATAAAGTAGAAAAGAAAAGTGTACCTTGGAGAGTCGAATGAAGATTGTGCCCAATAGCGTGCTAAATGAGTTTCGTAGTGTGCCGAATGGAATAGTGCAAGATTGTGCCATGTAAGTCTAAGGAAGGGAAGGATAAGGATCATAGGGATGACCTTTGCATGCATGGAGTGATAATGCTATGCACCTAGGGAAAGGATGTTATGATGTATATGTATTGATGGAGATGCCGACATGTGGCACACATCCCCTTATCTTATTATATCATTCATTTATGATTTATTATGCTTAGGAGGTCGGCCTCAATATTGGCCATAGGTTAGAATGGTATATATAGGGGTTAGAAGGTTGTAGTTAATCATCATATTGAGTATTGGAGTGTTATTGTATGGTTTGGAGGTTACCCCCTCGAAGTGGTATTGGAGGTTGCCCCCTCGAAGTGGCAAAGCTATTATATGAGCATATTGTCATCATTTATCTATATTTTGGTGTTCTCTCATGTTATTCTATTGTATATGTTCTTATTTATACAAGTAATATCCTTACAAGTGGTATCAGAGCAGCGATTTCGGCCAAAATTAGGGCAAAAACCCTAATTTTTTGTTTCAAATATATCTTGAAGAGGGTATCTAATTTTTCCCAATTTTTGTATCATAATTTGGAAACACTCTAAGTCAGAATATCTGAAAAATTCAGCTCCATTGGATCTATTTTGCGGATGTTATTGGTGTTTTAGGTTTTTTCATAAATTCACTTTTCAGGAAGCAAATTGTGGTATTTTTTAGCAAAAGTTATATTTTCGGAAAGCTCTTAAAATTTAAGTTAGGGTTTGTTCTTTGTGTTTTTATCCATCTGCTGAAATATTTTCAAAATTCCTAAACCCTAATCATGATCACGGGGATAACAAATTTTTATGGAAATGGTGAGATAGATGCTAAAGAATGGTGGATAAAATTTAAGAATATATATATTTTTCATATTTCATGACAAGGAATAGGTTTTCACATTATCTTGGTGGTCCTGCATGGATTTGGTTTTCTGAGTTAAAAAATGACAGGAAGGATTGGTCTTGGGAGGAAATGGAACAACTTTTTATGGATAGATGGGACCACAAAGAGGAAGAAGAGTCAAAGGAAGATGATGGGGAAGAATATATTGAAGAATCAAGAGAGAAATAAGATGAAGAGGAAGGTGAAGAAGATTCAAGGGAAGATGATGGTGCAACATATATTGAAGAATCAAACGCAGAAGAAGTTGAAGAAGACTATGAAGAAGAGGAAGAAAAACAAGATATTGATGCAGAAGAAGATATTATAGCTCCCAAGAAGGAAGATACCATATTTCAGTTTCATGGATGCATTCAAAGGAATAAGATAATTGTTTCCATAAACCCTAACAGCAAGTATAACTTCATCAACAAGGATATGGCTCAACATCTACATATTCAAGAAAGTAATATCAAAGAAGCTCAAGTGAATGGTAAGAAAATTCAAGTTTTTGAAGATTTAAAACTTACTATGGACAAATATACTTTACATTCATATTTTTTTGCCTTATATATGGATGGTTTGGATATTGTTCTTGGGTATCCTTGGTTAGAGACATTGGGGACAATTAATATTAATATGAAAAATAAGTTTATGAAGATTTGGTACAAAAAGAAGAAGGTCACTTTACATGATATCAGGCTTAATGGAAATCAAAGAAAATTCAATATAGACCATGAGGATGATTTAGAATATGGAGAAGAAGGGAATAAGAATGATTCAAAAGAGGAACATGAAGAAAAAGAAGGAAATGATGATTCATCTACTCAATGAGAAAAATAAAATATCAAATGCAAAGGTGGAAGAAGAAAGAAAGTTCGAGAAACGAGGTTGATAAGGTTGAGGATACTACAACTGCAACATATGGAAATCCACATCAACATGAGAGAAAAAAATCATGGAGATATCCCACAACACATCATATTTCCAACCAATATAGATATACAGGTAATTGGAGGAATAATCACTTTATTTATACAGGGGATCAATGGAGCAACAATTATGAAGCATGGAATCCTTATTATGGTTATACATGGAATCCTTATTATGGTTATGCATTGAATCCTTATGTTGGTTATGCATGGAATCCAAGGATGATAAACTATGGTCACGAATGGAATTAGAGTAGCGCAACGGAATATGGATATTAGTTCAGATATGTATCATCTACCAGGATCACATATGGATGGATGATCGATCATGGCAACACACTCATTACATGGTTTCTTCTTATGTTTCGGGGACGAAACATGTCAAGGAGGGAAGGAATGCTATGCACCTAGGGAAAGGATGTTATGATGTATATGTATTGATGGAGATGCCGACATGTGGCACACATCCCCTTATCTTATTATATCATTCATTTATGATTTATTATGCTTAGGAGGTCGGCCTCAGTATTGGCCATAGGTTAGAATGGTATATATAGGGGTTAGAAGGTTGTAGTTAATCATCATATTGAGTATTGGAGTGTTATTGTATATTTTGGAGGTTACCCCCTTGAAGTGGTATTGGAGGTTGTCCTCGAAGTGGCAAAGCTATTATATGAGCATATTGTCATCATTTATCTATATTTTGGTGTTCTCTCATGTTATTTTGTTGTATATGTTCTGATTTATACAAGTAATATCCTTACTGAGATAATGATATGTGCATGTAGTTACTTGAAATATTTCTTGTTCTAGAGTGTGCTTGAGATTTGCTTCATGGTTGCTTATGTGCTTTGTCTTCGTTGGTTAAGATAAGACCTACAAAAGAAAGCAAATGTATTCAATGCTCTAGGTAAATGCAATTGAAATTTAACTTGGAAAATATGTAAAAATGGAAATGTGTATTGGAAAATCTAAACCAAGGGGTTAGAGTACACCTGGAGTGTTGAAAGAGAAAGGGATAAAAATTTGTTCCTACTTGTAGACTTGATACTTAGGAGCTAGTTGGAATAACATGAAGGATTTGGGTGCATCTGTCACCAAACTAGGGATTTGAGCATCCTAATGCTAAAATTTGGATTTAGGTGTCATGTCGCCACTAAGGGAAAGTATATTGGGAGAGCGATTTTTTCCCTCCAACTATTAACACTTACCTACTGAGATAAGTACCCTGTCGATGATCACAAACTTGATTTACTGACTTACCTTGGGTGACACATTATTCTAGGCATATCATTGTCCTACATATGCCCTAGGTGACATTCCCTTATTTAGTTCATGCTTTGGTTCTTGAGTAAATAGTTAGTTCATATGAGCCTTTGCTCTCTACTTAGGCTATTGCATAATCTATGTAGAAATCGGAGAAGTCATGGATGACATATATCATCTTCCGGGTCTCTATAAGCACCACTCACGGTGCATGATATCTTGGGTATCTTCACTCTCTCATCCTCCTTAGTAGCCTCCCTCTTAGGGTTATCCCTACCTCTATCACTTGGTGTCCCTTTAATCCTCTTGTTCCCCTTATGTCACTATCATCTAGTACCAGACTATGGTCATACCTAACTCAAAATGGTGTCGATGGTGAAATAGATGTCACTTTGATCCTACCATACCTCCTTTCTCCATGGCATTTCATCATTAATACTCCATGAGGGGTAGTGCTACCACATGAACTAAGTGTCCAAATTTAAAATGAACTCTATCCACTAGGTGCATCTCCACAAACCACACATAATGCCTTGTAATGAGCTACTAGTCTAATGCCCTTCTCTAAGGATATTATACCACCTAATCAAGAGTAACATAGATCAACTCATTGTATCTCACTATTGAGCCTCTCTCCCATTTTATAATCCTCAAGGAATCTCCCCTGCAACTTGTAGCAATTTCATCACAGGCCTATAGATTAGGAACACACTTAAATACAAGTGGCTAAAATCATAATGGGGTGCTGAAACCTCTACTGCCTCACTTAAATCCTATATAAATCATGCACTAATTGTACCCATCTGGTAGTCACCTTAATTAACTATATATTGGAATCCAATGTATCCATGCATGTTATTAATAAAAATAATGGTATTACTCCATCTACCTTGTGGCACAAGATTCGTGCCACAACCATTCGAATGATCACTTTCTAGATCTTTGAAATCTTAGTATAAAATACAACACTCAATCAAACCATCAATGAGCTGGATGATACACATCACTAACACTAGCACATTGAGCTAATACCCTCATTTTTGCAATACTATATGGTACATCACAAGAAAAATGAACACAAAAACAAGGTAACCCAAGAATCACTTGCACATAATGCAATTTGTGTTACGCCCTTAGTCCTATATCTTATATTGGATATGTAGTGCTGACTTGTGGCTTACATAATCTCTCTTCTTGTCATATTTTCTTCATTTATGCTTTCATATGTTTAGTAGGTCGGTCTTGGTGTTGGTCATAACATAGGATTGGTATATATAGGTGGTAGTGAGGAGTATTTAATCATCATATTGAGCATTTGATTCTTATTGTATGGTTTGGAGGTTGCCCCCTCGAAGTGGCTAAGTTATTCTACTTACATATTGCAATCATTTATCTACAATCTTGTGTTCTTTGGTGTTCTATTACTGTTGATATTCATATTTATATAAGTAATTTCATTACAAGTGGTATCAAAGCTTGATCTTGGCTAGAGTTTTGTAAAACCCTAATTTTGAAGGTTTGGCTATATCTCAAAATTAGTAGCAAATTTTTTTACAAATTTTTAGTGTGGAAAAATTAGTCAAGTAAGCTCCTCTCTAAATTTCAAACATTTTGGTCCTTTTTTGCAAAATTTATAGCAATTTAATGTTTTTTCATAAATCGGCTATCTAGGGTGTAGTTTTTGGAAATTTTCTAAGTTTCTTATATTTTCGGAAAGCTTTCCAAAAACTAGCTAGGGTTTTTTCTTTATAATTTCCTCTATTTGGCCAATAAGTTTACGAAACCCCAAACCCTAAAGTTTTACCTTATTCCTTCTACCCTAAGTCCTAAACCCTACATCATGACCAATAGATCAACTCGAGGCCAAGGGAAAGGTCAAGAAACTCTAGGAATGACCCCAAATAAGGAAGATATGGATTTATAATCTTCTGGTTTGGGAGTATCTAAGGTAGTCATCAACTTCAGGAAAGGGTAAATAATATGGTGAGTAAGGATGACCTCAACAATGAGCTTCTTCATATGAAAGGTAGCCTTAGGGGTGAACTTAATATGACAACTTTTCAATTAATGAAGTAGGATTTTTGCTTGCTATTTAAAAAAAATCCCAATTCTAGTTATATGGGTTCCTCTAGCAATACTCACACAAGTCCAAATCACTCCAATCAAGGAGGATCCTTTACACATTCAAGTGGATCTCCTCACCAATGGCGTGGCATTATTACAAAAGTGGAAATGCGTAAATTTTATGGAAAGGATCCACTCAATTAGATTACCCAAATGGAGAATTTCTTTGATCTCCATCAGATCCCATCGGGACAAAAGGTGACCATGACATCCTTATATCTAGAACTTGACCAATTCACCAAGTCTGGTATCATTGGTTATGTTCTCAAAGGCAAAAGAATGGTCTAAGTGTCACATGGATAGTTTTCACTAAAAATATTCAATTACACTATAATTCTAGTGTGTTAGAGAATTACTTCAACCAACTAGCAAAGTTATGCAAAATGGGTTCAATAAAGGAGTATGTCCATCAATTCCAAAATCTTTCCTTGTGTGTGGAGGATATTACAGAAGAGTATCTGAATGACCTATTTCTTGGGGGTCTTAAGGACCACATTGATCATGAGGTGTACATGTTTAATCCACTCAAGGTTTATGATTCTATTATCATGGTACGTAGGGAAGAGGAAAAATTTCTTTCCAATAGAAGGCAGACCTTCACTAACATAAAATATCATAACACTTTGCCACCATCGTACCCTTGGCCATTTTGATTGATAACTCATCAAATTGAATAAAAAAGAGAAAAAGGGTTATGTTTTAACTGTGACAACAAATATGGACTAGGTCATAAATGTGTTGAGAAAAAAATGTTTTACATTGAAGGGACCGATGATGATGAGGAAGAATATGAGGAAACATCAAGCGAGGAAGTGGAAAAATTAGAGGAAGACTCTGAAGATCCCCAACCCACTATTTCATGCCATGCTCTATCAGGTATTAGCAATCCACAAACCCTTTAGGTCACGGGTTATCTTAAGAAGTAGAAGGTGACAATATTGATTGATTTGGGGAGCACACATGATTTCATCAATCATAAGTTGGAAGAAAGGATAAATTGTTTCATTTACCAAGCTTTGAATTTCAATTAATTATTGTAGATGGTGTCTAGTCCAATGTTTGTGGAAATGCCATAAAATTAGACTTATGATGAGCGACTACACAATGGAATCCACGATGTTTTATATTTCTATGGATGGAGCTGATATTTTCTTAGGTGTTGATGGGTCACAACTTTGGGCACCATAGAGCTAAATTTAGAGGATTTTTTCATGCATTTTCATTACGAGGGTAGATAGTTTGAACTTGAGGACTACACAAAAAAATCCTCAAGTGGTTTTCTCTCACCAAATGCGAGAAGATTCTTAAAAGGGGGTTGAAGGATTTGCAGCAAAATTGTTCTCCATGGAAGTGCGGCCACCAACGAAATTTGTGCATCATGATCTTCAGAAGGTTATTAATCAACATGTAGTTTTATTTGAGGATCCTAGAGGATTGCCTCCTGAAAGAGATCATGATCATTTCTTTCAGTTAATTTTAGGAATCCAACCCCCTAACAGCAGGCCTTATAGATACCCATATGTGCAAAAGAGTGAGATCGAGAAGATGGTGGAGGAAATGTTGGAAATGGGTATTATTCGTCATAGTCATAGTGTTTATTCTACTCCAGTGGTGATGGTGCGCCACAAGGATGGAAGGTGGTGCATGTGTCAGACTACAAAGAACTTAACAAGTACATTGTCAAAGATAAGTTTCTTATTCCTGTCATTATTGATTTGTTCGATGAGTTGAATGGTGCAATTTAGTTTACAAAACTAGATTTGTGTTCTAGCTATTACCAAATTAGATTAAAGAAAGAAGATATTCATAAGACAACCTTCAAAACTCATCAAGGGCATTATGAATTTCTAGTGATTCCTTTTGGTCTTACTAATGCACCATCCACATTTCAAAGTTTGATGAATTTAGTATTTAGACCATTCCAAGAAATTTTGTCTTGGTATTTTTTGATGATATCCTCATCTACAAAAATCTTGGGAGAAACATTTACATCATGTCAATATAATATTGGAAGCCCTAGAGAAACATCAAATATATGCCAAGCCTTGAAGTGTTCTTTTGGGGTAAAAGAAGTGGAATACTTAGGCCATATTATCTCTCATGAAGGTGTTAAGGTGGACCCTTGCAAGATCAAGCCATGGTGGAATGGGAAGTCCTAAGAACCATCAATAATTTATAAGGTTTCTTATGTCTCGAGAGGGTACTATTGCATATTTGTAAAAAATTATGGCAGTATAGTAACACCACTCAAAAAATTATTGAAGAAAGAATCCGTTCATTGGAATGAGGAAGATTCTAGGGCATTTGAAAATTTGATGGTGACAATGTGCACCACTCTAGTATTGGTAACCCTAGATTTCTCCAAGACCTTCATAGTTGAATGCGATGCTTCAAGAAATGGGATCGGGGTAGTACTCATGCAAGAAGGACATCCTATAACATTTGAGATACAAAAAATAAAAGGAATTTTTTTAAGCCCACCTATGAGAAGGAAATGATGGAAATATTACATGTAGTCAAATAATGGAGACCATACTTGATGGGTAGACACTTCAAGGTAAAAATGATCATGATAGTTTGAAATACTTCTTGGAGCAATGACTATCTTTAGAAGAGCAACAAAAATGGGTCACAAAGATGTTGGGTTATGAATTTGAGATTATTTATAAGAAAGGGAAGGAAAATGTGGTCGTTGATGCTCTATCTATGAGGGATGAGTCCACATAAACATTGTTATGTGCCATCTCTATACTAAAGGCAGATTGGGTAGATCAAGCAAGGAAGAATGGTAGAAATATGCATAAACCCACTCTCATTCAAAATCTCCAGAACGATCCAACCATATTTGAATAATTTATATGGAAGGGGGATACATTGTGGTATAAAGACAAGTTATTTTTATGTAAGAACTCTACACTTAAACACTATGTTTTTTTAGAGCTCCATTCTGCTCCACTAGGTGGTTATTGCAGGTTCTGAAAAATTATCATATAGTTAAGCAAAATTTATTTTGGGAGGGGTTGAAAGGAAATGTTCAAAAATTGTGGCAAAATGTTTGGTGTGTCAATGTAATAAGGGAGAGACCATTAAGACACTAGGTCTCCTCCAACCCTTGTCTATTCCTAGCGAGAGATGGGAAGAGGTATTGATGGATTTCATCACAAGATTGCCTAAATTAGAAGGGAAAAGTGTCATCATGGTCGTGGTGGATATACTTACCAAGTATGCTCATTTTTGTGCCTTAGTTCATCCTTTCATAACTAGTACAATTTCCATCTCATTTATGGACACAATTCAAAAGCTCCATGGCATACCTAAAATTATAGTAAGTGATCATGATTCAATATTTACAAGTAATTGTTAACCAAAATAAGCTCCCTCTTATTTTGGGTTAACATTAATCCTTGTGCTTCAGTCCAAATTTCATAAGTTTCAAGCACTCAAGGAATTTTGGAAATTTCTCCATCAGATAGAGAATTTCTTCCCCTTTCTAGAAAGGTAAAGAACTCTTCCTAACTCCTTGTATTTTTTGAGTTATGGCTTGGCGGAGTTAGGAGGAAAATTTGCCCAAGGCGGACCTACGGAGCTTGGGAGAGATTTTTGCCAAGGAAACTCGGGCCAGCGGAGTAGAGGAAGAAATTTAGAAATTAGTGCTTTTTGGGTTAAAAAAAAAATTCATTTGTGCTCCCTTGAGAGCACAAAGGAAACAAAGTGAAAATTTGACTAAGTCCCGAAAGGGACACGTGGCAACATTTCATGCAAAGGTCTTTAAGGCGAGGCCATCGAGAGGACAAGTTGTAATTTTTCCTTTTGTCCCAAAAATGCAAAGGTCGAGAAATGCCTTGGAACTCCGCCTAAAGGGGAAAAAGTCAAACATTAGGCCCAAGTCAATGACAAAGCGGACCGGCGGCGAATCGGAGGAAAAAGTGAAAAATTGCCTTTTCTTCCAAAAGGCATAAAATCGAAATGCGACCCGCGGTCCCATCAAAAGCTTATGCGGGGATACGGGCTGTCTGAAGGAAAATAAAAGGAGCCCCTGCCTCCGCCAATCCCAATGGATGCAACATCATCAGCGGATTTGTGGGGGAAATGTGTGAAATTTGCCCGAGCCAATTTTAGCAGAAAATGTAAAGGAAATACTCAGAGGGCCATATCTTTTGATCAGAGCTCCATTTTCTACAATCTTGGTACCAATGGAAAGATCTAGAGATTCTCTTCATCATGGAGTCTTCAATTTTGTATTTTGGTAGATATTTGTGGGAGAAAATTGCAAAACACGTTTTGGCATAGAAAAGACAAAAAAACCTGTTTCAACTACCAGATTTAATGAAGTATGGGTCATTTTCTTTGGTCTGCGAAGTAGATACATGGAAATATGAGATTTTGCATTGAGCCCATCAATAGATGAAGAATTAAAATGCATTTTTAAAGGTGGTTGGAATAAATCCTACATTTTTCCCTTTCTTTCTTGTATTTTGCTATATAATGTAACAAAGGCATCATTTTTCAAGTGGTTTTTCATTTTCTTCTCTGTCTCCCCCTTTTTTTCTTCCCGGGGCCGAAAAGGGAGTTTGAACCTCCTCCCCTGCTGTGTAATGGCATTTTCCTCTTAACCGTGAAATGGTGCCTTTGTGTAAATATGGAGTAATAAAAACATGTTTTTGTGATACATTTGTCCATCCTTTGCCCGTTTTATTGCATCTTCTTGCCTCTCTTCATTACAGGGTATCTGTGCATGTTTTGAATGTTCATTTGCAGATCTAGGAGTTGTGTTCATGGGGTTTTGGAACATTTTATGTGTGAATTTGATCTATGAGTGCGTGATCTTGCTATCAATCCTTTCCATTTCTCACCTATAGTTGTTCCATGGCAGTTTAGTAGGTGATCAACACTTTCCTTCTCTGGTGTATCACCGTTTTAGTGTAGGCTCTATTTTTTCTTGTTTTCTTTCTCTCCTTGTCTCCTTGGAAGTTAGATTAGGATTATATTAGATTTCCTGCACTGGAATAACTTGTGGCAAGTAGTTTAGGAAGAGGAACCAGCCTTCTCTGGAGGATCATTCCCATTTGCAAGTCCCATAGCTTGGGGAATGATCCAATGTTATGCAAATCACACCAAATGACCCTGCCTTAGAAAAGCAGATCCATAACTCATTTGAAGTCTTTGTGATTTCGCACTAACAATAATTTTTGGCCTATTTTTTTCTCTTGTTTGGGTACCCAATTGGCCCATAGTTCATCTTATCATCTTAATTAGATGGGAAAACTAAAGCGATAAATAAATGTTTGGATCGATATCTTCGATGTTTTACTTCAGATAAACAAGAATGTTGTGTACAATGGTTGCCACTTGCAAAATGGTGGTATAATACTTCATTTCATACCTCCTCCAAAATGTATCCATTTTTGGCATTTTATGGGTACCATCCTCCATCACTCATCTCTAGCTTGAAGGTCAAACCGAAGGTGAGAGCAATTGAAGATCACATTCAACACCAACACGAGGTACTCTATAGTCTTAGAGAGAATTTGGTAAGGGCATAAAACTGTATGAAGCAATGGATTGATCAACACCGTAGTGAGTGAAAATTTGAAGAGGGTGACTTTTTTTTATACAATTGCGAGACATATAAACAATTATCTTGAAAACAACATAAGAAGGATAATAATTTTGCACCTAAATACTATGGTCCTTACCGAGTGTTGTAGAAAATTGGTAGTGTGGAATATAAGATGGAGCTCCCTCCATGAAGTAAAATACATCTAGTCTTCCATGTTTCTTCTTTGGGCCGAAATTTATTGGGCAACACATTTCCACCCGGTCGGTGTTTCTTGGCTGGTTGAGGAAGGAAGGATCCTAAAGGTATTCTTGAAACGCACCAAAATATTGAGAAATTTGGATTCATTACTTGAGTATATGATCAAGTGGAAGAATATGAATATTGAGGATACAACATCAGAGGATGAAGCTTTTGTGCGGTAACATCAAGGCTTCCCGACATGGGGACACTTTGTTGCTTTTAATGGGAGGGGCATGCTACACCCTTAGTCCTATAACTTATATTGGATATGTAGTGTTGAATTGTGGCTTACATAATCTCTCTTCTTATCACATGTTATTCATTTATGCTTTCATATATAGTAGGTCGACCTATGTGTTGGCCATAACACAAGATTAGTATATATAGGTGGTATTGAGGAGTATTTAATCATCATATTGAGAATTTAAGTCTTATTGTATGGTTTGGAGGTTGTCCCCCTCGAAGAGGAAGATGATAGAGCTTGAAGTTATATTATATCATTATCCTCATGTGTGGATTTCACTAACACCTCGAGGTTTTGGTGTAACAATTTATTACATTTGGTATCAGAGAAACCACCTAGGTTTGAGTCCTGACATGGGTGGATACGCCAACATTACGGTGTTTACATGAGACTCGTATAGGGCGGGGTGTGGTCTGCTTTACAGTGAAAATATAGCTTGTGGTCTAGAATACATAAGCATGGTAGGATGTTAAGATCCTTATGTGCAGATTTCACTAATACCTCGAGGTTTGGTGTAGTGGTTCATTACAAATAAAAAGCACCCTGTAGATCTCAATATAAAATAATCATAAAATATCTAACTCAAATTACCAAAAACCAAGCAATACACAACTTTCAAACACCATTAACCCTTCAAATTCTTATAGGATCGACCACTAAGAAAAATTCCATTTTTACGATTACATTGTCTACCCAAGTATAAACGCCATCAACCAACATGAAAATTTTCCACTAATCCAACGATTTCACCCATCCAAGATCAAACACCATCACCATGATATGTAAACCCAACACCATTGGCCATGATGCATTTTTTTGCTCTAGCATGGTCGATCTTGTTTGTCTCGGGAGTTGGTGACCCTTCCTAGTAATAAATTCAAAAAATCATCTTAAATGACTCAAAATATCAATATGCTCCCAAACCCACCTAGACATCGACCCAATCTATTTTTCATTTATCTTTGGGGAATTTTTCACTAGCCGGATTTACCTTAGCACACCTTTTTCTATTTTCTCCTAGTTATACTTTCCCAATTTACATACAAAACCTAAGACAAGATTCTAAGCGTCGTGTGCCCCATCTCAACCACCTCATTCATCACCTTATACTCTCATTATCATCACTAATATCAAATGAATTGGATAATCTCATAGATTAGTTTATCTCAATATCAATTTATAAAGTGACAATTGGATTCCTCCCTTTACTATTTATAAAAATGTTTATTATTGATTTTGGCGTGATTTCCCCTAATCTTCAATCCTCCATATCTTCCAAATGACAAATCCTAGAAAACTTTATAAATTGTGCCCTCATGGTGGTGAGCCAATCATTTTGACGTCTTGAGCGTACCTCTACAAAATTTACTAAAAATCCTCATTTTCCCCACTTCTTCGTCACTTGAAATGCTCAACTACATCATCCACAACCTCTTACTTAGGTGTTTTATGCATTATTTCACTAATTATCTTCTAGTGTTTCTTTTCAATCTTGTTTCTTTAGGGGCACATGCAACTCTTACACCGACCACAAGAAAGTTCAATGACATTAATAAGTAAGTATGAGGTAGGTGTATTTCATTTAATGGAGTTCATTATTTCCTTACAACATTGTCATTACTATTTTAATTTTATCATTTACTTTCAATTTCATATGTTACATACGTCTTTTTTTGTCTGTCGACCATCTTGTGTTTCACTATTGTGACATGTGATGATCTTCGGTTGGGGCATATGTATACACATCATTTTTATGCTTGCTTACCTTTGTTCTTGTGCGAGGGTTTTTGATGTATTTTACTCCTGAGTGGGTGACTCAAGGGACATGTGAGGATTGGATTGTGATTGTACTTGGTCATGTGGGCTAGACCACAACATTTGAGATATGTTGATATTATGCCATAAATACCTTATCCTTTCTTGATTCCCTCTTTCATTCACACACTATACTCATTATGTATAATTATCTCATTGTGCTAACTTGTTTATACTCATTACATGCTCTCATCTTTACTTTTAATCATCTACGGCCTTCTTTATTGTCTCCATTTATTCATTGGATTCCATTTCACTTTGTTTTGCACATTTTGATCTTAGGGCTTCCCTAAGTTGACATCATTCCCATGTGAAGTGAAAGGATCGGGATGTTTGGGAAGTGAAATGATGCCTTAAGTAACATCTATTATCACACTCAAATGTGTGTGTGTGTGTTGTCGGTTCGGTGCCACGAGGTGTGGATTACAAAATATCACCCTTGACACCCTAAAATGAAGTAACTTGACATTTTTGTAACATGACATTCATTGCCACCATGAGAAAACCATTACGAGTAGGGAGAAGTTGGGAGAAAAATTTGAGGATTGATCGATCCTAGTTGTAGGTTCATATAGAACATTCTTAAGTGCCATAAAATGCAAGAAATTTACCGTTAAAGTATAATAGTTTTTGGCTATCACTTTGTTAAGAGACATTGTTAGATTGATGTAATCATGAAGGATTTGGATGCTTGGGTAGAAAAAAGACACCTCTGTAGCATCTACCAACTCACCTAAACGTGTTTGTATTACTAGTTAGGTTCCATGAGGTGCATATTATAAAATTTCACTCTTGACATCCTAATACTAAAGCAAATAGACATTTTTACAACATCGTGTTCACTACCACCATGAAAAAACCATCAAGGTTTGGGAGAAAATGGGAGAACCTTTTTGTAGATTGACCCAATATGCATCGCATGTTCAAACATAATAGTCTTAGGTACCATCGATTGTGAGTACTTGGTTGTCAAAGTTTGAATTATTTTTACTCTCAAAGGGCTCTTAAGAGAAATCATCAGTCTAATCTAGCTGAGAAGGATCCAAATGATTAGGAAGGGGAATGCCACCTCTAATAGTGTCTACAAGACCACCTATACATGTGTGTCTTATTGGTTTGGTGCCACATGGTGCCAATTGTAATATATCACCCTTGGCACCATAAGGTTGAAGATAATTGATGTTTTTGCAACATTGTGTTCATTGCCACTACGATTAAACTGTGAAGATTTGGTAGAAACTAGAATAAACTTTTGTGCGTTGGCCCAATGCCCATTTGTAGGTTCAAACAAAACATTCTTAGGTGCCACAAATTGTAATAACTTACTCATACACTTACTTGGGTGTCTCAAGTAAGTATATGATATCAAATTTTACAAAAAATTGAAAAGGGTTGTGGGAGATCAAATTTCATTAGTTTTGATGTGTTAAAAAAACAAAGCGAGATATCACGACTTACTATGCTTTGAAACACGGCAAACGATGCATAACATGGTGCGAGAGATAACATCGCATCCATAGGCGAGAATCAAAGCGTTTTGTAAAGCCCAAACATTTTACCGACTCCAAGATCCAATTGTTTTGTAGCCTCCAAGCATATTGTAGAGTTCGAGCTTGTAGAAATTAATAGGGCGTCGACAATGTTAGAAAATGGGGGAGGAATGGTAAGGTTTGAGCTCATTTACTATAACCATTAGCACTTGCGATCACACTTAAGGCAAACTACATGCAAAAGTTAATACCACTTTGCCACCTTTTGATGCATAGCCCAATACACAACATTAAGTGTCAAACTTTTGTATTAAAGTCAATTTTAATTTCAATATTACATATTTTGATTGATCAGTTTCAATTAATATGAATATTGAAATAAGATAAATAACCGTTAAAATAATGAAAGTTAATATAATTTTATTTAATAAAAAATAAGAAAAACAACTTTTTAAAAATTAAAATAAATTAAATTAAGTAACATTTTTTAACATCATATAATTATATTTTAAAGACGCGTACACACCCCTGAAATTAGAGGTTCCAAATTTCCCAAAAAGGGTCCCCATTGTCGTAGTAAATGAGCATGAGCGTGCAAGTGGTGTCACTGGTGATTATTTGTAATATCCGCATTGGTAATACCTCCTATCATGTGAGTGCGTGGATAACGTGGCCCGCCCAGGCTCCAACCATGGTTAAACCCAATCCGAAGAGTTGGCCATTTATGAGCGTCATAAGCCGCCCTTGTTACCACGATACCAAAAACATCGCAAAACACACGGTATTGAGATGGAAAAAGCGTCGGTGTACCGTGTAGGTAATGAGGATCCGATTTTTCCTGCCCATTTTTTTAACTTTTTTCTGCGGGTAGCTCGAATTTGCGCTTTTCCTCGTGAAGGAGTTTTAGTGTCCGCGTTGAAAGAATTTCGCTGCGGGATTTTGGTTGAAGCTTTCATTTTGTCAATATATGATCAGGCGGTGAAGCTTCGTTTTTCTGGTAATAATAATCACCGCGTATGGGTGTGGGAAATTGTCTCTGGACCAGTCGAGTTATTGCGTATGAATACTAGCAATAATAATAATAACGCATACGGCGTCTCTATGGTTGAGCAGGGAATGGGATGCAATGATCATATTATTATGGGCAAATCTAAGTTTTATCCAGGGTTGAGTCTTCCAATAAGGTCTTGTTCGCCGTCTTCCGTTCTGGAATGTAATACTTCAATGACGTTTCCTGATGTTTCTCCTGCGGGTTTGATGAGTTTCGATCTCGGATCTGCTGATCCCTCTACTAGTTTTTATCCTTCTCCAGGCCTTGCTTTGGAGAAGAGGGTGAAAGAGGAGCACGGAGAGGGGAAATCCTTGCAGGAAGAGGAGGATCAGGAGCTTGTACTAGTTCAGCCTCAAGTGGAAGAAACGAACAAATTACCAGAGTCTCCGGCAAAGCGGGACTCTGCAGAAGACAGCACTGGCGAGGATTGTGATGTCAAGGCTCAGTGCTCTAAAAGAAGGTATGCCTATAATTTGTTTCTCATTTTTTTTTTTTGTAAAAACCCTACAATTTGAAGGGTTCAGGTTTCCTGGGCAAGGATCTTCAGAATGTTTTAGCGGAAAGGTATTTGCGGAAGCTCTTGTCTGTGCAGGATACTCACATGAGGTTAAGGTATCCATGGCTTTTGGGAAGGTTTAAAGCTTTCAAATAGGCCAAGAAATCGAAGATGTTATCCGTTTGGAAGGCAAACAAAACTGGAACATTCATTAAAAATCACAACCAATCACCATTTGTGCTTATTCAAGCCGAGGATCGGATATCAATCACCATTTCATGTGATTTTCATGACGAGGATCGAATATCGATCACCACCATTTCATTTCATTTCATTTTAAATTTCAGTTGAAGTTACTTTTGGACAAGGTTTTCGTTTCCTTTCATGAATCCTGTACGTTAGTGAAAGACACAAATTTTCCGTTGTAACGGCGCCTGTGTGTCGTGATAAAATTGGCAGTACCTATCTTGCAAGTCCTTTAACGCACGACTGTTTTTTCTGATACGTTCACATCAATATATTTTCCATCACCATTAATTTTTGCACCCACCTTCCGTGTTGGTATTCGGTGTCATTATTTGTGGGTTAGGCTCAACTCCAACTCGCTTTTGGATTTATACAAATACGTGCACGGGTTTCTGAGCTTTGAATTTTATACTGTGGGCCGATGAAAATGACGATTCCTGTCACAAGTACGCGGGGTGGGCTCTGGCAAAATCTTATTTCCTGGTTTCGGGTCGTTTTTCCGTAGAAGGAATTAAAGAAAAGTTTGTAAACATTCAATTGTATTTATTCATATTTCACCTACTTCCTACTTGTTTGGGCGCAGGAAGACAACTCAGAAGAGGGTGGTATGTGTCCCGGTAGGGCCTGCAGATGGAAGACAGAAGAGCGACGGACCTCCTTCAGATATGTGGGCATGGCGAAAATACGGCCAGAAACCAATCAAAGGCTCTCCATTTCCAAGGTCTGTGTAAAAACCCATTTTTTTTTCTGTTCTTTTCAAAATTGTTTGTAAGCTGTTAAGGTGGTATAATTATAACACAGATGTCTGATAAAAACATTAGAAATTCCTTGAACATACAAGTTAAAATCCTGAAACTCCACCATTTACATTCTTCTCATCAATTTATGCTCGTAACTAGCGAAGAAGGTGTGACAGGTTGATTTCCTTTCTTTCTTTCACAGTAACGAAGGATGAGATTAGTTAGGATCGTGATTTATTAGAAAAAGTTTGCATCTTTCTTCAATTTTATGTATATTCGTAATAGATGTTGTGTGTTGATGTAAATATGTACAGAGGTTACTATAGGTGTAGCAGTTCGAAGGGCTGCTGTGCCAGAAAGCAAGTGGAACGGAGCTGCACAGATCCGTCCATGCTGATAATCACCTATACTTCTGATCACAATCATCCATGGCCTGCGAGTCGTAGTAATAATTCCAACTCCAACTCCGGTTCGATTCTTGCAAAACAGTCTCAAGAAATTACAGTTTCTGCTGCTGCTGTAACTGCTATTGCCACTCCAAGTGTTTCAGAGAAAAGTTGTACTGTTTCACATGATCATCAGGTGGGATCATCATCAGAAGAGCAGCCTTGCAATTCTTCTTCCGATAATCTCTTTTCTTTGATCATAAACTCCCCGGACAGATTGGAACAAATGCAGGCGGCCGAACCTCTTTCGTCATTCATGCAGGATGTAGAGCTCTGCATTTCTCGATCCAACGGTCATTTAGATGAAGAAGACGATGACTTGTATGCAGATCTTGGCGAATTGCCCGAATCCTCTGCGATTTTTAGCACTACCAGAGGTTTCTTTGAAGACGATGAGAATAAAAACAACGGTGGAATCGATCGGTATAGTTTGCTTTCGTGGTCTGCAAATTGCTTGAACAATGCAGTTATCTGATGATGATTTCCAGAAATTTGATCATGTAATGCGGTGAGTTGGTTATATTTGTTTATTAATTAAGTTTTCAAGGTGAACTCTCTTCCCTTGAGAATTCATCATTGTATTTTCAGTAGATTAAAGCCAAGCCCAAAATAAACAAATAGGGGAATCTCCCATCTCAATAATCATTTTTTTCTTCCATTTGTAAATGTTGTACAAGATTCCATACTTAAATGTTGTGTAATAATAATAACTGCAATTTTCTTAGCTTTCTACGCTCATAAACATTGCTCTTGCTCTAAGTTTGTCCGCTTTGATCCCATTCTCTTACACGATGATACCCATAATTTGCCCAAATAAAATAGAAATCCAAAACATAAAATACATAGCTAAAATAATATACCAATGGAACCATAATACAAGAGGTGAGGACAAACCGTTCATAATAACCAGGAAGCGGGCAACAAAGAAATTATAAACGTAAGAGACAAGAACACAATTATAATACACTGATTTTGAACGCGTCTTTATTTTTAAATAGCTTCACTGTCGTATAAATGATATTCAAATCCCAATTATTGTGTTTCTATGCATTTAAACATATTCTAAAAGGATTTCATTTATGATGAAGTCGGGAGATAATGCCAACAATAACAGATAAATGCAACGCATTTATTTACGTCAGTTAATTAATAGAGAAATAACAGTTCAATAAATTTATGGAGCTGACAACAGGCATCAAACCGCAAATTGCATCATGTTGTTCTGTGTGTTCGATTACCTTTTATTTTATATATCGTTTGAAATTATTTATCAAAAATAAAATTATAAAATAAGAGTTTCACTGTTTTTTTTTTTTTAAAAATTGGATGGAAGTAGGTATTAGGACTTTTATTTATTTATTTTGGATCTTCTATCGTCTTCCTTATTCAAACGCGATTTTATTTCACTAGTTTTTAAAACTACGCCACGATAAAAATATTGTTGAAGGTATTTAAACAGATGGAAAGAAAATTGCGTGATTTGTTTTTAAACAACCGTCCAAGTCCTTCCTTACAAATCCAAAAAAATAAATAAAAAATATAAGGTGAATATACATGCATCTTAATTTATAGAAAATGCTGGCCAATTTGGTGTTCCAAAATATTCGACATATAAATTATAGTCAAGTTGAGGCCGGTTTGATTATATGTTCTTCTTCACTAAATTGTATAAACCTTTTAAGTCCACATGTATATACGCATTAATTTGAAACAACAAATATTAAGCAATGCCATATTAATGTTTTCTTCTCAATAATTTTATTATAAATAGCAATTCTCACCATTTTAAATTAAAATTTTCAAATCTAAGCTTGTGAGTGTATGAAAGTTTCTTAAAGATGCAAGTAACTTTACATTCCATGTTTCTTTTGGTAATATATTTTATAATGTTTAAGCATTTCAAAATAATTTGAAAACAAAGTCGAAAGTTTTAATTTTGATAAAATTCATTGTGTTGCTATAGAGTTTGAAACACATTTTTACCCGATAAATTAGTATGTTAATTTATATCATATTTATTTGTTGTTTGTAATATAGGTAAGTAATTAACAAATAATACAAATTACATTCTAGATTATCTAGATTATGTATGAGAGACTCAATCCAGATTACATTCTTATTCATTTAACTAGAAAGAAATTGTATTTACCAAATATGTGGAATTGATTGCACTAATTAGTGAACAATGATCATATTTTGTAGTGCAAAAAGGTAACCTCCATGAGGTCGTGCGAGATGGAGAAACAAAATACAAGATTCACTAGTACCACATAGCCGACTTCTACTATTTTAGTGCAACAAGCCAAAATTTCTTCTTAGAGCTTAAGTATTTGATTTGCAAACTTGTGTTTGCATTCAGAAACCATGGAAATTTGGGGTGCATATACAACCAAGTTGGCAATTATCTTTAAAAAATGTAGTCTACTTTGATTTGGTTTATGTGGGTGTGAGGTTATTAATAGTGCATGCCATTTTCAAAACAAGAATAATTAACATCTCAAACAAAAATGAAGATGTAAAACTATGATAACCAATCTAAAACATAATAATCCCAATCTACCTCATTCTTAATGCGTTTGGCTTGTCTTGTTCTTTGTGAAAGTCGAAGGAAATAATAAGTCTTTATTTGACATCAAATAAAGAAACTATACATAACTAACTTTGCATGAACAAATGCACCAAAGTAACCAAAACACATTTCAATCGGGATTTTATATTGAATTGCATTAATTGATTGGTAAGGAATACAAGATAATTTAAATAATTGAAATGTTAGAAAAAATCAGGGATTTAGAATGATACATAATTAATTTTGTAAAATAATAGATCATATATTTAGAGAACAAGGTGAAATAGAGTTAGAAAAGTAAGAGAACCAAATCAACTTAATTATAGTTGCAACATTCTTTTATTAGCACAACTAAAACAATAACACTACAATTCCTACAAATCTCAATTACTACACAATTAGATTGATGACCGTGATCATCTACCACGGGCTCCAGATACATGGCTTGCTTTTATAGAATTCATTCAGCTACTACTAGAGAACTCTCCTTCCTTCAAACTCTAATATGCTAGCTAAGTTTGCAAAATGAGTAAGTAAAACATTTTGTTTTGAGATTTGTGCTAAACAAAAGAAGAGTAGAACTTCTTTGATACTTACTAGGTGGACATAAACAATTGAATAATTAGGCAATAAACAAACAAATATATTGCCATCAATTGACATTACAATGTAATGCACATATCCCAACCCTTATTCTTTTAGTGGATAAACAAAGAAGTAAATGTTATATATAGGTGGGTGTACAAAATTGTTCCTCACTATCCGGCATTTCACATGATTAATTCAAGGTGTCTATAGTGTGATGGAGATATAGCCATAAGTGTTACAACCATAATATTCTTTCTTACATGACATGCTTAAACGATGCGACTTGGTCCTACTGATGGGGGATTATGATGATAACCTTTATGACCTTGACCCCTTATTATAAAATAACTTTAAAGAAACAATGTATACCTCATCTTGACACTTTCTAATATTTTCTCTTGTGTGCTGGGGCTCTTGATACATTATCATCCCGAGTGGGAGCTTGAGAAGCTTGTTGGGTTGGGGTATGATCAAACTTGGTCACATGGGCTAGACCATAACATTTGAGAGATATCGCTATGTCATCCTGTATACCACAATTACCCTATCCTTGCTTTGTTTCCTCTCTTGCTCACTTGTTTACACTCATTCCTAGCCTTCCACCACTTTCCTAGACCTTTGTCATGCCTTCATTATGTATTTTCCCTCCATTCTTTACTATTTTACACCTTTGACCTTAGGATTCCCCTCATTTCCGACAAGATCTACCATGGGCGATCTTGTTAGGTTTTGTGATCTTCATCGCCGACAAGATATACCATGGTTGATCTTGCGGGTATATACACACACATTGTGTCTTTCCATCATCATCATCATCATTCACCAAGAGGTAAATTACTACTAGCACACCCTATATTGTCACACATATTCACAACTATTTATTGAATTTGAGGTCTTCAAGATTCCTATTTTGCATTTGGGTCACCATAATGAGATACATCTAGAGGTCTTCTTCTTAAGCTTTCCCTTTTCCACCCATAATGATTCTTACTCGGTGTTGTTGTCTATAGCGGGATCAATGCATCAATGGTCACACCATAAGTAAGTATTTCTAACCTTTTCCTTATCATATGTTTATTATTGTGTTAATGATTGACTATTCATTTCTTTAAATTAGATTAGATTTGTGCTTTCCTTAGTTTATTTCTTTATCTTATTTATGTTATGCCCCCTGGATTGATCCATCTTTACTTTGAATCTTAGTAGGATACCTCTCTTTACTTTATGTATATGCCTTGAAACCTATAACTTTCTTAGGGTTAAGATTACTATTTTTCTAGAATTGTGATCCTTGCACTCCTTGAGTTTCTTTGATATCTACATCTTGAGTGCAGACATAAATTTTAACCCCAATAGTAACAAAACACGTGTGGATCCATATTATCTTTCCATACATTCTAGTGAACTCGATGAAAATCTTACTTTGCCATAGATGTTGTTAGATTCACTCTAAATTTTCATTTTTTTTTGTTTTTCCTTCATTTCCTACACAATAGGACATATGTAAACTTTCTTGCCTAGTTGATTCGGTCTATAAACCATTCTTCTTAACTTGACGCGATCAACCTTTGACAACCCCTATATGTCCGATCTTGTTTGTAATAGTTTTCTTCTAGGTTCATGATATAATTGGCCCTTGTGCATCTATACACATTCGATCCCATTAGAATTTAGGGAAAACAAATTCTTTCCGAGAGTCATATCCAACATTTCATCATGTATCTTCTAATACTTTGTTTTCCAGTCTCAATCCACTCTAGATTCCTGGAAATTTGTTCTTTTACTCTTTATTTTATCTTTGGACAATGTCACTTTGCATGAAAAATATTATTAGATCCCATTCTCGACTTCCATTAAAATTTCTCCCATAAGTCACTATGATCCAACATCTCCTTCCCCTACTGATGCCATTGACATATGTAACATAGCATGACGTATGTTGTCTGAGCCCATACTTTCATCCATCCAGATTAATGCAATCAACCACCCTGCATCTGTAGGGCCAATCTTGTTTGAATTAGCTCCCCCCTCTTTATGCCATCGATCCTTATGATCCATCACGATTGATCCCATATGCATGAAAAACAACAACTATATGCGATGTTGTCGAAATTGGAAAAAGTGATCCAAAACAAATCATCAAAATCTAAATAGCAACAAATACTTCACATCTACCAAGGAGGGGTGATTAATTAGAGTTTCTCGAGATATAACTCTTATGGAAGAGACATGTTGATGAAATTTTTGATGTGAGCTCCAACAAAAGATGAAAATTTAATTCCACTCGCATTGGATCCCTTCGGAAGTAGGGTTAAAGGTACACAATATTTGGGACATATGTTTAGTGGGAACTATGTGATCTTTATTACTTGTAGAGGGCTTAATAATCTAAATTAGATAACCAACAAGGTAATCTACCATATGGATATTCCCAATGATATTAATCATAGACTAAGTGAATTGGATTTCATAATAAAACTAAAAAAATAAGATAAGGGTAGGGTATAAATTAAATTCAAACTCTTATCTTATCTTGTAACAACTCGAACACATAAAGTCAACCTAATATGATGGAAACCAAAATCTAGAAAACCTAACATGTAAGTTCAATTCTCACAAATCCTACGCAAGAGTCTAAGGGGTGATTTTACTGATATTCATATGATTAAATGACAAGTACAACCTTAAGTTTATTCCTTACAATTTATAAATCACAAGCATGACTGAAATAACTACGTGTTCATTTCAACCTACTTTATAGATTTTAATGAAATTGATCCAAAAATGGATCTAGAAGTACCCAAATCTATGTATTCTCTTTTGAAACTTGCAATGCATGTTCTCATCAGGTTTATTCTAATGGAAGATGGTTGAGTCAGGTTGACAGTGATCCAAACACCTTCAAATGACAAAAGACCATTATTTATGTTTTGTTTTATTGGTGACAAGTGAAACGGATGATGGAAGCGCCCGAAGGTGTAAAATTTCCACTCTTCACAGAGAGGAGGTTGCGCAACCACTTTGGCAGTTGAAGACCTCCACTTGCGAGCACCAAAGTGGTTACACATCTACCTTGGTATTTGTCTGACCGCCACTCTGCAGTCCCCGACGGTTATACTGACGATATCAAAACATGGGAACCAAACGATTTGCAAATGTTTGGGCTCCTAGATTGATTTGTTTCACCTTTCCTTTCATCCTTGGGTAGAGAAAATATAAATACAAGTGCATTTACTCATTTTAGGTAGGTGATTTGAGTGAATTCAAGTGTGAGAAAAGAGGAAGTTGGAATTGTTCTTGTTTTGTTCATAAAGATTTGAGTTCTTTCTTGTTGAGGATTGTAAGCAAGTAATGCAAGTAGAAGGATCGTGAATCCTTCTTGAAATTCATAGTTTTATAGAAAACTTGTTTTGTATTGGAGATATACATAGTGAAGGGAAACAATTTGTTACCTAGTTAGATTTTTTCCCACATTGGGTTTCTCAAGGATAAAAAATTGTTGTCTCCTTGTCTTACATATTTCATTTTCAGTATTGTGTGGATAGTTATTGCATAATGAACTAGATATTAAGAGATTTATAAAATTCTACACTCATCACATAATAAGATCTATTTATTTGTTTGAAAGAGGCAATTTACATATCAGATTGGTATCAGAGTAGTTAAGATCAAATTGTTTTTACGTGGTTTAACTTGTGTTGGCATTTTTAATTAAATGTCCATTAACTTAAAGGGAAGTGAAAGCGGTGAAGGTATCCTCATTCCTTTTAAAGTAGAGATTCCCACCAAAAAGTGGAAGCAAGGAATCCGAAGCATGGCTTGTAGTAGATATGCATGTCATACTAAAGAAGAATGTTTCTACAAGGTGGAGCGGATGTGGCAAGTCTGTCAAAAGATGTGGACAATATTTCCTTGTTTATGGGGAAGTTGGAGTCCATCATGGGATTGCTCATGGAGAAGCTTGGTGTTCTAAAAGAGGAACTAGGAGACCATAAAGAAGACATGAGTATGATGAAGAAGAGTAGCCTCGTGCCAACCTTACTCCTCCTCCATTCAAGGATGAAGTGAAGATAGAAATTCAAACTCATGATGGGGATGTGAATCTTTGAGAAGCTAGACCATTGGCTAGCTCAACTTGAGGTATATTTTAGTTTGCATCAAATCAATGAGAGTCAATAGATTTCATTTGCAAGGTTAAAATTAACCAATCATGCTTTAACTTGGTTTGAAAGTTATGTTCATACTTTGGTTTTTAAGAAGCTTCCTCCTATTTCTAAGTGGGATGAATTTAAGAATCTAATAAAAAGTAATTATATCCTATTTGTTATGAGGAAGATAGGTCCATGTATTGGCAATATCTTAGGAAGAAGCAAGGCCAAAATGTGCAAGAGTACACTAGTGAGTTCTGGAAGAAAGATGTCCAAATGGGAAAATATGTAGTGGACCGGGACATTTTGATGAAGTACATCGGTGGACTCCATAACCACTTGAGAAGACCAATTCTCTTGGACAAGCTAGTGAATGTAGATGAGGCTTGTTCTCAAGCTCACTATCTAGAGATGAACAATCAGAAGAGTTCATCTACCTCTCAACATAATTTAAACAAACAAGATGACACCAAGCATAAGGAGAAAGGAAAAGGGAAAGGTAAGAAAAATGTAGCTTTTGTTTCTAAGAAGTATACTAAAGTTCATTGTGGGCCTTGTGATGCTAACACTCATTCTGAGGAAAAATATTGGAAGCTCCACGAATTACACCCCTTTAAGAATAATAAGAATAAAAATAAGGCAACGACTACTCTCCAAGGGTAGGAGATATTTAGTAGCAAAGATGTGGATGAGACCATGTGTTGTACCTCCATCCGTAGAGAGGTATGTTTTGGTAGTAATAATGTTATTCAAGAAAATGAACTTATTAAATTTTTCATATTAAAATCCAAGTGAAGAAAACTAAAGTGGATGCTCTTTTTGATACTTGTTCTCAAGATAATTTGATAAGTAAGGAGTTAGTTAATAAGCTGAAGTTAGATACTTACAATCATCCGAATCCGTATTCATTGGGTTGGGTGAAGAAAGGCGTAGACATCAAGGTTACTAAGCAATGCAAAATTACGTTTGGTATTGATAAGAAGTTCATTGATGAAACTACTTTGGATATTGTTCCTCTTGATGTGTGTGGTGTAGTGTTTGGCAGCCCATACTTGTATATTAGGGATGCCATCTTCATGAGAAGAGCCAATCAATACTGCTTAGTGAAGGATGGTAAGTCCTACCTCATTTCATCATTTACGGGAGACTCGAATATCTCTTTGGCAAGTGTCTATGAAGCTACAAAGCTTATTAATGCTAGTGGAAAATTTACATTACTTCTTTTGAGAGATATACAAGAAGAGGAAGTTGTTGCATCTAAAACCACTTGTAGTATGTTTACTAACAAAGAGAAGAATTAAATGAAAGAGTTGGTTAAACATTTTAGGGAGTTTTCCAAGAACCTACGGGGCTGCCCCCAGTTAGGCCAATTGATCATGATATACATTTGCTACCCGATAGTCCACTTCCAAACATGGGATTGTGCAAGCAAGCGAGTCTTTGAAGGATGCCAACAAGCAAAAACAATAGTTCTGATCTTTGATTAAACAAGGTATAATCCGTCCTAGCACTTCTCCATGTGGTTCTCCTATTGTTTTAGTACCTAAGAAATATGGTTCATGGAGGATGTGTGTTGATTATAGAACATTAAATAAAATAACCATAAAATAGGTACCCTCTTCCTCAAATTGATGATTTTTGGATCAATTACAACATGTTAAATATTTTACTAAGATTGATTTGAAATTTGGGTATCACCAAGTTCGGATTAAGGAAGAGGACATTTGGAAAACAATGTTCAAGACTAGGCAAGGGTTGTATGAATGGTTGGTATTACCGTTCGGGCTATGCAATGCACCAACTACCTTCATGAGGTTGATGAATGAGGTAATGAAACAATTTATTGATTCCTTTGTCATTATGTACTTGAATGGCATTGAGGAGCATATTAACCATTTGCATCAAGTTTTGCAAGTTTTAAAGGAGAACCGACTAGTGTTGAATGAGAAGAAGTGTGATTTTTCTCAACAATCGCTTGTCTTTTTGGGGCATATGGATGTAGATGGAGACTTGAGGATTGATTAGGATAAGATAGAAGCCATTCTAAATTGGCCTACATCATCTAATTTGACCGAGACTAGGAGTTTTATTAGTGCAGTTTAGTATTTGAGGAAGCTCATCAAGAACTTCTCTTCCATAGAAACACGACTAAATTCTGTGATAGTAAGTGGAAAGGATTTTGATTGGGGTAAGAAACAACATGATGCTTTTGAGTCATTTAAATAAAAGATTAGTCATGCTCTAGTTTTGGCATTACCTAACTTGTAACTTCCTTTCGAAGTAGAAACCAATACTAGTGACTATGCTATAGGAGTTGTTCTACTTCAAAGATGTAGGCCCATATGTTATCATCTGAATTATTTCATGAAGTCATTTTGAATTATTGTACATAAGATAAGAATTACGTTCTCGGTGCAATTGGTCAAGAAATGAAAACATTATCTGATGGGTAAAGAAACTATCATACACACAGATCACCAACCTCTCCAATATTTGCAGGCTCAAAATAAACTTCAACAAGCTAGACACTATAAGTGGATGGGTTTCTTGCAATAGTTCATTTGATTATAAAATATAAGAAAGGTGTGACTAACCAGTTAGCTGATATGTTGTCTAGACCTCCTTTACTTTTAGTTATGGGAACTTTAACTCTTCTTGAACCTTTTATATGTGAAGAATATCAAGAAGGTTATGAGATGGATCCAAATTTTGGAAAAATATTTCAAAGTAGAAACCTCCAAGTGAGGGATTTACGCTTAGGGGAGAATACCACTTCTAGGTTAGGATACTCTATAAGAAAAATAAAATTTGTGTGCCTAAGGGGAAAAGAGTTCAGTTGATGAGGGAAACACACACTTATAAGGTGGCTGGTCACTTTGGTGTGATAAAGACTGTGGAACACTTACAAAGGTATGTTTATTGGTCAAACATGCAAGTAGAAGTTGCCAAATTTATCGGGGTTGTGTTTTATGTAGTACAAGAAAGCCTAGTAACAGAAAGTTGGGTTTATATATGCCATTACTAGTTCCTTCCTGGCCATGGGAGAGCATCTCCATGGATTTTGTGGGTGGTTTGCCTACTTCCAAGAAAGGGCATGATTATATTTTTGTGGTAGTAGACTGATTTAGTAAAATGTGTATTCTCATTCCTTACAAGAAGACCATTAAAGCCAATGATGAAGTGAGTTATTTTTTGCTAATGTGTGGGTTCATTTTGGTTTTCCTAATTCTATTATGTCAGACAGGGACTCACGGTTCATAGGAAAGTTTTGGTATACTTTGTGGGAGAATATGGATACTAAGCTGAAAAGGTCTACTGCTTTTCATCCACAAATGAATGGGAAAACGGAAGTGGTAAACTGTACCTTGGTTTAGCTCTTGAGAGGGTACAATAGGAAACATCCTAGGACTTGGGATGAGAATTTGGTGTATATCTAACATTCTTATAACAGGATAGTTCATGCTTTTACCAAGTAAGACTAATTTTAAACATGTTTTTCTTATTTACCTAGGAGTGCATTCAATCTTGTTTTGAGATTACCACGTAGAGACAATGGGAACGTGGATCTAAGAGTCCACAAAGATGAAAAGTTCATTGAGAAAATTTAGCAAATACACCTCTAGGTACATGAGAGGTTGAAAGAGTCACAGGTACAAAGCAAGGCATGGTCAACACAAAACTGAGCATTCTTTCCTTATTGGTGACAAGGTATGGTTGTACTTGAGCAGAGAAAGGCTACAAGGTAAAGCTAATAAACTCAAACCTATTCAATATGGCCCATTTGAAATTCTAGAACAAGTGGGTAAGAATGCATTTTGCTTGGATTTTCCTCCTTATATGAGAATATATTCAGTTGTGAATGTTGAGAACTTACGTCTCTTTGAGCCCTCCATGTTGGATCAGGAAGAAGAGGGATTGTTGTTACCATCTATTGAGGATCTTTCTCTATACAATTAGTTGGAATTGGAGGAAGATGTGGTATTGTAGTGGAAAGAGAGGACAACATAATAAGGAGTGCAAGACAGGTGGTTTATTGGGTTGAAAGGCCAATTGCCTACCAAAGCCAAGTGGTATTCTAGAGAAGATATGGGGAATAAATTTCCTCACCTCATCAGTCCTTGAATCTTTTAGGGACTTAAAAGCCTCAAATTAGGGAGATATGATCCAGAAATGGATCTAGAAAAACCTAATTCTATGCATTCTATTAATAAAACTTCCAATGCATGTTATCATGAGGTTTATTCTATTGGAAGATAGTTAAGTCAAAAATACGTTGATTGAGACACCTCCAAATGACAAGAAGACCGTTATTTATGTTCTGTTCTATTGGTGACGGTGAGCGACGATGAAACCACCTCAACAATTACGAAACCATTGCTCTTCACGAGTGGTGGTTGTGGGACCTCTTCTTGTAGGAACCAACGGTTACGCAACCATTGCGGAAGTTACACAACCCGATGCGTGAGTTACGCAACCACTCCGGTAGTTGCGTAACCGCCACTCTGATTCTACCTTGACGATATCCAAAACGTAAGTGTTGAACAATTAAAAATGTTTGGGCTCCCAAATTGATTCATTTCACCTCTCCTTTTGTCCTTGGGTAGAGAAACTATAATGTATTTACTCATTCTAGGTAGGTGATTTGAGTGAATTCAAGTGTGAGAAAAGAGGAAGTTGGAATTGTTCTTGTTTTGTTCATAAAGAGTTGAGTTCTTTCTTGTTGAGGATTGTAAGCAAGTAATGCAAGTAGGAGGATTTTGCTTAATTATTTAAGGTCATAGTTTGATAGTAAACTCGTATTTTATTGGAGATTTACATAGTTAAGGGAAGCAATTGCTTACCCGATTGGAGTTTTTCCAATATTGGGTTTCTCTAGGATAAAAATTGTTGTCCCCTTGTATTGCATCTTTCATTTTTAGTATTGTATGAATAATCCTTGCTTAATGAACCATATATTAAGAGATTTATAAAATTATACACTCATTATCACATAGTAGGATCTGATTATTTTTTGAAAGAGATAGTTTATAGATCAAAATTCAATCCAAAAGTACACTATGGTATCCAATCCATGCAATTATTCCAAGAATACCCAATCACATCTAGTTAATCACTATAGAATAAAATAAAATAGCTTTATTAAATCATACAAACTAACATAAACTCAATTTGCATCCATTAATTTATCACAACTTTGCAGTGTTATCTCTTAGTTTAAATGAAAACATAACGTTCATTCAAATAGGTGAGAAAAGATTATACAAAGCTACACAAGAGAAAGGTTTTGATGTGGAAGGAGTGAAAAAGATCTGAAATAGCCTCTAAATGAAGCTAGTAATCATCTAATATTTCCCAAAATAACTAACTATTAAATTAAATAATTGTAAGTGAGATTGATGGCAAAATATGCATTGTGTAACTTCACATATAGAATCCAAAGCTTGCTTGTATTTATAATTAAATACCTACAAATAAAATTATATATGAACACATTGCAAAAAGTACAACCACTTTGAAAAATTCACCCCACTTTGCATTAAAACAATTAAATAATAAACAAGGCTACTATAGCCATTATAACAAGACTTGTCTCAAATTGCATGATAAGTAAAAGACTAATAATAGGAACTATATATCCTATAATAACTAAATTCAACTAAATATGACTAAAAATAGAATCAAGATGACAAGTATCATCTATTAATAATATATCTTCAACATGCAAGGAACCAATATTAGTTTAAGTGACACATGCACACCTATCATGCATCCTAGTCAACCTAGGTGCCCCAACCTCTTCTAATAATAGAAATGGATCAAGATAAGACTAAATTTAGCCATATAAAATTAGAAATGGTGTCACAAATATTGAGTATGAATGGACAATGATTTAAAATTATTTAAGTGCACATCTATCAAATCGTAATTCATGCATGCATAAAGAAATAAATAAAAAATATAAGGTGAATACATTTATTTTAATTTATAGAAAATGATGGCCAATTTGGTGTTCCAAAATATTCTCACATATAAAATAGTCAAGTTTGATACATAGAATCCTAAATTGTAGTGGAGGTTGGTTAAATTAAAATAAAATTAATATGTCAACATGCAAGAAGTCAATATTAGTTTAAGTGACACATGCACACCTATTATGCATCCTAGTCAACCTAGGTGCTATGACATCTTCTAATAATATAAATGGATCAAGATAAGACTTCATTTAGTCATATAATTTTAGAAATGGTGCCGCCCATATTGGGGATGAATGGATAATGATTTAAACTTATTTAAGTGCACATCTAGTGAACTACACTCTAACTAGCACTTCCAGTCTAAAAATAGAATTTTACACTTAACCAAAAACATTCTAAACTCATAAACATAAAATAATATTTTAATCCATTTCCATATTGGAATCATATTTAACATTCCCTCCTTTGATGCAAAGACCATAAATTCCCCTTAAGTATTCTATGAACTCGTTGTAACAAACCATTCGTGATGATATCGGTAAGTTGATATTAACATCTCACATAATCAATGAAAAAGTGATTACCATTAACCAAGTCTATGATAGAATGATGATTGAGTTCTATATGTTTGGTCCTAACTTGGAAAACTAGATTCTTGGACAATTTTATTGCTCCATTGTTATCACAAAACATTGTGCGAGGCTAAAGTTGAACCTCTCTAAATTCAACTTAGAGTCTTCTTAACTGCATACCTTGTGTGTAAGATGATGTAAGGTTTGCATATTCAACTTTAGTAGAGGATAAAACAACTACAACTTTCTTCTTTGAAGAACATGAAATCAAACCACATCCCAATGTGAAGCAATACCCTCAAGTAGATTTCCTATCATCAAAAGAATCTTCCCAATCACAATCTGTGTATATAATTAAAATTCATGAAATTTTTGGTATGAAATGAATACTATGATTATAACTACCTCTTATATATCTAAAAACTCTTTTCACTACTTGCAAATGCTTTAGTGATGGATTGTCCATAAATATAGAAACTAGTGAAACCCCACAACTGATATCAGGTCTTGTCATAGTGAGATACATCAAACCTCCAATCATGCTTCTAAAATTATTTTCATCAATTATGAGACTTCCACCCCTGTTCATAATATTTTCTCCATTTGCAATTGGAGTGTACACGTGCTTACAATCTTGAAGATTTTACTTTTGTAACATGTCCTAAACATACTTAGCTTGAAAAATGAATTCTTCATCTTTATTTTGATGAAATTTCATTTCAAGAAAGTACTTCATAAAACCAAGACCATTCATCTCAAATTTTGATTTCATAAAGTGAAGGTTTGAAACATTTCCATAGAGCTTCCTATAATTATCAAGTTATCTACATAGAGACAAACATATAACACATTAAAACCTAATGCTTGTATGTAAAGAGTTGGTTTAAATTGACTTCTTATGAATCTTTGATCCAATAACCAGTTATCAATTCTTGAGTACCAAGCTCTTGGAGCTTGCTTTAGCCAATAAAGAGCATTCTTTAACTTATATACCTAAAATTCTTTACCCTTTACATCAAAACCTTATAGGGATAAGTGCATAAAGATGTGTTCCAAAAGGGGGTCTTAAATGGACATGTTTTAATGAAAAATTTGATAAATTTATAATTTCATTGATTATTTTAAGTATTTATACTCAAAATTTAACAAGGTGTAAAAACATGAATTGTTGAATTTT
Source organism: Taxus wallichiana var. yunnanensis (assembly GCA_018340775.1). NCBI lineage: Eukaryota > Viridiplantae > Streptophyta > Pinopsida > Cupressales > Taxaceae > Taxus > Taxus wallichiana. The sequence goes on along the minus strand of CM031243.1, from coordinate 47,181,267 downwards.
AAGTCTAGTTTTCAAATCACTTTTTATTTGGAAAATGGTGAAGTGTAAGTGGTATAAATTGTTAAAATCCAAAGCACTCCCATTTTTAGTTTAAAAATAGTTGATAGATGATCGTTGGCCCCTCACTATTTTGAGCATTGTTTAGTATTTTTCAAATCCTTCTACGGACAATTAGATAATGTTATCTAATATGTTATGGAATTTATTTTAAATGTTAGAGTAAATATTTTTAATGAATTTTACATAGGTCCTGAATTTGATTAATAAATATATAGTTGAGTGTTTTCCCCAAAATTACATCAAAATTAATCAAAAATTAGAATTTTTGTAATTTGTATAAAATTAGGTGTAGTATGTGAAGTTTTTTTTTCGAATTTGGACGTGTATATCAAAAGTTACATACAAAAAGTTAGACATGTTTTTTCTTTCAATATAATGGCATAGAAAGACATATGTAAATATATTTGACGTTAGTATCTCTATATATGTCAATGATTCAAAAACATTGTATCATTAGAAAGAGGGAAACTTTCTCTCCGTCCTAGTCATGATTTGATGAAATTTCTATGTAAATCCCATAATTCCCTCCATGCTTGAAGTTGAAATTTGACATTGAAAATATTTCACATAGAAAAATGATAGGTCCATGCCTTTGGCTTGGAAATATGATCCATTTTTGAGCCCAAGGGGCTGCTAGGAAAATGATAGAAATTAACATATACGATTTATAATATGTACATGTTATAACATGTATATGTTATGTATCACATGCAATAAAAGAGTAATTCCCAACATATCATTTAATGTGTTTCCAATATTCTCACCCCACTCTATTTTTTTATATAATAGTGTAACACGAACACATATTTAAATATATTATTTATGCTTGATTGCATCTATTTTTGTTGTGTATCCAAAATTTTGAACCCAATTTTGTTTTGTCTCTAGAAAATTACAAACCCACTATAATTACCTCTTTTTTTTTCTAATTGATTTTATATTATAATAACAATTTCATATTTGCATATTATTTAATTAAGGACCATGGTTTGTGGGTCTTGTAGTAGCAAGAGAAATAAATATAAGAGGTAAACACATGAATAATTAGAAGTGGAAACCAAGAGAGTAAAAGAATGAATGTGAAGAGTTCAAGAAACTTTAGGATTTTCATCTATCCCTAATGATCTTTTTGAAATCAACTATACAACACCAAACACAATGATTAATGTTGATGAATGTTGTCCTACAATCTTAATTCCAAATTCAATTCACGATGTCACACCAAATTATGTTGCAAGTCCACATTCGAACTTTGAAGTTTTTAATTTTGATATTGTTAAAAATATGCAAGTTAATTCATCCCCTAAAACACATAATGAACAATCTAACAGTGAAGATAATTCAATGGAAAAATAAAAGCGAACAAAACAATAATGAAGATCATTCAATGGAACAATCAAAGCGAAGTAACAATGGAAACATCAAATGAAGAAATTTATGAAGAAAAAAATAATGAATCACAAAATGAAAAAGGTTTTCCACGAAGAACACCTCCTAGGATTATGTGTAGGAAACCCAAGTTTTTAATTGAAATTGATGAAAACATTTTGCCACCATTAGTTGATAAAATGTCTAGACGTAATTTGAGAAGAAAGGATAATAAAATATGGAATATATTTGCTAAATTAAATGACACTAAAAATATCAATTGTTTGTTATTATAATGAAATTGTGGAAAATGAGACCTAATATGAACACCATTGGACTAAGGATGTATAATATTGATGGTCAAAACAATGAGATGATAAGAAATTTACAAGATGCATACCAATATGTAGGTTTGAGAAGACACACCAAATATAGTAATGTTGTATGACACATAATTACATCAAGTTTAGTAAGAAATAAGATGATAAAAAAATGTTTGTTAATTGAAACAAGTAGAACACTAAACATAAGAAAAATAACTAATGAAAGCAATTGTAAGACTTGAAAAATTTGATGAATCCAATAGCAATGACTTATGGGAATTCTATAGTAGAGTCCCATGGAGAGGTAAAGTGTTATCTGATGCACTATAATGTTTAATTTAACAATTTCAGAAAGAAAAAACACACGTGTCACCTAATCCAAGTGATGTACTTAGAAGAAGACTTGGTTCTTGTAACTGTGAGCTACATCCAAATTTTTATTACATATCATGTAAACACAAATTTATAAATAGTTGTTAGAGAAATATCCACATATTAGTATTAGTCAAATATATTTTGAGATGAAAAAACCTTTCTATGTTAAAATCAATCACACACATACCACTTTTTGTTTCTTGGATGCATGTTGAATTTTTATGCATTACAATTCTTTTCGTCATATACATTGTAATTTTCATACTGACATTTTATTTTAGGAGTGTGGATTGCATGTTCTACCAATATCTTCAAGGTAATTTATTTCCACCACCTTTTATCATATAGTAGATGTATAATTTTTTTATAACAAAACGTGTTTGGATGGTACATCAAACACTTGTGATGGAATGTCAAAATTAAAATATGTTTTCACGAGGCTTCACATGAATTAGAAAACAAGTAGTTTTATTTAAAAAATGAAAGTCCATTGCATATTGGTTAAAATATGGTAATGAAAAAAAAAGGTGTGAGCTAGTTACTAAACAAATACATGTTTCAGATTTCATGGCTAAATTTAGAGAGAAAATTGTATATGATTATGCAAGACACACACATAGGGCTTGATGGTTAGATGAAAAATTCAATTTAAGAAAATACACATTCCCAATTGATGCAATAATTTTCGTGGTCAATTGTCTTAGAGGAATACACAATGAAACCATAGAATGAAGTTCAATCATAGTAATAGAACTCACTACCATTTTTGTGCATATAACATTTATACATGTATTTTTGTATAAAGGAAGATCAAAATATATTGAGGGAGTATCATTTATATATTAGTGATGATCAATCACATTCTTCAGAGTATGTCCAAGGATCCTTTTAGATATTTTATGCTAATTTGAGTGAAAGAAACATTAGTTTCAATCAACATTATATCTAGTTAGATAATTATACATTACAATTTAAGAATGCATCGATGTTCTACTAGTTGAATAGGGTGCATGTTCATATCGTTACATATAACATATTTGGAATTTCATTGAGGTAGGCCATGTAAAATGGGAACATGATGGTGTAGGAATATGTGCGAAAAGAGACCTTACAAACTAGGAGTTGAAATATGCAAATGGTGCAAATTTCATAGATGCATCAACATTATATTTCATGGCACAACAACACATTGTCTCATGGTTCTCAATATAACTCTCTTTGTTTGTCTATTTTTCTGGTTGATAAAGAAGAAAACTTATCAAGCTATGTATTTTGCAGACACATTAATATGATCAAGCGATTTTCACTCATTTCATAGGTCTTATGCATCTTCTTGGACAATTTATATCAAGAAAATAGTATATTTTTTCTCCTCTAAAGAACATTCACTTTCTCTTAAGGAACATGTTCGATCAGCAGAAACTTACAATTTTGGTGGCCAGTCATTGCAGAATGATGACATTCCTTAGGATTTTAGGCCATACCAATCATGATGGATAATATTATTTTTCATGTAGATAGACACTTTGAAATTTTCTACATCAGTGAGTAATTGATTAAATAACCTTCTTTTAAATTTCAAAAGGACAAAACCAAAACTATAGTAAGTGGTTTCCATTCAATTTGGATGAGTTTTAACTTAAAATTATATGTTTGCTAACATGTTTTTATCTTGATAAAATTGTGTTTACTTTTGGTTCCATGGAAAAACAATAGTAGTGGCCTTTTCCATTGACTAATATTCTTTTTATATGGAACCTTCACAAAGGTAAGAGTAATGTGTGCTCTGTTCTTTTCATTGAGATCTATATATTTTAATGGTTTATTATGTACGTTCAAGATTTTTGTAAAACTCAACCCATATCATACATTATTTTGTAATATATTCTCTCATTTATGAAATAAAAATATTCTTATTTATTTATAATTTGTGAAAAATGTCATTCAAACCTAGTTTTATGAGTTTAAGTAAGAACTAGTTTTCATTGTGATGTATGTTGCATTTTGTCGATTGAGGTCCAAAATAGGTCAAATATATGATTCTTCAGATAATAAAATAAAATATATAATATTTTTTTAAGTATCACACCTTTTCCCTTACGTATTTCACCGTATGTTAGAAGAAGTTTCCTAACTTTTCCATTGTTACCTTCTATTCGGAAAATGGTAGAAATCCATTACATAATGTGGGGAAATATACCTTATGGGTTGAGGTGAAAACCCTCTATTAATTTTCTACATCACTGCAAAACATGGTCACACTATTTACCAATCGCTTGATTCAAATCTAACTATATACATTACCACCTAGTGCCACAAATGCGTTATTTATTAACTATCAATACATTATTTAATATTATATATCTTATGTAGTAACATGTAACCATTTATTAATGACTGAAACACTTTCATTTATCTCTCCATGAAGATTAACATGAATAAAACTTTCAAAGTAATATGTCTCGATCCCATTTCTATTCTTCTGTCCATAAATGAATGACAATTAAGATTTCTACTTTTTGATTTATGATATATAAATTTGTTTCCATTATAACAATTGGAGATTGCAATTTAGCATGATATCGACATAAATTCTCATAATATAAAAGTTATAACACATTTTATCATAAACATAATAAAATGCATATCACACTGATATTCTCATTTAGGTCATTATCTTTGAGAATGTTCCTAAAAACATGTATGAAATAATGATGGTTTATTTATTTCAGTATCAAATTGTAAAACAATAATAGTCTACTCACAAACAATTACACAAAATAAATTGTTAATTAATTTCCACTTAAGATCAACGTAAATAATACTAATAAATTATGGAAATAAAATCATAATATATTTTTATCATAGTTTATTCATAAAATATACACACAAGTAAAAGAGGGAACATGATGTTATCTCAAACACACTAATAATCAAATTACTATTGAAATTACATCAATATAACATAAATGATGAAATTAAAGTCTCAATATACATAAATGTAAATATATATAAATCTCGATATACATAAATGTCATAAAATCCATAAAGGATTACAACAAAAAGTACTCAGTTAAGTTTCAAGTGTCTCTACAACATGAAAATTAATGTTAGTAGAATCAATCAAGTTCATCTAGAAACATCTACCCCTTTTTTCCTTTGAAAAGATCGGGTTCCCTCTCGAGAACTCTCCATGATCTACCAACATGTAGACCTCTTAGGCTCAAGTATCACCTATAACTCAACCTATTCATCACAAAAATCCATTAAAATCTAATATTTAAATAAGTTTAAAAGTTAATTAAAATGACAAAAATCAAACAAACACATACCACCATAGCATGATCGATCTCAATTTGTTTTTTCCATTCACTCTCATCAATGAAACCCTATGGATCTCATGGAGTAATATGAAAAGGAGAACTAGTAGGACATGAGATTAAGTAGGGGTTGGACCCTACAAGTATATATACAAAATGTAAGTACATTTACCTCATAAAAACTATAAACATATGAAAATTATGTAATGGGATTATGTTTCGGGTTTACCACATTTATTTCCTTAGAAAACATATGAGTTGGAATGGGTTGAGACGAAGCTTGAATACATTATGTAGATAATATTTTAATGTCATATATTCTCAAAAGTATTGAAAAAAGGTATTCTAAAAAATATATGCATAATTTAAAGCATGAAAAACTCAGGTACCTATGTATATTTCTCTATGGTAGAAATTACAACACCAACCAATGTGTCTACATGTCTCATAAATGCGGAGGAGTAAAGGTTGAGGTCATCAAATATGTGTGCAAAAATCATGTTTATTTTCAAGAACACATACACACACACACACACACACATACATACATACATACAAACATACATACATACATACATACATACACACATACACACATACACACATACACACACACATACACACATACACACATACACACACATATGCATGCATACATACATACATACATACATACATACATACATACATACATACATACATACATACATACATGTACATTTCTTGATATAAATATAGTGAAAAATACATATATGTAAGGTTATTTTAAAATAATAAAAAGTACCTCGATAAAAGAAAATAGTGGATGACTACCACCGATCTATGTGCTACTACATGGTCTAGTATTAGATTGTCTACTGTGAAATTATGTGTGCATTTGAAACAAAATTATAAGTTTGAATATATGCAATTAAAAAATAACAAATCATATAATGTGCTTATTACAAAAGACTACCTATGAAACAAAAGGGATTTCCTCAATGATGCGGGGGTATAAAATGTGACAAACGTCTCTCTAAAAAATCATCTATCAAGGTCTCCACTACCTCAAAACTCCAATACATAAAAATTCACAAGAAGTGAAAACGTGTTCACCAACCATGGGTATCCTACTATCTCCATGTGCACCATCAATATCATCATGAACACAAGTAGTGTGCTCAAATAGTCTCTCGTGAGTGAGCCAAGGTTATGCAACATATTTGTCTCAATAATCTCTTATATAGAATGGGAACACCATAGGCTTAAGGATATTATAGGAACTGAGTCTATAAGGTTGATTAGGTGCATAAATGGAACCCTATCTATCTTCTTGCGCAAAACCTTTTCTGTGCCTTGAAACTTATAGTGGTCAAAATAGTTCAAAATCTTGTTCAAGATAAACTCAAAGTATAGTTTCCTCGAGAAAATAAATTGGGACCTCATGGTTATTACAAAATGGCTAATTGAAATCCATCTACCATTAGTACCATTTTTTTGAAACCCTCATGAATGCACCAATGTATCGGGAATATTTTTCAATTCAAAGGAAACTCTTCATTCATTATAGGGTCTAAAAATAATGCACATATTTTATGTTTTGTTATTTATTTTCTTTTAGTTTCCTTAGAGACAATTTAGTTGCATAACATGCCCCTGCATGTAAATCTTGTTATAAATAATTAGTACTCATATGGTTATTATTATTTGTTACTCAAATAATGTGATTAGATGTTAGTTTGTGAGGTTACATAAAAATAATGTGTGTGAAATAATATTGTATATGAGTGGGATGAAAAATCATGTATAATAGAATGTGTAGTTGAGGGAATATAGCTATTACAAGTATTTTTTTGTTGAGGTTGAATTTTATTATATCAAAGTGTATTTTGTATAAATATCTTCCTATTATATGAACAAAGTATTGATAGTTTACTATGTTCATTTGGTCAAAGCTCTACAAAATTCTTCATCTATATATGACTCACATTTATCAATTTGACTTGTTACCGAATCATATTATCCTAAAAATGTTTTCAAGGAGTTCAAAAAATAAATACGGTGAGGGTTTGTTGATTGGGTCTCTCTCAATGTTTGTATCAACTCCTCAATTTGAAGTTTTTTTCAACAATTTTATCCATCAAATATTTAGGGTTTGTTGTTGGGTCTTGTGGAATTGAAGGAGGTATTTTAGGAGGATCTTCATGAGGTTTTTATGAATCTCTTCATGAGGGTTTTGAGGAGGACCTTTGGGAGGATTTTGAGGAGGATTTGCATGAGGGTCTTGATTTTATGAAAAAACAAAAACTATATTTTAAAATAAAAAAATTTAAAATTTAATTGAATTGAACAATTAAAACCATTCCTACCTATTATTTAGTATGTCATTGATGATGATTAATGAATGGGTGCAACGGGTTGATCAATAATTCGATCTTTAGCCTTTAAGTAAAAATGAGACTATTTTCGTTGGATTTAACATTGTGATTTGGAGGAGGAAAGGATACAAATGAAGTATCTCTATTTTTGTATATATATTACACATTAACGTGTATGATTTATATGTCATGTATGAATTATAGGTTTGATAATATCCAAAACTATAGTAAAATAATGTATACACATTACTATTTAAAATGTGTACGCGCTACTATTATTTTTGAAATGTGTTTGAATTTTTTTTTTATTAAGGGCAAATAGTTTTGAAGGGACTAAACCCTGTATACAAAAGGACTCAAAATTCCAGATAGTAAAGATGAGAAAAGCAGCCCAGAGAAGGGCAAAACAGTCAACCAAGGAGGCTCAACAGCCAAATATTACAATATATGTGAAAAAAGGATCAAAATGTACAAAGATCCAGAGAAAAGAAGGCAAGTTCAAAAAGAAACCAAAAGAGAGACAACATAAAGAGCTCCGCCAAAAAACAGCTCCAGAACCGCCCGATGACAGCCACATCGCAGCCAAAAAACAACATCACAACAACCCGTTACTTGATGGCTCTATCAATTTTGGTCTTGATAGCCTGCAGTGACATGAAGAAGGCAATGGCAGTGGCCTGAGAGGAGTCTTGCAAATCTGCTTGGGCAATTGCAATGTCCCTTTTCTCTTTAGGGCCCCATATGTCCTCATTAATCCCACTTAAACTGCAAACACTGTGGACATGTTGTTCAATGAAATTATAAATGCTTTTGAGGGCAGACAATATGCAGTCATTGCGGCTTTTAGAATTCCCCAATCTGCCATCTATGGAATGAAGTTTCTTGAAGCCTTCACCAATAACCCCCTCTTCCTCCTCACTTTGAAGGATCCTTTTACCCTTTGCTCTTTCCATGTTTTTTATAGCCCCTTTGAGCTCTTGTATCTCCTTCTCTAATATGTCCACCATATCCAGCAATTCCTCCTCTTTGGGCTCCTCCATCGGCTTGCTAATATGCAGGAGGTTTTCAGCTAGTTCTAAGTCTTTGTGACTCCTTAGGACTCGTTGGGAAGTAGGGATTTTAGCTTTGAAGCTCTTTCTTTTCTTTTCTGGAGACAACATCTTTAATCTTTCTTTTTAGTAGGGGGAGTGGGAGCAGTGTGGGCAGGTGGAGGTATGGAGGAGGGAGGTGGGCAAGGATTTACGGGGGGGCAGGTGGAGAAATGGCGGTGAATCAAGAGGATAAGGCCCTGGTGCAAAGGGACAGCCCTAGAGTGACTTTGAACTTACCTTATAGATTTCTCCAGAGAGTTAATCGGATAGTGAGGGCAGTGATAATGTTATTTCTACGAAAATGATTCAGAAAAATCGGATGCTTACGACGCCACCTTGAGGCCAGCAGTCATGAACTCAAGATTCTCCCCCTCTTCCGAAAATTTCTTGGTTTCCACCTCCCTATCTACCTTCTTATTGAAAATTTTTGTGCCTTCCAGGCTGAGGCCCGTGATCTGAGCTATGAGCTCTTCCATGATTTCCATTTTCATGTTGCTATATTTGACTATTCTGTTCTCTTCCACCCTTGGCGAATTTGATGGAGATGTCTTGGTTAAAGCCTTGAATCCTTTCAATGAAATTTGTGATCCCCCAATTTGTAGGTAATCCCAAAGCTCCGTGTTCTCTTTCCACTTAGGATTGTGGGTCGGTTCGGTTTTGCATGGCGGCCCCCCCATGTTTCCTCTGCTCCTTTTCCTATTCTCAATGGTAAAATAGCTACCAATGTGTGGGACAGGCCGAACTTTGATTTTGGTATTTGAATCTTTCCTTCCCGTGAAAGCCGGTTTAATTATTATGCTACACTTGTTATTATTGCCCCGCTCCTCGGCTTTCCTCCTATGCCAAGAAATGATGACAGTCCAGCCCACACAGATCGCAACAATCATCCAAATCTTTTGTGATGTCATCATCATGTACTTGGGGATCCGCACATTAGCGTCTAAAATACAGCCGTTAGTTATGATTTTCACTGCCATGTAGATCAATGATTATGGATTTATTGACATGAGCGGGCAGAACGTCCCCCAATCCAAGTTTGAAAGGAATTATTAACATCGAAGTTAGCCAAACTATCAGCGACCCTATTTCCTTCCCGATATGTGTGGGTGATTTGAACATTTTCAAAGCTTTTGCATATATCAATAGCTTCCTCAATATAATCCCTGATAGACCAGCTGGGGTGTTGCTTTTATTCTAGAAGATTGATAATATTTAGAGAATCCCCTTCAATTATGATATTAGGAATATTACAATCTCTGGCAAGTCTAATACCCCAAAGAGCCGCCATGGCTTGGAATAATGATTAGTCTGTTTGCCCATTCTCCCAGAAAAAGCAGCAACATAACAACCTCTTTGATCCTTGATGATTCCCCCACCTCCAGAGTCTCTCGGATTTCCCTTAGAGGCTCCATCAAAATTTAACTTGTGCCAATCAGTGGGGGGTTTAATCCATCGGACTGAGTTTCTGTCAGTACCACTGTTATTTCTATTGATAGTGGCAATATTCCATTCAGTTAGAATGCATTCTTCATTCTCTGGGTAGAGTCTATTTTTAGGGGGTTTAAATCTAGCAATATTATCTTGCACAACAATGATAATTTCCTTATAAACTTTGTTACAAGCCTGTCTATTGTTTCTGAAAATACTATCATTACGAGCCTTCCAGATTCTCCACATAGTGTGGGGCAGAACAAGTTGCCATAGCCTTTTCACCATGCAATGTTTAAACAGAGAGCTCCATTGCTCCCAAGCCTGAAGGTAGGTAAGGGGAAAAATCCATCTCAGATTAAATTTTGTAAAAACAAGCTACCAAATTTTGGAAGCAATCTCACAATGGAGGAATAAATGCTTTATATCTTCAGCCTCTTGCTGACACATGCAACATCTATTCGACATGATAAATCCCTTCTTGATGAGGTTGTCATTAGTTAGGATCTTACCATTACTAATTAGCCACCAAAATAAGTTCACTCTAGGGGTTAGCTCTGGCATCCACAACTTGTGCCACTTAATTTTGCTTTTCATGGATGTAAAGAAAGAATTATATCCTGATTTAACAGTGTACTCCCCATCAAAAGAATCTTTCCAGATGAGCTCATCTTTAAGATTTTGATTACTTATCTGGATTAGGGAAAGCTGATTCTGGAGAGATGTAATATCATCCTGAATGTTATCATTCTCCACTTTTAGCTGCTTCCATTTTATTTTGTTTCCATCCCTCTCAATGTACCCCTGGATTTTGTGTCCATACTTTACAATTAAGCTGTCTTTAATATGATCATAAGCAGAGATCCAGTTAGAATCCATCCACTTATCAGTCCAGAAGTTTATGTTTTTCCCATCTCCAAGCTTCCAGCCTACACCCCGAGAGAGAATGTGTCTGCTGTGTAGAAGGTTTTCGAGAAAATAGAACCACTTGGAAGGGACTGATCATATATGAAGGAAATCTTGTTTTGTTTTGAAAGATATTTGATTTTAATCGGCTCACAAAGGTCTGTGCTCTTTTATAAGCCTCCATCCTAATTTTGTAGTAAGGGTAGTACTCATATGTTTTATATATTTAATGTCTAACCCCCCTAGTTTCTTAGGTTTACAAACTGTTCCCAAGCCACAAGATGATATCTGAATCTGTCCTCGCATCTGTGCCACAGAAAGTTTTTTTGAATCTTCTCAATACTGTTCATCACAGCAGTAGGCATGCTGAACATTGACAGTATGTAAATAGGCAAATTTTGAAGCGTGCTTTTAACCAAAAGACACTTACCTGCACTTGAAAGAACGGCTCCTTTCCAGCCAGCCAACTTTCTTTGAAATCTCTTAATAAGATCATTCCATACCTCCACTGAAATCTTGCCAGTACTTAAAGGTAACCCTAAGTAAGTAGCTGGTAGAGAATTAATATTGCATCCTAGAATATTAGCAATCTTTCTTTGCCTCTCCTTAGGAGTATTGAAGAAGTAAATAGAGCTTTTGTCAAAATTAACTTTCTGTCTCGAGGCTTCCTCATAAAATCTAAGGACAGTTTTAATGGCCTTTGCCTCAATAATAGAAGCCATTAGAAGCAGCAAAGTGTCATCAACAAACTGCTGATGAGAGGAGATCTGATTACCAGTAGTTGGAGGGAAGCCTTTTATCATGCCAATGTCAATAGCTTTGGAAATAGATCTGCTTAAACTGTTAGCCATAATAATGAATAAAAGAGGGGAGATTGGGTCACCTTTCCGTATACCTCTATTACTGGAAAAAAAACCCACAGGTTCCCCATTAACAACCACAGAGAATCTAGAGGTAGAGATGCAAGAGTGGATGATTTTTCTGAATTTGCTTTGAAAGCCAAATTTGGATAGGACCTCATCCATGAATCTCCAGGAGACTCTGTCGAAAGCTTTATGCATGTCAAGTTTGATGGCCATCCCCGCCTTTTTACTTTTATCCATAGAATGTATAGTTTCATGAACCATGATAATTCCATCTTGGATAATTCTTCCCTGGATGAATCCGCTCTGCTGTTGAGAAATGATCTCCATGAGAATAGGTTGCATTCTAGTGGTGATAATATTTGTGAAGATCCTATAAATGACATTAACCAAACTGATAGGCCTGAAATCTTTGAAGTCTTTTGCATCCAACTTTTGGGGCAAGCACAATGTGTGTATTATTTAGTTCTTTAATAAGATTTCCCGTTCTGTAAAATTCATTAACAACTTTCAAGAGATCTTCAGAGCATATTTCCCAACATCTTTGGTAAAAGTTAGCCGAGAAGCCATCTAGACCTGGAGCCTTATCCTCTTCTAAAGCAAATACAACCTTTTTTAATTCCTCAATGGTGACAGTTTTTGAAAGACTTTTAAATCTCTCAACTGGTATAAGATTATTAGGAATGGAGTCTAAAAGGAAAGAGGCCACTTGTTCATTGTAGGAGGTATCTTCAGTGAGGAGGTTCTTGTAAAAATTAAGTGCCTCTATTTTGATATCCTCAGGATCCTTAGTAATGTTTCCATTTCCTTTAGCAACCTCAGAAATTCTGTTACAAGCTCTATGTTTGATGGATGTCAACTGAAAGAATTTTGTATTTCTGTCTCCATCCTTAAGCCAAAGGGCTCTATATTTCATTCTCCAAAAGGTTTCTTCATGGTTGTTTATATTATGCAGATTTGATAGGAGTTTGAATTTTTATAACCCATCTTCATGCATATACCCATGCATTACCCGCACATACTTATTCTTCTATCAATTCATTTAGGAATGCAATTTTGACATCCATTTTATGGATTTTACATCGTTTATGAGAAAAACAATAAGCATTAGCCTTATAGTATCTTGAAAACTCACATGTGCATACATTTCCTCATAATCAACCCCATATGTTTGTGTAAACCATTTTACAATGAATATAACTTTTAGTTTGCCACTTGTACCATTATTTATGACTTTAGTCTTGTATCCCAATTTTTAAAATGAAATATTTATAAATTTGAGGATAATTAAGAGTCCATATATTGGGCCTCTCAATAAAATCCATCTCAGTTTCTATATTATCAACCCATTCTTTCTTTTGATTAGTTTCTACATAACTTCTAGGTTCACTAGCCATATATGAGAATGCAAACACATTATTTTCATCATAAACAAAATAAAATAAATTATCTTCATTATATTGTAGACTTTTGATACTTATCTCATAATTTCGATCCAACATTTTATTTGATAGATGTGGATTCAACAAATGGGTAAGTGTACCAAGTTGGGAAGCCAAAAACCAGATAAGAAAGCGAAAATGAGGAAAACGCGATCGCATTTTGCAATAACATGATTACGTTACGTTTTCTTTGGTTTGGTAATTCACAAAATTATAACACATAGGCGTTATGACACATACACATTATACTAAACTATAAATAAAAAGGGCCCGAGCCCTATTCATTTTCTTTTCCCCCAAACACGAGTTGGACTCCAAAACCCTGCACGCATTTTATATTCAGTTGCATCTAGCTCCCACAATCGTTTAAGAATCACTGCAAAGATTGAAATTGACAATGGTGCCACGGAGAAGAGGTAGGAAAAATTATTTTCTCTAAATTGCATTGAAATTTGGTAATTATATAGTAGAATTTGAATTGAATACATTTTTTTTATTGTTACTAGTTCCACCTCAACCACAACCAAACCCTGCAATTCCTATGAACCCTCCTAGCCCTCCTATAGTTGTTGAACATCCCTCGGGTAGTCAAGAGGATTTAGCAACACATATAGTGGAAAAAAATATTGAAATTGAGGAATTAATAAAAAAATGAGGGATTCCCATTCTACAAACCCCCACCATGCCTCTCTTGCAAACACATTGGAGGCATTAATGGCTCAAGTTGACGCGACAATGAGTCAAATTGATCATTGGACATCTTATAGAGAGTGTTGTAGGGAATATTATGCCAAAAATGTCATATATGGATGTAAAGAAAAAAGAAATTATAAAAGACCTCATATGTGCCTTATTCACAGACCCCTGAACCAATTTTCCTATTTTGTTGTCATGCAAATGGTTTCCAATCCACTGGTGCAATAGTGATTTGATTAAAAATAATTTTTGGGACCGATGGTGGATGGTGTTTGATTTTCCACCTTGCAATAACAACGAGGTTCCACTATACTTTTTAGGAAACTCTATTGCAAGTTTATCCTCAATGAGATCCCAAACTATTTTGATTTTTGAGATTTTCAAGGCTGAGGAAAAGGCTATGCACAGGATCAACGAGGTGTACGATGTGCACCTATTTAGTAGGGTAGAGTACCCACACAAAATCCCCCTCACCCCGAGAGTATCCCTCCAACGGTGAAGGAGAAATTAGAGATTGCTGCACTCCACGCGCTTTGGGGCTATCTCGATACCCTTTTCTGACATACGAGGGACATTTCTGATCCAGATGTTCATGGAGGTACACAGAGTATTCCCTCAGGCAGTACTAGCATGAGGCCACATCTTTGCTTGTCATGTGGTAGCATATGCTTGGGGCCCGAGGAGGATGATACTTTCATGCATACTGGTGTTGGTGGAGTTTCCGCTGGTGGTACACATGATAATGTCGCTATGTCTAGACACCTTTTTGAGTGATACATTTGGATTCCAGACATCGACGACACCTTTGCAGGTATTTTTTTTTTTTATTATGTATGTTACAAAAATATCTGAGTACTTGATTTACTTATATATGTTAAATTTTTGAAATAATTGTATTTGTACACATGTATGCATTGATATTATAGTGCACGGGAGGGTGTCATCATCTCGACCACAAGCTGTGAGCACCATGCCTATGCATACATTCACAGAGGTAATTTAGAATGTTAATTGTGTAAAATTTTCACGTATGAAACTAGACTCAACTTTTGAACTCAAATATATGTATGTTCTTGTATATATATTATATATGTTCAACTAACTTGATGTGATATATGTTTGATAAAGTTGATGACCTCACTAGACACACCACCATCTCTACGACGAGTAGAGAAAGGTATTACTCGCTGCGATTTCATCTATGCAACAACTCACCGAGGTATTCAAACTACATGTATTTTTGTTAAATAGCTCATGTAATTCATATTATGTTAAATTATGTTTAAAATAATGTCCTTCATTGTAGCATTATTAAATTATGTTAATAATGTCCTTCATTGTGTATATGCAGGAGTTACCTCATGACAGGTAACAACCCTGTTCATATGATTCACAAGAGTGGTGTGGTAAAAATAGTTTTATATTGATAAAATTAGTTAAAATATTTTCATTACACATACATGTACTTGGTGTAAATTTTTTGATCTGCATTCAAAACATTTATTGTTAACATAGTTCTATTTTGGCTAATTTTGATGTTTGATTTTGTGATCTTATGTGTATGTAGGGTTCAACCCCTTCCATTTTTACTTTGAGGGCAATGAGACTCCTCGAGCTCATCATTTTGATACCCCCGTTTGTGCTCTAGGAGCTCCCGATGACTCATCTGAGTGTGAGATGTAGATTCAACATGACCGAGAGATTGCGGTAAGTGTGTGTAAATGTAAATAGTTTCATTAGCATGGTCTTATACATGTTGAAAACTTATATATTAAGTTTTGACAAAAAAATTGTTTGCATTTATAGGTTCAACTACAAGCGAGTTTTGAGTGGAAGAGGACTCATAGTATGGAGTTCTTGGAGGATCTGAAGTCATCTCACAAATTTCCATTTACGTCTTGACATTGTATGTATGCCTATATGACATTCACTTGATATTATATGACCTATTCGTGCATTTTTATATTTATTGTGCATGTTAATACAATTTGGAACCCAATATTTTTATATGATACCTTACATTTCGAGATTATTTTTGTATGAAACTAATATGTTTGTGCACTTAGCAATATAAGACATTATGCATAACCCCACCTTCCACTAACCGAATTCCACGAAACTACTTCGCCATTGGCATTGCCAACAATATAAATGGGAATAATTCTTCAAGTGTGGATTCCTTTCTTGAAACTTCCATATTCGATGACCACAACCAGAACCAGAACCAAAAACAGAAACAAGACCAAGAACACGACCTAGACCAGGACCTAGATTGGAAATTTGAGAGGATTTATGAGGTTCAATTTTATTTTCCAAGATGCATTACTCCAATGTTTGAGAATGTTTCTCCAGATGCAATGACATTCTGATTCAGACACTCGATGATTCCTGAATGTCCAATCCTGCCACAGACCCCAGTAGTCCTTGATCCTTGGATACATGGAGACACCATTACTTGGCTTCCATTTATAACAATAGAGATATTTGTAAATTCATGTTATGACCTCTAAATCTATATGCATTTCAATTTTTTTGGAAATCACATCACACCCTTCACTAGGATTGATGACTACCCCTATCTTTTTGAAGGCACTTTTGAAAGCATCCATGGGTTTATCATAGAAGGAATTATCAATGAATGGAAGGTCACTAAGCCATAGGCCAGCTGAATCCCATTCAAAACTAAACAAGAAATATTTACTAGGCGATTGATAACCCATGTGTGTTCTTAGCCATTCCCCTATTGCTATGCTTATTTTGTACAAACAGACTCAATGATGGTTCTAGGCACAAGACTAGGAAATATGGTCCTAATATTGTCATGCCCTCCTAGTCGAGTAGTACAAAAGTTATGAGTTCTTGTTACTAAGTAGCAGTGCTAAAGTTTTAATTTTCAAGGTATATTGATTACGTTGACAGGAATTCGGAAGCCATATTAGTCTTGTTGATACTTAGTACTAATTACCCATGAAATGTAATTCTCCAGCTTTCATTTTCTTTGATCATCTTCCACGTCATACTGAATAACCAATTTGACATGAGATCTTCCCTCTTTGATGGTGATACATCGAATATGAATATGATCTTCAAGAGTTGAGCCTCATCCAACCATAATACCAGTATGAACTCCTTTATTGGTAATTATGCACGGTCATTATCCTTTTGATTTTGTTAACAGATCTTGTTCTAGATTTTTGTTGTAAAGACATATCTTATATTTATATTGAGAGCAAAGTGTGCATGGATGTAGAGGAAGAATGGCGAAGTTGAGTGTGATGGAGAGAGAAAGGAAAAAGTTGAGGGAGCAAAATAGGAGGACCATTACCACCAAAATACACCTCTGTGACACTTGGAAAGGTCTTGTTTGATCCTAGACCTTTACATAGGTACCCTCTACAAAATTTTGTCTCGATTTTCTCTATCTCCATTTGGCTCTCTCGTTGTCTTATTGTTTGTAATAGTGTAAAATATTGTACTTTGAGTCAATGTAAGGTCATCTGTTCAATGATATATTTTGCAAACGGAATCTCATGGCACCAAACGAACTGCACACACGTATTGGGATGGTTTGGTAAACATTTTTGGAGGCTTCGTTTTAGTGCCGTATAGTGTCGTTGCTTCTGAGCTAATTTGTCTAGGCGTAGTCCCTTAAGAGCCTTGAGACCAAAAAAAGACTATAACCTCGACGGGTGATATCTCAGCTTCCATGGCACCTAGAGAGGTCCCATATAATACAAAACCTCAAGATCATGACCCTCTAGTAAATCCTATCATGGTTTACTCCATCTCGATTTGGTTCTCTCGTTGTGCTATTGTTTGTAACCGTGCGAAATACTGTAGTTTGAGTCAGTGTAAGGATGTCCAATGCATTATTTTACAAACATAATCTTGTGGCTCCAAACTGACTATGCAAACACATCAGGGTGGCTAGGTAAATGCTCGTGGAGGCTTCATTTTGGTTCCGAATGGTGCCATTTCCTTCGGGCTACTTCATCTAGGCGTAGTCCCTTAAGATCCCCAAGACCAAAAAAAGATAATAACTTTGACGAGTGATATATCGGTCTCCTTGGTAAGCTGGAGAGGTATCGTCTAATACTAAACCTTCATGATGGGACCCTATAGGAAATCCTATCACCGTTTACTCTATCTTGATTTTTTTATCTCGTTGTGCTATTGTTTGCAACCGTGCGAAATACTGCAGTTTGAGTCAGTGTAAGGTTGCCCAATGCGTTATTTTGAAAATGGAAGCTCATGGAACCAAGCCAATTGTTCCAAAAAATTGGGGTGGCTAGGTAAAAAATTGTGGAGGATTATTTTTGTGCCACATGGTGTCGTTTCCTTTGGGCTTCTTCGTTCGGGCGTAGTCCCTTAAGAGCCTTGAGACCAAAAAAGACTATAACTTCGACGGGTGATATCTCAACCTCTATGGCACCTAGAGAGATATCTTTTGATCCTACAAGTTTGTGTGAAGAACTTATACAAAATCATATCTTGGTTTTCTCCATATCCATTCGGTTCTCTCGTTGTCCTATTGTTTGCAACAATGCAAAATATTGTAGTTTGAGTCATTGTAAGGCTTCCCAATGCAATATTTTGTAAATGGAAGCTCTTGGTACCAAAATTACTATGCCAACACATTCGGGTGACTAGGAAAACAATTATGGAGTCATCTTATAAGTAGCCAACGCTCTCGGTGCTTCCAGGATACTTCATCCGGGCGTAGTCCCTTAAGAGCCTTGAGACCAACAAATCTTATAACTTCGACGGGTGATTTCGAGACTCGTGGCACCTAGAAAGGTCTTGTTAGATCATATACCTCAATTTCGATACCCTATATAAAATAATATATATTTTTTTCCATCTCGATTCGGTTCTCTCGTTATATTGTTGTTTGTAAATGTGCCAAATAGTGCAGTTTGAGTTAGCATAAGGTTGTTTAATGCTATATTTTACAAACGAAAGCTCATGGGACTGAATAGACTATGCACACACGCCCGACATGGCCTGGTAAATGCTAGTGGAGGTGTTTTTTTGGTAGCCAACACTCCCAGTTCTTCCAAGATACTTTGTTCGGGTGTAGTCCCTTAAGAGCCTTGAGACCAAAAAATTCTATAACTTCACGGGTGATTTATTGGACTCTGTGGAACCTAGAAAGGTCCCGTTAGATCCTACACCTCTGTATTAGTAGCATCTAAAAATCCTATATCCATTTTTCCATCTCAATTTGGTTATCTCGTTGTGCTATTGTTTCGACCATGCTAAATATTGCAGTTTGAGTCAGATAAGGTTGCCCATGATATATTTTGAAAATGAAAGCTTGTGGGACCGAAACGACTGCATAAAAACTTTGGGATGTCTTGGTAAATGATATTGAAGGAATTGTTTTGGTAGCCAATGCTCCCAATGTTTCAGGATACTTCATCTAGGCATAGTCCCTTAAGAGTCATGAGACCAAAAATGCTATAACTTCGATGGGTGATTTATCGAACTCCATGGCACATAGAAAGGTCCCATTAGATCCTACACCTTTGTGTTAGTACCCTATAAAAATACTCTCCGTTTTTTCCATCTGAATTGAGTTCTCTCGTTGTGATATTGTTTACAACCGTGCTAAATTCTGCAGTTTGAGTCAGCACGTAAGGCTGTCCGATGCTATATTTTACAAACAGAAGCTCGTGGGACTGAACCGACTATGTACATGCTTTGGGATGGCTTGGTAAATGATAGTTGAGGCATCAATTTTGTAGCCACGCATGGGGAGTGCTTGGGCTTCTTCATCCAGGCATAGTCCGTTAAGAGTTGTGAGACCAAAAAATGCTATAACTTCACCAGGTGATTTCTCAGACTCCGTGGCACCTAGAAAGGTCCCATCAGATCCTACACCTCCACATTGGTACCCTTTATGAAATACCATCTCAATTTTATCCATCTTGATTTGGTCATGTTGCTTATTGTCTTATTGTTTGTAAAAGTGCCAAATAGTCCGGTATGATTCAAGTATAAGGTTGTTTGATGCTATAGTTTGTAAACGGAAGCTCGTGGGACCAAACCGACCGCACTCACGCATTGAGATGACCTGTTAAATGATAGTGTAGGCATCATTTTTGTATCCAACACTCTTGGTGCTTCCGAGATAATTCTTCCGAGCATAGTACCTTAAGATCCCCGAGACAAAAATGCTATAAGTTCACCGGGTGATTTCTTGGACTACATGGCATCTAGAAAGGTCATGTCGATCCTACACCTCCGTGTTGGCACCCTATATGAAATCCCATCTCAGTTTTCTCCATCTCGACCCGGTCCTTTCACTGTCTGTCTAATTATTTGCAAAAGCACTAAATAGTCTAGTCTGAGTTAGTGTAAGGCTGTCCATTGCCAACCACGTGAATAATATAGGTGGTTCATACAATATAGGTGGTGAAATGAGAATTTTAATAAGATATTTTTACAATATAGGTAGTGAAATGAGAATTTATGTTTATTGTTCCTTTCTAATATTTAATTTCCCTTATCTTCTCGGCTTCGAGAATAATAAATTCTCTACTAACAGTGCCAACCACGTGAAGGTGGAAGATTTTTTGGCACCACTAACCTACATAAATATGTTAGTAAGCAATTAAATAGAATTTTAAATCCTACATAATTTAAACAAAATCATTAAAGTAAATATTCAAATTAAATTCATGAAGAACATACCTTTGCAAATTCAATCCAATGAACCGTAAGGATCAAATCTACTCTTGATAGTAGCAAGAATTGTTTCATGACATGATTCACGAACCTTCCACAGATTATTGTTTAATGGCCTACCTTAATATTTGATCAATTGAATATTTGTTGCAAGAACCAAATGTGAATAGTGAAGTATCTTTTGATGTACTTCATAGTCTTCAAATAACCAAGTATTTTTGATTTTTTGATAGGATATCGTCGAAGCCAAGTTCCAGTGATTACCTCTGACCCAATGTGATACTCAAGGCCTTCACTATCAATGATTGTGGAATTCAATTTTTTTCCCTCTACATAACGAGACAAGAAGTATTATGTTCCCTCTTTATTAAATTTTGTCGCAATAACTACAAAAATGTGCCCTACATCACAAAGTAAAACTCAAGTCAAATTTAAAATACATTAAGAGTTGATCATTTAATAATTTATAAATCTAAAACATGACATACATATGTACCTTATTGCACTAAATTAGAGACTTGGTCAAAGTCAGGTGATGTTGTCATATGATCTGAAGACACTATAAGTTGTAATGCTCATGGAACTTGATATGTGTTGAGTGGAATTAGAGGTCTGCAAGTCCATTTGTCCACCCACTGTTGTGACTCACATTTATTCCATACAAAATCAATGCATGATATACAAAAACATGTCATGCACCTAGTATAAATAGTCCAAGCACTTGCATTTGAACTATGAAATGAGTGCATATCACTTGATCCTACAACTATCATACAATATTCATAGCTTTCCAAATGTTGTTCCTCTATCAACCAAAAATATCTATGAACCTGTTGAACTCTCTTGAGATTCATGGCCCATGTTCTTGACACACCAATAATAAATGTTTTTACACCTATAAATTTAGCACCATCCTTGAACTTTAACTCTTCTCTTGTAAGTGCTCTTTTCACACATGATCTTGCACCATCATGCTCTCCTTTCCCATGTCTCAACTCAAGTAAAACTCCATATATGTTTTACACATGTTTATTTGTGTATTATTATTAGCCAATAAAACATCCATGCATTCGTGAATTGTGAATAACAGTTGTTTGACCAAATTTAATGTTGATTGAAAAAATGTTCCTCTCATTCAAGTTCACATAAACACACTGGTAACACCCTTGCACATATTCTCAGTAGAATGTGTCCGATCATCACCGATGTATAAATGATACTCCCTTAATATTTTTGATCTTTCTTAGTGCTTTTCTCGGAGAGTGCATGAATGCTATATGCATGAAAATAACAACTTACACCTGAGTTATACTATTGAGACTAAACCTCCATTTGTGGCTATAATGTGTAATTCTATGCGAAGTCAAGTAATGAATAAATAATATTGAGTGGGAATGTGTCCTTGCTTAACTTGAATTGTTCATCCAACCATCGAGCTCTATGTGTGTGCCTTGCATACTCATAAACAATTTCCTCTCTGAATTTGACCATATATTCTGATACAGGTAATTGTTCTATAACAAGCTCACACCTCTTAGATTATTTTCCATATTTTAATTGATATGCCACTAATTTATATTTACTTGAAACCAACTAATTATTTTCCTATTGAATATGTACTCTCCTCATGGATACAACTTTTCAATTTTGGCAAGCCACCACATACGTTGCATGTTCCATCCAAACATGCTTTGTTATAAAAAAATTGTCAGTTGATTTTTCACAAAATATCATAGGAATAAATTCCCTTGTAGATTTAGTGGGGAATTTAATCTACACTCCTGCAACATGATGTTAGTATGCAAAACACAACGTATTTGAAAAAAAAAAATATAATGCATTGAAAATTTAATATGATGCCCGTAGTAACAAATGGTACGTGAGTGATTGTTTTTCACAAAAAGGGTTTGTTCATTTCAAAGAATATTTGGATAATGTTAGTTTGTGGATTTTCATTATTAAACTTAGAGAACAATTGTGTTTGAGTCATATCCAAGAAATGTTTTGTATATGATTCATGATTACAAGAACCTATTCTTCTTTTTATTGTATCTCTTTTTATTTGGTGACACCCTCATGTTCTAATTCCAATACTTTACAAGTAAATATATTAGAATATCAGACGTATTATTGTCTTTCCATGGGATTCTACTATAGAATTCCCAATATTTGGTGTTATTGACTGACTCAATACTTTTTCATCTCTATATTGCTTTCTCTAGTGTTTTTTTGTTTGGCTTTAAAGCTCTGTTTGTTTTTCTAATCAAACATTTATTAATTTTTTTATCAATTACCATACAATTAGTAAGTGCACGCCATGTAGCATTACTATCTTTGGTGTGTTTGTCGACACTTACAATTTGGTATGCTTTATGTATATTTTTAACAATTGACCCATTTTAATTAGCAAAATTAGATGTTCTTAACCCTGTGGTCTTCATTGTAGGTCTCATTTTAATTAATTTCATTAATGTAACAAATAATTGACATCTTTATGTGTCGTTTAAATTCACAAAGTAATTATTCCAAATTCCCCTAGATTTTCTTCTCACATTTCTTTTAGACATTTTGTTAGGCATTGGTTTTATAATGTTTTCATCAATTTTAATTAAGTGAATTGGTTTTCTTCACAAAATGGAAGGAGGTGTTCTTAGAGGTGAAGATTCATTAACAAGGTTACTTTCTTCATTCAATGTTTCCATACAAATTTTAGGATTAACATTTGGATTCTCAGGTAAAGGTTCAACATTTGGATTCTCAGGTAAAGGTTCAACATTTGGATTCATATCAATTTCTTCATCCATACCAACATTATCATTCAATTCAATATCAATATTCATTACAAAATCATTATTCTCTACATTTTCATTATGTATTTCATCCTCATTTTCTAAAACATTAGGTACATTTGATATAACAGATGTACCTTGCCCTGCACGAAGTTTTTGCATCCTCTTCACTTTCTTTATTCTCATCTCTTCCAATTTCTCCAGTGTCTTTTTTTCAAATTTCTTCTTGTTCTTACGTCATATTTTTTCACCCATGATTACAAAAATATATATAGTGGGGTAGGGGACAAGATGAACTACTCAAAATTCACAAAGAATGTACAAGAATCTGCAGACTAGATAGAAAGATGACATAAATCTTGTGAAAGAGGTGAAAGTGACATTGGGGCCCATCATTTATATGTAAAGAGTATAACATGTATGCGTACGCGTTATGCTATTCCCTTTTTCTAAGGCATGCTTCAAGGCTTGGATCAGGTTAGGATCCCTAAGCCTGAGGCATGGACATGCACAAACACAACAAACAATGTGTTTTTTAAGAAAAATGTTAAAATGTCACTTCCACCATAATAGATCAAATTAAAACGATCGATTCATTTAAAAAAATATGACTACGATATAGAGAAGGATTTCTTATTTCTAAAAATATACATTTTCATTTTTCCGACTAATATAAGGTTTCCATATTATTTATTTTATAACTATGCCTTCTTGTAGCTATTTTTTGAAGTTTAAACACGTCTATATTTCGTTGTGTATTTTTTTGGCTCATCAAAATTGAAAAAATTATACCAGTCCAAACTAGGCCTAATTCTATACATATTAAAAAAAATCCAATTTTTGATATTTTTGAGATTATTAGGGGAGCGACGCACGGTCGAAGCTCGTTATTTTTCAAAATTTAAAATTTATGTACTAGGTGAATCATTAGAAAAATACTCACTAAAAAATCCTAACAAAAATGGAGCCCAAACTAGATGCTCCTATATATCTTTCTACCAAAGGGTTTTCGAAAATACTAAATGGTGCTCAAAAAATGGTGGGGAACACGAAAGTCACTCTATTATGTTTTTTAACAAAAATAGGATCACGTGTTAGTATTTTAGTTATTTGACCCACTTAAACTTAACCATTTTCAATAAATTTTACTAGCTTAGAAACTAGACTAAAAATGCTACGATTCATGTTCTTACAACATATTCCAATTTTGAGTGTAACTATTTCAAATAATTCGTGCAAATTGAATATTTTTATTTTTCAGAAAAAAGTGTCCACTTAAGACTCCCTTTTGGCCCCCCAACTTGGTGCACTTACCCAAAAGACCAAATGTAAGCTACATAGCCAATGTGTAAGTTGGAATGTAAATAAACATGCAAGAAGTGAATCATAGACCGTGAAAATGGGTTGTAAACATGGGACATCACTCATGATGTCACAAGACACTTAAAGCGGTAGTGGCTACAAATAAACAAGCAAGTGCGCACACAAAACAAAGGGCTATGCCCATATACAATGGAAAATAAAGACAACCTAGGACAAATAAAGTAATAGATAACCATGGAGGCAAGTAATCCTGTAAAAAAATGCTACACATGAAGCACCCGTTAGCATGTGAAAAAGATAACAAGTATGTCAAAGCATGTATAAATGATAAAGTAGAGTGCTAAGTACAAAATGAAACAATAACACCTGTAGTGTATGAAAGGTGGATGCCCCTAGGACCCCTTATGGTGCGGTAGTGTGCCAAACATGCATGTTATATGTAGAATCCCTATATCTATGATCAAAAATAGAAAAGGATGTGAATGTGCATGTGTGTATGGTAAATATAATGACATACAAGAAATCTATCTATCATGTGCAATAAGATGAGCATGTAAAAAAATGTAAGAAAAAGTAAATGCAACCAAGATATACAACATGCCGTTAATGGATGAAATGGAATGGAATGCATAGTGAATGATAAGATCCGTGTGCCATCGAGGTGAATGGAGTTGTATGCAAGTGAGGATAATTTTTATGCCCCTCAACAATCAAAATTTAAGCGTAAACGAGAGTCCGTCATCGTGTAGTGAGTGCAACGTGTATGAGTAGATGTAGTATGTGTGATAATGATAGATTAGCATGTGATGCGTAAAGTGTGTAACGTGCGATGTATAGTATGTAATACATGATGTGTAGACAATATAAGTGTGACATATGTGATGAAATCTAGTATGGTATGTAGAATATGTAGATGCGCAAAGGTTGAAATACGAATGATGTAGAGTAAATGTAAGATGTAGTATGCATGATGTAAGATGTACTATAATATGTGTGAAGATATGTGATGTGTAGTGTCTAATGTGTAGTGTGTGGGGTTCATGTGTGTAAGATGCCCTCAACAATCAAGTGTGAACTAAAGCACAAGAGTGTGTCATCAGGTAATGATAGATGCTAACATGTGGATGAATATGCCTATGCTAGGATCTAAAATGTGTGAGTAGGGGGAATGGAAGAGATATGTGTAATGGACCCCAAGTATATGTGATTGAATGAAAATCCCAATGAAAGTGAAGGACGAAGATCCTCCATCTTATGCCTATGGTGAAGAAAGCATATGACCATGCTCTAAGAGCGGTGGTATAGTAGATAGTCACTACATAGGTGAGTGGAGTCTATGTGCATGTGATGGATGAGTGTACAATGGGTATCGTGGTGTAACAAAATGTGTAGGTGATGATGATCTATGTGAGGAAAAATTTAGAAAAAAATGAAGTGGTGGTTTATTTTGAGATGTTGTAACTATGTGAGGAATGGGCCTATGTCGACGTGTAGGACTAATAGAGTGGAAAGTATGCTTAGATTGCTTGTGAGTAGGAGAATTAGGAGTAAATTACTCTTTTAGTAACGTGGAATGTGATATATTATAGGAAGAAGATGATACATGAACCAATGATCGAGGAGATAACAACCATGGAGTAGAAGGAGGCACACCATCAACAGAAATGAATTGATTGTTGTGAATGAATTTTAAATGTAGATGATTCATGGAGAGGATAGAATTAGACCTACAAATCCAATTGAGACCTAAAATCATGTCACAACCATTGACTGATTATCCAACAAGTAAAGGTACAAACATAGTAAGAGGTCCTACTGTGACATGAAGCTTGATGACACCATATGAATTGTTCATCGGATATGAGATTTGTGATAATGGATAGCCAATAGTGATGAGAAGTGGAATAGAACATGTATTGATGGGACAGACGGGTCAACCTTGGTATTATTGATGGAGACCGATCCGATAGAGGTAGTGATATGCAAGTGATTAGAAGTGAAATTCACATGATAGTCATGGTTAGAGAAAGAGATGATCGGTGGAGAAGTGTTAGCATGCACAACTAGAAAGTAAAGAGCCCTTGATGTAGGAGGAGGCATTGGATGATATAAATAGTTAGCTGAAGATTCGGCTGATTTTGTGTCATGTTTGGGTAGAGGGTTATTAAATATTTTGAGCTTATGATTTTCATTAATAGGTGGAGAAACCGTAGGTTCTGGAAGCTCGATTTTACCACTATTAATCAAACCTTGAATGAGAAAACAGAGTCGGAAGTAATGATATGTGGAGTATCCTTTACACTGATGATAGTCACAATGGGAATTTTCATCGAAATTACGTCCTTTTGGTCAAGATGGATCTATTTGTAGTGGAGAAGGAAGTGTAATGAGGTTAATATCAACAAGTTGTGATAGTAAAATATGCGGAGGTACATTAAACTTAGTGAAGATACACCTATGCGGTTGCGATTGAAGCTCCTCAAGAGTGGATCATACATTGATGGTAAATTTTTTGTTGGTTAGTTTAGTTGTAGATGGTTTAAATGTTGACTTACTTTGAAAACACATAGAGGATGATGCTTGATCTTAGTATTTAAGCTTATGTATAGCTAAGGGCTTGGTTTCACAAAGTTTAAGAGTATGAAAAAGTTGATCGAATGAAGGAGAGGTCTTGAAAAGAACACTCTCCTAGAGAGGTGGTAAGAGACTCTAAATGAATAGGCCCTAAAGCTTAGAGTCTACCAACACATTTGAAATTTTAGCTAATTTTTTTTAAGTGAGACATAATCCGCTAAGTGTTCATTATATCCCTATTTAAGTTATGCAAGTTGGGCATAAGAGATCTTAGAGCCAATCCTCGATAGAGAAGTGAGTCAGGAAAAACATCGACTAGATGCATGAAAGATGTTATCAAATGGACAAGTAGGTCATAAAACCAACGCATCACATAATCTTGTAAACTACGGGGAAAGAGCTTAGCTACTATAAGTATGGTCATCCACATATTCTACACACGTGACATGAAAAGTGTGGAGGTGTTCTTGTAGGTCACCATTGCCTTAAAGATGGGTAATTTGGGGGAGTTGAAGTTAGGAGGTAATGGATAGGCAGAAATGGCGGGTGCAAAAGGAGTATGCAAAAGTGAAGTGGAGTCCAAAGATGGTGATGCATGAGAGGTAGCAAGTTGGAGCTAGTGAATTTGTGTTTGTAGATACTTGATATAAAGAGGTTAAATCAGGATTATTGGAAGAAGAGCTAGGTGGTACATTGGGAGTGCTAAGGTGAGTGATTAGAGAAGTGTTGGTAAGAATGGAAGCTAAAATATAAAGGCGTGGAGCAAAGACCATGGGATATGAAGATTGAAAAAAAAGGTACCAAAGCATCACAAGTTTTCTTAGCAATAATCAAAGCATGCAAAATATGCGGAAGATGAGTGGGATTACTACACAAAGCTTGTTGAAAATTGGTGAGTGTGTCTAATTGTTCTTGGTCAACATTGGTATCCTCATCGTATGATTTTTCACTACCAGAGGCTTCTATTTCATGAAGAGGAACTTGGTGAGATGTATCCAAGGGATTTTTCAGTTGTAGCTACAAAAGTAGGGATATCAACCATTGGTTTAGAAACCCTACGGGAAGATGAAGGAAGCTCACAATATTGAAAATATATAAGACGACCACTATGGGTGACATGCATAATAATAAGAAAATTCAAGAAAGGAAGTGGATGCAAAGATCAGGTTCACCAAAATGATTAATCTAAAATGGAATAAATTATCCTAATATGATGCTATAGAATAAATAAATAAATGCAATATTGAAATTACCAAAACAACTAAGAAAATGAAATATGAAACCCTAAAGATAAAGAGAGTTAGAAATGCCTTAGATGATTCGTAGATGTCGTGGGAATGTGTCTCCATGGAGACTGGTTGAATAGGAGGAAACCCTTGCATGAGCTTGAAAAAATGTAGATCTGGATTGTCTGCGTGAGACTGGGGTACCTAAAACAAGGGTAGAGGCACATGGGGTGCCCTGGTCTAGGAAAATGACAAGAGTACCTCCCTCGATGTGTCACTTAATGTTATCCTGTGTTCACCTTTAGTCATGTGTATGTTTTTGAAATTCACTGGGTATCGTTACAAACTTGCAATAAAGGAATCACTTGCAAAACCCTAGACAAAGCATCAAAACCATAAAAAATAAATATGCATATGAAGGGGTCGGACTATCCTTAACTACCAAATGGATGGAATTATCACTAAGTGTTACACTACATCTTAGACCCAATGTAGTTCTAGGTGTGTGTGTGTGCGGAAATCATGCCCTAGGTGCTCTTGTGTCAGTCACACTTTGTGAGTAACAAGCAATAACTAGATGTAGAATGTAAGTAAATGGTGCATGGAATAGAATAAACTCCCCTCCTATGAAGTGTGATGTAGATGAACTAACCTTTGTCCCTTGTGATGGAGCTAGATGGATACAATGGAGTAATAGAATCCTTTGATGGATGCAACCTTAGGTGGTGATAGTAGTGCTTAGTGTTTGGTCCCTCATTATGGTCTCATAAATTTATATTTATATGGTTCTCTTGCTTTAATTTCATAATTAACCCCGAAAAGGTGACCACTAAAAAGATAGAAAGCTCAAATGGCTAGAAAGTGCCCAAAAAGTGAGAGAAAAGTGCAAAGAGGATTAGGACACCTAGAGGGGACCTGAGGCACCTACGGTGTTGCGGTCTTGGCTTGGCGCCCAGTCAGAAATAGGGAAAACAAAATATAAAAATACGGACTGGGAAAGTGTGGGTGCAAGATCAAAAGTAACAAATGAGAAAAACAATGCAAGCTTTCCAAAGACATGGGTTAATTAGTACTTGTTGATGGCGAATCGCTGCACCCCTGAGTGTCTGCAACATGATGGGTTGAGACTCTCAGTGCGATTGCATAACATGGAGCTTTTCCCAAGTGTGGGACCTTGCGAAATCGGAAAAGCTCTCCGGATGAAGGCCGGTTCCTATTCCTCTGTTCAGATGCACACGTAAAATGCAGAGTGTTTACTCAAAACCTCAACTAACTTTCCAAGGAGATAGGGTAAGAAGATGCATAAAAATAAAACCTAAACTAACAGAGGTGATGCACCGAGGAATGAAGAACATATGTCTTGCCAATAAACACAGACCATTAAAATGCAATGCAAGATCATGCACAGATAGCCAAGTTCACAGTGAAAGATCAGGAGGATGCAAATGAACACAGAGAGGGTTGAGAATCATCCAAAGTCATGCATTAATTTGCTCCAAATATTGATACAACACACTGCGAAATGCCAATAGGCAAGGTTGCATTACAATTTCAAATGGGAGGTTTTAACTCCACAAGTTCACCTGCCAAAGAGAAGAAGGGAGGGGCAAAACAAAAATGTCCAACCTTTAGAAAGAAGCCCCTCCTTACAATTTATAGGAGGAAAAAGAGAGGGAGAAGAGAGGAATTCGAAATCTGCCCCAACCACCTCCAGAATGCACTTAACTCATCTCATTATGGTGGTAGGTGAGAACCCTAACAAACCCAAAAAGTGGCGAACTGTATTTTGCATTTTTAAGAACTTGTTCCCACCCAATTAAAGATATCCAGTTGTAGTTAGACAGAGGACCTTGTAAGATTTTTGAAAAGTCCAACCTTGCATGAATCCGAGCTCCCTATCAAAAGTTATGGCCATTTGAATATCTGTGCCAGGGTCTGCTTCTTGTCAGCGCTCAAAATGTTGTGCCTCCTAAAAAGTGCACCATAGGCACATCCATATCTCGTGTCAACATCCTCTTACATGCACCAAGGTACAACTTTTACCCTATCGACACTCTATGTCATGTGCCATTTCTGTGCGCCAAAGCGCAACTTTTTCTGTGTCGACACTCTGTGTCATGCGCCATTTCTATGCGCCAAGGCGCAACTTTTTCTATGTCGACACTCTGTGTCATGCGCCAAGGTGCAACTTTTTCGTGTTGACACTCCATGTCATGCACCATTTCTATGTGCCAAGGCATAAATTTTACCCCGCCGACACTCGTGTCCTACGCCATTTTCGTGCGCCAAGGCGCAACTTTACCCCTGTCGACACTCGTGTCGTGCGCCATTTTCGTGCGCCAAAGCGCAACTTTTACCCCTGTCGACACTCTGTGTCGTCTTTGATTTCTAGATTCTTCCGCTTGTCTATATCTACCCGGGGGGAAAGATATATACAAAAATTTGGTGACTCAAAGGGATCACCTGCCTGCTAGGTAGAAGATCAGTGGCCTTTTAGCAATCCATTGGGCATGGAGTCATAAGCAATAACCTGAAACCAACCTGATATCTGATCCCGAGCCTGATACTACAACTCCTTCTCCGAGAGCACGCTGAACTGTAGAAAACCAACCCAGGAGCAACAAAACCTATGCCAAAGCACTTAGGGAAAAGAAACCTAACTACAACAAGACAATGTGCATACGCACTTAGAGGAATTGAAATCTAGGATAATATTTACAAGGGTAAACCTTTTCCTTTTAGTAGCAATGTTTAAGATGGATTCCGTTAACCGGAATCGGGAGTTCTTCTCCATCCAATGTAGACAATTAGAAGGCATTACTACTTTTACATCCGTGACCATGTAGGGGACACTCCAAATGGCATCAAACTTGGAATGCCTTCTGGTTTTCCCGATCCGTATCCCATTTCAGAACTAGGTCCCCTTCCCTGGAAGGTCTTTACTCTTGCCTTCTTATCAAACCATCTTTTTATCAAGGCTGATTCTTTTCAATTATGCGAAGGCGCATGCTCTCTCCGATTTCCTCCAATTCCATCAACTCGCATACCCGACCTCCATAGGTTTGAACTCAAACAACTCCAACTGCTTTATGAGCTCCAATGCTGGCAATTCTAATGATATAGGCAATACTGCCTCTTTCCCATAGACCAACTTGTAGGGAGAATTACCTGTAGACCTCTTTGGCGTTATCCTGTCAGCCCATAATGCTGATTTTAGCTTTGTATGCCATGTCCTTTGGTTTTCATCCAGAGTCCTTCTGATGATCCTTAGCAAATTCTTGTTTGTGGACTCTGCCTGTCCATTACCCTACGGGTAATAATTTGAAGAGGTCCTCAAATAGATTCCATTCTTGATAGCCCATTCTGTAATCCTGGAACCGATGAATGCCAATGCATTATCTGATATGATAGTGGCCGGCACACCGAACCTGGTCACTATTCCTTCATAAAAGTCTAGTATGTTAGACTCATTTGCTTCTTTGAGCGCTCTTTGCTTCATCCACTTGGTGAAATAGTCTGTTGCTGTGAGAATCCACTTGTGGCCTTGGCTCGAGTTTGGGTTGATGACCCCGATGAAGTCCAATCCCCATTGCATAAATGGTTGGTCAACCAAAATTGGGTGCAATGGGAGCGCTGCTAATCTTTCTTTGCCTGTGAAGAGTGCACATTTCTTGCACTTTCTTATCCATGTATAGCTAGATCCATTTGAAGACTATCGGCCAATAATACCCCGCCTTCATTATCTTGAGAGTACATTACTTGTGGGGAAAAATGTCCTCTAGAATCTCCATCGTGAAAATCTCGTAACACCCTCTCAATTTGACTTGTCCCAATGCACCTCCATAGAACTCCATTGATGTATTTCTTAAACAAAACACCATCAACAAGCACATATGGAATGGCTTGTAATATGAAGTATCTCCTCTTTGCTTTGCTCATTTTTGGAGGGCATAGGCCTGTCTGTAGGAAGTGTATCACATTATGAGTCCAACAGGGGTGGGCACATCATCATTTTCCTGTTCTTGACCATCCTGTAGTACCAAGACAGCCTCTTTTTCATTACCTGCTTCAACTTTTTGACTCAAGGCTAGTTGTTCGCATAGTCCCTTCCCACGTACTAGTTTGGTGACCTTGATCTCGATGTCATATTCCATGACACGAGTTATCCATCCTGCACGTTTCTCATTCAGATCCTTGTTTAGAAGGAAGTCCCTGACTCCCGCATGAGAGACCAATAATTGGATCTTGTTGTTTGAGACTAGGTGCTTGAATTTCTTTAAACTCCCGATCCGAAAGTGCAAAGAACAAATTTACACAGAAATAACTCAAAATAATATTATATTTTTCTATTCATTCAATCTGTGCAATACATTAGGCTAATATATAGCCAATATAATAGACAAACCTCTTCCTATAAAATAGGAACAACTTACCCGTTTATAAACATACGGGTACAACAAAACTCCATGAATAATATATTGTTGAAACAATATATTCTTTCAAACCTAATATTTATAATGTAAACATTAATAATTATTTTCCTAACATTCCCCCCCTTAATGTTTACATGGTACAACATATCTCGTTCACTGATTGTAGCCTGCCACCTCTGTGTGCTCATGATCAACTCCGCAAATGTGCAGCATTGGGCTTGCACAAAACTTGAACATGTGCCAACGCACATTTCTTCCACTGATGGTTTTCTCCGGCTTCTACCAACAACCTTACCAATTGGTTTTGCAGGTGTACCAAAACCTTTCACACTTGGTTTTGCAGGATCACCAAAAACCTTACACACTTGGTTTTGCAGGATCACCAAAAACCTTACACAATTGGTTTTTACAGGTTTACCAAAAACCTTACACAATTGGTTTTTACAGGTTTACCAAAAACCTTACATCATGATTGCTACAATACTTTTGATCAATATTATACAATGTCACTACAAAAGGGAATCATGTAGGAAATATTGCTTTCAAAACTGAACAATCAAACATAATGGAAATGGAAATGGAAATGGAACAATGAGACCATGTTCCCCCCCTCAATGTGAACATTTCACTTATTCAATCCAAAACAGGAACTCTGAAATCATACTGCACACAACAAACTGCAATTCAGAAATGAAAGAAAACTCACACTGCACACCTGTGCCACCAAATCATTTTGTGCGGCCCCGTCGTTGGTGACTGACGAGAGGTCGCTGAATGACCTCCATCCTCCTGTGCCTCCGTCCTCCAGTGTCATGCTGCTAGTTCAGAGAAATGTGCTCAGACTTCTCATTTTATGTAAAAGATGGTCTTTGTATTCTTTAGCTGTCAACCTTTTTCTTTTTAGAGATCTAGGTGGTTCAAATTCACTGTCACCTTCATATCCTTCTTCTAAATTTAGCATAGCTGAATTTTCTTGATCTTGTATATTTTTTATGTCTCTCTCCATGGTAATTGGTTCCATGAGAATACATTGTTTTCTTCTTTTCTTGACCATTGTGAGATAGGTGTCGGATACAACCGAAAATGCACCCCCTTTTTTTTGTTTTTGCGATTTTTAGACGACTCTAACTCTTGATAACAACTAAAAAATCCTAAAATCACCTATATGACATTGAAGGACAATAACACTTAAATTGACACAATGATTCAAAATTTATAATGACCTCTTCACCTTCCAAAATACGACTCTTGAATTTGACTTTTGTCAATACCAAATGACTTTGACGATATACAATCGACATACAATGACAACTTTTGAAAAAGACCCGTTATTTTGACACAAACACTACAATTTTTGGATTTTTACGACTCAAATTTTAGATTACAAAAACCAATTAAATACTAGAAAGTATTTTTGACTCCAACTTTAAAAGGATGACATAAACAATATAAAAATAAACAAATACCTTCAGCATTCAGACTTATGTCGCTATCCATAAATAGCTCTATATACTCAAACGTGTACAGTTTGGATGGTAACTGCATACATGCATTTAAACATGCCTCCAATCTAGCTGCTCTTTCCAACTTCTGACGCATAGATCAGGACGTCTTCACTATGTCCAACTAAACATAAATTTGATCCCACGTGGCTGTTGGAGGCCGCAATTTTTGATAAAACCTTCTCTTTAATCAAACTACAACCGTTTTATGTAAAATGAGGTTGGGCCGATCACTTTTCTTGGAGGAAAAAATGAATCTTGAAGCTGTTTGTAGATGCTGGCTGACAGCAGATAACAATATAGTACGTGGAGACAGTCACTGATCCATTGGCGCATGGGAATGAGACTTGAAATCAGTAGTGCCTGTTGCCTTTCCATGCCATTTGATGCAGACCCGTTGCCATTACCAGACCTCCACGCCAATGAAAACCATATCTCTAGGACTTCGATCCACAAGTTCTTAAGAAAGACGAATTCTACATGCATGGATCACTGCATGGATGAGGTTTTTTTTTTTTTTAACAAATCAATAAAATTTAGCATCTCACTAATAAGTGCAGGGACTATGTAGCAGGAGCACGAGATTTTTCACAGAACACAGGCTGAGTCAATGCGGATCCAACCAAAATTTGACACAGACTTTTGATATTTGAAAGAACACAAAAGCGTTCATTACCTGCCTAGGACTCCCTTGTAGAGAACGACTATGTATTATATCTTCCCAGAAATAATACAAATGGATCTGCGAATGTCTGAGATGTCAAGAAAGAATCTGAGTTCTTTTCCAACTCTGACTCGATGAATACGGTCTTCCTCCCACTGGCAGACACATAATTTGGGACAACAAAACAAAGCCGCCCCTGTAAACAATTATTTCTCCATTGAAGGAATGCAACGCTCTGGTACCAAATGAAAGTGCAGCAACAAATTTACACAGGAAATAACTCAAAATAATATTATATTTTTCTATTCATTCAATCCTGTGCAATACATTAGGCTAATATATAGCCAATATAATAGACAAACCTCTTCCTATAAAATAGGAACAACTTACCCGTTTATAAATATACGGGTACAACAAAACTCCATGAATAATATATTGTTGAAACAATATATTCTTTCAAACCTAATATTTATAATGTAAACATTAATAATTATTTTCCTAACATGATCACTTTGTAAGTACATGCTTTTCAATGAAAGAGTACCTAGTTTCGTATTCCTCCAAGCCTGGATCAAGAAGAAAGCAATCTGGTTGTTCTAATCCTTCTTTGTTTTGTTGTGCCAGGATTACGTAAATTGTGTCTCCACCACCAAAGGCATATAACATGAAATCCTTGGAGAAGTTT
Source organism: Taxus wallichiana var. yunnanensis (assembly GCA_018340775.1). Lineage (NCBI taxonomy): Eukaryota > Viridiplantae > Streptophyta > Pinopsida > Cupressales > Taxaceae > Taxus > Taxus wallichiana. The sequence goes on along the minus strand of CM031243.1, from coordinate 47,145,152 downwards.
GGATTGACGAGAGTTGGAGCTTGAGATATAGCCTCTTTTATTGCCTCAAAACTTGCCTTGCCTTCAGATGTCCACTTAAATGCCATGCTCTTCTTCAACATCAGTGTTATTGGCTTTACGAGAGCTGCAAAGTTTGGAACAAACCTGCGGACAAAATTGATCCTTCCTAAGAAGCTTTAAAGAGCCTTCTTATGACTTGTGCAATGGCAACGCTCGAATTACTTCAACTCCTTCTCGGGTCAATCATCAATCCCTCCTTTGAAACAATATGGTGAGAATTTTTCCTCATGAGCCAAGAATATGCATTTTTTGGGATTCAATGATACCCCAAATCTTCTGCACCTCTGAAATACCTGCCTCAGATGAAAGAGGTGATCCACTGCATTTTTGGAGAATACAGTGATGTCATCAAGGTATATCAAAACTATTTTATTGATCAACCCCTTGAATGCCATATCCATTGCCCTTTGGAAAGTGGCTCCAGCATTTGATAGCCCAAATGGCATCTTCTTGTAGGCATAGGTGCCCCATTTGGTGGTGAAAGCCGTCTTGAACTGGTCATCTTCCTTCACCATTACCTGATTATACCCTGAGTAGCCATCTAGGAGAGAGAATCTCTCCGAACCGGATACTACTTGCAATATTTGTTCCATTGAAGGAAGTGGGTAATGGTCTTTGAGAGATGCCCTGTTTAGGTCTCGGAAATCTACACACAACCTGATTTCTCCACTCTTCTTCCTGACCGGAACCAAGTTTGCAACCCAGCTTGAGTGCTTGATCGGGAATATAATGCTTGCCTCTATTAGCTTATTTAGCTCTTTCTTCATTAGAGGCTCAATGTGAGGGTTGACCGGTCTCTGCTTTTGCCTGATGGGCTTAGCATCTAGATCCAATTCTATGGTATGTTGTGCCAAATTTGGATTGAATCCTCTTAAGTCTTCATAGCTCCAAGCGAAGACATCTGGAAATTCTTGGCAAAGTTGTATGAAATCTGATTTCTCCTGCTCAGTGGCCACTTTGCCAATTTGAAGTGTTTTGCCTTCCCCAACCGGAATTGGCTCTGAATCTTCTCTTGACCTGTATGTTAGCCTTTTCCTTATGGAACTGGTCGTTAGGGTTGAAGATAGACTCCAATGTTACTAAACCCTTAGGAAGCTTGTTTTTCCGTAGCTGCACTACTTGATCCCCATACTGCTACTCTAATCTATCCTGATTCCTAGCTGAGAATTCAGCCTCTTCTTGTAAGAAATTGACGATTTGTTGATCGTTCTCAAACACCTGCTAGCTTGTGTTATTATCTGGAACTACTGGCCTCACAATCACATGGATATGTGGCTGTGTTTTTTCCCTTTTGATGTTGTCAACCACATCAAACATTGCTCCAACAGCTGCGAGCCTATCCGCGGCTTCATTTTTCTTCCTGGGTATGGACACGATGTTGAAAGCTTTGAAATCCTCAATGAGGTCCCATACCCTGTTCTTGTAGTTCTTTAGCAGTTCATTCTTTGTAGCATGTTGTCCCCTGACTTGATTGATGATCAGCTCGCTATCCCCGAACACCTGCAAGTTCTTTATGCCCTTTTTCCTAGCCCAATGAAGTCCATGAATCAAGGCCTCATATTCAGCTGTGTTGTTTGAACAAGAAAACTAGAAACGAAAAGCTGAATAATATTTGATGCCTTGAGGTGAAACAAGCATAGCTCCTCCTCCTGCACCTTGCCTACTCCTTGATCCATCGAAAAATAATTTCCATACCTCATTGTCATCCTTATGGTTTGGTTTGGTGATGCTAGGAATAGGTTGGTTTTCTTCATGTATGCAATAGACTCCTAGCTCAGATTCTTCTACTTCTTGGTAGGGATCAAAAGCATGTACCTTGCTTTCCCATTCATCAAGAGTCAAATCTGGAATGCTTCCAACTTTGGTGTCAGCTTCATCTATGTTTGGATAATCTTCTTGATCAAATGCTGAACAGTTGGCATTGATTTGGCTTGGAGTATGAGGCTCAATATGAAAGTTTGCAATTGGTTCGGATCTGATTGTGACCTTAGTACCATATCTTGTTCTGAACAACATGTGTGACCAATCAGCAGATAAGTAGCCTCCAATTTTGGCTGTGAAATCCCTTGATAAGCATAGGGCAAAGAGTGGTGGAAAATCTATCACTGACACATCTTGTAAAACGGTAACGTTGGGGCACGTATGCAAGGTAAGATTCAAACCTTTAATTACTCCCACGGTTTCTACTGCTGTCCCATCCAATTGCACTACCCCCTTTGATATGACTTCATATTGGAGACCCAGCTGATCAGCTATTTGCTTGGGCATGACAGAACTACTTGCCCCAGAATCAATCATGCAATTGTGTACTAATTTATCCCCGATGATTAATGAAACATAGAATGGAGGGGGTTTCAAAACTTTACCTTGTTGTCCTCCATGATTCCCTTCAGGCTGAGCAGCATTTGTGAGGACCTTCTCTTGCATATGGGCCTGCTGGTTCGAAGTTGACCAATTCTTCATGGCAGCTTGTAGAAGATCTCTTTGTCCTGGGATGGATAAAGATTCCCACATTGATATATTCACATTCGTCTTCTTCATTTGATCAATGATGCTAAATGGGGACGAAAGATCTCTTTGCTTTGTCCTTTGGCCTGTACATTCCTTTCTTGCGCATGGGTAGCAACAACTGGCATTTGAGTTGGTTTAGAAGGTGGTTTGGGCTGTCCTTGCATGTTTGGAACTGTATTTTTCTTACCAACACCTTGTGGAGTGATGGAAGGTTGTAGATCACTTGGGGCCAATGACTGCCCTTCACCAATATTCCTCTTCTTTGATCTTGTGTTAGCTGCTACATTCTGAGAAATTGTTTGATTCATGCCACAAAATCCTCACTTGCTAATTCGCAAGTGTGATATCATTTGTACTGTGTTTCTTTGAGATGTCCCTTGTTGCTGATTTGTTTCTTGACTCGCTTCACCCTCAATGCCGATTTGTCACCATCTCAAAGCGGTTCTGCAAGGCTCCTAAACCACTGCAAAGCCTTCCCTTTGAATGAAGATGCCAGCAATTTGACAGCAACATCCATTTCATTTATCTCATGGATTGCACAAACGTTGGCGATGTCTTTGACATGATCACCAGGAGTGGTATGATTTTCTCCAATGAAAAATGGAATGTTCTTCAATGCTGCAATTGGAACTAGATTCTGTGCATTAAGGGCAAGTGGACTGCTACCGGTGAAATTGACAAAGGGATTCGGTGGTTGCGCCATTCTGATTGGCCTGAGAACCCTTGTTGATGTGAGAAAAGGTCTACTAGGTGGAGGTGTAGACAAAGTCTTGTTAGGTGGAGATGGTGATCTTTGTGGTCTTCTTCCTCTTCTTCCTATGCTTGGGTGATAGCTGCAAGTGAACGAATAGCCCCTCTTCTTGAGTATCAGACTTGGTTTGAATTCTTCTCATATGCCTGGGAAACTTTTGCTACTACACCACTGAATTCTATCCCTTCGGAGTCGCCAGATGTGTTAGAAAGTGAGCCTCAAAAGGCTAGATTCTGCCAAGTTACACACCAAACCTGACAATATTTAAACTCAAAATTTTGAAATACCTATGTTTTTGAGAATTTAGGGTTTGGAATTTGATTTGGAATGACAGTCCTGAAAACCCAAAAATGTCAGACTTTTGAAATCCCAAAATCCGAAATACCAAAAACCATGAAATTTTGAAAATCAAAATTTCAAAAAAACTAAGAATACCCTTTTGAAGATTATCCCCCGATCTATCAACTGGTGAAATTTTGACTTGTTTTGAGCAAGTTAAGCCCTTGAAAATTGATTTCAAAGTTAAGCCTGAAAGGTGAAAATATGAAATTGTAAAGCCTGCAATTTTTTAAGTCCGAATTTCTTGAAAATTCCTTCAAATCCATGGAATGACCTCTTGGTCCCACCGGGCGTGCCAAAACTATTGATGGCGAATCGCTGCACCCCTGAGTGTCTGCAACACGATGGGTTGAGACTCTCAGTGCGATTGCATAACATGGAGCTTTTCCCAAGTGTGGGACCTTGCGAAATCAGAAAAGCTCTCCGGATGAAGGCCGGTTCCTATTCCTCTGTTCAGATGCACACGTAAAATGCAGAGGGTTTACTCAAAACCTAAACTAACTTTCCAAGGAGACAGGGTAAGAAGATGCATAAAAATAAAACCTAAACTAACAGAGGTGATGCACCGAGGAATGAAGAACATATGTCTTGCCAATAAACACAGACCATTAAAATGCAATGCAAGATCATGCACAGATAGCCAGGTTCATAGTGAAAGATCAGGAGGATGCAAATGAACACAGAGAGGGTTGAGAATCATCCACAGTCATGCATTAATTTTCTCCAAAGATTGATACAACACACTGCAAAATGCCAAGAGGCAAGGTTGCATTACAGTTTCAAATGGGAGGTTTTAACTCCACAAGTTCACCTGCCAAAGAGAAGAAGGGAGGGGCAAAAAAAAATGTCCAACCTTTAGAAAGAAGCCCCTCCTTAAAATTTATAGGAGGAAAAGAGAGGGAGAAGAGAGGAATTCAAAATCTGCCCCAACCACCTCCAGAATGCACTTAACTCATCTCATTATGGTGGTAGGTGAGAACCCTAGCAAACCCAAAAAGTGGCGAATTGTATTTTGCATTTTTAAGAACTTGTTCCCACCCAATTAAAGATATCTAGTCGTAGTTGGATAGAGGACCTTGTAAGCTTTCCGAAAAGTCCAACCTTGCATGAATCCGAGCTCCCTGTCAAAAGTTATGGCCATTTGAATATCTGGGGCAGGGTCTACTTCCTATCAGCGCTCAAAATGTTGCGCCTCCTGAAAGTGTGCCATAGGCACATCCATATCTGTGTCGACATCCTCTTGCATGTGCCAAGGCGTAACTTTTACCCTGTCGACACTCTGTGTCGTGCGCCATTTTCGTGTGCCAAGGCGTAACTTTTACCCTGTCGACACTCCGTGTCATGCGCCATTTCTCGTGCGCCAAGGCGCAACTTTTACCCTATCGACACTTTGTCGTGCACCATTTTCGCCAAGGCGCAACTTTTTCTGTGTCGACACTCTGTGTCATGCACCATTTTCGTGTGCCAAGGCGTAACTTTTACCCTGTCGACACTCTGTGTCGTGCGCCATTTTGTGCGCCAAGGCGCAACTTTTTCTGTGTCGACACTCCGTGTCATGTGCCATTTCTGTGCGCCAAGGTGTAACTTTTACCCCTGTCGACACTCGTGTCGTCTTTGATTTCCAGATTCTTCCGCTTGTCTATATCTACCCGGGGGGAAAGATATATACAACAGTACTCTTTTCACTCTAGAACCATATGAATAGTAGTATGAAACCGAGATTAAATAGCTTACCCAAAGTGTGTGATTTAGTGTCTACACTTAATAAAGGTTAAATATACATTGATATAATTATCATGTGATTATGAAAACATGATGAGACTGTTAAATGCAAGTTGATGTGCTTAAGATGAAATTGGGGAAATATTAATTCTTGGAAAATGGGAACTTGTTATCTTTACTATTTTGGAAAACTAAGTTGATAATTGTAATTATAAATTTGGGATGTAAAATATTTTGACTGATTTTGTTAGTAAGGAAAAAAATAATATTGTGTTAATTAATCTAATTTAATTTTCAAGTTAGATCAATGTGATTGAGGTCTTCCATATTGTGATATAACTCGTTGATTTCATTAGATCATTGTGAAGGGTATATGAATTTATTATATGATACTTGATTTACTCTTATTAAATCAAACAGTAGAAATACAATTATTTCCTAATGAAACCATTAGAAAAAGTGATGTGAATCCATGCGAGTTATTTTAGAGCTGACCAAGTACATTGTTTTACTTTTTTTTTTCGGTTGTAGGGTTGAAAGGAACTTTGAGTTGATAAAATAAAGGATGACTTGACTTGCATTGATTATAGTATACATATTTCTAAGGATGAAAATAATGTACTCGCATTTGATTTGAAAAGAGAAAGATTTTCTTGTGATTGATAAAAGGTCATTGGGCCTAATGTATACTTAGCTATCTTTGATAGTCTCTTTTCGACTATGTATTATCATTATTATTTATTAAATCAAAGATGTTGATTTATGCTTCAAGCTTGCTTAATTGGTATTTAAGTAGTAATCTTATTGATTTAGATATCTTTACAAATATTTAATTGTTATCGAAAAAATAAATATAGAATACAATAGAATGGAACAAAATGAAGACAAGTTTGTCTAATAAATATGTATCTCTCCCCTTAGGTATGAAATAGTGTGAATTACACTTTGTTGTCTTATTGACCTCAACTTCCGTAAGGATGATAAGTACAAATGAGGTAAAAAAATAAACAAAAAGAAATGTAAGCAAGAACTTATGGATGTATATTAAAAATATATGTTTAAGTGATGAAATTATAGCTTTTAACCTTAAATAACTAAGATGGTATGAATCAACTTATATGATTGAGTCATTGAGATTTTAAATGCTTTGTCTTTTGTTGGAAACACCTTTAACTTCAAAATATTAAGTTGTATTGTCGTATGAACAAACCTAACCTAGTGTAAAATAGTGTGAAATAAGATACGATGTTAAGTAACAAGGTACAAAATTACATTGTGAACTCATAAAAGGTACATATGTACATATCTGTCCTAAGTAATCTAATAGGCATTAATGAACTTTAAATAATCCTATGAAATGGTTTCAAGTCTTGTGCTTGACTAAACATAACTCATGATCGTAAATTGATATAATTGATTGTCATACAGTAAGAGGTGTATACATCATTCAACGACTCGTGCAGATCATTGCATACCTCTAACATGATTTTGAAAACATTACAAAACTTAATTAACTGTTATTAGGATTCAAAGTATGATAAATAGTAATCGAGGAAGGAATCATGACACAACCTTCGTGTCATGCGATTCATACCCGTACCAGTTTAGGATGGCTACAGGAGAGGGACAAATGTGTAATGACTTGGGTCATTACGTGAATGTACCTTTTCTTATAGGGATCATGAAGTGATGTAGGCATGAACCATATGGCCCGGATGATGAGTAATTGTTATCTCTCAAAAGTTCACCCTATAGAGAGATGGCTGCAGGTGTTCTAAGCTTGCAAAATTTATCTCTCTCTTTCATAGATACAATTAAAACACCTTAGGTCTGTAGGTATACCTATTTTTAGGTGAGTCTCTCGGTATCAAGGCTGGTTCCTTATTGATGTATCTTAAACTAATTTTATGGGGTATGAGGGTAAAAGAAGACTGTAAAAATATTTTAAACTGAGGTGATACACCAAACTTGTATGAGGTATTTGATTGAGTACATGCACAATTGATATGGGAATGAATTCTTGATGCACAAGCCAACAATTTTATGCTAGAATATTAAAGGCAAACACTTTGATGTATTGAGGGAAAGTATCATAACAATATTGCTAAGTTAAACATACACATTAATATCATGCAAAAATTACTGAATTTTACAATAGGGTAAGATGATTAATCAGGGAATTCAACATTCACAAGATTAATGGAACATACACAAGACTGCAAATAATTGGAAAGACAGAAAATACTTCTCATTTAGAGGAAAAACTGGAAAAATATGCTTTAGCACTCCTGTATCTAAAATTCCTCTCGTTTGTGCTTTGCCAAGGCACACAATATATAACAAAAAATTATTCCCCCACCCTCCTAAAAATAGAATGAAATTGTACTCGCACATGCATCCTATTTTTATCCTTTATCTATTAATAATTAAAGCAATAAAAATAAGGAAGTTAATACAAAGAGACATTAATAGCCTTGGTTACATCTTAGTCAAACTATAGTTGACTGTTCTATTTTAAAGAAAAGTATGGGTGAAATAATTTGCTAATAATAAATCTTTCTTGATGAGCAAGTCTCCTTCCTTGTGCATGTAAATTTGTCTTCTTGTCTGTTTTGTCCTTTTGTGAAGGTATGTAAAAATACTCCTGTGCAAGAAAATAAATACTTTTGATCTCCAATACTTAGAAAAATTATTCACCTCACTGTGGGGACCACTTGGGAGCACATGTGGAATCATAATCAACTCTTATTTGTGAAAAATAAGGTAATCAAGTATTCAAAAGGTTGCTTGCATTCTGATGTTGACCTCTGCTCTATCCCTTGTGATAACATGGAATTTTTTCATTCCAAGTCATGTTCAATCCATCACAATCAGTGGGACCACCTGTGGTTGTGAGCACTTGTATTCGTTGGGTTTGGCCACTCTTGTGGACTTAGCACATTACCATGGTTTTAGAAAACACATGGAGTTACTTTGTAAAAGGCTACCATGCCATACTCAGCCACCTTTGATTAACACATGACCATGCAATTACTTGTTGGCTTTTGGAATATTCGGTGCTAGGACTATAGTTGAGATCCCCTTTTGATATGTCAAATGCAATAATTTTAATATAATATGGGTTGGCCCCCTCGTGACGATGACTCACCCCTTTATCATTGTGTCGGTGGCATATGAAACCTAGGTCGAGTTTGCTTTGAAAGTTGTAATTGATTTCAAGTGTTGATCTTTGTACTATTGGATCTTAGGCCATCGATCTCGTACCCATGGTTAGGGTTTCAACCCTACAATTAAGGTGGTCGGTGGCATCCGACCATGGTGGTTTGCATTGATTTTGGAGATCAATTTGAGGATGTTGATCTTGCGTACCTTTTCTTCTCTACCTTTGATTCTCTGACTGTGGTTGAGTTTCATTTAACTCATCTCTCAAGCTCATGTGGTAAAGGTCAATCAACCTTAATGATCACTTCATTTGGTTTTCTAGCTTATAGGAGAAGCCTTGATAATGTTTTTGGCTCGATGCCATTGTTGAAGCCTTTCGAGCTTGGATCCTTTGCAAAAATGGTTCTCTGTCATTCTTTCTTCTTTTGAACTCTCTGCAGGGTCTTATGGCTGCCATTGTTGAGAACTTGAAGCTCGAAATTGTGTTATTATTTGGTCTCTGCAAGTTTTTCTATGAACGTGAAAACTTTGTTCTATGGTTCCTTGCTCGATATTTGAGTTCTGAAACTTTATTTCTGCTATGGATATTTCTTTGAGCTTCGTGAATTTTCTGTAGCAAAAAGTGGCCGCCGTCTTCATGGGTTTGAGCTCGGATCTGTGAGGTTTTTCTGGTTTCTATACCTTTATGCATCTGTATCTTATCACCTCTGATCTCTTTTGAGTTTTCTGAGTGAATGGTTGATGTTCATCATTTTTAGGGTAACCCTCGAGCTCGGTTCCCGACTGTGAATACATTTTTTGAGTCTGTGGAACTCTATGAGGTTTGTGGACACCATTTATGTTCCTTTCAAGCTATGTTTACTTCGTAGTAAAAGAATGGCCGCCATTGTCGACCTCTGTCGAGCTCGGTTCTCTTGCTATGTGCATCACTATTTGATGAGGGATGGTAAGTCTTGATCTCTAAGCATTACAACCACTTCGTCGTTGCCATTTTGAATTTCAAGATACTGATACTTCATTCTTTCTGGGCATTATCTTTGTGATTTTGTGGTTCCCTTGGAGATTTCAAGTTGAGACTCATTCTGGGTCCTCGTTTTTCCACTTTGAATTTGATGATCTTTCGAGGGTTTGATAGCTCCAATTTAATCGATGAGTTCTTGTTTCTTACTTTGATTTCTTGATACCCATTAATGGGTTTTTTGATCAAAGCTAGGATCTGTACCTTTCTTCCTTGAATACTACAACTTGAAACTGATTTCAATGGGAATGAAAAATTTCTGAAGTAATTGAATCTTTCTTTAACCTTGGATATGCATGAGTTTTCTTATTCAAAGCTCCTCTACTTGTGTTTGTGTTCTGAACACTAAATGGGATCTATTTACTTGCTACTTACATTCATTCCTTTGAGTTCTTTGCAAAACTTAGATGAACATGTAGTGGTTATGCATGAATGACCCATTTTCTAGATCTGTATCTGCATATATATTTTCCTTTTGTGGCTCGAATCATTGCTTTTAAACAACTTAGATCTAGATATTCCTCCTTTGATATGGGTATTTAATCCATTCTTTTGCTTGAAGATGGAGATTTTGTGTTCTAAAACTATAGATGCCTTCTCCACTAGCTTTTCAAGTTCTGAGATGGATTCTTTTACATTCTTCTCTATATGAGCTTTCTATGAGCTGATTCCTTTTGGAGCTTCCTCTAATCATTCTTCATTTTCTTGATTTTGTTAATCATGGCTCGGGGATGACATTACTTCCACTCATCATAGCATTGTTCACCATTCTCATTTATGTTTTGACATATTTGCACTCCTTAGTGAATTTCTGTTCATACCTATAAAATCTGGGAAATTACATTATCTCTAAGTCTGCATCTGTATCTTATCCTTGTCAGTTCTTATTGCTTCTAAAAATCTCCATATTTATGCTCTGTTTCACCTTTTAAGCCTCCCTGGTTGATTTATCTTGGCTCTTTGTTGTCTAGATGAGTGTATTAGAGTCATCTAAAAACTTCTATCTTCTGAACATGTTCACTTAATTTCTTTGTATATTCATAAAAATTGTTTTAAATCTTGTAACTGACCATTAAATTCTAGACATACTGAAACAATGCTTTTGTTCTTTAAACCGTACCTATTTGATTCTCACTTTGGTGAAGCATGACTATTTGATAAATTATATCTCCTTTGATTGTTTGTAGTGAACTTGATCTTAATCTTTTCTTGATCTGATTCCTTGCTTAAATAGTTGTACTTCCTTGATATTGTAGCATTTATGTGCACTCATATTTGCTTCATTTGAAAATTGTACTTCTAGAATGGCTGCAATTTGTAAGATTACCTTGAAGCTCCATTTTTCTTCAGTTGTTAAGCTATAATGAGTGCTCCAAAGTTCTTCACCTTGATGACTAAAATTATAGTTCCATTTATTTTCTACTTAAATACTGTATTTGATCTTCATTACAACTTTCTAATGCATCTTTGGAAAATTCAAAATGTCAATTTTATATGGCGAAGCCCCTGCCAAATTTTTCTAAGATTTCCTCTTTTATTCTGTTTCAGCTGTAATCTTATCTTTCCAGTTAACTTTAGCCTTTATATTCTGATTCTTCTGCTTCACCTTTGAGTTGTATTCTGAAACATGTACTTTATCTTTGAGTGAAAGTAAGCATGCCAGTCTCTCCTCTGATCTGCACTGTAACTTCTTCTATTTCTAGAATAGCTACTAAACTTTGAGTTGCATTCTTCCTTCATACCAAGTATGTACTTGTGATTTATTCCAATCTTGATGTACCATAGGATAGAAGTCATTAAACTCTGCAATCTTTATCTAACAGTGAGGACTGTAAGACATGATTTATTTTCTTCTTGACTGTAACCTGTACCTGTACACTTAAGAAAATAGTTAGAAAATATTTAGGCTTTTGGCCTCTCTTGTGTTCCATGGTTTTTATTTTCTTCTCTCTCCTTATTTCTGAGTGAGTAAATCATGTATGTTGTTACAGAAAAGTACTTTATCAGTTGTGCCTTTGATCTTCATGTAATTTATATCTCCTATTGTTAAGAGATCCATCTGCACAAATCTGGATAGTATAGGAATATGGATTAACCCTGAGCTCATAACTGATAATTTTCTCTTTTCTATTTTTAGGTACAGTGCTTTCTACCAAGCAATGAAGATGATGATGGAACAAAGCTGGAGCTGGAGATACATCAACCACAACGAAATAAACCCCCAAGGAAATGATGGGTTCATTCATACTCTTCTACTTTATTTTTCATGCATATGTACCTCTTACTTCAGTAGCTATATTTTAATTTTCAGTTACATCCCACGGCTTGTGTGGGAACATTTGAAATTCCTTATGAATAAAACATTGAATTCTGAAATTGATTTTTGTATTTCTTTCTACATTTCAGATTTCTATATGGATTGTATGATGAATTAAACAACTCAATAATATAATTGAATATCTTAATCACGAAGGAAAGAACCTTAAAGACTACCTGTAACATTTAGTAATGAACTCTGATTGCTAAAATCTATAGTTATGATTGTTGTTCCAAAGCTTAACATTCTGCAATTCAATGTCTTCATCAGGATAACACATATGTCCTTTGGGGCTTTGTGTTCTTTTGCTGAAGATAGTCATGAAATTACAGACTATGTGATCTATTACGTTTTGTAACAACACACATAGCTGCAGATTTCATGTAATCATTAATTAATTCAAAAGAAACAATATGAACTGAAAGAACCTCCCTAGTTTAGGTTCACTTCACCAATGCCATCCATCGTAATGAAGTTTTGAGTTGCCCATTTTTGCACAAGTGCAAAAATTGTCAACAATAATGATGTTTGTAACTTTGGTGATTGAACTTATTAATTAATTATTACTTAAGTTGATGAAAAATAAAATTAATAAGTAAACAACGGAAAATAATCCTAATACTTGAATGGGATGGTCATGTGTGGTGAATAAAAGGATAGGTTTCATGCGCTTTATGTGTAGTCACGAAACTAGGCTTGCTAGCACAATGCCAAAACTATGCGCATAGTATTGCAAATGAATGATTGCATTTTCTGTCACCATTTCTTATTTTAAATTGTGTTGTGAGTGGGAAGATGACACTAATAAGATACACATGATTCTCTGTACCTTTAAAAAGGTCTAACCAAATGATATACTGGGTATATTGGCTCGTGTAGAGCATTAAAGAGGATCGGTAGGATCTCGTAAACCATTACGATTACATATGGTTATCATAGGTTGTAAAGATTGATTCTAAACATTAAATAATTCTAGATTTTAAACACCGTGTGTTAAAATCATTAAAGTCATCAAGATAATTAAATGGGTGAAACAAAAATTTTCCCTTAGTTTGATGAATCGTGATATAGAGTATTACAAGTAAATATAAAATTATTGATTAAAATAAGGATTGGTTAGTATCTTGAAGCTTGCACAATTGTAGTTTCGATGTCTTGAAATGCACCCTTTGCGTGAGAGTTCCGCTCCATTTTTACATCTTGCTTCAACATGGCATATAATGGCTTAACAAGCTTTTCAAAACGAAATATAAACTTCCAAACAAAATTAATCTTACAAAAATTGATCTCACTCTGTTTACTATTTCAACTAGGAATTTTGGAAATAACTTATTCTCTATTAGGATCTATAGTTATACCTTCCTTAGTGATGATGTGTCCCAATATTTTACCTTCGATTACAAAAATCATGCTCTTCTCGGGATTTAGGGAGATACCATATTACTTGCATCTATCCAAGATTTTCTCTAAATGTTGATGATGTTGATACATGCTTTTAGAAAACATTGTTAAATCATCCATGTAAATAACAATACATTTACCAATTAAACCTTAAAAGTATTCATCCACATATCTTTATAATGTGGCTCTTGAATTTATCAATCTAAATGACATTATTTTATAAGAAAAATTTCCCCATTTTGTAGTGAAAGGTATCTTAAGTCTTTCTTGTTCATCTACCAATACTTGGTTGTAACACGATAATCCATCTAAAAAGGACATCATCTCCAAACCACTAGCCATTTAAAAAATATAGAAGAGGATGGTTGTATTTTGCCGAGGTTTTGTTTGAGTTTTTAAAATCAACATGAAATTTGATCTCACCATTCTTTTTCCTAGAAGGGACCAAGATTTCTATCCACTTGGAGTGTCTAATTTGGAAAATGATGTGAGTAGAGATTATCTTTTAGAAATTTTTGTATGTGGTCAAATCAAGGATAAGATTAAGCAATTTTTGTATTTATCTAAATGGTTTACAATTTTCCTTAAGATTTATTGTGAGTGTCATAACTTTAGGATCACGATTTTTAAGATCTTCATATGACCAAGAAATGACATTTTTGTATTTAGTCAAAAAAATATTTCATTTTTTTCTTATTCTTAAGAGGTACATACCTTCCCCATGATGAGATTTTGTGGATTACTAACTGTTCCTAAATTTAGAATAACAATTTCCTAAGACTCAAAGTTTTACGTTATATGCCCTGTCAAGAGGAATGTATAAATCAAAGAATCTTTCTAAAGCGACCAAAACTTTGGGGATGTTTTGTATTCTAGTTTCAATATTCCATCATCATCCCGGGTAGGATGATATTATTTTACCTCTTTAAACTCATTTTTCCTATTCTGTTCATCTAACACCCGAGGCTAAAAACATCAAAATTAGTGAGGAAGTGCATAAGTTACTCGATCATCAAAAAATTGAAAATTATCCACATTATTTAGTTGTGATGGATAAGGAGATATTTCCATTGAAATTTTCTCTTTGGGATCACTTAAAAGGATATAATATTCTGTAGTAGTGGATTAATGGTCAAAAATCTTATTTTCTTCTGCGTAGGGACCACTAGTTTTAAAGTCTTAAAATGATTCAATCAAATCCCATGCCCTATGCATTTACTTCTTTAGATAAGAAAACTTGCATTGAAACTTACCCTTGACTTGATTTACAAATAAATCTAAATCTCTAATGGTAACCAAAATTTTGACACTATGTTTTAATGCAAACATCATTCCTAGAACTTAGAATTCATATTCTACCATATTATCGATGCATGGAACCTAAAAAATTATTTGAAATATGATGTTATCACCTGAAGGGATAATGACTAAAACCCCATCTCCAGAGCCTTGTTTGGACCTTTCACCATCAAAGTGCATTGTTTGGATGTCATTTACATCATTTTGTGGAAATGGTTTTTGTTTATGATCATATTTGATAGTGAGAGCATACACACGAATGTTTGAAGCAAAAAAATTGATGCTCTCACTCTTTTACATTATATTATATGATCATATGATTCATTCCAAATTTTCTATCCACTCTTATTTGAATTTATAATCCTCTCCATGCTAGCTACATATGTGAACATTCGGTTGACATATATCCATTCAAGGATTTTGACCAATATCTACTTAATAAAATTCCATATGCTTGGTATGTTAACCACTTATATGTCTATGAAGTATTGTATTATTGGTTCAAAAGTTAATTTCATATGGTCATTCATGTTAGGAATATTTGCTTTAGTGCTCACATTTGTTAGCATTATATTGTGTAGAATTATTATTAAAATGAGTTAACATAAAATAACTCATTTAATAATAATATAGTAGTTTAGAATAAATTAATACAATCTCATATTGAGTTGTATTTTATTATTGTACGTGAGTTGTAGTACAACTCACTAGAGATTTTAGGGAACTAGTAGAGATATTATGTGAGATATGTGGATCATGGAGAGATAAAGGGGATTCATGATGTGAGTTGACTCCTCCTTTGTAGGAGATAAAATTTCTATATATTGTAACCTCTCTACAATAATAAATTGATCCAAATGAATTGATTTTATGTGTTAAATCTATATTTTAGTCAAAATGTTATTTAGTGCAATCTAATACTGAAATAATATTTGGTATCAGAGCAGGTGGCTCTTGGCTGTGCTCTATGGAGTTTTACATTCAAACGATTCTGATTTTTTAAAATACGTCTGGTAAATTGCATTTTTCTCCAAAACCCAGAATCCAAATTATGTAAAATTTTGAGGGTTTGATTATTCAGATTTTGGGCACGATCTGTCAAAAAATTGGAAAAACCCAGTTCTTGGTTACAGAGAAATGAAGAAATCAATATTGGAGTAGCAGCTACGTTGAAGCTCATGAGATAGCAGCTGTGTTTGATAAAAAGTAAGTCTCTATTTTTGTTGTATCAAGTTTATTAAATGATAAGTCTTTGATTCATCTGTAAGATTAATAATAATAGTGAGGTCTTATGTTTTTATTGTCTATAGTCAATTTGTAAAGGACGCATTTTCGGGGTAACCGACGTCTTCTATTGTTGAAATGGATATTCCATTAGAAAAATTTACTGGTTTTAACTTTCACACATGGAAAGTTAAAATTCAAATGCAACTAATGAATAAAAACTTATGGGGAATAGTCAGTGGTAAAGAAACACAACCCACAGATGCAAGTAAGTTACTTGAATGGCAAAGTAGAGATGATAAGGCCAAAGCCATCATTGGCCTTGCACTTTCAGATTCGAACTACACTATGTAGATTTGGAAAAGTCATCCACTGAGATTTGGGAAAATTTGAATAAGTTGTTTGGTGCTAAAGCGGTTAATGCAAAATTTTCCTTAAAATTATGCTTATTCAAATTAAAAATGAGTGAAGGAACTACTATGTCTAGTCATATAAATGATCTCAGATCTCTCATGAGGCAACTAGCAGAAGTTAAAGCACCAGTTGATGACGAAGATGCTAAAGCTATTTTATTGAATAGTTTGTCTTCAAAATATAACAATGTTGTTTTCACTCTTGGTCAAATGCCATCTCAGTCCTTGGAAGACATGATCTCAGCTCTCCTAGCAGAAGGAAAAAGAGCAATATCAGAAGATGCAGAAGAAGAAAGTGCAATGTACTCAAAGAAAAATCGTAAAAAATTGACAAAAACAAGGATGAAGTTGAATGTTTTTATTGCAAAAAAGGGCACACATCTTGGTTTTGTAAGGCTCGAGCTAATGATATCCTCAAAGGAAAACTCAAAACAAATGAAGCAAATGTAGCTAATGAAAAAGAACCATCCAACGAGGAAGAACTGATAAAGGAAGAACCAACAAATGATGATAGTGGTTATAATTATGAGGATTTTCTATACTAAGTGAATAAATTCCTGATTGGAGGATGGAGGCAATGGAGGAAGGAGGTCAATCAATGACCTCTCACCAGCCACAAGCGACGGGGCTGCACAATGAAGTTGTGGCATTTTTTTAGTTGTGTGTTTGATTTCCGCTATGTGAAAATAAGAACAGATGGATCATACCTGTTCAAAATTCTAATGTGTGAGCAATTTATTTTATTTTCCCTTAGATGTAAGAAGGTGGTGAGAGCTAAAAGAGTATTGTTATATCTAGGTTGTTGGTTGACCTTATAAAACCATCATTTGTTATGGTTGTTGGTTAACCACATGTAAAACCATCATTTTTTTGTAGGTTGTTGGTAAACTAAGTGTAAAACCATCTTGTTTGTTTGTAGGTTGTTGGTAAACTAAGTGTAAAACCATCATGGGTATTTTTAGGTTGGTGGTTATCCCAAGTGTAAAACCATCATTGGAGTTGGGTAGCAGTACAAGATAATGTTTTCCCCATGTTTGCACTAAGGGGGGAATGTTAGGAATATTTTCTTTAGTGCTCACATTTGTTAGCATTATATTGTGTAGAATTATTATTAAAATGAGTTAACATAAAATAACTCATTTAATAATAATATAGTAGTTTAGAATAAATTAATACAATCTCATATTGAGTTGTATTTTATTATTGTACGTGAGTTGTAGTACAACTCACTAGAGATTTTAGGGAACTAGTAGAGATATTATGAGAGATATATGGGATAGAAATTGAGTGATATGTGGATCATGGAGAGATAAGGGGGATTCATGATGTGAGTTGACTCCTCCTTTATAGGAGATAAAATTTCTATATATTGTAACCTCTCTACAATAATAAATTGATCCAAATGAATTGAGTTTGTGTGTTAAATCTGTGTTTTAGTCAGAATGTTATTTAGTGCAATCTAATACCGAAATAATAATTCAATAGCTCTCAAAAAATCTTACATATTAATTTTCCATTTGAACCACTCTCTTATTGGACTTGATTGACGTCAATTCCATTTTTTTGTAAATCGTTTCAGTGTGACATTCACTAAAGCTCCTGAATTAACTAATTAGTTATACACATTCTTAACATAAATCCTTCATGTTAGAAAAAGGTAGACCTCAATTTTATCTTTATATAAAGCTAAATTAGTGTGAGTTGGTCCTTTTTGCCTTGGAGTTTACTTGTTAAAAGATTTAGTAATTGATATCATTATTTAGTGATTTGTGTTAACTTATGTAGTCTAATATCGACTTTAATATTCTTCATGTCTTCAAATATGTTATGAATGGTTTTGAGTGGACTTGAAGAACTTGGAGGGTTTGATTTTTGGTTTTTGAATCTCCTCTCTTAGGTGGAGTTTGTTTGTTTTCGATTTGGTATCTAGAGATGTATCTCGTTAGGATAAAATATTAATTATGCATTATATGATTTATTATTTAATTTATTTTATTAATTAAATAATCATATGGTTATATTATAAACCTTAATATAATTGTAAGTTGGTATATGGTTTCATACCATATTTGTCTTTTTGTTTCACGGGGATAATTGTTACAATTATTATAACAATTTATATGCTTCTCTAATGTATTATTGGAAGCAGTTGTGAGTATGGTTTTACCTATGCAACATATTTGTTTGTCTGCACATTGCTGTCCAATATGTATAAATATTGCAGCACTCCATTGTAATGGTTGATCAATTTCACATTAATAAATTATACAGGCTTCCGTCCCTGTTTGTGAAATTACATTTGGTACCAGAGCGAGAATCTGGACCTGTGAAGGAGTGGAAAGAGAATGCAGAAGAGATAGAGAAGATTGGAGAAGAGTATGCAGCAATAGAGAGCCTGTGCAGCCTCCTGCAACCTCCCAGCCTCATCTCTACCTTCCCACATCCCCCAGTTCATTCCAGGTGTTTGGAACACAATTTTTTTTTTTTGAACTCGGTGCACTCAACACTGTGCAAAATTTGTTCAGTAGGCTGCTATATTTGGAGGTCTATGCATTTGTTCTTCCAAGACCAAGCTAGGCCGACCCATTGCTCTGTCCACCGAGTCGAGAGAAAAGTGTTGTTCGATGACCAGTTAGAACATTCACTTGTATAATATTTGAAAAGCTTACGCCGATGAGACTAGGGCACCTATCACTGGGGTTTTCTTGTCTGCTATTTACAAGATCTTAACTCTGGAAGTTTTTGATCTGAATACAATCAGAAGTGGCTCGACCTGCACATAGTTTGCACACTTTGTATAGACCCCTGGAGATCCTGCGTCCTCATGTGCTACAAACCATGGCTTGCACAAACCACGGCCTGCAAAACCACGGCCTGCACAAATCAACACAAGATAGAAGCGGCCATTTCTCCATCTCCAGTTGAACCTACGTGTAAAGAGATATAAGACGCATGAAAAGCAAACCAACACAAGAAAACCTACGTGCAAAGAGATATAAGCGGCGTGTAAAGAAAACCAACACAAGAAAACTGCGTGCGAAAGAAAGTATCAAGGAAAAAAATGCATGGAAACTCCAGGGACCTAGCTGCCTGACAAACCAAAACAAAAGGAGGCGACAACATTAAAAAAAGGGAGAAAAGAAGTGAAATAGAGGAGAAGCGGCTACAAAAAATATGTTTCAGATCCACTTCAAGCGGAAAACCTAATCAAAACTAGCTCCACGCAAGCGCCACGTGAGCCTCCACTCTGCCAGGTCATGTTTTTAAAGAGGTTAGTCGTTGTTTCTTTATCTAAATAGAAACTGCTGCATTTTACATTTAAACATGCCTAAGCGCATTATTGGATAGAGCAAAGTAGTCTTACAAGCGGGAGGTGTGGGGTTCGATTCCAACCCCCAACACAAAAAAATAGTTTTTTGAATTTGGCAGATTTTTTGGTGAAAACCGATAACTTTAGCAAAAAAATTGAATTTAGTTATAACTAACTAAATTTAGCGGAGGAATCCCTAATTTAGGGTAATTTTTTTCCCATTCGGCCTGGTTTTTCATTTTGGACATTTTTTACAAAAGGAGACCCATCTAAAAATTGCATTTTCAGCTATTTTTTTGCAATTTTTAGCATTTTGGGTCGTATTGGGCTCAGGAGGCCACCAGGACCCACAAAATAGAAATTTTTGCCTGCCATTCAAATTTTCCAGTTTTTTGAATGTAAATTGTATACTGCTGCATATTATACTAATTTGTAGGTTGCCATAGTCAACTGCAAACTTTGTAACTACTCAAAAACTGGCAGAATTGTAATAAAAACAATATTTTTTTTTGGTTATGTAACACTCACGAGATCCTAGATCTCATTTGCAGCATTCGGTATATACGGTGCCTCTAGGAAGTGCTTACGGGTAAAGCTGTCATGACTACTACTGCACTTAACGCCTAATATAGCTGCAACAATGTCGTCTGGGCATCGTCCCTATAAATCGACGGGGAGTAATAAGGTCATAGTGCACACACTATGAACCATCCCATCCGTCTGTGAACGATTGCACGACATAAACCGACTGAGAAATTATCCAAGTATATAGCGAAGTTACGCACGCGTATGAGGATATTTCTTTGAGCCGGTGTCAATAATCACACAGACCCCATCAGTACTATCTTGGTACCACGTATTGAATTCTTTCACGTACGTTAACACCTCTTTCACGTACCACTGGGTATATAGAAAGGGTGAGCTTCTTCCACGTACCGATGGGTATATCGGAAGGGTGCGTATATAGAAAGGTTCGGTATATCGGACTGACGATATATAGATTGGGAGACCTAATACCTGGAGTGATAAGAGCCAAACCTTGTCAGTGATCTCTTCAAAATGGGCACCAATGCCCCCAATTTTTTCTTCCGGATTCACAATTTCTCAGAGGAAGCAACTATGCTGCATGGAAGACAAAAATAAAGACACAACTTGAGTTTGAAGAAATATGGCCTGTTGTGACTGGTACTCTAACCAGATCAACAACTGATACAACACAACAACGACAGTTTGATAGAGTAGATCAGAAAGCAAAACTCATCATCTTGTTTGGAGTGTCCGACGATGTGCAAGCCCACATTCAAGATGCCACAATAGCAAAAGAAGCATGGGATAAGTTGAGCACAATATATGAGGCCAAAAACAAGAATGTCATACTAAATTTGCAGAGTCAGTTACATACATTGAAGTTCAAGCAGAATGAGAAAATTGAAGCTTTCCTAAGAAGAGTTACAGAGTTGAGGGCTTCACTTCTAGCCCTAGGAGAAGAGGTCAAAGATGAATCTCTCATTCCCATTGTTCTGAGAGCTCTCCCTTCTTCTTACCACATTTTTTTCACAACTCTAAACTTGTCAGATACGACAATTAGTTTTGACAAGCTGGTAAACCTGCTGCAACAAGAGGAAGCAATGCACAATAAGGATGATGAAGAGGAGTAGGCACTGTCTTCACATCAAAAATGGAAAGGAAAAGGTAGAGGAAAACCTAAATCCTATCAGAAGTCCCAACATCAGAATCAGTATCATGGGGACAATCAACAGAAGAAGCAATGTCCAATTTGTAAAAGAGGACATGACTTAAAAGATTGTTGGTATAACACTTATAAGAAAGGTTCATCAAGTAACTCTGGACCACAACAACAACAATCTTACAAGGGACATTCTAACAACTATCATGGGCAGAAAAAGGGGAACTGGAAAAGAAGACCCCACCAGCAAGGTAATATTGTTGAGCAACAAGAACAGTCAGACAATGAAGACTTCTTGTTCACTGCTCGATCAAGTGAACCATCCACGTCATCTAGTGATGTCTGGTATGTTGATTCGGGAGCCACTCGACACATGACCGGCCACAGAGACTGGTTTATTTCAATGAAGGACACGCCATCGAAAAATCATGTTTCATTGGGAGATGATTCTTCATATATAGTTCAGGGGATTGGGAACATCTCTCTACCCCTTGGTTCACACAAATGCAGACTATCAGATGTCCTATATGTCCCTGGGTTGACAAAGAATCTTCTTTCAGTTAGTCAACTCCTAGATCACAACCTAAAAATTGACTTTGATAGTCAATCCGACAAGAAAACATGTTTGATTCGAGATAAATCAAGAGGCTTGAAAATAATTGCAAAAGCCTCCAATGTGGGACGCATGTTCCAACTTGATTTTGTTTATAGAGATGATCAAGCACTTGTGGCTAAAAATTCCACCTCAGCGCAGTTGTGGCATCAGAGATTTGGTCATGTTAGTTTCAAATATCTCGAAACACTTTGCCAGCGTAATATGGTACATGGGCTACCTTCTCTTCAGAAGGATACAGACAAGTGTCCTCACTGCCTAGCAGGAAAACAACACAGAGCTTCGTTCCAAAAGAGTACATTTCGAGCTCATGGTAAACTTGACTTGGTTCATACCGATCTTTGCGGTCCAATGCAGCCAAGTCATTCTGGGTTCCAGTACTTCATGCTTTGTGTTGACGACTATTCGAGGAAAATGTGGATTTTTTGTCTTCGCAAGAAAAGTGAAGCATTTGAAACCTTCAAAAAGTTCAAAGTAGCAGTTGAGAAAGAAACTGGTCATCACATCAGAACTCTCCGCTCAGATCGAGGGGGAATTCACCAGTGATGAGTTCAGAGACTACCTACAAACTCACGGGATTCATCAACAAATGCCTCCTCCACACACACTATAGCAAAATGGTGTTGTTGAGAGAAGAAATCATACTATCATGGAAATGGTGTGATGCATGATCGATGATTCCGGACTTGCAAAGACATTTTGGGCAGAAGCAGCAAAAACAACAGTGTATTTGTTGAATAGAGTGCCCACAACTACTCTTGATGGAATTACACCACAAGAAGCATGGTCAAAAAGGAAACCATCCATTGCACACCTCAGAGTATTTGGGTGCAAAGCAAGCATGCACATACCCAAACAGAACAGAAAGAAATTGGACATGAAGTCACAAAACTCATCTTCATTGGGTATAGTGAAGAGACTCTTGGGTATAGATTGATGGATCCTAAGACCAGAAAAGTCTACACCAGCAGAGATGTTGAGTTTTTCAAGAAGAAGGAAGCAGAGTATCCTCCTCCGGACTCGCAAGATGTAGATTTTTCACCTATTATAAAAATTGAAGTTAATGTTCCCTCAAAAGATGAAAGTGATGATGGGGATGATGGTGTTGATCAAATAGAACCACAACCCATGGGAATAGTTCAATGTATGCCTAAATGGTGTACAAGTACATTACGAGATGCAAGATTGGATGCTCCATCGGATACATCCACCCCTGGACCACGGACTCACAGTAAAGCAAGAGAAGAAGTTAACTTTGCTTTGATGAGTAGAGTTATTGAATCAGATGAGCTCTCTACAGTCTAGGAAGCCCTACAGTCAAAATCTTGGAAAGATGCCATGAATTCTGAATATCAATCAGTGATGAAGAATAACACTTGGCAGCTTGTTGATCTTCCACTAGGGAAGAAACCCATTGGATGCAGATGGATATTAAAAACTAAGTAAAAAGTAGATGGGACAGTGGACAAGTACAAAGCAAGAATTGTAGCAAAGGGGTACACACAAAAAGAAGGCATTGACTATGAGGAGACATTTTCTCCCATAGCTAAGATCAAAATGATCAGGATGATCTTTGCTCTAGCTTGCTCAGTTTGGATGGAAAGTTAACCAAATGGACATAAATAGTACCTTCCTAAATGGATATTTACAAGAAGTATACATGACTCAACTTGAGGGATATGTTGTACCTGGTCAAGAAACAAAGGTATGCAGACTTAGGAAATCTCTGTATGGCCTCAAACAGACACCGGGCATGGTACATCAAGATTGATGAGCATATCGTACAACATGGATTTGTTAGAAATCCATACGATCCCAATCTCTACCTCAAAAAGCAAGGGGGAGATGGTGATTGTTATTTTCTATGTCGACGATCTATTCATCACTGGCAGTTCAGTGAGGATGATCGATGCAATGAAGAAAGATCTTAATCGATCGTTCGACATGACCGATCTCGGGCTGATGCACTATTGTCTTGGATTAGAAGTGTGGCAGAAAGAGAATCATATTTTTGTTTCTTAGATGAAATATACCAAGACTATGCTCAAGAAGTTTAGGATGATGGATTTCACACCAATTGCTACACCTATGGAGAACATATTACAGTTATCTCGTTCAGATCCATCTCCTGAGGTAAGTGCCACTCTCTATCGGCAACTGATTGGGAGTCTCATTTACCTGACCTACACTAGACCAGATATCAGCTTTGCAGTGAGCTATCTATCTAGGTTCATGCAGGAACCCAAAGTTTGTCATTGGAAAGAAGCAAAGCGCATTTTGAGATATCTCAAAGGATTAGAGGATCTTGGTCTAGAATACAAGAAGAACGAAAATTTTTTTTTCGATTGGATATTCGGATTCGATCACGCAGTAACATTGATGATAGAAAATCCACTTCTGGATTTGTATTCTTTATGGGATCTGGACCAATATCATGGGGAAGTAAGAAACAACACTTTGTTTCCCGCTCTTCCACTGAAGCCGAGTATCGCTCGGGAGAAGCTGTCTCGAAACGATTTGGCTACGTAGCATACCTTGGAAGGACTTGGAATACCACAGGAAAAACCGAACACCATGTATGTTGACAATGAAGGTGTTCTCAAACTTGTTTGCAATCCAGTTTTTCACGAGAGAACAAAAGACACATTGAGGTTTAGGTTCATTTCATACGTGAACATGTGTTGAAGCACAACATCCAGCTTCAATTTTGTCCAATGCTTGAACAACGAGCAAATATTTTCACAAAGTCACTTGCACGTGACAAGTTCGAGTTGTTCAGAGAGTTCCTCTCCTCATCTCTTCAGACAATGCACAATTAAGGGGGGGAATGTTAGGATAAAATATTAATTATGCATTATATGATTTATTATTTAATTTATTTTATTAATTAAATAATCATATGGTTATATTATAAACCATAATATAATTGTAAGTTGTTATATGGTTTTAAACCATATTTGTCTTTTTGTTTCACAGGGATAATTGTTACAATTATTATAACAATTTATATGCTTCCCGGATGTATTATTGGAAGCAGTTGTGAGTATGGTTTTACCTGTGCAACATATTTGTTTGTCTGCACATTGCTGTCCAATATGTATAAATATTGCAGCACTCCATTGTAATGGTTAATCAATTTCACATTAATAAATTATACAGGCTTCCGTCCCTATTTGTGAAATTATAGTATCACCTTTAGGTGGAGGTGTAGAACTAGTGAGAGGTTATTTTTCTCTATTCCTAAAAGCATATCTACTCTAATAATTCTAGAAATCATGTATTTCATCAATATTATCCTTTAGCTCATTATCTTCTCAAGTAGAGAAATTCATGGTGTCAAATACCATTGTGGTGCTATCTTTGGAAGAGCTAGGCTCACTTGAGTATTTTTAATGAGTTCATATGCTTGGAGATATTTATGAATATATTAAAATGCATTAAAAACTCAAGGAAATATAATTCTTCATGTACAAAAATTGCATGTACCTTGCACCAATTGGAAAAATAAAACTCCTAGATGTTGATGTTAGTTGGTTTGGAATCAATAGTGTATGCTTCTTGAGTTCTAGGATGGTTATACCATTGGTAAGGATATCCCCTATTATGATTATTACCACTAGTGGTTTCCCTTCTAAAGGTGAAAAATCATTTCTAATATTTTTCATGATTTTATGTGTACCCTCTATCTTAGGAATGTTTGTAATTGGTGGGAGAGTCTCTGTAGGATTTATTACGAGGACTAAGGCTCCATTAGGATTTATGAACTTAATTTTTAATGACAATTAATTTAGATCAAGAATATGATTCAAGGTTGGGGTGGTTTGAAAGACCACAAGAGAAATTTGAGTATTCTCCCCTTGTGGGAATAGTTATCTTTCTATAGTTATAGAATCTTCATAAGTTTTGTTAGAGTGGTTATATTTTATCTTTTAACAAACATAGAAGTGAATGGATACAAAACACTCTTATACATTTCCAAAGTAAGATTATTGTCGACTTATATAGTGGTGTAACTCTTCCTAACATACACTAAAATATAGAATTCAAATCTCTAACGGTTTCATTAATTTCTCTATTGACACTAAGAAACTATTCATATAAAACACTACGAGCTATAACCTAAAAAAAAATTATGCAATAAAAGTGCTTTCAAAACTAGTCAAACTAGTTATAAAGTTATGTGCCAAATTTATGAACCAATCACAAGTTGTATCCTATAGTGTTAGAGTATACAACCTATATGCCACATATTTAAATGTAACATTAACTAATATACCGATGGAGAATGAAAAAATGTGAAACACGAGGATCATGTGGGATGGAGTAAACATCGACTGAGTTATGGTGCAGTAGCATGACAAGGTCTCATGGAGAGCGAGCATACACCAAAACGTGCATGCAAGCTTCAAAAGGGAAAAATCTCATTAACCTTCTCATAGATATGAAGGGTGGTGTATATATAAAGGGTGTTGTGTAACCCCATTGCTTACAATCATGACCTCTCAAGTATAAAAGGGGAGTTACATTCTTAGAATGGAAAGTAACTCCCTATAATGCATATGACACACTTGATGCAATGACACATAAGGAATATCGGGATGACCCATAAATGACACATAAACCTATGACCTAACCTAATTGAGATGACCTTCCATGTGGTGATGAAAATGAATCACACCAACACCCCCATTCATCACAACTTAGGATGAGGTAGAAAGTCATAAATGATAAATGGGTCCCGATATCTGAAGCCTAATGAGGCACCCATGCACAAAAAGGGTCTCAAGTAATGGAGGAAAATCAGTGGTAAAAACATCCACCAAAAGAGATGAAAAAAACTCTCGAATCTAAGAAATATTCGAAAAATGGCTCCCAACCACTAAAGAGCCTGATAAGGTACCCATGTACAAAAGGGAAATCTCTCTAAAAGAAGAAGAAGAGAGAAGAAGAGGGAGACGATACTTATTCTTCCACTGAGTCCCTATGTGGATTGTCACTCCATTTATAGAAGAGACTACTAAATTTTTTTTTTTTTTCAAGAAATCAAGGAGTCAACTTTTGTTGTTGAAAACTTTCCAATGATCTCGCATTGTTTGGCACAATTGGTCTACACACCATTTTGATCTGTTATGTTTTCCTTAATGACGGATGGGTGTGGAGTCATTAGAGAAGCTGATAATGCAAGATATTAAACATTTTTTTTTTCCGATCACGAGGAATGGATTGAATGGAGAAAGCATCTAAAGATTCGATACACCCCAAACTCGTTCTTATAGTGTCTCGAGTCTTAGGTTTTTGACCGACACCGGTTTATCACCTATTTGATGATCACTTAAGCGTTGCCAAGGAATTTCAATATATGATACCCATGGATTTGGCGGAATCCATTTTGAGGAGGAGAGTGTCATACTCTGCAATGTTTTTGGTGTTCTCAAATTGTAACTTGTATGCAAATTGAAAGAGCTCACCCGAGGCGGAGAGGTCAAGATGATGCCAACTTCTGACCTTGCACTTGAATGAATTACGTTAAATTCCATAGTCCAAAAATAATATTCTTCATCCTCGGTGAGGAGAGGAAAATTTTATCTGTTTTAGATGTGAGGAAATAGTTACCCATTCCACTGTCTTGGAACAAGATGTTAGCTCTTGGATCCTCCGAATTTTAAATCGTATACTTCATTTTAAGCACATGTAGAAAATTATTCATCTCCTCATTTATTAGAATGGTTGTGGAGGACAAATGCATTCGTATATCACCACCTAGGTCTCTTTAGAATCTCCTACTAAACAAAATACCAAAAGATGCGGGATTTATACTACCGGATCATGAGTAACACCTTATCTGGGAAGTCC
The DNA here is from genome assembly GCA_018340775.1 of Taxus wallichiana var. yunnanensis. Taxonomy (NCBI): domain Eukaryota; kingdom Viridiplantae; phylum Streptophyta; class Pinopsida; order Cupressales; family Taxaceae; genus Taxus; species Taxus wallichiana. The sequence goes on along the minus strand of CM031243.1, from coordinate 47,117,472 downwards.
GCTAGGGCCACTTATGTATCTTTGATCCTTCCCACCAGTGACACTTATGTAGATTCCATAGAGTAATAAGATCCATTCACTTGTATTAGAGTAAGTCCTAAGGCATTAACAATTTTGATGGGTATGACGTTATCATAAGCTCACGAGTCTATGATGTAATTATTTAATTGGTAGCCTTTGATCAAGAGGGATAGATAGAAGGGTTTCACCTTGTTGGTTTTATATGCACTTAGTATAAGCATGTTTTTCATAGGAGGCATGGGTGGTGTTGGTATTAGGCCCTTAGGATTGGGACTTGTGATTTTTGGCTTTGAAATACTACCCTTGATAAAATAAATGAGCTTCTCAAACTAAACTGGGTGTGTTTACAAAAATTTAGCTTTGGAAATATAAAATTTGGTTTTGTTCTTATGTTTGATGATATCAAATGGAGATAAGGTGGGTGAGCTTTATGTTCCAAGGATATTAGAATTTTTACACTATGGAGGAGGTTTTACGTTGGAATATTGAACACTTTTAGTGGAAGAGGTAAAGCAGGTTCGGAAGGAATCGTTGACTTTGGTTTAGCATTAGGAGACTTTGCATGACTATATATAAGAGAAGGATTATCTTTAGGTGTATAATTTGAGCTAGGCAAAACTCCACATGACTTACTTATCACGGAAGCTAGCTTCTTACTTGATATTGTGTTGGGTTTATCATTTGTTGATTCCATCGATGGTGGGAGTGGATATTCTCTATTGATAATATTGTTCTATGGGATTACCACCTAAGGATCATCCCTTGTTTTCTTTGTTGCAGAGGTCACTAAGGAGGAAGCTCCATTTTGAGACTTGGAGTCGGTAAACATGGAACACGAGAAGCTTGGTGCCTCATCATCATCATCTTTATCACCTCCTAAGTAGTATTCAATGAGACCATTCTGAGCATCGTCTTTGACTTATTCAATCTCAAGAACATTGCAATATTAATTTTATTCTTTTGGATCCTCCACTTCTTCTTCTTCTTCTTCTTTTGAATCACATATTGCATTGATTAGCGGTTCCTTAAGATCAAGCCTGTGGGGAAGTGGAGCACTCCTTTTCTTATTTAGGAGATTCATCTTCTTTGGGAAATTTCCCATGGTACTTTGAGAAAGTTGCTTCTTGAGAGAAATTACATCATTTTCCTAATTTTGGACTAGGGGGCATGTGGGAATGGAGATATAATTTTGACCCTTTTTTCTTTCCACGGGATTCTTCACCTTTTCAGATAAAATTAAAGCATCCCTGTTTTAATGGAATAGTCTTGATGTTCATTCCGATTTATAGATTGGGACCTTCGAGAATGAACCCAACCTCGGGTAGCCTGAGAATTTATGAATAATATTTTTACATTGTTATATGAGGGTATAGCTTCGATAGGTATCCTTTTAATAACCTATTATATCTAGCTACAAAAACCCTCATGGTTTCATTGGATTCTTTCCTCATTTGTACTAATTACACCAAGAGGTCCTAACAGTCTTAAGTGGACTTGAATCCATCTTTGAAGCATGTTATTATATAATCCTAGCATGTAGGAGGTAGAACAATTCTACTTCTTTTTCTTGCACAAATTCCATGAATAGTATGATAGACACATCTTCATGTTCAAATCCTAGCACACCATAGGAAGTGATGAATGTGGTCACATGTTCTTCCGAGAGTTGTGAACCATCTCCTCTAAACTTGGGAAATATTTTCCTTGAACCTCATGGGAGTGTAAGTGGAATGTTATTCTTGACCCATGGTACAATTGGTTGAGGTCTCTCTTTGTCACCCATCGAGCTTTAGTTTTTCTTCAATTCTTTCTCTTGCTTCCACTCTAATTTGTAGCACTTGCCTTTGATAATACTCTAGCTCTTGATTCTACTTCAAATTCCTCTATTGCTTCTTCTTTGGATCTTGCTTCATCTTTTTCTTTTGTTTCAATTTTTTTTTCAAAAATATTTGCTGAGATTTGGAAACTCTATGTCTAAGCGATTGAAACTGCTTGGACCACTAGTGAGAGAAATCTTGAGACGATGAGAGTGCCTTGAATTTCTTACTAGTTCTTGCCTTCTTTGGATCTCTTTAAATATGGATCAATATCCCCTCCTTGTATCTGGGACTTGGTAAATCTATGATCATCTAGCTTGTAGACTTGGGATGGAACTAAGCTCTCCTTTATTACACTTGGGCTTGTCTCACTATTTCTAGTTCTTCGGCATGTTTATCTTTAGTATCTAACACCATTGTAGCTATGAAGTAATGTGTAATTTTTTTGTTGTTATGCCAAAAAAATTCTCTCAAGTAAGATATGATATCTTCTGGAAGTGAAATAGTAGTTTAGGTCTCTGGACAAGAGGGTTACCAGGAATAGCCATTGGTGTGAGTCATAAGGCTCGACGACTCTTCAAATTCCATTTTTAAATTTTTGGGATAGTTATTTTTTTGTATTTTTGTGATTCATATTTGGGTAAAGAATATGCCAAGTCTACCCCTTGGTGGGCACCAAAAACTTTTGGTGAGAAAATTTAGTAGTTAGCAAAATTGGTGGATTTCTACCAACGCTCTAGGACTTAGGTCCCTCTTCTTGAATGGTGCAACTCCATTTATTGTGTGTGAATGAAAATGAAATTTTTGGGTGGCCTAGAGGTTAGGGATCCAACAAAGACACTCCAATAAACGTTTGGAAAATTCTTTAATTTCTTACAAGGGAGGAATTTTCTGAATAGGTGGAAAAAGGGAGTGAGAATTTATGGAGGGGGATTAATATTGTAGGTAGAAAATCAGATGCCTGAAAATATTAATCAGAGCATATCATCACACATAATCAGAAAGAAAATTATTTTTTAATAACACCAATAAAAATAGAATTATGAACACAAATTATCATTAATTCCCTCATGATGAAAAGAAAGAAACTCCTTTCTTCTTCATTGAATTTTGGCAAATTTGTATATTGAGAGGAATGGAAGAACATATAAGAAGAATAATGGAAGAAATTAGTTATCTATTTTTCTTTTCAAAAGTATTTATCTAATCCTGAGCATACAAAATTGACATCCATTAAGAATGGGGAAGTCATTACAATTTATAGAGTTTGAAAATACTCCTCACCTACCCCTATGTGAATTTTCATTTTTCCCTCACAACATGTGACTTTTCATATTCCTAGGAATAGAATTAAGTCCCCTTTTATTAATTAAGGGTGACTTATTACAATGTTAACCAAATTCATATTTAAATGAATAGGAAAAATATGAAAAATAAAAATGAAAAGTACAACCCCAACAAAGAAATAGAACATGAAGGAGGGGGAAGGGGGAGAGAAGAGAGAGAAAGAAGAAGAGAGATAACTAGGCAAACGAATATGCCACCCTTGATGATTCTAATTTGATGCCCGATGATCCTTACCAATATCACCTGGAAAAAATTCCACTCCCTTGAACTCTTTACTGCATCAGACTGCCGTAGGTGAAACTTTCTCCACTTGAGGAATGTGGACACAACTCAGGGAATTGAGTCAACCATCCAAAATATAGTTAATGTTCTTGATTTTAGCAAACCATGAATGATGTTTCTTTTCAATGTTTGAAATTTTATTCTCTCGATCTCGGTGAGAGAATCCAATATATCTTCACTGAAAAAAGGGGTCCCCAGTTTCATTCTGAACATATTCCTCAAATGGATTCAATAACTCATCTACTGCGGTGCTCTCATCAATGGTTGGCACTCTAACCTTTGTATGCTAGTGTTGAAATCATCTTGTATTTTGGATCCATGATCCTCATTTGAGTCCAACTCCTCAATAGCTTGATTCAACATTTTGTATCGAGAGACAAGATTCCTTCCCAAACATGTGACAAATCCTCAGATGGAGAATTGAACACTTTACTACTTATCAACACCTGAGAATGAGGCTATCCCTTTTCAATCACCAATGGGTGTACTTGATCCTAATGTTTTTTTATTTTTCCATTTTTTCCCTTATCATCTGGACTTTGTCGAAAGTGGCACACATGTACCTGTACAGTGAGATCATCTCTGGAAGTAATACTTTCCCTATCTCCATAATCTTGTTCACACATTTTTCATTGGCTCGTATCTGCATGGTGAAACTCTACACCTTTCAAATGGACTTTGGATCAAAGATACTAATGGGAGTAAATTCTTCGATGGGGAGAGATAAAGAAGCATTTGGGTCCTTGAAATGTTACACGTACAAGGAGAGTGTTCACACATGGTATTCAACCTGATCAATATTTTTTTATTATTCATGGTTCCTCATGAGGAGGCAAGTGAAAGAACCCTAGAAAATATGTACATCTCCTCATGAGTGAATGGACCTAGGTAAATGGTTCTCATATCATTGTCATCATCTGGGGTCATTTATGTAATGGGCATGATTTCCCTTGGCTTGACTACCTCCATATATTGATTGCCTATGGTACCTCGAAAAAGTGAGAAGCTACTTGAGTGAAATTTTTATTCTTCCCTTTGAAAAATGATGATAACACTAAGAAATTAGGGAATGTCACCTTTTGAACTATGCAATCCTCCTTTGTGATCATTTCTTTCATCCAACTAAACATCTCATTTGTTTTGGGCTCAGAAATTGGAATGACTGTTGATTATTTCTAAGGGTAAGATGGTACATCTTGTGTAAGAGAAGGAGTGGAAATGAGACGTGGAAAGCTCTAGGAAACTAAGGAACTGAAATATGGATTTGATCATTCTCTTCAAGCTCCATTTCTAGTACATGATACTCTATTGTTTTGAATTTCTTGTGTAATCTCTTGTAGTAGGGGATTCTAATTCCACTACTTTGCGCTTTAAACTCTCCCAAAATAAACCGAGCTTCAAGTTGTCTCCACACCCTTTGAATAAGAGTGGTGGGATAATTTATTCTAAAGAGTGGGGAAAATACCTGATGTAATGGAGGCATATTTCTTCTTTTTGAACCATTCCTTTGATCTTATGATGAAAACATCCACCCACTCACTCATGTCTCTCGATTCACGAATAATCCATGTTACCTAGGAAGGGGCAAAGCCTTTATCGCTTTATATTCGGATCATAAAACTATGTACCATCATCTTGAATTCCTTCTATGTACCAGTCAAATTTAAACTTCTTCATTTTCCGATGGTCATCTCGCATCTGTGTCTTTCCCTAACTTCCAATTCATCTATCCAACTCACCAAATAATATTTTATCTACGAAACATGATATGACTCAGGAAGATGAAAAGTGTTTGGATCACTTGAGATGTCAAAGTCTACCCTTAGAGTATATGAATACATTCTTAGGCGTGTGAAGGTAGCTTCCGTGTGTGTAACATCATCAAAAATCTTGCAAGTGAAGATTCCAAGTAAGATGGAAAATGATACATTCTTCATTTTTCAGTTCTTGAGCTCTTGTGAACATGGGGAAGTTGTCTTCATAGATCGAATAATTTGATCTTGTCACACGAGATACTTAGGTAATCTTCACAAAGTAAGATCAATCCATATACTCGAGATATAGGAGAAAGTGGAAAATTGAGTGACGTATGACCCATACCTTTTTTTTATCAAAGAGGCCACTTGTGGCGATAACCTTGAATGGGGATTCCCCTCTAGCGTTCTTATGAAAAACATGGTAAAGGTATCATTCACCCTCATGAAATGAAAATTTATCTCCTTTAAGATCAACTGAGGATACCTCTCAAATGTTGGGGCTTTCAGAGAGATATTTTTGCAAGTTCCAACCCTTTGAATGGTCTCGAGCTCGTAAGAAAATATACTAAATATGAATTCATTGTGAACTTCATTGAGACCAATACCTGAAGAAACTGATGGTATAGGTTGTCACTGATGATTTCTCCTGAATAAATTATCTTCTTTCCTTCAATGATTGTGAGCATGAATAAGGCCATCCAATCTTGAATTTTTTTCATGGTTTCTTCTCTCATCATCTGAATAAGAAGGATGAACACATATGAATACCCTTCATGAAATTCACTTCGCAAGAGATACTTTGGAATGTGGGAAGGATTTCTTAATTGCTTTAACCATGAACCCAATGTGAGACCCTTAAGGTAAGAATATGTTTTGGTCCCTTCACTTGCTGCAACATCTTTGGATATGATGACCATATTGTTCCAAGTTGGAATATTCATGGAATGAGATATGGCTTTGGGTGTGAGCACTGTCATGGCCGAATTAGCATTTACTCAAATGATTTGGGTGTCGTGGATCAAATTGATGAGAGCATGCAAACACCAATTCTATATACTGCACCGCCACTAGATATCCACCGCCGCATATAACCCACTTGTGAAAAATTTGTCTTCCACTAGTACTTTGGGTCTACCAAGCATTTGGTCTTTGAGATCTTTTAGGTCCATATGGGTGATTTCACTATCCACCACACTCGAGTACTCGGATGAGAGAGTTGAGACTTGCTTGAGGCTCGTGAATTTGAATTTCATGGTGACATTGGTGTAGACACCAAAAATATATACCCTCCCATCCTCATTCAATTATCCAATTAAATACGTTCATTCGTAACCATTGAAAATTAAAACATGCCATCACATTATTTTATCCCCTTTCATAACATCCCCCGACCTAGGTAATCCACTGGTGCCCTTCAATTAATTAATTTAAATTAATTATGCCCACCTATTCTAAGTCATAACCCACCCCGTTTTATTCAATTGATTAATTAATATTATTTATCCCCATGAAATCCCTCTTTCACACTAGTTAAGTCTAGTTTAAAACCAATTAAGAAACTTTCTAAAATCATCCCATAATTATTCTAACAAACTAATTCCTAACTTAAACCTATATAACTAAATTAATCTCGACCTTAGTCCAGTTACCACATCTTATCCCTTGAAATCCCCAATCAAATCAAGTTTGAATTAGCAAGATAATCACCCTTATCACTCCTAAGCTCGAACTAACTAGAATTTCTGATGATTCCTTTGGTCACCGAAAATCTATATAAACTAGCTTCTCTACCTCTCTTGGGGATCATCCACGATCATCCATGAGCATTCTTGCATTTTGAGTCTTTTTTTGTGTTCATCTGGGTTTCATTCGCATCAAGGAGATCACGTTATCATCTAACATTCTCAATCAAGATCGTCAAGTACCTTAGATTCATGTTAAAGCGTGTTTGTTGTTCATCTATAATCCATATCAACCTCTTGTCTCTCATCATCAACCAAGGTCTATTATCATATTATAACTCTGTTTTTTCTTCATCTTAGTATCTTTATTTGATCATTTATTATTTCACATTTTCCTTCACAAGACCATAGTTTCGTATAAGTTAGTCAAATATTTCATTTTATCATCTGTTAAAAATCTTGCAGAATCACCTGTGATTCCTGTGCATTATGTTTTTCCTACAGTCATATTTCATTCAATAATTCCTATCAATCATTTTTATCTCTTGTGTTGCTAATATTTTTTCAAGAATGGATTATGTTAGATGGCCATAGGCAGACCCAATCATCCAATCACAAGCATCAACTCCTTATTGATCATCTGTCATCCACTTCATTGGGAGCAATATGATATTTTGCATGACCTCAAGTTGTGTGCTATCCATCCACAGGCCCTTACCGCCAATAGATTAGGAGCATTTTTGAATTCACCCAAAAGATTGATGAAGCTATTGCCAAATTTTTGGGAGGTTTACTATGAGGTGTAACAAATATGATTTTACCTCGCTTGGTTTGATCATCGTTACAAGACTCCATTATATATTCACAAAGGCTCCAAAAATGAATTTGAAAGTGAGGCCGATTTTGAATACCTAAACCCATATTTTACACGACAATATGACACTCAAGAAGAGTACTTAGACTTCTTCAAGGATGACTATATCAAGGATCCTGATTTATACTTCTTCGAGGAGGACGACCTAGAATACTCTGTGGGTTCAAAATTATCTTGAGAATATGGACACCGATCTTGATTATGAATTTGAGCCTTAGTCATATTTCTTTCTATGTTATCATCATCAACTATGTGTTTGTAATAATCTAAATAAATCATAAAAATTTTATCACAAATTTCATATATCATATGTTGTATCTTGTTTCCATAAATAAACTTGAGTGTTCCAAAGTGGGTTGACATCCATACAAGGAAGTCCTTTGACTTTTGGGAACTGGCCTTTTCTCAGGTAACCCACCTATCTATATTACTAATTCTTCTCTGTTTAGTTTCTGTTATCTATAGGTCTTCTCATGGTAGAGGAGTTGGTTTCATTTCTTACATGGAGCGTGAAAATTCAAACAAATTCCATCACATCTTGTGGGTATCATTGAAACCCCACCATATCAAGGTTTGGTAAGTCTTATTGTCTTACTTATTAAGTTAGGTTGAAGAGGTAAGATTTATCTTAAACATTTTGGCACACCTGGTGGATCCTTTGTCCCTGTTAATTCATTAATAGTTTCATATATATATATATATTTTTGGTTTTCTATCTGGTGATCACCAACGATCTCGAGTAATCATATGCAATTGTAAAATCACCTGTGATTCCTCCTGGTTACTTCCTATTACCTCACAGTTCACCTTTTCTTTCTGTTTTAAATATTCTTGTTTTTGCATTTCCATTTCTATGTCACCCTCATGTTTCTATTAAGGTTTAATTTCTGAAAAGTTTCTGTTAAACACAAAAAGAAAGAGAAAAACAATCATCTATTCGTTTTGCTAGAATTGACATTTGTTTTGCTAACTTAGTGTCGCATTTGCTTGCTTTTCATTTCTAGTCTTTGTTGCTTTCTAGTTTCCTGTTTTCATTTAAAATATAAAGTTGAGAAAACAAAATAAAATAAAATTAGGCATTTAGATCATTCATTTTTCTAGTTCAAGGGAATTTGTTAATTAATCTCTTGCGATTAGGGAAATCACAAGGATTCTTGCAATCACTGGTGATTTTTCTGATTGCATTTGATTACTCAATAGTTGGCCTTTTTAATCTCTATTTTTGGCTTTTTGTCTCTATTTTTGCACAACTTGGTTACAGATTGATGATTTGCTAGATTAATTTTCTCCAAGCTTAAAATTTTTGCTAAAAACAAAAAAAGAGCAATTTCAAGGTGAGTCCTAAAGCTTTCCTTTTTCTTTCCATATTACATCCTTGTTTGTTTGTCCTCATCAAAAGAAACATTTCATTTTGGGTTTTTAAAATAAACAAATTACATTCTCCTTGCTTCACATAGTCTAATTAGGAAGGAAATTTTTTGCATTCACTTATTTCTTCCCCCACACACAACCAAATCACTTCAATATCAAAACACATTAAAAAATTCCTACCCAGGTGGATACCTACTTGGATTTGATCCCCAAGAGGAGAAGATGAATTAGTGTTCTAGCCGAGTATAATCACCTATTTTTTGGTATATTGGCAAAGCACCGACACCCTTATCGTTGTAGGACCGTGAAGTGAGGGGATAGGACCCAATACCATGCCCGCACTCAGGTGGTTGTACAGAGTTGGGCCTCACATACCTTTGGGTATATCAAGGAATATGTCCATAAAAATTCCTGAAACCAACCATATACTACCATTTCCTAGGACCTTCATTAACCATCTTACACATTTCACTCTTTCATAATTAATCAAGATAAATATAAAAATGATATTTTTCTTGCTTTTCCATGTTGTTTGTAAATCAACCCAATTAGTTATTTTTCATTTTTGTGTTTTTTTACCATGGTACTTACTAGACAACAAGCTCATAACAAACTTTTGAAAACATGTCCACCCCACTACCTATATCATTTTAGCAACATGTTCCACTATCTACACCATTTCCTACAACATTTTCTACACCAATGCAACAACAAATCCCATTTTATCAAAAATTACATCCACTCCCCTTTCTAACACCCAACATCTTAAAATGAATTAGAGGCCAAATATAATGAAGAAATGAGACAATTTTTTTGAATTCCACACGTCAATATCATAATCAAATCCTTCATACATCTGGACTAGAAGAAAAAGAACAACCCTTTTCTCCTAGTTCTCAATCAAAGGCGTCTGAACCTCCTTTCTATAATAGGGAGACCCTATTTTCAAAGAAATGTTAGATTCAAACCCCATTTCTCTCAATGCTTATCTAGTAGCTAGGGGTGTTCAACTACATCCATTCACACCCCAACCAATTCCATACACCTACAATCCTTCATCTACCATTGCACGTCTCATCGATCAAAATCAAGAACCAATCATCCAATAGTTGTACTCATACACTTCAATAAGTCAATCTGAAACATCAAATGTTAGTCAACCTAAAATGTCAAATTTCAAATCCTTCATTCCTATTAACCAATTTGAAGCATCGAATGATCAATCTTCTACTAGTCAACCCGAGACATCTGATGTCTCTTTAGTTCCTATTTATGACCTTCATATGATTTCATCACAAAACACATCTGCCCAACAATTTACATCTTCACCAAACCCTTCTATAGGTTCCACACCTCCCCTAAGAAATACCACTACTTTCACATCCACCCCTTCGGTGTCGTCATAGGTACAAACAACTCAATTTAGTTATGTATCCTTTTCTAATCTCATATCTTCATAAATAGTTACTTGGTCCCCTTCAAAACATCACCATGTTTATCCCTACAACTACACCACTAATCAATACTAGTGCCATTGCTATCACTTACCTTGTTTCACAACACATATCAAAACTATCAAAACCCTCAATCTCACACCAAAATCTACACCTTTTCAAAACATTCCGCAATAAGCACCATCCTCTCTCGCTTCGCTTATACCTTTCCATCAGCCTCTCACCTATTCAAAACCGTTTACTTACATATCAATTGCATTTCAGTACCATTATATACAACCCTCGCAACCTTTAGCTTCTTAACAAAGTATTCTATCTCATCCAAATGTCCCACAACAAAACATCCCTTATCAACAGAGTATACCGTAACAAAATATCCCACAATACAACACACCTCAACAAAAAAATTCCACAATAAAATATCTTGTAATAGAATTTCCCTTACCAGAGAATGTTCCTCAACAAAACATTCCCCAATAAAATATTCCTCATAAGTATTAGGAATACTCACAACCTATCCAGTTTTCATCTCAACCTAGCTCATCCTCATGACAAGAAGCTCAATCCAATCCTCTCTAAGACATTATCAATTGCATATCGAGACTCAAAGCTGCTTCATCTACACCCAAGTATGTGCTCTCCTATGACCAAATTTGTAATGAGCTCATGCACCCTTCAGTGCCGTATAAAGCATACCTGGCTCACTGGGAAATTTCAAAGTTCATCAAATTTTACAGCAATGAAGATCCTCATCAACACATCTATGCCTTTCATTACGCTTGCTATCTAATATCTCATGAACAAGACCTTATGCTAAGGACTTTTCCGTGTCCCTTATCAGTCCTACCTTGGATTTTTACAATAGCATTCCAAAATATTCCCTATTATCCTTTGCACAACTCGCTCATCTCTTCTTAGAACAATTTTCCATAAACATATCCCACAAAGTCACTATCAATGACCTATATGCCATCAAAAAATTTGAGGAAAAATCTATTATCGTTTTTATCACCCTCTTTGGAGATGTGTAATTAGACAACTATCCTTTTCATTACACACAAAAAAATTAATCAATTTTTTCTACCATTCATGCACCAAAACATCTCATCCACATTACAAATCCAATCATTTCAAAATTTTGATGAATCTTTTACCATGGCTCGTAAATTGGAATTGCGAGCTCTATAATATGGTTAGGTTAAGATTTGTCCTAAGAAACTGAAAGTCGAGTTTCCATCTAAGTCATAATCCAACCCCGATAAGTCTAAAACATCATCCAAAATGATCATAATTACATCTACTCCGAAGGAAAAACCCACTATCGAGCATTCCCAGTCAACAAGGTAGCTATACACTTATGGGAGAGAGTTATAGTGTAGTTTTTGACAAACTTATTTCCACCAACATGATGTCTCTCCCACCTATTCGACCCATTGACACATCAGTATCTAAACCCATTTGGTACCAAGATAATGAATATTACAAATACTATAGGGTTAAGGGACATGACATCGAGAGGTTTCGGGAGTTCTGTTACATACTTCAAGATTTGATTGACAAGGGTGAACTCCACTTACATAATCCAAATGCACCCCAAATCAAAATAATGACATATTTAAGATTTTTTTTTTGAACCACCCCTCATCTTCAGATCAACCATAAACAAATTTTATCCACACCATCAATACAATAAAAAGAAAAGTCGTATCCCTGGGCCCTCCTCATTACCTATCGAATCAAAACCTACAAAATCAACACTAGTACCCAACGAGCCGAAAACTATGACTACCAAATCTTAGTCTACTGAGAGTATTAATAAAATTGTTCCCACATCCTTGTCACATGCCATTAATGAATCTACACTTGCATCCTCTACGCCTCCCAAAACTACACCTAAAGCCACATCCGACAAACAACCCAAAACTCCCTTTACCTTAGGGAAATTTGGCTCTTTGCATCCTCATCAACTACCCCAAGTTCATCTAAAACCACAAAAGTACCTCATAAACAAGGTGTTTTTCAGGTCTTCAAAATCCCTCAAGTATTTTTTTCTAGATCAAAACCCTTTACGTGGACCTTGCTCCCTTATACCGTTAATCACCCTATTATTTTAGGGTCAAAGATCCTATATTGAGTCTGTATCCTACACCCATCACTCCACAAAAAGTATCTATACTAGGTCCTCGCCATTCACCCCTTGCATATTCCAACTACCCTCAAAGAATGGCCACCCATACGGAGTTCTTTCTCCTCCATCCATTACAACATCTAGAAAACCTCTTTAGCCAATAACTAAATAATCAGAATGTAACTAAAATATTACTTCCTCCCAAGGAGAATATAGATAGAATCTCATCACCATCCACATCTACACCTAAGGGGCATTATGCCACCATCTTAGATGACCTCCTTCAGTGGTCACTTATTATGTTACCACCTCCTAAGTTGTTTGATCATCAAGGATGGAAACCTTCTTGGTATGAATTCAATGTTTTCTGTGATTACCATAGAACACGAGGCCATTCCATAGAATACTATAGGGCCTTTCACTTAAAATTTCAGGAAATTGGTAGTCCGCTCTTCCTTCCTTCTTAATCAAACACAACACTAACATCAACATCATCATCGTCAAAACCTAAAGAATCCATGCCTAAAACACCTGCTCATCAAGTTGACGTTGTGCACATCACTACTTGTTCCCAAAATTATGACAAAGATCCATCCGAGTCTAAGAAAGATTTTTTTTTTTAGCTATACCTCCACCTCCATAATTATCCACACCGTCTAATAGACCTAAGGTATCAATTTCCATAGTCCCGAAGCATATAGTTAAACACCATCACCCAGAGCCAAAATTTCGATACAAGTAGTGACACCCCCTTTCACTACAAAGTATAAAAGGTTATTATCAAGCAATTACACCAATCCCCATCACGATGTCACTTTATGAACTAGTTCAAACATCTCCTTCTCAAAAACAAGCTATGATAGAATCCCTTCAATCCATAACCATGCCAACCAATGATCATGTTCCTTTCACAAAATTTGTAGGTGCCCTTAAAGCATCCACCGCTATATCATTTGAACCATCCAAAATTCCCTCTCTTAGATTGGAGGACCATGACCATCCACTCTTCATCACCACTTAAATCAATGACATATCTATAAAGAGGGTCATGATTGATAGCGGTGCCACCATTAACATTATATCCTCCTCTCCTTTGACCAACTTAAACTACCAAACACCGTTATCACTCAAAATCCAGATTTTACTAAGAGATTTTAATGACACTATTACACCTATGATAGGCACTGTTATTCTACCACTCAAAGTTGGCGTCAAAACCCTACCACATATATTCTATATTATAGAAGGATATTTTCAATACAACATGTTGTTAGGACACCCTTGGATATACACCATGCACTGCGTTCCTTCCACTCTCCATCGTTGTCTCAAATATGAACACGAGGGTCAGAATTTCACTGTCCCCACTGATCCAAATCCATTCACTGATTGTTACATGACATACCACCCAAACAACATCCTTGTACCTAAATCCACATCTAAATCATCTGATGAAGCATCTACTAGCACATCTATCCCCTCTTCCAAATTACATGATGATTCCTCTCTCGGTGAGGGTATAAAACTTATTATGCTCGAGAAATAACTTCACCCAAAACATATGGTCTCCCTGACAAGCAACCCATGCACGAGCCAAACATAGGATATGTTATCTCTTATGGTCCTACTTATCTCAAAACAAACCTTGTTTATGGGGGAATTGATAATCCTTCATCCCATGTTATCAATCTGCACCATGCCATGCCATTCACATTAGACTTAAAATCCCTTGATAATCCAAACTTCGCTTGTATGTATCTTCACCGTTGTGCATGGAGAGGTTTTGGCCTCGACCATTATGAAAAAGGAACCCACGACTTGACCATCCAATATTCTCTTAAAGCCTATGAGAAATATGGTTTAGGTTATAAAAATTCCACCTCTGAAATATTCGAAGTCACTACATCTAAAATTGCTACATCTACGTGTATTCCCAAACTAGATTCGTCATCACCGAGAAAACCACTGAAGATCTTATGGACATAGAAAACACTATATCCATCTCACCCACTTTTAAAATCAATGATACATCCGTAGGGCCAATTAATTATCAATCCAGTCACTCCACTAAATCATTACCCCTTGTTTGGAAAAAAATGGTTGAGGAAGATTCACCTACTGTAGATATCCTCTAGTGTCAGGATGACCAAGATATCCTTTCCCATATGGGAGCTAAAACCACTTTCTTCAGAAATCCCTACCATCTGACACATCAACTCTCCTTAATGAATCCACCCTCGACATTAACTTAGGCACCCCTCAAGATCCTCACATAGTTAAGGTTGGTCAATCTTTAAATCCACAAGAACTAGATGATTTCACTTCATTCTTAGAAAAATATTACCAAGCCTTCTCCTGGTCATACAGTGATATGCCCGGAATCCACCCTAACATCATTGTACACAACATAGTCATGTATCCCGATGTTAATCCAGTTAAATAAAAACTTCGTAAAATGCATCCCCATATAGCTCTCCTTGTTAAGGAAGAGTTGCAATGCCTCTTATCTACCAAATTTATCATACCCATTGACTATCCACAATGGGTCTCTAACATCATCCCCGTAACTAAATATTTAGGAAAGTTACGCATTTTCACAGACTTCGGGGATCTCAACCTCGCATGTTCTAAGGATGATTTCCCTCTTCCAAACATAGATGTTGAAATAATTATCGGCCATGAAATACTCTCCTCATGGATGGTTTTTCTGGTTATAATCAAATCCTTATTGCCCCCGATGATTAAAAAAATTAATCACCCCTTGGGAACCTTATGTTATCATGTCATGCCATTTGGTCTTAAAAATGCAGGAGCTACTTACCAATGCACCATGATGTACATTTTTCATGACCTTATCCACAATACTATCGAAGAATACATTGATGACCTTTTAGGAAAGTCTAAATCACGAAAAGACCATCTTGATGTCCTTGAATCAATCTTCACTTGTCTCATCCAGTTTTGTCTTCATCTTAATCCTACAAAGTGTGTCTTTGGTGTCCTTACTGGAAAATTTTTAGGATTCATCATATCTATCCGAGGTATTGAAGTTGATCCGGAAAAGGTTAGAGAAATCATTGAAATTCCTCCACCATCTAATCTTAAACAACTGCGTAGCCTCCAAGGTAAGTTGCAGTCAATTCAATGTTTCATATCACAAATTTCTAACCATTGTCAACTGTTTTACCATCTTCTCCGTAAGGAAATAGAATTTCATTGGGATTCTGATTGTCATAAATCATTTAATGAAATCAAACAATATCTATTAGCACCTCCTATTATTAATCCGCCTCATGAAGGGGAACCATTTTATCTATACATATCCACTTCATAACATGTTCTAGGAGCTATGCTCGCCCACCGTGATAATCAAGGTTGTGAACATGTCGTATACTATATTAGTCACACACTCCATGAGTATGAAACATGCTACACCGAAGCTGAAGAAATTATGTTGTGCGTTGTATTTTTCCACCTCCAAACTTCGACATTATCTCCTTAATCACAAGACATATGTCATTACCAACTTTAATCCACTTAAAACCATGTACTCTAAACCTTATCATAATGATCACATAACTCGATGGCTTATGCTCATGATTGAATTTGACCTCGAAATCATATCTCAAAATCTATTAAAGGTCAGGCCATTGTAGATCAACTCGCTGATGCACCCCTTCTAGATAATCAACTCCCTCATGAATACTTTCTGAAGAATCCATCAATAACATTGATGAATATGAATTTATCCCCATTAAAATTACTCTCTTCTTTGATGGTTCTAAATGCCAAGGAGGAGTCAAATTCATTATCATCCATCCTGGAATATTCCACTTCCGTTAGCATTCAAACTTAACTTCGAATGTAATAATAACATGGAAGAATATGAATCCTTAATCATGGGTCTAACTACCACCATTCTCTTAGGTTTCCACATTCTAGAAATATATGGAGATTCACAACTTGTCATCAGTCAAGTTAAAGGAGAATATCAATGTAAAAATGAAATCCTCCAAAAATATAAATATGTTTTTAACTTTATCCTCGGCGCATTCAATCATTATACCATTTAAAATATTCCATGATCTTCTAACAAATTTACAAACACTATGGCATCTCTTGGATCCCTCATCCCTTTAAAAAGGGAAAATCAAAGGATAACACTAAAATTTCTGTATTCATTCAATGCTTGGACCATCCTTCACATCAAAATGAGATTCCTCCTATTAATGTCATTGACAATAATCCACCTAATCTATGGTACACTCAGATATATGACTATCTCACTAAATATAAACTGCCATCATACTTATCACATGGTGTTAAACAATCATTTCTTCAATGCGTCACTCACTTTGTCATTATAGGTAGTATCCTTTATAAATGTATCTTTGACAATATACTATTACGATGCCTTAAATCACATGAATCAATCAAAGAAATCAAAGAAGTCCATGATGGAATCTGTGGTGGTCACTTAAGTGGAAATTCCATTACTAAATGTGTCATACAACTAGGGTACTACTGGCCTACCATCACCAAATATTGTTGTGCATATGTAAAGAAATGCGTTAAATGCCAACTCCACTCAGATCTCATCCACGTCCCTAGTCAAGCATTACAACCCACTCAGGACCTATGGCCTTTCTCTTAATGGGGGTTAGACCTCATTGGTGCTATCAATCCTAAATCATCCCAATAACATCATTCCATTATCACAACCATTGAATACTTTACTAAGTGGGTTGAAGCCATCCCTTTAACCTCAACAAAATTAGAGCTATCACTAACTTCATATATCAATATATCATATGTCATTTTGGTATCCCTCATAAACTCGCTCTCACAGATAATGGGAAATACTTTAAAAATAAAGAGGTTAAAAATATCTGTGATACATTCAACATCAAACTCAGTTTCTCATCACCATATTATCCTCAAGAAAATGGACAAGCCAAGGCCTCTAACAAAAAACTTAATAAAATCCTTATGAAAAAATAGATGATACATGTAGGAATTGGCATCTCCAAATCTTGTTTTCTCTCTGGGCTTATCAAACTAGCATCCGCACACCTATAAGTGCTATACCCTATTCAATCATCTATGGCTCAGAGGTTGTCCTACCTCTCGAGGTCTAAATTCCATCACTTCATGTATCTCTTAAAGATTTCATCCCTGATGAAGAATATCACCAAGACCGCTTAGCACAACTTGAACTGTTAGATGAAAAACGTCTAATAGCCCTTGAACATCATCAAGTATATCAAAAACGTGTTAATAGAGCCTATAAAAACATGTCAAAGAGCGTGAATTTAAAATTGGTGATATTTTTCTTAAATAAAATTAAAATGTCACTACATTAGAACAGAGTAAATGTGGAAAGTTTTCCCCTAATTAGATCGGTCCATACATCATTACTCACAAGTATGGGTCATGAGTGTATTGTCTCGCTTCTCTTGATGGAGAACCTGAAAAGGAACTTTGGAATGCCTTTCAATTGTGACCTTTATAATTTTAAATGATTGATTGTTATGACAGTAGCTGCATTTAAAATCTTATTACCATCCATTTTGCTACAATAATGATTTGAAAGTATGTGGTTATCTATAAACAGTCTACATACACTTTAAAGATGAGCACCGCGACTGCTGTTTCATCACATATTTAACTATGGAAAATTTTATCCTTTACATGAGCCCCTTAATCATTACATCCATGTACCCTGTACCATTTAAAAATAATAACATGGGGCATATGTGTATAGGTCATATATACATCTTCTCCCCTCCTTGATATGGTCTATTAGGGTTTTTCCCTTAGCTCAAAAATTTATGTAAAGTTAATTGGATGCTTCTTATCAAAATATCGAAAATATAGTAGAATGATCCCTTGAAGGATAACTACCACTCAAAATTATAGACTGATCCCTTGAAGGATGGCTATTTGTAAAAATACAAATAGTTAGAAATGTAGACCATAACCTCGAAGGATGGATACCCACATCAAAGGCTTCCTGTATTTATCAACCTTTTAAAAAGTCAAAAAGAATCCTAGGAAAGCTTCCTGCATTGATCAACTTTCCCATTAAGGAAGACTTCCCACATCGATCAATTTTCTTCAAAATGTAAAAGTGGGGCATTTCTCTATAAGCCCATTGAAAAGGAGATCCCTTTCTCCCACATTGAGCTATACATATGAAACCCTTTTGTATCCTAAGAAATACATTCACTCCATATCTTATTAATATTTTGTGACTACCTATTGATAATATTATTTAACATTTGTTAAGGCTACAAGTGCAAGTGTTTTCACACTTTTCGAAACCCATCACGTATATATCAAATCCATAGTGGGGAAATCATTTCATTTTTACCTCATTTTATTTAGTCAAATTTTGATACACCATATTTTAAGATCACATTTTAAAGTCATTTGAATCAATAAAACATTTCAACCACATTTAATCATATGCAACCAAACATGTTTACAAACCATGCTTCTTAACATCCATCAAAATCCATCTAACACTAACACATTTCAAATAAAAACATACAATATAAACACATGCAAATTAAAATACAATATAAGCCATAAAAAATCATCATCATCATATATATAAATCAAAGTTTAATATACATCATGATCAATGTCCAAAAAATCAATATATATCATCATCATATAAAAATGGGATTCTATGAGCCTATGTCATCATATACATCAGAATCAGCTAGTAAACTCCACATCCTTGAGCACCACACTAGCCTAAGCCGTGTTCCCCTCTCCTACTAGAGCATATTTGCCTCCAACAATACGTGTATCTCTAACACCTCAAGGATCACTCATAGCCACACCATCACCTCTAGATCCCCCTCATCACCATCTAATCTCTTTGGCCTCCGAGGTGGTTGACACACACTCGCTGCACTCACACTAGGAATCGCTTCTATTATAGCTTCTCCTTCGACAACCAAGTAATATACATATAAAGTGGCATCATGATAGTTCTTGATGATAAAATTAACATAATAATATCACTCATCCCGCACAATGTCATAATGAGCAACATAAATCATCCTAGATGGAGGAGGTGTTTTAGGTGCTCCTCTTTGCTTGCTAGATCAAGCCATTACTGACAGATCCACTCCAGATATAGAAATCCCTGTGATCCCCAAGGCCTTCCTCATTGAATCCCTATGGCCCTTGTAATTGTCTCTATCTGTAATGACCTACACAAGTGTACTCGAGACCATCCCTCTCTTTAATAAGGGCATCCCACACACTAAGAAGATAATCTCACTCTCTCCAAGCTGAAGCTCTATCCCCTCCAATACGGCCTTCTCGGATGTTATTGGGCCCCAAAAATATTGGCTAAGTATAAAAAGGCGCATAGGCACACAAGGCCTAGTTGAAGAAAGGCGTGCAAGGATAAAGTGCGCAGGCAAGGTTTAAGGAAGGGTTTAAGGAAACCCATGGCACATGCATGGATAGAACCAAGGGTTTAGGACTTAGCCATATTGGGAATTTTGGGAAGAACACGTGAAAAGCATGACCCGATTGCGCATGTGGAGTGGATAAGGTGCCAACCTGGTGACAGTTGGTTGCCCAAGGAAGAGCATGCATGTGGTAGAAGCTTCTAGAAGCACATCATGGTAAAAAGTGGAAAGCTCAGGCCTAGAGGAGCATGCTTGCATGGAGGACCACATTCAGACACTTGGCATCAGATCTGAGGTCATTGGAGGATGAGTTGGTAGTCCAGAAATCCTATATATACAAGTGCCTATAGAAGTAAAAATAGAGAGAAATAGATAGAGGGTAGAGCTCTGCAGAAATACTGCAAGAACTCTGTTAGTTTGGGTAATTGTGCTTAGTCAAGGGTATGGGGATTATAAAATTCTTTTAATATCCTAGCCATATGAGTCTAGATATAATGCATGACTGTGGTTTGCTTCTCTGTGACATTCTGTAATGGCTCCATGAATGTAATGAGGTTACCAACTTACATGAATATGAACATTGATGATTCTGATGCATACATATTTCTCATAGTTCTTTTTCATTTATGTTTATGATTAAGTATGGATGCTTGTAAAACTTCTTTTTGTTTTGGTATAAGTTATAAAATATGTTAAGCTCTTTCTATCTGAAATGACTGTAAGGATCTAGAATCCGTTCTGAAGCTCTATGGTGCTTATATGTTTTAATTCCTTTCAAATCTCTTAAACATGGATCATAGATGATGTTTCCCACTAAAATCACATAAAATAGATACTTGACACCCGCGCGCATGCCTCGGATGAGTGCCTAGTGCCCATTGGGTGATAGGCCGGTGCACATGGGGTTCCTTTCTTTTGTAATAGGGGTAAAAATGACTACATCATTACTACTACAATAGCTTTTGCAATGATATCATCACCATCATCCTCCTTGTCCTCAAATCTTGACACTGCTTGTGCTTCCCCCTCGGTATGAGCATGTAATCATCTCACCCTTCGTGTAGCCCCTTGTACTACTTGGGATCTGTCAAAAATCCTCGAGGCCGGAACCCACCATACACGGTATACTCCGGTGTAACCCCCATGCAACATCAATCGCACCATCTCTCCCTCCTCATTTAGGCTCATAGCCTCGACATATCATCAATAACAGTGGGTCTCGTCACCACTTCCCGTGGAGTCTCTATATCTGTATCCTCTCGCCTATACTTGAATGGGCTCATTAGGTGCCCCTACACCAATCAAAATTTTCTTTGAACATGGTCAAAATAGAGAAACACATGCTCACCGCCCTATATGCTTAGAGCCACATAGGTTGTTGTAAACCAAACAAATATTGAGGATATTTAGACCATGTTGGTAAATCCAAATAAGGCCTCCACGTAATATCCCCCATTTGTAATCCAGATAACAAATATCTATAAAACCCTATTCTCCTCCTCTTCTCTGCACAAACCGTGTCTGATATCCATCTCGTAAAAAAAAGGTGCTGATCACCAATACCCCATGGTAACCCCGTTGGTTGAGAAATATCAATGTGCTCTAAGGCCCAAGCCTATAGAAGAAAAGAAACATGAATCCCAAACCTCTTATGGGCTTTCCAGGCCCAAAAATATTTGAATGTATGAGAAAGTAGGGTAGGTATCCACTTTTAAATAGTGCGTTGCTCCATCATCTTTTCTACTACCCTAGTCATCATCCATGGGAAATGACTACCTCCAGAATCCAACAATGCATAACAAATGATGACCATCATCATCATGCTCATCCG
Organism: Taxus wallichiana var. yunnanensis; assembly: GCA_018340775.1. NCBI lineage: Eukaryota > Viridiplantae > Streptophyta > Pinopsida > Cupressales > Taxaceae > Taxus > Taxus wallichiana. The sequence goes on along the minus strand of CM031243.1, from coordinate 47,095,475 downwards.
TGCACAACCCTCTCTCTCTCAGATGAATAAACACGGCCGTAAGAAAAATCCCCTAACTCATATATAATATCTGTGACATCCTCCCCATATAATCTAGTCATCACACCATCTCTCTTTACTTAGTAATGATATACACCCCCTCTCCATGGATCAATAGTCTCAAGATGTAATGAAAATCCTTTAACGTGATTGTGATCTCCCATGGACAAACCGAAAGTGCTTTGGTGGAAGGGTTCCACCTCTCCAATAATGTTAATATCAAACTCAAACATCTTTGAATCCATCTGTAATATCTCATGGCACCAAATACAACATCATCTACATTCTCCTATTCATCATCAGTCATGACCTCCCTCACCTGCTCCAAAATCAATGGGATATGGTCACAAATAGATAACTTCACATCCACCTACAAACAATAAACAAATTAACATTAATATCATCAATAAAAACATCAAAAACATATCAAAGATACATAACATCAACATCAACATCATCACAATAACACCAACAACATCTAAAACATTGAAACATCCCACTTCATTTTGAAAATTGCCAAAACACAAGTAAATCGCCAGTGATATACCTAGATTACCAATGATTCTTTTGAATCCAACGATTAAATAAATTGACAAGGATTCTAGTTAGGGCACCCGTACACCCCAAAAACAGAAATGAAAACCTAAAACTACCAAAATCACACAAAAATAAAGAAAAATCTACTTACCTCTGCTATAGGTGGTTGCCTATTCCTCCCGAATGTTACCATCTCGATCGAATCACTCAAAATCACTTGAAATTAGTTAAATTCCACTCTCCAAGTCATTTTTATCCCACAGTTAAAGTGAGTAATAAACCACAGGGATTGGGTATTCATATACCCCAAATTATAACAAAATCTAGTCACCTACTTTTTTTCAACAATCACGGGCGATTCCCCCAAACGCTTACGCTTTGTGTCATTCTTAGTAAACATTATCATTTTACCCCTTAAGCATAGAAAAACACCACTTTTGCACAAGTGTGTCACTTTCAAAAGGACCCAAATCCTTGGAAAATTTAAATTAACCAAAAAAATCAATTTTGGGACTTGTCATATGTCTATGGGATGTGTCCCTTTGGCCCCCCATCACTTGACCTTCCCGTCAAATAAGCCTACTTGGCGAGGATCAATACATCTATAGGTATCAAACCCTTTATTCACCCTATCATTTGATTCATCGATAACACATTCTATTTTGGTATCCCCTTAGACTAGGGAATTTTTTTGAATGAAACACACTGGTGTTCACTGCATTACGTTGCAGTTGAGTCACCCATACAAATAATTTTTTTATTGTTTTTGTCTAACGATTTGTCAAACCGGCGGATAAAAAGGGGAAAAGGTAGACACCTAAAATCTATGCCCTCCTGTTGTCATTAAATTATTCAATTAAATATGTTCATTTGCAACCATCGATAATTAAAACACACCATCACATTATTTTATCCCCTTTCATAACATCCCCGACCTAGGTAATCCATTGGTACCCTTCAATTAATTAATTTAAATCAATTACGCCCACCTATCCTAAGTCATAACCCACCCCATTTTATTCAATTAATTAATTAATATTATTCATCCCCATGTGAAATCCCTCTTTCACACTAGTTAAGTCTAGTTTAAAACCAATTAAGAAACTTTCTAAAATCATCCCATAATTATTCTAACAAACTCATTCCTAACTTAAACCTATATAACTAAATTAATCTCGACCTTAGTCTAGTTACCACATCTTATCCCTTGAAATCCCCAATCAAATCAAGTTCAAATTAGCAAGATAATCACCCTTATCACTCCTAAGCTTGAACTGACTGGAATCACCGGTGATTCCTTTGGTCACCGACGATCTATATAAACCAGATTCTCTACCTCTCTTGGGGATCATCCACGATAATCCATGAGAATTCTCACATTTTGAGTCTTTTGTTTAAGTTCATCAGTGTCATTCTGCATCAAGGAGAGCACATTATCATCTAGCATTCTCATTCACGATCATCAAGTACCTTGGATTCATGTTAAAGCTTGTTCATCATTCACTGCAATCCATATCAACCTCTCATCTCTCATCATCAACCAAGGTCGTTATCATCTTATAACTATGTTTTTTCTTCATCTTAGTATCCTTATCTTGATCATTTCTTATTTCACATTTTCCTTCGCAAGACCATAGTTTCGTATAAGTTAGTTAAATATTTAATTTTATCAGTCTGTTTAAAATCTTGTCGAATCACTCGTGATTCCTAGAATTGCCTACGATTCCTACACATTATGTTTTTCATGTAGTCGATTTCATTCAATAATTCCTATCAATCATTTTTATCTCTTGTGTTGCTAATATTTTTTCAAGAATGGCTTCTATTAGATGGCCATAAGCGGACCAAATCATCCAATCATAAGAATAAAATCCTTACCGATCATCCATCATCCACTTCATTGGGAGCAATATGATATTTTTTCATGACCTCGAGTTGTGTGCTATCCATTTAACCATTGTCAACATATTAGGGAGAATTTTTGAATTCACCCAGAAGATCCGTGAAGCTACTGATGAATTTTGGGAGGTTTACTACAAGGTGAAATGAATCCGAGTTGACCTCGCTTGGTTTGAGCATCATTACGAGGCTAGATTAGACATTCTCGAAGGCTCCAACACTGAATCTAAAGAAGAATTTGAAAGTGAGGCCAGTTTTGAAGACTCCAACCAGAATTTTTACGACAATACGACACCAAAGAAGAGTACTCAGACTTCTTCAAGGATGACTATATCGAGGAGCCCGATTTATACTTCTCTGAGGAGGAAGAAACAAAATACTCTAGGGGTTCAAATTTTTGAGAATCTAGATGTCAATCACGATTCTGAATTTGAGCCTTAGTCCTATTACTTTCTATGTTATCATCATCAGTTGTGTGTATGTAAATAAACCATAAACATTTTATCACAAATTTCATATATCATATGATGTATCTCATTTCCATAAATAAACTTGACTATTCCAAAGTGGGTTGACATCCATACAAGGAAGTCCTTTGACTTCTAGGAGCTGGCCTTTTCCAGAAAACCCACCTATCTATATTATTAATTTTTACGTATTTAGTGTCTATTATCTTCACGTCTTCTCATGGTAGAGGAGATAATTTCATTTCTTAGATGGAGCGTGAAAATTCAAATATCTTTTATCACATCTCACGGGTATCATTGAAACCCCACCATATCGAGGTTTTGTAAGTCTTATTGTCTTACTTACGAAGTTAGGTTGAAGAGGTGATATTTATCTTAAACAATTGACACCTCTTCTATACCTAGAATGGGATTTTATTATTTTTAGTAAATTTCCTTTTTCACCTTTTTCACCTTCGACCACATTGTTTGATGCCCTTGTTGTTCCCTATGAACCATGCCTTGGAGAAATTTGCTAAGTATGAGAGTTTACTATTTATAGTAAGTGATCATATAGAGACTTAATATTTTTGGAAAGTTCCTTTCCACACCTCATATTTTGATTAAAACACATCCACTTTGGGAAAGGTTTTCTCTCTCTTTCTCACGTACATTTTTTTAACTTGATTCGATCACCAAACCAAAGTGGGAAAAAAGTTTACAAAATTAGGGCATGAAGTCTGGGGTTTTTCACCATGAAAAATATAAAACATGAATTTCATTGTTATCACATGTGTTCTAAATTATCTTAGAAATAATTAAGAATGCAAAAAACCCCACCTTGATTCGTGCACCGATTTGGAAGATACAAAGCTTTTTCCTTTGTGGGATACGAAGTCAATCTGGAAAAATGTACCTCAAGCCTTTAAAATTTACAATTTTTATGAGAATATTATTTCCATGATCCTATAAATATGGAGGGATGAATTCAAGATGAAAAATAGAGGTGAGGGATTTTGGAAAAAATTCGCGAGTTCCGAGTAGATTTGAAGCAAAAATGGGGGAGATGAAAAATGGCTATCTCCTTGGTTTTGTGCCTTAAGGGGGTGGGGTATATTTTTCCCCTTGTTACCTTGGAAAAGGTATGAAGGGGACAAAAAAATTCACCCTATCCCTAGGAGGACAAGTGGTAAACATGTGGTGGCAGAGGATGAAGAGTAAAGGGTTCAATTTTAGCACTCGAGAGCCAAACTTGGTTGTGTGAGGAACCAACTGGGAAAAGGTGGGGAACATTTTTATGTCCCCCTTTTCCTCTTGAAAATGGATTAATGGGACATAAAAAGTGCCTTGGCCCTAGAGTAACAAGTGGTGGGCATGCATGACTTGGAGCAAGGGCTAGAAAATTGGGAAAAGTGCTTATCGAGAGCCTCCCAAGGTTATGTGATGGGACCATGAGGTATAAGGTGGGGTGAAACATTTTTTTCCCAATGGAAAGGGACAAAGGGGACACAAAAGTGTGCCTTAGCTTCATGCTACCACGTGGCACTGAAAAATTTGGCTGGAAAGGGACAAAGGGGACACAAAAGTGTGCCTTAGCTTGATGCTGCCACGTGGCACTGAAAAATTTGGCTAAGGACGAGCTTGTGCCTTGGAGAGGAGCTTGAAAATGACGTTGGAGCTTCCAAAGGATTGTTTGGGAACTTCCTTATATGATTTTGAATGAAAATGGAATTTTGAGAATAATGGGATGAGTCTCAAGGTAGTATTCACCTTTAAAAATCCTCAAAAATTCCTTTTTATCGGGATATATAGTTGTGCTGTAAAGAATGAGTTGTTCAATGAAATGAATGGTCCTTGAGAAAAATATGAAAGTACCACCATATAGAAATTTGAGTCATATTTCCATTGATATTTTTTACCTCCTATTCATTTTAGAGCTCCCGAAATCATCTTCGAAACTTAGGTGCTTTTTCACATTGCAATCTCCTTTGGCCTCAAAAATCTGCTTTTCCTTAACTTTCTCTTGAATCACCAAATCTTCCCTAAATATTCCTAAATCACTTGTAAAATGATCTAGGCTCATTAATACACCTCCCTAATGAATTTATGGCTTCAAATACACTCCAAAGAATATGTGCCAGCCTTATAAAGGCTAAAAATAGTCATTCCTAAACCTATTGAAAGATACCCCTTGAAAGACATTGTCTCAAAAGGAACTTGTGAGCTTGTTTTCATATCTTCGACACATGGGTAAGGCTAAGACCATAGACATGAGCATTACATGCATGGGGATAGGCTTGACACATGGGTAAGGCTAAGACCATAGACATGAGCATTACATGCATGGGGATAGGCTTGACACATGGGATGAACTGATCTCGAAATGGTATCCGGGAAGGTCTACAATGAAACATTTCGACACTAGGGTAGATTTGTCATGTTTTCAATTGAATTTTACCCTTACAAAAACACATGAATATAGGTAGTATGTGTTTAAGGGCCCAAGGAAACTTATTTTGCCTTTTCCTTTGGAATTACCTTGATAAGACTATTTATTGGGCTAATATTCTTGATTGATAGGATAATAAGGTCTGCATTGTTGGGCTACTTGCCTCCTTCTGGCCACCACTTCATTTCCAATATTTTGCAACATAGTCATAAATCCATGAAACTCATTAGGGGAAAAGTATGAGGATTTGGTTGACTGATTTATCCAAGAATGGTTTCCAAAATAGGCTACATTGGGAGGGGTTATGGAAATAGAGAAATTGGTTTCTAGGGGTTATATTCCCATCTTAGACTAAATAATTTTCAGCTCTGATAGATATGCCATAAGAATCTAGTAAGATGGTCCCTCCCATGGATTGAATCATAATAGCCATATAACAATAGTTAAGGCTCTAAATAAATATAGAAATGTAGTACTTGGAGAGGGATTAAATTTGAGGAATTTTATCACATGCCTTTTGAAATCTAATATTAAAATATGTCATAACTTCATGAGGGGCTCTCTTAATGGTAGTAAGCTGCTCAATGAGGGATAGATGGTCACTTTTATCTTCAAAATGCTTGCAAAGTTTCTCCCCAAGCTCATCCCACGTATGAATAGAAGTTGGTTGTAGACTTCTATACCATTACAATTCCCTCCCCTTAAAAGATGAAGCTAATAACCTAAGTGCTACATCATCTTCATTAATAAGGTGGACATAACAAACATTTGCAACATTTAAAATGTGTTTAATGGGAGTGGTAAAATTATCTCTTGTAAATAATGGGATGCTTGTAAGGGTAGCCATTAGAATACCATGACGTGCATTTATAATTAGGGGCTACCACCATTAAAAGTAACAAAGGGTCGATTCCTTTGAAGGGCCATAGGAAAGGTGGGTTATAAATTCTTATTATTGGGAGAGGAAGGTCTAGCAGAAGGAGGAGTTCAATAGAATGTAGGTGATGGGAATAGATACCTTTTAACTTGTTTTAATATTTTCCTTGGTGAAAGTTGTAAATATTCAAAAGGATTGTCTCTTTCTATGTTTTTCCTTTTCAATACTCTTCTCATGAAGCTAGGACACTTGACTACTAAAACCAGTATATATGTTATTGGGAGTAATTAAATGTGTTCTTGTGAATCCTCCAAAGGCTATATATCACCAAGACACACAATTATAAGTGAAATGATATACATTTAATAATTTTTTTGTCCTATCGGACATGCCAAAAACTATTGTAGCTCATAATTGCACCCTTTTAGAAAATGGTAGATTCAAAATTCTAGAACAAAATGAGATGGTATCCACAATATAGGACTTGTATTAATGAGATCAACGTCTAAATAATTTTAGATTCATCTTGTTCCTTTGACCAACATTGCTTCTACTCCTAAAATAGTGTTAAGAACTAAACCGCAGGATGAAAAGGGGGAATTCAATGCAAGAAATGAAACTAAGATGAAAGAAAAGGGAATGGTGATGCGCCAAAAGAAGGTGATCAATCTCTCTTGAAGTATCTGAGAATCAAGAATGATAGTTATAAGGCTAAAGGGGAAGATGATTTCCATGACCCAAATTTACAATTAAATCAACTCACAACCTTGTATATTTGACACAAATGACATGAAACTATGTAAAACATAGTTGATACACATCACAAATGAAAGAACAGAAGGATGGAAAAGGCAATAATGTAACACAAGGGGTGGATTCAAGCCACAATTGACATCATATTATTGTTGTAATTATACACATGATACTACAATCAAATGGGGATAAGGTGAATTATGAAGGAAATCATGTCGGAGTCTACAAATCTTTTGGTTCTATCAATATTTTGACATAATAACATTACCAAAAAGAGAGAGGATAGTTTCTATAAAGAAACATATTACATTTTATATAAGGGAGGAGAGGAGAGGAGATCAAAATATGTTAGAGAGATGCTTGACATGTTAAACCTTACTAAAACCTTCTAAAATTCCTCCAACAGGTAACCTCTGTGTATCATGATGGTTCATGCCTTTAGTGCTGCCTTTACATGTAAGTAAAATCCAAATATTTTTGTGGATGAGAAACAAATTTTAAATCCATGGATTCCCATGTAATTTGGAAGATGGATGGAAGGTGACATTTCCAAATATGCAAATCTATTACATATATCACAATTCCTCATCATTTCAGTTGGGCATGGGAATAATATTCTCTTTTGGAAGTATTCATAAGGATATCAAGGTAAGGGAGGCAATCAAGTACCTTACAACTAAAAATGGCATATTATGACTTCTGAAAGCAACATGATATGTCCCCATAAATCCTTAATTTTAATTGCTTGATATACTTAATCATTCCTTGTAAATTTTCCTTCTTTTGAAAGGCCTCTCCAAGATGCTCCTAATGAATCAAATCTAAGGAAAAATGGAGCTCCACACCAAATATATCACTAAAAAATTAAACCCTACAACCTACTGAAAAATATTTTGTTATGCGAGTAATTCAGGATGATCAGTATTTATTTCACAATTTTTTGTTTGTTTGCTTGTTCTTGGATTTGGTTTTTGTTTACTAAGACCCCACAAACTCATTTTGATTTTATTTATTTCATGGAAAATCATTTTTTTATGTGGCTTTGGAATATTTTTCTTGTTCGTAGACTTTGGAATGTTACATGGCCTTCTAAGACTTCGTGGACTATGGTAAATCCACGGAACACTGTCTTAGTGTTATGTGGCTTCTAACCTTAAGTTAATTTTAACTCATTTTCCTTGATTCATGGCTCTTGGCGGCATGTCCTCAGTGTTTTGCTGATTTTCTTGAGAAGACTCCAACCTTTGTTTTGTAAAAACAAAAACTCCTTGAAACTCCATTTTTTTATGTCCGCCCAACACTAATCCTGGTGTGAATAAATTTATCTCTAACATCAACCTCCATGAAGCACTAACTTCACCAAATTTTTAGGCCCCAAGATCTAATTCCTTTTTTCCACGTGAAGACTAACTTCCCTTCCTTTGTTTCATGAGTTAGGATTACCCATGGAACACTATGTTTATACATTTCATGAAATATTGTTTTCTAATGCTCAGTAAATTCAAGAGTCAAAAATTACACCTAATTCCAAAATTGGATTTGTAATTTTTCAAAATATCTTGGGGTTTATTTTGGACAACAGTACCAGGTTTCTTTTATAGCTTTCCATTATGAGCGAAGCTCAAATTCTAGTGAATATGGGATAGTGGAGATGTAGAATTAGGAGTGGATAAAAATGATTACAAGAGATTTGTTTTAGAATTAATGACCCATAGACGTTGGAGGAGGTTTAATTAATCTATTACGATTGATTAATAGGCCATGTTTATCTTGTAGAAGCTATTTAGAGGAGATGTAGAGGGAAATTAGTGGAATTAGAGGGATTTGAGATTTGTATTTTATTAATAAGAGGGTTTATTAATTATATATAAAATTATGAAATAGGGGTTAATTAAATAAAATATGTATTAATTAAAATGGAATTTTAACTAACAAATTGATGTTAATTGGCATCCAAGATAGGGGAATTAACTAGTTATCATAAGGTTTTGAATTATATTGTGATGATGGGATGAAGGGAAATTAGTGAAATTTTAGTTATAAAATTACACAACAAAAATTGGGTGTCTACAATCAATTCGGGACACGAGAATGTGACACAAGGGAAACTCACCCAAAATATCAATTAAGGGCTTTAGGAATAGGTAATGGATGTCTTAACATTAGCATAAGAAATGTCATCCTTCCCGCACAAGAAATGAAGGACTAAGGTAATTTCATTCAAAGTAGTGCACCTTCTTGTTAGAAAATAAAGTGCACTCTAGGGTGGGGATTTAGTACATGAAGAAGGGATTCAATATTGCATTAGGAAGTGTAAGAACCACATTTTATAGCACACAAAGAATTAGAAAAAGTTATAGATGAGAGAGATAAAAGAGTGAAAACGAGATGGAAGACAAAGGAATAAAGACCACTCCAACCCACATCGGGTGCACCTTCCCATCCTTTGTCCTTGTAAGATGTAAGTAATCCTCCAAAAATAAGTACAAGGGATGAAACAATTGAACAACCTATACAAGTAGAGGAAGATCCATTAATTACCATTGTGCATATTGTTTTAAAAGAACTAAGAGAAACCACACAATTAGAATGGGAAGAACAATTGTAAATGTAATAATAAACGTGGAAAAATAAATAACATGACACCATAATGGCCAAAACATGAAAAATGTGTAAAAGGCACAATTGGAAGGAGTAAAAACTGCAAAGTCACAACAAGAGTAGGAAGAAAGGAAGTACAAGTAATATGAAAAGGAACAAGAAAAATTAGTAATGAAGAAAGCTAAGGCACATGAGGCCATCAAAGAAAAAGGATACAAGAAGCTGAAATAAGAAGAGGAAAACAAAGCAAAATTTGAAGTAAAAGGAAGGAAGGAAGCGGGGAGAAGATAAAATAGGAAGAAGAAAACATAAGGAGAGAACAAGAGGAAGAGAAAATAAAGAAAACATAAGAGTATAAGAGGAAATAATAATAGAAAAAAATAGAACTATAAAAATATGAAGCAATCAAAGTGGATAAAACTAACAAGGCTCAAGAAATAAAACACATTGTGGAGGCTAGTGTGATAACATATGTAGAATATCCAAAAGGAATAGAGCAGAGAAAATATGCTGCACAAGTCACTACAAAGCACTAGAAAAAGTAGCCACTACTCATGAAAAACCGTAAACAATACAATTGACCACAATAGTGGGAAGATCCACCTTTGTGGGGAAACTACAAGAAGAATTATCTAAATAAGTGTATACAAAAAGTGGTTGGTGGATAACGCAATCAACTACACCAACATGAAGATGTTAGTCAAATATACCTTCATCCCATGTTCATTCATACACTAGCCCTCTAACTGACCTAAACAAGTATGTAAGCTACAACATCACATAATATAGTTAGCATAGTTAAGGTTTATTTAGAGTAGTTACCATTGTAGACACAGATTGAAGGAATGCATTGATCTGTAAGAAAATATTGGGCAATCCATGCTACAAATGGCCCATGAGAAATAAAAAATGGAAAAGGTAATACACATTATAAGATTTCAAATTGGAACTATTTTTCCAAAATTTGATACCAATACCATAGGTGAACAAGTAATGAGTGAGAAAATGTAATTAACAATGTTGGTAGACAAGCTAGTGGATAATTGGAAGGAGAATGAGGTAGAAAAGAAGATAAAGGTGCAAGTAGCCAATGCAAAGAAAGAAGTCAAAGAAAAGGTTATGATACTACAAGAATATGTTACAATTATATAACATGTCAAAGGTCAAGCTAAATAATTGACATTCAAACTTCTAGATTGGAACACACACTTGCAAGCTACCATGGAAGACAACAAAAATGATATGGACATAGATAGTAAAATGCAAGCTTAGATAATAACAAGAATATATGACCATAAGATGGAAACATTACTACATACATCCTTGTAAGCTTGAGATAATTTTATTAAGATATTGTGGCATTTGGAACTCAATGCACTATATAATATATTGTAGGAGTTTAGGCATAATGAATGTGGCATAGGTTGGAAATATTGATTCAGGAAATCTAAAGTGTCATTCCTTTCCATGATGATTACACCAAAAATAATAAGGTTCAAATGAATCATATTAATTCATGAAAGAATTATTGCAATTAAAGATATACTTTGGGAGAACAAGTGAAGCATTCATATATTGGAATACATATAAGGAAAACCTAGATGGAATTCTACCAACTACAAAAAAATAACTATACACCAAGGTTTATTCTTCCATATATACTCCTTTGTAGAACCAAAGAAATATGGATTATTTCACCTCCACCATTCATTCTGTCACAGTTAGCTGAAAAAAAAAGAGTATCCCACACATCTAGAGTAGTAACCATGAGTAGGTGAAGAACCATAATTTTGTAATAGATAATACAATTTTTTATTGAAGTATAAAATGTGTAAAATTTTGATATCTGTAAGCAGGAACCCATAGATTGAAAATTTGTAAGGTTTTTCTATGAGGGAGTTTCTATATATTGAAACACGAAAGTGTGGTCTATTGGAAAGTCTACTTGATTAAGAAAATAAAAGGTTGATTAAGTAGTGCGAAAATCATGAAAACCAACAAATGAAATCTTTGTGTTGATTGTCAGAACATATTATCACTCAATGCAAAGAAATCCACATTTGGCATTATAAAAAGAGATCACAAACGCAACTTTCAATTATTGAAGTAGATTTTATCTTGATATAATACAGCTATTTAGGTCTAGGAAAGTGTTTGACTGTAAAATGACTTAGAGAGCCAACATAGATATAATTTGTATCACTATGTAAACTATTGCATATGGATATTTTCACATAAGACAAAGTTTAGAATGTGTAGCATAGGATAAATATAAAATAGGATAAGCCTCTTAAGGTACAAGAAGAAGTTGAAAGGATTGGTACCTCAACAAGCATGTTATTCTGTATAGAACTATGTAAACATGTTGTACAAAAGGTTGATATTGGATACCAATAGTAAGTTATTTCAAGTTCTTTCCATTTTATGTGTTCATATTGAAACTACAAGTAATTATAATTTATTTATGTTTTCCGTTCTTGTTCTCACCCTTCTAATTTCTATTCTATTCTAAATCATGAGATATAGTTTATATCATATACATATATGAATTAGCCTAGACTATAACATGTTGCATGTTTTGAAGCTATGATCTAGGAACCTATGCTAACAATATTCCATTAGATTCACCACCTTCCACCTAATATGGTGTGTCTAAGGAGGTATATTTATCTTCCATATTTGGAAAGTGGGAAAGATCTTAGTATTTCTAACAAAGATGTCGGGAATGGTAGTTTTTAAATTGTGAGAAACAATATTTTGTATTTTAGAAGTGCAAACATTTTTTCGTATTTTGTGCTTCATGTCTTATAACACGTGGGTTTATTGACATTATGGAATGCTGGTACACTATGTTTTTCACCATGATACTTGTTTCTATGTTGTGTGGTTTTTTTCATTAACTCTATGTAGAGAAACACCTTTAGAGCTAACAATATTTCATTAGATTCTTGCCTTCCACCAATATGGTATGTCTAAAGAGGTATATTTATCTTCCAAATTTAGTGAGTGGGAAAGATATTAGTATTTCTAACAAAGATGTCGGGAATGGAATTATTTTAATTGTGAGAAAATATTTTTCTACTAGAACTCGAACATTTTTTCATCTTTCTTGCTTCATGTTTGTATAACACTTGGGTTTACTAAGCTTGTGTAATGCTAAAACACTTTATTTTTCACCATGATACTTGTTTCTATGTTGTGTGTCTTATTTTTAATTAACTTTGTGTTGAGAAACAACTTTGGAGGTTTGTGTGCACATTGTGACTATTGTGTGCTTCCTTCATTTTCCATTTTTAAGCAACATCCTAAATGTCATGAATACATGTTCAATAGTTACACACACAAATGAAGGTGTTCTGAATTAAAAATTAAAGCATTGGTAAATATAATTCTAACACACATGTTGTATCAGTGAAATTTACTTTCTTTCATTTATTTTTCACGTAAAAATGCACACTCTCTGGAGGTTCAATTTTTTTTGTAGAGAAACCAAAATTATCATGTGCCAAGTTATGCATAAATCCATACTTAGAGGACCCTCTTAACACTTTGGTTTTCATAATATCTAAGATACCATGAATGCACGTACTATATCCTTAAAACATAAACCATTTAAAAACCAAGTGTTGGTTATATCCAAATGGGTGATATGTAATGAAAATATACTTGTGCCACATAGTTATAAGGTTGAGAGATATAAAGATCATCTAAGGGTGAGTTATAAAATCACTAGGGTTATGTGCAATGTATGGTGGGTGATAGTTTAAGGAACTACATTGTGTGGTCCATTTAGGGATTTTAAGACACAATGTTAGTAATTGCATTATGTGGGCCTCTTGGAGATTTGAAGTTCCATAAAGCATAATAATGCCACTAAACTCGTGATATGGACACATGGTGAAGCACAATGCTTAGATGAATGTAGGAAGTTAGGTAATACTCGAGGGCTTGATTTCTATACCCTAAGGTAAACGGGAAGGATGCATAGCTTTATGTAATGGATTATGTGGATCACAATACATAGTTTGAGGTTGCACAATATTAAGATGCCATGTGATACTTTACAATGATTTTCATGAGCTGTAAATTGATAGATAAGGCTATACAAAACTAAAGTGCCATGTAAAATTGTACAATGATGTGTGTGAGCCTTATATTGAATGGGATATTTTGTGGAGGCTAAAACATTTTTATGAAGGCCATAAAGGCACAAAAGTGAGGGGGTGTAAGAAAAAGTAACAAAAACTTGTTAGTTTAGAAGAACAATGAATTGTGTAAAGGATGGAAAATGAATCAAAGAAAAAAATTAGATTTCTGGAGAAAGGCTCGGGGGGATCCATGATTTTGACTATGAAATCATGGGCATGTTATGGAAACAACAACATACACACCATCTACCAAGATATAAATCTCTAGAAACACTAAATTTTAAAAGGATGAGGCACATGCTCCAAAAGTAATTCCATTATATAGAAGGGAAGATGTTGAAAGTGGTGAGTTATATATATATATATATCATTCCTCACCTTAATTACACATGTTTAATGTGTTTGTGTGTTATGTGAGTATCCTTTCCATATGATTATTAATGAAAAGTATGAGGAAAATGTCATCGATAATACTTGTGGTGTTTGAATAAAGACTAAAAAAACCAAAATAAAAATCACACAATAATCAATTATCTAAAAAAGAATAGATTAAATTTGAGGGTAATGTGATTTGATGGGATAGAAACCCCTTTATCCTTAAAAATAAGTCATAAAAGGTCAAACAAAAAAATTGATGTCATTATGACACTGAATACATATTGAAAAAGGTTTAAAGTGTGATATGTTGTTTTTAATAAATCACAAACTCAACAAATATTAAAACATAAGAACTTCATGCAGGGAGTACGGTTCAAAGTAGAGAAAATTTAAAACAACTACTGAAACCATATTCACACTTGCAACTATTGCTTTTTTTCCTCAACATGCCAAAAAAATATCAAAACTTATCCTTGAGGAAGCTGTATGTGACTCAATCATTGGTCACATTTTTATTTTTATGATGTATAATATTGGCCATTGTGTGTTTGTGTTTTCACTGATGTCAATTCCATTGATGGAAAAGGGTTTCATGAGTTCATATGAGTCTTCATACAGTCTTAGTCAGCGGTCAAATATTAAGGTTCATTGGTAGTGTCAAGTTTGGTGAAGTCTTATGTTGTCCTGGAGCATGGTTCGGTGAGTATATAGTCATAATTTGAGTCCTCATAAGTGATTTGTTGAGTTTAATGAGGTCAAACATGGTTGGTAAAATGTTTCATGGGTGTCTATGAGTCTGCATTGTGTCATCATAATCATTTCATGAGAATTCATGGTTGAGGTGATTTTTCTAGGCCTATTCCTAGCCTTGGAGCATGGAAAATGAGTTGGAGGTGTGAGTTATGAAGCTGATAAGTCATGGTGGATAATGGTAGAAGCATGGTTATAGTTTACCTAAGGTGTATGGTTACTTTCATGTCATAACTAAGAGGTATGATGCATATTTGGGGTCCTTGGAAAGTAAATAATGAGAAACAAACAACTTGTTATATGTAAGTATTAATGGCTAGATAATTTCATAGATATTTGGTATATATGGTGAGTATTTATAATTAGAGGATGTTTTCATGATGCTTCATGACAAGTTTTAGGTCATTCGAAAAGGGAATTGTAAGATATGCAAGTTTTGGCAAAATCGGGTAAGTTACAGTGTGTTTTTAAAGAAAAAGTGGACCTTTTGATGCTCGTTGTGAATTGTATAATTTACATGGGGACATGAGCTATTTGGAATATATTCTTAGGTCAATTATGAAGGTTTAAAAAATAATGAGGTGATTTTATAGTCATTTTTTTATGAATGATCATTAAGAAGGTAAAATGGTTTGAAACTAAGAGAAACTTAGAGAAGATTGAGTATGCCAACCTAGTTTTGATTGGTTATGAAAAATTGATGATTAGATGTTGTAGAAGAATATTTCATATTTCCAAAAAGGTATATTAGAGCATATGATAATATGTGGGCCCCTCCTAAAAATTCTTATTTATGAAGAAGTTTAGTGTAAGGAAAGATTATCAAAAAAAGGTAAAGAATAAATTGACATTTTTATCTATGGAGTTGTTATAGATGTTCATGAAGGTTTTAGGACATGGTTGAGATGAAAAAGTGCAAAGTGTGCCCTATTTGTGAAGACTTGTTTTTGGGGCAGTTTGGAGCAGTCAACACTAAAAGTGGAATTGCAGGAGCTACATGAGGAGTTAAGACTCCATTCAAGTTGTGTTGTGATCATGGTTCAAAGAGATTTCCAATGGTATATCAAATTTGTGTTTTTGATATATTATGAATAAGTTATGAAATTTTATTTAAAGGTTAAATATGGAGGATTTTTTTTTCTAGTAGGGTGTCAAATGGCTTCAAGAGGTAAATTGATGATTATGAGTTGTTCTTGCTTGGTGATGGTTTATGAGTGCCTAGACATCATGTCTAGGGGTGTTACATTATTTGGTAGAATTATATTTGGAAGGAATTATAATATGTTCTTGAAAGAGGATTTAGATGGCTTTGAAGTGATGCATTATTTTTATCTTTGTGAGTTGACTTAATGGTTCATCCATCTTGATTTGTGAAGAAGAAGGGAAGTTGTTTTTCGAGGACAAGATTACGAGAGGTTGAAATATTGAGTTAGTTGAGGAATGGAATGGATTGTTTGTTTTTTCCATAACCTATAGAGTGAATTGGGATGATTGTTTTTCCCATTGAAGGCCTTTCGAGGTATTCAAAGTGATACAAAGGGTGCAAACTAGTTACATTTGCAAAATTGGTTTATGTACATCTTGATTTGGTAAAGAGGAAATTTGTTGTGGTTTGAATATATGGATGTTTCAAGAGGTATAAAATGCATGGATGTGTTTTAAAGGTCATAAGTAATCCATATATTGGTTACATTCCATATTTGATTTCACCTTAAGTGTTCTTGAGGCCCAAAGGTAAAGACATGGTGCTTTGGAAACAAATGTTTTGTGAAGGAAATGAGCCATTTTAGTTGTGTTATGAATTTTTTGATTGCTACAAGCTAATTAATGACCATGGATGATTTTTAATTCTATATTACACATGTGAGATGAATTTTAGATGTTTAATAATCATGAATTTGGAATTTTGGATTTTACTCATCCTAGTGATGTGGTTTTAAGCCGGTTTTTTGTGTAAGATGATTCGTTTTGGGCATGACCGACCTATATGGGTCATATGTGAATGTTTATATGAAATTTTGGGATGCTATTAAGTTTTAATTGTAATGATAAATGATTAGGAATGACCTCCTTCATGTTGGTGAAATGAAAAGTATATAAAAGTGAGTGTAGAGTTTAAATTTGAACTAATCTTACAAGGGGGACAAGTATGAGATGACTAAAAGTGTTTTAAAGGTATGAAGGCATGAATTGAAGGTTGGGGAAAATTTTTACAGGTTTTAGAATTATTTAAGCATGTCTGCAAGTGTTTAGAGCCAAAACAAGTTTGAAGGAATAATATAAAGTGAGCTATGTGAATG
The DNA here is from genome assembly GCA_018340775.1 of Taxus wallichiana var. yunnanensis. Lineage (NCBI taxonomy): Eukaryota > Viridiplantae > Streptophyta > Pinopsida > Cupressales > Taxaceae > Taxus > Taxus wallichiana. The sequence continues at coordinate 47,078,298 of CM031243.1, read as the reverse complement.
AGATTTTGATAGAGTATGTGTGAGCTAAATTATAGATCTCCATCATTTGTGGAATCAAAAAAATTTAGTGATCATCATATTCAGTCATTTGAGTCATTCAGGTTTTGGTATCACAAATGGAGAAGTTATCTAAAACCCTAAATGTAAAAGAATATGATTGTGGCAGGTATGAAGATGAGTTTATATCCTTAAAATCATATTTGGAGTAGGCACACAATAATTTAAAGACCTATGAAAGGTTAGAGAAAATTTCAAAATCCCTAAATTACATGTTGGAGAACCAAAGAGCTACAAATGAAAAATATGGTCTTGGCTACAAAGAAGAACATTCAGAGAAGCATGAAGTGAAAAATATGAACCTAGTGATGCTACCAAAGATATGAAGGATGCTAAAGATATCAAGAAGGTTATCAGGTAGCCTAATGTAATGAAATATACAAGTAAGTTCAATGGTGTGTGTTAATCTTGCAATAATTTTTGTCATAGAGATAGAGACTGTAGAAGGTCTATTAAGAATGTATTTCCATAGAGAAATGGTTGGAATAATCATTCATATCAGTCAAGAGATATTACATGTTATAGTTTTCATAAGAAGGGTCATATTACTAAATTTTGTCATCATGAGTCTCCCAATAAAATTTGAAATAATTATAAGAAGCATTAAGTTGTGTGCTATAGTTCCAATAAAATTAGGCATATATCTAGATTTTATCTTTAGAAGATCTCTAAACAAAGGAATAATGCTTCTAGAGGAAATATTTCTCTGTTTTCTTCAAGTGTAACAAATTAGGTCACATTGTAAGATACTATAGAGCCAAAATGAATACCTATAAAAGGAAGGATGATGTCAGGTCTACATAAGTTGAGACATTGAAAGAAGAAATCAAAAGGAAAAAGATAATTCTAAAGTTATTAGTACTAATCCTAATGATCCTATTTCTCATGAAGGTTTGTTTGTTGTTTTTGAACCATAAGAATTGTTTTTATCTGCTCATAAAGTCCCCAAGAAGAGTAAGAGGGAAGAAAAGGATTATAATTTAAAAGAGTTGATGGTGGATCTTGGTATCATGTCCCTTGAGGGCATGGACGTTATTACCCTGCTAGGTGGTTGTAGATACTTTGGATGTCTCCATTAGGATTCATGGAGCCATTCCTAATGAGTTGAAACATGTGAAGGTATGTTCAATTATCTATTTTTGATGATCTCTATCATAAGATCCTAGTCTATGTCAAGGTGTCTTAGTTTGAGTAAGGTATGTCTTACCTAGTGAAGTCTGGTCTAAGTTAAAACAAGATGTGTCATAGGTCATTTGTATGCTATATTTCCTATATCAAGTCTATGTGAGATTCTTTGTACTATGTGAAGATAGTTAATGGTCTTAAATGGTCTAGTGAAGGTTTGTCACTTTGTTAAGAACTCAATGTTCGGTGTTATGGTTTGAGGTCTTGATAATCTATCAAAAGGAATATCTTATTCCATCTTAAGAGGGTATAGTCATGCTCGACTCAACATCTATAAGTCAATATGTCAATGGAAGGCCTTTAGATATGTGTAGCATTCTAAGATATTTGTATAAGTTTGGGTCAATGATTTGGTGGTCAAAAGATTTCTAAGTATATGTCTCTTTGAGGAAGGTCATCATTTCCTATGAAGATTATATGAAGATGTATTTTCATAGTGGAAATGCTTAGTTATCTTATCATTTAAATAAGTTGATATACATTTAATACAAAGGAAGTATTAATTTTCCATTGGAATTCAAGTGTAAATATAAAACTAGAATAAAAATGTATCAATTTAAGCTCAAGTCTCTGTCAAAGGTTAATGCACTTATCTTCTTGAAGTTCAGTATCATTATGTAAAAAGTTTGAGTTTGGTTCATATGAGATCAAGTGATACATTGCAATATAAGAGAAGCTTAAAATCTCAAAGGAGTAAGGTATGAAGGTCTACAAGTGAAAATCAATGAATACATTGAATAAATTTCACTATCCTATGATGAAAATCTACAGGAGTGTTGGAAAGTTAATGATGGTCAAATAAAAGTTTTTAGCTAGTAATAAAGGATAAATGGTGATATCAAAAGGCTTGAATCTTGTAGGTGTGTTATAGAGTGACTAGTGAGGATTGAAGGATATTCAAGGCATGATCAATTGACTAAAAGGCTAGCTTGGTTATAATTTTATTAAAATGGGATTTAAGATGCATGTATCTAAGACTATGAAAAGTAAAACCGACACCCTACAATCATCGGTAGAAAGGAACAGGGTGAAATGACGCTCCTCAAGTTTTTGTTGACAACATGAAGACTCAAGTTGAAAAATAACTAAGTACCCATCTCATGGTTTGGGCAGCTTCAATGGTTTTTTTCTAGCTCATCATGTTTAAGTCTAGGTTGCACAAGGTGAAAGAGTATTTCAATACATGGATTTTTTTAGTGTCGGTTATTCATAATTTGGAAAAAATTCCATTTTAGGAAAATTTGAAATGGAATTTTTTTCAAAAAAGTTAGTTTTTGGTTCACCTAAAATTTCCAATATAATTTTTTTAGGGGTTGGTTTAGCCTATCATTGAAAACTACTCCTATATAAACCTAGGTAATTCATTAGGTAGTGTACTAGTAACTTACTAATATAATATAGAGGTAACAACATAACAATTACCGTGAAATTGTTGTTGGGCCTGAATATATTAGCTAAGTACAAGAATGTGTGTGGGCGTGTAGGGCCTATGTGAAGAAGGGTGCGTAGGGTAAAGGCACATAGGACAGGGTTTTAGAAGGGTTTAGAAGAACCCAAGGTGCGCGCGCAAGGAAAAGGAAAGGGTTTTAGGACTTAGCCATATTCAGCATTTAAGGAAGCACATGAGAAAAGCATGACCTGACTGAGCATGCAGAGTGGATAAGGTGCCAACCTGGAAACTCAATGGTTAAGGAAGGAATATTCCATGTGATGGAAGGATATAGAAAGAAATCATTACAAAAAGTGGAGAGCTTGGATGGGAAGAAGCATGCTCCATTGAAGGACCACATGGACACTTGGAAATTGATCTATTACTTTAGGAAGGCATGGCGGTGGATGCTAAAACTATATATAGAGATGCTCGGGTAGAAGAAAAGGATGTCAAGGGAGATATCAAGAGAGGTAGAGAAGAAGAAGAGGAGAGGTGAAGCTCTGTAGAAATAGTAGTATATTATATGGGTTAAGGTTCTCTTTAGGAGGAAAGTAGGAGAGATGGCATGTCTAGAGGGATGCGTCTATGAACATATTTATAAACGGAAAGAATAGTTTAGGATTCTAATGTATAAGTCATCATCGCATTAAGAAATTTGGCTTGTAATAAACTTAAGGAATGTAATGTGGTTACTAAACAAAGAGTAATATGAATATATGGCTTTCTTGTAAAATATATACATTGTTCATGGGTATAAACCCTAGTGCCTTTTCTTTGTATTATAATATATGTTATCTGTTTGATATTTTTCTTGTTATCTAAATGGATGCATTTATATAGTAAATCATCATAGACCCTAAGAATGAATGCATGGTTCTTTTCATTCTTACATCTAAGATTTTGTAAGTAGGGGCTGTATTCTCACAAAAATCACATAAAGAAGGGGCTCAACACCTACACGTACCTCAGGTGAGCACCTAGCACCTGCTGGGTGATAGGTGATGCGTATGGGATTAGGACGTTTGTTTCTAAGGACATAACAATGACTACATCTTGGTTCCGTTGCAGGACCTCTTTTAAATTTTTTTGTGAGAAATGGATACATCCAATCTTAGTTCCATTAATGTGTGATGAGTGAGTGCACGACCTTGGAGAGTGTTGAAGCATGGTTTAGGAGCACTGAGAGGATGAGTTTACTAAAATATTCGGTGCGGGACCTAATTTTGATGCACATAGATGGGTAGAAGAGAAACTGAACCATGAGCTATATGAAAATTTCTTGTGTTACTTTATAGTAGAATTGTATGAATGGATTTCGACATATGCATCCAGATCAAGTGGTACTACTGATCATGTGTATGGACCCAATATGATTACCAAAAGCCACATGATGTGGATCTGATTTAGACACATGTTTTCGATCATTGGTGGAAAGGAGTTATGAAAATTCATACATTAGAATACACCATTTCTACGTATTCTTGTCCATAGGTTGCTAAATTTAAATTCCTAAGGGAACCTAGAGGATCATTTTTTTGATTTTATCCCTTTGGCTATGAAGATCTTGGTCACTACCCTAAGTTTAGAGGCATTTCCTATGGCCGACTAAGCTTCTCTAAGCATTGGGTGAGGAAGCTACGGTTGAGGAAGATGGCCGACATTGTGGCTGGAAGGGAAAGGGAAGAGAGATGACTCAAGTATAATGAAGCTTGTGAAAGGGAGATGGCTAGACAATGCGAGGTTACATGTGTGATGGATCTATGGAGGTAGACGTTATGGGAAGGAGTTGAGGTTCACGTAGAGGATGTGGAACCTGAGAAGTCTGTGCTACCCCATCTTGGAAAGCATGAGAGAGAAGCCCCTTCAGCTTCTGATGAGATTTTGTCACATGGAGAAAGGAGAGGCATCGAGGTGCATTTAAACCCACTTGGTGACCAACCCCGACACTTTTGTTTCTCGGATCAAGAAAGAATTATTGGTAATCTGGTTGGTATTAGTGGAAGTAAATGATATATGCCTAGGAGATATAATTTATTATTTCAGACATCTATGGCTATGTAAACCATTCCCGTATTTGGAGGAATTTTTGGACAAGGTGTAAATATAAAATATTTGGGTATCACGTCGGAAGTGGCGCAAGACACAAAGCGATAGCAAGACAATATCACATATCATCATGGCATAGTTCAGTGGGATATTAGGGACACTAGGCACAACCACTTCAAGCCATTTTCTAGCTACAGGAGGTGGATCTAGTGGTGTAGGAGTTGGAGGACCTAGTGGACCTAGCAGATCTAGAGGATCTAGTGGGTTAGGAGGGATGGGACTGGTGGATCCAAAGTGGATCGGTGGAGGAATAAACACCAGAGGGAACCAAGGTTTTGGATTATGAGGACAAGGGTCAAAACCACCTCCACAAGTATTCTTTGAGATGTCTTTGCACTTACCGGACTAAAAATTCATTGAGGATGCCACAAAACACGTGCAAAAATGTGAATTCCTATGGCGCGTAAAGGGAATCACTACCTTAAAGAGAAAATTAATTCAGTTTGAAATGACGTTGCAAGGACGCGCGTGCATAGCTGGTACCATAAGTATGACCCCACTAGATGGTCATGGAATACTCGCATTTAAGAACACCTTCTTATTAGAGTTCCATATCCTTGAGTTTGAGTAAAAAAATCAGCACCCTAAAGGAAATCCAACAAGGAATGGCAGAGAGTGTGCGAGAGTATGACGCACGATTCAAAACTCTCTTATCAAAACTATCCTATGACATACACCCCTCTCAACATGCTCAATGGTTTTGGGGGATTGATAACACCATTTAGAAGGGAACTATCACACAAGACTTTCACAGACCCACATGAGGCCTTATAAGCTACTCTGCATGCTTAGGTTGTTGGGAGCGTTGATCTGGTGTCGCCCTTTTCGAGGAGGCTCAAATTGCTGCAATAGACAAGAAATTAGAGAAGTTGTTTGGGAATTCAACACATGAGGTTAATAGTGGGATTTGGTGCATAGATTGTGGATTGGAGGGGCATGGAAAGGAAAATTTCCCTCAAAAATCAGTACGTGTTGTAGAAGTAGACTGTGAGATTTTCCATGGGGATCATGATGTAAATAGATGTCCTCTACTACAACGTACAATATGAGAGAATGTTTCTTACTATTGCAAGATTTGTACCATTAAGACACATGATAGCAAGGATTACAGGATGATTGACTATATTCATGATGCTATTGATCTTGGTGTGCGCCAGACTAGCCTTGTAAGTAGTTCCAAGGATGATGATCACTGCTATGATGGGTGCATAGATGGAGGAGTGTGTGGAAGAGGCTTTCACAGAGGATTTCATGGCTGCAGTAACCAAGATAGAGGAATAAGTGAGTTCCCACACGGAACATGTTATAATTGCAGATCGATAGAGCATTATAAACGTGAGTGTCCTGATCTATTGCAATGCTTGTGGTGTGAAAAAAACATAAGTACAAGGAATGTCCTGAGTTATTTGAACATATGAGCCAAAAACAATGCAAGGATAAAGGCATTGGGATGGTAAGTATAAAGAAGGTTGACCCATAGTGGATGTCAAGAGTGGCACGTGAGTTAGGATTATAACTGTACTAGTGACAACGTGAGTTAAGCTGCGCATGCAAGGGAGATGCTAAGGCAGAAATTGGTTGTTAGGGAAGAAGTGGTACATGGGAAGTATCCGAGACCCTTCTCATTAGAAGGAAGTGTACCAAGAGACTATGGATGTGATTTGGGGATTACAAGGAGAGATCCAGTGTCTAAAGGAGTAGTCAAGGTAGTTATAGAAAAGCAAGAATGATGAGGCTCTGCAAAGGGATCTGGATGAGGTCAGGAAAGTGTGCAAAATGTTAAGGTAAGAGAATATCATTCCCTTGCTAGGAGAATGGTTATGGGAGAAGGTACCACATGCCGGAGAGAGTGTAAAAGGTAGGTTTTACATGCCAACCTTCCTTCTCACAGACCTTGACTATGATAAAGAGATTACATTGAATGCAGTTGTTGATGGGTGGCTTATGAGAAATATCCTCATCAACACAAGATTGGAGGTCAATGTTCTCACCTTGGATGTATGACATCAAATGGGAAGGCCCGCATTATATCCATCTTCAAATGTGTTGTATATGGTGAACAAGACAAAGGAAATGCCCATTAGAGTCTTGAAAGATGTAGTTATCACTATTCAAGGGGTTAAGTTCACTGGGGAATTTAAAGTCTTGGCACTCGCTGAGGTGGATAATTTCTCGCATTACTTGGGCACCCTTGGTGTTACAAAAACAATGTTGACCTGCGGTTTAACAAGGGTATATAAGTTTTTAGAACAAGGAGGAATGGGTCATCATCCCCTTAACAGATGGAAAATCAATGCCCTATACTGAGCCCTTAGGAGAGGAAGTCCTCTCTGAGAATCTATGTGTGCTCCAACAGAGACCTTGAAATAATTAATCTTACAGAAGGGGTTATCCAATTTGAAGATGCTTAGTTGATGAGTGATACAACTAACATAACATGTGACAATTGGGAACATGGGACTTATGAGTTGATTAGGAAACAATTGAGAGGATATGTAACAAGGGTGACAAATTCACGCTCAGTCATGTGCCTAGGAAGAAAGAAGCTACCAAGTTACTCTGGAGGAGCAAGCCGTAATGATTTATAATGAGAAATGGAGGATCAATGGAAAGATGAGGACAAAAGGAGAATTTTGCTCAGTTATAAATTTCTCAGGAATGCAGCAAGTTGGTGGGAAACACATCGTGAGAGTATCCTAGAGTGGCACGAGGTAAGACTCACATTCTTTGTAATATTACATAGAATCAACGTGCCCACTGTTATCCAAGAATACCATGGCAAAGAACCCACCTCTTTTCATATCCAAGCATGTGAGAAGGCCTGGATGAAGGGAAAAGAAGCTTTACCAACTTTTTTATGGGTGTATAAGTTATATTCCACCTTACAGGGTTGTGCACATGTATGGTATATTTCACTCTAAGACATGCTTTATTAGACAAGGAATTAGTAGGAGTTAACGGTGATCTCATTCAAGATTTTGAGTATCGGAGTACCAAGCCATTAGTAGATAAGGCGTTGCAAGTTGTCAAGAACCTTACAATGGGAGATAAATCCATGGTAGAAGATAGGCTACTAGATTTTATGGGTGAACCTAGTTTGGAGACACACTTCGATGAAGAGGAATTAGAAGAGATACAACTTGAGCATGCATGTATGGAAAAGGAAAAAGGAAAAATGGTATATGTAATAGATGGAGAAGAGATGGAAAGTCTGGATGTTAAGCGTACGTACCCAAAATTATAATCTTGTGATCTTGCTAGAACAACATGACATGTGCCCCAATGATGCTACTGAGTCTCCTCGCAAGGTGTCGGTATCGAGAAAATCTCTCCAAGTGTGCGTTAACATCCCGCATGCCCCGCTTAGCCCCACGTGCTTTATTTTTCCTTTTCCCCTCTTTTCTTAGCCTTTTTCTCTTGATGAAGAAACTACCGCCCTGCACTGGCGGCGGTCCTTACGCATTTTCCGAAAGATCTTTTAACATGACTCACGTAAATTCAACGTTTTACCAGCTTTCTTTCACCGCCATAAGCTTGCATTTATGATTCTGGTTCCCTGGAATAGTGTTTTGCCATTGTTTATAGTTTAAGAGTTCTATTTGGCTTTTACCTTGGGTAAATGCAAATGCTATAAATGGTTGGCTTGTGCTCAAGCAAATGGCCCCTCATTCACTTCTCATCTTCTCATTTTTAGTAATTCAGTCTTTTATTTTTCTTAGGATTCATAGTTTAGTTCGTTACATGCTTAGTTAGCATTGTTTTACTGTTGGTAAGCCACATATCCATCTTGTGCAAGCAGTGTTGTTATTTCATCCAATCCATTGGAGTAGAATAGCTTAGGAAGCCATTAAAGTTGCAGGTTTTTCTCCTCAAACAGGATAGTTTCAGGTTCTGGATGCTTTATGTTGCATGACTCGCAATAGATCCCGCTAGGAATTGCATAAGCCAAGCTCTGTACTCTTGCGCTATCCCTCTCCTACTCGCATTGTATTCAGTGTGTGTCTTGAGCTACCTTTGTCCCAATATCTATTTCTGTTGATGCTAGCATTACACGCTTTTCTAGATCCACGTGAACATGAAGGAATGAGGAGATCACACTGAGGGGACAAGATCACACACACCATCGGATTCGCCACTGTTATGTAGAATCCAGGTTCTAGCTTTCAATGTTCTAGTTAGAATCATATCAAATAGAGTAGTTAATTGCTTTATTTCAGTAAATTCTATTCTCGATATTGCCAGGGAAGCTGTGGGGATTGATAGTTTCTGAGAAAATATGATTCACTCCTCACTTCTGAGGTAAGATCGAGAATCTTGCAAATAGATTAGATGAGCTATTTTATTGTTTAGAATAGATCTACAAATTGCACAAAAAAATAGCTACATTCAGTTATTTTGTTTGTTTTAAATTATTATTTTAGTTGCCTTTCGAGATATTTTAAATAGCTGTTTTCTTAAATTCGTAAAGTTCATCGAGAAAAACACAAAAATAGAGAAAATATATATGCTATAGATGCACTTCACATAGTTAAATTTCATTTTGTTACGCTTAATTTACTTTGTTAATTTTGTATGACAATCATGGGACCTAGAGAGCCCGGAAATACATATTTGAGCCAATCGTGCCCTGACCCAATCTCATCATGGCAATAACCGATATAGATCAAAATCTTAGGATTCAAGTCTTCCGAACAACAATAAGCTTGCAACAAATCAATTCTCAGTTGAGCGGACTAAACATAGAATACGACCAAGCACACACGTTTTTGTCGAATCAACCAAACTATAGATTACCCTAGGAAAACATTCATATGACTGTAGAAGGGTTCGAAAGAAAACAAACCTTTGGTTGTGATCCTTTGGTCCCACAGCCAGATGCAGGAGACACTCTTCTAGATATAGATACCAGCCTAAGAATCTAGGTTGCACGAATGCCTGTAGGGTATTCTGAGAAAATCACACAATTATTGATCCTAAATATAGAAGCTGAGAAAACATACGATTACTGGATATTAGGGATTAGGACTTGATTTCATGCATGACCATAACAGGTCCACAATGACTAAGAGTCTACGGTTGTGACCCACAAATCCCGCAGCCCAACGAATCCGTAGGAGAATTAGACATAGACACTGGCCTACGCACACTAGTATTCCAGTCTACTCCACTTCCACCTATCATCATCGAACAATTATCCTTGCTAGACACAACAGCTAACAAAGCTAGAGAGTTCTGGACTAGGCCAGAGAACCGTCCATAGAATTGACTACATTTACCATCCACCATATGACCCTGTCCGGAGAAATACACGAAACTATCCCGGGTCATTTTCCACGTATTCCACAACCCATAGATCGAATCATGCCAGAGCTCGATATTGATTGGAGCCTTCGAGCAGTCATCCTTGTTGACCGATCTATCACACCAGCCCAAGTTAGGAGGGCTTTCTTTGCTTTAGATTCGCAAGTTCCGTTAGTGTGCATTGAAGACATTAGATTGCCTAACTAGTTTGTCTGTATCTCACACATATTCCATCCCCACCGGCTATCTCGGCACGACCTCGGGAGGTCGGGTGCGAGGAAGAGTCACTTGTAGATTCCCACGCTCGCTTGTCACTTTTCCGTCGTACAAAATTGGTGAACCCGACGTGAAACAAACAAAATTAGTGAAGCTGACGTGAACTTCCTACTTTCTAGTTCAGAGTCATAGTATCACGTGTTCTTCCAAGTTTAGTATACTTTTCATCTTCTCCACCTCATTGGCTTTCACCTTTGCTCCTTCCCATTATTCTGCGGGTATTCATATACCCCCCAAATATGTCGAGATTCGATGCATATGGCAGACCCCTCTTGGGTCTTGAGGCATACTACGCCCAACAAAATAGACAATCATCACCCTCGCTCTCAGTGTGGGGTGAAAACTATTCAACTAGTCAGTTGTCAACACAAACTCCAAGGATCAGATATAGCTTGCCCTTCCAAACAGAGGAGTTGGAACAACTCACTCAAACGCAACAAACAGAGCCTTCAGGCTCGAACAATATGATGTTCACCGGAGAATCTGGTTCATCTCCTCAGGTACTACTTAGACCACAAATTAGTAGACAATCAGACTCATACCAAGGTTTAGACGATGAATATTTGGTACGTTATGCCAGGAACGACCAATGTTCTCGAGGTATGTATCCACCTGTAGGAGGTTTACAACCACAACCCGAGGTCTCTTTTCAAGAAAATACCTCTATGCCACTGCATATAGGAAATACTCTCGGAGAAACTTGGCAAGATAGCGATCAGTTCATAGCAGGATATCACATGCCTATACAAAACCATGGTATACAACAAACGCCACCAAGGCAGAATATCGTGACTTCACCAAATGAAGTCATTTCAACTCTAATAGAAAAGGTTAGAGGGTTAGAACTTGCCCAAGCAAGTCAAAATTCACAATTCATGCAAGCAGGGAGTTCCAATCCTCCACACCATCCTAGCCAAGTGGATCTCCTCACAGGAGTAGGCACGTTAGGCATGACTCCTCAGTATTCACAACAAATGCCAACTAGACCCACCATCTCTAGCACTGTTCCTCCCGGTCTAGTACAGAACAATCCATTCCTGGATAGTACCCCGTCATACTTAAACATATACTCCAAATCACCACAAGGGGATATGTTCTCCTCTCCTGGCATTTTTCTCAAACACAGGGGCTTCCTTATGCCCCTGCCAACGCATACGCTGTGCCATATCAACAACCCATCCCACCACCGCTCCCTCAATAGGCACCATCAATGGTCGAAACATATGCGATAGGGACTTACTCAGAATATTTGAAAGAACCCTTGGATTTCACCATACGAAGCGTCATGCTTCCAAGACCTCTTCCCGATTTGCCCAAATACAAAGGAGAGGGAGATCCAAATGTGCATATCAAAGCTTACGCTACAGCCATTCGAGAACTACTCCCATGGGATGGGGTTGTTGCTAAAATATTCCCAAAAACCTTGGAAGGCATCGCTCTCGATTGGTATTATAGAATACCTGAGGCTTCCATCCATTCGTTCAAACAACTTGTTTCAGAGTTCATCAAGGCCTTTGACATGAACAAACTATTAAGAACAGGAATCAGGGAGTTCTTACACATCAAACAAGAACACAACGAATCTGTCGCCCATTTCATCCAAAGGTGGCGTACAGTCCTTTATTCCTCGGCAAGTGCTCCAAACATGGATCAAATGGAACTATGTGATTTATTCCTTCATTCGCTAACAGAGAAGTGAAGGAAGAAGTCCAAGTTCCTATTACAAACTTACGATGAAGTATTAGAGAGTGCTCTTCGAATAGATCAAGAAGCGATTGATAGATAGTGGTCGAAAACATATGGAGCAAATGGGAGGTTAATCGCCCCAATTAGAACACTACAATTTATCCCACTACCACGAACGTGTTATCCCATAAAATTGGCAAGGGAAATTTTACAGATAACCCTACCAAAATTTTGTTCGGTCCCTCGTCAGGGACTCCTTGCGTTCGGAACGTTGCAAAATCCCTTCCCGGAAATCTAGTTTTCCGAACTTAGCCATTTTTGGTCTTTTTTGGTCGGGCACACCTAATGTTTATGCAACATAAAGTGTTCATGCACCCCTTTAAATCCTTTGGTGCATGGTTTGAAGTGTCGACATGCATTTTGGTGCGCCTCACTATGTTGCGCTTTGTGTCAACAATACTTTTGTTGCACCACGTTTTGGTGCGCCAAGGGCGCACATATTTCTGTGTTGACAACGCCTTTGGTGTGCCAAAGGCGCACATAACTTCATGTCAATGGTGTTTTGATGCACCAAAGGGTGCAAGCTTCTCATTGTCGACACACGTTTTGGTGCGCCACTTCAAAAAGTGGTTGGCGCATTTATTACAACCTTGCCTATATATAGGCACATCCGCCCTGTCATTTTCATCAGACAAGAATCACGTGATTATTATTTTCCCTCTGCACCTGTCAGTGTGCCTGTCGTTCTCGTATCACGTCGTGGACCCAGTTTCACCTCTGACATTATATATATTCTTGGTAAGTGGTCCTTTGCTCTTGTGTTTTTTGTGTTTTGGTTATTGGCTGCTTGTTTGTGGGGTTGGATTAAATAGAGCTGTGAAACCATGGACCCTCCCCTTTGCTGTTTTTTACTATCCTTCCCCATGCACTTCCCCCTCTTTCCAGATCTGCTGGTGAAGAGGACTCTGTCTTGGAAAAAATTGCTTAAATCTCTGAGTTTTAGCTTCTTCATCACCCAAAGAACCCTGCAAGAGAAGCTTCAACACATGTAAACCCCTCAGAGAAAAGAATCAAGGCTTAAAAGTAAGACTGTATTTTTTCCTCTTTTGGCGCATCCGCCACCCCTGCAACATGATATACAGTCGTGCCAATGGCGCATCCACCATGCCTGTTGCATGAAAAAGCAGTTGTGCCCTCAAGGCACACTTCCCTTGCTTGCAACACCCGCTTTCCCTGTGCCCTCTTGGCACACCAAACTCATGTGTAGCATTGTTAAAACTTGTGCCATTGGTGCACCTTGCATCCATGCAACACCAACTTTATTTGCGCCAAGTACAAAATCGTTAACGGCGCAGGCACATCTATTATTACAACAACATCATGTCATGCAGACCTTCCATGCGCCACGCCAAGTTCCCCTGTGGCGCATGAAAAAATGATGTTACACGCATTAAACCTGTGCCCTTTGGTGCATCCTGTACCCGTGTAACATGAAAAACATCTACGCCCTTTGGCGCTGATTTATCCCTTGCAGCACCCCTTTTCTGTGCGCCATACTATTTAACCCTGCAATCTACAGTATTCATGCGCCCTGCGCCCTGAGGCCTTAAAATTGCTAACTCTTCCTTCTGTCAACGCTTTAATGGAAGATCAAATAGCTAATATGAATTTCTTGCGTTGGGTTTCACTTCTTCTTCTTGCAGATCAGCAACTGAGTTCAGAATTACATATGTCAACATCAAGCAAGAGACCTACCAAATCTAAAGGCAAAGCCAAGCTCACAGAGGAAGAAATGAAGTACAAATATCAGAGGGTCAGGATGCCCGAATCCCAGGCAGAGTGTGACCTGGATATCAGAGACTCAGAACTTGGTCACATTGATATGGAGGATTTCTGGGCCAGAACCCAGGAAGGTCACAGGAAGTCCGTGGATGGACAAACTGATGGGCAGTGGGCTGCATTTTGCTGGTGGGATCCCAGTTAGTGCTGTAAACAATGAGTTCATGATGGTAGTAGCCCGCTGCTACAACAAAGATACAAGATGTGTCCATAATGAGAAGGGTGAGGTCATAATCAACCTCACTGCCCGACACTTCGAAATAATGCTCGGCATTCCTCATCACCGGCACTTTGTGGCCGTAAGCGGGAAGATTGCATCAAGGCTTGGGACGATAATGAGGATCAGTGTATGCAGTTGATGAATGAGGTATACCTGAAGAATAAGAAGGTGGTGACCAGATGGCCACAAGTCATTCATCGAAGTGATTTTTCAGAGGAACTCAGTGATACAATCACGTTCCTGAGTAGAGTATTTGGGCTTCCTGATGCCCACTACTTTCACAAATGGATGCTGAGATACTTGGAGACGATGAAAAAAGTGCCAGATCAATGCTTTGAGTGGGCAGAGATCATAAGCAACACCATATCTGAGTAGCTTTAATAACTTACCACAACGGGGAAGTTCTATATGAACTCCTACGTAGTTTATGCTGCAACCTCAGAAAGGGATTATCCAGCTTTAATGCGGTGTGGGGTTTGGCCCCAAGTTAAAATATATGAATACTATCCAGAACTGAAGCTGGAAAATAGTATCCCCCAGTTTACAAAGATTAACGATGCCTTCTTCTACGACATCATCTACCTTTTGAGGCCGAACATGACTCACGGTCATACGACCAAGAGCATTGTCGCAGCTACAGAGAAATGGGGGGCCTTGTTCACTCAATTCCCCACCTTCACTTATCTGAGGGTAGTCAACTTCTTGGGGGAACCAACCAAATTGCCGAGATATGCCGGCCCCAAGTTGATCCTGTTGGAGCTGTCAAGACAACTTATAACCTACCACGAAAAGCACCTCAGACAATAGAGGAAAGGGTCAAGGAAACTCTGTGAAGAACGGAGCATTGGTGCAGAATGAATGGCCTCATTTACCTCAGAGTTGATTTCACTACATCTCCGTTGGGCAACGCACCTTCCCGGGAAAAACAACTGCCAAAGGGAAAAGGGAAAGGCAAAGAGGGTGAGTCAAGCTCCACCCAAGAGGAAGCTCCTGAAAGTCCTCCTTCGCTTCACAAGAACGGGTTGTAATCCCGGAAATATTAGAAGAAGAAGTAGCGGAAGATGTTCCGATAGGCACATCCACTTAGGATGTTGCCACTACTGTAACTATTGAGGTCCCTTCTATCCCTTCTCCTTCTCCTCCTTCCCCTCCTCGAGTGACCCAAGCGACCATTCCTTTGGTCGTGTCCTCTCCCCCATCTTCTACTGTTCCCCCTTCTTCATCATCCATCTTCTCTTCTCTCGCGGAGTTGTCCCCCACCATTTCTTCCCTCATCTCTCAGCTCCCTTCCATTCCTATGTCTACCTCCCCTACAGTATCCCTTCCTCCCGTGAGCACTTTCTTGGCTTCCCTCTCAATGCCACCTCCAAGTGTCTCCACGTTTTTTCCTTCTACTACTGCAGCTGCTCCCTTTTCTATTTCTGGTCCTTCCCCATAAGTCCAGCATGGATCTCCCAGCACCTGAGTCAACAAAAGAGGAAAGTTCCCATCGCACCGATGGACTTCTCCGTCATCCCATCAAAAGGGGTCAAGAAGCAAAAGCCTATAACCCGCTTCTCTCAGAGTGCGTCAGGGGAGAGAGTAATGGAGATTGCATACCCCAATCCTTTAAAGGATAAAAAGGATCTGTCTTCGACAGATTACATAGTGACTCAAGTCACAATGGGGACATCTTCAGAAAGCCTTCAAGGAGAGGCCCTATCTGCAGTTGACACCCTTTGCAAGAAGCTCCAGGAAGCAAAGGAAGAGAAAAGGCTGTTAAAGGAGCAAAATAAACATCTTCTCCATGCCTTGCAGAAAATGGGCAGTGCGCCTCCTACAACCGCCGAAACTCCTGAGCCTCTGAGCCAGGATAAGATTAATGAGTATGCCAAAATTGGTGAGCAGGGCATGGCAGTTTCCGCCTGGAGGAACCAAATCCTCAAGGAAAGCGAGGGAGTAATCGCTAAGTTCACCGGTTTATACCAGAATATCAATCGGGTGAACAGAGAACTCCAGGCGATAGCAGGACCCATCTCCGAAGAGCTGGATCATGCCAGGATGCAGCATGAGACCTTTTAGAAAATGCTCGACTATTCAGTCGAAGATCTGGTCAAGTTCGGCATCTTTGGACACCCCAGAGCCCTCAACAAAATCCTTTCTACTCTGGATTATCGGGTTGATCAGCTGGAGTTCGTCCTGGAGAAGATCGACAAAGTAAAGGAGGAAGCCCTGGATGCAATGCATCAAATGGAGTAGATTGTCCTAAGAATGTCTCCAGGCTTGCTCACTTCTTCTTTCACCTTAAGAAAGGTTGAGGAAACTATTCAGATCTTCAAGGAGATCGTTTCACAGGGGCTAGGACCAGAGGTCACGTTCGACACCGAATCCATCAACAACCTGTTGGCATGTCGTGACTTCATTGGGTACCTGATAGAGGCAGAAAATGATTATTCCAAACTCCCAGAAAAGCTCACAGATGAGTGGGAGACTTGTAAAGCTATCAGCGATTGACACAAGGATCCTTCCCAGGATCAACTTCAACCCATGATTAACAAGTTCATGGAATACCGTGCCCAGTTCCACATCTCGTCACCTGAGCAGCAAAAGCAGGATACCCCCTTTCAGCCGCGGGACGACGATGAATAGTTTCCTTCTTCCCGACTTTCTCCTTGTAAATTATCTAAAGTGTGTTGACACAAATCGATGACATCATCCATGTTGCACCATGGGATGATGTCATCCACCAAAGTTGTCAAAAGTCAACAAATGACTTTGTAATCTATTGTAAGATATTTTTGTAATTAAGTGGTTGGTTTTCTTTTGTCTTCTTTTCTTCTCTCCTTCTATATATACTTGAATACTTGTTGTATTCAAGGGTGGTGGATATTTTTTAGATGAAAAATAGAAGTGAAAAGAAAAGGCTTTGTACTTTTTGTAACAGAAGAAAATAGTAATACAAATATTGAGACTTTGTGCTGAATATGTGTGTTATGGGCATCTGATCTTTCTTATGTCAGATCTATGCGTTTATTCTATTGGATCTATCTCTACTTTTTTGTCATTTATTCATCAGTATTGCTTTATTCGTTTATGCAAGTAGGTTTGGATCTGTTTACTACCAATCCCAAAACATAAACCCTCTGACCTTTCTGCTTTGGAATTCATTTCTTTTCTCCCTTCGGACCTGATCTTTCTTCATCCTCTCTTTCATTCCTTTCTTTTCGCAGTTGGAAACACCCCTACTGGGATGAGATCCCAAACCCCCAAAGGCAGAATATTGTGAGACTTGCACAGATTCCTGCTGGTAGAATAACAATAAACCAGTTTCACTTTGCTGACTCAAAGAGGGCTATACCACACTGCACTTTGTAGGCTTGTTTATCCATAGATCTGCCCAAGTGACATATTTTCAAACCAACAAAACGTCAATCAAGGACCTAAAATCCTTAAAAAAAATCGGGGTGTAACAACAGATGGAGTAACCGACCAACCTAAAAAGGTAAATATTGTCAATACTCCATCACAAATAAACAACCAACGAAACAACAACTTTACCTCGACAGTCAATGCAGTGGATTTTAATCATCCACAACAACAACAACAACAACAACAACGGTGAAATCCCATAAAGGGTCCAAGCCAAAATTCAACTAGGTGCCAAAACCATAATTCAAACCAAAGACAACAAACGCAAAATTTTAATAGACAACGGTTTGATCAAAATTTTGGGCCACAATACACATCAAATCAACAAAATAGGAATTACAATCCTAATTAAATCGTTGTGGTTTCCACAAAATTTGGGGCCATGACACTAGAACATGCCATGACTACAATAAATTCATGCAACGCTTGCCAGATGAACAAAAACAACTTTTTATGGATATGTTCTTAGCAGATCCTACGTCACCAACGTCAAATACCTTTTCAGGGGCAGTTTCCCCTCAAAACGCACCCCTGAAGATCTTTAATGATCCACTCCCAAATCACGATAACAACAGGCTAAATCCAACTGGGACGAACAAGGGTGCAATGACAGGAAACAATGATCATGAAGCCTCGACCTCACTAAATCCATTAGTTGCGCCGTAACTAGGAAGTCAACCATGACCTAAGGTAGTCGGTTTAGTAGAGTTAGACATTGAGCTACCCATCGAAGCTATAACAAGGACACGAGAGTATTTCTCTCAGCCAAGTCCAAGCCACCTGCCAGAGGTAGATGACATCCAACAAATCATAGTAAAACCTGTGGGAGCCTATGATTTGATTAACGACCTAACAAAAACCTTCTCGCACATTTCATTCTTAGACTTACTAAAGAACTCTCCTACCCATAGGGCTGCTCTTTTAGAAGCATTAGGTTTAGGTCATCTAATTAACATCACTCCACCGCTTGAAACATAGGTAAATCATGTGGACTTTGATGTTCATCCTCAGGGCAGGCAGATAGGGATGTCAAATTCATATTCGAGATAAACAAAATGCCGACAGATGCTGAGATCACACGCCGAGGTGATCCAACCTTACATTTGCAAGTATGGGTTTATAACAACTATGTAAAGCATGCAATGGTTGACGATGGGGTGGCAGTTAACATAGTCCCCTTCTCTTTCCTCCAAAAGCTAGGGTATGGAGAAACCAATTGCTCCACAACTCGAAATACACTAAGGGGCTATGATAGTCTTAAAGCCACCTCGGTTGGAACTATAATATTACCGGTCACCTTAGGACCCAAAACCATCTTGACTGAGTTTTATATTATAGATCGGGAAACTAACTATAATATGATCCTCGACCGACCTTGGATACACCGCATGAAGGCAATCCCTTCTACACTATTTCAAGAAGTAAGGTTTTTACATTTAGGAAAGGTATTCGTGGCCAAAGGTGATCCAAAACCATTTGATGTACACCTAGCTGACTTAAAGAAAAGACCAGGCGTACACTCGGAGTTTGAACTCCCAACAAATCAACTTAATAAACCTACCGACGCAAAAACAAATGAAAAGTTGGTACCTACGACAGATCTTGAAGCTATGAGCCTAGCCAAAGTAACCCCAACCCCTAAAGATGAGGCTAACACTGTAGAAGTAGTATCATTAAGAACTACTGCAAAAATCATTGAACTGCTAGAAAATGATCTACCAATATTCTTACCATTCGATTCAGTAGGCATAGGATATCCCCTAGGCATTGGCTCTCTTCCAGCAGAGGATCTCTGTATGGTGGAAGTAGAATATGCAAACACAATAGATATCCCAGCGTCCATATTCCCAGTCAAATATTGGACACTCCATTTTGATGGAGCTAGATGCCGTTACGGAGCGGGGCAGGTGTAATCTTCACTTCCCCTGAAGGAAAAGTCTTACCTTTTTCCTTTAAACTAAATTTCGAGTGCACAAACAATGGCGCTGAGTACGAAGCCCTCCTCCTTGGCCTCATCTTAGCTAAAATAATTGGTGTTGATAACATCAGAGTCTTAGGAGACTCACAATTGGTAGCAAACCAAGTCTCAGAGATATATGAAACCAAAGCCGAGCATTTACAGCTTTACAAAAAAGTTGTATTAGATTTAAGCAAGGAATTTGACTTCATATCAATTGAAGCAATCCCGCGAGAGGAAAATCTTCTCGCTGATTCAATAGCAACTTCCGCATCACATTTTACTCCAAGCAATAAGTTAGAGGATACCCGTTTCATGGTATCCCTTCATGATGAACCATTGATAAAGACAATGACAAATTCTCTTTTAAACAGTAATGAATCTACTATCCTAAACCATGTTGATAGTGATATGGTCACTTTGGATTACTTAAACACCTATGCGGCACTACATCTCTCCTATCATATGATAGATTTGTCCTTAATCCCACATTCGTCTTCCTACTTCAGAAATCCCATGGTGGATCTTCCCTCACAAATGGAACCTAGCATATGCACAGTAGAAAATGGGGATGATTTGGATTTACCTCCAGTGCCACCTGAGTTTGAAGAGGGTAACACCTCTTTGATCGAAGAAACAATTGATATTAACATCGGAATGGAAGATGAACCAAGGATATTGAAATTAGGGTCCTCGTTAACCCCAGAGGAAGTAGAAATACACACTCGGATCCTCAAAGAACATCAGAAGGTGTTTGCATTTAATTATAAGGAAATGACAGGGGTTGCACCCCACATCGCGGTGCACAACCTCATCACTAAATCTGATGCAAAGCCAGTTAAACAAAAATTGAGACCCATGAAACCCAAGGTAGCTCTCATGGTAAAAGAGGAGGTAATAAAACTCCTCCAAGTAGGATTTATCAAGCCAGTCGATTACTCCCAATGGGTGTCTAACATCGTTCCCGTTCTCAAGAAGAATGGAAAGATACGCATCTGCATAGATTTCCGAGACATCAACAAAGTGTGTCCTAAAGATGACTTCCCGTTGCCATCCATTGATGTCATTGTTGATGCAATAAGCTGGGTTTGAAATTTTGTCTCTCATGGATGGATTCTCGGGATACAATCAAATTAAAATATCTGAACAAGATCAAGCTAAAACCATGTTTATAACTCCCTTGGGAACTTATTGCTATGTTGTCATGCCATTTGGTCTCAAGAATGCTGGTGCTACATACCAGTGAGCTATGACATATATATTTCACAATTTAATTCATAAAATCATGGAATCCTACGTAGATGACTTGTTGGCTAAGGCCAAGAAGCGTTGTGACCATCCGGAAATACTCCGCATCATTCTCTCACGGCTGATAGAGTACAGAGTCACACTAAATCCAGAAAAGTGCATCTTTGGAGTAACAGGAGGGAAGCTCCTAGGTTACATCATATCATTACGAGGGATAGATGTTGACCCAACCAAAATTTGGGCTGTCCTCGAAATGGTTCCACCTTCGGATGAATCTGGAATCAGGTCATTCCTCAGAAAGCTGGGTGCAATCCGGAGATTCATCCCAGGACTTAAGTTTCGCCATACATCCAATCAACAATTTTCTCAAGAAAGATTATAGCATTGATTGGACTGAAGACTGCAATGAAGCTTTTGATGTAGTTAAGCGTTTCCTGTTATCACCACCTACACTAATGCCACCTAAGCTAGATCACCCGTTAATTTTATATTCACGAGCAACCAATGTCTTGCTAGCCTGCATGTTGGCTCAAGAAGACGATGACAAGAGAGAACGCGTGATTTATTTCATTAGCCGAACGTTGCTCGACTATGAAACACGTTATACCCAAGCAGAATCGAGAATGCCTCACCATAGTTTTTACAACCAAACGCCTAAGACATTATATGCTAAATCAAGAAACCAGGGTCATGGTAAAAACATACCATTTACGAACTTTCCTCACACAAGGGTCCTTGTCTAAAAAGGCTGGACGTTTTATAACCTTAATGGGGGAATTCGAATTAACATTTGTAAATCAGAAGTCGGTTAAAGGACAAATCATCACAGATTGGTTAGCTGATAACCCATTAGATGGAGGCGATCTAGTAGATTTAGATTTTCCAGATGAGTGCGTATACTACATCAAAACCCGACCCTCTATCTCTGAGTGTCCCTGGTATGCTGATATCATTAATTATATCATGGACCATATGTATCCAGAAGGAGCTACACTGCAACAAAGAAGGCGGTTACATATTATCGTAGCTAAATACATCATTATAGAGCAAGTGCTCTATCGGAAAGCGTTCGATGGAATGCTCCTAAGATGTGTCGACACAGAAGAATCCAAGAAGATTCTCCATGAATCCCATAGTGGAATGTGTGGAGGCCACTTCGGTGGTCATGCCACCACTCGTAAAATACATCGAATGGGCTATTTCTGGCCTACTCTAGAACACGACGTAGTAGAGTTCTTATGCGCAGTGTCATAAGTGCCAAGAATTCTCCCATGAGATCCATATGCCGGCACAAGCTCTGCAACCAATCACTACTCCATGGCCCTTTTCTACATGGGGCCTAGATTTAATAGGGAAATTCTCTCCCTCGTCTACAGATGACCATAATTTTATAATCATAGCCACCAAATATTTTACCAAATGGGTAGAGGTTATGCCTCTTACTACTCTGTACCTAGTTACATGTAATCGCTAAGTTCATTTTAAACCAAAACATTTGTAGGTACGGTATCCCGCAAATCATTATCTCTGATAATGGAACTTCTTTTAAGAATGAAGAGGTTTGCGAGCTATGCAATAAATTTAAAATAATCCATCATACGGCTTCCTTGTATTACCCTCAAGCCAATGGACAGGCTGAAGTGACGAATAAAACACTAAAAGCCATTCTCCTTAAAATGGTGAAAGAAAACAAACGAGATTGGCACTTGAAGTTATATCGGCCTTATGGGCCCACCGAACCTCAATAAAAACACCAACGGGAGAAACTCCTTTTTCACTAGTATTCGGGGCAGAGGTAGTTCTCCCACTCGAGGTTGAAATACCCAGTCTCCACATTTCATTACAAGGGATTCTGGATGAAGACGCTTACAGAGAAGCACGTCTTTCCCAACTAGAAATCCTAGATGAAACTAGGTTAGATGCTGAACAATGACATAGAGTCTATGCTGACCGGATGTGCCGGAAATATAACAAGAAAGTCTATGAGCGCGACATATATGAAGGTGATCTCGTTCTAAGACTAGACAGCCGGATCGACAAGAAGACCGGCGAAGGAAGGAAATTCCGGCCTAAATGGTTAGGTCCATACCGAGTCATGAAAGACTATGGGAATGGTGCATACCTCTTATGTATGCTAGAAGGTGAGGAATTTGGCGAAACAGTCAATTCCCTACACCTCAAGTGTTTTTACGCGTAAGCAGCTAGCACTACTTATATATATATCTACATTGCATCTTCATATAGATTAGGATCATGTTGTCCACTTGTTCATACACAAATGGTGATTAAGGAATCTATTCTCAAAGTAATTCATTACAAACTCATGATGTTGTTGGCATAAACACTCTAATCATACTTCTCCATTTTCATGATATCATCAAATTATCTCAGAATCATTTTATCAAATAAGCTAGACATGACAAAGTCTTAATGGTAACCATACCAAGATCTGCAAGTTTATTCTCACTTTTGATTTCTTCTTAGGGTAGGTGTCTTTCCTATGGTCTGTTCTAGAAGCTTCATGGTGTCACATCTATCCCATATGTATATCTCTTTGGAAATAAACACATATTGACATTTTACTCAAATAAACAAGTCAAACATTGATCAAACAGAAAATTTTAATTTTACACATTTCCTTGCCCCACCAACCTTTGGTGATGAGCTTGCATCTCTTACTAGTGACATAGGGTTGGGAAAGGATGGGAATGCCCTTACTTGCCTATACTTTTCCCACGGTGATAAACCCATGCTTCTTACTAGTAGCATGGGGAAAAGTGTAGGGGGTCCTCTTGACAAATAAATGTAAAAAGTCATACACAAACAATTCAAACTTTGAAACTTTGAGTCAAAAACAAATGAATCAGATGTTCAAAGTCCCAAGAGAGTTAAAATCCTAAAAACCCAGATTTTGTCTACTATGTGGCCATCTACGGGTCTAAGTCTGGATAAACCGCAAAGCAAGTTGCATCCAAAACTATGAAGTCACTCGAGTAGAGTAGACTTGTGGTGTCCTAATTTGGTTCCACCAAAGCTTTGTCTGTCTTTCATCACTATCATTTCACTACACCTCATAACTTGCGCCCTTCCCAACTCTTGGTGATAAGCCCTCGCATCTTACTAGTTGCGTGGAGTTGGGGGTAGGGGCAGGTTTATCTGTTCATCATACCGGTTTGTTTTCATCACCTTGCCAAAACAAACATGAAGTATCCAAAATTGCTTACAGAAACTAAGATTCAAAATCACATTATATCTACATCATCATATATCAGCATCATGAAACACAAAAGGAAAGTAAAACACTTGCATCATTTGTTCACCATTGCATATATTCTAAAAGAAACATATAAACGTACATCATAGCATACATGAGGAAACTGGAAATAGAAAGAAAGCCATGAATGCCAAGATTTTGATCCAGAACGAATGCATATATATAAATAATCAATGTTTATATACAATGCCATCATGCACTAAGCATGGTCAAAATGCTCAAAGAGCCCAGGATATACAAAAGAATATATAGTACAAAATCTACGAGAGCCAAGTGGCTTCTCAATCCCTACGGGACCCCTCTGAAGGTACAAGCCCACGCGTAAGACTACAGCTACGTAGGCACTCTGAATGCATGGAGGGCTCAGGATCCCGAGGGGCAGCCACAGTCTCACCACGAGAATGGCTCCTCATCAAGTGCTCAGCCGTCTTGTACCCCGCTAGCTCGGTGTGAAGGGTCGATACCATCCTGGCCACATGCCAGACAGGAGAAAAGACGTCGGTATGTCTGCTGGCTCCTGAAGACTCCCCAGCGTCCACGGACAGCTCTGCGGAGTCCTCTCCATGGGGATCATCAGGGTATCAGTACATACCCTGCGGATCAAGTCCCGCCACTCATCGGCGGTCTCTGCAAACCAAGGAGAAAACAAATTAGAAACCAAACAAGAAATTAAAAGATACAAGATAGCAACTAAAATGATCTTAAGTTAAACAAACACTAGAGAGGGGAGAAGGTAACTTACTCGGATCACCAGGCCTCCATGATGGGTCTATGGGATCAGCGCCTGCCACGGATGTGCTGCTTGCCTTCTGAGGGGATGCTCCTATGGCTGGAGCAACGTAACGCCCGCAAGCACTCATCTTCCCAAGGCCACAGGAGAGTGGCTCCTCTGAAACCAGAGTCACCCTCTCTGCACTCTGCTCGGCCCTCTCCACCTGCATGATATCCTTGGTATCATGCCACCAGATCATCATCCGTGCTCGGTCTCCTCCCGTAAACTCCTCGGACTCGGAGAGTCTACCTTAATGGGGTCATCGGCTGCGGTGGGCGGGACCCCTTGCGGCCGATCTAAAGTAAAGGTGCTCGAGGCACACCGTCTCTCCCTCGCACGAACTATCCTCCCGGATGCAATAGGAACACCAAGATACAACTAACATAACATAACATAACATGTGACAATTGGGCACATGGGACTTATGAGTTGATCGGGGAAACAATTGAGATGATATGTAACAAGGGTGACAAAGTCACGCTGGTCGGTCATGTGCCTAGGAAGAAAGAAGCTACCAAGTTACTCCGGAGGAGCAAGCCGTAATGATTTATAACGAGAAATGGAGGATCAATGGAAAGATGAGGACAAAAGGAGAATTTTTCTCGATTATAAATTTCTCGGGAATGCAGCAAGTTGGTGGGAAACACATCGTGAGAGTATCCTAGAGTGGCACGAGGTAAGAGTCACATTCTTTGTAATATTATGTAGAAGCAACGTGCCCATTGTTATCCAAGAATACCATGGCAAAGAACCCACCTCTTTTCATATCCAAGCATGTGAGAAGGCCTGGATGGAAGGAAAAGAAGCTTTACCACCTTTTTATGGGTGCATAAGTTATATTCCACCTTACAGGGTTGTGCGCATGTATGGTATATTCACTCTAAGACATGCTATTAGACAAGGAATTAGTAGGAGTTAACGACTGATCTCATTCAAGATTTTGAGTATCGGAGTACCAAGCCATTAGTCAATAAGGTGTTGCAAGTTCAAATCAAGCACATTACAATGGGAGATAAATCCATGGTAGAAGATAGGCTACTAGATTTTATCGATGAACCTAGTTTGGAGACACAATTCGATGAAGAGGAATCAAGAGATACAACTTGAGCATGCATGTATGGAAAAGGAAAAAGGAAAAATGGTATATGTAATAGATGGAAAGTCGGATGTTAACCGTATGCGTACCCAAAATTATAAGGTACTGTACTGCTAGAACAACATGACATGTGCCCCAATGATGATACAGGTCTCCTCGCAAGGTGTTCGGTATCCAGAAAAATCTCTCCAAGTGTGCGTTAACATCCCGCATGCCCCGCTTAGCCCCCACGTGCTTTATTTTTCCTTTTCCCCTCTTTTCTTAGCCTTTTTCTCTTCAGTGACGAAACTACCGCCCTGCCTGGGCGGCGGTCCTTTACGCATTTTCCAGAAAGATCTTTTAACATGACTCACGTAAATTCAACATTTTACTAGCTTTCTTTCACCGCCATAAGCTTGCATTTATGATTCTGGTTCCCTGGAATAGTGTTTTGCCATTGTTTATAGTTTAAGAGTTCTATTTGGCTTTTACCTTGGGTAAATGCAAATGCTATAAATGGTTGGCTTGTGCTCAAGCAAATGGCCCCTCATTCACTTCTCATCTTCTCATTTTTAGTAATTCAGTCTTTTATTTTTCTTAAGATTCATAGTTTAGTTCGTTACATGCTTAGTTAGCATTGTTTTACTGTTGGTAAGCCACATATCCATCTTGTGCAAGCAGTGTTGTTATTTCATCCAATCCATTGGAGTAGAATAGCTTAGGAAGCCATTAAAGTTGCAGGTTTTCTCCTCAAACAGGGTAGTTTCAGGTTTTGGATGCTTTATGTTGCATGACTCGTAATAGATCCCGCTAGGAATTGCATAAGCCAAGCTTTGTACTCTTGCGCTATCCCTCTCCTACTCGCATTGTATTCGGTGTGTGTCTTGAGCTACCTTTGTCCCAATATCTATTTCTGTTGATGCTAGCATTACACGCTTTTCTAGATCCATGTGAACACGAAGGAACGAGGAGATCACACTGAGGGGACAAGATCACACACACCATCGGATTCGCCAGCATTTCGTAGAATCCGGGTTCTAGCTTTTAATGTTCTAGTTAGAATCATATCAAATAGAGTAGTTAATTGCTTTATTTCAAGTAAATTCTATTCTCGATATTGCTAGGAAGTGTGGGGATTGATAGTTTCGAGAAAATATGATTCACTCCTCACTTCGAGGTAGGATCAAGAATCTTGCAAATAGATTAGATGAGTTATTTTATTGTTTAGAATAGATCTACAAATTACACGAGAAAAATAGCTACATTCAGTTATTTTGTTTGTTTTAAATTATTATTTTAGTTGCCTTTCGAGATATTTTAAATAGTTGTTTTCTTAAATTCGTAAAGTTCATCAGAAAAACACAAAAAATAGAGAAAACATATATGCTATAGATACACTTCATAGTTAAATTTCATTTTGTTACAATTAATTTACTTTGTTACTTTTTTATGACAATCACGGGACGAGAGCCCAGGGAATACATATTCGAGCCAATCGTGCCCCAACCCAATCTCATCATGACAATAACCGATATAGATCAAAATCTTAGGATTCAAGTCTTCCGAACAATGGTAAGCTTGCAACAAATCAATTCTCAGTTGAGCGGACTAAACATAGAAGACGACCAAGCACACAGGTTTTGGTCAAATCAACCGAACTACAGATTACCCTAGGAAAACATTCATATGATTGTAGAAGGGTTTGAAAGAGAACAAACCTTTGGTTGTGATCCTTTGGTCCCACAGCTAGATGCAGGAGACACTCTTCTAGGTATAGATACCAGCCTAAGAATCCAGGTTACACGAACGCCTGTAGGGTAGTCTGAGAAAATCACACAGTTATTGATCCTAAATATAGAAGCTGAGAAAGCATACGATTACTGGATATTAGGGATTAGGAATTGATTTCACGCATGACCATAACAGGTCCACAACGACTAAGAGTCTACGGTTGTGACCCACAAATCCCGCAGCCCAACGAATCCACAGGAGAATTAGACATAGACACTAGCCTACGCACTAGTATTCTAGTCTACTCCACTTCCACCTATCATCATCAAACAATTATCCTTGCTAGACACAATAGCTAACAAAGCTAGAGAGTTCTGGACTAGGCCAGAGAACCGTCCATAGAATTGACTACATTTACCATCCACCATATGACCCTGTCCGGAGAAATACATGAAACTATCCCGGGTCATTTTCCACATATTCCACAACCCATAGATCGAATCACGCCAGAGCTTGATATTGATTGGAGCCTTGCTTGATCATCCTTATTGACCGATCTATCACACCAGCCCAAGTTAGGAGGGATTTCTTTTCTTTAGATTCACAAGTTCTGTTAGTGCGCATTGAAGACATTAGATTGCCTAACTAGTTTGTCTATATCTCACACATATTCCATCCCCACCGGCTGTCTCGGCACGACCTCGGGAGGTCGGGTGCGAGGAAGAGTCACTTGTAGATTCCCATGCTCGCTTGTCACTTTTCTGTCGTACATTAACCATTCCATAGGTACTTGTAAACTCATAGATAGTGCTGATGAGCAAGCAAACGCCTACCATGAGCCCTTGAAAATGAAGAAGGTTAACATTGGCTTAGAGGTAGAACCAAATGAAGCTATCATTGGGGACTATTGGTCAAAGAAAGAAGTTTCAAAGATCATTGATCTATTGCACGAGTTACAAGATTTGTTCCCATGCGGGTACCATGAACTCAAAGGCATCCACCATTCATTAGGGGACATGAGGATAAGGTTGAAGGAAGGTGTGCACCTTATTTGGAAGAGGCTTTATTGGATGAATCAAAACTTGTGCGTATGGGTCAAGGAGTAAATAGATAATATGATCACTTCAAGAATCATTGAGGCTGTGGAGTAATCGAATGGATAATCCCAATGGTAATCAATATAAAGAATGATGGAAGAATAAGTACATGTGTTGACTATAGGGACTTGAATGTAGTATGTGTCATCGATCCTTTCCCAACCCCTTTATTGAAGAAATTCTAGAGCGATTAGCCGGGCACGAGGTATACTCTTTCACGGATGGGTTCTCGGGTATCACCAATTGAGAATTGTAAAGGAAGACCGAGAGAAAGAAAATTTTCGCCACTGAGTGGGGAATATTTTCCTATACGGTCATGCCTTTTGGATTGAAAAATGTGCCTACTGTATTCTCGTGCATTATGGTGCAAGAATTTTAGGACTTCATCCAAAAATTCTTCAAGTCTACGGATGAATGGTGTGTATGGGATGGTAAAATACCATCATGAAAATTTAAGGCTGATTTTTGAGAGATGTCGCGATTGAGGATATCCATCAAAATTAATAAATGTGTCTTTTCTACTCCATTTTGAACCCCGTTGGGACATATTATATGTAAGGAGGTCTTGTTAGTAGATCCCACAAAAGTTTATGTTATTGTGGGATTGTGAAAGCCTACTAGTTAGAGCGTAGTGCATGGATTTCTTGGGCATAAAAGGTACTATAGGAAGTTCATAAGAGGATATGCCAAGATCACCAAACCCTTGGAAGAATCACTAAAGCACAAGAGTTCCTTTCATTGGGGAGAGGCGCAACAAAA
Source organism: Taxus wallichiana var. yunnanensis (assembly GCA_018340775.1). NCBI lineage: Eukaryota > Viridiplantae > Streptophyta > Pinopsida > Cupressales > Taxaceae > Taxus > Taxus wallichiana. The sequence goes on along the minus strand of CM031243.1, from coordinate 47,048,875 downwards.
GGCATTTAACACTTTGAAGGATAAACTTGTCATTGTACCCATACTATGCTTTCCTTATTGGAATAAGCCTTTCCATGTACATGTTGATGCCTTAGGAACAACCATTAGAGCATTACTAGCACAACCTAGTGAGGGAAGTGTTAATCAAACCTTGTGTTTTGCAAGTAGGAAATTAACACTAGAAGAATAGAATTATACCACTATTGAGCGTGAGGCACTATTAATGATCTACATGCTGCATAAGTTCAGGAAGTATCTATTGGAAACACCTTTTATATTCTTTAAAGACCACATGGAATTGAAATACTTGGTGAAAAAGCCTATTTCGTAAGGATGTATATTCCATTGGGTCCTATTATTTAAAGAGTTTGAGTTCACGGTGGTTGTAAAACTAGGAAAAATTAATTCAGGACCTAACCACTTATTGAGAATCAGCTTAGGAGAGGATGTGAAATGTATTGAGAATACAATGCAAGATGCATAATGATTAAGGTTATGGCACGTGCCCTTGGATTTAGAAGATATTGCGGTATTCCTTAAAACAGTTTGGCACCGAGCGAGAAGAAGCAGATTTGGAGAGAAAATAGTTAGCAATATGCGCCACACCGTATATGTTGATTAGTGGAGATCTATATAAATTGGGCCATGATGAGGTTCTACGTTGATGTGTATTATAACATGAGCGTGTAGTGATTATGGAGGAAGGACATGGTGGGATTACGGGGAGGGCACTATGCGGGAAATGCAATCTCGTGAAATATTCTACTCGGGGGCTCAAGTTAGAAACCATCTACCAGGATTGTATTGAATTTTGCAAGGCCTACGACCATTTTCAGTGCTTGAGAAAACATGGAAAGAGGGATGAGATGCCATTAAGGCTGATAGCGAGGCAAAATCCATTTGAAAAATGGGCAATTAACTTTGTAGGGCCAATCTCACCTATTGTGTGAAGGACTGCTTCACGCTACATCATTACTTGCATTGATTACTTGAAAAGATGGGAAAAAGAAGCACCTATAGAGGATTTCATTGCAACAACAGATTCTAGATTTTTATGGGAGAACATATTCAGTAGGTATGGATGTCCTTTGAGCTTGACTAGTGATAGGGGTACACATTTTCTCAATGAAACGATTAGGATTCTGCTAGCAGAGTTTATGGTGGCCCATCACAAGACTACCCCTATCATCCACAGGAAAATGGAATTTTTGAGGCATTTAACAAGATACTAAGTCACACGTTGAAAAAGATTTGTGATGTTAGAAGATAAGATTGGGATGAAAAAGTATCAGTTGTTTAATAGGCATACATGACAACCTACAAAATATTGAACAAGGCCACACCGTTTCAGTTGATATTTGGTGCAGAGGCCGTTTTTCTAGTTGAATTCATGTTAGCATCGTTGTGTATAGCGCGTGTAGGAGGTTTAGAGGATGAAAAAGTACTTAAGGAAAGGATTGACATATTAATGCGAGTTAGATCAAAGGTGATCACTTGCTAGATGGATTCGAGGAAGACCGAAAAGGCCGGACAAAAGGCATGGCATGATCGTCATATGAAGAATAAAAAGTTTGAGGTCGAGATAGATGGTTTTGTTGTATGATTCCAAGTTTTCGTGCCATTTTGTAAATTGAAATTCCATTGATTGGGCTCTTACATCATCTCATACATCTTTCATTCAAGCACATGTCGATTCAAGCACTTAATGGGATAAAGTTACTTGGCAATTTTAATGGGAGTAAGGTGAAGCCATACTATAAATAAGCCTTCCTGGTGTTTGTAAATAAGGCAGTATTTCAGTTAGATTAGAATTTCCCTTTATGCATTTTTATTTTCTTTATGTTTCCCTTTCTCATTGCTTTTTCCTTTCCATTGTTTTGTTTTGCACCTTGTGCGCCAGTAACCACATTATTTTCAAAAGGTTGTGTATGCGCAAAGGACCATGCATTTGTTTTAGTGTGGGGTAGAGTAGTGCGAAGTGAAGTATAAGTGGAAGTAAAATGTAAATGACCCGATTGAAGGAAAGAAAGTGCATGGGAAAACGGTGGATGAGAATGGTTAGTATCAGGATAAGGCGTTATAAAAACCATGTAAAAAATAAGGAAAGCGTAGGAACAACATGAGGTAGGTGAGGGAAAAAATTAGGTAAAGGACAGAAGAGGTGCCTTCAACACCGCGAGATGCATGCGTAAGAGTCTTCGGTCAGTAAGGATTTTTACGCGCCAGAAGGTTGTAAAGAGTTTTTCGCACAAGATTGGGCATGTGGGTAAGGGTGCTTAAGGTCAAATTTAGTGGAAAAATATGCATTTAATGCTAAGTACATTGGTAGGTGGCATAAAATTTATTGCTAGAAAGGAGGAAAAAGCTATAAGTATGAGGTCGGGAGAATCATTATTTTACCTTGCTATTACGAAGTGGAAGAGCTCTTGTGAACTAGGGCATCTAGAGAGATTTGTGCGAAGGAAGAAGAATCATAAATATCTAAGTGTACACGTAGATTAATATATGAATAGGAGTGGAAGGAGTACACGGGCATGGGGAACATTATTTGGGAGTACCTCATCTTATGGAAAGGTTTTCGTAGTTAGAGTTTGGCAACTAGGGCACAAAAGTAGGAGGATTATTCATGAAGTTGAGCCTTAGAGTTGAGCAGAGTAGTAGAGCAGAGCAAGGAGGAATTAAGTTTTAACTCGACAAGTAGAATGACACCAAATAAGGAAACCATCTCGCCAAAGAAACAAAAGGGCAAGGGAAAAGGAAAATGAACCGCTGCCATTACTAGTTCCAATGAAGAGTGGTATGTAGAAATGCAATACCCAGATGGATTATTGCTAGGAAAGAGTGGGAATTACACTTGAGGAAGATGGCCGTAAGTGACTACAATCATTGCATGAGAACTACAAAAAAAGAGATGGCATTGGAACTGGATCTTTCATTTAACAAGAGGACACTAGAAGGAATGCCGATCTACAATGAAAAAGTGAAGGTGAAGTTGGAGAAGGCCGAGTTGCTGCAACTATATGAGTTGCCCTATTTTGGCAAGCTCGAGCGGTTATACCAGTGGTTGATGTTGCACGTACACAAAGACCAATTCTATTTTTCTAGGCCACAAAATGTGCATAACTCCTCAACTCATATCAAAATTCACTGGCCTGAATTACGAAGGAGACTCCATAGATGACGAATTGGATGATAAGGAGGCCATCAAGAAAACTATGGAGGCTTATGACTACAAAAATGGTTCATGCTATTTTGATATCATAGATATCCCCAACCTTGTTATGAGAATGGCCATGCACTTGGTTACCAAGATGAATGATCAAGAAAGGTGGACACAAGTGAACAAGGCATGGTTGAATGTATGCGACAGAAGATTTCTGAAGGCACCATTTACAACTTATCCACCTACATTGTAGATGAGATCATTAGCAATGCGTAGGAAGGAGAGAAGATACTATTTGGAAACATTCTCCTCACCATCGTCTTCTTAGAGATTGGAGTGCTTGATGGGCCAGAGAAGTTTGTATGGGAGTATCTAGAAGAAAATCCCTTGCCCATGAAAAGGTTTGAGAAATATACTTGTGAGACCATGACGGCCGCTCACAAGGCATGCCAGAAAAATGGTACAAGTGGATGCACGATGCATTTGGGGTAGAGTGGAGGATACCTGAGTAGTTTCCGTGCTCGTAGATGGGGAAGTGGAGTTTTCTATATATCAACATTTTTGTATTGGCCAGTTCACCTTAACAGATGGGACTAAGAGTCCATGGTGCAAGCTACTATTTTATTTCACTGTGCAATACTTCCAAGCGAGGGTCAACCATTTTAAGGAGGCCAAGAGACTAAGGTTTGACCTTAGTGAGGTAGATCAAGACCACCATGAGATGTAATGAAAGATTGTATATCCAAATAAGCGCACATATGTGGAGAAATATGTCTCCCACGAAATGCAGATGATAAAAATAAGGTTGCGACCACCGGAAGGGCTACAACAAGGGTGTATTTGCGCATAAGGATAAATAACACCGAGAATGGCCTCTACCTTAAAAATTATTTCTCCATTCTAGAAGACCCCACAAGAAGAAAGAAGGTTGCGCTAAAGAAGAGGGAGAGAGAAGAGGTGCAGGAGAAGAAGGCACCAAGTATGCAAACATCACAATATGTGGAAATCCCAAACCAAGCATTAAGCCAAGAACTTATGCATGCATGAAGAAGTCCCTAGTCAAGGAGAAGACCCTAGAAGAAGAGGCACCAGAGAAAGAGGATCCCCTCACAAGAGAATATTCACCAAGGAAGGAGTCTCTCGCTAAAGAGAAAGAGAGGGAAGAGTCTCCTATACTGGAATCACCATTTAGGAAGAAACAGAAGATGATAGAGAAGGTAGACTAAGAGGAAATAGAGGGCGTAGAATCCTACGGGGGTGAGAGGGATAATATGAGGATGAAGAAGTTTTGAATCATCCCTGTGTGTATGATACACATGATTCGAAGGAGAAGGAAGTGAAGGGAAGAATGGAAAGGAAGAAGCAGATGCTCAAGGAAAAGGGGTGAGTGAAGAAGTAAACACAAGAGATCAGAGGACCCCAAGCCTCACCAAGGAAAAATATAAGAATCCGTAAAGAGAGAAGTGGAAGGCATCATAAAAAATTTAGTGGAACATGAAATAGAGTGCAACACAGATGAAGTGATGAAGGATATTGAGGAAGAAAGCGTTGGAAAGGAGTATGGTAGCATGGGTGGAGATCCCAATCTAGTTGTGAGATTTCCAAAGGATGCGTGCAGTGTGAAGAGCTTGGTGGAGGAAAAAGGAAAGGAATTGCTTACATCAATCATTTAAGCAAGGTGCTACGTGTGTGCTTACATAACACCATGCTAACATAACAACTCTTGGCCATGCCATCATTTGACGTAGAAGGTGCATACCCATGAACCAGGAAAATGCTATCTTGGGCATTTGAATCACATGTCAATGAACTTGAGTTCAAGGTAAGACAAGGGGTGCTAATGAAGATGCCAGAGAAAAAAGGATAAACCCCTTATTTAATTCCCAACAGTTTTTAGATGAGAAAGTCTGCAATGCACTAAAAAAGGTTTCAGTTGAGGTTGAGGCCATAATTTTTGAAAGAAATGATAGGGTAAGGTTTCTAGAGGTGGAGTTCGAGAAGGAGGAGGAGATTCTTGAGAAAATAAAGGAATTGAAAAAATAATAATTGATCAACACATAGTTAAGGTGTCAACTTAAAGAGGAGAAAGAAAGGGTGCAAAAATTACACAAGAAAATTGAAATGATTACAGATGCTATTGTTTTGAAGCATCTAGACCTAGATGGACCGACTAAGCAAAAATATGAGTCAAACTTTTAGTGCCTGGAATATTTTACTCACATCCTCACTATGGAGAGGTGGCCACTCACCTTAGATTCCATAGAAGAAGCGCTAGCATGCCAAGAGAGAGAAGACAATAAAAGGTCGTAGGGATTGTTGCTTAGTATACCAAACTCCTTGCCGATGTGAAGGCCACCACGTAAGTTGTTGAAGCTGCATATGATAATTGTGTTGATAGAGATAGAGTAGCAAGCATCTTGGTTGCTACACATGAGATGGAACTCAAGGAGTTCCAAGAGAAGAATAAGGGGAATAGAGCAGAGCGGGATAGGATCCTAGCCAAGGTGGAGAAGAAATCAGAGGCTATCAAGACCTTGCAGGAGGTTCGATCAAAAATTGGCTGAAGGAATTATACCCCCAAATCACCCACATGATGGATGCCCTTGAGGATTTGGGAAAACAACTAGAAGGAATTGTTGAAACGATGAGTGCAAGGGGGAAGGGATAAGATTTGAGGAGGTAAGTGCCCTAGTAGGTGACCTCTGTCAGCAAGTGCAGAGTGAGGTTAATGCCTAGGAGAAGCTAGAGGTAGATATAGGGAAGGATTTCCCTCTCCTCCTTCAACAATGAACATGTTCTCCTTCATTTCCCCATTATTTCATTATTTCTCCCAATTCTTCATTCCTTCATTATTTTTCCAACTATTCAGATCCCACCATTCTTTATTCATTGAAGAGAAGTGTTTTTGAGGATGGAGAATAGGCTTAGTGTGGGGTGATGTTGGGCCTTAGAATATTGGCTAAGTACAAGAAGGCACATGGGCACGTGGGGCCTATATGAAGAAGGGTATGCAGGGTAAAGGCATGCAGGATAGGGTTTTAGAAGGGTTTAGTAGAACCCAAGGTATGTGCACAAGGTAAAGGAAAGGGTTTTATGACTTATCCATATTCGGCATTTAAGGAAACACATGAGAATAGAGTGAATCGACTGAGCATACATAGTGGATAAGGTGCGAGAGCCTGGAAACTTGATGGTCAAGGAAGGAATATTCCATACGATGGAAGGATCTAGAAAGAAATCATTGTAGAAAGTGGAGAGATCGGATGGGAAGAAGCATGCTCCATTGAAGGACCACATGGAAACTTGGAAACTGATCTATTACTTTAGGAAGGCATGGTAGTGGATGTTAAAGCTATATATAGAGATGCTTGGGTAGAAGAAAAGGGTGTCAAGGAGATATCAAGAGAGACAAAGAAGAAGAAGAGGAGAGGCGAAGCTCTATAGAAATAGTAGTAGATTCTATGGGTTAAGGTTCTCATTAGGAGGACAGTATCGAGAGATGGAATATCTAGAGGGATGGGTATATAAACATATTTGTAATCCGGAAATCCTAGTTTAGGATTATGATGTATAAGTCTCATCTACATTAAGGCATTCGTCCTGTAATGAACTTAAGGAATGTAATTTGGTTATTGAACATAGAGTAATATGAATATATGGATTTCTTTTAAAATATATACATTGTTCATGGGTATAAACCCTAGTGCCTTTTCTTTGTATTATCAGATATGTTATCTATTTGATATTTTCCTTGTTATCTAAATGGATGCATTTATATAGTAACTCATCCTAAGACCCTCAGAATGAATGCATGGTTCTTTCCCTTCTTGCATCTAAGCTTCTATCAGTAGGGGATGTATTCTCACAAAAATCACATAAAGGAGGGGCTCAAAACCTACGCGTGCCTCGGGTGAGTGCCCAATGTCCCTTGGTGATAGGTGGCGTGTATGGGATTAGAATGTTGTTTCTAAGGACATAAAAAATGACTACACTTGTAGGAAAAGTTGTTGATGCAAGACATGAGGTTGTTGATGCACAATAGGAAATTTTGATGCTCAACAGGAGGTTGTTGACGCATGAAAATTCTGTGTTGTTGACACATGACAAGATGTTGTAGACACATGATAAGAAAATTAAATGACATGCGACAATGATTGGTTGGCCGCTGGATGCACGAAAATAAAGGAGACACATGACTGAAAAGAGAAGGTCGCACAACATGATATTTGGAGTCACGCGACTACAAATCTCTTATTGTGTGACTCAAAAATGAAAGCTTCTGTTGGGAGAAAATTTTACACACAAACCCTGGGAAATTCACCCGTGTCGTGAAAGTGGTTATGAGGATATTCATCAGGAATATTCCACCTCCAATTTCCTAGAGGCCTCTTAAAATGAACCCTATTACAGTAACTATATATTGATTTATAAGGCCTTGGTATGACTGTGATAGACCTATTTGAGTCCCTAAGAAGATATGAATTATGCAAATGTAAAGAATTGTTACGGACTGAATTTTTATCAAATCCTTCAATTTTTGTTCAAAGTGAGTAAAATGAAATCTCCATAGAAGGGTGTTCATAAGTTTTCTTTAAGGGGTGCAATGTTTTTATCACATCATGAGGGTTTTTGGTTCAAAACTTGGGTTTAAGGTTTAGAAATTGTTGAAAAAAGTATTTGAAGACCTAGGATTCAATCTTAAATCTTGACAAGATAATGATTCTCTCGAAGGTGTAATGAATTCAATCATCAAGAGAGGGTAATGTAGCTGACTTGAAATTGTGAGACCTTGAAGTTATGTGTAATGAGTTTGAGCTTAATGATTAATGTTATGAAACAAATGATGATAGGGATGAGAAGTATGGTATACATTATTTATATCTATATGAAGCCACATGATGATAAGGTTAGTTGAAATATCGCAATACCATGCAAAGGACGTTGTTATAACTGAAATGCTGATTCAAGGCTAGGTCATTCTTGTTAATCCATCCTTATGACATGCGTGGAAGGTAAAAGCTCCGTTTTTGCATTGTTAGTTAAAATGATTGGCACAAGCTCAACGTGAGCTATAAGAACTAGATACTTGTTGAGTATGAACTTGTATTGATGGTATAAGTTGGCCTAATTTTCTCTAAAAATATTGTTTATGGGTTTTAGTCCTAAAAAGAGATGTGACCTAGGTATAGAAGATTTGAGCAAGTTTATGCCTTCACAAGTGAAGTCAGTCTAAAAAAGAGGTAAGAATGATGTTTTTAATGTTTTTTTCATATTTAAAAAAAGTGGTTGGTATGAGGTCTATATATCCTTTCAAGGATTGCTACAGTGTCCTCAAGCCATGTAAAGGAAAAACAAAGGTTAATGAAGGTAAAACAATGTTTTGTTCTTGAAAAAGACATGAGAGAGATGTTTTGAAAAATATAAAGGAAAAATGAAGGTGTATCAGTTCAAAGGAGCTTTGTTGAGGCTATTATAGGTCCATTGCATCATTTTTTCTTCTATTGAGGTCATAAGAAATAGATATTTTTATCCCAAGGAAGCTATGTGAGTCAAGTAAGCTATGTTTTGCATTATTTCCATTATGTTTAGTCATGTTTTGTCATTTTCTATGTCTAATAGTCAGTACACCCTTTGTCATAGATGTCAAAGGGGGAGAGAAGCATCAGAAACATGGGAAAGAGGTTAGGTAGGTGTTGGTCTTGTTGGTTTCCATCAATGTTTCTGAAGGTGGTTGTCATCAATGACAAAGGGGAGATTCATGGCCATTTGATTTTTTTTGTTACCATTTATGTCAATTCTATTGATGGAAAAGGGTGTCATGAGGTTATATGAGTCTCCATGTGGTGTTATTCAATGGTCAAAAATGAAGGTTGATTGGTAGTGTCAAGTTTGGTGAAGTCTTATGTTGTCCTAAAGCATGGTTCAGTGAGTATAGTCATGGTTTGAGTCCTCCTAAGTGATTTTATGTGTTTCATGAGGTTAAAAATGGTTGGTATGATGTGCCATGAGTGTATATGATTCTACATTATGTCAGCATGGTCATTTCTTGAGAATTCATGTTTGATTCAAGTTTTTCAGCCTATTCCTAGCCCTGGAGCATGAAATGAGATGGAAGTGTGAGTTATGAATACAATAAGTCATGGTGGAACATGTTATAAGCATGGTTAAAATGTACCTAAGGTTTATGGTGAGATTTAGGTGATAACTTAGAGGTACAATGCATATTTGGGGTCCTTGGGAAGTAAACAATGAGAAACAAGCTGCCTAGCATAGGTAAGTCTTAATGGATGGAGAGTTTCAAAGATATATGGGATATATGGTGAGTATAAAGGTTATATGATGTTTTCATGATGCTTCATGACAAGTCCCAGTCATTCGAAGAGGTAATTATAATATATGCAATTTTTGGCAAAACCAGGTAAGTTCAATGTGCTTTTAAAGCAAAACTAGACCTTTTGATGCTCGTTATAAATTGTATAATTTTCATGGGTACCTGAGCTCTTTTTCATATCTTTTTATTTCAATCATTAAGTTTTCAAAAAAATAATTAGGTTGTTTGATTGTCATGTTTTTATGAATGATCGTTAAGAAGGTAAAGTGGTTTGAAACCCTAGCTAAACCCTAGCTAAGAGAAACTTAGAGAAGATTGATTATACCACCATAATTTAGATTAGTTATGAAAAATTGATGATTGGATGTTGTAGAGGAACCTTATACATTTCCAAAAAGGTATATTAGAGCATGTGACAATATGTGGGCCCCACCTGAAATTACTTGTTTATGAAGAAGTTTAGTTTAAAGAAAGCTTCGCCAAATAAGGTAAAGAATAAATTGAAATTGTTTTTATCCTAATATTTTTTCTACATGTTCCTATTTTTTTCATTTCATGGTTTATATGAAAAATTTCAAAGTGTGCCCTATTTGTGATGACTCATTTTTGGGGGCTTTAGAGCAAATCATCACTAAAAGTGGAATTACAAGAGCTACAAGAGGAGTTAAGACTCCATTAAAGTTTTGTTGTGATCATGGTTTAGATATTTTTACAATGTTATATTAAATTTTTTATTTCGATATGGAATAAACAAGTTATGACCTGTTCTTTGAAGGTCAAATATAGAGGATTCTTGTTCTAGTAGGGTGTTAAATGGATTCAAGAGGTAAAGTGATAATTTTGAGTTGTTATTCCTTGGTTAAGGTTTATAAGTGCATATAAATCATTTCTAAGGGTTTTCTATGCTTCGGTTACCTATGGAAGTGAGTTTTTGGTGATGGAGAAAGTTAATCTCATAGTCATTTCTTGAGTCCTAGAAGGCTTAAGAAGCGATTAACAAAGATTGTCTTGGTTCAAGGCCTTTCAATTTGAATTAGAAGGAGTTACAATATGTTATTAAACAAGTATTCAGAGGTATTTACAATGATGTATGGTTTTTTTCTTAGTTATTTGAATTGATGGGTCATCCAACTTGATTTGCAAAAATAAGGTAAGTTGTTTTTCAAGATAGAATTGCTTAATCTGAAAGATTGAGTTAGTTGAGGCATGAAATGGATTAATTGGTGATTTATATCCTCTATAGAGTGAATAGGGATGAAGTTTGTTCCTATTTAATTCATTTTGAGGTATTTTAAGCGAAAAAAAAGGTACAACTAGTTAATTTTGTAAAACTTTTTTCTTGGCAACTTGATTTGGTAAAGTGAAAAGTTGTTGTGGTGTGAACATATGAATGTTTTAAGAGGTATAAAATGCATGGATTTGTTCTAAATGTCCTTAGGATTTCATATAGTGGTCAAATTCCATATTTGAGTACATATTTGGTGGTATTTAGGCCCTAAGGTAAAGACAAGGTCTTTGGAGACAATTGTTTTGTGAATGAAATGTTCCTTTTGAATTGTGTTACAATTTTTTTGACTAGTCCAAGATAATTAGTGACCATGGATGATGTTTTTATGCTATATTACACATGTGTGATGAATTTTAGATCTTAACTAATTATTGTTTTGGAACTTGTGGATTTTAAACATTTTAGTGATGGGGTTTTGAGCATGTTTGGTGCAATATGAGTGGTTTTGGGCATGACCGACCTATCGGGTCATATATGAACATTTTTATGAATTTTTGGAATTTTATTAAGTTTTATTGGTTGTGCTATAGGATTAAGACTGACATCCTTCATGTTGGTTAAATGAAATGCATATAAAAGTGAGTGTAGAGTTCAAATTTGAACTAGTCTTGCGGGGAAAGTGCGACCCAAGTAGAAGTTTTTATACTTATGAAAGTATGAATTGAAGGTTGACATAAAGAATTTTATAGGTTTAAGACTGATTTAGAGCATGTGTGCAAGTTTTTAGATGCAAAAAAATTTGAGAAAGAAGAATATAGAGTGAGCTATGTGAATGAGGGTTTGATAGAGAATGTGTGAGCTGAATTAGAGATCTCCATTAGTTATGGAAGAAATAAAATTCAGATATCATCATCTTCAGGTGGATGAGTTGGTGCTTAGTCATCTTAGGGGTTTTATCCTCCTTTTGAGAGGATGCTTTACTAAATTAGGGGTTGGTGCTCCTTGTGGGGTCAATGCCTCACTAAAACTGAAACATGGCAATATAATTTTTTTGTTTCAGTGGATTTTCTTCCCCTTGAGGGTTTCCCACTTATATTATGTGTTCATGTGTACTCTCTATTACTATTGTTCTTGTGTATGGTTATTTTAATGCTTAAGTAAACACACATATGGTTCATGGTTGATTGAATGGTTGAGTAAATGTTATTGAATGATAAATTGTAATTGGAATGAAATTTTGGTAGGAATGAGACACCCTAACCCCTCTTAGTCCATTGCGATTCCAACACATAAGGTTGTGTAAATTATTAGGTAGTTCTTTCTTGGGTGAAGGAATTTAAAATTTCCTCATGAGATATTTTTAGCTTTTAGCTTGCTTAAAATATTCTTCCAATGTGGTAAGAGAAAAGGATCTCACCTTATATTGAAGGAAATGATCGAGGGATCTAAGAAATAGATTAAAGATAATCTCATTACACATGTTATGCTTATCCATAGTGGATAAGGTTTTTATTCTTTTAATGAATTCTTGTGCAAGTTAATTTCCAACTTGATGGAACATAATGAAAGAATTAATACTATTTTTAGGAATATCATGGTATAGAAATTCATTCACAAGAGTGTTTAATAGGATTTTGAGATCGACAATAAATTTGGCGAAAGGTGTGATACCAATATAGAGCATCTCATATAAGGTTTTATCTTGGATTTTAATGGCTACATAAAAATTATATTTGACCTAATTATTGTAAATATTAACAAAATATTTGATATGAAAGGTAGATTCTTATGAATGGAGGAGATTTGCACATAATTTAACATAGTAAACTTAATAATAACTCAATAAACTCTCCATGATTAATTATTATGGATGAATACATAACACATATATAGGGAGAGGATATCTTTAAAATTAGAAATCTTTTAAATTCTCCATGAACTACTCAAACTAAATTTAGGTGGACTTTTTCAACCACCCAAACAATATATGTCGTATACATGATAATTCCTAACATTCGCCTTAGTGTGAACATGGGGTAAAATTTCATTTTTACTTGCACTGTATTCATGATTAGGTGATTTTACTGCAGGATAATCACAAACTATTCATATGGTTTTCAAATGGTTAGCCATGAACCAAAAATGGTAGTTTTTAATCGAAGTACCAAAAAGTAAAAATGAAGGTTTTAAGTGGTTTACCTATAACCACATCATGATGTGCCAAGTACTATTATTAGACCTCTTCACATTTCACCACATGGAATAACATAGGAAAATATTCTTCTCACACATTAAAAATTTAAAAGCTGGAAATGGAACATTGTATCATGTTCCCCTCTAAATGTGAAATTTCCACTTATTAAAATAGGAACATTGCACAATTGGAACACATCACACACAACCGTAATAACTAAAATAAAAATGCACACACACATGTCACCAAATATTTGTGTGGTCCCCTTGTTGGAAATTGATGAGAGGTCGGTGATCAACCTCATTCCTCCGATGCCTCTCGTCCTCTAGTTTCATCGCTGCTAGTTCATTTGGATGTGATCATAGGGCTCAATGTTTGTCGGGATGTCGGGTAACACCAAAAATGCATTTGTAAGGAATTTTTAAATTTTTACAATATTTGAGTTTTTAACAAAAGGGAGACAATTAAACTTTTAGGCTCTATACTAAGTTATACGAGAGAGAATTTTCACTGCAAGTTTAGAAAGGAAATAATAACACACCAATACCATGTGCTTTGTTGAAACTATGGAGAGTGGTTTCATATGGTAGATATTGGAAGGTGTGCAAATTAGAATGATGCGCTGAATATTTTTTTATACTTGTATTAACAAAAGAGGGGCTCGGTTTATATTCTACTAAATCTATGTGTGTATTGAAATCCACGTTGAAGAGAGATTTCAAAATGCACATTACAACTCCAATTAAAAGAAAACCATTTCTAAACAACAGATGATAGACACTCGATATTACGACACATGCATGCATGTGTTTACATGCCTATAGATAGGAAGTAAAAAAATTGCATGCAAGTGAATGAGGAGCCAATGAGCTTGCATGACAACGAAGGGATTTGATTGGTGGATATTGAGGTTAGAGTATGCTAATACATAGATGTATGCATGCAATTATAGTCAAATGACATTTGCATCAATAATATAGGTATAACACAAATATATAGCCTATCAAAGTAATCAAAAATGAATTTTTGTTTATCAAACCATAGTGGTAAGACCTCCAAAAATGGATGTATAACGAAGATGAATGCAAAACGTATATTCATACATCAATAAAAATATATATCTGAAAATGCAAGGAAATGACTTACATGTCGATAGAAGATATGGATGCCAAAACGGAGATGTGGGGGATTATGATATTCAAATTCCAAGATTTAAAACTGATGTCTACTAGATTGATGCGGTTATGTCGTGGAGAGAGATGTGTTCAAATGGATATAGATGTGAGGAAATACATCTTCGGGTATGGCTTGGTTGTGGTAAAACCAAATGAATTTCATGTACATGAGAAATAAATGAATCACTTCCCCTCCATAATTATTTTAAACTTCCATCTAGCAAACATATGACTGCTCTAATACCGGATGAAGAATTTGGAGGAGCTTTACACATAATTTAACACATTAAACTTAATAATAATTCAATGAAATCTCCATGATTACTTATTATAGATGAATACATAGCACATATATAGGGAGAGGATCTCCTTAAAATTAGGAATCCTATTAAGCCTCCATGAACTACTCAAACTAAAGTTAGGTGGATTGTTTCAACCACCCAAACAATATATGTACGCACTAATAAATATATGCTTCATACATGACAATTCCTAATAATCTTGGTAGAGCCATCATAAGAAATTGAAGGTGTGATTCCTCCAATTCCATGTAAACAATGTAAATTAGAGCAAGAGGTTATCATTAAATATCTTAAAGGAGTTTTTGTTGATATGAGGTTAGATAATGGGTAGTGCTCCATTTATATACAATGGGAGGAGTGGGGAGGTGTATTGGTTTGGAATGCCTTAAGAGTCCATATGTGGTTGACTAGTGAGCTAAACCAAGTTATTTTGCATTTGTAGAAATTGACTGTTTGGTTTAGTTTATTCTTGGCCTAAGTGGTCAACAAGTTGAATGATTAGTTCTATAGGATCATTGGATGGAGTGGTAGTGTTTATAGTAGGATAAACATTTTCTCGACTTATAGAAGGTTTAATGAGATTAACATGTAAGTATAATTTACTAGAAACATAATCCTTAATTTGCTTCTATAGAATATCAAGGGTTTCACTTACAAATTAAGGAAATTGTTAAAGAAATGTTTAGATATCAAGATGATAATAAAAACAAATATCATCCTCATGCTTCTATAGATCAAAGAACATGATTATGAGTACTATACTTTATGTTCATACTATGGTTTGACTACTTTTGCTTATTATTGTTAAAAATTCTTATGGCCATGTAATCCATATAATCGGGGATGAATCTAGGGAAAGTATCGAATCATTGTTAATACTTCAAAGCAAGTAATTTTTAAAAGAAAAATTAACATAATTAGTTTGTAAATACTCCATTGATGAATATTTATGAGAAAGGGATGAATAAATATGAGGTTCTAGAAAAATATTTTGATGGGTTTGACCATGCGGGTAGAATTACACAGGGAAGATAACATCAAGAGAAAACTATGAGAAATTAGATGTGAATCGGATGGGATTTTCCAAGGAAAATTTGTACAAGGGATGATGGCATTGGGATAGAAAAATTTTTAAATATGGAAGATAACCTAATATGATCAATCATGTAAGTGTGTAGTCATGAAATCATTAAATTACTACTTACACCATGCCTATAAGTATGTTATTATATGCACGATCTTAATTAACAAAATTGGACATTAACAACACATGTTTTTCTTTTATATTGCTTTATTCTATTTTTATACTCTTGACATTTGCTTTCTAAAATGATTAATTTACTCTTGGACATTGGGAAACACATGAACCACATCTATATTTTATGGTATATCCTCCAAGCATCCTAGACACTAGCACTTATTAGGGACAAGATTTGTCTAGGCACTATTGTCCCCTTTGGGTGATTTTTTCCTTTTCCGTCTCTTTTTAAAATTTGGATTACCACATCATTTGGTATCTTTTCTAAGGTATCTTTTATCACATTAGGTCATAATTTTTGTTTATTAATGACAAAATTCAAACAAGGGAATCACACACACACACACACACACACACACACACACACACACACACACACACATATATGACTTACTCGCTACCATTAGGGGTTGTACAGCTTGGGGATAATACTTATTATCTATTACCTGGACAAAGAGAAATATTCAAGGACTTTATTTAGGATGCATTTTTCACTATATAGGAGGGGATATTTCTGAATTCCATCTCACACATTCAACTTGGTGTAAAATTAATTGTATCCCACTATCTTGGTGTGATTTTCACAAAGGAAATCTAGCTTCAAGTGAAAAAATTCATTCACACACACACACACACACACTAGAAATACATAGAGTCTGAAATATAGTGCAACACTCGGTGATCCACATTCGGGTGACCATTGAGTTTAGTTTGACTAAAACATATGCATTATTTATTACATTTAATGTTTTCTTAAGATTTGTGCAGGTAGCTAGGGTTTATTTTGTAGGTATAGGTGTGACACAAGAAACCAACAAAATAGTGGATGCAACAAACAATGAAAGGAAGCTAAGTTAAAATCCTGAAAACACCAAAAGCAGAGCACTTACTAGGAAAATAACACCCATTTAGACACTAGTGTCAAGTGGTCTTGTCCATACCGAGAGGTCCCATCCTAAGAGGTTTCATATGCCGAGTTTTTTAGACAAATATTTCAAATATATGATACATCCTTTCCATCCTATTTCTAGCCTCAAATTAGTCAAGATTTGTTAATACAATCTAAGTCACTCTTATCTCCTATCTTGCACACTTGTGTTTACTTTGTAGCCTAGATCTTATCTATCATCATCATATATATTTTATTTTATTCCTATGATTAATATTTTGTAGACACTAGAAAACACACCTTTCACATAAGGTCTCTTATTCAAAAATATCAAAATCATCATAAAACATAAAAATCTAAAAAACTCAAATAATCCCATAAAAGAAAATAAAAAATACTAAACCTTACACATGGAGATAAAATAAACCTCAAAATCATTTACTAACCCTCATCCAATCACATTTAATTCTATCCATGCCACCTACCCATCTGCATGAACAATGTAATATGAACCCTATCGTGCACCCCATATGTGTTCCACTCCCTATACACTCAAAAATTATATAATACCACTCACCCCCATCATTCCAACACTTGATTTTTCTTGCTCTATCTTATTCACATAGCTTGGTTTTGTAGGTATTAAAGAAGTGAATGTGAAGCATAAAGGATAGATACAACTTGTTGTAACATCTTTGTTTTAACAAAATACCAACATATGAAGGAATTGCAATTATGATTGGCTTGCAATCTTCATGTGATTTTTGGTGAATCACAATTGCAATTGTCCTACGATCTGAGTCAGGTATATTTGTTATTTTTTTAATCATTTTAATTAATAAAATGTATTTTATCTCCTTTAAAGGGTTAGGGATCTGACCGAGGAAGGTCCCCTAACCATAAAAACAACTAACATTTTTCAAGTGTGTTTGTGTGTAAAATTAAATTAATATCCGGAAGATTTTTACCCACTTTATTCGGTGAAATAACCCATAATTTCCTTCTCTTCATAATGGAAACATAATCCCATTCTATTTTAAGTAGCATTGATTTGAAATTTTCATATCAACTAATCCATCTTGTTCGGGATCTAAATCTAGGCATACATTCTGGTGACCACGATGGGACCATTTTGGTTGTGGATAAGTCTTTTAATTCTTTGAATCTAAAATTATTTTATTTGGGGTTCAGTAATTTTTATTTTATCGTTACTATTTTATAACTATTCTATTACATATCTAACGTTTCATTTAATAGATCTACTAAAAAAAATGAAAAAATATGACCGCACACCTGATCACAACTATGATTGTGTTGTGATTTTTCTGTCCAAAAAAATAACAATATGGTTATAGGGGATTCGTAATTGTGATTGTGATGTAATTTTTTTTTATGTAAAAATAAAATAAAAAAACACTTGTTTATTGTCAAGTGAATGAACTGGGAAAGGACTACACATTTATTGCAGAGTTCGAGATAAGGGAAAATACACATTCGCATAACTATGGGAGGTGCTTAGGTATAATCCCTAAAACTCATTGTGAGGAGTACTACATGATCCCTAAAGTAGATGGCACATTAAGAGGACTTATTGGTGAAAAATTTCAATGACCCAACCTAATTGACTAGTTCACTCGTGAGGTAGAGCCAAGGTTATCCTTAGTGGCGGCCCTAATTTGATTGATTGAACGGGGTAAAAATCAGCTTGGTTAATCAAGGGGGTAAAGTAAATCTTGTGTTTAGAAATTTTCTAGTGTATGGAGCTCATTTGGATAACCCTTTGAATTCAGAGAGATTTCCTTTTATAGGAAGCTAAAAAAACTGGACCCATATTCCAACTTAAGATAAAATATAAGCACCACATTCATCAAAACATTTTGTTTCATCTTCCACTATTTATGAGTCACACATGTGACTATTTATGTTCTTCACAAAACCTTCCCACACTATCATACATGTTTCTGATAATAATCATGGAATATAATTTTCCAAGTCTCAATTGCAAATTGTTATGCACCGTGATTTTCCCATCCCATATTTTCCTAGAGCAAGTTGCAATTGTGATCGGTATACTTTGTGTTATCCATCTCATATTTCCTAGACTCAGGTGTAACTATGATTGACTTTGTTATTTTATGGTCATACTATCTTGTTGACTTTTTCCACCCACATTTCAAAGTCCTAAATGCATGTGTGCTATCATTCCCCATGTCTTGTAGTCATTTCCATGTTCATTTACACCATAATTTTCTTCACCAACACCTTCTTGAATGTATTTTAAAACTTGTGTTCCAACACTTAGCAGGACTTCTAGTGTCATTGTTAGCTAAGCAATGACATTTTATGAATGCTATGTTTCTCTTTGTACAATCCATAATCCTATTAATTTGTTTATTATTGAGATTTTTAGTATAGATAATATAACATCATATACTTGCATGCTTGAATCAATGTTATAACGAATTTAGAATAGCTATTTTTTTCCCTATTCTACATGCGCTTTAATAGGGTACTTTAATTGGGTCACTTGGATCCTATCCATGTATTCTTCATCGTAGTGTTGTTGAACACATTTTCATTCACAATCCCATTTAACCAATATTGTACTATTATCCTTTTAACCATAATTTAAAAATGAACTCATGCACGTTTTTTATAGTTCATTATCTATTTCAATATTGATTAAAAATTATGTCAACTTGCTAGGATTGTAGATCCTTGTTCCTCTAACCTTATTTCATAGATATAAGATGATCATTGCATGTATGAAGAAATCTGTTCTTTAATAATTTTAGACCTTCCATCAACTCCTTAAGACATCATTCAATATTAAATTTACCATCTTTTTAATGCAAGAACTTGTATGCATGAATCATCTTTACAAAATTGTCATATAGTAATTTCCTTTTTGAACTATTGAGTATTTAGATTGAATCTTAGGCTTAAATAATATAAGGGTATTAATCATGATAATTATACTTCAAATAATTTAGTATTTGAGGGATTCAAATATAAGTAAACTTCATTCAGGTTCCTTAAGCCAAAACTTAGAGAAAATCAACATATACACAATCTTATGGTGGTCTAGATTATGATTGTTTCTAGGTAATGGATACAAAGGAATTTCATTGACCTTAAAAAATTGTAATTGTTTTAAGAATACCCCAAAAAAATCATTCTAACCAATATAAACCATTGAAGCATTCGAATTTCATCAATTTAGCATCAAATTGCACTCACCCTGATCTCTATCTTGCTCCTATAGTTCTGAAATTTCCTGTCATCAATATCTCATCCTACATGTGTCTATTTAGCTTCAAATTTTTTGGACTTATTTCTCATGCTAGGAAAGTTATTTTGTGAAAATTTCATGAAATTTGGACAATTAAAAACATTTTACACCTTTCCCTAGTTTTAGGCCAACGAGCACAAGAATGACCATAAAACCTTTAAAAATTACGTTCAAGAGCCCAAATAAATTTTAATGTGTTTGTAATAACACTTCCTATGTGTTCATGATGACAGTGGAGGGAGACATGCAACCAAAATTTGACTGTGAACTTCTTCCTTGCTGCCCTGTCATAGGGTTAGGTAATAATACAAAGGAAAACCCCTCAAAATTGCAACATCAATACTCTGAGATTATTCTCAATCAACACACACTTTGTAAACATGTAAAAAAGAAGGAATTAAGATATATAAAGGCTTATGAAATTAAAATAAGTTTCATTCAAGGTTAAGAACAATCATACAATACCATATTCACCCAATTATTGCATTCCAACTCC
Source organism: Taxus wallichiana var. yunnanensis (assembly GCA_018340775.1). Taxonomy (NCBI): domain Eukaryota; kingdom Viridiplantae; phylum Streptophyta; class Pinopsida; order Cupressales; family Taxaceae; genus Taxus; species Taxus wallichiana. Next base: position 47,028,547 of record CM031243.1, on the reverse strand, counting down.
ACACACCCACTTCTCCATGCAATTAATATTCTTCTTCATATCTTGATTGATTGAATTTGAACTCTCTCTCCATTTAATTAGAATTTACATAGTTGTTAGGTGTCTTATCTTTCCTAATCTCCTATATTTGGTGAGATTTTCCTCAACCATGCATGCTTGAAATAAGGATCTAATTTTGCAACTTTGACCTTTGACAACTTCAAAGTCGATCTACACATATTCCTAGATAATATTAACTCTCATACTACATAGTTTTTGTAGATAGGAAATCTCACACTTACTTAAGACAAACAATAATTAACTTTTACTCTTACACTTTATGGTAAAGAACCATTACATTACAAATGCAAATGTTTCAACTATGAAGCTTGGAGGGAAACTTGACAACCATCTAACAAATGATGCTCATGCCATGAAAGGATTATTATGAACTTGCTCATACTCTCTAAGCACCTAGATGATGCTCCTATATCAACTTAAACCTACACCGACTTATCACATGATTTGAAATGAGCCTATCCAACCCATGGTACCAAGTCACCCCTATCCACCACATTAATTTTTTTCCAATTTTGACAAATATTTTGACACTAATGACCCATGATATCACTTTCATCTATTATGCTATGCATGTCACCTTATTCAACATGAAAAAATAACTCCTCCACACCTTCCCATTGTAACTTGATATCCAAACACTTGATTAATATTCATTCCTTCCAAAACATAACATACATACATTCACACAACTCATGTAAACCATCATATCACACATCTCCATCCAAATTGCATAAAAATAAACATTAGTTAACCTTCACATGTCCTACGAATCCCATAACGAGTCCATTATTTAATTTTTGTGCTTTAGTGTGTGCTTGATCACTACCTCTCATTTACACTCCTAAAATATGAGATCATTGACTTCATTTTAAAAAATTATGTCCTTTACATATCACACCATTTATAAATCCATCCATTACACACATTTGATGAGGCTGTGCACATAGCACATTGCCTCGTGGATTTCCATCTTGGTTGTTCTCCCTCATTTCTGTACATTTTGGCCCCTCTACCTACCATTTCATCACCCTTTCATGTTCATAATATCCTCCAATCACATCTTCCTCACATTTCATCTCCTTATACACCCACATATTCACATCCATTATGTTCTACTAGAGATCATTGTGTTTCACCTCAAAGTATGTGATAAAATAGATAAAGGTAATGGGCATAGGAGGAATACCTATGAATAGTTGGGAGAAGGTTACACACGTTATTGAATTTGATCAGACTGAATGTGAGAGATTCCTTTTGGTTGGGAGGAACTACCTATAAAAGCACAACAAGACCACAAGAGAGAGTTAAACAATATATGGTAGTGGACTGCCTAGTGATTGCTAGTTCCGGGAAGTGTGACACTTCTTAGATGGCTATCAATCCATTGATTTTATCAAATTAATGAAAATAAATTTGAGAAATAGAGGTCTGTTGCTAAAACTTTGATTTAGGTGTATCAAAACATTATCAACACACTAGATTAAGAAAATTATTGAAGCACAAACTAATGTAGCATTAGACAAGGTGTGGTTCTGGTTGGGAAAGGTCACTGAGGTATTAGGAAAGAACCTGGGTGAATTTTGTTACGTTTTGAGTTGTTGGGTGAAACTTATAATCTTGTTGTTACAAGAAAATTTTTGAGTCACAAAGACCAGTATCGGTTAGGCAAACGATGTTGGTACTGGAAAATGAACGACACCGGTTGGGTGACTGGATTTAGTAGGGAAATATGGTCAGAATATTAAAAATAGGTGTTTTGGATCTCTCTATGATTTCATAGAGAGTTGAGGGAGTTCGGGAAGGATGGTATGATTTATATGAAGATTCAACAAGGGTGATAGAGGCAATAGGATGGGAAAAATGGTTTAGGTTGGTAGAATAGATGGTAGATGGGTGAAGGGTGGTATTCGGGACAGAGGAGAGTCAGATAATAGAAATGAATAAAAGACTTAAGATCAAAACTAGAACTAACAAATAAGAGTGAGTTACTTATCTAAGAACCTATAGATCTGAAGGTGGTGGTGGTTGATGAGTGTTTGGAGATGAAACAGGGTTGTGTCCAGTGTTGTGGCACCTGAGCCTATGTGCCCTACTCGCAGGTGATCCAAGGATGTGGAGGAAGAGATTGGCTACTGGTGAAGACTTGATGTGCTCTGGTTCGTCATCTAGTAGCTTGAATGCTTAAGAGTTAGAATGCTAAAGCTTGAATGAATGAATGAATTGAATAACCCATGCAAAGATTTAGAAACTCTTATTTAAGGTAACCAATGGCGGTTAGGTGACCGCGATGCCCGAGGGATAATTCGCCGAATTCCTTAAATAAGAGTTTCTAAGTCTTTGTACGATTTCTTCAACCCATTCATTCATTCAAGCTGCATGATTTAATCAAAGCACATCAAGTCTTCACCAACAACCAATCTCTTCCTCCATATCCTTGGATCACTTACGATAGGGCACACAGGCTCCGCTTCGCAGATTGCTAGACACAACCCCATTTCATCTCCCAATGATCATCAACGACCACCACCTTCAGATCTATAAGTTCTCAAATAAGTAACTCACTCTTATTTGCTAATTTTAGTTTTGATCTTAATTATTTTATTGATTTTTATTATCTGACTCTCCTTTATCCCGAATACCACCCTTCACCCATCTACCATCTATTATACCAACCTAAAACATTTTTCACATCCTAGTCCCTCTATCCTTCTTTCCGAATCTTCATATAAATCATACCATCCTTCCCAAACTCCCTCAACTCTCTCGTGAAATCACGGAGAGATTCAAAAAAACTATTTTTAATATTCGACCATATTTCCCCTCGACACCGGCCACCCAATTGGTGTCGAGTCATTTTCTAGTACCAACATCAGTTGCCTAAATGATACCAGTCTCTATGACTGGCAATTTTTCCTATATCAATAAGCTTATAAATTTCACCCAACAACCAAAAATGTAAAAAAACTTCACCCGGACCTTGCCTTACACCTCAACAAACTTTCCCAACTATAACCACACCTTTCCTAATGCAAGATAAGTTTGTAATTCAATACTTTGCTTAATTTAGTGTGTTGATAATGTTTTGAGACACCTAAATAAAAGTGTTAGCAATATGACCTCTATTTATCGCATTTATTTTCATTAATTTGATAAAATCAGTGGATTGACAACCATCTAGGAAGTGTCACACTTCTTATAACTAGCAATCACTAGGCAATCCATTGCCATATACTGTTTAACTCTCTCTTGTGGTCTTATTGTGCATTTGCAAGTAGTTCCTCCCACCTAAAAGGAATCTCTCACATTTAGTCTGATAAAATTCAACAAAATGCATAACCTTCTCTTGACTATTCACAGGTATTCCTCCTACGCCCATTACCTTTATCTATTTTATCACATACTTTGAGGTGAAACATTTTGGCATGCCTGGTGGGACCCTTCTTTTGGGTTCTTTGCATTGTTCATTCTAGGGAATATTTGTGTGTTTCTTTCTTTTCTAAAAATTTCACATTAAATTTCTCTCTAGTAAATATTCTCTTCTTCTATTTGTCTAAAGGAAATTCGTCATTTGGTGTTTAAAAATAATTCTTCTTCCTTTCTTTTGCACCTGCATTTTAGTGAAAGAGCATTCTCTTTTCCTATTCCTCATTTGCTTCATCAAATTTCATTGTCAATTTGGGTTTTAAAATCTATGCATTTCATCCTTGTGATTGTTGCATTAGATCACCTAAATTTATTTGCAATCTATATATTGGAGGTCATGACCAGTTGATGATTGGTGGGAATTAAGTGTAGTTCACACTTTTTGCACACACACCCCTATCCAAATCACTTTAACAATTTACTCATTTCTTAAACATCTTCCTTCTCGGTAGTTTCCGCCAAAGGTTAATAACTTGATTGATGGTGGATCGGATGGTGTTTTGGCTAGTTATCATATCGAGTTTAGACCTCCCATCCTGTGAAGTATATATTGGGGAAATTTTTGCCAAAAAACACCTAATACCAGCCATAGACTACTTTTTGGGAACCTTCGTTGACCAAACACTCCACTATATTCATAGTCAGTTTTAAATGGCATAAGCCACATAACATTAAAATATGAAGCATATGATTGACATGTTTTGTTAGCTTTTGATTGTTAAATTATGTTTTGAGGAGTGAGGCCATTTCTTCTTATTTTTCTTTTCCTTCATGCCCCACCATCATAACTGGTGTATTTTGATTCATTCTGGGTGTGTTAGGACTCATCACTACCATACTCAGTTGTTGGGTTGGTTTTTTATTTGGACTTAATCATTTTAAAATTCAAATTTTCATCATCTTCTTATATTTGACACATTCGACATCATCTAATGACCAACATCAATTACTTCTTCATACCATAATTGATTGACTAACCGACATCGGTTCCCTACCATTTTGGCTATTTTTCCTAAACTAGTATTTAATTCATATCCATTCATTTTCTGTGACATGTTTCTATCATTTTACACATTTATGAGTCTTTGTTACCATCAGCAGAGTTCAGGTTCATCTGATTTACACTCTTCATCTCCATATTTCTAAATCTACCATTTATTCTCGATGAACCGACATCATTCCAAAGCGGCATCGGTGACTCTATCCTACCTGGTATCGGTTACACTACCGACGTTAGTATCTATGTTTTTATTTTTATTTCAAAACAACAACCGATTTTCACTTTCCAAATTTCTTCTATCTTCTTTTCCTATGTTTTTGCATCATCTGCAGAGCTTAGAGTACCTACCCTACCACTATTAACAAATATTTAACTCACAGAAAAGCCAACACTTTAGTTTTTCACGCTAGCCACCAACCACTACTTCCTATTCATTCACCACCTTCAATTTCTTCACCCATGGACCCCACTTCTCCTATTTCTATAAATGTAGGTGACAAGGAGTTCACAAAACTCCTTGATCACAATCCCCCTCATTGTATTTTTACCTCGCCCATTCCTCCAATTTTATTACTTGGAACCGCCATATATATGGTGTTCCTTCTACATCCTACTCATCAGATCTACCTCCTTAAACTGTGAGAGGTGCATCTCAATATAATTTGAGTACAGATCTGATCAAAATGATGATGGAAAAGATGCAAACCCTAGAAGAATTTGTCTCTAGATCACGTAATAAATTGACTTATGCTGAAATATGTAATGAGCCTATTCATCCTTCCATACCCATTCATCCTTATCCCCACATTGGGAGATTCCTAACTTCAACCAATTTAATATCAAGGAATATCCGTAAAAACATTTGCGATCGTTCAAAAACGTATGTTATCTGATCTCCCACGATGACACCTTGCTTCTTAGGACTTTCCCCATGTCCTTGACATGACCTACTTTAGATTGGTACAATGCTTTACCTAGGAACTCAATATTTTCTTTAAATCAATTGACTCGGTCCTTCCATAACCATTTCTCCATCAACATCACTAGGAATCTCACCATGAATGATTTTTATTCAATGCGTTAATATGAAGATGAATATATTACATATTTTGTCGCATGTTGGTAGAGTCTTACTAATTATCTCACCTTTCAGCTTTCACAAACCGAGATGATATATTTTTTCACTAGGGCTTGTGCGGGAACATATCTCCAACTCTTCATGTCTAAACACTCCTGAAATTTGATGAGGTGTTCACTATGGCCTAGAAGCTAGAAATCCATGCTATCAAAGAGAAGAAACTACAATTGCGCAACAAGAGTGCTCTGTTTAAATCAAATAACTCTTCTTCCTCTTATAAACTACACAATACTCAAGCTAAAGTAAAGGGATCCACCAACGCAGAGGTATTGAAAGATAGCCCATCTCATCCATCAAACCAACTGAAACCTCCTTCTAATCTTTCCCTTGTTTATAATTTCTAGTATAAGCATGAACAATGAAGATATACCCCCATAGGAGAACCTTATTCCTCTGTGTTGGAAAACTATAAAAAATAGAGCCATCACTCTTCCACCGATCAAACCACATACTGGATTTGAACCTTCCCATCCTATACCCACATGGTATAAGGAGAATAATTACTGTAACTATCACCGCGTTAGAGGACATAGTAATGAAAATTGTAAAACATTCAAAAACATCATCCAAGAAATGTTAGATAATGGAGATCTTTTCGTCGATAACCCTAATGTGCTGGAAAATCAAAATCTTTAGGTATTTAAGAAACCATTTCCAAACAATACCCATTCATAGAATAATGTCGATGAGACTTCTAGCAAAAACACCCGTGTTCATGATGTACATGTCATCTTTGACACAATACCTGTCCCTTCTAATCAATCGCCTTATATCCCTTCTATTGAGTAGATTATTGCATGAGATACAACACCCACGAAGGATCTTATTTCACCTACTCTTTTACCCATGGAGGATCCTACCTCTCCTACCCCTTCATCTATAGAGGAACTTACCCCACTTATTACATCACCTATTAAGGAGCCCTCAGATACCCACACTTTTACCCAAAGAAGAGTCTATTTTATCCTATTCTCTACCTAAGGAAGAGTCCATACCACCTAGCTTGCCCCCTCCTCGACCCATAGAGGAGCCACTTTTATACTCTATTCCTCTCAGTGATGCATCTCCTAGGGTCTATCAGGATCCTGTTAATCTTCTTGCATCACTTCTACCTATAGAGTCGAAGCTCAAAACTTCCCTCTTTCAGACCTCAAATTTTTTCAAAGGGATTATCACCAAGTCGTCATCATCTTCCTCTACCTCTATGCCATTATTTTGTTTAGCCAATCACATAGATTATATTGACCACACCACACTGGGGCGCATCTGTCTCCAAGACTACCCAAATGAAGATGTTGACCCTTGATACTTCAACCATTTATCCAAAGATATTCCAAACAACTAAGACCATGACGCCTGAACTAGTCATATTAGCATCTTCTTCATCAACCTCATCTTTAACTCAACCTTCACCTACACCCAAACCATCATCAACACCTAAGCCTCCACCTGGAACCTAAACTCAATACTACATTGGGGTCCATCCTACACCTATTCTAATTCATCCCACAGTCAAACTATACCTGACTACTAAACAACTACCCGTCATGAAGTCCCCTCTCGCACATAAGAAGAAGAAACAATATCTTCAACCTTATTCACCCTCACCTCTTTCATCGATCTTAGGCCCACACTCTTCGACCTTAGTCTGAATGCCACTTCATCAAATCCGGTCCAAGGTAAGACAACCCATATTTGCACCTTCACCACCTCACTTACCCACACCTTTACCTCTTCACAAAAACAAATCCCAAGTGCGGAAGCCTACACCCACACCTCTACCTTCATCATCTCATTTTCCCACACCTTTACCTACACCACCTCTTCATCCCACACCCACGCCTATACCTTCATCACCTACCTTGCCTACATCTTCTTCATTACCTACCACCATATCACAACCAACACCACCACTTTCACCCTAGATTTTTAGATTACCCTTGTCTTCTTCATCTCCTTATACTTCACATACCCCACCTGTACCTTTATCTAAAAAGGTGTAACCTATATCAATCACAAAAACAAAACCTTAGCTACCTACCAAAAAGGTAGGCCCACTTACACTTCTTCTAACGACACTTCTTCCACAAAAATCACCCGTGCCTTCATCAAAAACCACTTTGACTTCACATTGTGATTCATTGACGGTCATATTACAATTTCTTGTTAGGTTGCTAAAAACCTTTTCTATCACATTACTATCCATTAAACCTTACAACCTACTCAAACCTAAACTAGCAGCATTTGATGATACTAAGATTTGTGTATATCATCACTCTCTAGGGCATGATATCAAGGATTTTAAGGCCCTTAGAAACATTTTCCTTCAGATTTGTAATTCAAAATTCCCTTGGAAGAATATGACCAATTGGAGGAGAATTTCACTCCCCCTTAAATCACATGTCATGGCATGGCCTAATCATATATCTCTTCGAGTGGTTAATACCTCCATCTCCACAACCATATTTTCCACCTCGGTCTTAAAAATCAATATGGTTCAAGTAGCTGCGCTTGATCATAAAGGGGAAAAGGAAAAGAGAAATCGACACCCCATCTAGTGCACTCCGCACCTATAATTCCATCTACATGTGCCGCTAAGGTAATCATCCATAAGCCAACCTATCCAATTTTTGATGGCATCACATGTCACACTATGATCAAACAACTTCACAAATCTCCTCTAAAAATTTCTTTGTATGACCTCATCCAAACCTCTCGAGTCTCATCACCGTGCCTTCCTCATGATCCTTCAAACTATTGAGGTTTTACCAAATGACCCTACACACATTACCACCATATTCACCCCTCATCATGTGTCTGCTCTCAATGCTTCACCTTAAACTTCTATTGCTACTACGATTAACCAAGTTTTTCCATCATTTTCTCCGAATAAAAGATTACTCCTCACCATTCAGAGGATCCTGATCCTACCCTCTTCATCTCCATCTACATTAAGGATACTTGCATTCGATGCATTATGATCGATGGAGGTGCAAGTATTAATATTATTTTTCCCATGCATATGAAAAAATGCACAAACCTACCAATTACATGCATAATAAACCAGTTATGTTGTGTTATTTCAACAATGATTTGACTTCTACTCTTAGAAACGTCATCCTCCACATTCACGCGGGTCCCTACACAATTATTGAATTGTTCTATGTTCTCAATGGGGAATTATAATATAACATGCTTGCTTGGCAAATCATGGATTCCTATCATGGGGTGTGTACCTTTGACTCTTCACCGCTGCATCAAGTTCAAATATGAAGGACACCCTTACACTATTCAGGAAAATCCTTCACCTTTCAAAACCTACAACATGTTATATCGACCCAATGATGTCCTTATTCCAGTTAAGGAATCTACTACCATTGTCACCTCATCTACTACCAATGCTGCTTCATCTTCAACCAGATTCTACTTCATCTTCAACCATTTGTTGCTTCATCTTTAACCAGTGCAACTCATCTTCTTCCGCTACTTCATCTACCACTTCTACTACTACATCTTCCTCACCTAACCCATCTCTCCCCACTACTCCCAATACTTCAAATAGCTCATCCATTATTGCCACCCAAGTACCAACTTCGACCCTTTGGCAAGTGTTTTTCAATACCTTAACTTGGGGAGTATCACCTATACAACATCAAAACATCCCAAACTCCTCAAGAGTATGTAAACCTTCACCAGTACCCACATTATGATCATTGTATAAGAGAAGTGTTTCAATATGGTCCTCTCCACCTTTGTACCAACTTGACATTAAGTGGATTTGATATTTCTTCTTATTCTCCCAAAATACCCACTCAAACATGACTTTTTCATCTGACTTCCGTTACCTCACCAACCACCACTTTTCCCACACCTTTCTTCATCGCTATGCTTGAAAGGGCTTTAGCTTTAGTCCTTACAAACAAGGTCATCACACAGTTATTCCTTACACTACCCACAAACATAAATAATGATGTGGTATTGGCTTCACTAAACCACCTTATTTCGTAGAGGAAGATCCAACTTTTGCACCTTCATCACCTTCTTCACCTACCACACCACCTTCACCCATGGAGTCCATGGATCTTGAATCCATCCCTCCTAAGATTTTTTTTTCATGAACACCATTTGTTTTTGACCTTATACCTATCATCTTGATGGTGAGGTGCCATCTTCCTTTCCTCTTATTTATCCGAAATGTTGGAAGAAGACATACCTTGTATCAACGTCATTCAATGTTACGACGTTGATTCCATTCTCTCCTATTTAGGTGCAGAGGATTCTTAAATTCACCTATCATTACCTTCTAAGAAACAAACCATATTGAATGAATCAACTATAGAGATCAACATTCACAATCAAGATGACCCTCGCATTCTAAATATAGGTCAATATTTAGATTCTACTGAACATGAAGCCTTCATCTCTTTCCTCCAAGATCATAACAACACTTTTTCTTGGTCTTATGCCGATATGCCTGGTATTGAACCAAATATCGTGGTGCACAATATCATTACTATTCCTGATGCCAAACATGTGAAAAAAATATGTGAAAAATGCATCCACTCATTTCCCTTATTTTCAAATAAGAACTCCAACACCTTCTTTTTGTTTATTTCATTTTGCCTATCGACTATCCACAATGGATTTATAACATCATTCTTTTCACCAAGGAGATAGAAGGAATCCGCATCTATAAAGAATTCGTGACATTAACCTCATATTCCCTAAGGATGAGTTTCCTTTTCCTAGCATAGACCAACTTTTTGATCTTATAGCTGACCATGAGATTCTATCTCTTATGGACGGATTCTCAAAGTTATAACCAAATATTAGTCGTGGCTTTGGAGGATCAACACAAAATTATTTTATCACCCTTGAGGGTCCTTGTGTTATCACATCATGCCTTTTGTCTTGAAAACACTTTGGTGCCACTTATCATGATGCTATGACCTATATCTTCCATGACATCATGCATATCACACCTTTGGAAGACTACGTCGATGACCTTCTTTGAAAATCCAAAACTCATCTTTGAACACCTCCCCATTCTCAAAATCATATTTGATTGTCTAATCAAATGCTCCATTTTCCTTCAACTAAAGAAGTGCATCGTTTCCATTCTCTCTTGAAAACTCCTTGGTTTCATTGTCTCTTTGTAGGGTATCAAAGTCGATCCCGCTAAAATCAAGGCTATTCTTTAGATTCCTTCACTTACTAACCTTTAAAATATCTATAGTTTTCAATGAAAATTGCAATCCATTCAACGTTTTATTTCCCAAATTTCCAACTGATGTCACCCTTTTCATCATCTCCTTAAAAGGATGTTTCCTTCAATTGGGATGATGAGTGTCATAAAGCCTTTAAAGCATTGAAGAAATACCTTCTTTAACCACCTGTGCTCATCCCACCTAAAGATGAAAAACCTTTCTACCTATATATTTTAGCTACTGACCATTCCTTGGGTGTCATGCTCACTCATCGCAATGAGAAACATGGGGAGTAAGTGGTTTATCCCATAAGACATACAATTTTAGATTATGAGGCTCAATATACTCATGATGAAAGGATTTTCTTATCCCTTGTTTTTGGCCACTAAACTTTGCCACTACATACTCAACCACAAAAATTTCATCATCACCAACATTGACCCTCTACATTACATGTATGCTAAGCCTTATCAACACCAATGTGCTTTGCATTGGCTCATGCTCATTGTAGACCTAGATCTAGAATTCATTCATCAAAAGTATGTTAAGGGACAAACCATTACAGATCATCTTATAGATACACCTCTTTTTGGAAATCAATCTTCTAACTTTGATTTTTCGATGAATCCACTACTTCACTCTCCCTTAATAACACAATGTATTAGATGACCCTTTTATTTAACGGTTCTAAATTTCAATGTGAGGGTAGTGCGGGGGTTATTCACAACACTTTTGAAGGTGATCCTATGCCTTTATATTTCAAACTTGACTTTGATTGTACCAATAACATGGCTAAATACAAAGAACTCTTGTTAGGTCTCCAAACTTCCGTTTCCCTAGATATTAAGACCATAAATATCTTTGTTGATTCTTGATTGGTCATCAACCAAGTCAATGGTTTATACCAGTTTCATAATGAAATCCTTAAAAAGTATAAGCATCACATCGACATACTTTTGACTAACTTTGATAATTATGACATTCAAACTCTTCCATGATCCACTATAAAATTTGTGGATACCATGACTTGTATTGCCTCAAAAATACCTTCCTCACCTTCTGAATATAAAATATTTGTCACAGTACAATGATTGTAGTCACCTCTTATCTTATCTGTGACATAAATTTTGTGGGAGTATTGAAACCAACCCATGTGACATATGGTATAAGCACTTCGTTGACTACCTTTCCCTCTCAATCCTACCTCTAGATCTCATTCACAATGGTAAACATGCCTTCCTTAAGGTATCTTGTTACGTTGTCATGAGAAGTCTTATTTACAAGCGCATCTTTGATGGTTTCCTCTTACGGTGCCTCGCTAGTTCTGAAATTCCGTACACCACTAAAGAAATCCATGATGAGATTTTTGGTGGATATTTCGATGTGCGGTGTTGCCAAACATATTCTTTGCTTTGGCTATTACTAGCTAACCCTTAACCAAAGTTGTTGCGACTATGTCAAATGTTTTGTGAAGTGTCAGTAGTACACTAACCCTCACCACACCCAAAGTCATGCCTTACAAGTCTCTAGAGAATTTTGGCCTTTCTCCTAATGGGTTTTAGATCTCATCGGAGAGATTAACCCTCAATATTCTCAACATAATCAATGGATCATCACAGAAACTGAATACTACACTAAATGGATGGAATATGTCCCTCTCATTTCTACCAAAGTTGAGAAAATATGTGAATTCATTAACCATTACATCATTTGTCATTTTGGTGTTACTCATCACCTCATCATTGAAAATGGTAAACAATTCAAAAACAAGACCCTACATAAACTCTTTGATAACTTCAAAGTATTCAACTCGGTTTTCTTCACCATACTATCCTCAAACAAATGGCCAAGTCGAATCAACCAAAAAAACCCTCAAAAATATTCTCATGAAATTTTTCGATGATATTGGTAAGGATTGACATATGCATATTCCTTTCACCTTATGGGCTTATTGCACCAACATTCACACCTCAATGATTGCCACACCTTTCTCTTTGGTCTATAGTATAGAGGCTATCTTGCCTCTCAAAGTAAAAATTACCTCTCTTCATATCTCACTTAAAGATATGCTCAACAATGATGACTTTCATCAAGACCGTTTAGCACAACTTGAGTTATTAGATGAACGCCATTTAAATGCTCTCGAACACATTCAAATCTACCAAAAATGCATCGAGCGTGCCTATGAAAAATGTGTTCATGATCATACTTTCAATATTGGAGATCTTGTCCTAATGGAAAATCAACACGTAACCAAAGAAGAGAAAATAAAATGGGGCAATTTTTCTCCTAATTGGCTTGGACCCTACATCGTCACCCATACCCATGGATCATGCATTTATCATTTATCTTCTCTTGAAGGTAAACTTGAACTGAACTGTTAATTCCTTGCATATTCGATAGTTATACTATTAAATATAGTACTACATCACTTTATGTCACTTATATGCTCGTCCCTTGAATGAGCCTCTCCTTCCATGAACCTATTTCAAGGACTAATGACTCAAACATAATCATGTGATTATCTTTCACCGTTCAGCCTTATCTTCAATATGAGTATCATGACTCTACTCATGGCATGATTCTCATGGATACTTTTCATCCTTTTTAGGATGGAATCCCATGGTCGTTCATCACTTAAAACCCCTCTTTCATAGGTAACCTTTTAGTGCTATGGTCATGCCTTCATAAAAGAGGCCTATACTAGTCTTTTCCATGACTTCAAGCTCAAAAATAAAAAACTCTACTCCTTGAGTCAAAATTCTCATAAAAATATGATTCCATCAAAAGGACATCCACGTATATTTCTTAGTACTATAAGTAGACTTATCCCTCGAAGGACAGATATAAAAATCTAGCCATTTATTGTAATTAGTCTATCCAAAAATAAGAATAATATGTATCTCCCGAATGAAATAATTCTGGAGCTTCCCACATAGATTAGCTTGAAGAAGACCTCAATCATAACCTATTTATCCCATCATAGACTTCCCGCATCGATCGGTCTATATAAACAAAATGAAAAGAAAAAATTCATAATAATACAAACTTTTGGTAATGGACTTGCCTATTATATTTTTAGGGTATCTTGCGGAAGGGCGTCTTTATCCCATAATAAGGTTACGCTAGAGAAGCGCTTCCACATTATCCTATGTTTATTACCTCCCTAAACTCAAGGGATGAAGCATGTACTTTACACATCGTGATCCCACAACTTCTTTCAACTTTAGATTGATCCATCATGAAATGTATATAGGTAATTATGTTAAAATAAGTCTAAGGGTCAAACATTTATGGTATTTGTCAACTTAGGGCATTTCACTTCTTTTCCATTCGCCTCTTCCTACATAGTTGTTTGTTTAACAGGACAAGATCATCAATTTTTTTTAACCATGACACCTTCATCTATACCTATGCCTAACTTACCTTTCTTATTACCTATTCAACATTCGACCTTGTTTATTTTCAAACATGCCTTACCTAGCCAACCTATTAATTCAATCTACCTATTCATATGACCTAATCCAATCTCATTCTTCCCTGGTTTATGGGAGAACTATATCAGCTTAAGGCCCCTTTCACAAGGGCTATGTAGGAAAAAATATTAGGGCATGGGGCCCTTTGAGGTTAGCTCAACCACTCTTTTTCCAATCATTATTTCCCCATCCAACAATGACTTAGTTAGTTAGTTTCCATCAAAACAATAACTTGGAAGTTAACTCAAACACAAATCCATACATCACCCATGCACATAATCATTTACTTTCCATAATCCCAATAACTTGGAAATTAAATTGAATTAAATAAAACTCAAATCATATCTACAATCTAATTTCCATAACATCAGTACATTGGACATTAAACCATTCAACATGCTATCGTCTCAAATAAAAAAATATCAACTCAATCATGCCTAATCACCTAGTTTCCATGACATCAATACAGTGGAAATACAAATCTCAATCACATAACCATAATTAAACCATACCTAAACATTTATTTTCCATAACATCAATAACTTGGAAATTAAAACCACACCATGCCTAACCCCTAAGTTTCCATAATTTAAATATAATGGAAATATAGTCAACCATTAAATTTTTCAACCTTGACCAAATCATGCCTACATATACTTTCCATGAAGAAAATATAATGGGAAAGAAATTACATCATGACAACATCCACTCAACCATTCCTAATCACCTAGTTTCTATGACATCAATACAATGGAAATTAAACTATCAATCACATAGCTGAACCATACATACACATCTAGTTTCCATCATAACAATACTATGGACATAAACCAAGTGCATCATATATAAATATCATCATCCATCTATACATTGAAATTATGTATATCAATACATTGAATATACAGATATAAATACAAGTATCTCAAAACTCTCATATACATCTCACATCTTTGGCACATAGGCTGGTATATATATCAAAGAATAAAAATACATGTCATATGATATAGCCTCTATGACGGGCCGAGATCCATGTTGCTCTCCCAAGTAACCTCACCGGTCTCTATCTCCATGAGCTGGTAGCCTATCACTCACCCTACCTATGTGGCCAATGGATCTCGATTTGCTAGAAGTATGTGTGCGTGATTTGGTCTTGACATTAACTACTCTTTGTGATTTATGCTCGGTGTAAGATAAAACATGCATACCAACCTGCAATAACTAGTCTTAATAAAACCTATCCTCCGATAATAAGTCTCTTTAAGTGGCCATGGATATAACTGGGAGGTGTCATACCTCATGGTGAACCCTGTTATAGTAGCGGTGGCCCCTATCCCTATACCTATGGCCCCCTGTTCGCTACATATAACATGAGATCCTATCCTAGTACACTGTGGAGGGGGCCTGTGCCTGCTCCAGGATGTCCTTGTAGTGTGGCCATCTGTGCCGATGACTATGCTATCGATCCTATAATGTCGTCACTTATGCATGTGCTTGGGACAAATGCCACCGTAATGCCATCACCTACCCCTATAACCGATCTCTTTGTACTATGAATGTCGCTAAGTTTGGTCATGTCTTGGCCTTAATGGTACTTCTTGTAGATGGTCTACCCACCACATCTATACCCATTGATTACACCCGCCTCATCAATCTATCTATCTGTCACCCATTGATCCTACCCTACTAGTCCCGTTGGATGAGGTGGAGATAAAGGTCTCTCCATGTCATCCCAACAATATTGTGAAAATAGAAAAGGCACATCTTGTTGAATCCTAAAATTTGTCAAACTCTTTCCATTGGAATCATCTCGTACTCACCGAAACACCATCCCTATATCCACTCGACAAGATATAGTCCTCTCAGCCTCCTCGACATGCTCCCATGGGAAGTAAAATCAACATACGGGTGTCATATAATATCCAAAGCATATAAGCCCTTTAGTATCCTCTTGTAATATTGCACATCACATGACACCTCCTCTACTTGCGGATGTGCCCCTATTGTCACCCACCTCCCGTATCCACCCTCGTAAACTCCCTGATGCCAATCTTGTCATGGAAGACCACCGTGGGTGCACACATACTATGTACTCGTATGCCCAACAATGCAGTAAATAAGTACAACATATACCATACCACATAATCTTCGATATGCCCATAACTATCTATAAAGCTGGACCAAGTAGTCGACACCCATGTAAAAAAACCCACTCCTAAATCATGTAATCTAAGACCCCTATCAAGGCCCGGGAAAATATACCGCCCTCTAAATTTGGGAGTGCATAACATCCCACCGCCATCATCATCAGATTTTCCAATATGGTCTCCCGAGGATGTGATGTGTACATATCACCATAGCTGATCTTTGGCACTATGATGTCTCACGTTGATTATAGCCTCACCGAATACTATGACCATAGGCTCAAAAGCCTCATCTGATGAAATATGATATAATGGCTCAGTAAATATCGGAAGCTACAAAATCCTATAAACATCCTCCAACATGATAGTCATCTAGCCAGTGGGTAAATGGAAGGCATTGGTCGGTGAGTCCCATATATTGATGAGAGTGACCATCAAGCAATTGTTGGGCCCTTGAAATATTGGTGAGTACAAAATGGCACATAGGCTGCAAGGCCTAGTTTAAGGAAGGTGCATAGGGAAGGGTTTAAGGGAACATGTGGCATGCACGCAGACAAAGCCAAGGTTCCAGAACTTATCCATATTGGGAATTTTGGGTATGATATGATGAAAAAATGACCGAATATGCATGCGAAGTGGATAAGGTGCCATTCTGGTGATAGGTTGGCCTAGGAAGGAATATTCCCTACGGTAGAGGTTTCTAGAAGGACATCATGGCATGGAGTGGTGAGCTCAGGCCTGGAGGAGCATGCGCTCCTGGAGGACCACATTCAGACACTTGGTGATGGATCTAAGGCTGCAAGAGAATGAGTTGGTAGATCAAAGAGGCTATATATACAAGTGCCTACTGAAGTAAACATAACACATAGAGAGAGGGCAGAGCTCTGCAGAAATAATGCAAAGACTCTGTTAGCTTGGGAAAATAAGGGTAGGAAAGGATGTATCAAGGGTTGGGAATTATAAATTTTCTTTTGAGGGCCTAGTTATATAAGTCTAGTTATAATGCAGGACTACGGTTTGCCTTTCTGTGACATTCTATAATGGCCTAATGAATGTAATAAGGTTACCAAGTTGATATGAATATGAGCATTAATGGTTATGATGCATACATCCTTCTTCATAGTTATTTTTCATTGATGTTTATGAACTAAGTATAAATGCTTGTATGATTTCCTTTCTGTATTGGTGTAAGTTCTTTAATTTGTTAAGCACTTTATGTCTGGAATAACTGTAAGGATCTAGAAGCCGTTTTGAGCTCTATGGTGCTTGTATGTTTTATTTCCTTTCCAAACTCTTAAAATCAGATCATAGATGATGTTTCCCACTAAACTCACATAAAAGAGAGACTCGGTGCTTGCGCGTGCCTCGGGTGAGTGCCCAGCACCCGTTGGGTGATAGGTCGATGCACATGGGATTTATTTCCTTTGTGATGGGGGTAAAAATGACTACATCTTGGTTCCGTTTCCGGGACCTCTTTTTGAAGTTGTAGTGGGAAATGACATACATCATGATCTAGGTAATGAGTAATGATGAGCGTTTAACTTTGGAAAGTGTTGAATCATGGTTCAAGAGCATGGAGGATGAATTTGCTTAGAGATTCAACACTGGACCTGAATTTAATGCACATAGGTGGGTAGAAGAGAACCTCTACCATGATTTATATGAAACATTTTTTTGTTGCTTCCCAATAGAACTGTATGAATGGCTCTCAACATATGTGTCAAGATCAAGCTGGTATTATAGATCACACACGTGGACCTAAGAAGAATACCAGAGGCTATAGGATGTAGATATGATGTGGACTCGTGTTGTGGATCATTGGTGGAAGGGTGTGTTAGGTAGCTAAACTTTGGAATACACTATTTCTACATAATCTTTCCGAAAGCATTTGAGTTTGAATTTTTATGGGAGCCCAAAGGATCATTTATACATGATATCCCTTTGGTAATGAAGATATTGATTGTTACTTTGATTTTAGAGGAATTTCCAATGGTCGGCTAAACCATTCTAAGCGTTGGGTGAGGAAGCTAGGGTGGAGGAAGATGATGAGATATTATGATGGAGAAAGAAAGGGAGGAGAGATGACTCAAGTATAGTGAAGCATGTGAAAGGGAGATTGCTAGATGATGTGAGGCTACAAGTGTGATGGATCTATGGAGGCAGACGTTGTGGGAAGGAGTTGAGGTTCACGTGGAGGACGTGGAACCTGAGCAGTCTGTGCTACCCCATCTTGGAAAGCACGTAAGAGATACCCCTTCGGCTTCTAATGAGAGTTCATCACATGGAGAGAGAAGATTCGTTAGCACATATCTGAACCCACCTAGTGACCAAACCCTAGTGCTTGGTTTTCCAGATCAAGGAAGGAGTATTGTTGACCCAGTTGGTATCAGTGGAAGTGACAGATCTGTGCCCAGGAGATATAATTTTTCATTTCCCACTTCTATGGCTATGCATATTCTAGTATTTAGAGGAGTCTTTGGACAAGGAGAAAGTACACAAGCCTTCGATCTCACATCTGGGAGTGGTGTGGGGTATAATAGTGGTAGTGAGGAATTATCATTGACCATCAGCGCACGAGAAAGTGGAACTTTAGGGACACTTGACACGACCACTATAGGACTGCTAGTTCTAGTTGATCCGGTGAATCAAGAGGAATAGGACCTAGTGGACCTAATGGTTCTGCAGTAGCTCGAAGGCATAGGACCTAGTGGACTTAGTGGATCCGACGGCGGAGGAAACATTAGAGGGAACCAAGTCTCTGGCTCAAGAGGACAAGGGCTCTAGCCACCCGCTCAAGTATTCTTTGAGAGGTCTTTACATTTTTCAGAGTTATAGAGGTATTCAAAGATGTTGTAGAAAATGTTCACAAGTGTGAGCTGCTATGGCACACAAAGGGGATCACAACCTCGGAGTGGAAGGCTAGTCAGTTTGTAACTACGTTATAAGGACATGCACATAGATGGCATAGGAAATATGACCCTCATCAAATAGTTGTGGATTATATTGCTTTAAAGAACGCCTTCTTGGTAGAATTCCACATCCTTGAGTTTGAATAGAAGAACATCAACACCCTGAAGGATATTCAACAGGGAATGGTAGAGAGTGTGCGGGAGTATGATGCATGCTTTAAAACTCTCTTGTCTAAATTATCATATGATATTCACCCTTCACAGCATGCTCAATGGTTTGTTGGAGGGTTGATCACATCTTTTAGAAGGGCCTTATCTCATAAAACTTTCATCAGACCCACGTGAGGTCGTTAGAAGCTGCTTTGTGCACCGAGGTTGTTGGAGTGTTGACACTGGTATTAGCCCATTTTTGGAGGCTCAGATTATTGTTATGGCTAAGTAGCTAGAAAAATTGTCTATGAACTCAGCCCATGAGACTTGTAGTGGTTTATGGTGTACAGATTGTGAGGTAGAGGGGAATGTCAAGGATAGTACGTGTCGTGACAGTGAAAGAGTCATGTGAGATTTGTCATGGGGATCATGATGCAAGTAGATGCCCCTTGTTATAGTGCACAATTCAGAAGAATGTGTCTTGCTACTATAATATATGCACCTCTACAACCCATGATACTAAGGATTGTAGGATTATTGATCAAATCCATGAGGCCATTGATCATGGGGTGCACCAGACCAACATTGCCATAGTTCTAAAGGTGATGATCACCGTTATGAGGAGCACGTAGATAAAGGCATGCGTAGAAAGGGATTTTGCAGAGGATTCCATGGTCATGCTAACGATGGAGGAAGAATTGAGTTCCCATGTGGAACCTATTTTAATTATGGGTCTACAGAGCATTACAAATGAGAGTGCCCAGACCTATTGTAGTGCTCATGGTGTAGGAAGAAACACAAGTATGAGGAGTGCCCTGAGTTATTTGAGCACATGAATCAACAACAATGGAAATACAAGGGCACTACAATGGTAAGCATTAAGAAGATAGAAACACAATGGATGCCACGGGTAACATGTGATGTAGGCTTGGAACCTATTTTAGTAACCACAAGAGCAGAGGCCACACATGCAAAGGAAATACCAAGGTAGAGGACTTTGGTTTTAAGAGAAGAAGTGGTGCATGGAAAGTACCCAGATCCTGCTCATCAGAAGGAGGTATATCAAGATACCATGGACGTCATTCAGATTTTACAAGGATAAATCCAGTGTCTAAAGGAGTAGTCCAGGAGGGAGGAGAAAAGGAGGAAGGTCGAGGTGTGCGAGGATGACTGGATGAGGTCAGGAAGTATGTAAAATTCTAAGGCAAGAGAATGTTATTCCCTTACTAGGAGCATGGTTGAGGGAGAAGGTACCACACACTAGAGAAGAGCATGAGAGGCAGGTCTTGCATGCAAACCTTCCCCCTCACAACCTTGACTATGATAGAGAGATCACGTTAAATGCAGTAGTGGATGGATGGCTGTTGAGTAATATCCTCATTGACATGGGTGTAGAGGTCAATGTTCTCACATTGGATGTGTGGTATCATATGGAAAGGCCTACATTACAGCCATATTCAAATTTAATGTATATGGAAAACAAAACAAAGGCAATTCCCATTGGTTTCTTAAAAGATGCGGCTATCACCAGTTAGGGAGAAAAATTTACTGGGGAATTCAAAGTCTTGGTGCTCGCTGAGGTAGAAAATTTCCTAGCACTACTTGGGTGCCCATAGTGTTACAAGAACAATGCGTATCTTCGAGTTCAACAAAAGGCACATAATATTTGAAAATGAGGAGGAACGAGTCATCATACCCCTACTTGATGGGAATTCAACACCCTGTACTAAACCTTTAGGCGAAGAGGTCCTGGATAGAATATATGTGCACTCAATTAGGGATCCAGAGATAATCCATCCTACCAATGGAGTTATCTAGTTTGAAGATGCTTAGTCGGTAAGTGACACCACTAGTCTAACATGTGATAATTGGGTGCATGGGACCTACAAATTGATCGGATGGCATCTAAGAGGATAGGTGACAAAGGCACACATAGTCAGGCACCTAGGAGGAAAAGAGCTACCTAAGTACTTAGGAGGGGCCTCCCCTGAGGTATTTTTATAGAGAATGGAAGCTCAGTGGAAGGTGGAAGATGAAAGAAGGGGATGTTAAGTTATGTCCTACTAGGAACTGCTACACGCTAGTGGGCAACACATCGAGATAATCTATTAGAATGGTGTGAAGTGAGAATTGACTTCTGTGTTCATTTCTCTAGAATCAATGTGCCCACTACCATCAAGGACCACCATGGTAAGTAGCCTACCTCTTTCCACATCCAAGCGTATGAAAGAACCTAGAGGGAAGGCACAAAAGCTCTTCTATCATCCCTTTGGGTGCACAAACTATATTCTACGCTGCATGGTTCCACGCATGCATGGTACATATATTCTCGAGATACACTACCAAACAGGAATTGGTAAGAACTAGTGGCTGACCAGTTCAAACATTCGAGTATCAAAGTACCAATCCATTAGTTGATAAGGTAGTGTAGGTTGTCAAGTTCCTTACCATGGGGAATAGTGCCATGACAGAAGATAGGCTACTAGACTAGCTTGGTGAACCAAGTTTTGGGGAGCACTTTGAAGAAGAGGAAACAGAGGAAGAATAGTTTTAGCGTGTATGTGTGTGTGTGAAAAGGAGAAAGGAAAGCTTGTTTATGTGATTGATGGGGAGGAAGCAAAAAACATGGATGTTAACCATTTTGTAGGGACATGTGAGGTGGTGGATAGTGCTGATACTTGTGCGCGTTCCTATCATGAACCTTTATAAACTAAAAAGGTTAACATTAGTTAAGGAGAAGAACCTAAGGAAGCTATCATTGGAGATTATTGGTCGGAGAAGAAAGTCTCTAAGATTATTGATATTTTATGTGAATTTGAAGATTTATTTCCGTACGGGTACCATGAGCTCAAAGGCATCCACCATTCCTTGGGGGAAATAAGGATAAAGCTAAAGGACAGTGCGTGCACAGTGGGGAAGAGACCGTACTTAGATGAGTCAAAATTTACACGTGAAGGTAAAGGAAGAGATAGAAAAAATGATAGCATATGGTATAATTGAAACGGTGGAAGAATCATAATGGATAAGTCTGATGGTAATTAACATCAAGAAGGATGGGTGGATTAGGATCTGCATGGATTATAGGGAGTTGAATGCAGTGTGTGTCATCGATCCTTTTTCAACCTTCTTCATTGAAGAAATTTTTTAGGGAGTCACTAGGTGTGAAATCTATTTCTTTACGGGACGGATTTTCGGGGTAACACTAAGTCTAGATTGTAAGGGAAGACTAGGAGAACAATAATTTCACCACTAAATGGGGAGGTTTTCCATACACAGTCATGCCCTTTGGGTTAAAGAATGCACCTGCTGTTTTCTCAGGCATAGTGGTACAAGAATTCCAGGACTTCATCCACAAATTCCTTCAGGTCTATCTGGATGATTGGACGAGTGTATGGGCTAGTAAAAGACCATTGTGATAATTTTAGGCTGATGTTTGAGAGGTGTCGGTAGTTGAGGATATCCCTCAACATTAAAAGTGTGTCTTTTCTACCCCCTTTGGAACGTTATTGGGGCATATCATATGTAAGGAGGGCTTGCTAGTAGATCCTGCTAAGGTTGCAGTGATTGTGGGATTGGGGGAGCCTACTAGCTAAAGTGTAGTGCACGGGTTTCTTGGACACACGAGCTACTATTGGAAGTTCATCAAGGGGTATACCAAGATCACCACACCTTTAGAAGAATTACTCAGAAATAAAAGGGCCTTCCATTTGGGAAAGGCACAAAGTAGAAGGCATTTAATACATTGAAGGATAGGCTTGTCACCACACCTATATTATGTTTTCCCTCTTGGGATAAGCCCTTCCATGTTCATGTAGATGCCTCTAGAATGACCATTGGGGCAGTGCTTGCACAACCTGGTGAGGTAATTGTTGATCATCCCCTATGATTTGCAAGTAGGAAGTTGACACCATCAGAGAACAAAATTATACTACGACCGAGCGCGAAGTATTGTCAATGATCTACGCACTTCACAAGTTTAGACAAGTATCTGCTAGTAAATCCCTTTGTGTTTTACACCAACCACATGACATTAGAGTAATTGGTGAACAAGCCCATATATACAAGGCGCATATGCCGTGGGTGTCTTTGTTATTTCAAGAATTTGAGTTCATGGTAGTTGTGAAGCCTAGAAAGAGTAACTATGGACCTGATCATTTATCAAGGATTGATTTAGGGGAGGATGCATAGAGCATTGAAGAGATAATTCAGATGCAAAATTGTTTAGGTTATGGTGCGCACCCTCATATTTGGAGGAGATTGCAATATTCCTAAAGGAAGGTGTGGCACCGGAAGGGATAAAGACATTAGAGAAGAAACAAGTAGCCATATGCGTCATGCCCTACATGTTGATCAGTGGGGACTTATATAAATTAGGGTGTGATGAAGTTTTGTGTAGGTGTGTGCTAGAGTATGAATGCCTCACCATCATAGAGGAAGAACACAGAGGAAGTGCAGGTGGACATTATGCAAGAAATGCCACAACACGTAAAATATTAATGGTAGGCTTCGGTGAGAAATTCTATATAAGGATTATAAGGACTATTGTAAAGCGTGTGACCACTGTCAATGCATTGGTAAGATAGGAAGAAGAGATGAAATTCCTTTGCACCCTATCCCTAGTGCTGAACCTTTTGAGAAATGGGCAATAGAAATTGTAGGCTGTATTTAACTTGCAATGCGAAGGACTATATCACGCTAAATAATCACTTGAGCAGGACTATTTGACAATGTGGGTAGAGGTAGCCCCCAACTAAAGATTGCACAACAACTACAGTAGCAAGGTTTATGTGGGAAAACATTATCACAAGGTATAGATGTCCTTTAAGCTTAACCAACGATAGGGGTACACATTTCTTTAATGAGACCATGAGGATTCTAATAGCATATTTCATGGTGGCTCATCACAAGACTACACCTTATCACCCACAAGAAAATGGAACCGTGGAAGCATTCAACAAAATAATGAGTCATACCCTAACAAAAATTTGTGATGTCGGAAGAAAGATTAGGATGACAAGGTATCAACCATATTATGGGCTTATAGGAGAACTTATAAAAGGATGAACAAAGCCACACTATTTCAATTGGGGTTTGGTGTAGAAGCTATTTTGATAGTTGAGTTTATGATACCTTCTCTATGAATCACACGTGTAGGAGGGCTGGCTGATGAGAGAGTGCTAGAAGAGAGAATTGATGAATTGATAAAGCTAAATGAAATATGATCACTCGCCAGGTGGAGCCAAACAACAGAAACAACAAAGTAAAAAGCATGGCATGATCGCCACATTAAAAACAAGAAATTTGAGGTTGGGCGGATGGTCTTCTTTGTATGATTCTAAGTTTTGCGGCATCTGGAAAGTTGAAAGTCCATTGGTTGGGTCCCTACACAATATTGTACATCCTTGATTCAGGCATGTGCTATTTACAAGCGCTAGATCGAATGAAATTTCCTGGACACTTCAATGGGAGTAGGCTGAAGCCCTACTATAAATAAGGCTTATTGGTGTTTGTAAATAAGGTAGTTTTGCCAGATAATTTAGAATTTACTTTATGCATTTCTTTTCTTGTATTTCCCTTCCACGTTGTTGTTTTTTTTGTGCCTTGGGTGCCGATAAATTTGTTATTTTTGAAGGTTTAAGATGTGCGAGAGGGCCACACATCATTTAAGTGTGGGGTGAAGTGATGTGAAGGAATGCATGGGTAAAGTAATCAAGGAAGATTTTGTTGAAAATACCGGTTGAATGGACTTGTTGAAAGAGGTGCATAAAAGAAAAGGTGGAAAAGGATGGTTGGTGTCAAGATAAGGCTACTTTCAGATCCCACGTATAAAGAAGGAAGAAGCGCATAAACAACATGAGGTAGGTGAGAGAGAAAAAATATTGTGAGAAGAAGTGCCTTTGGCGTAAGTGATGCACGAGCAAGAGTCTCCTATCCGGATGGATTGGTTATGTGCAGAAGTTTGGAGATTATCTATCCAAGGTTAGGCACATATGATAGGGCGTAGAAGTATGGATTTGTTTGAAAAATCTGCTTTAAATGTTAAAATTATGATGGTAGGTGAAGTAGAATTTAATGCTTAAAATTGGGAAAAACTATAAATAAAGGTTCAGAATTTCATTATTCACTTTGTGTATAAGGAGAAAGAAGCGCTTGTGCATCTTTGCAAACTAGGGCTTCTAGAACTGATCTGTGTGAAGAAAAATTGAAAAGTGTGAGCATGAGTCACTAGTTTGGATTTGCAAACCAGAGAGAAGGGATTTCACGGGCGTAAGAGAAAAAGTGAGAAGGCACTTTGTTTGTGAAGGAATTATCCCAGTTAGGGTTTGAAGAACTAGGGCACGGGTTTAAGGGGTTTTCTTCACAAGTTCGAGATCTAAGGTTGGAGGGAGTGGAAGAATAGAGTAATAAGAAGTGATTGAAGTGATAAGAGATCCTAGACAATGGCACCCAAGAAACTAGTTGGAAAAATTAAGAAGGGAAAGGGCAATGGTAAGCAACAAGAAACTGTCGTGCATACAAATGAAGAGTGGTACGTAGAAATGCAGTACCCAGATGGAGTATTGTTGGGAAAAGAGTGGAAGTCCTATTTAAGAAACGTGTCTGTAAATGACTACAATCATCATTCAAGCACAATCGAGAAGGAGGTGGCACTAGAGTTAGTGGACCCAAAAATAAAAGGACATTAGAGGGTTTTCCCATCTATGACGATGACATAAAGGTCAAGTTGTAGAAGTCAGGGTTATTACAACTCTTTGAGTTTCAATACTTTAGGAAGATTGAGCGCCTATATCAATGGTTGATGGCACGCGTGCATGAAGATTACTTACACTTTACAGGGTGCAAGATGCGCATTACCCCTTAGCTCATTTGAATTTCATAGGCCTTATATGTGAAGGAGATAGTTTGGAGGATGACTTAAGCGAAAAAGAGGCAATTAAGGAGACTCACATCGCTTATGATTAAAAAAATTGGTCAAGGTAATATGATATCACAAACATCAAGGATTTGGTGATGAAGATGTCGCGCACCTTGTAACATAGATAAATGGCTAGGAGAGATGGAACCAAGTTAACAAGGCATAGTTGCATGTTTACAAAAATTTTTATAAGGCACCAACTACAACTTGTTTGCATTCATCGTGGGAGATTATCGGCGGCGTAAAAGAAGGTGATAAAATCCTTTTCGTAATGTCCTACTAACCATTTTGATTTCAGATATTGGAGTTTCAAATGTATTGGACATATTTGTGTGGGAGTACCTACCTTTGAGGACCCTTCACTTGAGAAGAGATTTGAAAAGTATTCCTATGATAGTATGATGGCCATGCACAAAGTGTGCTTGGAGAATTGGTATACGCACCTGAGGAATGTGTTTAGGGTAGAATGGAGGATCCTTGAACAACTACTAGTGACCACCAAGGGAGAGGCCAAGTTTTCTATGTACCAGCATTTCTGTTTGGGTAGATTCAAACTGATAGATGAGACATGGAGCCCATGGTGCAAGCTCCCCTTTGCCTTCATAGCTCAACACTTCCAATTGGGAGTGAACAAGTTCAAATAATCCAGAGAAGTTGAGGTTAGACCTTGGTAATCTTGACCGGGACTATAGGGAAATGTGCAAAGGGTTAGTTTAGCATACATGAAGAGGTACATGTCACATGAGGTCCAAATGGTGAGACCCATGACCTTTCCCATTACAGGAGGATACACGGCACGCGTATACCTCCAGCATAAGACCCAAAGCTAAGAAGGGTGTGTATCTGGAGAATGATATATCCATACCTGAGGACCCAAATGGAAGGAAAATACCCACGCTTAGGGGTGGAGGAAAAATAACTAGAGAAGAAAATACCAAGTGTGGTGGATACACAGGTAATAGGTTCCCTTGGGACAAGCACTAGAATAAGCATGTATTCATGCAAAAGAAGTCCATAATAAAAGAGAAGACTCTAGAGCAGAAAATCCGTTAGACAAGGAGTCATCGGAGGAAGAAAAGACAGAGTCACCTACACCAGAATCCCTGGTTAGGAAGAAGTAGAGGGTAGAAGAAGAGACCACCTTGGAAGAGACTGAGAGTTTGGAGAAGTACATAGGTGAAAAGGATGATGACGATGAGGAAGATGGCAGTGAAGAAGATGATCTTAGAAGAGATAAAAAACCACCTATCTTTGATGTGCATGGTTTAGGAGAGGAAAGTAGAGAAAAGAAAAGGGGTTCCATTTCATGTGGCGCAAGGGTAGTCAGGAGGGGGAAGGCACCCAGGACATAGGAAGAAATGAGGAGGTCAACGCGCAAAAGTAGAGGACTCCAAGCCTTACACAAGAACAGGTAACCAAGGTGACAAAAGAAGAAGAAGCAACAAAGATCATTGAGACCTTGGTGGAAGAGGAGTTGGAATGCAACGCTGAGTTGGTGTTGAATGAGGATAAGGAAGAGAGCACAAAAAAGGACCACAATAGCACTGGAGGCCCCACTTTGACTGTAGTTATTCCTAAGGGAATGTGCATGGGAGGAAGACACGTGGAGGAGGAGAGGCTAGGGATGGGTTATATTAATGACCCCAATAAAGTGTTGTGTGCATGGTTCCAAAGCACAATTCCAGTCAGAGGAGCTTGTGGTGATGTCATCTTTTGATAAGGAGGATGCATACCCGTGGACAAGGAAGATGCTCTCATGGGCATTTGAGTCCCATCTTGATGAGCCAAAATTTGAAGTAAGAAATGGGGAAATTATAACATTTCTAGAATCAAAAGGAGACAACCCATTGGTGAATGCTTAGCAAATCTCAGATGAACAACTGTGCAACATGCTCAACAAGGTCTCCGTTGAGGTCAAATCTAGACTCTTTGGGAGGAACGATAAAATCAAAGATTTGGAGGATGAACTAAAGAATAAATAGGAAGAGCTAGCTGCAAGGATAAGGGAGCTAAGTCAAGAGAAGTTGATCAATGCCAACCGCAGTGAGAGTTAAGGGATGAGAAGGCTAGAGTGCACGAAGTTTACAAAAAGGTGGAGTCCATTACAGATGCCATAGTGTTGAAGCATCCAGACCTAGCACTGCAAATGACGAAAGTATGCATGCATCCGCCCTTGAATGCTTGGAGGACTTAACAAGATCCCTCACCATGGAGAGGAAACCGCTAGCTTTGGATTCTGTAGAAGAAGTGGCTGCGCACTTAGAAAAGGAGGAAAAATTAAAAGTCATGGCGCTCATAGAAGAATACAACAAGGTCCTTGCTGATGTAAATATTACCTCCCGGAATGCTGAGGCCACGTATGACAACTGCACGGATAGGGACAAAGTGGTGAGCATGCTGGTCACCAATGATGAAGTGGAACTTAAAGAGTTCTAGGAGAAAAAAGGGAAACAAAGTGGAGCGGGAAAAGATCCTAGCCAAGGTCAAACATAAATCGAGGCCATTGAAACCTTAAGGGGTTTAATCAAAAACCGGTTAAAGGAACTATACCCGCGGATTACATGAAGGATGGATGCGTTGGAGGATATTAGAAAGGATTTAGAAAATATTGTTGACACCATGAAAACACAAGAGGATGGGCTAGGTTTTGATTAGGTGAGTGCCTTAGTGGGTGATCTTTGCTAGAGGGCACAGAACAAAGTTGATGCTTGGAACAAGTTCAGAGCCAACTTACAAAAAGATTTTCCTAGTTTATTACAATGATGCCATCACTGTCCCATTCTTTCTTCTTTCCCAGATTATTCATACCTTTATTATTTTTCCAAGGTGAAATCATACTATGATTCCTTATTCATTTAAGAAGTGTTCCCACGGGCGGAGAACAAGCATAGTGTGGGGTGGTGTTGGGCCCTTTAAATATTGGGTAAGTACAAAATGGTGCACAGCGCGCAAGGCCTAGTCGAAGGAAGGTGTACGAGGAATGGTATAAGGAAGGGTTTAAGGGAACCCATGGTGCACGCGTGGAAAAATCCAAGGTTCCAGGACTTATCCATATTGGGCATTTTAGGCAGGATACGAGGAAAACGTGACCCGACTGTGCATGTGGAGTGGATAAGGTGCTATCCTGGTGACAGGTTGGCCCAAGAAGGAATATGCCCTGTGGTAGAGGCTTCTAGAAGGAAATCATGGCATGGAGTGGTGAGCTCAGGCTTAGAGGAGCATGCACTCCTGGAGGACCACATTCAAACACTTGGCGACGGATGCGAAAGTGCGCGGGGAGAATGATTGGGCGGATCAAAGCGGCTATATCTACAAGTGCCTGTTGAAGTAAACATAACACATAGAGAGAGGGCAGAGATCTACAGAAATACTACAAGGACTCTATTAGCTTGGGAAAATAAGGGTAGGAAAGGATGTATCAAGGGTTGGGAATTATAAATTTTCTTTTGAGGGCCTAGTTATATAAGTCCAGTTATAATGCAGGACTATGGTCTTCCTTTCTGTGACATTTTGTAATGGCCTAATGAATGTAATAAGGTTACCAAGTTGATATGAATATGAGAATTAATGGTTTCTGATGCATACATACTTCTTCATAGTTATTTTTCATTGATGTTTATGAACTAAATATAAATGCTTGTATGATTTCCTTTCTATATTGGTGTAAGTTCTTTAATTTGTTAAGTACTTTATGTCTGGAATAACTACAAGGATCTAGAAGCCATTCTTAGCTCTATGGTTCTTGTATGTTTTATTTCCTTTCCAAACTCTTAAACTCGAGATGATGTTTCCGACTAAAATAACATAAAAGAGAGACTTGACACCCGCGTGTGCCTCGGGTGAGTGCCTATCACCCGTTGGGTGATAGGCACACATGGGATTTCTTTCCTTTTTGATGGGGGTAAAAATGACTACAGCTATGATCCCTGTACAATGTGCTGTATCACCTAAAACTACCAAGTCCAACCTCTTGCATATGGTCCCACTCATCTTGAGTCACACTACCCCACATCTGTATAAACAGGGGTGACACTCTGTCTCTCATCGTCATTCGATGACACACCCTTATCATTACCATTTACACTTGTCAATCAATCACCTCCTTCTAATCATTTATTATTTCCTACCTAATCACCTCCCACCTATGATTTTTCTAGCCTAACAACCCTCTAACTCATTCACTCACATACCCTATATTCTATCTTACCTAAACACTCCCACCTATTCTGATTCACTACTTTCCTTTTTCACCAAATTAACCTAATTTCCTCTACTTACCCATTCATTCATACACTCATCCTAAACTCCCACCTAATTCTATTTGTACATACCTCCCCACCCATTCATGCCTACCTTCATTCTACATCTCTCCATTTATACCTACATTTATTCTAAACCCACCCAATACCTTCATTCTATACCAATTAGTCCACCTACATCTATCTCCCTACCCATTCACGTATCCTATTCTACCATTTTTTCCCATCTAAAACCCCTTTGTTAGGACTTAGTCTTTTTTTAAAGATGATCGAAGTCGATCACCCTGATCAGTACCGGTCACCTTTTATCCCCACCAATTCGACAAGCCTCACTCGATGTTGACCGATGCTCGATCGATGTCGGTCTTTGGTTTGGCTCCAAAGTCGAACCCCAATGACCTCAATTTTAAAAAACTTAACAAAAAAACCTAAAAACCTACACAAAACCCTCTAAATTCCACCTACATTCATTTACCAACCTACTTAATCTATCTTTGGCCCTCCCCATACCCAAATTAGCCATTTTTAACCCAAATTTCATTCTAAATCTACAAACCAAATTATTTCATTTTCTACCTTAATTTTCACTAAAAACAAAAATGGGGATTGAACCCTACCTCTACTTGATGCCATCTCCTTGGTGGGATGTCTGGTCTCTGCCTTTGACCGGAGGTCCTCCCGCACCCTCTCCTACCTATGTCATGGCCCAATCAAAATATCACCTCTCCACCAATCGAATCACTCATATCAATCTTGCGATCCCGTCAAATGAACTCCTATCTGCTGCTAATAACTTGCCAAATCATATTTCAACATCACCTTTCGGTTTTTCTCATCAAAAATATTTCTCTCTATTGTTTTCCAAAAGTATTAATTCACAAATGAATATGTTTTATGCAGATTTTTTACTTTTTATCCCCAAATCGACTTGACCGATGTCGGTCTCGGTCCACTAGTGAACAAACATTGGTTATCTCTTATCGGTGTTGATTCACCCTTAATTGGTATTGGTTACCTTGCCAATCCAATTATACCTAATTTTGGCCAACATTTTGGTGCTAGATGCCAATTTCTTGCAACCACAACCTTACCCCAGACCCTATAACCCCACCTACTTGCCATATTACCTCACACCCGACATCAATATCATTTGGGGCATTTTTTTGTTATACCTATGGCCTTACCTATGGCCTCACCTATACACCAAGCCGAACCCACCCATTTGACACTCGAATTGTATTACTCATTATACCTTGCAATGATGCTACTCGTGTTATTTATCCTACCAACCTTTCCTTTCCTTATGTCATGATTTTTATCTTGATTAGACCAAACCTTTTAGTGATTTGGAACCCACATAATGCCCATTCGTGCACCTAGCTACGTTTTGTTTCTAGCACCATATCCTATACCTTATATACCGGATGACATAAATCTTGTTTGGATAAAATATCGACATTTGAAGATGTAGAGTTTGTGAGATCTTCAGCCTATTGCCTTGTCACATTCTATATGTGTGTGTGCATTTGAATGCCCCCACTTATTACCCACACCGATATCATCATTACCTATAGCCTAACCATACCTCATTTTTTTCATAACTTATTACTTTATCAAACTAATCACCAATTCATCCTATCACTTCATTAGTTCCTATTTTTGACGGGATTACCTCCACCCATACCTAGGGTAACCTAGTTGTCACTCATAATGGGGGAAACTACCTCTTATTTTTTCATCGTCACTTATCAATACAAGATACATGACAAAAAGGGGAAAATGTAGACACCAAATTTGGGTCACAATCCCTTTGGCCCCTTTCAACTTATCCATTCGACACATATACCTAGCCTTCACCCCCTTCTACACATCAAT
Source organism: Taxus wallichiana var. yunnanensis (assembly GCA_018340775.1). NCBI lineage: Eukaryota > Viridiplantae > Streptophyta > Pinopsida > Cupressales > Taxaceae > Taxus > Taxus wallichiana. The sequence goes on along the minus strand of CM031243.1, from coordinate 46,995,993 downwards.
ATTAATTTAATTACCTATAATTAAATTAATCCTTAGCCACCTCACCTAGCCACCTCACCCTAGACCTATTCCAACTTCATTAAATGACCAAGACCAAGTCCCCACACTCCCTAACCAACTAGGACTTATTCTAACCCTAATCATTATGAAATTTTATCTCTCTAACCACTCTCCCACTATATTTAGCGTTATCTCCCACTTCTAACCTAGACCTAAAACTTCAATCATGCCAAATTTAGGAGTAATCAAGCTAATTTTAGCAAAATTGACCATTTATCCCTAACTGATGTTGGTTATCCTCGGCTAGTCATAGTTCCCTAATCACCATTGGTTAACTTACATAAGAGTTTCTAAGTCTTTATACGCATTCTTTATTTGATTCATTCATTCAATATTTGGAATTCTAATTCTTGAGAATTCAAGATACTAGATGACGAACCAAAGCACATAAGGTCTTCACCAGTAGCTAATCTCTTCCTCCATATCCTTGGATCACTTACAATAGGGCACATAGGCTCCACTTTGCTACAACACCGGAAACAACCCCATTTCACCTCCCAATGTTCATCGACCACCGCCACCTTTAGATCTACGAAGTTCTCAAATAAGTAACTCAATCTTATTTTTAGTTCTAGTTTTGATCTTACGTCTTTTATTCATTTCTATTATCAGACTCTCCTCTATCCCGAATACCACCCTTCACCTGTCTATTATCTATTCTACCAACCTAAAACATTTTCCCCATCCTACCACCTCTATCACTCTTGTTTAATCTCCATATAAATCATGCCATCCTTCTCGAACTCCTTTAACTCTGTGTAATCAAAGAGAGATTCAAAACACCTATTTTACCAAAACCGGTCACCCAATCAACGTCGATCATTTTCTAGTACCGGCATCCGTCACCTAACCAATACGGTATTTGTGATTGGAAAATTTTCCTATAACAACGAGCTTATAAATTTCACCCAACAACCTAGAATATAACCAAACTTCACCCAGACCTTTCCTAACACCTCAGTGACCTTTCCCAACTAGAACCACACCTTTCCTAATGCTAGATTAGTTTGTATTTCAATAATTTTCTTAATCTAGTGTGTTGATAACGTTTTGAGACACCTAAATCAAAGTGTTAGAAATAGGACCTCTATTTCTTGCATTTATTTTCATTAATTTGATAAAATCAGTGGATTGACAGCCATCTAGAAAGTGTCACACTTGCCAAAAATAGAAATTTCTAGGAAGTCCATTGCCATTTAATTTTTAACTATCTCTTGTGGTCTTGTTGTGATTTTACAGGTAGTTCCTCCCAACCAAAAGGAAGCTCTCACATTTAGTCTGATCAAATTCAACAACGTGCATAACCTTCTCCCAAACATTCACAAATTTTCATCCTACACCCATTACATTTATCTGCTTTATCAAATACTTTGAGGTGAAACACATTGTTACATCTAACCCCTTGCAAATTCACTCCTTTAACCAAGTCACTTTTTTCGATTCTTCAAAATTTGTTTGATGCCCATCTCACCCCACCCCACCGAACCATTGTGGTTTACCTCCCATGAAACATGTGACTATCACCGTAGTGATGGTCACACCACTAACTCATGTCCCCAACTTTTTAATATCATTCAATACCTTCTCAACAACTGGGACATTATGATTGAGCCTCAATCTCCTTAGATTTCCTCTACTAGTGCCAATTCAATCACTTCACACAATACTATTCCCACTTCTCCTCCATGTTTCATGCCTTCCTCATCTTCCTCCTCATTTCCCACTACAAAATGTGCATCATTACATCCTTCCACTTCCAAATCCACACTATCATGCTCTCCTAGTCACTCATGTGATTTTATCATGCCCACAATGATCTCTCTTTCATCACTTCCATTTTTATAAACACCCAACTATGCACGTAACCCATTTCCATACTTATAATATTTTCTTCATCACATATGGTTCAACTTATCACTTCACGTATACAAACCTCTTCCACACACATCTCAATTTCTTCGTCATCACTCATTCAGAACCATTATTGCTTCATGCTCATCCATTACATCCTATACCATATATCAAGTTCATTAAAAGTACTCTTGTATCTATTCCCCGTAGACATCAAGTTTTTGTAACCCTAGGTAACCTTCCTACATCCATCACATCCTCAAATATTAATCCTATCACTAAGTCATAAACTTATCATAATTCACATTTACTCCTCATAAAAACTATTTAACTATATTATCTACTCACTCTAAACCTCCATAACCATATGCTACCCATACTTTAAAATTTTTATCCTAATATCCTAACCCTTCAAACCCCTCTAACATCTTCCTAACCTTTGTCCTCATCCTTATACCTGAAAATATTGTTTTAGAAGTGGTTAAAACTACTTCTAAGAAGGTTTTATCCATTTTCCCATATCGCCAATGATTTTAAATAAATCATCGGTGATTCTAAAGGAAATACCAAACTCTTTATTTGTGTATCCTCAACCATCCATAGTGAATCTCTTTCACATTCAAGACCAAGATGTTGCCACCTCGGACACTCAAAAGATTTCAGCACCCTTATTGTTCCCTCAAAATCTCAAAAAATATTGTAAGAGCCTTATGCCACTATCCATCTGCATTCAACACCAAAGGTGAGTAATTTTTATTTTTTTATTCTTGGGTTTATAAAAATATCACATTAAAACCCATAACAATAATTGCTAGGAATTCTGTTTAAAGTGCTAATGATTCCGATTGAATTTACCATGATTCCTGTCACTTCATAATTCTACCACATTTTCATACTTTCATATTATTTCTTTAATCTATTTTTTCCTAATTTTTCTTCTTGTAGGATGTGTCCTCTATTGATGATAGTTCCAGGTACATCATACCTTATCACAAGCATATATGATGTTAAAATCATATAACAACCTTTCAAGTGGGAATAGTTTGATATTTCACATGAGATTAGCTTATGTGCCTTTTAATTAACACCTGATATTAATGATATTGAGGAAATATTTGAAATTATATGTGAAATATAAGACGCAACAATTGGTTCGACTACTTCTTGGAATTTGAGTTTTCTATATCTCTAAGCATGGGCCACCTACAATACAGAGTAGGATCTCTCCATCCCTCTTGAATTTTAATCATATTTTCATTATCTTATCTTGTTATAAAATAACTTAATTATGAAGCATAAGTTGACACCCTTTCAAGAATACCTTTGAATTCCTGGGATCGACCTTTGTTAATCAAATTGTTAAATTATTATCTAATATTTCTCTTACCTAGCTATATTTGGGTGTAGGTCCTCTCACTTAGTGGAAAAGAGGAGTATTCAACATTATTCATATATCTAATCATCACGACATTGCATTTTTGGCACAGTATCATAAATCTTTCTTTATTTATATTTTTGGTATTTCAACATAATAACAACTAACAAAAATCACCATAAACATCCTAGACCTTTAGTACTTTTTTATAAGATCTCATATTTTTTTGGTCTTTTCTTATCAAAATATCTAACCTTTCAGATTGGAGTACTTCATCATCATTGTTTCAAAAATAAGCTCAAAAATGAAAATTAAAATAAAAAAGGAATAACTTAGATCACAAGTATGCTTTCTTTCTTTCATTATTTCTTTCAACATTGCATTTTGATTGTCTTGTTTTTATAGAAATAAAGATTTATTTTGGATCTTAAAATGAACATTTATATCTTCTTTCTCATCTAGTCTAGTTAGGAGTTGAAATAAGCACATTCATAAAACTCCTTCATTCACAACTAAATCGCATATGAAATCAAATTTACATTTAAGTAATCCTTCCTAGACAACGTGGCGATGAAAAGTTTGCAAAAGCTTATGAAATGGGGGTAAGAACTCAAAAGAAAACCCCAAAATCTTTGGAACAAACAACCCAAATGACCATCAGATTAGAGATAAGCAAGAGCTACCTATTTGCATGCATATTATAAAGTTTGAAACAAACAATCAACCTCTAAACATGACTATATTAGTTCTCTACTCCATGAAAGCTATCTATAAGTGAACCTATTAAAGCTCTAACAATCAGTTTTGTGTTTATTGATGTTTCAAAAGATTAAGAATGGAATCTCACCATTAATGGCTTCTCCCATTTACCTAAATCTTTGAAAGGATTAACAAATAACAAGTAAATAGCTCAAATAAACTATGAAATGAATCTAAAAGACCTAAGCATGACCTAAATTAGAAATGTGAGAGAGAGAGAGAGAGAGAGAGAGAGAGAGAGTTCTTGAGAAAAGGATATTTTGGATGCATATGGGACTAAAAAGGAGTCAAAAAGTTTATTTTTAGAAAAATATATTTGGAGGTGTGAATAGGATTTTAGGAAGCTAAGCGGCTATTTTGAAAGGTAAGATATTTTTTTAGAAAGTAAAATCCTTCCTAGAAAGTAAATAAGAGGCTTAATTAACCTAAACAAGGTTAATTATAGGGAAACAAGCTTATAGAAGTTGGTTAGAGAGGGATTAATAGGTTTAGGGGGTTTAGAAGAGATTAGAGAGGTTATTTTAGTTGTGTAGTGCAGTAAATTAACACGAGACTAGCATAGTTAGTATGATATTAATAATAAGACCATGTAGTGAAAATTATAGGTGTCTACAGACACACTACTGGGATTTCATCACTAAGAGGAAAATTCAACTTTGTGTTTTGGACAAGTATAAATAATCTGGTGGTTGATATATTGGCTAATCACCCGACACCCTAATTGCTGCGGGACCATGAAGAGAGGGGGTATGCCATGATACCACATCTCTTAGTGACACCAACATAGATTTTGGCCTCATGTACCTTCAATTATATCGGGGAATCCATCCTTAACTCACATGAAACTAGCCTTAGATAGCCTTTATCTTAGTTTCCCCTCATGAATTTTTCATTTCACACTTTCTTAAGATAACCAAGATAATTAAAAATTTATTTTGATTGTGTGGTTATTTATTTTCTAAAAATTTATCTTTCATTTTTTATTAACTGTTTGTTTATTTCATTGTCCTAAATAGGCTACAGTCTCACTCTCAAAATATTTTAAATATGGTGGACTCACTTTAGTCCCATATCCAAAACATCCCTTGCACAAAAAATTCATTCTTAGAAACAAATCCAGAACCCCCACATTCTCCTTGTAATTAGTCACCCACATTTGATATTCTGATCAACATAGCCCATGGTTCTTCAATAGTGGTGATCTAGTCTTTAAAAAAATTCTATATTTTTACCCGGTGGCCCTTAATGCTTAAGTTTCCTTTTAGAGTGTCCTCTAAAAATAAGAGCTAGAATAGTGGGCTCCTCTTCACTGCTTTGTCACTTTTGATCATTCTTGAATCATCGACCCCAATCATGAGCATGTTATCCAAAAACTTCACCCCTACTCCACTATTGATGAATCACGAATATCAATCCCCAATTCATCACTTCATGTTGTTAGATTCAATATTAATGCTATCTCATCACAAGACATGCCCAACCAATGACCATATACGTCATTGACTCATTTTTCCGAGATCAAAAGCCTCACAAACTAACACTACCACATCTCCTTCCATATCCAATCCTACATCCTCTAGTACTAATCCTCCCCCCCTCCTACAAGTTCGGTTTGTATTCCCTTAATATGACCCCTCTTATTTTATCTCAAATCACCCCACAATAGCAACACCTTAATTCAAAATTTGTTCTTTTTTATCCCCACTATTTCACCAATAAGTTTTACGCTTTCTAGGATGAAACAAATAGAAGGTAAAATGGTTAAGGAGGAATACTTGTGAGGTGAAGGTGGAAGGTAGAATGTATGCGTTGTAGACTTTTGATCCAAGATGATTGTGTGAGCTTCCCTTTGGATAGGAGGAATGACCTGTATAAGAAACACAACAAGACCACTAAATAGTATTAAATAATAAGAGTTAGAGGACCGCTAGCAAGGCTAGATCCGGGAAGCATGATGCTTCCTCAAATGGCTGTTAATCCTTTGTTTAATACAATTTAATGTAAGAAATAATAGTTCCTATTATAGTTGATAAGATTTAGGTATCTCCTATTAACATACAATAAGTTAATTTAACTCAATAGGAAATGGTTAGAATTAAATCCAGATGATTAATGGGTTAGTTTGGGTCTGTAGGTGTAGCAGAGGCTGTAGGTGAGGTCTGGGTGAAATTACGAAAAGTTTGAGATGTTCTGGTGAAGTAGTTAACTCGTTGTTATAGGAAAAATTGTTAGTCTCAGAGACCAATATCGGTTGGTCGACCGATGTCGGTATAGGAGAAAGACCGATTCCAGTTGGCTAACTAGTGTCGGAGGGAAAATTTTGTTCAAATGTTAAAATGGGAGTTTGAACCTCTCTTTGATTGCACAAAGAGTGAAGGTGGTGTTGATAAGGTTGTAATATTGTTAAGAAGACTTAGGTATGCTGAAAAGGAGGTTAGAAAGGGTGCAAAGGCTTGGGATGGTTGAATAGTGGGTTGGTGGGAAGAAGGTGATATATGGGTAATAGAAGAAATAAAATACTGAAAGAAAAAAAGAGATATACAATGGATAATCACAAATGATTAAAATCAAAGTACTTACTTGGTATTTTGTAGATATTGTGAGTTGAGATGGTTGATGGTTGATCATAGAAGATGTGCTTGAGTCTAGTTCCATTGCAGTTCAAACCATGTGCTCCCCGAGTATTATAGCGCTCGGAAGGAGAACCGGATGCTTGTCTTGCAATGTGGTTGTGTGTGTTTATCGTTTGGATGCAGGAGGGCTTGAAGATTCGTGCTTGAATGTAATAAGGCTCCAATAAATGAATGAACAACCTGGGTAAAGGGTTGTAAAATTATATATAAAAGAACCAATGATAGTTTAGGTTACCGAAATCAGGTGAGGATACACCAAAGGTGTCGGTTAAGGTGAAATAGTCTTATTTACCAAAAATAGGCAAATCTTCCTAGATTTGGCATGCTTTCCTTGTTAGGTTTGCTTAGGGAAGTAGAGTTCATGTGATAGAAGGTAGGAAGATCTTAGAAGAAGTCCAATTAGGTTTAGGAAGAATTATTAGTTACTTAGGTCAAGTGGTGACCAAGCACTGGGAGTGATGAATCAATGCTTGAGAGTGATGACTTGGTCATTGTGAGTTAAATGCCCCTAGAATGGGTCCAAGGTGAGGTGTAATGATGAGGTGGAGGTGTGAGGATGAAATTAACTTAATTAAAATAATTAATAATGTGAGGATGAATATTAATATGGAATGAAGGGGTCATGATTAGTTAAATGTGTTACATTAATTAATTGAAGGGGACCAAGGGGATTATGACCCAAATTTGGTGTCTACACCCACATCTATACCCCCTATCAATATAAGTTCCATCACTAGTACTCACTCTTTTTGAAAACAAGCATCTATTGCCCCTATCTCACGATATAACACCATCCCTTCTCAGTATATACCACATCCATCATGACCTATTATCCACACTTCCATTCATATCCCTTATCAATACATTCAACCCTCACAACCCTTAGTCTCTCAACACCCCCACAATAAATTGGTGAGTGTTCCTCTTCATTATAATGTTTCTTTACAGTATTAGTTGTATAAACAATCAGACCCACTTACCTATATTCAACTTATCTCATTATCTTCAAACATTTTACAACCATCTCAAATGATCCTTTACAAGCACTTATGAATAGGATTCCATGCCTTGAAGCCACCATTAAGGGTCCTAACAAAGTGTTGGCATGTTGTGTTCTAGTATTTTTCATTGATGCAAAATCTAATTAATGACAAAGAGGATGATGGAGTAGAGTCATATAAATATTCGTATGATTATGCAATGGTGTTTCATGTGTTGGAATGATGGCATGGGTTGATTCGGTGAGATTGGCTTGGTCTAGCAAGCTCGGTCGGGTGACCTAACTAGTCTATGTGATTGTGCATGTTGGTTTGAGTTACTTAGTATCTTGAGTAGTATGGTAGAAACATGGAGAGAATATTTGGGAAGTGTTTAGGAACTCACATGAGTTTTAGGGTGTAGGTACAAGTTGAAGACCAAGATTCAAGTGCTCATATAAATTAGGTCTAGGTGCTTGGAGGCATGAGGATGAGTTTTATGGCCATGAGATATCATGGAAGAATTTATGGATGTCATAAATGTTGTTCTAGGTATATTATGACCTTTTGGAGAGGTTTCATGATGAGTTACAATGTTGGTTCAGTTGACCCTAGCCTAAACCATACAAAACCCCAAGGGATAGTCATGCAAATGAGATGGTATGAATAGATGGAAACCTATTTGAGATATGATGATGATTATATATGGTTTACAGAGGTTTTATAGAAGTGTGATAAAATTTTGGATTCGTTTTGAAGAATAGTTTGCAAGCTAAGTTGTTTGTGGTGAAACAGGGTCAAGAAGAAGGTGATTTCCATCTTGCATTACACCTTATGATGTTCATCGTAAATTTTTTGATTTATATGTGACCATGTGTATTTTAGGGATGTTTCTACATTGAACTATTAAGGTTTTAAAAAAATAATGAGGTCATTTCATTGTCACATTTTTGTGAACAAATTTTAAGAATGTAACAACGTTTTATGTGCTTGAAACCATAACTTGAAAGTAGTAGGAGAGATATGATTCCTAATTGAAAATAATTTATTTATAGTTCTATTATGATGATTTTATGATGAAGAGGAATCCTCAAAATTTCCAAAAATGTATGATATAGCATATGGTGATGAGTTGATCCCACCTAAAAATACAAGTTTCCAAAGAAATTCAATTTGGGACAATGTTTCCTAAAGGAGTTGCAAAATAAATTAACATTATTTTTAGAATGGGAGTTTCTCTTGATGTCCATGATGTTTCCAAATCATGATTATTCTTATAAATGGAAAATTCTTCCCTATTTATGATGATTTTTCATATGGCATTTTTGGGCATTTTCGGGTAGTTTTTAGATATTATCTTGGTTGAAGCCCTTCCAATTAGAGTTGGAAGGAAATATAATATTTTACGGAATGAGGATTCAAATGGATCTATATTGGTATAATTTTTTTCTCGTGATGATGATATTTTATGGGTCATCGAGGTCACTTTGTGAGAAAGAAGGTTGATTGGTTTTAAGGCCATGATTGCTTAGGTTGAAAGATTTAGGTGAGAGAGGCATGAGATGGATTACTTGACTATTTATATAAGCTAGTGAGTGAATAGGGATGAATTATTTTCCTAGTGAACAAATTTTTAGATTCTTGGAAATGGCATCAAGGGTGTAAACCAGTTGATTTTGTATAACTTATTTTTGGGCACCTTGATTTGGTGAAGATGAAAGTATGTGTGGTTTACACATATTAATGTTTCATGAGCTATAATATTAATTTATGTGATCTAAAAATACTTATAATTCCATATATTGGTTACATTTCATAGTTGAGTTGTTCTTGGGTGGTCTTGAGGCCCAAATTTGAAGATAGGGTATGAAACAACTATTTTGAGAAGGATATGAGCCTTCTTGAGTTAGTTATGAAGAATTGTATTGAGAAAGACAATTAACAACTATGAATGATGTTAATAGGTCATATTTCACATGTATGATGAATTTTGGATCTTTAATAATCATGTTTTTGGAATTTTTGGTTTTAGCTCATCCATGTGATGGGGTTTTGAGCTAATTTTGTGCATGTTTAGTGGTTTTGGGAAGGGACGGCATACATGGGCCCAATGTGAATGTTTTTATGATTTTTTTGGGATTTTAATAAGTTTCATTAGTAAAAAAATGAGGTAAAACAACCTAGGTTATTATTTAAAGAAGGAATTCATATAAAAGTGATGTTTTGAGTTCAAATTTGAACTAGTTCTTTGAGTGGGAAAAAGTGTGACCCATCTATGAATGTGTAAAACGTATGAAGGCATGATTTGAGATCGAGAGAGTATGTGATAGGTTGAATAATTTTGTGTAGAGTGTGTGTACAAGGGTTTTAATTATAATAAGTCCGTGAAATATGAAGTAAGAGCAAGCTAGGTGAACGAGGGTTTGAATGAGTTTAGAGTTGAATATCGAGATCACCATCATTTGAGTTGTTTTTGAATATGATTAGTGATATTACCACCAAAATATTGTGTAACGATTCATATTCATGTAAGTATCTTGTTGTGGGTCATATCAACAATGGTTTAGGGGTTGGTGCTCCTTGTGGGTGTTGGTGCCTCACTAAAGAAATCTCTTGTGATGTGTAATTATAGACACCAAAACTCTACACACCCCATTCCCACATAAAAATAAAATAATATTCAAATCTACATACCACTTTATGACTTAAGCAATCAGTTTGATTAACAAAACTTACCATTGCATCATTACATTCTTCTTTAACCTAGGTGACTACCCCCACACCCCTTTAATTAATTAATTTACCTCACATTTCCTAAAGTTGTGCTACCTTTCTTATAATTAAATAAATAAATTACATAATCCCCTCCACTCTCACACCTTACCATGAAAACTTCCCGTAACTCGGTAGTTATAACTAGTTTAAATAAACAACCTTCTAAAAATATTACCCTAACCACCTCTAACTTATCCCTATAACCACTTCTCACTTCTCACTAGTTAGGACTAGATTAATTTAGGAAACCTTCTATTTATCCCTCCTCCATCCTAACTACCCCTATCCACCTCTAAACCCTCACACTCGACCTCTCCAAGTTATCTAGCCATGATTCCCCTAAATCCCACGCACCTAAGTTCAAAATGGAAGGTTTATCACTTCGTATCTCACCCTAGCTCTAACTTTCCCAAACCGATGATGATTATCTCGATCACTTGAAATATATAAATAGCAGGATTTCCACCTCTCTTAAGGATTGTTCATGACCATCTAGATGGACTAGAGCACTATCAAGTTTTCTCAAGAATTCAAACAATGTTACCAAGCTCTTATCAACATCATTCTGCATCTAATACATCCCTCAAGCATTTTGGGAGCTGTTGGAGGACTCTTTCATCATCCAAGCACAACCACAACTAGCTTGTCATCACCACTTATCATTCAAATGTTCATCTCCATCATTTCTATTGAGTTTAAATTTGTTAGATCATCATCTATTTCTCTTTTATGTTTAATAGATTGTAATTTCGTTTTAGACAATCAAATCATTTATTTTTAGTAGTTTGTTATTATTTCACAAAATTACATGTGATTAGCCTAATTTCATGTGATCCTTTGTTTTCTATCAACTTAGTAATTAGTTTTCATTAGAAGTTGTTATTAATTGCTTTAGGATTTTTATGTTACTAATATTTGTGCCAAGTATGGATCTTGTAGATGGCCATATCAGGAACTAATCATCCCATTACCAACATCAATTCCTTTTCTCGATTTTCCAACACCCATTGCACTGGGAGAAATATAACTTATTACATGACTTGGAGCTATGTGCCATCCATGCAGCCCCTATTGATCATCTAGAAACCATATTTACATCTACCCAAAAAATATGAGAAGCCACTGAGGAATTTTGGGAAGCATACTACGAGGTGCAGTGAATCTAGACCAATATTACATGGTTCAAATACAACTACAAAGTGGGCCTGGAAATACACGAAGACATGAACACCATATCCAAATCTTACATTAAGAGCAACATCAGACTTCTAGAGACTATTTCTAATCTTACACGTCTATATGATAAGGAAGATGAGATCTTTGAATTCTTTGTGGAAGACTACATCTCAGAAATTGATTTATACTTCACCGAAGATGATGATTTAGCTGATTAGTAGGCTCTAACATATTTTGTGAAAAATTAGATATCGACCTAGATTACCATGTCGATTCTAGGATTATTAATTTTCATTATCATTATCAACTGATGTATGTAATAATCTAAATACATGACAAAACTTTTGATCACATATTGACAAAACATTTGATCACATATTGTAAATCAACCCAATTAGCTATTTTTCATTTTTAGGTGTTTGTGTGTTTGTTTATCATGGTACTCACAAGACAACAAGATCACAACCAAAATTATAAAAACATGTCTACTCCAATGCCTACATTTCAAGAACAAGTCCCATTTTACACTACAGTACTTTCGATACCAATACAACAACAAATCCCATATTATCAAATAGTTACATCTAATCCCTTTTTTACACCCAACAGACTTGGAGTGAATCAGGGGTCAACTATAACAATGAAATGGGACAAAAACTATTTCATTCCCCACATCAATACCATGGTCAAATATTTCATACATCTAGACTACAAGAAATAGAACACCTATTTTCTTCTAGTCCTCAACCAGAAGCATCTGAACCTCCTTTCTACAATAGGGGAGACCTTGTCTTTGAAGAAATACTAGAATCAAACCATATTGCCCTCAATTCCTATCTAGTATCTAGAAATGTTCAGATGCAACCATTTACACCCCAACACACTTACAATCCTTCATTTGCCATTACAAAACTCATTGATCAAAATCAAGACCCCTTCATCCAGTAGTTATACCTATACACTTGAAATGAATCTAAAAAATGAAAAATAGGATACTTGAGATACCTTTCAGCCCTATTCAACCCTTTGAAACATCGAATGAAAAATATTCCACCAGTCAACCCAAAGCATCTGAGGTATCTTTAGTCCACATTTATGAACTCCACATGATTTCATCAAAAAGACATCTACTCAACAATCTACATCCTCACAGAGTGCTTCTATAGGTTCCACACTTCCCCTAATAAATACTGTTACTTCCTTATCTAACCCTTCGGACTCCTCATATGTATACACACCTCCACTAAGTTTCATGGCCTTTTCTACTGTTATATCCTCCCAATAGGTTACTAGTCCCATTCAAAACATCACCATGTCTATCCCTGTAACTACACCACTGATCAATACTAGTTCCATTACTAGCACTCACCCTATTTCACAATACATACCACAACCTTCACAACCGTTGATCTCCATGCCGAAATCTACACCCCTACAAAACATCCCACAATACAAAGTATCCCACAATTTTTTTACAACAGGTTTCATCCTCTCGCCACCTCTGCTTTTTATTTCCAGCAATCACTCACATATTCATAACCACTCACTCATACATCAATGCCATTACAATACCAGTACATACAAAACTCATAGCCTATAGCCTCATAAAAAGGTCCTCCATCTCATCAAAACATCGACAACAAAAAACCCTTATTATTAAAGTATCCTCAACAAATTATTCCTTATCAATGAGAATATACCTCAGTAAAACATACCTCAATATAAAATACATCAAAAATACACACCTCAACAAAACACTACACAATATCCCAACCCACAATGTCAATAGACCAGTCCTCAACATAATGTTCCCTAAAAAAACATTCCCTACCAACAAGGTATTCCTCAACAATATCAGACATACTCATAGCCTATCCAGTCTTTATTTCAACTTGGCTCATCCTCACAACAACAAACTCAACCTGATCCTCTCCAAGCCCTTTTAAACCACATATCCAGTCTCAAAGATGCTTCGTCCTCATCCAAGAATGTGCTCTCTTATGATCAAATTTGCAATGAGCCCATTCATCCCTCAGTACCATATAAACCATATCCACCTCATTGGGAACTTCCTAAGTTTATCAAGTTTTACAGCAAGGAATATCCCCAACAACATATTTGTGCCTTTTGTCATGCTTGCTATCTAATAGCTCACGACCAAGACCCGATACCGAGGATGTTTCCCATGTCCCTTACTGCTCTCACCTTAGATTAGTATAGAAAAATTCCACAACATTCCCTATTCTTATTTTCACAACTTGACCAAATTTTCTTAGACCACTTTTCCATAAACATAGCACATAAAATCACTATCAATGACCTATATGCCATCAAAAAAATTAAAGACGAATTTATTGCTGATTTTTTTGCCCATTGGAGGGGTTTCACTAATCAAATATCCTTTACATTACCAAAAACATAATTAATCAAGGTTTTCTACCATTCATGTGCCAAACACATCTCATCTAATTTACAAATTCAATCATTTCAAATGTTTGATGAGGCTTTCACCATGGCCCGTAAATTGGAACTGCGAGCTCTAGAAGATGGTTGGGTTAAGCTTTGTCCTAAGAAACCAAAAGTTGAATTTCCATCTAAATCACCATCCCACAATGATAAGTCTAATACATCCACCAATGTTGTCATAGTTAAGTCTACTCCCAAGGAGAAACCCACCGCCAAGTTTCCTCATCAACAACATAACTACACACCCATAGGAGAGACTTATAGTGCAATTTTTGACAAACTACTTGCCTCTAACATGATATCTCTCCCACCTATTCAACCCATCGACATATCATTATCTAAAACCATTTGGTATTGGGATAATGACTATTATAAATACCATAGGGTCAATGGACATGACATTGAAAGGTGTCACACTTTCTGCAACGTACTTCAAGATTTGATCGACAAAGGTGAAATTCATTTAGACAATCCAAATGCACCCCCAAATCAAAATCTTGACATATTTAAACAACATTTCCCAAACCATCCTTCATATTCAGATTAACCATAAAAAAATTGTCCACTGACATCAATACAATAACAAAGGTAGAGCCTAGCCCTCAATCCACCCCATTTCTTATTGAATAAAAACTTGCAAAATCAACAACGGAATCCAATTAACCTAAAGTTATTGATTCTCCATCTACTTAAAATATTACTATTTCCATGCCCTCATCACACAACATTATGGAATCCACACCGACATCCTCTATGTATTCAAAAATACCCCTAAAACTACATCCAAAAACAACCCAAAATACCCGCTACCTCAGGGAAATCAGACCCTTCTGTTACTTCCTCATCAACCACACCTAGTTCATCCAAAACCACAAAAAAACCCCATAAACATGGTATTGTTTAGGTTTTCAATAGCCCCAATATGTTTTGCTCGATCAAATTCCTTTGTGTGAGACCTCACTCCCATATACATGTTAATCACCAAATTATTACTTTGGATCAAAATCCCCCAACCAACCCCCTACACTAATTCTATATCCTCTACCTTTTACATAGTCCAATTATCCACACCAACGACCACTCATACACGAACCTTGATTTTTACCTATCACACAAAGCCGACTATTCACACCAATGGTCACCCATACACGACCCTTGTCATTTACTCGCCATACATGATGACTATTCGCACCAACGAACACCCATATATGATACTTTTCCTTTACCTATCACACATGATAACTATTTTCACCAATGACCACCCATAAAAACTCTTTTCCCACCACTCACCACAACATCAAGAAACCCTCTATGATGAATAAATAAGCAACCGATGACTAAACAACCTATCTTACCTCCTCCTGAGAGAAGTAGAGATGTGACCTTGTCCCCATCTATGTCTACACCTAAGGGGAGTTATGCCACCATCCTAGATGACCTCCTTTAGCAGATCACTTATTACATTACCACCTCCTAAGCCATCTGATCATCGTGGATGGAAACTTACTTGGTATGATTTCAATATCTTTTTTTGATTACCACTGAACATAAGGCCATTCCATAGAAAATTTGGGGCCTTTAACTTGAAAGTACATGAACTTGGAAGTCCACTCTTCATTCTCAATTAGAAAAAACGCTAACATCTACATCATCTTCATCGAAACCTAAGAAATCTATCCCTAAGGCATCTGATCATCGAGTCAGTGTTGTACACATCACCACTCATTCACAAAATTACAAAAAGAACCATTTGAACCTAAGAAAAGTAAAAACTTCATCACTATACCCCCACCTCCTAAATTATCAACTTCATCTAATAAACCTAAGGTATCTATTTCCTTAGCTCTTGAGGAATCTAACCAAACATTGTCATCAAAAACCAAGATATCTCGTAAAAGAAACAACACCAATTTCACTAGAATAAAAATATTGCTATCAAATAATTACACCAATCTCCTATCAGGATGTCACTCTATGAGCTAGTTTAGACATCACCTTTTCAAAAATAGGATATGATAGAATCCCTCCAATCTATAATTGTACCAGCCAATGATCCAATTCCTTTCACAAATTTTGTGGGTGCTCTTAAAACATCCACTACTATATCATTTGAACCATTTGAAATTCCCTCTCTTAGACCAGAAGACCATGACCTACCACTCTTCATTACCACTCAGATTAATGACATATCCATCAAGAGGGTCATGATTGATAATGGTGCTTCCATTAATATCATATCATCTCTTTCCTTTAAATAACTCAATTTACCCAACACCGTTATTACTCAAACTCCTATTCTATTACGATCCTTCAAAAATACTATCATACCCACATTAGGCACTGTTATACTTCTACTTAAAGTTGGCATCAAAACCCTACCCAAAATATTCTACATTATAGAAGGAGAGTTTAAATACAACATGTTATTAGGATGCCCTTAGATACGTACCATGCATTGCGTTACTTCTACCCTCAATCGTTGTCTCAAATACGAACATGAAGGTCACACTTTCATGGTTTCCATTGATCCAAATCTGTTCATTGTGCAAAGTACATGATGTACCACCCAAATGACGTCCTTGTACCAAAATCTATAGCTAAGCCATCTAATGAAGCACCTGCTTGCACATCCATCCCTTCTTGTAAATTACCGATTATTCCTCTCTTGGTGAGTGTGTAAAATTCCTAACGCTTGGATAATATTGTCTCCTCATGCTTAACTCCGTCCCTTTACTCAAGCATATGGTTGCCTTGAAAAGCAACCCATGTATGAAAAATATATAGGAGATTTAATCTCCTACGGTCTAAATTATCTAAAAAATCCTTGTCTATGGGGACTTGAAAATAATCCATCTCACGCATTAATCCACACTGTGCTATTCCATTGACACTAAACTTCAAATATCTTGATAATATGAACTTCGCCACATGTATCTTAATTTCGCATATGGAGAGGTTTTTTTCTCGGGCGTTATGAACAAGAAAACCATGATCCACCCATCGTACAATCCCATAAAACCCATGATAAAAGTGGTTTAGGTTATAAAGGTTCACTCTCGAAATGTGTAAGCCACTACATCTAAACTTGCTACATCCCTAACTATTTTCGAACTAGAACCATCATCACCAACAAACCCTAAAGATCCCATGGACATAGATGACACTGTACCCATCCCACCTAACTTTTTTTAAAATCAATGCTATATCTTTAGGGCCACTTACTTATCAATCCAATCACTCTGTTTAATATTTACCCCTTATTTGGAAAGAAATGGTTGAGGAAGGTTCTCCTACCGTAGATATCCTCCAATTTTAGGATGTCCAGGATATCCTTTCCCATATGGGAGCTGAAGACTATTTCCTTCAGAAGTCCCTACCATCTGACACACCAACTCTCCTTAATGAATCCACCCTTGATGTTAACTTAAGCACCCGTCAAGATCCCCACATAGTTAAGGCCAGTCAATCTCTAGATCCGCAAGAATCGAATGATTTCACCTCATTATTAAAATATATCGCCAATCATTTTCCTGGTCATATAACGATATTTTCATAATTGATCCTAACATTTTCATACAAAACATAGTCACGTATCCCGATGCTAATACAATTAAACAAAAAATCTACAAAATGCATCCATGTATAACTCTCCTTTTAAAGGAAGAGTTGTAACACCTCTTATCTGCCAATTTCATCATACCCATTGACTATCCAGAATGGGTCTCCAACATCATCCCCATAACCAAAGCCACAGGTAAAATACACATTTGCACAGATTTTAGGGATCTCAATCTTTCTTGTCCTTAAGATGATTTATCTTTCCCAAACATATATCAACTTGTTGACCCAACAACCATCATAAAATTCTCTCCCTCATGGATGGTTTCTCTAATTATAACCGAATCCTCATCACTCCCGACGATCAATATAAAACTTCTTTCATCACCCCTTGGGGAACCTTCTGCTATCACATCATGCTCTTTGGTCTTAAAAATGAAGGGGCTACATATCAACGTCCATGACATAAATTTTCCATGATCTCATCCAAAAATTGTCAAATACTATGTCGATGACCTCCTAGGAAAATCCAAATTAACAAAAGACCATCTTGATGTCCTTGAATCAATCTTCACTCGTCTCATCTAGTTTTATCTTCGTCTAAATCCTGCAAAGTGTGTTTTTGGTGTTATCACCGGAAATTTTTTAGGGTTCATCATATATTTCTGAGGCATTAAAGTTGACCCAACGAAGGTTAGAGAAATTATTGAAATGCCTCCACCATCCAATATTAAGCAATTGTGTAGCCTTTAAGGTAAATTACAATCCATTCGATGTTTCATATCAAAAATTTCTTGACCGTTATCAGCCTTTTCACCATCTTCTCCAAAAATACATAGAATTTCATTAGGATTATGATTACTAGAATTCCTTCAATGAAATAAAGCAATATCTATTATCACGACATGTGATTACTCCATCTTGTGAAGGGGATACATTTTATCTATACATATCCTCTTTAGAACATGCTCTCGGAGCTATACTTGCCCACCGTGATAATAAAGGATGTGAACAAGTCATCTACTACATTATCTCGTACACTCCATGAATATGAAACGTGCTACACCAAAGCTGAAAAGTTGTGTTGTGCGTTATAATTTTCCACCTCTAAAATTCACCATTATCTCCTCAATCACAATATGTATTGCATCACCATATTTAATCCACTTAAATACATGCACGCTAAACCTTATCATAATGATTACATAACTCAATGGCTTATGCTCATGATTGAATTTGACCTCAAAATCATATCTCATAAATATGTTAAAGGTCAAGCCATTGCATATCAGCTCATCAATGCACCCCTTCCAAATAATCAAATACCTCATGAACATTTTCATGACAAATCGATCAACAACATTGATGAATCTGATTTCATCCCGTTAAAATGAACCTCTTCTTTGACGTTGCTAAGTGATAAGAAGTAGGAGGAGCTAGAGTTGTTATCATACCGCTATGGAACATTCCACTTCCATTATCCTTCAAACTTAACTTCAAATGTACTAATAACATGGTAGAATATGAATCCTTAATCATGGGTCTAAATACTGTCATTCTCTTAGGTGTCCACATCTTGGAAATCTATGGATATTCACAACTCGTTGTCAGTTAGGTTAAAGGAGAGTATCAATGTAAAAATTAAATCCTTCAAAAATGTAAAGTTGTTGTCAACTTTCTCCTTGGCACATTTGATCATTACACCATTCAGGCCATTCCATGATTGTCAGCAGGTTTGTAGACACTATGGCATGCCTTGGGTCCCTTTTCCCTTTTGAAACAGAAAAATCAAGTGATAAAACTAAAATTTTCGTGGTTTTTCAACACTTAGACCATTTTTCACATCAAAATGAGTTGCATTCCATTAATAACATTGATAATAATCCACCTAATCTATTTTACACACAAACATATGACTATCTCGTTGAATTTCAACTACCATCATACTTATCACATGGTATTAAGTGATCATTTCTGCAACACGTCACTCACTTTGTCATCATAGGGGGAATCCTTTATAAACTTAGATTTGATGACATATTGTTATGATGCCTTAAAACACATGAATTAACCAAAGTAATCAAAGAAGTACATGATGGCATATGTTTTGGTCACTTAAGTGGTAATGCCATCGCTAAATGCGTCATATAACTAGGGTATTACTTGTCCTACCATCACCAAAGATTGTTTTCCATATGTAAATAAATGCGTTAAATGCAACTCCATTCAAATCTCATCCACATCCCTAGTCAAGAATTACAGCCCACTCAAGACCTATGGCCTTTCTCTCAATGGGGGTTATACCTCATTGGCACAATCAATCCTAAATCATCCCAACAACATCATTTTATAATCACTACAACTGAATACTTCACTAAATGGGTTGAATCTATTCCTTTGACCTTTCCAAAATCTAGACCCATCATCAACTTCACTAAATGGGTTGAATCTCTTCCTTTGACCTTTCCAAAATCTAGACCCATCATCAATTTCATATAACAAAATATCATATATCGCTTCAAAGTATCCCGCATAAACTCATCACATATAATGGAAAATCCTTCAAAAATAAGGAAGTTAAAAATATTTATGATAAAATCAATATCAAACTGAGTTTCTCATCACCATAATATCCTTAAGAAAATGGAAATTCCAAGGGTTATAACAAAACACGTAAAAAATCCTAATGTAAATGGTAGGTGATGCAGGTAGGAACTAACATCTCCAAATCCCATTTTCCCTCTGGAATTATCAAACTAGCATCCACACACCTATGGGTGCTACACCCTATTCACATTTCTATGACACTGAAGCCATTGTACCTCTTGAAATTCAAATTTTGTCACTTTCTGTATATCTCAAATATTTCATCCCAGGTGATTAATATCTCCAGGACCACTTAGCAAAACTTAATTTGCTAGATGAAACATGTATAACCACCCTAGAACATCATCAAGTCTATCAACAACGTATTAGCAGAGCATACAACAAACACATACAAGAACATGACTTTAAAATTGGTGATCTTTTACTTAAAGAAAATAAAAATGTTACTACATTAGAATGGAGTAAAAGTGGAAAGTTTTACCCCAATTGGATTGGTCCATACGTTATCACTCACAAGTATGGGTTAGGAGTGTATCATCTTGCTTCTCTTGATGGGGAACCCGAAAGGGAACCTTTGAATGCTTTACACTTGTGGCCTTTCTATTGTTAAATAATTTATTGTCATGACAATAGTTACCTCCCAATCCTATCACTTCATTGTATCATTACAATGGTGTGACTATCCATCAACATCCTAAATACACCTTAAAGATGAGCACCACGGCCCTTCTCATCGCATATTTCACATGGGAAAGTTCCTTTCTTTGTAGGAACCCCTTGAAATCATTACACCCATCCATTCCATACTAAACAGAACATGACATGGGGCATATGTGTGTAGGTTGCATGCACATTTTATCCCCTCCTTAAAAAGGTCTATTAGGGTTTTTCCCTCAGCTTAAATATATCAAAATCATTTGGACGCTCCTCTTATCAAAACATCAAAATATAATAGCCTGATCCCTTGAAGGACAACTATTCACAAGTCTAAATAATTATAAAAAACAAAAGTAGACTCCCTTGAAGGAAATATACTACAGTCAAAATGATGGACCGATCCCTCAAAGGATGACCATCCAGTCAAAATTAAAAATGTAGACCATACCCTCAAAGGATGGCTACTCATATAAAAGGCTTCTCGTATCGATCAACCTTCAAAAATTGAGAGCATCCAGGAAAGCTTCTCGCATTGATCAACTTTTCCATCACAACAAGCTTCCCGCATCAATCATTTTTCTTTAAAATAATATAAAAAGTGGGGCATCACCCACTTGAAACCTTTTAAAAGCAAAGCCCTTTCTCCCATATCGACCTACACACAATATTCCTTTTGTCATCTTATCAAAATATGTTCACTTGAACCCACATTCATATTGTGATTCACCCAACTACCCATTAATGATCTTAGTTAACATCTGAGAAGGTCACAAGTGCAAGTATTTTTCGAAACTCAACACGTATACATACTAAATTCATAGTGGTGCAATCATTCCAATTTTACCTCATTTTATTTAGTTACATTTTTTTTATTTAGCACGTTTGCTAGATCATACTTTTAAATCATTAAAATAAATCAAGCACTTAACCATATCTTAAAAATGTTTAAACAAAACATTTTAACATATCACATTTCATCAAAATCCATCTAAAAATCTTAACACACTTTTAAAAAGAAATATATTACATATACCACATGCAAATTAAAAACACAATATAAACCATAATTCATCATCATCATCATCATCATCATATATATATATATATATAAATTCTGGTATACATCATAATCGATGTCCAAAAGATAGATATATGTCATCATACAAAAATGGGATTCTATGAGCCTATGACATCATGTATAATGAGATAGTAAAATAAACATATTCAAGCATCGTGCTAGCACCATCATCTCCTCCAAGAGCGGGTGCGCCTCCAATCACATCGAGCCTCCACCATCTCTAGGATCACTTGTGACAAAATCCTCACCTTCAACTCATCCCTCGCCATAACGCCCTCTCTCGGTCTCCAAGGTGGATGTCCCATGCTCATTGCACTAGCTATAGGCCTAATTACTCCTATAGATGCCCATTGGGAAGCTATGTGAGAAATAGACAATGTGGCATCTGGGTAGTTCTTGATGATCAAATCCACATATTAATCTCTCTCTACCCACACCGCATCATAGTGCACTACTAAAATCATACTAGATGGGGAACTGCGCAGATGCTCCCCTCTACATGCTAGAATGGGCCATCGCCAAAAACTCCACACAAGATATAGAAGGACTTGTGATCCTCAATGGCTTCTTTAGTGAATTCCTATGTCTCTTGTACTTATCTCTATTAGCAGAGACCTATACAAGTTATGCATGGAGGCTACATCTCTCCCATCATGGTATTTCTCTCTACTCTAATTTCATCTCTCTCCATAATCAACCTATCCCTCTCTCCAATAATGGAATCCCAGACACCAATCAAATCATCACACTCTCTCCGAGATGTGTCTCTCTCCCCAACTACCATGGCCTTCTAGGCCCTCACTACTATAATAGCGGAAACTAGATCATCATCTCCATCCTCCTCCTCATTAGAATTTTGTGAACCCTCCTCTATACGAGGTCCTCCCTCCACCTAAGATTTCACCCATCTCTCTCGTTGTGTAGCTCTCGTGCTACTCGTGCTCTATCAAAACCTCTAAAAGCTAGAACCCACCACGCGGTGGAGTTTGGGGTAACCCCACATCATCAATATCCACAATAAATCCCTCCTCATTAGGACATGTATCCCTTGATAGTTATATAATGTTGATAGGACCCGCCACCACTACCCTTCGGGTATCTATATCCATCTACTCCCATCTATAATGAACGGGATCCTCGGGCACTCCCCGCTATAATCGAAACTACCTCTAAATATGATCAAAATGCAGTAGCTCATACTCACCTTCTCTCTATTCTTGTATCTAAATAGGATGCTATAAGGCACGTACTTCATGAGGGTACCTTGTATGATGGAAAAGTGACAAGTGAGCATAGGAATCTACAAGTAAATTTTCCTCGCACCCGACCTCCCGAGGTCATGCTGAGACAACCGATGGGGATTAAATATGTGTGGGATGTAGACAAGCTAATTGGGCAATCTGATGTCTTCGACGAGTACTAGTGGAAATTGTGAATATAAGGCAAAGAAGGCCCTCCTAACCGAACCGGTGTGATAGATTGATCAGCAAGGATGACCGCCAAGGCTCCAATCAATATCGAGTTATGGCATGATTCGGTCTATAGGTTGTGGAATACGTGGAAAATGTCACGGGATAATTTCGTGTATGATTCCGAGATAAGGTCATAGGGTGGATGGTAAATATAATCGACTCTATGGGTGATTTTTGGCCTAGTCCGAACTCCTTAGCTTTGTTAGTTGTTATGTCTAACAAGGATAATCTGTTCAATGATGATAGGTGGAAGTGGAGTAGATCTGAATACTAGTGTACGTAGGCCAACATCTATGTTTGATTCACCTATGGATTCGTTGGGCTATGGGATTTGTGGGTCATAGCCGTGGATTCATGGTTGTTGTGGACCTACTATGGTCATGTGTGGAATCAGTCCCTAATCCCTAGTATCCAGTAATCATATGCTTTCTCAGCTTCTATATTCAGAATTAATAACTGTGCGATCTTCTCAGAGTATCTTACAAGTGTTCGTGCAACTTGAATTCTTAAGCTGGTATCTATATCTGTGAGAGTGTCTCTTGTGTCTGGCTATGGGACCAAAGGATCACAACCAAAGGTATGCTCTCTTTCAAACCCTTCTACAATCATGCGGATATGAATCTAGGGTAATATGTAGTTTGGTTGATTTGACCAAAATGTGTGCGCTTTGTTGTCTTCTATGTTTAACCTGCTTAACTAGAAACTGATTTGTTGTAAGTTTACTATTGTTTGGAAGACTTGGATCCTAAGATTTTGATCTATATCAGTTATGGCTGTGATGAGATTGGGTTGGGGCATGATTGGCTCGAATACGTATTCCTGGGCTCTCTAGGTCCCGTGATTGTCATACAAAAGCAATAATGTAAACTGAATGCAGCAAAATAAAATTAACTATATGAAGTATGTCCATAACATATATAAATTTTTTGTTATTTTACGATGAATTTATAAATGAACTTGAAAGAGAAGCTATTTTAATATATCTAGAAATTGACAATTAACCTAGTGTTGAATTTTAAAACAAACAAAGTAACCAAGTATAGCTACTTGCCCTGCACATGCGGTTGTAAATCTATTCTAAACAATGAAATAACTGATCTAATCTATTTGAAAGACTCTCGATCCTACCTCAGAAGTGAGGAAAGAATCATAGTCTCTCAGAAACTATCAATCCCCACAACTTCCCTGGCAATATCGAAAGTAAAATTGACTGAAATAAAGTGATTAACTACTCTATTTGATACGATTATAATTAGAACTTTGAAAGCTAGAACCTGGATTCTACATACACGGTGGTGAATCGGATGGTGTGTTTGGCTATGTCCCCTCGGTGTGATCTCCTCATTCCTTCATGTTCACGTGGATCTAGAAAAGCGTGTAATGCTAGCATCAACAAAAGTAGATATTGGGACAAAGGTAGCTTAGGATACAGACTGAATACAATGCGAGTAGGAGAGAGATAGCGTAAGAGTACAGATCTTGGCTTATGCAATTCCTAGCAGGATTTATTGCGAGTCATGCAACATAAAACATCCAAAACCTGCAACTTTAATGGCTTCCCACTGAAAGCAAACTATTCTACTCCAATGGATTGGATGAAATGTCAACAACACTTGCATAAGATGGATATGTGGCTTCCTAACAGCAAAACAACACTAACTAAGCATGCAATGAAAGAAACTAAGAATTCTAAGTAAAATGAAAGACTAATCTATTGTAATGAGAAATTCAGAGGCAAATTTGAGGGGCCATTTGCTTGAGCACAAGCCATCTATTTATAACATTTGCATTTACCCAAGGTAAAAACCAAATTGAACTCTTAAACTATAAACAATGGCAAAACACTATTTCAGGGAACCAAAATCATTAATGCAAGCTCATGGCGGTGAAAAAAAGCTAGTAAATGTTGAAATTTACGTGAGTCATGTTAAAAGAGCATTTTAGAAAATGCATAAAGGACCGCCACCCTGAGCAGGGCGGCGGTTACAGGACCACCACCTTGCTTAGGGCGGTGGTCACGAGACCGCCACCCAGGCAGGGCGGTGGTTTCATAACTGAAGAGAAAAAGGCCAAGAAAAGAGGGAAAAATAGAAAAACAAAGCATGTGGGGGCTAAGCGGGGCATACGGGATGTTAACACACACTTGGGGAGCTTTTTTGGATCCCGAACACCTTGCGAGGAGACTTGTATCATCATTGGGGCACAATGGGGCATGTGTTACATTGTTCTGGCAGTGCAGTACCCTACAATTTTGGGTACGTACATAATGCCCCCTCGGAGAAGCGTTTTAGCCATGAAAAGGCGTAAAACGGTGGGTCCAAGTATGGCGGTCCCTGAAATAGGAAGTTGGAAGTTATACCTAATACGTCCATGTGTCGAAATGACGCCATCTAAAATTCCCGCTCCCTACAAAATGAAAAGATAACTCAAGCACAGATAGACAAGATAGATCGGAAAATAAACACTAAAATAATGGGAAATGAGGACGTACCATTTATGTAGGGGTAAGAACTTACCTCCTTTGGCACTCCAAACCCTGCGAAAAAAGTATTTTAAAACAAGTCAAAGTTTATATATATATGAAAGTGGGCCCATTTTCCTATTCATTTATGCATGTTGATTTGATTGATTTTGAGCTCTGGGACCCACGGTGACAGTTTCTTACGAGAGTAGAGTCAAAAATTTTGTGGCGAGATAACGATCATGCCTCCATGAGCAGATTATCGACCCACAAGATCACATGTTACTTTTCCTCAGTTTATCATTTTTACCTTCAAATTTTTAAAATGTTAAAATATTGGTCATGGGGGGGTTATTTTCAAAAATGTTAGGTTCAAAAGGTCCATCTAGGGGGGGCGCCTACTGGGTAGGATTTGTTTTTAGCTAAAATGGTCCTTTTTTGGTGTTTTTAGGATTTTTAAGTTGTAAAACCCGCGTGGGTTTTGGGACACAACCTCCACCCTGTCCAGGAGGCGGTTACATGACCGCTACCTTATTCGTGGTGGTGGTTACAAAACCACCACCCTTAAGGCGGCGGTTATGAAACCGCCGCCCTGCTCAGGGCGGCGGTTCTTCACAGAATGTCAAAAGAGTACTGTTTGAGATTGTTTTTGCATTTTTAGCATTTCTATGTGTTTTCATGATTTTTCTAATGTCACTTGGATGCTAACTTGCTTTGTTTTGTGTGTTTTTGGGTGTATGCAGGTGAGAGAGGAGTACATTCGGTGGAGCCGAGAGAGGGAGTGTGACTGGCTCCCAAGAGTGTGTTTTTGGGTGTATGCATGATACTCTCCAGAGGGCTGGTATACTACGTATATCGCGGGTCCCCCATGTTGCACCATCCAGTCACATACTCTGTGACTTATTTTCCTACTGGGATGCTGATCGGAACACCTTCCGATTACTAGGGGTCCGAGGTGAGTGGACCATCACACTAGAGGATGTTTACTATATCCTGGGGGTCCCGATCATCGGGAGACAACTCAGCCTCGAGAAAATAGGTTCACGGGCCTAGATAGCATAATGGGCTTCTTATATGGGAGATGCAGTCATCTCCACGGGTTTGAAGAAGGGGTAAGAGTTCGGTCCATTCCTAATTTTCCCATCCCCTTGATTCACCAGGCTATTATGGGGATCCTTGCCTCGAGATTGATCGGGGACAAGGGAGGAGACACATTACTATACTTCGTCCCCCATCATTGCACAGATCGAGGGCCATGGCTGGATTTACGCCTAGGGAGCAGACATACTTGGGACTACCTACCATGACTCGGGTGTAGTCTGTTTTGTGGGCAATATTTGAGCCACCCGACCCTGGTCATGAGTTGGGTTTATGAGCACTTCATTCCTTATGGTAGAGGTGTAGAGGTGACAGATCCCGGAGCTATGAGGGCAGCCAGATGGACAGATATGTCGGTGCTCAGAGCACCTCATCAGCTAGTTGCTTCACTGACCACTGATGACATGGAGGCCACACCATATCAGACCATGGCAGGTATATGGGGCGAGGAGGCTCTTACTTTGATCTCTGCTCCACCGCAGGCAGCTTATTGACATAGTGAGGTGAGTGGAGATACACCCCTTTGGATGAGTTCCTCAGTTTGGCCTACCTTACATGGGCATGCTTCCCCTAGTAGCACCAGTATATAGGTCAATTCAAGAGGCCAGAGGGGTTCCTAGAGGTCGGGGTTGGACAGTTGTTACTCTTGGCATTCCTATTATGGCCAAGAGGGTAGTACGTGCCCGAGGGAGAGTCGGTGTGCCTCAGGCACCCTTGCTTCAGATTGCCGCGGGTCCTACCCATAGCAGCGATGACCCCATCAACATAGACTCTGAGTCTGAGGAGTTTACAGGGGGAGAGACAGAGGAGGACAGTGATCCTGAGTGGCATGACACTCAGGATATCATGCAGGCAGAGAGAGTTACTCTGGTTTCAGAGGAGCCACTCTCCCAGGGCCATGGTGGGGAGGATGAGTCCATTGTAGGATGCTACGTTGCTCTAGCCACGGGGGGAGCACCTCAGTCAGCGGCGACATCTGTGGCAGGTGCTGACCCTAAAGATCCATCCTGGAGGCCTGGTGATCCGAGTAAGTTACCACCCTTCCTTTTAATGTTTTTTTAGTTAAGATTTCCTTAGTTGCTATCTCTCCTGTTGTTTACACTTGTGTTTTATCTCTTGTTTCATTTCTAATTTATTTTTCCCTTTGTTTTCAGAGACCGCGATGAGTGGCGAGACCTGATTCGCAGGGTATGCATGGATACCTTGATGATCCCCATGGAGAGGACCCACGCAGAGTTGTCTGTGGACGCTGGGGAGCCCTCAACAGCTAGTAGACACATTGATGTCTTTTCCCCAGTCGGCATGTGGCCAGGATGGTATCGACTCTCTGCACGGAGCTAGTGGGGTATAGGAAAGCCGAGCGCCTGATGAGGAGTCATTCTCATGGCGAGACTGCGGTTGACCCTCAGGATCCTGAGCCCTCCGTGCATTCAGAGCACCGGAGCAGCCGGAGTCCTAGGCATGGGCATGCACCTTCAGAGGGGTCTCATAGGGGTTGAAAATCCACTTGGCTCCCCTAGATTTTTGCATGATATTTTTGTATATCTTGGGCTCTTTGAGCATTTTGACCATGCTTAGTGCATGATGGCATTGTACAGGAATTTTGATATATATATATATATATATTCTTTTTGGATCAGACTTTTGGCATTTATGGCTTACTTGCATTTCCGTTTCCTCATGTGAACTATGATATTATGCTTATATGCTCTTTAGAATGTATGCAATGGAGAACAAATGATGCAAGTGTTTAGTTTCTTTTTGTATTTCATGATGCTGATATATGATAATGTAGATACAATGTGATTTTGAATCTTAGTTTCTGTAAGCAATTTTGGATACTTCATATTTGTTTTGGCAAAGTGGTGAAGATAAGATGGTACAATGAGTAGATATAATTTCCCCACTCCTAACCCCATGCAACTAGTAGGATGCGAGGGCTCATCACCGAGAGCTAGAAAGGGCACAAGTTGTGAAACATGTTGAAATGACAGTGATGAGAGATAGACAAAGCTTTGGTGGAACCAAATTAGGATACTACAAGCCCACTCTACCTGAGTGACTTCCATAGTTTAGGATGCAATTTTCTTTGCGGTTTATCTAGACTTAGATCCGTAGATGGCCACATGGTAGACAAAATCTGGTTTTAGGATTTTGAACTCTCTTGGAATTTTGGACATCCAATTGATTTTTTTGACTCAAGACTTCAAGATTTGAATTGTTTGGTTATGACCTTTTACATTTGTTTATCAAGAGGACCCCTTACACTTTGCCCCATGCTACTAGTAAGAAGCGTGGGTTTATCACCATAGGCAAGGCATAGGCGAGTAAGGGCATTTCCATCCTTTCCCAACCCTACGTCACTAGTAAGAGATGCAAGCTCATCACCAAAGGTTGGTGGGGCAAGGAAA
Organism: Taxus wallichiana var. yunnanensis; assembly: GCA_018340775.1. Taxonomy (NCBI): domain Eukaryota; kingdom Viridiplantae; phylum Streptophyta; class Pinopsida; order Cupressales; family Taxaceae; genus Taxus; species Taxus wallichiana. Next base: position 46,966,579 of record CM031243.1, on the reverse strand, counting down.
TGTGTAAAATTAAAATTTTCTGTTTGGTCTATATTTGACTTGTTTACTTGAGCAAAATGTCAGTGTGTTCTTATTTCCAAAGAGATATACATACGGGATAGATGTGACACCATGAAGCTTCTAGAATAGACCATAGGCAAGACACCTATCCTAAGAAGAAACCAAAAGTGAGAATAAACCCGTAGATCTTGGCATGGTTACCGTTAAGACCTTGTCATATCTAGCTTTATTTGATGAAATGATTCTGAAATAGTTTGATGATATCATGGAAATAGAGAAGTACGATTAGAGTGTTTATGCCAACAACATCATGAGTTTGTAATGAATTTCTTTGAGAACAAATTCCTTGATCACAATTTTTGTATGAAACAAGTGGACAAAATGATCCTAACTAAATGAAGATGCAATGTAGATATAGCTATACAAGTAGTGCTAGTTGCTTACGCGTAGAATCGTTTGAGGTGTAGGGAATTGACTATTTCACCAAATTCCTCACCTTCCAGCGTACATAAGAGATATGCACCATTTCCATAGTCCTTCATGACTTGGTATGGGCCCAACCATTTGGGCGAACTTCCTTCCTTCGCTGGTCTTCTTGTCGATCTGGCTGTCCAGCCTTAGAACTAGATCACCTTCATATATATCACGTTCATAGACCTTCTTGTTATACTACCGGAACATCCAATCAGCATAGATTATATGCCGTTGTTCAAAGATCTAACCTAGCTTCATCTAGGCTTTCTAGTTGGGAGAGATGTGCTTCTCTATAAGCATCTTCATCCAGGATCCCTTGTAATGAAATACAAAGACTGGGTATTTCAACCTCAAGTGGGAGAACTACTTCTGCCCCAAATACTAGCGAGAAAGGAGTCGCTCCTGTTGGTGTTCTTATTGAGGTTCGGTGGGCCCATAAGGCTGGATATAACTTCAAATGTCAATCTCGTTTGTTTTCTTTCACCTGTTTTAAGGAGAATGGATTTTAATGTTTTGTTTGTCGCCTCAGCCTATCCATTGGCTTGAGGGTAATACAAGGAGGTTGTATGATGGCTTATTTTAAATTTATTGCATAATTCACGAACTTCGTCATTCTTAAAAGAAGTCCCATTATCTGAGATAATGACTTGTGGGACACCATACCTGTAAATGATTTGGTTCAAAATGAACTTGGCGATTACAGAACCAGGTACAGTAGTAAGAGGCATAGCCTCTACCCACTTGGTAAAATATTCGGTGGCCGTGATTATGAAATTATGGTCATCTGTAGATGAGGGAGAGAATTTCCCTATTAAATCTAGGCCCCGTGTAGAAAAGGGCCATGGAGTAGCGATTGGTTGTAGAGCTTGTGCTGGCATGTGAATCTCATGAGAGAATTCTTGGAATTTATGACACCTTCATACAAAATCTACTGCGTCGTGCTCTAGAGTGGGCCAAAAATAGCCCATTCGATGTATTTTACGAGCGGTGGCATGGCCACCGAAGTGGCCTCCACATATTCCACTGTGAGATTCGGGGAGAATCTTCTTGGATTCTTCTGTGTCGATACATCTTAGAAGCATTCCATCGAATGCTTTTCGATAGAGAACTTGTTATGTGATGATGTATTTAGTTACGATAATGCGTAACCGCCTTCTTTATTGTGGTGTAGCACCTTCTGGATATGTATGGTCCATGATATAATTAATGATATCAATGTACCAAGGACACTCAGAGATGGGAGGTCTATTTTTGATGTAGTATACACATTCATCCGGAAAGTCCAGATCTACTAGATTACCTCCATCTAGCGGGTTATCAGCTAACCAATCTGTGATGATTTTTCCTTTAACGGACTTTTGATTTACGAATGTTAATTCAAATTCACCCATTAAGGTTATAAAGTGCCCAGCCTTTTTAGACAAGGACCCTTGCGTGAGGAAAGTTCGTAAATGGTATGTTTTTACAATAACCTTTGTTTCTTGATTTAACATGTAATGTCTTAAGCATTTGGTTGCAAAGACTATAGCAAGGAATTCTCGTTCGCTTGCGTGTAGTTTTTTTCATAGTAGAGAAATGTCTAGCTAATGAAATAGATCGCACGTTCTCTCTTGTCATCGTCTTCTTGAGCAAACATATAGGCTAGCGAGACATTGGTATCTCGCGAGTATAAAATTAACGAGCGATCCGGCTTAGGTGGTATTAGCGTAGGTGGTGATAACAAGAAACACCTAACTGCATCGAAAGCTTCATTGCAATCATCGGTCCGATCAATACTATAATATTTCTTGAGTAAATTGTTGATTGGATGAATGAAAAATCTTAAGTCCGGGATGAACCTCTGGATTGCACCAAGCTTTCCAAGAAATGACCTGATTCCTGATTCATCCATAGGTGGGACCATTTCAAAAATAGCTTTAATTTTAGTTGGGTCAACATCGATCCCACATGATGATATAATGTAACCTAGGAGCTTCCCTCCTGTCACACCAAAGACACATTTTTTGGATTTAGCATGACTCCATATTCTATCAGATGTGAAAGAATGACGCGGAGCACTTCCAAATGGTCACAACACTTCTTGGCCTTGGCCAACAAGTCATCTATGTAGGATTCCACAATTTTATGAATAAGATCATGAAATATATACGTCATAGCCCGTTGGTATGTAGCACCAGCGTTCTTGAGTCCGAATGGCATAACAACATAGCAATAGGTTCCCCAAGGAGTTATAAATGTGGTTTTAGCTTGGTCTTGTTTAGATATTATGATTTGATTGTATCCCAAGAATCCATCCATGAGAGACAAAAGCTCAAATCCAGTTGTTGCATCAACAATGACATCTATGGATGGTAATGGGAAGTCATCTTTAGGACATGCTTTGTTAATGTCTTGGAAGTCTATGCAGATGCGTATCTTTCCATTCTTTTTGAGAACCGAAATGATATTAGATACCCACTAAGAGTAATCGATCGATTTGATGAATCCTACTTGGAGGATCTTTATTACCTCCTCTTTTACCATGAGAGGTACCTTGGGTTTCATTGGTCTCGATTTTTGTTTGATTGGTTTTGCATCTGATATAGTGACGAGGTTGTGCACCGCAATGTGTGGTGCAACCCTTGTCATTTCTTTATAGTTAAATGCAAAAGCCTTCTGATGTTCCTTGAGGATCCGAGTGTGTATTTCTACTTCTAATGGAGTTAGCGAGGATCCTAACTTCAATATCCTTGGTTCATCTTGTTTCGATATTAATATCAATTGTTTCTTCGATTAAAGAAGCGTTACCTTCCTCAAACTTAGGCGGGGCTGGAGGTAGTTCCAGATCATCTTCATTCCCGACTGTGTATATGCTGAGTTCCTTTTGTGGGGGAAGTTCTGTCATGGGATTCCCGAAGTAAGAAGATGAATGTGGAATTAAAGACAAATCTATTGCGTGATGGGTGAGATGTAATGCCGCATAGGCGTTTAAGAAATCAAGAGTGGTTGTATCACTATCGATGTGGTCTAGGATAGCAGATTTGTTTTCATTTCCATTTAAAAGAGGATTTGACATTGTTTTTATCAATGGTTCATCATGAAGGGATACCATGAAACGGGTATCCTCTAACTTACTGTTTGGAGTAAAGCATGACGCTGAGGTTGCTATTGAATTGGCGAGAAGATTTTGTTCACGCGGGATTGCTTCAATTGATATGAAGTCAAATTCCTTGCTTAAATTCAATACTGACCATTTTGTAGAGCTGTAAGTGCTCAGCTCTGGTTTCATATACTTCAGAGACTTGGTTTGCTACCAATTGTGAGTCTCCTAACACTCTGATGTTATCAACACTGATTCTCTTAGCTAAGATGAGGCCAAGGAGAAGGGCTTCATACTCGGCACCGTTGTTAGTGCATTCAAATTTTAGCTTAAAGGAAAATGGTAGGACTTTTCCTTTGGGAGAAGTAAGGATTACTCTAGCCCCAGCTCCGTAATGACATCTAGCTCCATTGAAATGGAGAGTCCAATACTTACCTGGGAACATGGACGCTGGGACACTTGTTGTGTTAACATTCTCTACGTCTATCATGCAGAGATCTACTGCTGGGAGGGAACTGACACCTAGGGTGCACCCCATGCCTATGGAATCAAATGGTAGGAACATTGGTAGATCTTGTTCTAGTAATTCAACAATTTTTGTAGTAGTTCCTAATGATACTGTTTCTACAATGTTAGCCTCATCTTTGGGGGCTGATGTTGCCTTAGCTAGGCTCATAGTTTCAAGATCTCTTGTAGGTACCAAATTTTTCCGGTTTCACATCGGTGGGTTTATTAAGTTGTTTTTACGGGAGTTCAAACTCCGAGTGCACGCTTGGTCTTCTTTTTAAGTTAGTTAGGTGTATATCGAATGGTTTTGGATCACCTTTGGCTATGAACACCTTTCCTAAATGCAAGAATCTTACTTCTTGAAATAGCGTAGAAGGGATTGCATTCATACGGTGTATCCATGGTCGGCCGAGGATCATATTATAGTTAGTTTCCTGATCTATAATATAAAACTCAGTCAGAATTTTTTTGGGTCCTAAGGTGACCGGTAGTATTATAGTTCCAATTGAAGTGGCTTTAAGGTTGTCATAGCCTCTTAGCGTATTTCAGGTCGTGGAATAATTGGTTTCTCCATACCCTAGCTTTTGAAGGAAAGAGAAGGGGACTATATTAACTGCTGCCCCATTGTCAACCATCACACTTTTCACATAATTTTTATAAACCCACACTTGTAAGTGTAAGGCTGGATCACCTCGGCGTGCGATCTCAGTGTCTTTTGGAATTTTGTTTATTTCGAATATGAATTCGGTGTCCCTATCCGGCTGCCCAGAGGATGGATATCAAAGTATATATGGTTTACCTATGTTTTGAGAGGTGGAGTGATGTTAATTAAATGACCTAAGCCTAATGCCTCTAAAAGAAAAGCCTTGTGAGCGGGGAGTTCTTCAATAAATCCAAAAAGGAGATGTGTGAGAAGGTTTTCGTTAGATCATTAATTAAATCGTAAGCACCCACGGGTTTTATTAATACTTGTTGGATATTGTCTGTTTCTAGCGGGTAGCTTGGACTTAGCTGAGAGGAATACTCTCGTGTCCTTGTTATAGCTTCTACGAGGTAGTTCGGAGTCTAACTCCACTAAACCAACTATCTTTGGTTGAGGCTGACTTCCTAATTGTGGCGCAACTAATGGATTCAACGAAGTTGAAGCTTCATGATCATTGTTTCCTGCAATCACACCCTTGTTTGTCCCACTTGGATTTAACTTGTTATTGTTGTGATTTGGGAGTGGATCATTGAAGATCTTGAGGGGTGCATTTTGAGGGGAAACTGCCCCTGTAAAAGTATTTGGTGCTGGTGACGTAGGATTTGCCAAGAACATATCTATAAAAAGTTGTCTTTGTTCCTCTGGAAAATGTTGCATAAATTTATTGTAGTCACGACATGTTCTAGTGTCATGGCCTTGGATTTTGTGAAAACCACAATAGGAGTTAGGATTGTAATTCCTAGTTTGTTGGCTCGGTGTATATTGTGGCCTAAAACTTTGATCAAACCATTGCCTATTAAAGTTTTGTGTTTGTTGTTTTTGGTTTGAATTCTGGTTTTGATACCTAGTTGAATTTTGATTTGGATCCCATGTAGGGCTTCGTCGTTGTTGTTTTTGTTGTTGTGGATGATTAAAATCCACTGTATTGATTGTTGGAGTAAATTTATTGTTTCGTTGATTGTTTATTTATGGTGGAGTATTCACAACATTTACCTTTCTAGCCTGATCGGTTACTCCATCCGTTGTCACTCTGCGATTTTTATTAAGGATTTTAGGTCCTTGATTGACATTCGTGATAGTAGGATAAGTTGTAGTGTTTTGGTTGGAGGTGATTAACCTCCCGTTTGCTCCATATGTCTTGCGACCACTATCAATTTCCGCTTGATCTATTCGGAGAGCACTCTTAAGTACTTCATCGTAAGTTCTTAGTGGGAATTTCTAGACTTCTTCCTTCACCTCTCTGCTGAGAGAATGAAGGAATAAATTGCATAGTTCCATTTGGTCCATATTTGGAGCACTTGCCGAAGAATAGAGAACTATGCGCCACCTCTAGATGAAATGGGCAACGGATTCATTGTGTTCTTGTTTAATGTGCAAGAATTCCCTGATTCCTATTCTTAATAGTTTGTTCATGTCAAAGGCCTTGATGAACTCTGACATGAGTTGATTGAATGAATGGATGGAAGCCTCAGGTATTCTATAATACCAATCGAGAGTGATACCTTCCAAGGTTTTGGGAAATATTTTAGCAACAACCCCATCCCAAGGGAGTAATTCTCGAATGGCTATAGCGTAGGCCTTGATATGTGCATTCAGATCTCCCTCACCTTTGTACTTGGGAAAATCGGGAAGAGGTCTTGGAAGCATGATGTTTCGTATGGTGAAATCTAAGGGATCTTTCAAATATTCTGAGTAAGTCCCTATCGCATATGTTTCGACCATTGATGGTGCCTGCTGAGGGGGTGGCGGTGGAATGGGTTGTGGACATGGCGTTGTATATGCATTGGTAGGAGCGTAAGGGAACCCCTGTGGTTGAGTAAAAATACCGGGAGAGGAGAACATATCCCCTTGTGGTGATTTGGAATACATGTTTGAGTATGAAGGGGTATTGTCCAAGAATGAATTATTTTGTACTAGACCGGGAAGTATTGGAACGGTGTCGAAACGGTGGTTCTAATCGGTGCTTTTGTGAATACTAAGGCGTCATACCTAACGTGCCTATTCCCTGTAAGGAGGTCTACCTAGCTAGGATGGTGTGGAGGATTAGGATTTCTGCTGCATGAACCGAGAATGGTGATTTCCTGAAAAGTTCTAACCCCTAACTTTTCTACTAATGTTGAAATGACTTCATTTGGTGAAGTCACGGTGTTTTTCCTTAGCGGCGTTTGTTGTATATCATGGTGTTGTATAGGCATGTGATATCCTGCTATGAATTGATCGCTGCCCGCCAAGTTTCCCGAGGGCATTTCCTATATGTAGTGGCATGGAGGTATTTCCTTGGAAAGAGACCTTGGGTTGTGGTTGTAAACCTCCTATAGGTGGGTACATACTTCAAGAATGTTGTTCATTCCTAGCATAACGTACTGAATGTTCATCATCTAAACCCATGTATGAGTTCGATTGTCTACTAATTTGTGGTCTAAGTAATACCTGAGGAGATGAACTTGATTCTCCTATGAGCGTCATATTGTTCGAGCCTAAAGGCTCTGTTTTTTGTGTTTGAGCGAACTGATCCAACTCTTCTATTTGGAAAGATGAACTATATCTGATCCTTGGAGATGGATTTTCGTTGATAATTGGTTATCTAAATAGTTGTCACCCCATACCGAGAGCGAGGGAAATGACTGTTTATTCGAGTTGAGCGTAGTATGCCTCAAGACCTAAGAGAGGCCTACCATATGCATCAAATCCCAACATATTCGGGGGGTATATGAATACCCACAGAATAATGGGAAGGAGTGAAGGTGATGGTGAAAGCTAATGAGGTAGTAAAGATGAAAGAGTCATTTTAATTTAAAGAATAAATAGAAATCTAACTCCGAACCGGAAAGTAAGAAGTTCACGTCGGGTTCACCAATTTTGTATGATGGAAAAGTGACAAGCGAGCATAGGAATCTACAAGTAACTTTTCCTCACACCCGACCTCCCGAGGTCATGCCGAGACAACCGGTGGGGATTAAATATGTGTGGGATGCAGACAAGCTAATTGGGAAATCTGATGTCTTCGATGCGTACTAGTGGAAATTGTGAATCTAAGGCAAAGAAGGCCCTCCTAACCTGAACCGGTGTGATAGATCGATCGGCAAGGATGAATGCTCGAAGGCTCCAATCAATATCGAGCTCTGGCGTGATTCGGTCTATAGGTTGTGGAATACGTGGAAAATGTCTGGGATAGTTTCGTGTATGTTTCCAGATAAGGTCATAGGGTGGATGGTAAATATATCTGACTCTATGGGTGATTTTCTAGCCTAGTCCAGAACTCCTTAGCTTTGTTAGCTGCTATGTCTAACAAGGATAACTATTCAATGATGATAGGTGGAAGTGGAGTAGATCTAAATACTAGTGTATGTAGGCTAGCATCTATGTCTGATTCACCTATGGATTCGTTGGGCTATGGGATTTGTGGGTCACAACCGTGGATTCATGGTTGTTGTGGACCTACTATGGTCATGTGTGGAATCAGTCCCTAATCCCTAGTATCCAGTAATCGTATGCTTTCTCAGCTTCTATATTCAGAATTAATAACTGTGCAATCTTCTCAGAGTATCTTACAGGCATTCGTGCAACTTGAATTCTTAAGCTGGTATCTATATCTATGAGAGTGTCTCCTGCGTCTGGCTGTGGGACCAAAGGATCACAACCAAAGGTCTTCTCTCTTTCAAACCCTTCTACAATCATGCGGATATGAATCTAGGGTAATCTGTAGTTTGGTTGATTTGACCAAAACGTGTGCGCTTTGTCGTCTTCTATGTTTAACCCGCTTAACTGGAAACCGATTTGTTGTAAGTTTACCGTTGTTCGGAAGACTTGGATCCTAAGATTTTGATATATATCAGTTATTGCTGTGATGAGATTGGGTCAGGCACGATTAGATTGAATACATATTCCCTGGCTCTTTAGGTCCCGTGATTGTCATACAAAAGTAATAATGTAAAATGAATGCAGTAAAATAAAATTAACTATGCGAAGTATGTCTAAAACATATATAACTTTTTTGTTATTTTCGATGAATTTTATAAATGAACTTGAAATAGCAGCTATTTTAATATATCTAGAAATTGACAATTAACCTAGTGTCAAATTTTAAAACAAACAAAGTAACCGAGTATAGCTACTTGCCCGCATACGGTTGTAAATCTATTCTAAACAATGAAATAACTGATCTAATCTATTTGAAAGACTCTCGATCCTACCTCATAAGTGAGGAAATAATCATAGTCTCTCGAAACTATCAATCGCCATGACTTCCCCGGCAATATCGAGAGTAAAATTGTGAAATAAAGTGATTAACTACTCTATTTGATATGATTCTAATTAGAACTTTGAAAGCTAGAACACGGATTCTCAGTATGAACAAAGTGGTGAATCTGATGGTGTTTGTGGCTATGTCCCCTCAAGTGTGATTTCCTCGTTCCTTCGTGTTCATGTGGATCCGAAAAGTGTGTAATGCTAGCATCAACAAAAGTAGATATTGGGACAAATGCAAGCTTAGGATACGGGTGATCTGAATACAATGTGAGTAGGAGAGAGATAGTGCAAGACTACAGAGCTTGGATTATGCAATTCCTAGCGGGATTTATTGTGAGTAATGCAACATAAAACGTCCAGAATGTGAAACTATCCTATTTGAAGAACAAAACCTGCAACTTTAATGGCTTCCCCGAAAACAAACTATTCTACTCTAATGGATTGGATGAAATGTCAACAACACTTGCACAAGATGGATATGTGGCTTCCTAACAATAGAACAACACTAACTAAGCATGCAATGAAAGAAACTAAGAATTCTAAGTAAAATGAAAGACTAATCTATTATAATGAGAAATTAGGAGAGGCAAATTTTAGGGGCCATTTTCTTGAGCACAAGCCATCTATTTATAGCATTTGCATTTACCTAAGGTAAAACCGAATTGAACTCTTAAACTATAAACAATGGCAAAACACTACTCCAGGGAACCATAATCATTAATGCAAGCTCATGGCGGTGAAAAAAAGTTGGTAAACGTTGAAATTTACGTGAGTCATGTTAAAAGAGCATTCTGGAAAACACGTAAAGGACCACCGCCCTGAGCAAGGTAGCGGTTACAGGACCGCCGCCCTACTTAGGGCGGCGGTCACGAGACTGCCGCCTAGGCAGGGTGGCGGTTTCGTAACTGAAGAGCAAAAGGCCAAGAAAAGAGGGAAAAGAGAAAAACAAAGCATGCGGGGGCTAAGTGGGGCATGCGGGATGTTAACGCACACTTGGGGAGCTTTTCCGGATCCCGAACACCTTGCGAGGAGACTTGTATCATCATTAGGGCACGTGTTACATTGTTCTAACGGTGCAATACCCTACAATTTTTGGTACGTCACAGTACTAAGACCATGCCAATAAATCCAAGTAGGGTCTCCATACTACATCCCCCACCTTTAGTCCAAGTCAACAAGTCTCTATAAAATGTTTTCCTCTTCCTTTTCCCCACATAGCGTCCATTGGATCTCCAACTTATAAATATAGGTAATCGATGACCAATAACCTATGATAACCCTAGTAGTCAAGTAATAGCTATATGATCCATATCCCACGCCCGTAGTAGAAAAATAGGATCTATACCATACCAATTTGGAATCCCTCCAAGCACTCAACTCTTTGAATGTCTCGTGCTAAGAAGGTGGCCCCCACTTAAAAAATAGTTTTATGTTCCATCATATCATGTATAAATCTTATCATCATCTATAGGAAATGACCACTCCTGAATTTGGAAAATCATAGCACATGATGGCCATCATCATCATGGTCATCCAAACACGACCCTGTCTCTCAATAAGGTATACACGGCTGTAATCAAAACCTTCGACTCATATCAGGATGTCCGCCACATCCTCTTCATATAATCTATCCATCATACCATCCCTATCTACTTCGGTGATAGTATATACCACTAATCCATGGATCGGTAGTCTCATGATGTGGTACACATGCTCCAAAGTGATGGTAATATCTCTAGTGGGTAACCAAAATGTATTGGTGAAAAATTTCTACCTCTAGCAGAAGTGCCAAAATCAAACTTGGCAATCTATGAATTTGTCTATAATGCTTCATGACACAAAAACCCACAACCTTCACATGTTCGCAATCATTGTTTGACATATCCTCTCTCACCTACTCTAGAATCAACGAATATGATCACTAATATTCAAATTCACCTCCACTTGTAAATAATAATGAAAACCATCAATTAGTATCATCAATAGATATAACAACAATGTGTAAAAAAACTAACATTCATATTTTACACCAACAACATCTAAAATATCAAACATTCATACTTCACAAAAAAATGTAAAAATGCACATGAATCACTAGGGATCCATTCCAAACACCTACAATTCTGCTATGAATCATGATGATTAAATCAATCACTAGTGATTTTGGTGAGGGCACCCGTATGCTCCTAACATAGTCCTCGATCCTAAAACTACCAAATAACACTAAAGAAAAGTTAAATTTTATCCTACCCGAGCTATTGGTGGTTTTTCGTTGCCTACAAAAAGACGCCATCACCTCAAATTACTCTAAATCACCTCAAAACAATTGATTTCACCCGCCAAAGTCATTTTCATGCCATGGTTAAAATAAACAATCAAAAGATTTAGGTAAATATAAAGCCCTATTTTTACCGATCGATCCAATCACCGACGCTTCTATCGCCAAATGCGAGAGATTACCCTAAACGCCGGTGATTCACCTGTTTTAGCAACCATTCTCATTTTCACCCCTAAGCACAATAAAAACACTCTTTTTCACAAGTTTTTTACTTTAAAAGGAATTAAATACTCAAGTAAACAAACAAACACCAACTCCTAGGACTCGTGATATGTCTATGGGATGTATGCCCTTTAGACCCCCATCACTTGACCTTCCCATCAAAATAAACCTACCTATGTGGATCACACGTCTATATGCATAAACCCCTTGGTTTCCTTGTCAAGTTGATCGCTTGGTAGAACACTTTCTTTGTAGCCCCTTGAGGCGGGAAACCTTTGAAAAACAAAACACATGCAAGCAACTGGTATTTCATGTAATGCGTTACATGCGAATCACCCATATAATCAAACAATCTTGATTATTTTTGTCTAACGCCTTGCTACGATGTCAGAGAAAAAAGGGGAAAATGTAGACAAGAAAAATCTGCACACCCCGTTCCCACACAAACAATCAAATAATATTCCACGTGTACCACTTTACGACTTAAGTCACTAGTTTGATTAATCAATATTAGCATCACATCATTACGATCTCCCCAAACCTAGATCACTACCCCTGTACCCCTTTAATTTATTAATTTACCTCACATTTCCCAAAGTCATTCTACCTTTCTCATAATTAATTAATTAGTTTTTGTTTTGGTTGGTTTCCTTTATGTTTTCTCTTCTATGTTGGTATTGCTTCTTTTTGACTCCATTGCCCATTGGCTAAGACACTGGTTTGATCTGATTACCTAGAATTCTCTAAGGTTCTTTATTTTGCCTCTTTCCTCTACCAAATCATCCCAGAAGGAGCAAGTTGTTTTCCTCTCAATTTTCCCCACCCTTTCAAATCTAATTTCGTGAAAATTAGAGCCCTGCCATAGAAGAAATTCGTGTTTTAAACTCCTCAGATGCTCGTTTTCATTTCCCATGACATTTTTAATCAAAATTTCCTCAGTCCACTGCCATTAAAATGTTTTACCTATTTTTAATGGATGGGAAATGATTTTAGTTCTCCCTTTATGTGTTTGGAATGTGTATGACCATGCATCTTTCATTTTTAACCTTTTGTAGAGAAAGTAATTCTTCATTAGGAGTGAAAATGGTGTTTCCCGCTTTTTCGGAACTTCCTACATTCTTTTCCCTATCAAATTATTTCTCGAAAGGTGAAGCTACATGTTTGTTTCCCAATGGATGCAATTGCACGGGTTCCTTTTTGAACTGATCACTTTTGGTAATTTTGGAAAAAAATGTCATATTTTCCCTGCATCCTAGTGGGTCCCTGATTGGTTGGAGAAGTTTTGGTGTAAGTTTGGGGCGATGGATCTATTTTATTCTCTAAGGAATTACGATGAAAGGGAAAAAAGTTCTAAAATGGCCCATGCCCCTACTCATGTGAAGGGATAAATTCCGAGTTGAAGCCTGCAGTCAATCAGAAACAGACACGTGTTCATGTTGAAAATTCAATGGCAGAAGAATGGAATTTTGGGGGAAAGGTTGGAATCTTCCCCCTTTTCAAAATAGATAAAAAGTGAAGCACATCCTTGTAACCAATCAGGTGATGCCATGTGTTAAAGAATGAAATAAGGACACATGGCCATTTTTCAATTCTTATGCGCTTTGGCAGACCGGCGGGGGACTTTAGGAATTTTAGCCTTATTTCCACAAAGGAGAAAATTTCTAAAAGGCCTACGACTACACTCAAGCAAAGGGAATATTTTTAAGTTTAGGCCCATAGTCAATTAGAAAGGGACACGTGGCCTACGTTGAAAATTCAATGGTGGAGGCATGGAATTTCGGGGGAAAGGTTGGAATTTTTCCCATTTTAAAAAGTGGATAAAATACAAAACTGAAGTACATTCCCACAACTTGATCACGTGATTCCACGTGTTGAATAATGAAATCGAGAATAGCGGGCATGTGGAGGAAACTAAGAATTTGAGTCTATTTCGCCAAAGGGTTAAAATGTTGCAAATTGAGCCGCGACCCTTTTCCAATCATGGTGTGCCACGTGTTCACATTGAAAAGTCAAAGCGGGTTGGCAGAGGTTTTTGAGAATTTGATCTTTTTGTTAAAAAGAGTTTAAATGGAAGATTTGAACCACATTTCCTTAGCCACTCAGATGGCACCATGTGTCTAGCCTTTGGCGGAGCTATGGAGGGGCGGAGCAAAATGAGAAATTGTGCTTTTTCTCCCAAATGTCAGGAAATGTAGATTTCTCCCCCAAGGCTATCGTTGCTTGGATCTTTCCACGTGTAGGGTCCAAATTTGAAGGTAAAAGGGGGAAAGATAGCCAAATGCACTCATCTAGTTTTTAACGCCATTAATGAACCAGAGCTCTACAAAATGCAAAAATGGATCATTCTTCTTTCTTTTCTCTCTGATTCCTTGTCATTTCTTCATGAGATGTGTTTTGGATTGGTTTTGGAGCCAAATTGATAAGTTTAAAGGGATGTAAAGTTTTATTATCAAAAATGGAGTTTATCGGGCATACACAATAAAAAGGGTGAAAATTTACCAGTATGCACTTGAGTGCTATGAAAGTGGTTAAAAGGTGGAAATGGTAGGACCACATGAAGAAGAAAATCATGAGATGCACCCTGCTAAAGTAATCATGCTCAAACCGATGAAATATTCACCTTTCGGAACCTCTAGTTTTCGTGAGTGCGTTTGTTCAATCTCACTTTCCAAAAGTGGATCTACAACAAACATTATTCCTTTTGGATATTCTTTTCTTGGGGACCAAGTATGGATGTACACGGATTGTTATAAGAACACGATTTTGGCCATGGAAAAGGGATTCTAGTTTTTTGGGAATGTTCTAAATTTTGAAGTAATTCAATACAGAAGCTTTATTTCTCATTTCCTCTGTAATATCTCTCTCTCTGTCTCTTTGATCGATTCAATGGATCATTTGTCTTTGCATTCAAAATAAAGCGTGTTCTAGTTTGTGTAATCCTTAGAACGTTGTGTCTACAGATTTGCATCGGTGGTGAAATAATTGATCCTTTTCTATATTTTCTTGGTTCAATGTTAGTAAGGAGGTACTATGCTATCTATATTTCCCAAAAGAATTGTTTTTTTCTTCCTTCTCCCATCTCTTTATTCTTCCATTCCTTCTTATTGATAATGTTTTGAGTATGAACAAAAACCAAGATACCGGGATCCAAACATTGATAGTTGTAGATTTGTACATTTGTTTTTCCAGCTTTTAATAATGGAACCTCTCCCATTAAAGAGGAGGGAATTGTTGTCCCCTGGATGTGGTTTCAACCCATGTTCCATTTTTAAACCCAACAATTTATATCGACTCTATTGGGGAATTCATTGCAAATGGATTCTAGTTTTTGAATAACAATTTCTTGATTATCTTTGATCTAGTGACTCAAAGATAAACTCGGGGTAGAAGAAACCTTGGGGAAGAAGACCCTCATTTCCAACTTCTCTATCATAAAGTTTTCTCTCTCCCTTCATCACGAAAAAGAAGAGGAAAAATATCTACAAGCACTCCTCCGGCTAGAGACCAAACTTGGGAGTGACATCCCTCAAGATCAAATCAGTCCTAATTTGCATGCTTTGATTCTCGCTGGTATTTTAGTTCCTCTCTAAACAATATTTCCAAGGATGGAAGATCCTCTACCTTGGGGCTAAAGGGTTGGGCCTCTCACTCTTCTCTCTGTTAGGAATATCTATGTTGTAGTGTGAACATAGAATATTATGTGAGTGATTATATTATCTAGGATAATATAGTATGTGTTGCGATAATTAATTACATTATTGTAAATGTAATTATGAGTGGGTGAGTAAAAATTGTTGTGAGTTGTTGACTAAACAACTAATTAACAATATTAGTTTTGTGAGAAAACAAAATCTCACGTAAAATAACATGGAGTTGTTTTAGGAGTTGTGTGTGGAGATATTTATGGAGATTATCTCTCCTTAAATATAGGAACTACCTCTCCTATATATATGGGTGTAATAATTCCTTTGTAAAAGAAAGAAAGAAAGTAATATTTAAAATTTAATTTATGTAATTCTGATATAGTATTTTCATCCCCACCATTGCATTAATTTCCTAGAGGTAATAGAAAGAATTTCCCTAAATTCAGAGGTGATGGAAAGGTTCATACGAGATGAGCATATTGTGGCCTTCATTGTTGCTTGTGGTGTTCTCGGAGTTGAACATGAGGATATCTCTATTATACTTTTTATGGAGACATTGCAAGACAATGCTGCCGATAAGTTCTATCATCTCCTGTTGGATCCATCACAAATTGGAACACCTCACTGACCTAGTTTGAGTAGTGTTTAAAACTAGTTGAGGATGTACATGCCTTCTTGGCCCAGATTTCTCAAATCAAGAAAGAGTCACACGATCCCATGAGGGAATTTGTGGCCAAATTCAACAAACTACTTAACAAGATCCCACAAGACACATGTCTTATGGATCAGATTCAAAAATGTTTCTTCCTGAATGAACAATTTCTGAAGTGAGATATGCACTTAGAAGAGCTAATCTTGCCACTTTGGATACCGATCAAATATATGTTGTCAGTGTTGAAGATGATCTGATAAAGTGTGGCAAGATATGGAGAGAATCATCCAAATCCAAAGCATCTCCTTCTTCCACATCTTCTCCTAGAGCTAATGTAGATCGGTTGGTACATAAACTTGCTAATGACCTTATTAATCTAAAGCAACAGATTAGCCAAACATGCTCCTTATTATGATGTTCTTAGGAAGAACTTTCAGCCTAGGAATCGAGTTTTCCTATCCTCGAATAGATTGGAAATTGAAGACCCACATGTTAAAGTTCCAGTCAATGCAACATGTGAAGTGTTGGAGCGATGATGAGGAGGAGGATGAAATATGTGAAGAGAAATCTCATGAATAATTATAATAGTTAAGTGGATCTCATGTCCATTTTCTCACCATTGAAGGTATAGATGAAGAGGATGATTATGAAGAAAGAGTTGCAGAGATGAATAGTGAATCATATCTTTTGTCATGACTCGTAAGCAAGAAAAAAAAAGAAGGAGAAAGTGGTGCAGCCTGCTAAAATATCTAAGGAACCTCCTAAAGCCATTCCAGTGATTGCAAGGAGAGGATCTCCTATTCAAACTTCTTCCACACCAATGGTAGGTTCTGTTGCTCCTTCCTCCTGTCATTTCTGCTCCTAAAACTTCTTACCCTTCAAATGATAGATTTAATAAGTCAAAAGTTTCATCTACTCCTATCAATGATTCCCCATCTACCTCTGGTTCTTTTGATATTATTGGCCATCTCAAGAAAACTTAGATCTAGATCTAAGAATCCGAATTCTTCAAAATCCATCCCAAGGCCTTTACTAAGATGGTAGACTTTGTAAACTCCAAATCCAAGCCTTCATCTCCTATTTCTCAAGGTCTCTTGCCCACTCCTTCTCCTTCATCTCAACCAAGCCTTGTGGCAGCAGTCACTTCATCGATGAGAAGATCAAACCATTTTATATCACTCTCCTCATAGCTGACCACAAACTCAAAGAATTGTTTTATTGATTCTAGTGCTTCGGATAATGTGATTCCTGCGAAGGTAGCTCATGCCCTAGGCTTTACCCTAACCCACACTTTTGGTTCATGTTACTCAATGGAAAGTAGAGAAGTGCCATTGGTTGGAAGGATCAAGGATGCATAAGTAGCCTTTGCTACTTTTCCAGAGAAGAGAGTTTTAGCCACCATTTTGGTAGCTGATATTCCCCCTTCCTACAACATGCTAAGTAGAAATGTTTGAAAATATGTTGGAGGAGAAATAATTATGGATTGGTCACATGATCTTATTCTAGTGAATGGGAAAATGAAGAAGCTACTTCCTGAGAAACAAACTGAATATATCGTGTAAAAAATAGATGACCCAAAGGCACAAATACTTTATGAGGACATTGGTCATGGTAACTACAAGGTCATGTAACAAGATGAGGCTAGCCATCCTAATGATGTTTGGATCTTGAAATTTGATGGGAGCTTAGCTGGTTCGGAGTGGTGTGGTGGTTATTTATCCTAAAGGGAAAATTCATCCTTTCTCTTTCAAGATCCACATCAAAAACACAAATAATACAGCTGAGTATGAGGTTCTCATCCCAGTTTAAGCATGGAAAAATATATGGGGATCTCCTTGCTCATGGAGATGTACAACCGATTGTAAAACATGTCGAGAGATATCTTTCAATGAAGAATAGAAGGTTAAAACATTACAAGAATCTAGTTTGAGATTTTATTGAGTTCCTTGATGCCTTTTCCATTGAAGCCATGCCAAGGGAAAGAAACACCAGGGCTGATTCCTTGGATATCTTGGGGTCTCTACTAAGCCCTCATCTAGATTTCTCGTAAGATAAATTCACCATTGAGTTGGTTTATAGACATAGTGTGCCTGAAAATACAAACAATTGGAAGGTCTTTCATGATGATCAACACTTTCATTCCTTCCTTGAACTCGAGAGATAATTTTGACCAGCCGTACTTTTAAGGAAGTGGATATCTTCCTAGTGAGTATGTGCCCCCAAATGAAGAAGAAAACAAAGAAGAAATGGATCACAATGGCTGCATAAAACTAAAAGGTAATAAGATACCTAAAGGGCTGGTAAGTTTGGAAGAGTTATTTGATAAACATGATAGGTACATCAAGTCCAAAACTTTCAAAGGAGATCGGTAGTACATTTCTTTGTGAAAATATAAACATTGGGAGTCTTAATGAACCCATCTTTGGTAAACACTGGAAATTTTTGCACACAAGAGAGGGAGAAAGTAGCGACTATGTTGAAAAGGTATGTTGATGTTCTTGCCTATTCTTATGATGATCTCAAGGCTTTTAAGACAAAAGAGATGCAACATTTCATTCCTCTAAAACCTAGGATCAAGCCCTTCTAGAAAAAGTAGAGGCAACATAACCCTAAAATTGCTGATATAATCTTTTAAGAGATCTAAAAGTTATTTAAGGCTAAGATCATTTTTCCCATTCACCATTCAACGTGGATTGCTAATATTGTGCCTTTTAGGAAGAAGAATGGCGTGATCTTGATTTGTGTTTATTTTAGGAATTTGAATCAAGACTCTTTGAAGGATAATTACCCTCTCCCCGTAATGGATCAAGTGTTGCAGGTTGTTACAGGTTCAAAAATGTTTTCCATTTTTTTTGGGTTCTCAGGATATAATCAAGTAGAAGTCAGCATTACAGATCATCATAAGACTGCCTTTACCACTCCTTTGGGCAAATTTACTTACAAGAGAATGCCTTTTGGCCTCATAAATGTTGGTGCCACCTTTCAGAGGGAAATAGACCTGGCCTTTGGCAGTCTCAAGGGAAAATGCATAGTTGTATACCTCAATGATCTGACTGTGTTTTTAAAAACCAGAGCTGATCATTTCAAACACCTTGTAACTTTCCTCCAAAAGTTTAGAGAGCATGAAATATCCTTGAATCCCAAGAAATCTGTCTTTTGTGTCACTGATGGAAAATTATTGGGAAACATTGTCTGTGAGGAGGGAATTAAGATTGATCCAGAAAGAGTCCAGGTAATTCAATGAGATCCCTCTCCCCACAAGCAAAGAAGGGTGTGCACTCTTTCTTTGGGAAGATCAACTTCTTAAGAAGATTTATACCTGATTTTGCTGAACTTACTTTGAACATAGCCCACATGATGAAAGGGAAGTAGAATTTTGGTTGGTACTTTGAAGGAAAGGTTTCATTTGAACACATCAAGAGAGATATAGCAAAGACTCCAATCTTGGCATGCCCCGATTAGATAAAAGACTTAATTATCTATTGTTATGCTATTGAAAGTACTCTAGTTGTTGTGTTAACCTGGATAATGCTAAAGGTCATGCACTCCCCATAGCATTCACGAGTTATATTTTGAAATCACATGAGATGAATTACACCATGATGGAGAAACATGCTTTTGTAGTGGTCAAATCTGTGAAACAGTTTCATTTTTACATCCTCAACTTTCATTCTATTGTGCTTGTGTCTGATACAACTATTAAATCCATTCTTACACAAAAAGAATTTGGAATGAAGAGAGGAAATTGGGTAGCTGAAGTTCAAGAGTATGATCTTGACATCAAATCAATGAATTTGGTTTGAGGAAAGGGATAATTTGAACTCATTCTTTGAAGGAGCTGATGCCAAATTGTCCAAAGAGGAAGGTTATATCCCTATTGTTGTTTTCCTTAGCTCAACCAATGAATGGTATGTTATCATTGAAAAATTTCCTACTTATGGATAATGTCCATCCCATTTGAGTGCCAAGGATAAGAGAGCCATCAAATTAAGGTCTGCGTAATATTTGTTATGGGAAAATGCATTGTTCAAACGAGAAATAGATGGAAGGTTTTTGAAATGTGTTGACAAAGAGCAACAAAAGAAATTGTTCTCATCCTTTCATGACCAGGCCTATGGAGGTCATTTCTCTTCTGTTGTCACAACCCACAAAATCCTCTGTGCTAGATATTATTGGCCTACTTTGTTCAAAGATGCATCAAATTGGGTAGGCAAGTGTGAAGCATGTCAAACATTTGTTGGAAGACCCAAATTGGCTTCTTTACCTCTCAAACCAGTGGTGATTGAGGAACCTTTTCAACAATGGGGTTTAGACTTCATTGGGACACTCAATCCACCTTTAAGTACAAGGCATACTCATGTTTTGAATGCCAATGATTATTTCACCAAGTGGGTGGAAGCCATTCTAGTTAAAATTACTACTTTGAAGTAGTATGCAACTTCATTAAGGAGCACATCTTAATAAGTTTTGGGATACCAAACAAGATAGTCACTAAAAATGCTTCCAATTTTTCTTCTCGTTGAGATGATGCATTTATGCTATGGCTATGACATTTCCATTGACCACTCTTCCTATTACTATCCCCAAGGAATGGGCAAGAAGAATCAACTAAAAAGAACTTGGTCACCATTTTTGGAATCTTTTAATGACTCTCAGAGGAATTGGCATAAGAAAATATAAGATGCTTTATGGGTAGATAATATTACACCTAAGAGAGCCATTGGAATGTCTCCCTTCCAAGTGGTATATGGAGTTGAAGCTCATTGCCGGTGACATTGGAACTACCAACCTTACATTTGATGAAGGCCATTGAAGATGCCAGCTTGACCAATTCACTGGACAAAAAAATTATGTACCTCTAGAAGTTGAATGCAGACAGATTGCAAATGGTTGACAAAATATCAGCTCATCAACTCAAGGTAAAATCTCTATTTGACAAAAAGGCTAAACCCAGAACTTTTCAAGTGGGAGACAATGTTCTTCTTTGGGACAAAAGGCATGAACCTCAAGGCAGCCATGGTAAATTTGATTCCCTTTGGCTTGGTCCTTTTAAAATTAGACATTTTTCTAGTGAGAACTCTTTTTACCTGGATTACATGGATGGTTCTCCTCTCCCACTTCCTTATAGTGGGAAATTTTTGAAGTTGTTCAAAACCTAGGAGTTTTGGTGGTCCCTTTATACATTTTGTATAGCGTTTTTCTTTCCTTGTTTTTGTTTTGGTTGGTTTCCTTTCTACATTCTCTTTTGTGTTGGTATTGCTTCTTTTTGACTCTTTGCCCATTGGCTAAGACACTGATTTGATATGATTACCTGAATTCTCTAAGGTTCTTGATTTTTCCTCTTTCCTCTGCCAAATCATCCCCGGAAGAAGGAGTCAGCTGCTTTCCTCTCAATTTTCCCCACCCTTTCGAATCTAATTTTGTTAAAATTGGATCCCTTTTATAAAATAAATTTGTTTTTTAAATTCCTCAGATGCTCATTTTCATTTCCCATGACATTTTTAATAAAAATTTCCTCATCCCACTACCGTTAAATTTTTTTACATATTTTTAATGGATGGGAAATGATTTTAGTTCTCCGTTATGCATTTGGAATGCATGGGACGTTGACTCTTTCATTTTTAACCTTTTGTAAAGAAAGTAATTCTTCATCGGGAGCGAAAATGGTGTTTTCTTGTTTCCCGCAACTTCCTAAGCTCTTTTCCCCGTCAAATTCTTTCTTAGAAAGGTGAATCTACGTGTTTTTTTCTCGTTGGATGTGGCCGGATCGGTTCCTTTTTCAACTTATCACTTTTGGTGATTTTGGAAAAAAATGTCAGTTTTACCTTGCACCCTCGTGGGTCCCTAATTGGCTGGAGCATTTTTACAGAAGTTCGGGGTGATGGATCCATTTTATTCTCTAAGGCATTATAATGAAAGGGAAAAAAGTTTTAAAATGGCCCACTGACCCCGCTCATACGAAGGGATAAATTTCGAGTTGAAGCCCGCAGTCAATCAGAAAGGGACACGTGTTCACGTTGAAAAGTCAACGGTGGAAACATGGACTTTCGGAGGAAAGGTTGGAATCTTCCCCTTTTCAAAAGCAGATAAAAATCAAAGCACATCCTCATAACCAATCAGGTGATGCCATGTGTTGAAGAATGAAATAATGACATGTGGCTGTTTTTTTAGTTCATATGTGATTTGGCAGAGCCAATGGGGACTTTAGGAATTTTAGCCTTGTTTCCACAAAGGATGAAAATTTCTAAAAAGGCCCGTGGTACCACTCATGCGAAGGGAATAATTTCTAATTTGAGGCCCACAGTCAATCAGAAAGGGACATGTGGCCTATGTTGAAAAGTCAATGGTAGAGGCATGGACTTTCAGGGGAAAGGTTGGAATTTTTCCCCTTTTAAAAAGTGGATAAAATATAAAACTGAAGCACATTCCCACAACCGGTCACCTGATGCCACATGTTGAAGAATGAATTCAGAACAACGGGCCTATGGAGGAAACTAAGAATTTGAGTCTTTTTCGCTAAAGGGTTAAAATGTTGCAAATTGAGCCGCGACCCCTTTTCCAATAATGGATTGCAATGTGTTCACGTTGAAAAGTCATAGCGGGCTGGTAGATGTTTTTGATAAATTAAGATTTTTGTTAAAAAGAGTTTAAATGGAAGATTTGAACTACATTTCCTTAGTCACTTAGATGGCACCACGTGTACGGCCTTTGGAAGAGAGTGGAGTGGCAGAGAAAAATGAGAAATCAAAATTTTTCTCCCAAATGTCAGGAAATGTAGATTTATCCCCTAGGGTCGTCGTTGCTTGGATCTTGCCACGTGTAGGGTCCAAATTTTAAGGTAAAAGGGGGAAAGATAGCCAAATGCACTCATCTAGTTTTTAACGCCATTAATGAACCAAAGATCTGCAAAACACAAAAATGGATCATTCTTCTTTCTTTTCTCTCTGATTCCTTGTCGTTTCTTTAGGAGATGTGTTTTGGGTCTAAATTGATAATTTTAAAGAGATGTAAAGTTTGATTATCGAAAACAATTTTATCGTGCATAGTCAATAAAAAGGGGAAAACTTACTAGTATGCACTTGAGTGCTATGAAAGTGGTTAAAAGGTGGAAATGGCAGGACCACATGAAGAAGAAAATCATGAGATGCCCCCTACTAAAGTAATCATGCTCGAACTAATGAAATATTCACCTTTTTGAACCTCTGGTTTTCATGAGTATGTTTGTTTCATGTCACTTTCCAAAAGTGGATCTGCAACAAACATTATTCCTTTTGGATATTCTTTTATTTGGGACCAAGTATGGATGTACACTGATTGTTATAAGAACACGGTTTTGGACAAGGAAAAGGGATTCTGGTTTTCTAGGAATGTTGTAAATTTGGAAGTAATTCAATACAAAATATTTCTTCCTCATTTCCTCTATTATATATATCTCTCTTTCTCGATTCAATGGATTATTTGTCTTTTCATTCAAAAGAAACTATATGTTCTATTCTGTGTAATATTTAGAACTTTGTGTCAGTAGATTTACATCGGTGGTGATGTAATTGATCATTTTATATATTTTATTGGTTCAATGTGAGTAGGGAGGTACTCTGCTATCTATATTTCCCAAAAGCATTTATGTTTTTTTCCTTCTCCCATCTCTTTATTCTTCCGTTCCTTCTGATTGATAATATTTTGAGTATGAAAAAAACCAAGATACCAGGATCCAAACATTGATAGTTGTAGATTTGTACATTTGTTTTTCAAGATTTCAATAAGGGAACCTATCCCATTAAAGAGGAGGGACTTGTTGTTCACTGAATGTGCTTTCAAACCATGTTCCATTCTGAAACCCAATATTTTTGGGTGACTCTACTGGGAATTCATTGCAAATGGATTTCAGTTTTTTGGATAACAACTTCTTGATTATATTTGATCTGGCGACTCCAAGATACACTCAAGGTAGAAGAACCCTTACGGAAGAAGACCCTCATTTCCAACTTCTGGATCATCAAGGTTTCTCTCTCCCTTCATCAAGAAAAATAAGAGGAACAAGATCTGCAAGCACTCCTCTTGCTAGAGACAACTTCTGGGAGTGACATCCTCAAGATCAAATCAGTCCTAATTTGCATGCTTTTATTCTTGTAGGCATTTCATTTCTTGTCCAAACAATATTTCCAAGGATGGTGTCTACTCGATTTAGGGCTAAAGGGTTGGGCCTCTTGCTCTTGCCCAGCCATTGCATGAATTGCCTAGAGGCAATAGAAAGAATTTCCCTAAATTCAGAGGTGATGGGAAGGTTCATCCAGATGAGCATATTGTGGCCTTCATTATTGCTTGTGGTGTTCTTGGAGTTGAAAATGAGGATATATCTGTTATACTTTTTGTGGAGACATTACAAGATAATGTTGTTGATTGGTTCTATCATCTCCCTGCTGGATCTATCACTAATTAGAACACCATGGCGACCCAATTTGAGCAGCATTTCAAAATTTCTAAGGATGTACATGCCCTCTTGGTCCAAATTTATTGAATCAAGAAAGAGTCACATGAGCCCATGAGGGAATTTTTGGCCAAATTCAATAGGTTGGTTAACAAGATCCCACAAAACACATGCCATGTGGATTAACTTCAGAAATGTTTCTTCCTCAATGCCCAACTTCCTAAAGTGAGCTATGAACTTAGAAGAGATAATCTTGCCACTTTATATGTTAATCAAAGATATGTTGTCAGTGTTGAAGATGATCTGATCATGTCTGGAAAGCTATGGAGAGAATCATCCAAATCCAAAGTATCTCCTTCTTCCACATCTTCTCCTAGAGCTAATGTAGATAAGTTGGTACAGAAACTTGATAATGACCTTATTGCACTCAAGAATCAATTAGCCCAACACGATCCTTATCAGGATGTTCCTAGGAAGAACTTTTAGCCCAGGAATTAGTTGCCCTCTCCTCAGACCAAATTGGCAATTGAAGGCCCACCTATTAAAGTTATAGTAAATGCAACATGTGAAGTGCTAGAGCTTGATGATGAGGAGGATGAAATCATGAAGAACATGAAGAGAAAGATGATGAAGAATTAGAAGATTTAAGTGGATCTCATGTCCATATTCTCACCACTCGAAGGTATAGATGAAGAGGATTATTATGAAGAAAGAGTTGTAGAGATGAAAAATGAATCATAAAATAAGGAGAAAGTGGTGCAGCTTGCTAAAATATCTAAGGATCCTCCTATAGCCATTCTAGTGATTACAAGGAGAGGAGCTCCTATACCAACTTCTTCCACACCCAAGGTAGGTTCTTCTATTCCTTCCTCCTATGTTTCTTCTCCTAAATTTTTTTCCTTCAAATGATAGAGTTGATAAGTCAAAATTTTCATCTACTCCTATCAATGATGCTCCATACACCTCTGGTTCTTTTGACATTATTGACCATCTCAAGAAAACTAAGATCCAGATCTCAGAAGTTGAATTCTACGAAACCCATCCCAAGGCCTTTGCTAAGATGGTAGAATTTATAAACTTCAAATCCAAGCCTTCATCTCTTAGTTCTAAAGGTATCTTGCCCACTCCTTCTCCTTTATCTCAACCAAGCCTTGTGGAAGTAGTCACTTAATCTGATGAGAAGATCAAACCATTTTATGTCACTCTCCTCATATTTGGCCACAAACTCAACAATTATGTTATTGATTCTGGTGCTTCAGATAATGTGATGCCTTCTAAGGTAGCTCATGCCCTAGGCTTAACCCTAACCCACACTTTTGGTTCATATTACTCAATGGAAAGTAGAGAAGTGCTATTGGTTGGAAGGATCAAGGATGCAAGAGTAGCCTTTGCTACTTTTCCAGAGAAGAGAGTTTTAGCTGCCATTTTTGTAGCTGATATTCCCCCTTCCTACAACATGCTGCTGAGTAGAAATTTTTGCAAAGATGTTGGAGGAGAAATCATGATGGATTGGTCACATGCTCTTATTCTAGTGAATGGGAAAATGAAGAAGCTACTGCCTGAGAAACAAACTGAATATATCATGCAAAAAATAAATGACCCAAAGGCACAAATACTTTATGAGGACATTGGTCATGGTAACTACATGATCATGTCACAAGATGAGGCTAACCATCCTAAGGAAGTACTTATTGATCCTAATGATGTTTGGATCTTGGAATTTGATGGGAGTTGCTCCTTAGCTAGTTCTAGAGCTGGTGTGGTGCCTATTTCTTCTAAAGAGAAAATTCACCCTTTCTCTTTAAAGCTCCAATTCGAAAAAAAAAAACAATACAACTAAGTATGAGGCCTCATCCTCAGTTTAAGCATGGTAAAATATATGGGGATAAATAATCTCCATGCTCATGGATATGTAGAGATGATTGTAAAATAGGTCGAGATCTGTTTCAAGTGAAGAATAGAAGGTTGAAACATTACATGAATCTGGTCCTGGGGTTCTATGAAATCCTTGATGCCTTTTCCATTGATGTCATACCAAGGGAAAGAAACACCAGGAATAATTCCTTTCCTATCTTGGGGTCTCTATGATCCCTCATCCAGATTTCTTCCAAGATAAATTCACCATTGAGATGATTTATAGACCTAGTGTGCCTAACAATACAAACAATTAGCAGGTCTTTAATGATGATCAACACTTTCTTTCCTTCCTTGAACTCAAAGATAATTTTGACCATTCATACTTTTAAGGAAGTGGATATCTTCCTAGAGAGTATGTGCCCCAAAATGAAGAAGAAAACAAAGAAGAAATGGATCATAATGGCTGCATAAAACTAGAAGGTAATAAGATACCTAAAGGGTTGGTAAGTTTATCAAGTAGAAGTCGGTGTTGTAGATCATCATAAGACTACCTTTACCACTCCTTGGGGCACCTTTACTTACAAGAGAATGCCTTTTGGCCTCATCATTTTGGTGCCACCTTTCGAGGAGGGCAATAGACCTAGCCTTTGGCGATCTTATGGGAAAATGCATAGTTGTATACCCCAATGATCCGATTGTGTTTTTAAAAACTAGAGCTGATCATTTCGAACACCTTGAAACTTTCCTCCAAAAGTTTAGAGAGCATGAAATCTCCTTGAATCCCAAGAAACCTGTCTTTTGTGTCACCAATGGAAAATTATTGGGAAACATTGTGTCTGCAAGGAGGGAATCAAGATTGATCCGAGAAAGAGTCCAGTAATTCAATAGATCCCTCTCCCACAAGCAAGAAGGGTGTGCACTCTTTCATTGGGAAGTTAAACTTCTTAAGAAGATTCATACCTGATTTTTATGAAATTACTTTGAACATAGCCCACATGATGAAAGGGAAGCATAATTTTTGTTGGTCCTCTCAAGGAAAGGTTTCATTTGAAGACATCAAGAGAGCTATAGTAAAACTCCAATCTTGGCATGCCCTAATTAGATAAAGACTTCCTAATCTATGACTATGCTACTGAAAGTAATCTAGCTACTAAGTTAACCCAAGAGAATCTTTGAAGGTCATGAACTCATAGAATTCATGAGTTATATTTTGAAATCTCATTAGCTGAAGTACATCATGATGGAGAAACATGTTTTTGCAATGGTCAAATCTGTGAAGCGGTTTTATCTATTTCTAATGGATGGGAAATGCTTTTAGTTCTCCCTTTATGCGTTTGGAATACATGGAACCTTTAATCTTTCATTTTTAACCATTTATAGAGAAATAAATTCTTTATTGGTAGCGAAAATGGCATTTTCTTGTTTCTGCAACTTCCTACGTACTTTCCTGTCAAATTCTTTCTCGGAAAGGTGAAGCTACGTGTTTGTTTCTCAATGGATGTGGCCGCACGGGTTTCTTTTTGAACTTATCACCTTTGGTAATTTTGGAAAAAAATTCATATTTTCCCCACATCCCCATGGGTCCCTGATTGGATGGAGAATTTTTGGCATAAGTTTGGAGCGATGGATCCATTTTATTCTATAAGGAATTACAGTGAAAGGGTGAAAAGTTCTAAAATAGCCCGTGCCCCCGCTCATGTGAAGGGATAAATTCCAAGTTGATGCCCGTAGTCAATCGAAAGGGACACGTGTTCACATTGAAAATTCAATAGCGGAGGCATGGAATTTTAGGGGAAAGGTTGGAATATTTCCCCT
Organism: Taxus wallichiana var. yunnanensis; assembly: GCA_018340775.1. NCBI lineage: Eukaryota > Viridiplantae > Streptophyta > Pinopsida > Cupressales > Taxaceae > Taxus > Taxus wallichiana. Next base: position 46,938,672 of record CM031243.1, on the reverse strand, counting down.
TTTCAAAACAGATAAAAAGTGAAGCACATCCCCGTAACCAATCAGGTGATGCCATGTGTTGAAGAATGAAATAAGGACACATGGCCGTTTTTCATTTCTTATGCACTTTGGCGGAGCAGTGGGGGCCTTTAGGAATTTTAGCCTTGTTTCCACAAAGGGTGAAAATTTCTAAAAAGGCTCGCGGCCACACTCATGCATAGGGAATAATTTCTAAGTTGAGGCTCGTAGTCAATCGAAAGGGACACGTGGCCTACTTTGAAAAGTCAATGGCGAGATGCATGGAATTTCGGGGAAAGGTTGGAATTTTTCCCCTTTTCAAAAGTGGATAAAATATAAAACTGAAGCACATTCTCACAACCAATCATGTGATGCCACGTGTTGAAGAATGAAATCGAACAACAGCTTGCAAAGAAAAACTAAGAATTTGAGTCTTTTTGCCAAAGGGTTAAAATATTACAAATCATACTTGTTGTGACCCCTTTTCCAATCATGGTGTGCCATGTGTTCACATTGAAAAGTTAAAGTGGGCTGGTGGAGGTTTTTGATAATTTGTGATTTTTGTTAAAAAGAGTGTAAATGGAAGATTTGAACTGCCTTTCCTCAGCCACTTATATGGCACCACGTTTCCGGCCTTTGGTAGAGTGTGGAGAGGCAGAGAAAAATGAGAAATCGCTAGGGTCTTGCCACCTATAGGGTCCAAATTTTAAGGTAAAAGGGGAAAGATAAAAAAATGCACTCATCGGTTTTTAATGCCATTAACAAACCGAGCTCTACAAAACAAAAAAATGGATCATTCTTCTTTCTTTTCTCTTTGATTCCATTTCGTTTCTTCATGAGATGTGTTTTGGATTGGTTTTGGGGCCAAATTGATAAGTTTAAAGAGATGTAAATTTTGATTATAAAAAATAGAGTTTATCGGGCATACTCGATAAAAAGGGGGAAAACTTACCAGTATGCACTTGAGTGTTATGAAAGTTGATAAAAGGTGGAAATGGTAAGACCACATGAAGAATAAAATCATGAGATGCCCCATGCTAAAGTAATTATGCTCGAACCGACAAAATGTTTGCCTTTATGAACCTCCTATTTTCATGAGTGCGTTTGTTTCATGCCACTTTGTAAATGAAGATTTGTAACAAACATTATTCCTTTTGGACGTTCTTTTCTTAGGGACCAAGTATGGATGTACACAGATTGTTATAAGAACATGGTTTTGGCCATGGAAAAGGGATTCTAGTTTTTGGGAATGTTGTAAATTTTGAAGTAATTCAATATAGAAGCTTTATTTCTTATTTCCTTATATATATATATATATATATATATCTTTTCTCGATTCAATGGATCATTTGTCTTTTCATTGAAAATAAACTTTGTGTTTTGGTCCTGTGTAATCTTTAGAACTTTATGTCTACAGATTTACATCGGTGGTGAAGTAATTGATCCTTTTCTATATTTTCTTGGTTCATTATGAGTAGGAGGTACTCTACTATCTATATTTCCCAAAAGATTTTTTTTTCTTCCTTCTCCCATATCTTTATTCTTGCATTCCTTATGATTGATAATATTTTGAGTATGAAAACAAACTACGATACCAGGATCCAAACATTGATAGATGTAGATTTGTATATCTGTTTTTCCAGATTTCAATAAGGGAACCTCTCCCATTAAAGAGGAGGGACTTTTTATCCCCTAGATGTGGTTTCAACCCATGTTCCATTCTCGAAACCCAAATTTTTTTGGTGAATCTGCTAGGGAATTCATTGCAATTGGATTCTATTTTTGAATAACAAATTCTTGATCATCTTTGATCTGGCGACTCCAAGATACACTCGAGGTAGAATAACCCTTGTGGAAGAAGACCCTGATTTCCAACTTCACGGATCATCAAGGTTTCTCTCTCCCTTCATCAAGAAAAAAAAGAGGAACAAGATCTGCAAACACTCCTCTTGCTAGAGACAAAATTTCTGGGAGTGACATCCCTAAGGATCAAATCAGTCCTAATTTGCATGCTTTGATTCTCGCGGTTGTTTTAGTTCCTCTAAAAACAATATTTCTAAGGATGGCATCTCCTCTGCCTTGGGGCTAAAGGGTTAGGCCTCTTTCTCTTCCCCATCCATTGCATGAATTTCCTAGAGGCAATAGAAAGAATTTCCATAAATTCAGAGGTGATGGGAAGGTTCATCCAGATGAGCATATTATGGCCTTCATTGTTTCTTGTGGTGTTCTCAGAGTTGAACATGAGGATATCTCTATTATAATTTTTGTGGAGACATTGCAAGATAATCTTTGTTGATTGGTTCTATCATCTCCCTACTAGATCCATCACCAATTGGAACACCATGACGAGCCAGTTTGAGCAGCCTTTCAAACCTGTTGAGGATTTACATGCCCTCTTGGCCCAAATTTCTCAAATCAAGAAAGATTAACATGAGCCCATGAGGGAATTTGTGGCCAAATTCAACATGTTGGTTAACAAGATCCCACAAAACACATGGCATGTGGATCAGATTCAGAAATGTTTCTTCCTCAATGCGCAATTGTCTAAAGTGAGCTATGCTCTTAGAAGAGATAATATTGTCACTTTAGATGCCGATCAAAGATATGATGTCGGTGTTGAAGATGATCGATAAAGTGTGGCAAGCTATGGAGAGAATAATCCAAATCTAAAGCATCTCCTTCTTTCACATCTTCTCCTGGAGCTAAAGCGAGATCAATTGAGTACGAAACTTGTTGATGACCTTATTGCTCTCAAGAAGTAGTTAGCCCAACATGCTCCTTATCAAGATGTTCCTAGGAAGAAATTTCAGCATAGGAATTTGTTGGAACATAATGATTAAGTGGTCAGCCAACCCTTAATTTATATGGGTCCATCACTAATATATATGTTAATATTTAATAATATTTATATTTATATTTCTATTATTAAGTATGCTAACCTAGGTATATACTTTAGGTTAAATATTTAATATCATGAAATGATTATATTTCTAATATTAAATATTTTAAACCTAGGTGTATGTGTCAACCATTTTAGGTTGAAGAGGTGGTTCGGGAGACATACCCGATCACCTTATATAAAAAGGACTTTAGGTCCTCATTTGATATATTCAGAAATATAAAAGTGATTTGGTTTTACCATTGGTAAATAGGGTTTCAAAGGATGAGGTGATCTTACTTGAATGTAAAATAAGTTCTCTAAAGTAAAAGGTTATTTTCAAAGTGGTTTTTACCCTATTGGGGTTTTCCACTATAAATATTGTGTCACATGTGTTATTTATTTCCTATAAGTATTTCTTTATTTACTTATGTTATGATGTAATATTTATTGTAACATTATGTAATATGTAAGTTGATTAAATCCATATTTATTAGAATCCTCAAATTCTAACATGGTAATAAGAGCGAAGTAAATTAAATAAATTAAGATCAAATGTTGTGTATTTTATTTATTTAATTTGTATGGGTTTTTTCAACCAACCCGAAAGGGTATTTAAAAGTATCCGGTCCCTTTATTTTTTTCCCAATTTATTTTGGCATTACATTTGTGCAATTAAACTCTCGGTAAAATTTTTAGGGTTTTTTAATTTTAAATCCCCTTTTTTGGGGGAGATGTAATATGATATGATTCTTACTTTCATTTACATTTTGTAAATTATATGAAATTAATGTTTGTTTGAAGATTGATGTGTGCACAGGTGAAAGGGGTTTCAAATATTTACTTGCGTGAAAATTACATATAGAATAAAAAAGGTTTATTACTATATGATATAATTTTCATGTTTTCTATAATTTCAAATATTTGAAGGTTAAATATTTTGGAAGGTAAATTCATACTCGTGTTCTTTGATCCTCTCTAAAAGGATTCAATTTGAAAAACTATAGTTTATAGTTAATCTATAACTATATCCTATATAATTTGAAAACTATATTATTATTTTTAAATAAAAATATATATAATATAGAATAAGGTTTATATAATAATTTATATAAACATCATATTAAAATTTATATAGTTTTGAAAAAAAAACTATATATTAAAAGTCTTTAACCATATTAAAACTACATGGGATTGAGGAAGAGTCAACAGACCATATTCTAAGCCTAAGTTTAAATATTATTTAAACTTAACTTATAAATCTAGGCATATATAGTTTAAAAAAAAAAAAAAACAAACCTAAGTTTAAATCATATTATATATATATGGTTAGTTTAAACCGCTTAAAATATAAATTTTATTAGATTTGGTTTATATATGTTTTAAGAAAAAAACTTAAGTGCTTACTTTTTTAGAAGAAAGGGGCTTATGTTTATTATTTGGATATGAAAGGATTACTTTTTAAATCTTAATACTTATTAAATAAAACCCTGTGTCCCTAACCATTTATATTATCCATGTAAGGGGGTGTCCCCATTCATTTATATCTTATATTTTATAAAAATTATTTAAATAAACATATTTAAAGATTTTTTTATATAAGAGTGAGAGTGAAGAATAAAATGAGATAATATCTCAGGTATAAATGTGGAACTCTCAAGTATAAATGAAGAATTAAAAAATGGGGGCTAGTTTATTGGTGGCCCATGTGAAGTGTGGTAAATATTTATTAAAATATTGGTAGTTATAGCCACATAAAAGTTTTAAAGTTTTTAGCTTGTAAGAATTCTATAAAATATTTTACAATATTTCCATAGTTTTAAATGTGTGCAAGGTAAAATTAAGAGTAAATGAAGGGAGGAGACAAGGTTCATAAAAATAGGGATTTGAATTTATTTCATTGGTCGGGTGAAATTACTTGTCCCCTCTGTAAAATATGCTAGAGTTAATCTATACTCTCATAAATCTACTTGCACCTGGTAAAATTATTTTAACTGGTCTATGTCCTTTAAACCCCTTTAATAAGAGTTATGTTTTTTTATAAAAAAATATACTATAGTTTATAATTTTTATGAACTATATGTTGTTTTTTATTTACATTCTATAAACTATATACCTTTTTTTTTTTTAAAAGTGTATATATTTTTACATTATAAATTATAATAGGTTATTATAATGTGTTAAAATATAACCTCCCTAATATTATACAGAAGAAGAAATCCTGGAATTTCACATTCTAGAAATACATAACAAGTTTTGGCTTCATTAAATTTGATGGTCAAATGATTGTCACTTTAGACCAAACATAAGACAATATGACGGTCATTTAGACGTCAAATGTTTGCTTGTAGGTTCTAAGAAACTTTCACTGTGTTAAAATTGATGATCAAATGACCATCATGACAGACTAAAAAATAAGCCATTATGACAGTCATTTAGATGTCAAATTTAAGCTGGCGAATTTTTGTCTACATTAATTTTTTCAGAAATTTGAAGTTATGCATTTTTATGGGTATCTTATTCACTTTTATATGATCGGAAATATGTGTTATATAGATCTAGGATATAATGCAGAGTCATTTATATTGTGGGTTATTATTTTGATCATGAGAGGTTAAATAGTATGCACTATAATGACATAATTAGTTATGATTAAGTAGTTTCTTTAGATCTATAAAATTTAGATTTGATTCTATTAAAAATGTTGTTTTTATTATCGATAAATATGTATCTAACTCTATGGTACATTGTATATCATAATGGGGTGCATTTTACAAGTTTTGGAAAACAATGACATCTAACTATTTCTATCTTCACAAAATATAAGCCTTGAATGAAACCAACTACAATATTTGGGTCAAAACAAAATTTATGACGAAAAAAAATCTGGACGATTGTTTCTAGATCTGAAGTTACTCCCACCGGTTTCAAGAAACTGTAGATAACATGAATACATTCTTGTAACAAATGTAGGAGGCTCTTTCTATGATTATACGCAATGTGAATGATGAGTACCTTCTACACATTGGTAATATCAAACATCCGAAAGAGGTATGGACACAACTAGAATCCATGCATGAAGGATACTTGGTATATCAAGGATAATAATGAGAGTACAATAGCTGAAGGAATTCAAAGAAATGGTCTGTATATTTTTGATGATTTCTCTTTTGCATCTTATTTTATATCTCAAAGTTTGAATAATTCAAAACTATGACATGAAAGGTTAGGACATGTTAATTATCAAAGCTTATATGAAATGTCTAGATAAAATCTAGTGAAAGGTTTACATGTGTTGTCTTCTTCTCTTGAATTTACTTCATTAAATGCTTATAAATGATGGTTTTGATTCTGATTTAGTAAATGATCATGATGATGTTTTAATGATATAGATGTTTCGAGACTCTTATCTTCCTAGATAAGAAATTAAATTGGGCTCAATCTATGTTAGAAAGTTCAAATTTTATTAACCTTAAGAAAATGACTAGAAGCCATCATATGTACCATGCATTAATTACCTTGTATGAACATGAGCCATAAAATATTATAGGGTCTAGGTGGATATACAAAGTAAAATATAATGTTGATGGTAGTATTAACAAACATAAAGCTAGACTTGTTTCTAGAGGTTTCACTCAGAAACCTGGTATTGATTATGTTGAGACATTTCTTGTAGCTAAAATGAGTATTGTTAGGGCCTTATTTACAATTTTCGCTCAATTTGGGTGAGAAATTCACCAAATGGATAAGAAAAATAATTTTTTGAATTGTGATTTAAAAGAATAACTTTACATGTTTCAACCTAAAGGATTTGAAGAAACTGATAAAGAAAATTATGTTTGTAAGTTGAGAAATCCTTGTATGGTTTAAAACAAGCTCTTAGAGCTTGGTATGTGAAAATTGTTTCCTTCTTTAAACTATTAGGTTTTGTTAATTGTTCTTCTAACAATGATATATTCATTAAGCAATAAGGCTCGCATATTATCATTATATATATATATATATATATGATGATTTGCTTATGTCTAATGACAATTCTAATTTTATTCATAGGATTAAAGAGAAATTGAAGCAATACTTTGAAATGAATGAGTTAGATATATCACATCCTGTTATTTGTATGTTGTATTTCATTTTATTGTTATTTTTCAAAACACAATATGCAACCATTGCATTGAATTTTTTTCTTATGATTTATTGTAAACTATTTTCTACTTCAACGGAAGATTGTAATAAATATTGATCCTAAATCTACATATGAGAAAACTTGATCCTATTTTATATACGTTGTTAGTTTGATAGTTTGATTGATCTAATTATAACTAGATCAAATATTTCCTATACAATAGGAATTACTTCAAGGTTTATGCAGGAACCTTTTTTAGAGATCATTAGAATCTTACAAAAAGAATTTTTAGACATTTGAAAGGAACAATCAATTATGGGTTGCATTATAATAAGAATGAAAATGCTATCTTATATGGATTTTGTGATTCTAACCATACTTGATGTTATGTTATAAAATATATTGGTTAATTTTTTTGGTGTAGGAATGATTACATGGAATAAAAATACAATCAATAATCTCCATTTCTTCTACTTTGAGGCAAATAAGTACAATGGAAGAAGTAAAGAAGCCATGTGCTGCGCAACAACTATTAGTAGAGATACAAATGGAAGCTAAAGGAAGTATTTCTCTTTTATGTGGTGGTCAGAGTTGTATTACTATTAATTAAGAATCCAGTTCAACATCAGAGGATGAAGAACATTGAGATACATATACTCTTCACCCGTGAGAAGGTGCAAAGTGATGAGATAAATCTCAAGTTCATGTTTGATGAAGCGGAGTTGTTGACATATTCACAAAGTCCCTAAGTGTTGCAATTTTTGTCATTTTTGTGAACAGTTTGGATTTTCGGATTTTCCATTGAGGAGAGTGTGCATGACAATGTCACCTTCTATTAGGACTTGGTTTTTGTAAAAAGACCTTCGGGCATATGTAAAAGACCTTCGGGAAAGTGTTAAAAAAAAGACTTTCGAGGCAAGTGTAAAAAGACCTTCAAACATGTATACCTCCTTGGCTTCTTTTTTTTAGAAAGAAGTGTAAAAAGATCTTAAAGGCGTTCTTGTAAAATCTTTAGTGATATTGAGTTTATTGGTAAACATCCAAGACAAGCATATTGTTAAGGAGGTCTTTGGTTGAAAAGACTTCTATATTATTGGGTTTAATAACCTTTTATGAGAACACCGTGAGAACATGTAAAACTCACAAATCATACTTAGCCACCGATCATGGGATAATCTTTGGGATTCCAAATAATTTTGTACCAAAAGTTAATTAGAGTATGATGAAGGTGTTATAATTCCTTCAACCGATATGCTAGCCTAAAACCTTTATGGTTTAAGGATTATAAATCTTGTAGTATACCATGGGCAGATAATCTATTGGCATATGTTATGATATCCCACTTAACATTAAGGGGGAGTGTTGGAACATAATGATTAAGTGGTCTGGACAACCCTTAATGTATATGGTTCCATCACTAATATATATATGTTAATATTTAATAATATGAAATATTTATATTTCTATTATTAAATATGCTAACCTAGGTATATACTTTAGGTTAAATATTTAATATCATAAAATGATTATATTTATAATATTAAATATTATAAACCTAGGTGTATGTGTCAATCATTTTAGGTTGAAAAGGTGGGTCGGGAGATATACCCGATCACCTTATATAAAAAGGACTTTAGGTCCTCATTTGATATATTTGGGAAATATATCAAAGGTGTGCAAATAAAGTGATTTGGTTTTACCCTTGGTAAATAGGGTTTCAAAGGAAGAGGTGATCTTACTAGATGTAAAATAAGTTATCTAAAGTAAAAGGTTATTTTCAAGTGGTTTTACCCTATTGGGGTTTTCCACTATAAATACTGTGTCACTGTGTTATTTATTTCCTATAAGTATTTATTTATTTAATTATGTTATGATGTAATCTTTATTTAAATATTTATTGTAACATTATGTAATATGTAAGTTGATTAAATCCATATTTATTAGAATCCTCAAATTCTAATAGAATAGTTTGCCCTTTCCTCGGACAGATTGACAATTGAAGGCCCACTGTTAAAGTTCCAGTCAATGCAACATGTGAAGTGTTGGACCCGATGCCGAGGAGGAGGATGAAATATGTGAAGAACATGAAGAGGAAGCTGATGAATAATTAGAATAGTTAAGTGGATCTAATGTCCATTTTCTCACCACTTTGAAGGTATAGATGAAGAGGATGATTATGAAGAAAGTGTTGCGAGAGAAGAAAAATGAATCATATGCTGTCATTACTTGTGAGTAAGACAACAAGAAGGAGAAAGTGGTGCATCCTACTAAAAGATATAAGGAACCTCCTACAGCCATTCCAGTGATTGCAAGGAGAGGAACTCCTATTCCAACTTCTTCCACACCCAAGGTAGGTTCTGTTGTTCCTTCCTCCTCTGTTTCTTCTCCTAAAACTTCTTGTCCTTCAAATGATAGAGTTGATAAGTCAAAAGTTTCATCTACTCCTATCAATTATGCTCCATCTACCTTTGGGTATTTTGACATTATTGACCATCTCAAGAAAACTAAGATCCAGATCTCAGAAGCTGAATTCTACCAAACCCATCCCAAGACCTTTGCTAAGATTGTAGACTTTGTAAACTCCAAATCCAAGCCTTCATCTCCTAGTTCTACAAGTATCTTGCCCACTCCTTCTCCTTCATTTCAACTAAGCCTTGTGGCAAGCAGTTAATTCATCGATGAGAAGATCAAACCATTTTATGTCACTCTCCTCATAGTTGACCATAAACTTAGCAATTGTTTTGTTGATTCGGGTGCTTGAGATATCATAATGCTCTGAAGATAGCTCATGCCCTAGGCTTAACCATAACCTACACTTTTGGTCCATGTTACTCAATGGAAAGTAGATAAGTTCCATTGGTTGGAAGGATCAAGGATGCACAAGTACCCTTTGTTACTTTTCCGGAGAAGAGAGTTTTAGTCACCATTTTTGTAGCTGATATTCCCCCTTCCTATGACATGTTGTTTATTAGAAATATTTGCAAATATGTTGGAGGATAAATCATGATGGATTGGTCACATGCTCTTATTCCAGTGAATGGGAAAATGAAGAAGCTCTTGCACGAGAAACAAATTGAATATATCATGCAAAAAATAGATGACCCAAAGGCATAAATACTTTATGAGGACATTGGTCATGGTAACTACATGATCATGTCACAAGATGAGGCTAACCATCATAAGGAATTGATTCTTGATCCTAATGACGTTTGGATCTTGGAATTTGATGGGAGTTGGTGTGGTGGTTATTTATCCTAAAGGGAAAATTCACCCTTTCTCTTTCAAGCTCCAATTCAAAAACACAAATAATACAGCTGATTATGAGGCTCTCATCCTTGGTTTAAGCGTGGCAAAAATATGGGGATCAAGAATATCCTTGCTCTTGGAGAGGTATAGCTGATTGTAAAACATGTTGAAGATCTCTTTCAAGTGAAGAATATAAGGTTTAAACATTATAGGAATCTGGTATGGGATTCTATTAAGTTCCTTGATGCCTTTTCCATTGAAGCCATGCCAAGGGAAAGAAACACCAGGGCTGATTCCTTGGCTGTCTTGGGGTCTCTATTGATCCCTCATCTAGATTTATCCCAAGATAAATTCACCATTGAGATGGTTCATAGACATATTGTGCACTGACAATACAAACAATTGACAAGTATTTAATGATGATCAACACTTCTTTTCCTTCCTTGAACGCAGAGATAATTTTGACCAGCCGTACTTTTAAGGAAGTGGAAATCTTCCTAGAGAGTATGTGCCCCCAAATAAAGAAGATAACAAAGAAGAAATGGATCATAATGGCTGCATAAAACTAAAAGGTAATAAGATACCTACAAGGTTGGTAAGTTTGGAAGAGTTATTTGATAAACATGATAGGTACATCAAGTCCAAAAATTTCAAAGGAGCTCAACAATCTACGACTATGAAAAGATAAACATTGGGGGTCTTAATGAACCCATCTTTGGTAAACTTGGAAAGTGGTGCATACAAGAGGAGAGGGAGAAAGCAGTGAATCTATTGAAAAGGTATGTTGATGTTCTTGCCTATTCTTATGATGATCTCAAGGCTTTTCAGCCAAAAGAGATGCAACATTTCATTCCTCTAAAACCTGGGATCAAGCCCTTCTAGAAAAAGAAAAGGTAGTATAACCCTAAAATAGCTGATGTAATCTTTCAAGAGATCCAAAATTTATTGAAGGATAAGATCATTTTTCCCATTCACTATTTAATGTGGATTGTTAATATTGTGCCTATTAGGAAGAAGAATGATGAGATCAGATTTGTGTTAATTTTAGGAATTTGAATCAATTCTCTTTAAAGGATAATTACCCCTCTCCCTGGAATGGATCAAGTGTTACAGGTGTTCTGAGTTCAAAAATGTTGTCCATGCTTGATGGGTTCTTAGGATATAATCAAGTAGAAGTCAATGCTACAGATCAGCATATGACTACCTTTACCACTCCTTGGGGTAACTTTGCTTACAGGAGAATACCTTTTGGCCTCATCAATGCTGGTGCCACCTTTTAGAGGGAAATGGACATGGCCTTTGGCAGTATCAAGGTAAAATGCATAGTTGTATACCTCGATGATCTAACTATGTTTTCAAAAACCAGATCTGATCATTTCCAACACATTGAAACTTTCCTCTAAAAGTGTAGAGAGCATGGCATATCCTTGAATCCAAAGAAATATGTCTTTTGTGTCGAGGGAAAATTATTGGCACACATTATATCTAAGGAGGGAATCGTGATTGATCCAAAAAGAGTCCAGGTAATTCAGCAGTTCCCTCTCCCCACAAGCAAGAAGGGTGTGCACTCTTTCTTTGGCAAGATCAACTTCTTAAGAAGATTCATACCTGATTTTGCTGAAAATACTTTGAACATAGCCAAAATGATGAAAGGGAAGCATAATTTTGGTTGGTCCTCTAAAGGAAAGGTTTCATTTGAAGACATCAAGAGAGCTATAGCAAAGACTCCAATCTTGGCGTGCCACGATTATAGAAAAGACTTTCTAATCTATGACTATGCTACTTAAAGTAATCTAACTACTAAGTTAACCCATGAGAATGCTGAAGGTCATGAACTCCCAAAGCATTCATGAGTTATATTTTGAAATCTCATTAGTTGAAGTACATCATGATGGGGAAACATGCTTTTGCAATGGTCAAATCGTGAAGCAGTTTCATTTTTACATCCTCAACTCTCATTCTATTGTGCGTGTGCCGATACAACTATTAAATCCATTATTACGCAACAATAATTTGGAACCAAGAGAGGAAATTGTGTAGCCAAAGTTTAGGAGTACGATCTTGACATCAAACCCACTAAGTTGGTTCAAAGAATGGGCTTATGTGAACTCATTGCTTGAAGGAGCTGATGCCAAATTTTCAAAGGAGGAAGTTGATATCCATGTTGTTATTTTCCTCAGCTCAACTGATGAATGGTATGCTAGAATTGCACACTTTCTTACTTATGGAGAATTTCCATCCCATTTGAGTGCCAAGGATAAGAGAGCCATCAAATTAAGGTCTATGCAATATGTGTTGTGGGAAAATACATTGTTCAAATGAGGCATAGATGGAAGGTTTTTTAAATGTGTTGACAAAGAGAAAAAAATGAAATTGTTCTCATCCTTTCATGACTAGGCTTGTGTAGGTCATTTCTCTTCTCTGTCATGACCCACCAAATCCTCTCTGTCTTTGGATATTATTGGCCTACCCTATTCAAAGATGCATTAAAGTGGGTAGGCAAGTGTGAAGCATGTCAAAACTTTGTTGGAAGACCCAAATTGGATGATTTACCTCTCAAACCAGTGGTGATTAAGGAACCTTTTCAACAATGGGGTTTAGACTTCATTGGGACACTCAATCCTCCTTCAAGTGTAGGGCATACTCATGTTTTGACTACCACTGATTATTTCACCAAGTGGGTGGAAGCCATTCCAGTTAAAAGTACTACTTCAAGTAGTATGCAAGTTCACCAAGGATCACATCTTAATAAGGTTTGGGATACTAACCAATATAGTCACCGACAATGCTTCCAATTTTTCTCTTTTTGAGATGATGGATTTCTGCTATGGCTATGGAATTTCCCTTGCCCACTCTTCAAATTACTATCCCCAAGGGAATGGGAAAGAAGAATCAACTAACAAGAACTTGATCATCATTGTTCGGAACCTTGTTAATGACTCTTGAGGAATTGGCATAAGAAACTATATGATTCTTTATGGGTAGATAGGATTTCACCTAAAAGAGCCATTGGAATGTCTCCTTTCAAAGTGGTATATGGAGTTGAAGCTCAACTGTCGGTGACATTGGAAATCCCAGCCTTACATTTGATGAAGGCCATGGAAGATGCCAGCTTTACGAATTCACTGGATAAAAGAATTATGTACCTCCAAAATTTGAATGAAGATAGATTTTAAATGGTTGACAAAATATCAGCTCATCAACTCAAGGTAAAAGCTTTGTTTGACAAAAATACTAAACCGAAAAATTTTCAAGTGGGAGACAATGTTCTTCTTTGGTACAAAAGGCATGAACCTCAAGGTAGCCATGCTAAATTTTATTTCATTTGGCTTGGTCCTTTTAAAATTAGACATTTTGCTGGTGAGACCTCATTTTACCTAGATTACATGGATGGTTCTCCTCTCCCACTTCCTTATAGTGGGAAATTTTTGAAGTTGCTCAAAACCTAGGAGTTTTGGTGGTCCCTCTATACATTTTGTATATCATTTTGCTTTCCTTGTTTTTTTGGTTAGTTTCCTTTCTAATTTCTCTTTTGTGTTGGTATTTCTTCTTTTTGACTCCGTTTCCCATTGGCTAAGACACTGGTTGAATTGATTACCTATAATTCACTAAGGCTCTGGATTTTGCCTCTTTCCTCTACCAAATCATCCCTACAAGGAGCCAACTGTTGTCCTCTCAATTTTCCCCACCCTTTCAAATCTAATTTCGTGAAAATTGGAGCCCTGCCATAGAAGAAATTCATGTTTTAAACTCCTTAAATGCTCGTTTTCATTTCCCACGACATTTTTAATCAAAATTTCCTCGATCATTCAGTAATGTGTTTTACCTATTTTTAATGGATGGGAAATGATTCTAGTTCTCCCTTTATGCATTTGGAATGTGTGGGACCTTGCATCTTTTGTTTTTAACCTTTTGGAGAGACAACAATTCTTCATCGGGAGATAAAATGTTATTTTCCCATTTCCTGCAACTTCCTACGTTATTTTCCCCATCAAATTATTGCTTGGAAAGGTGAAGCTATGCATTTTTTTCTCATTGGATGCGGCCGGATGGGTTTCTTTTTGAACTTATCACTTTTGGTGATTTTGGAAAAAAAATGTTAGATTTACCCCGCATCCCCCCGGGTCCGTTATTGGCTGGAGCAGTTTTGGTGAAGTTTGAGGTGATGGATCCATTTTATTCTCTAAGGCATTACGGTGAAAGGGTGAAAAGTTCTAAAATATCCCACATCCCCACTCATGCGAAGGGATAAATTCTGAGTTGAAGCCCACAGTCAATCAGAAAGGGACACGTGTTCATGTTGAAAAGTCAACGGTGGAGGCATGGAATTTCGGGGGAAAGGTTGGAATTTTCCCCCTTTTCAAATAAATAAAAAGTGAAGCACATCCCCACAACCAATCAGGTGATGCCATGTGTTGAAGAATGAAATAAGGACACGTGGCCATTTTTCAGTTCATATGTGCTTTGGCGGACCGACGGGGGACTTTAGGAATTTTAGCCTTGTTTCCACAAAGGGTGAAAAGTTCTAAAAAGGCCCGCGGCCCACTCATGTGAAGGGAATAATTTCTAAGTTGAGGCCCATAGTCAATTAGAAAGGGACACATGGCCTACGTTGAAAAGTCAATGGCGGAGGCATGGAATTTTGGGGAAAGGTTGGAATTTTTCCCCTTTTCAAAAGTGGATAAAATATAAAACTGAAGTGCATTCCCGCAACCAGTCACGTGATGCAACATGTTGAAAAAAGAAATCAGAATAGCGAGCCTGTGGAGGAAATTAAGAATTTGAGTCTTTTTCACCAAAGGGTTAAAATGTTGCAAATTGAGCCGTGACCCTTTTCCAATCATGGTGTGCCACGTGTTCACGTTGAAAAGTCAAAGCGAGCTGGTAGAGGTTTTTAATAATTTGAGGTTTTTGTTAAAAAGAGTTTAAATGGAAGATTAGAACCACATTTCCTCAGCCACTCAGATGGTGCCATGTGTCCGGCCTTTGGCGGAGCTACGGAGGCGCAGAAAATGAGAAATCATGATTTTTCTCCCAAATGTTAGGAAATGCGATTTCTCCCCTAGGTCATCATTGTTTGGATCTTGCCACGTGTAGGGTCCAAATTTGAAGGTAAAAGGGGGCAAGGTAACCAAATGAACTCATCTTGTTTTTAACGCCATTAATGAACCGAGCTCTAAAAATGTAAAAATGGGCCATTCTTCTTCCTTTTCTCTTCTATTCCTTGTCGTTTCTTCATGAGATGTGTTTTGGGGCCAAATCGATAAGTTTAAAGAGATGTAAAGTTTGATTATCAGAAAAAGAGTTTATCGAGCATACGTGATAAAAAGGGGGGAAACTTACTAGTATGCACTTGAGTGCTATGAAAGTGGTTAAAAGGTGGAAATGGTAGGACCACATGAAGAATAAAATCATGAGATGCCCCCGCTAAAGTAATCATGCTCAAGCGATGAAATATTCACCTTTCCGAACTTCTAGTTTTTATGAGTGCATTTTTTCATGTTACTTTCCAAATGTGGATCTACAACAAACATTAATCCTTTTGGAAATTCTTTTCTTGGGGACCAAGTATGGATGTACATGGATTTTTATAAGAACATAGTTTTGGCCATGGTTAAGGGATTACGGTTTTTGGGAACGTTGTAAATTTGGAAGTAATTCAATACAAAATATTTCTTTCTCATTTTATCTGTTATATATCTCTCTCTTTGCTCGATTCAATGGATCATTTGTCTTTGCATTCAAAAGAAACTGTGTTCTGGTCTGTGTAATCTTTAGAACTTTGTGTCTACAGATTTGCATCGGTGGTGAAGTAATTGATCCTTTTCTATATTTTATTGGTTCAATGTGAGTAGGGAGGTACTCTTTTATCTATATTTCCCAAAAGCATTGTTTTTTTATTCCTTCTCCCATCTCTTTATTCTTCCATTCCTTATGATTGATAATATTTTGAGTATGAAAACAAACCAGGATACCAAGATCCAAACATTGATAGTTGTAGATTTGTAAATTTGTTTTTCCAACTTTCAATAAGGGAAACTCTCCCATTAAAGAGGAGGGAATTTTTGTCCCCTGACTATGGTTTCAACCCATTTTCCATTTTGAAATGCAACACAACATAAGGAAGTAATTTGGATTATAGGAATTGGCAGTTTCTAGGAAACCTACCTACCTATTTTACTAATTCCATTTTGTACAGTGTCTTTGACGTGTAGGTTTAATTACAGGGAAAAATAGTTAATTCATTCGTCACAGAGCATAAAATAATAAAAATCTGTCACATCCCTTGTGTACCTTAGAAACCCCACCACACTCTAGATTGAGTCTATTTTGACTCATTGTCATATCAAACAAATCGTGACTGAAAAATTGTCCTTAAATTTAATATTAACTTGAGTATTTATTGTGTGTAATATCAACTAGATTTGAAGTGGGTTTTCTTCCCCTTAAGGGTTTCCAACTTACATCTTGTGTTCTTGTGTACTCCTTGTTTATGCTATGGTGTATGGTTGTTGCTTATTGTTATGATCACATTAATGCATGGTTAAATGTTAATGGTGTATGAAAGTTAATTTGAAATTGTATAAGGTTTTTTGAATGAATAATTCACCCCCACCCCAGTCCCTTTTTCTTCCAACAAAGAAAACCCTTTCTTACGAATATATTTGCAATGAACCTATCCACCCATCAATACCTTTTAAAGCTTATCCCCATACTAGGAACTCCCAAAATTTATCAAATTCTATAGTAAGGAGGACTTACAAAAACAAATTAGATATTTTTACCACACATGATATCTCATTTCCCACAACTAGGATCTCAAGTTGAGGACATTTCCCATGTCCTTAGAAGGGCCTCTTGACCGATATAACAACATCCCATAATATTCTCTTTTCTCTTTTGTGTGACTCGTGCATTTGTTCTTAGAGAAATTATCCATCAATTTATCTTGTAAAATCTCCATCACTGATCTATACACCATCAAAAATTCAAAGAAGAATATGTTACAAAATTCATGATTAGATGGCGGGGATTATCAATAAATTATCCTTCTCTCTCCCATAAACTGAGTTGATCGATTTATTTTCTTAATCTGTATGCGAAACAAATTTTGTCAACAGTTTAGATCTAATCTTTCTAAACATTTGATGAAGCCTTTAAAATAGACCGTAAAATGGAGCTTCATGCTCCCGATGATGGTAAGGTTAAAATCATATCAAATTAACCAGATCTTGAGCCCACATTTAAGAAATGATAAATATAAAGGCTTAGAAAATGTGGTGATCGTAAAATCCATGTCCAAAGGTCGTTTGGAAATTGAATGAACCTAAACTCAACATAACTACACACCCATTAGGGAGTATTATAGTGCGGTGTTTGACAAAATACTATCTACATGCATGAGAAAACTTCCCCACATCCGACCAATTGAAGCATCCACATGTAAATCATCATGGTATCGAGATAAAAATTACCATAAATACCATCTAGTCAAGGTTATGACATCGAAAGGTGTCATTCATTCAGAAACATCCTTTAGGATCTCATTGACCAAGGCGAATTACATCTTAACAATCTAAATGCACCTCCAAATCAAAATTTGGATGTATTTAAATACCCTTATCTGAATCATTCCCCATCCACTAGTCAATCCCAATCAAACGCTATCAATTTTCATCATACTATAAATACTATTAAATATATCCCCCTACATCCCCGATTACTAGTGTTTCTCCAATAGATATACCAGCCAAATCATTTGAATTTTCTAGTTTTATCACTACCAAGATCACAAATCCTCCTACATCTAGCATATCCTTTTAGATACACCCATTGTCTCTTTAAAATCTTCGGAGAGGAAACCTATCATAGAGATTAAAAAATCTATTTTGAAGATCATGTCACTCAACACCGATCAAAAATATGATTAATCCCACTATAAAATCCATAAATCATTCATCTAGAAAAATACAAATCGAACCATAAAATCATCAAATGACCTTGTAATGAAATATACATTCTTTTTCTTCTATTTTAGATCCCAATCCCTCATCTAAATTCATGATTACCTGTTGGTTGTCAAATTTGATCCTTGAAAACAAGCAGCAATTAGGAACATCGGTCTCTCCTCTTTATGGGAGATGTTCCATTATTTAAACACACAACAAAAAGGCAAAACCTATTTATTTACAAATGTACATGATATCAAGGTTTTAATGAGGATTTTGATGTTTCAGATGTCTTTATTTCATAAATTTTCAATACTAGATAAAGAAAAAGCAGATGGAACAAAATTTCAGAAAGTAAAGAGAAGAGCACTTTCAGACACATAGATTGTAGAATTATATATCAATTATGCTTTACGAAGAGAAAAGATTTAAACTATATATCTATAAACATATGGCACATATGAAAAAGACACAAAGTTCTAAGCTCAACATCAACTAGGAGACACAAAGTTCCTATTCAGATATACATAGCTTCTTATGAATCGATTAAGAGTAGAGAAGATAGATCACAAAAATATGAAATTTCCTTTATATTGATAAGAAATTTTTGTGCTACTTACATCCTGGACATAAAAATTTGATCCTTTCAAATGACAAGAAAAGCTCTTTAAATAGCTTTAGGGATGGTTTCAAAGAACCTTTTAAATTTTTGTTCTTTTAACCCAAAGATTAATATCTAATTAAGTACTAAACATCAATTTGTCCTTTAATTAAATAAAATAGGGATAAAGAGAAAATAGCCACCTTAATTAGATTAAAAAATAGGAAACTAAGAACTAGGGGCTGAGATGCTACAAGAAGTGCTTATAACAACTTTTTTTTGAGCACTTGGTTTCTAAATATTTTCAATTCCTTTGCTATGTCCATGCCCCATGGAATTGTTATAGTGGCAGTTGCATGAGTCTAACTACAAAAACACTTTTTCATTTCTTTTCCAAATTATAATTTTTCTAAGAGCTCTTTATTAGCATCCATGATAGTCACCTACAGTGTGCAAATTTCTTTCATCTTCTCCTTGGATATGGTGTCCTGCTTGAACAAGTCTTCTCTAACAAATGTCTTGAATTGAGAATTTATCTCTTGAACCCTTCCTAAAAATCAAGCGGTGAATATCATGGAAAGTGGATGTGACACAAGATTTAAAATCTTCTCCCTTTTGCAACATGTTCTTGAGTTCTCCAATGGCTTCTTCAAGAACCTTTATCTTCCAATCAATGTTGAAAACCCATTGCTTAGACAAATTCAATTTTGCATCATCAAATAATTTTTTTTCCAAGAGGATTTGTACATTTTGTCACTCATTAATTGAATATCTTGGATACATTCATTCCACAATTTCAAATCCCCATCCAAACCACTGAGTGTCATGGTAAAATTTAATTGAATTTTAGAAATTTCGTTATATGTTTTACATGCTTCTTCAATGAAATTAAAACCTGTGGTTATCATGTCATCAACTAAGGCTTCCATTGCCTTTCTATAGGTGGCATGTTTATGAATATATTTAATGACTTAAACTTCATCACTAGACATAATGATAGGTGGTGGGATTGAGGTTAAGGGAGTTGGATCAAAGAAACTTATCCTCTGCCAATAAGGATATGATGAAACTTGACAAAATTTGATTTTGCTCCTCTAACTGTTCTTGCATTTGCTTACCTTTTTCAACCCTTTCAATTAATTTGGAAATTGTATATTTTAGGTACCACACTCCACTTTCAGGTGTTGATTCTCCAAGGGGAATCCTTGTTAATTCCAAATCACCTACCAATAATTCCTTTTCATCTTTATCAAGTTTGGGCTTAGCAATTTCCATGAATTGTTGGCCTTGAGAATCTGATACTAATCTGGATGTAACCTTGGCTTTTTTGTAGGTGGGGGAGGAGTAGAACCAAGTAGGGCTGCTCTGCATCAAACTTAGGAGCAATAATATTAGAAGCAATTTTCCTTTTATTACTTTCCAACAATGGCTGCACCCAAGCAAAAGAAGAAATGGAAGTGTAGGGGATAATGGACCCAAGTACGGGTGTCATCATTGCACTCAAATTTTGTGCAACAACTTCTTCTAGCACATATGTCTCAGTTTGGGTGGTGTGCACTTCCTTAACAGGGCCTTCTTAGTAGATGCTTCAAAAATCAAATGCTTTGAGACTTGACTCTCCAATTGCTCTTCTTTTCTACTTCTTCCCTCAGGATTTTTATTCTCTTGTTTGTCTTTCTCTTTTTGCTCACTATCATCATCACAGAGGTCTACAACTATTTCAATTTAGGAACTATTTCCAATTGCTTTGGAGGAGATAGCTTCTTATTCTCCTAAATGGCTCCCTCCAACCTTTCATCCTTCTTGGCCTTTCCTTTCTTTGTGTACACCATGGTTGAAGGTTCAGGTGGAGAAGGAAGAGATTTCTCCTCTGCCTAAGGAGTCATTATAGGAATTTATTTTTGAGGAGTAGAGGCTTTTGAGGAGAGTTTGGACTTGTCTACTCTAAAAATTTTCATTTTCTTGTCAAACTAGAGTATGGTCCTTAACAATACAGGGTTTATGAGCTCCTTCAAATCATCTCTCTCTTTGACAAACCAATCAATAGTTTCAATGGGAGTGTGTCTAATGGACCTTTCATATTCAAGGGATTGCAGTTCTTCATCATCATCTTAAAGTCCCTCCGTAACCTTGTACACATAAAAATATTTAATTTGTTGCAGGGAAAATCTTCCATAGTATCTTTTTTGGGCTTCATAATCATCAGAAAAATCAGCCTAGTAGTCTTCGATATCAACAAGATGAGAGAATCCGATTATGAAATTGGTGGAAATGAAACCCTTGATATCAAAACAAGTTCTTGGTTTTTAAAAGTGAAGAGTGAAGGGATCAATTTTCTTGTCAACATTTTGGGCATCTAGAGAAATCCTGTAAGTGTAGTTACCCAATGTGATTGGGAGCTGGATGCCTGCAATCTTTTTTTCCTGTAAGTTCTATGAAGCTTATCCAATTGTCTACAGATTTCAAACAAGGCCATCTTGTCACTATAATACATTGGGAGTTTTAAAGGTGTTCCCTCAAACCCAACCAACCGTATGTAAGAGAATTTCCTAAATTGAATGTAATGACTACCATAGACATCAATCAATTGTTTTTCTTCATCTGAGAATCTCTTAGCAGTGTCACCCTCTAGTAATCTGACAATATACATGGTGAATGCATCATTCATCCTTCTATGGTGATGGTTATTGATCTTCAAAGTTAATTATGGACAATACTCATAAATGGGAGCATATTTCTTATCTTAAACATAGGAGAAACTCAACCTTTCTCTGCATGTGATAATAAAATACATAAAATAGGACATCATATGGAAAGTCTTGGTTCTTTGGACATTTGCAAGCTACTTAGTGATGCTATCACATATTATCTCTACCCAATTCAAGCTTTTTGGCCTTCACATATAATATTGATGTAAGGGCACATCCAATAATAAAATTCATTAGTAGAGGGCATCCCTATTATCATAGCAAGGAGAGTTATGACATAATAACTGTTCCTTAAAATCAACCCTAAACATGGTCTGTGGCAGCCTTGAAGCTACTTTTTTGGATTCTTAAACCAAGACTTAGCCACTCTAATTTTATACCGCTTTAGTGTCCTTATTGAAGAGCGATTGAGCCAAGTATTTGGTGAGGATATTTGAATATTTAGTGGTGGGAATCCGAGAGAAGTTCCAATACAAATAGTATACAATTGAACCAACACTGTCCATGAGGGTAAACAATTTCCTTTATCTTTGGATTGAAGCATGACCCATAGGCTAGCACGGTATCAACACATTGAATTGAAATTAGAAAACCCCCGTATGTGTAATTCTGATTTCTTTGAATAGTTGAGAAATAGGAGTAGGGTTTTGGAAATTTATTCAAGCCCAAGAATCATCCAAGTCGAGGTGTTGAGTTTCGATATCTCTTATGTCTAGTATAGATGTCTCCAAGGAAGATAAATTATCATGCCCTTTGTAGTTGATCTTCATTGTATGGAAGGAGTAATGGAATTCTCAATTCCTCTAGATTTTACCTTTGACAGTTCACAACTTCGAGTGCACTTGCAAAATAAAAAAAGACTAGAACAAGGGTTTGGCTATGGCTACAAAATGCAGAGATTGAAAGAATGGAAGGAAAATAAAATACAAAGGGTGTGGTAAAAATAATTGATTACCATGGTTATTTATACACATTCCATTTGAGTAGGTCAGTGGGGAAAATTAATGTGACAATTAATGCTTTACACTAACCAAAGATGTGACAAGCGGAAAAGGAGGAGAAAAATGTAAAACTAATCCATGGGATAGTGGGACATCTAGGACATGACGAGCTGAAACTCCCAAAGTGAATGGAAAGTGGAAAAAGTGGTCTTGTAGGAAATGGAGGTCGAGGAGCACTTGGGACATGGTGGGTTGAAATGTCCGTAATACATTGGGATCGGTGTAAGTCGAGAAAACCTGTAAATATGGTCCATAGAACACCTGAAAAGCCAAAATACCCGCAAATGAAGGGAAAAGCAATGTCATGTGGAGAAAATAGGGAATCGGTGAACAGGGATCCCGATGGAACTTGGGATGTGAGGGACATTAAAACCTGAAATATCCGCACAATAAAGGAAAATTCTCAAAAACTTAAAATTTAGAGAAAATACTAACTGTTTAAAAATGATTTTTCCTTCATGGATATTTGAAAAGGACATTTTGATAGTCACCTTACCAATTTTTTTAAAACTGAGACAAAAATACACAATTTCGGAAAAGGTGACAACAACTAGCTCTTTCTAGGGATGAACTGACTTGAACAGAAGAGAACAAGGTAGGACCAAGAACTCTAGAATCTCTTGGTTCGGACCAGGAAAAAACCATTGGGAAAATAGATTCAAGGATGAAACAATACAAAGGACACACACACCAAAACAAAAATAGGGACTAAAAAAACTATACAAAGGATTTGCATAGTGACCTAAGACAAAAAAAAATTTAGATATTGCCCACTATATGACCTAGTGTAAGAGAATTTTTATCAATATAGTTCAAATAAAATGAATTATCTCTAGAAAAATGTCTGCTTTTGAAAGTACCCACCCAAAGAGAAACAAAATTATCATGAATTCCTTGAGGTTCCCACCTCTTGTCCTAGAGTAGGACAATGTCACAAACCTAGTAGTAGTCCCAGTCTGGAATTCTTATCAAATAGTTATTTCACCTTTTGCTAGTGTGCAATAATCTTATCCACCACTTGTAACCTATTTTCATCCAATCTCTATAGGTACATGATTCATTTTTCCAAAGCACTAGAAAAATTTGAGTCTTTGGTGGCCTTCATCAATCTGTAAGGTGCCGATTCGACAATCACTTTGTTAATTGAGCTTTAGTTCTCAGTACACCACTTAGAAAGGATACATCCCAATTTATCTTTTGGGTGTGATCCTATCTTCCCAAAGAGCACCATAAAGCTTCTTGTGCTAATTTCTTTGAGATTCATTCAGAAGTTTCCAAATGATGGTTACCAAATTCTTGTTTTTCGATTACACTGTCTATTTCCTTCGGACTAATAATGAGAAGAATGTGTGAGAGAAATTTTATACCCATAATAGAAATACATTAACTCATAAGAAGAGAATTGGGAACATTATCATTGATAAATTTGTTTGGCACTCTGAATATAATTAGGATGTTTTCTTTGATAAAGTTGCATACCACCTAAGAATTTGTACTTCTCACCAAAATAGCTTCCACCCACTTTTTGAATTAGTCGGTAGAAATAAACACATGAGTATGCCTAGCACTAAAATGAGGGTTGAGAGTGCCTACAAATTCAAGTCCCCATTATTGAAATGGTTCTTCTATTATTACTGGTTTAAGTGACAGGGTAGCTATCTTGGGCCTCTCCACGAAAGTCTGACAAGCTTCACATTTACCTACCCATTTAGCTGCATCTCGGAATAAAGTTGGCTAGTAATATCTTACACGAAGGATTTTATGAGTAGTCATGATAGATGAAAAATTCCCTCCATAAGCTTGATCATGGAATGCTCTAAGCAACTTCTTTTATTGTTCTCTATCCACACATCTGAGAAACCTTCTGTCAACTCCTCTTTTAAATAAAGAATTGTCCCAAAGTACATACTTGTGCTAGATATTAGCTTTATGGCCCTCCTCTCCTTGGTACTTAAATGGGGTGAGAATTCTCCATATGTCAGAAAATGAGAAATTTCAGCATACCATTCATCAATTGAACTGAGAAAAAGAATAGTGGGGATATCTATGTCTTCCTTGGGTAGATCATCTTTAGCACTGTTAGCAATGAGTGATAGAGTCCCTTGCCTTAGAATAATTTAGTTGGCCTGATGTCCATATCATACTCCTATACTTTTTCCACCCAATTCCCTCTTTTAGTCCCAAACTCTTGTTGTGTGAGAATTGATTTAACAATTGTATCAAGCACAAAGACAATTGAATGAGAATTGAGGATATAGAAACGGAATTGCTTGACCGCTTTAACTATGGAAAAAGCATGTTTCTTCATCTGAGTATATTTCAATTCATGATTTTTCAAAACATGACTCATGAAAGAAATGGGTATTTAACAACCCTTGTGATTTTTTACGTATCATAATGACAACCAAAGTATTCTCGGTGGCATAAAAATAGATAAATAAATCTTTCGAAAATCGGGACATGCAAGAACCGAGGTCTTAGCAATTTATATATTAATATTTAAACAAAATTATTTCCCTTATGATGTCTAGCATAAGGATTGATTTCCTTTCATCATCTGATCTATACTCATAGTTAATTCTACGAAATCAGGAATAAGTCTCCTTAGAAAGTTTATTTTCCCAAAGAAAGAGTGCACACCTTTTTTACTAGTAGGAAGAGGGATATGTTGAATAGCCTGAAATCTATCTAGATCTATCTTAGTTCCTTATTTTCAAACAACATGCCCAAGAAACTTACCTTCAGTAACACAAAAGATGGAATTCTTCGGGTTCAATGATATCCCATGCTCCCTGCACTTCTTGAGAACAACTTCAAGATGTTGAAAATTATTTTCCCTTTTCTTTGAAAAAATAGTGAAATCATCAAGGTATACAACAATACATTTTCCTTTCAAAGAACAAAAAGAAAAATCCATCGCCGTTTAAAAGGTTGCACCCAAATTTATTATCTTGAATGACACCCTTTTATATGCAAAATTACTAGGCATGGAATCTGTAAAGGTTGTTTTATGTTGATCTAGGACATCAACTTCAATCTGATTGTACCCCGAGAAACCATCGACATAGATAACATTTCAGATTCTGTGATAGCTTGTAGGATTTGATCCATCATGGGAAGTGGATAATTATCTGTAAGGGAGTCTTGATTCAAATTTCAAAATCTATGCAAATTTGAATATCACCACTCTTTTTCCTTACTAACACAATATTGGATATCCAAGCTGAGTGATGGATAGGAAAAATTATCTTTTATTTCAAAAGCTTATGGATTTATTGAAAAATGGTATTTACAATCTTGGGATTATATTGCCTTTGTTTCTACCGAGAAAGGTTTGATTCCTGGTTTCAAAGGAATATAATGTTGCATTTCTCTTGGTTTGAAGGATTTCAAATCATCATATGAATAGGAAAGTACATCAACATATATTTTTAATAAATTTATCATTCTATTCCTTTCCTCATGTGTGCAGCATTTTCCAATGTTGACAAGCTTGGGTTCCTCTTTGCTTCCAATATTAACCTTTTTCATACTTTGTGACTGATGAACCCCATGTGATATATTTGACTTGATATACCTATCATGCTTATCAAACAAATATTCCAGCTTACTAGTCCTCTGGGTATCTTGTTACCTTTTAACTTAATGCAACCATCCTTATTATATTATTCTTCAATTCCTTCCTCAGTCATGGTGGATGCTACAGATTCATAAGGAGCAACTTCACTTCCTTTAAAATACGTTGACTGAAATTCTCTTGAAGTTCCAAGAAAGAAAGCACATGCCAATCATCATTGAATACTTTCCAATTGTTGACATTATCCAACACACTTGGCCTATGTATCATTTCGATCATGAAATTTTCTTGGGAAAAGTCAAGATGAGGGATTAACAAAGATCCTGAGATGGCCAAAGCATCTTCTCTAGTATTCTTTTCTCTAGGAACAAATTCTATAGAAAAGGCATCTAATAATTCGATAGAATCCCACACCATATTTCTGTAATGTCTTAGCTTCTTGTTCTTAATTTGAAAAATCCATCTGAATTTATTAACAATGATCTCTACATATCCTCATGCACAAATGTTCTTAATTCCCATTTCCCTTGCCATTGATAGTCCTAAAAGAAGAGCTTCATATTCTGTCGTATTATTTGTGTTTTCAAATTGAATCTTGTAGGAGAAAGGATAAGACTTATTTTCAGGGGAGAACATGACCACGCCTGCTCTAGAACTAGCTGAAGAACAACTACCATAAAATTCAAGGATCCGAAACCATTAGGGTCATTCATCACACCTTTAGAATTTTTCATTTCCTCTTTTGACATGATCATGTAGTTCCCGTGACAAATGTCTTCGTAGAGGTTTTATGCTCTTGGGTCATACGTGTTAAGCACAATATATTTAGTTTGTCTCTTAGGTAACAACTTCTTTATTTTCCCATTAACTGGAATGAGAGCATGTGACCAATCCATCTAAATTTCTCTACTCACTTCCTTACAATTTTTTCTCCTTAGCAACATACCATATGATGGGGTAATATCTATTACTAAAATAGTAGCTTTGATCCTTTTCTCTGGGAAAGAAGCAAAACTACTTATACATCCTTAATCCTTCCTACCAACAACACCTCTTTACTTTCCATGGAATAGCAAGAACCAAATGTGTGTGTTAAATTCAGACCTAAAGCATGAGCAACCTTAGCAGGCATCACATTGTCTGATGCTCCCAAATCAATAACACAATTACTGAGCCTATGGCCGGCTATAAGTAGCGTGATATAGAAAGGTTCAATTTTCTTAGTTATAGAAGGTGTTGTAGCCATTAGATTCTGCTAAGGTGAAGAGGTGGGAGTAGGTAAAATGCCTTTAGAGGTGGTGGGTGTAGGATTGGGTTTGGATTTGACAAATTTGACAACCTAAGAAAAGGCATCGGGATGCGTCTGATAGAACTCAACCTCTGAAATTTGAATTTTTGTTTTCTTAATGTGGTTAATCATGTCAAATGAGCCCAAGGTAGATTGGGTGTTTGTGCTAGAGGGGAGGAACACTTAGGCCTATCAGATTTGACATTCGAGGTTGTTTTAGTTACAAGTGTCGAAGCCACGTTGGTCTTTGGTGAAGACAAGGAAGTGGAGGGAGTATTAACACTGCTTACCTTTTGGGTAGAAGTGGTAGGGATAAGAGCTCCTCTTTTCACAACAACTAGGATGGTAACTGGAACTTCCTTGGATCTTCTTGTGGGTTGGAACACTTAGTTTTTCTTATTCATCTTCTCTCTGGTCATGAAAACATATGATTCCCTTTTCATATTCGCCACTACTTCATCATAATCGTTTGTGTCATCATCAACTCCCTTAGTGGTGAGAAAATTAACTTGAGAATCATTGTCTTCTTCTAGAACTTCATCTTCTTCATCTTTATGTTCCTCATAACCTTTAGTTTCATCCTCATCCTCTCGGTTCCTGAACTTCACATGTTACATTGACAAGAACTTTGAGAGGTGGCCCTTCAATTGCGAGTTTTGGCTGGATAGGAGGCAGATGATTTTGAGGCTGAAAATTATTTCTCGAGAATATCCTTGTAAGGAGTATTCTGGGCCAATTTATTTTTGATAGCTATGAGATCATTTTCCATTTTTGCACTAAGCTGGTCTGAATTGTTTCCTGAAGAAGAAGCCTTAGATTTAGGAGGTTATTTTTTCAATTTCTAGACATTATTAAATAATCTTCAACACTTATCGCCAAATGTTGATCAACATACAAAGTAGCAAGGTTGGATCTTCTCAATGCATAGCTCACTTCTGGTAATTGTGCATTCAAGAAAAAACATTTCTAAATTTGATCCACAGGATGGGTGGCCACTGGAATCTTATTAACTAATTTTTTAAACTTGGCAAAAACTCTCGCATAGGCTCATATGGTTCTTTCTTTATCTGAGAAATCTAAGCAAGGAGAGCATGTACATCTTCAGCAAGTTTGAATCGATTCTCAAACTGGGTTCTCATGGTGGTCTAATCAGTGATAGCGCCAACAAGGAGACAATAGAACCAGTCAAAAACATTGTCTTGTAGTGTCTCCATAAAAATCCTAATAGAAACATCTTCATGCTCCACTCCAAGTATTCCACATGCCACAATGAATGCAACAATGTGTTCATCTGGGTGAACTTTTCCATCACCTCTAAATTTAGGAAAAAATTTCCTATTTCCTTTTGGGAGATCATGCAATGGTTGAGCAAGGGCTAGAGGTCTAACCCATTGTCCCCAAGGTAGAGGTACTACCATTCTTGAAAAATGGTTTACAAAGGGACTGTGACTCCAGCCAACACCAAATCAACATCTAGCACTTTACGACCTCATGTATATCTTCTCTTTTCCAGTGTGCCATTGTTGCTAGTTTGATTGAAGTTATTTCAGTGGGATGCACAACACCTGCCTTTACGGTGGGTGACAAAAGCTGTTGGTTGTCAAATTTGATCCTTGAAAACAAGCAACAGTTAGGGGACAATAGTCCCTCCTCTTTATGGGAGAGGTTCCCTTATTAAAACACACAACAAAAAGGAAAAACCTATTTATTTACAAATGTATAGGCTATCAAGGTTTTAATGAGGATTTTGATGTTTTAGATGTATTTATTTCATTAATTTATAATACAGAGAAAGCAAAAGTAGATGGAATAGAATTTCAGAAAGTAAAGAGAAGATCACTTTATGACACATAGATTGCATAATTATATATTACTTATTCTTTACGAAGTGACAAGATTTAAACTATATATATATATAAACAGAGGACACATATGCAAAAGACACAAAGTTCTAAGCTCAACATCAACTAGGAGACACAAAGTTCCTATTCAGATATACATAGCTTCTTATGAATCAAATTAAGAATAGATAAGATAGAGCACAAAAAATGAAATTTCCTCTATATTGATCGACAATTTTAGTGCTTTTTACATCCTAGACATAAAAAATCCGATCCCTTCAAATGACAAGAAAATATCTTTAAATAGCTTTAGGGACGGTTACAAAAGAACCTTTTCAGTTTCCTTTCTTTTAACCCAAATATTAATATCTAATTAAGTACTAAACATCAATTTTTCCTTTGCTTACATAACATATGGCTAAAGAGAAAATAACCACCTTAATTAGATATTTAAAAATAGGAAACTAAGAACTAGGGGCTGAGATGCTAGAAGAAGTGCTTATAGTTCCTTTTGTTTTGAGCACTTGATTCTCTCTGCTATGTCCATGCCCCAGGGAATTGTTGTATTGGAAGTTGCATGAGTCCAACTACCCAGACACTTTTCCATTTATTTTCCAAATTCTACATTTTCTAAGAACTCTTTATTAGCATCTGTGATAGCTGCCTGCAGTGTGCAAATTTATTTCATCTTCTCCTTGGATATGGTGTCCTGCTTGAACAAATATTCTTTAACAAATGTCTTAAACTGAGATTTGATTTCTTGAACTGAGAATTTATCTCCTGAACCCTTCTTGAAAATATGGCAGTGAATATCATGAAAATAGGATGTTACACAAGATTTAAAATCCTCTCCCTTTTGCAACATGTTTTTGAGTTCTCCAATGGATTCTTCAAGAACCTTTATCTTCCAATCAATGCTGAAAACCCATTACTTAGACAAATTCAATTTTGCATCATCAAATAATTTTCTTTCCAAGAGGATTTGTACATCTGTATCACTCATTAATCAAAGATCTTGGATACATTCACTCCATAATTTCAACTCCCTATCCAAACCACTGAGTGTTGTGGTAAATTTTAACTCAATTCTAGTAATTTTGTCATATTCTTTACATGCTTCTTTAATGAAATTCAAACCTGTGATTATCATGTCATCAACTAAGGCTTCCATTGCCTTTCCATAGGTGGCATGCTTATGCATATATTTAATTTCTTGAAATTCATCACTAGATAGAATGGCAGGTGGTGGGATTGAGGTTAAGGGATTTGGATCAAACATCTTATCCTATGCCAATAAGGATATGATGAAACTTGGAAAAATTTGATTTTTCTCGTCTAACTATTCTTGCATTTACTTACTTTTTTCAACACTTTCAATTACTTTGGACACTGTCTCTTTTAGGTTGTGCACTTCACTTTGGTGTTAATTCCAAATCACCTACCAATAAGTCCTTTTCATCTTTATCAAGTTTGGGCTTAGTAATTTCCATGAATTCCTAGCCTTGAGAATTTGATAGTACTCTGGATGTAACCTTGGCCTTTTTTGTAGGTGGGGAGGAGTAGAACTAAATAGGGATGCTACTGCATCAAACTTAGGAGCAAAAATAGTATAATTGATTTTCATTTTCTTACTTTCCAATAATGGTTGTAACCAAGACAAAAAATAACTAGAAGTGGATGCGACAATGGGCCCAAATACGGGTGTGCTCATTGCACTCAAAGTTTGTACAACAACTACTTATAGCACAAATGTCTCAGTTTGGGTGGTGGGAATTTCCTTGGCAGGGGCCTCCTCAGTAGATGCTTCTAAAACACTCACAGGCTCCGTGGCTTGACTCTCCAATTGATCTTATTTTGTCTTGCTTCCTCTCGAGATTGTTCTTCTCTTGTTTGTCTTGCTCTTTTTCCTCGAGTATCATCATCACAGAGGTCTATAACTATTTCAATTTCAGGCATTGTTTCCAATTGCTTTAGAGGATATATATTCTTATTCACTGAATGGCTCCCTCTAACCTTTCATCCTTCTTGCCCTTCCATTTCTTTACATACACCATGGTTGAAGGTTCGGGTGGAGAAGGAACAAATTTGTCCTATACCTCAAGAGTCAGTATAAGAATTTATTTATTTGGGGTGGAGGCTTTTAAAGAAGATTTAGGCTTGTCTACTCTAAAAATTTTCATTTTCTTATCAAAATAGAGTTCGTTCCTTACCAATACAAGGTTTATGAGCTCCTTCAAATCATCCCTCTCTTTGAAAAACCAATCAACAGGTTTCAATGGGAGTGTGTTTAATGGACCTTTCATATACAAGGATTGCAGTTCTTAATCATCATCTTGAAGTCCCTCCATAACCTTGTACACATCAAAATATTTAATTTGTTGTAGGGACAATCTTCCATAGTATCTTTTTTGGGCTTCATAATCATCAAAACAATCAGCCTAGTAGTCTTCGATATCAACAAGATGAGAGAATCCCATTCTAAAATTGGTGGTAATAAAACCATTGATATCAAAATAAGTTCTTGGTTTGAAAAAGTGAAGAGTGAAGGGAGAAATTGTCCTATCAACATTTTGGGAATCTAGAGCAGTCTTGCAAGTGTAGTTACCCAATGTGATTGGGAACTGGATGCATGTAATATTTTTTTCCTTGCAATTTCTATGAATCTTATCCAATTGTCTACAAATTTCAACCAAGGCCACTTGTCACTACAATACATTGGGAGTTTTACGAGTGTCCCCACAAATCCAACCAACTTTATATAATATAATTTCCTAAATTGAATGTAATGACTACCATAGACATCAATTAATTGTTTTACTTCATCTGAGAATCTCTGAAAAGTGTCACCCTCTAGTAATATGAAAATATACATGGTGAATGCATCATTCACCCTTTTGAAGTGATGGTTACTGATCTTCAAAGTTAATTGTGGACAATACTCATAAATGGGAGCATATTTCTTGTCTTCAACATAGGAGAAACCCAACCATTCTCTGTATGCGGAAATGGAATACATCAAGTAGGACGGCATATGGAAATTATTCATTCTCTGGACATTTGCAAACTTCTTAGTGAGGCTATCACAGATTATCTCTACCCAATTCAAGATTTTTCTTTTCTTCACATATAATATTGATGTAAAGGAACATATAATAATGAAATTCATTGGTAGAGGGAATCCTCATTATCATGGAAAGGAGAGTGATGGAATATGATAACTCTTCCTTAAAATCAACCCTAAACATGGTCTTTGGCAGCTTTGAAGATCCTTTCTTTGGATTCTTAAACCAAGAATTATCCAATCTTATTTTATAATGCTTCTTGTCCTAATCAAAGAGTGGTGAGCACTGGTATTGGGTGAGGATATTTGAATATTCAGTTGTGGGAATCCTGAGAGTAGTTCCAATACAATTAGCATCTAATTGAACCAAAACCTATCTGTGAGGGTAAACAATTTCCTTTGTCTCTGGATTGAAGCATGACCCATAGGCTACCACGGTATTAACACATTGAAATGAAATTAGAAAACCCCATGCATGAGACATTCTGATTTCTTTGAATAGTTGAGAAATAAGAGTAGGGTTTTGGTAATCAATTTGAGCCCATAAATCATCCAAGTTGAGGTGTTGAGCTTCGCTATCTCCTATGTCTAGTATAGATGTCTCAAGGAAGATAAATTATTGTGTCCTTTGTAGTTGATTTTCATTATATGGTAGGAGTAATATACTTCTCAATTCATCTAGATTTCACCTTCAACAATTCACATCTTCGAGTACACTTAAAAATTCAAAAATCTTTGGAACATGGGCTTGGATATGGCTACAAATAGTGGAGAGCGAGAGAATGGAATGAAAAAAATGCAAAGGGTGTGGTAAAAATAATTGATTACCACGGTTATTTATACACATTCCGTTTGAGTAGGTCGGCGGGGGAAATTAATGTGACAATTAATGCTTAACACCGACCCAAGATAGTGGCAAGCGGAAAAGGCAGAGAAAAAGTGCACAACATACCTATAGGATAGTGGGACACTTAGGACGTGATGAGCCGAAACACTTGCAAAGTGAAAGGAAATTGGGAAAAGTGGTCTTGCGGGAAAAATGGAGGTTGGGAGCACTTGGGACACGCGGGACATGGCTGGAAGAAATGTTTACAATACACTGGGATCTCGGTAAGTTAGAGAAAACCTACATAGATGGTCCATAGAACATTGAGGTGTGAATTCCTCGAAAATCTGAAATACGCACAAATGAAGGGAAAAAAATTCCATACGCAGAGAAAATGGGGAATTGATGAATAGGGAGCCTGATGGAACTTAGGACACGAGGGACATTAAAACCAAAAATATCTATAAAACAAAGGAAAAGTCTCAAAAACTTAAAATTTAGAGAAAATACTAACTGTTTAAAAATGAATTTTCATTCAGGATCTTTGACAAGGACATTTTGATAGTCACCTTACCATTTTTTTTGAAAAATTACGACAAAAATACACAATTTTTGGGAAAGGTGACAACATTACGTTACAAAATCTATGGTCATTTATTGATTGGAGCCTAAACGTGTCACACGAATATGACCATGTGTTATCTCAAGCTTCTAGACCATCAAACAATATACATGTCCCTTTTCCTTCATCATCATCCCAAAAAGATACAATAGTATACTTTACTAGAATCCTCAAAAAAATTATCCAATCATCTATTATAAAATTACCTCATATTAATTTTGTTGACTCTCGAAGGTAGAAGCCCTCTTAGTATAATTATGAAGTGTTCTTTGCATAACATCGAAACTAGGAAACTCCACCGAGGAGTGTAAATCCCTCCACACTAGGATTTGAATCCTTGCTTTAGCAAAGGGCTTCTTCCACAAAAAAATCATTCAGATATAATCAAATGTATTCATCAAATCAAACCAAATTGTCAAACCCTTAAAGCCACATATTCCTAACCATCATCCAATGCCACATCCATGTCCAATAAGATTAGGATTCTTCCAATAAGCCCTCACTCCATCAAATATATATTGTTTACATAATCATAAGGGAATTTATGTAAGACTCAAAGTCCTCGAGACCAAAACAAGCTCAAATTCTCTATCTCCCTTTCTTCTAAATCACCTAATCCATCATATACTAAGTCCAAGGTATCCCTCACTAACACTCAAAATACTCAATCCACTACCTCTATAAAAATACCATCATCAAACATATCCATCAACCTCCGATGAAGATATATCTTTACAAGATTCTTACAACTTCTCCACAACACCAAAAAGTAATGATTGAGGCTCTTCAATCCATCTCAGTACCCTTTGATGACCCTTAACTATTTGAAAATCTTATCGAAATCTTAAAATATTGGTTGTTATCATATTCAATGACTCTAAAATTCCATCCTTACAGCCTGAAGACCATGATATTCCACTCTTTGTCACCACCCAAATCGATAATACTCTCATCAAGAGAGTTATGATTGACAATGATGCCAATATTAACATCATATCATCTCATACTTTCAAAAACAAATTGTTACCAGAAACCTTCGTCACCTAGTCACCTACCATGTTGCACACCTTTAATGAAACTATCACCCCCACATTAGGCATGGTCATTTTACCCCTTAAATTAGGAGTTAAAATCCTTCATGAGATATTCTATCTCGTAGGGGTGACATTTTTTCAAGAAACATGATCCTAGGATGACCTTAAATATGTGCCATGTGATGTATCCCATCAACATTAAACCATTGTCTAAATTACGAACATGAAGGTAAAACATTTACCATTCCAACTGACATGAATCCTTTCAAATCATGTCACATGACCTACTTAATTACTGATTTTCTCATCCCTAATACAAAATTGGGATCTTTCGATGATGCTTCTACTAGATTTTTCATCCCCTCATCTAAGCTATGAGATTATAACCCTTATAAATATGTTATGCAACATCTCTTGTTGGGGAGTACCACCTTCTAGCCCTTAATTCACTCCCTACACCTAAAATGTGTGGGATACCCGACAAAGAACCCATGTACAAACCAAACATTTCAGATATCATCTCCTTTGGTCTTCCCCATATTTAAAACAACCTAGTTTATGGATGGATCGATTGTCTTTCCTCATAATGTGAAAATAAATATCATATAAACACCTTTATATCTGATTTCTCATTCTTATATAATCAATCCTTCACACAAATGTATCTTCATCATTGCACCTAGAAAGGTTTTGGTTTAGGATGTTACAAACAAGGTATACATGACTTGGTATTTGACGTCATGAGAAAATTCATGAGAAATTCATATTAGCTTTTTAAAAACATTCCCTGGATTTTTATGTGACCACCAAATCCAAATCCATAATAGGAACAAACCCATCATCTTCATTTTCACTTGACAACCCCATAGACATAGACAATACCATATCCATTCCTCCTAAATTTTTTTATTAATACGATCACCTTGAGACCACTTATCAAACTAATGATGGGACTAAAACCCTTCCACTAATATTACCTGAAATGGTAGAGGAAGACTCCCTACCATAAAACTTATTCAATGTCATAACAACAAATCCATCCTATCCTATATGGGGGAAGAGGACCATTATCTTGAAAAGAATATACAACCTGACACATATAAATTCATTAATGAATCCACTATCAACATTAAAATAGGGACTTCAAAAGTCCCTCACATAATCAAATTTATCCAATATTTAGATTCAAAAGAATTAAAATACTTCACCACCTTTCTTTCGAACATAGTCGAGGCCTTCACAAGGTCATAACATGACATACAAGGCATTGACCTTAACATCATTGTCTACAGCATCATCATCATTCCTAATTCCAAAGCTGTCAAACAAAAAATATGTAGGATGTACCCTCGCATAGCCCTTCTTACAAAAGAATAGTTCAATGCCTTCTCAATCTGTCAAACAAAAACTATGTAGGATGCATTTTCATGTAACCTTGTTTATAAAACAAGAATTACAACACCTTCTTTATTCTAAGTTCATCTTTCCCATTGACTACACATAGTGGGTATCTAATATCCTACCCATACCCAAAGCCTATGAAAAGTTACATATCTATCTGATTTTTGGGATCTCAATCTTTCTTGTCCCAAAGACGACTACCCTCTTCCTAACTTTGATCAACTTGTTGACCTCATGACAAGACTTGAAATGCTATCTCTTATGGCTGGTTTTTCTAGGTATAATCAAATTCTCATTGCTCCAAAATACCAACATAAGACATATTTCATTACATGTTGGGGGAACATTTGCTATCATTTCATGTCCTTTAATATGAAGAATGTGGGGCCACTTATAAATGTGTTATGACTTATATCTTCCATGATGTTATCCATAAACCGTAGAATAATATGTTGACAATATCTTGGGTAAATTAAAACACTAAAGGGACCATCTTATTATCCTTGACATCATCTTCACCAAAATTATTTAATAACTTCTTTGACTTAACCCTATTAAATACGTATTCAATGTTCTCATTAAAAAAAAATAGGATTTATCATATCTATCGGGGGAATTGAAGTAGACCCCATAAAAATTAAATCCAACATTGAAATTCCTCCTCCATCCAATATTAAATAAATTTTTAATCTCCAAGGTTGACGTGATCGATCCTTACATTATTTCTTATCTTTCATATTGTTATCGGTCTTTTCATCATCTCCTCCAATAGGATGTCCATTTTAAGTGTGATGAAAACTATCAAAATGCCTTTGAATACCTCAAATAATACCTCTTATCTCCACCCGTGCTCACACCTTCATGCGAGGGGGCCATTTTATCTATATATTTTTCCACTAACCATGCCTTCGGCATTATGCTAGAACATAGAGATGAGTAGGTTAGAGAGTAGGTCATCTATTATGTAATCCACACTCTTGAGAACTATGAAAAAAGTTACACCAAAGTAGAGAAGTTATGTTTTTCCTTGAATTTTTCAACTTCTAAAATTCATCATTATCTCCTTAATCATAAGACTTACATTGTCAACATCTTTAATCGTATCAAATTCATACATTCCAAACTATATCATAGTTATCGTAACACTTAATGGCTTATGCTTATAACCTAATTCAACCTAGAATTCATGTCACACAAAGCTATCAAGGGGAAAGACTTTTCCGACCAACTCGCAAGCTCCCTCCCTAGTAATACACCACCTCATGAACAATTTCCCTACAAATCCATCAAAACCATTGGTCAAGAATACACTCCTCTTAAAATGACACTCTTCTTTGATGGTTCAACGTGTCTACATAGGGGAGTTATTGGTATCATCATCATACCTCCTTAGGGTAATCCTATCCCTTAATCCTTTAACTTAAATTTTGAATGCTCTAACAACATGACCAAGTATGAAGCTCTTATTATGGGTCTCCAAACCACTTTCATGCTCAAAGTTCAATTCCTTGACATATATGGAAAATTATCAATGTAAAAATGAAAATTTACAAAAATATAAAAAACATTGTTGAATTCCTCCTAGAAGCCTTTGATCAATTTACAATCCAACTATTTCTCTTCTCATCCAAAAAATTCTCAAATACTATGGCCTCTCTTACATCACTTATCCCCTTATCAATTGAAGATTCTAATTTTTTCATTGTTGTGCATAGAATTGACCAACCATCTCATACCAATGAACTCTCTTCTATCAATCTAATCGAAAATAATCAATCATATCTTTGGAAAAATCAATATGATGATTATCTTTCTCATTCTAAGATTCCCTCCAATCTATCTAAGAATGCTAAACGGTATTTTCTACAATGCGCTAACTATTATGTCATCATAGGTGGCATCCTTTACAAATGGGGGTTTGACGACCTCCTACTTTGATTCCTCAAATCTCATGAATCCACCAAATCTATCTAAGAAGTCCACAATAGAATATATGGTGGAAACTTCATTGGTTTGGTTGTTTTTAAATGCTTCCTACAGATGGGCTATTATCAACCTATCCTTAATCAATATTATTGTTATTTATTTAAGAAATCCATCAAATTTTAACAAAACTCCAACCTTACTCACATCCCAAGTCGATATCTATAACCCACTCAGATTTATGCCCTTTCTTATAATGGAGACTTTACCTCATTGGCCTCATCAACTCTTTTTGATCACTATGACATAATTATATCATCACAACAACTGAATAATTTATGAAATGGGTGGAATCTATTCTACTCATTTCCACTAAAGAAGATAAAATTGTTGACTTCATCCATCATCACATTATCTTTCATTTTGGAATTCCTCATAAATTCATCACGAGATAACAATAAATCCTTCAAAAACTAAAAAGTTCAAAACATTTTTGACACCTATAACAACAATCTTATCTTTTCACCACCTTATTATCCAAAAGTGAATGGTCAAGAAAAATACTCTAATAAAAAACTCAATAAAATCCTCATGAAAATAGTCAATTAAAATAGAAAGTATTAGTATCTTCAAATTCCCTTCACCTTGTGGGCTTATCAAACAATATTTTAGACTCCTACAAGCATTATACCCTTCTCATTATTCTATAGCATTAAATTGATTCTTCCTCTTGGTGTTCAAATCCCTTCACTACGCGTGTCCCTCAGAGAGTTCATCTCTGATGAGGATTATCATCAAGAGAATATATCACAACAATAACTATTATATGAACATCATCTAACATCCCTTGAACATCATCACATCTATCAAGAACATATGAAAAGAACAACAATAAACATGTCTAAGAATGTGACTTCAATATTATTGATATTTTCCTCAAAGAGAATAAAAATTTCACTACTTTGGAAAAGATAAAATGTGGAAAATTTTCTCCAATTTTCTTGGACCATACATCATCACTCATAAATATGGATCTAGAACTTTTCATTTAGCTTCCCTTGATGATGATCCTAAAAGGATACTCTCAATGCGCTGTACTTAAAAATGTTCAACTATTATCCTATCAACTTAGGATACC
Source organism: Taxus wallichiana var. yunnanensis (assembly GCA_018340775.1). Taxonomy (NCBI): domain Eukaryota; kingdom Viridiplantae; phylum Streptophyta; class Pinopsida; order Cupressales; family Taxaceae; genus Taxus; species Taxus wallichiana. Next base: position 46,899,455 of record CM031243.1, on the reverse strand, counting down.
TTAGTTAGACTATAATCTCCCCTTATTATCTCACACATCATATCACTCTTATAATGATATGCAATCATGTGGTATTTAGTCAACATACTTGTGAAAGCCTTAAATATGGGCAACACAACTCTGTCCATAGCATATTCCTCATGGAAATTTTTTTCTTATGGCTAGGGAACCCTACTATCATTACTCCACCATCCCTATATCTCATCCTGATCAACATGACAAATATATATGTGTATCTCACACACTTATCTTATCCCCTTCTAATTGTTACCTAGGATACCCTTAGCTCAAAAATCACAAATATCTATGGGATGTATTTAATTAAAATATAGACTAATTCCTCGAAGGACGGCTATAAAAATAAACCATATCAAATAAATTTGTCAACCACTCCCTTAAAGGATGGATACCATTAAAATAAAGTCAATAAAAATTTAGACCACTCCCTGGAAGGATGACTACTAGATCAAATTACATATCCAGAAAATGACTTCCCACATCAATAAGTCCTCATGTTAAAAAGACTTCCCAAAACGATCATCCTCATGAAATAAAAATAAAATCATTTTGGTAAAGCTTCCTACATCTACCAGCTTTCCCATCAAATGAAAGCCTCCTGCATAAATAAACTTGTTTCAATACAAACAATTGGGGAAAATAATAGAAAGCTGTTAGGAAGATCCTATTTTCCTATTCTCGCTACATACACACTTTTTCTATGTCATAAAAAAATGGATACAATGAACCCATCTCTATATATGATCATAATATAACTAAACATTTTAATTCATACGCTAAAATCTAGTATAAGGATGTAGATGCAATATTATACATTTAAAATCAGTTTACCATCACACAATATGTATATCCAAGACAGGTGAAGAAATAAACTTTCCACTATAAATTTCTTACCATTTATAGTGCATGTATCATACAACATATAATAACTTTTCACAACAACATTAAAATCATATTATAACATAGACATTTCCAATTTAAATCATACATTCTAAATATTTCCATAAAACATTATATAAAAAAATCATCAATTAAACCATCATTAATCACATTTGTATCCATCACATTGCAAAACATAAAACATAGAATCAAAATGACAAAAGCATATATATATATTATATAAAAATGTATGTAGAACATCATGAGTCTCAAAAAAACCTTTATATCAAAAAATACATCATCAAAGGCTTCAAAAAGAGCCTAACATATCATGATCATATATCGATACATCATGGGATTTAAGAGAGCCTCATACATACATACATATATATATTTTATTGAGGGAACTAGATGTCCATCAATCGAAACCCCTCGGGAACTACTCCCGAGATCACCACTAGGACCCCCATCCGGGTCTCTGTCTAGTCCTTTTGGCATGTAACCAACACTCACATCACTATTGGATGGTGCCACCTATCTCCACATTAGATACACTACTTGGCAAGGCTCATCTAGTACCCTCCGTCATACTATATCCTCATAGTATCTCATATCCTTGTGTAATGATTGGTAGTTTACCATATCCATAATCTCAGGTGGCCCCATCTATAAACAAGTATGAGCTCTCACCGTCGTAGCTTAGCTAGAAGGACTGTCACAATCTAAATGAATTTTGTAAGGCCTCTCTCTAGTGACAATATCTATCTCTATTAGCTATAACTTATGTCACCTCCACTGTACACGGTGGTGAGGTGTTGACTCAACCCATCTCACTAAGCTACCAATGTGGCCTTCTTGGCCTCTAAATGATCCATGATAGCCTCTAACACTACCACCCTATCCTTCTCATCTCCACCCTCAACATCACCACCACCCTCTAGAGGTGCCACCTCTACGCAGGCTCAAACCCGCCTCTCAACCCCATCAAACTACCCCTACCACCACTCACCAAAGGCCTTGGTCACACCAACATCATCATACCATATCAATACTCCCTACGCATCCACCCTTATACAAACCTCCCTCACTATCCATATCCACTACCTCTCTAATAGTTGGTAGTGCTACATATGTATCTCGTATCATCCTTTTAGTAGGCCATGCTACCTCTAGCACATCCGTACTAATTTTTTTTTCCATCGACATGGCCAAATTAAATCAAATCCTTTCACCCTCCCTCCACCCACACACCGACATATCCTCTTTGCATAGCCACCAAATCCCTCACCGTATCGGGCCATACTGGGAAACTTGTATAAGGCCTCCAAACAAAATCTTCACCCCCGGAAACCAGATAGGAGCTTCTGTAATGGTCCTACCCCAAAACAGGCCTTGTAGCTATAAAATCCAACCTCCACCGCATGACATCTATAAGATACGAGTAAATTCACCCATAAATCCCAATGCACTCCTATCATCTAAGCCACTACAATTTTCTTGTATGTCCAACACTCTATTAAAAATGATACATCAATCCTTAACCTTCATGTAGTTCTCCAAGACCATAAATCCCTATACACCTATGTCAAAAATGTAGGGTTCCAATAAAACACTATCGTATGTGCCAACATATCCACTATCACCTCGATCAACATCAATGAAAATCAACCTCCATATAAATCGATAAGGCATAACAGCCAATACCCATCATCATCATTGTCATCAAGGCCCTCCCTTTCACATCATCATTGAATAGGGCCCCAATTGATAAATATTCTAAATTTTATACCATGTCCCCAACATCATCAAGATATAAAGAATGCATAACACATCCCTACCATCCTCATCAATCACATAGATATACTCACCTTGTATTTCTAAGTGAAATATATGGTGCAAATACTCTAAAGTGACTATCATCTCTCCCATAGGCATCCACAAATGGGTATGTCACATGATCCCATGGCTCGAGAAATGCCAACAATAAACCCATGTCCTTGTGAATGTTCCCTGTAATATTACATCCCACCATATCCAACTGCCTCTAAATAAGCCCAATAATCAAGTGAAAATAACAATTTGACCTCATTCGAAGAATCTTTGGGACCCTATCATGTGTAGTCAATTCTCCCGAGCCTACATCCAATGATAAAACAATAAAAAATTAATCCACAATCCATCAAAAGTCAATTGAAGCTATCAAAAATTAGCCATAAATTATTAAAAATCACAACTTTTTTCTAAATCACCAATGATGCTTATAAAATCATTGGTGACCCTTTAAGAATCGTTGTTGACTGCCAAATCATAAGAAATTTTATGAATGCCTATCAAATCTTAGAAATAAACAAAAAAAAACAAGTAAAAATAACCCAAATCTTAAATATACTACCTACCTTAGTACATGTGGGTTAACGGATCCTCTATGCACCTCACGAAAACCTCCATCACAATTAAATAAACTAAAAATCTTAAACAGTGGCTCTCCAAATGTCTCAATCTCAAAATAAAAATTTTTCCAAATGAATTTTTGAAATAGCTTTGTATAGCATTTTTTTCCACATACCCAATTACTTAACGATTCATGTAATTGTTGATGATTCTATCTGAATCGCCAATGAATTTATCAAATTACCTTGAAAATCAATTTTTGGTCCCTTGACCTCATCAAACCATCATTTTTGTATTTTCTTGCTAAAAGAGCACATTTTTCTACAAGGTTCTTCCTTTTTAAGACCCCAAGACCATCTACAAAATAAAATAATAAATCAATCTATATAAATTCTTCATTCTCATCCATTTAGGAAATTATTCCCCTGTGGTCATTCTCTCATATTTCTATAAGGCATGAACCCATTGGTTCCCCTTTCATATGATTGCATGGTGCTATAATCCCACCTTTGTGGAAATATCCTTTATTAAGCCTATGTCTCCCGATACACCATAGATATCATACCCGACCATGATCATTTCCCATATCTAATTCCTATGAGTCATACGCCTCATAGGTCAAGAACTCAATGGTTATCTTGTAACTTGAATTTTTGGTTGTACCAAGTCCACCTTTCTATAAATTTACTTTTGTTACTTGTCTTGGGGCATCTTAAATAAAAACACACCATCATACAAACCTATCTCATCCAACAACCTTAATTAAACTAGTGATCATTACACTTCATCACAATGACCCCTAGTTTGAGGGGGAATCACCTATCCAAAAAATCAACCATTTAAAGTATTTGTTTTGAGCAACCTGTTTATCATAAACCACTTAACACAAAAGGGAAAATGTAGATGCCATGTTTTCAGCTCCTAGGTAACCCATCTATACCCCTCATATCCTCATGTTGGAAGCACAATGGATTGAGGGGGTGAATTATTCCTAGAAAAACTTAGGCCCTCGAGATAGGTAGATAAAAATATAGGATAGGGTAGGGCAAGTCCCCTTCACGATAGAGAGCCGAGAGAGTTCGAGTTCAAAAGGTGGGCCCTTCCTATCCCCCTCCCCTCTATATAGATTGAGATTGATATTGAGATCGAGATCAATCGAACTGGTAGATATATTTTATTATGGCCCTCCCCACCATATTTCAAGATAAGGGGCGGGAGGGGTGAGTGTAGTGTAGTATATATAACGTTTAATTGAAACTTGATTGATTTATTTTAGAGATCCCCTATCTCCCCTTACATATATATGGGAGAGAGGGGAACTTGACCAACCACCCTATCTCGTGCCACTAGTTCCCATCGATACCCCTAGAGAATAAGGGAGAGATAGTGCCCTTCATGCTCACCCTCTCATGCATCTCTACCCATATCTATCCAAAACTAAACCAAACACAAAAGAAAGAGGTCCACAACTATTAATGGCCCAACACAAGTAATATATATATTTTATATCCTCTTGGCCTACCCAATTCATTTACCATCACATTAATTCATCATTTCATTCATTCATTTAACATCCATAACCATATGAGTACATTAGGTGTGTATTAAGCATTCACAAGAACATGAAACAAAGAAGAAGGCACATGAACACCATATATAAGTGGGAAACCCTTAAGGGGAAGAAAACCCATATAAACTCGCTTATATTACACAAATCAAATAACATTTAGTGAGGCAAAAACTTCACAAGGAGAACCAATTGCTAGTTTAGTAGAACACCAACCCTATAAGGAGCACCAACCCCTAATTTAGTCAAGCACCCACTCCACAAGGAGGATACAACCCCCTAAGATGACTAAGAAAAACTCATCCACCGAAGATGAATATATCTAGTTTTTTTGTTCCATAACTAATGGAGATCACAATTTCAGCTCACACATACAATATCAAACCCTCTTTTCTTCAACTTGCTCTATCTTCTTCTTTCATGGTTTTGTCTTAGATTCAAATCCTTGTATTCAAGCTCTGTAAAATTATTCAACATGTAAAATAATTTATCATATTTTATTTCATTCATTATAATCTCCTTCACCCACTTAGGAAGGTCAAAATTTTCCCTCTTAAAGCACTAGTTCAAAAATGAACTCAAAACTAACTTTTATATGCATTTTTTCTTTCAACACAAGGTAGGTCAGTCATAAAAATTATCTTGACAATTACAACATAAAATTATAACCACACACTTATAAACATTCATCAAGTGGACCCATATAGGTTGGCCATGCCCAAATGCACTCAACAAGCCCAAAATGGCTCAAAACCCCATCACTTGGATGAGAAAAACAAAAGAGGGCCCTAAGCACTCTTCAATGAAGATGAGAAACTAAAAAAGGATCAAGATCCAAATGGGACAAAGAAACCCAAAGTAGCCCAAGAGCAGCTACCCCAACAAAACAAAACCAGTATGAACACTGCAGGAAAGTAGCCAAAAAGACAAAAAAAACAACAATAATTACAAAGAAGTGCAAGCAAAAGCACCCACAATTACTTCTTGGTGGCTTTGTCGATGCTGGATTTGATATTCTGCCAAGAGGTGAACATAGCCAATGTCATCATGTGGGTAGAGTCAGTAACATCCAACTGTTCAATGGTCCTTTTGCTTTCCTTATCTGTGCCCCAAAGGGTTGCTGAACTCCACTGAGATTAGAGACGCTGTGGACATGCTGCTCAATAAACTCTTCAATTGCATTAAAAATGGCCATATTATAATCATGGTGAGTCTTGGCCTTCCCTAAACGGGTGTCTAAGGAGTTCAGCTTCTTGTATATATCTTCAACCTGATTATTATCAATAACCACCTCCTCCTCCTTCTTCCTCTTACCTTTTTGCTTTGCCAAGTTTTTAACCTCTTCCTTCAATAGCTTCATGTCAGCTTCTAAGGCTTCCAAGCCTTTTTGTGGAGCTCTCAATGTGTGCTTCCTGAGAACTAGCACTACTAATATGCAGGAGGTTATGGGAAATTTCAATCTCCTGAGGGACCTTCCCCACAGCAGGGGTATCAAGGTTCAGTCTTCTAGAAGACCTGTAATGTGTCCTAGCAAAGTGGGAAGTGGAAGTGAAGGGGGTGGGAGTAGAGGTGGGGGGATGGAAGATGGAGCCGAGAAGGCCAGGCAGAGGGGTGACAACAATGGTGGTGGGGGAAAAAAGGTGGAGAGATGGGGCTAGTGGCACTGTGCTGGGCAGAGGAGGAACAGAGCCAGGGGAGGAAGGGATACTAGGAGACCTAAGAAGACACAACTTATGTAACAAGAAAATGAGACCCTGGTGCAATGGAACCGCATGTGCATGTTTTTGAAACTCCAAAATGGAGCGCTCAAGAGAGTTAAGCAGATAGTGGGGGAAACATACCGTGTGACACCTGCGGAAGTGATTGAGGAACACAAGATGCTTAGAGGGCACAGTGACGAACCTCCCCTCCAAAGAAATGAAACGCACCATCATACGGGTTACCTCATCAAAAGGTGAAGGGATCGAACTAACCTGCAGGCCCACCATGACAAAGACCAGCTTCTCATTACCCTCAACAAATTTCCTCTCCTCAAGCATCTCACAACCCTTTTATTAAAAAGTGGTACCCTCCATGCCAAGGCCTAGTTGCTTCAGCAATTAACTCCTCATTGATCGAAATCTTTTGCCCTCCATAATCCACAGTGTGATCCTTCCAATCCTTCGCAAAATGAACCAAAATACTTTGGTCATGGCCCTGAATCTTCTCAATAAAGTTGGTGATGCCTCCCTGGCTGAGAAGATTCCAAAGTTCTCATTATTTTTCCATTCTGGATCCACGCTGGGCTCAATCTGGCAAGGGGCTCCTCCCATTATCACCGTGCTTAATTGCTTGCAAATAAAAATTTCAGAATCCTTAAGAGCGCAATTATCAGTCCCCTTTCACTATTATTTTCCACGTGGTGAGAGTGATGATTAGAATAGCCGTTGCTTTTCCCATGAATACCTGAGTGACTGCTGTTATGAACCTGTGAAAATCCGCATGTGTGAACTACAGTCCTTTTAATAGCCCACCTGCATCATCATTATCTTTATTACTGACTTGGGAATCTGTAAAGCCTTGTATAAAAGTTGTTGAGAGCTCTATATTGCCCGCATGCGCATCTTTCATCTCCATATAAATCCACTTGAAGTTCCCATTATACTTCATACAACCTTGATTGTCCGTCAAGATTTGCATGAGTGTTGTTTTAAAGTCAGCACGTGTGGGAGTTTTATTATTACAATTCCACTCCCAATGCTCATATCCCATATCTTGAATTTGCATGTTCATAAATATCCACTTGAATGCTGCTTTGAAGTTGTTCAGGAATGTTATCTTTATTATCCCAAACAATGTGATTAACATTTATGCCATAATTAGCCAATGCATCTGCCACCTTGTTACCCTCCCGTAAGTATGCATGATCCGAATGTTATCAAGGTTTGGAAAATACTTATGGATTCCAAGATGAAATCCTTGATGTTCCAACTTGGAGGTGAGCACTGATTAAGATGATTAATGATATTAAGTGAGTCCCCTTCAAGAATGAGGTTTTGGATATTATGAGTCTGAGCAATTCTAAGGCCCCATAAAGTAGATAATGCTTCAGCAAAATGATTGGTTTGAATTCCCATTTTTCCAGCATATACGCAACAATCAGATACCTTTATGATCCCGGATCACTCCTCCCCCTACCACAATCCCAGGGTTACCCTTAGAGGCCCCATCAAAGTTCAACTTATACCAGTTAAAATCAGGAGGATGCCATTGAATCAAAGATCTATCAATACTATTACCGAATTACTACGGCTATTGTCAGCTCCTATCTGCCAGTGGGATAAGACATGTTCTTCATTTTCTGGATAACTCTTGTTCTTGGGGGGTTTAAATCTAGCAATATTCTCTTTAATATCATTAGAAATTTTACCAATACTGAGCTTATAATTTTGATTTTTATTTCTAAAGATAATATCATTTCTATCTTTCCATACCCTCCAAATAATATGAGGAATAACCAGCTTTCAGAGCCTTCTAACAACACAATGCTTATAGGGTGGGCTCCATTGAGTCCATAGCTGATTGAAATCCTTTGGAACCACCCAGAAAGCTTCAAATTTAGAGAGGGAAAAACTCCATATTCTGGTAGCATAATCACAATGGATAAACAAATGACTGATATCCTCAGAGTCTTTTTTACATAGATGACATCTATTAGGCATTATGAAACCTTTTCTCATCAAGGTTGTCAGTGGTAAGAATCCTGCCTCTGAGAGCCAGCCAAAGGAAGAAATTTATTTTAGGAGTTAACTCAACCATCCAAATCCTACTCCATTTGAACTCAGTTTGACTATTGTGAAGAAAGTATTATACCCAATTTTGACAGAGTAGTCCCCATCAATAGAATTATTCCAGACCAATTCATCCTTAATATCTAGCTGACTTAAGGGAATAAGATCTAACGATCTTCAAGGGAGGAAATATTTTGGATCGATCATCTCTCTCCACGTAAAGTTTTTTCCATTTCTTTTTTTGCCATTTCTCTCAATATAATCCTTGATTTTAGTGCCATACTTGTTTACAAGACTATCTTTGACCATCCCAAATCTGTCCATAAGACTACCATTAAACCAGTTATCATCCCAGAAATTTATATCACAACCATCTCCCACTTTCCATTTACTGCCCTGTTTAATGAAATTTTCTCTTTACTAGATTGTTCCAAAAAATGGAACCATAGGGAAGGTGCTCATCTTGCAGAAAAGAAAAGATAGTTTGTTGATTTAGGTATTTAGCCTTAATTAAATCTATCCATGGTTGTTTTCGAAAGCATTCTCCAACCCATTTTCACAATGAGAGCCTCATTCATTTTCTTGATGTCTTTTATACCCAGTCCTCCTATAGACTTCAGAGTACAAACCTTATCCCAAGCAACTAAGTGAAATTTAAACTTCTCCTCCATGCCCTGCCATAAGAATTTTTTTGAATCCTCTCAAACTTTTCTCTGAAGGAAGAAGGGATCTTGTAAAGCAACATGATATAAATGGGCAGATTTTGAAGAGTACTTTTTTGATGAGCAGCACTTACTAAACACTAGATAAAATGGCTCCTTTCCATCAACCATTTTTTTGAAATCTCTCCAATAAATCATCCCACACCTTGTTAGAGACTTTTTTAGTGCCGAGAGGAAGACCCAAGTAAGTGGTTGGAAGTGCACTTATTTTACAGCCCAGAATTTTAGCAATTTTAAGATGTCTTTTTTAGAGTGTTGAAGAAGAAAATGGAGCTTTTATCATAATTGATCTCTTGCCTAGAAGCAGATTCGTAGAGCTGCAGAATAGCCTTGGTAGCCTTAGCTTCAATGATGGAAGCCAATAGAAGGAGGATTGTATCATCCAAAATTGTTGATGGGAAACAACTTGGCTGATGGAAGTGGGCTTTGAGCCTTTCAAAAGACCATCATTGACTGCTTTACCAATTGTTCTACTAAGACTATCAGCCATAAGAATGAAGAGCAGGGGGGAGATGGGGTCCCCTTGCCTTAGTCCTCTACTACTAGTGAAAAACCCACTGGCTCACCATTAACCACCACTGAGAATCTGACCGTAGAGATACAAGCCTTAATAATTTTTTTGAATTTGTCCGGAAAACCAAATTTAGTTAAGACTTTGTCAAGAAAAACCCAAGAAACCTTGTCAAAGGCTTTATTCATATCGAGCTTAAGCACCATATTTGCTTTTTTATTATTCTCCATAGAATGTATGGTCTCATGAACCATAATCACTCCATCTTGGATAATCCTACCTTTAATGAATCCACTCTGCTGCCTTGAGATTAAATCATTCATAATGAGTTGAAGCCTGGTAGCAATAATTTTGGTAAAAATTCTATAGATAGCATTCACAAGGCTGATGGGTCTAAAGTCTTTGAAGTCTTTAGCATCCATTTTTTTGGGGCCAACACAATGTGGGTGTTATTCAGCTCTTTCAAAAGATTTCCAGTTCTGTAGAATTCATTCACCGCTCTGAGAAGATCATCCAAACAAATTTCCCAAAATTTTTGGAAAAATTAATGGAGAAACCATCCGGGCCTGGAGCCTTGTCGCCTTCTAAAGTAAACACAACTTTTTGTAGCTCTTCAAGCGTGACAACTTTGGTGATATTTTTAAATCTCTGCTCCTCAATTTTATCTTGGGGAATAGCCTCCAACATAAAAGAATTAGCCTCAACATTGATGATATTCCTCTCATTAAGAAGTTTTTTATAGAAATTTAGAGCTTCTTCCTTGATGCTATTGGGATATTTTATAATATTTCCATTACTTTTAGCCACTTCCATGATCCTATTACAAGCTCTGTGCTTCAAAGTGGTCATATGAAAAAACTTCGTATTCCTATCTCCTTCTTTAAGCCAGATAGCTCTAGATTTTAGTCTCCATAAGGATTCTTCTCTGCTGCAAATCGTATGCAGCTCTGAAAGAATATTCTTTTCATTAGTTTGGTCTTCAACAGATCTCCCCATTGTATTCATTTTGATTTCCAAATCCTGGAGCTTTTGTTTTAACTTCTTTTTATTATCAAACACATTGCCAAAAATGCTTTTATTCCAGATTTTAACTTGCTTTTTAACATTTTTGAGCTTTTGAATCAATCTAAATTGAGCAGGCCTTCACCATTCCAAACCCACCATTCTTTAATTTTGTCATAGATGTTGTCATGCTCCATCCACATCTTTTCAAATTTGAATGAGCTTCTGATGGGTTTAGTCCAATTGAGAAGATTTAAAGCAATCGGATTGTGGTCCGATCCAATTCTGGGCAAGGAAGAGAGGTGGAAGTCTTGATTGAGAATCCAGCTAGCAGAAATCAGGGCTCTATCCAATCTAACCTGGATAAGATATTTTCCCAACCTTCTATTATTCCAAGTGTATTTATTCCCATGGAGATCCACATCTAAGAGATTAAGCTCAGCAATAAAATCAGCAAAATCCTCCATACCTGTAGAAAAGCTGGAGATTCCTCCATATTTTTCACCTGGGTTTAGAGGAGAGTTAAAATCACCCATGATAAGCCAGTTAGCTGTACTATATTGGTTTCTAAAGATCTTAAGATCAGTCCAAAGTTTTCGTCTCCCACTAACCGTATTAGGGGCATAGATGTTAGAAAGGATCCATTCACCATTGTTCTCAATAGCATGAAATTTGATAGCAAGATGATTAGTGCTAGCATTAAGAACCATACCAATACAGTGCCTTTTATCCCAAAGAGTAGCCAGACCTCCAGAGGCTCCCTGAGAGTCCACCGCCGCCATTTCAGAGTTTTCCCAAAAACTCTTTTTATTAGTTTCAAGGATCTTAGCTTTCATCTTAGTTTCCTGCAAAATCAAAATACTAGGACTACTAGAATCATGTAACTCCTTAATGATTCTCTGCTTGGAGTTTCCATTTAGACCTCGGATGTTCCAAGAAATAATCTTCATTTGGAAGGATTGGGAGTTGGGATTCCTCGATGGCTCAATTGACGTTGAATGCCATCTCTGCAATGTCTCTCTCTCTTTTCTCTTAGATCTAAGAGCCTTTTTGAGGGCCTTCCTCTTTAGAACTACCTCCAAAATCTACTAGTCTTCTTCAGTAAGATCTAGTAGTTCTGGATGTTGAGGTATCCCAGTTGTCCATTTTCTTTTCTTATCACTGTAGAGTGATTCTGGGATCATTTCAAATCCTTTCATTCTCTTTTTCTTTTTTGAAATGACCTTTATGAATCCAGAAGTTAGTTCCTCATCTTCTTTGACAGGCGTTACTTCTCCCTCTTCACGCTCTTTCTGATTCTTGTCAATTGAGTGTGGATCTATTGTTTCGATGTCAGAACAAGTAGGTGAAACCACTGATCTCATTGTCAAGCAAGGAGGTATATCTGTAGATAATTTACCATCGCCCCTAGGAGTGTTTTTTTGCAAAGTTTCTTTAAAACCCATGCTATCCATGTCCAATATTTCCTCAATGATGCACAGAGGTTTATCTATCTCAGCTTCCTTATTGTTCAAAGTCTGATATAGATCATTAGGGATGATATTTATCTTTACAGATCCTTCTTGCTCATCCACCTCCATGGTCACCTTTATAGGATTTTCCAAGTCCTCTTTGATAGGTGCTGCAAGCAAAGCTGCCACTGGGGTTTTAGGATGCCAGACCAAATGTTTCCTTATTGGAGTTCTAAAACCCCTTTTTTCCTTTCTATTGTAGTCCAGCTCAGTCTGGCTAGGGGCTTTGTCTTCTCTCCGGCTATCAGTGTCAAGAACCCTATGTTCCTTTCTCAAAACTAAGCCATCCATAGGTTGTTCATTCATTTTGTGTTTGTCCTCCACTGTAGGGATCTCCTTTTTGGGACAGTTTTTGGTGAAGTGTCCTATGCGATGACAATGCTTACACCTTAAATGAAAAGTTTCAAATTCAATTTTTTGAATCCACATCCCATACCTAGATTTCAAGATGATGTGCTCCGGTAATTCCTGTTCCATTTCAGAAGAAATGCATAATCGAGCAAAAGCAAGTCTGGATCTATTTCTCGTGGGCCCATCCAGCCCGATCGGAGCACCTAAGGACTTAGCAATGTTTAGCAAAATTTCATCATCCCAAAAATGCAACGGTAGCCCAGGGAGTCTACACCAGATTGGAATGGTGTTTATATTTTCAATGTTAGGGTCAAATCCAGATACCATTTTTTCAAAAAGAGGCCCATATTACCCAGCCACCACGGTCCTCCCAGAAGCACCGATTCCAAATCAGCCTGCTGATTAAATTTTTCCAAAAAAACCCCGTGGCATGATGGTAATACTCAGATCCCCCTTAGGTTTCCACTTTCAGAGCCCATTTTCTAATAAAATCAATATTAGGTCTAGAGCCAAGAAACTTACCAACAAGGGAAAGATTCACTTTTCTCAAAGCCCTATCAACGCAACCATCTGGGACCATCAGGCAGGTGGCACCTTCACTATCCTTTTCCCACGTGAACTGACCTCTTTCAGGAGAATGCGGACCCACTTTTATGATAGGGTTTTGAAGAATCTTATTCCAAGCCAAAGGTGTGGATACTCAAGGCCTCAATATCTTATCACACATATATAAATGCAACCTTGTATACTTTTATATCCTTCAATTCTACTCAATGCAACAACTTAGAGTCCAAAATATCATGTATCGACATGGCATAATACTTATCAACTTAGAAACTTGACTTTTCACTTCCACTAGTCTAAATATGGTTGTTCACCTTCATAAATTTATTTAAGTGACAAATATTCTATTGGCTCACCTCATGTTTTTTCCAAGAAACAAGAAAACATCTTGTAATACCAATGGCACATAAGCACATATCTTACACACACAACTACAAGTTTAGATAGGCATCGATGCATAAAATCCTTTAAACTAACCTATTGATTATAGGACCAAACATTGATATATTTTACATAGTTTAGGGTAGATATTCAACACATAATACCACATAAACACTAATCTCATTCATATCTAGGTCAATATAATCTCATAATACTACCAATCAGTGCCTATGCACTATTTCAACTTAGAGACACCCTTGTTTCATTTCAAAGACCTAGATATACATTCTCACTCTTAATATTCTTCTTAAATTTAGTCAAGAAGCAAAGAAGAATCTTTTTATAAAACTTCACTTCTAAGTCACTTCATGTTCAATACCTTTGACAGTCATTGCAATAGACTTCTAGATCCATTTTGACCTTATGACTACATTGTACCATACCTTTATGGCTATGGCAAATTTGGTTTTGAAAATCAACTTAATCTCGTGTTCGTTGATATATGACATGATCATACTTTCTTTCAAGACACACCAAACTGTGATGAACACTAAGATACCTTTAGAAACTTGATACATTATATTTACTAAAGAGTAACCATCACTTTAGAATACTTCTCTTGACTTGTTCCAACTTCATGCCTCGCTCAAATGTAACTTGTACAATCATATATCTACCTTATTATTGGTCTAGAACACTACTAATAGTTTTGAGAAAACACTTTTTCATTCACATGCTTGATCACATTAAGATAGGCCTCCTCGATCCTCACACAACCTGTAGGATACTATTGAGCTCAATAAATGGTTCAAATCCTCTATTTTTTGAATCCGAGTTCATGAATTATCTCATCATAATGACATCATACACCTCAACTCCAATATTTCTAGTCATTCTTGATCAAGCTTTTATTCTTAGAACCTAGTAATAATCACTTTTTGATACGTTACACACATGTAGCTTCTCAAAAGTAACCTTTCACAATAGACTATGCTTTTGATTTCTCATTCAAAACTTGATCCCCTGGTTTTTAAATCAATCACTAAGACCTCTATCTCTTAATACCCTATTATACCTCCTCAATACATCAAAAATTTTCCGCAACTTCTAGCCATACCTAGTCACATAAGCTAACCATGTATTTTTATTACAATCATTAATCTTTGTCATAATATGAGAGCACCATTTTTATTCCTTTAGTATCTCCTTTAGGTCCTACCATCATTAGCTCATATTCATGGTCATGACGACCACATATCTATAACATCAACTCTTATAAGAATAACAAATATCTTATATCAGTTTGAAAACCGATAAGTACCACGTGCCCTAAAGCGCATGCTTCTTTCCCTTTTGATAAATTCAACAAATGCTTGAAACTCATACTCTGTATCAATCATCATGAAATATTTTTCATATTCCTTATTATATCCTCAAACCCTCTCAAAGAGTAATAATATATTTCTATCATCATGGATCCCTAAGAACTTGTAGTAGCAACGTGCTCTTCCCATAACTCTATCCCTTATACATAAATTTAGTTTTATCATATGATATCTTATCACTTTTCATGTCATAAGCACACATTTACCTTCTTGGATAAAACTGAGATAAATCTTACATTAAACTTGTAATTTTATCCTTGATTCCATCTAAGATATAGGATAACCTTACTCGAGATATATCTTTCCCCAAGGGTATTGAAACCCTTAATGCTCACCCTATCTTCACATGAATCATTAATTTTGAGTCCTTTAGGTACTAAGACCATTTGACACAACTTCATAGGTTATTGAATTATAAATACACAAAATACAACTCATGAAAATTTTGAGAAGCTTCAATTTACTAGCTACATACCTTGTAGACTATTACATGATACTTGAAAAACAAAGAATATCATGACAAAATTCATGAAATCCATAACATTTGAAAACTTAACACGATTCTTGATACATTTTACAATGCTTGTGAAAACACACAAAAATCATGAAACACAAACTCTTCATGTGATGCATGACAACAACCGTTAATGGAATTTGACTAACCCAACACACATTCATACTTTTTCTTGAAACCATATACTTCTTCAATGAGACAAAAAAGAAACCTATAAGTGACAAAAATAAAAAATGCATGGACATGTCACTTCACATACCTTATAGCTCTTGAAGTATCCCACACTCCTAGCATTTTCAACTTCTCATGGAATGGATTTTGAATAATAAATAAGAACATATGATCTTCTTCAACTAAAGAAAAGATGATTCCTTAACCTGAATTTGGCTTGAGAAACTTGTCTTCCATCATGATGGCACTAGAAACCTCTTTGACAAGCTTCAATGGATTAGGCTTCATGTTCATTTCAGACTGATAATTAGGTTTCTTGACCTCCTTGGCTTGAACAACATCCTTCTTGACCATAGAAGTAGACTTGATAGCCTCATCATTAATCTTGGGACTGATTTTCTTCTTGAAAACTCTTCCATTGGATGCTTGAATCCTACTAATAAATCTTGGTGATCTACCTTGGTCATATGATCTAGCAATGTGACCTTGGTTATGACACTTATGATACAAAACACTCTTCCAAATTTTAGTCTCATAGATACTAAGATTGTAACCAAAATACTTAGCCTTGTGACCATACTCACAACATGAGTATTATTTACCATCAAAGAAATTTTAAACATCATTAAAAGACTTTATTTTGCAATATCTAGCTTTGTGACAGAATCATGAAAATATAGAAATAACCATTCAATGATGAACCATACCTCATATAATTAGTTTGTAAAACAAGGGTAGACCTTCTCAAATAAGATTTATTTTTCTCCTACATATTTGATTGAGTTCTTAAAATAGATTCTTCACTAATATACATTTGCTTACCCTTGAAACCTAGGTTTTTCTTATCATTGACATCTCTTTGTCTCTCCAAAATTCCATCAAGAGCTCTAGTACTCTTTTGTAACTTCTCATACATCCTAAATATACTACATTCACTTTTCAAATCAGATTCTATAGCTTTAAATTTTTCCTCATACCGTTAAAAGTTTCCTCTTTTAATTTTAGGTTCTAGGACACACTCTCCACTTGGGATTCCAAACCTTTGATAGCCTAACTATACTCTATCTCCATGCACTTGATCTGATCTTGCAAGCTATGAATCACTGACTCAACAACCTCATACTTCATTCTTAATGCAACCTCAATATCTAAAGACTTACCCATTTCTTGTGCTTCAAAAGGATCTCTTCCAAGTTGCTAAACTTGTTTTTCAAGGACCTGTTTTGATATAAATTATTAAAAGCACAATGAACTAAGGGGGAGTGAATCAGTCCTACAAAAACTTTCAATTCATTTACCATCACATTCATTCATCATTTCATTCATCCATAACCATACAAATACATTATATGTGTATTAATCATTCACAAGAACATGAAATAAAGAAGAAGCCACATAAACACGATATATAAGTGGGAAACCATCAAGGGGAAGAAAAACCACTAAAACTATACTTATATTAAAAAAATAAAAGAATATTTACTGAATTTATAACTTCACAAAGAGAACCAACCCTATAAGGAGCACCAATCCCTAATTTAGTCAAGTACCCACTCAATAAGTAGGATACAACCCTAAATGAACTCCCATTCCTTATAATTCCTCCTCAAACCTCTAGCTTCAAGTTTTAGTCCTTCATCTTAGTTAATTGATCATATTTTCATACCTTAATGCTTTGCCTCTTAAATTTATCCCTAATTTTTTTCACAAGTCCGTAAGACGCTCTTCATACTTAATGAAGCTCAATATTCTTCATAATTGTAACTTTAGACATAATTATTTCTGCATAGACCTATTACTATCAATATAGATCCTTTCAATCATGTCACCTCATTCATACTCAAGGCCTCAATAATTTCTCACACATAGTGCAATATAACCTTGCATACTTTGACATCCTTCAATTCTACTCGATGTAATAACTTAGAGACCAAAAGATCATGTGATCGACATTACACAATACTTATCAATTGAAAAACTTGACTTTTCACTTCCACTGGTCTAAATATGATTGTTCATATTTATAACTTTATTTAAGAAAAAAATATTCTCTTGTATCATCTCATTTTTTATCCAAGAAACAAGAAAACATCTTGTAAGACAAATGATACATGAGCACATCACATATACACCCAACCGTAAGTTTAGATAGTATCGATGCATGAAAGCCTATAAATTGGCCTCTTAATTTTAGTACTACACATTGACATATTTTACACACTTTAGGGTAGATATTTCAACACATAGGACCACATACACACTTATATCATTCATATATGGGTCAATATAATCTCATAATACTACCCGTTAGGCCTATGCACTATTTCAACTCGAGAAACACTTGTTTCATTTCATAGACCTAGATATACATTCTCACTCTTGATATTCTTTCTAACTTTAGTCAAGAAGAAAAGAACCATATTGCAAGAAAAATTACCTTATAAGATAATTCATTTTGAAGACTGTATGATAGTCACCGTAGCTGAATTCTAGATCCATTTTGACCTTATGACCACACCGTACCATACCTTTGTAGAAATTTTGGTTTTCCAAATCAACTTAATCTCTTGTTCATTGATCTATGACATCATCATACCTTATTTCAAGACACACCAAACTCTAATGAACACTAAAATACCTAAATCAACTTGATACATTATATTTACCAAAGAGAAACCTTCACTTTAGAATAATTCTCTTGACTTTTACCAACTTTATGACTTGCTCAATATAACTTGTACAAATAATATATCTACCTAATTCTTGGCCTAAAACTCTAATCATAGTTTTGAGCACATACCTCTATCATTCACATTCTTGAGCACATTGATATAGGCCTCCTTGATCCATGTACACACATGTATCATAATATTGAGCTCAATAAATTATTCAAACCCTCTATTTTTAATCAGAAATAATGCATTATCTCATTATCTTAACATCATTCACCTCAAATCTAATCTTTTAGTCATCCTTGATCAATCTTTTATTCTTAGAACCTAGTCATTATCACTTTTTGATACTTTACACACTTGTAAAATCTCAAAAGTAACCTTTTTAGTAGACTTATGCTTTTGATTTCTCATTCAAAACTATATCCCTAGTTTTTCAATCAATCAATCAAACCTCTACCCTCAATACCCTATCGGACATCCTCAAGACATCAACACTTTTACTTATAACTTATAGCCATAGCTAGTCACACAAACTAACTATGTATTGTTTATTATAGTTCTTAATACTATCACAACTTCAGAGAACCATTTTTCTTCCTTGAGTATCTCCTTTTGGTCCTGCCATCATGAACTCATCTTCATGGGAATGATGACCACATATCCATAGCATAAAATCTTAGAATCATAACAAAATCTCATCTCAAGTATGACAATTGATAAGGACTACATTCCCTAAAATTCATGCTTCTTTCTATTTTGAGAAATTCAATAACCTTCTTCAAACTCATACTCTTTCTCAATCATCATGACATCTTTTTCATATTCCTTATTATATCTTCAAACCTTCTCAAAGACTGACAATACATTTCTATCATCATGGATCCCTAAGAAATTAGAGTAGCAACATGATCTCGCCCATAAATCTAAACCCTATGTATAACTTTAGTTTGATCACATGATATCTTATCATTGTGTATGTCATAAGCATAACTTTACCTCATTTGAGAAAAATAAGAGAACTCTTACATCTTATATTTTCATCCTTGATTCCATATGAGAGAATTCACATTATTATCTTCCATAGGATAACCTTACTCGAGATATATATTTCTTTAATGGTATTGAAACACTTAATTCTCCCCCTAACATCACATGAATCATTAATGTTGTGCCCTTTAAGGAATAATACCATTTGATGTACAACTTCCCAACTTATTGAATTCTAATGAGACAAGATGAAACTTATGACAATTCCGAGAAACTTTAATTTACTAGTTACATATCTTGTAGACTATGATATGACACTTGAAAAACCAAGAATAACATGATAGAATTCATGAAAGCTAGACCATTTGACAAATAACATGATTATTCACATATTTTACAACCCTTGTGAAGACACACATAGATCATGAAACACGGACTCTTCACATGATGCATGGAAATAGACTTTCGTAGACTTTGACTGACCCACCACACATTCATACTTCTTATGGAAACCATAGAATTATTCAAAAAGAAAAAAATAGACACATATAAGTGACCAAAATTCAAAATACATGGATATGTCACTTTACATACCTTATAGTTCTTAAACTATCCCACACTCCTTTAATTTTCAAATTCTCATGGAATGGAGTTTGAATAATAGATAAGCACATATGATCTTCTTCAACTAGAGAAAACATTCTTCCTTGACCTGTCTTGGGCTTGAGGAACTTATCTTCCATCATGATGGCACTAGAGCCCTCTTTGAAAAGCTTCAATGGATAAGGATTCATGGTGTGAATTTTAGATTGAGAATCAATTTTATTTACCTCTTGGATTGGAAAATAGACTTCTTGACCATAGAAGAAGACCTACCAACCTCATCATCATTCTTAGGACTGATTTTCTTCTTAAAAAATATTCCATTGGATGCTTGAAGCCTGCTAATAACTCTTGGTAATCCACCTTGGTGAAAAGATCTAGAAATGTTTCCTTGTTTGTAACATTTATAACACACAACACTCTTTCAAATTTCAGTCTCATATATACTAAGATTCCAACCACAATCCTTAGCCTTGTGACCATACTCACAACATGAGTAACATTCACCCTTGAAGAAACTTTCAAAATCCTTAGAAGACCTTCTTTTGAATTATTTAGCTTTGTGACTAGAATCATCACAAATATAGAAATAACCATTAAATGATGAACCATTCCTCATATCATTAGGTTTTCTAATAGGGTTAGACCTTCTTAAATCAGTTTTCTTTGTCTCCTTCATGTCTAATTGAGTGCTTGGACCAACTTCTTCACCAATCTCCTTCTTCTTACCCTTAAAACCTAGGCTTATCTTATCATTTGCATCTCTTTGTCTCTCTAAAATTCTATCAAGAGCTCTAGTACTATTTTCTAACTTCTCATACATCCTCATTCTACAAAATGCACTTTCCAAATCAGATTCCAGGATTTAAATTTTTCCTCATACCTAAAAATTTAACTCTTTGAATTTTAGGGCCTTGGACATAATCTCCACTTGAGATTCCAAACCCTTGATAGCTTGACCATGCTCTATATCCATGAAATTGATCTTATCTTGCAACCTATGACTTGCCAAATCAATAACCTCATACTTGATTCTTAATAGAGGCTAGATATCTGATCACTTACCCATTTCTTGTGCTTCAAAAGGATCTCCTTTAAGTTGTTAAACTTACTTTTCAAGGATCCGCTCTAATACAAATTTTGGAAGCACACCTGGAATGAGGGAGGAAGTGAATTGGTCCTACAAAAACTTTCAATTCATTTACCATCACATTTATTCATCTATTTAACATCTATAACCATATGAGTACATTAGGTGTGTATTAATAATTCATAAGAACATGAAATAAATAAGAAGCCACATGAACACCATATATAAGTGGGAAAATATCAAGGGAAGAAAACCAACTAAAAATATGCTTATATTACATAAATCAAAGAATATTTAGTGAAGTGCCAACTTCACAAGGAGCACCAACATGTAGTTTAGTAGTGTACCAACCATACACGTAGAACCAAACCCTAGTTTAGTGAAGCACCCACTCCACAAGGAGGATAAAAGCCTAGAAATGAACTCCCCTTCCTTATATATCCTCCTTAAACCTGTAGCTCCCTATTTCAGTCCTTAATATTAGTAATTTGATCATATTTTTATACCTTAATGCCTCACCTCTTAAATTTAGCCCTCATTTATGTCACAAGTCCTTAATAAACTTTTCATACTTGATGAAGCTCAATATTTTTATCATTGTACCTTTAGACATAAATTTTTCTACACATACCTATTATTGTCAATATATATTGTTTCAATCATGTCACCTCATTCATATTCAAGGCCTCAAGAATTTCTCACACATAGTGCAATACAACCTTTCATACTTTGATATCCTCCAATTCTACTCAATGAAACATCTTAGAGTGAAAAGATCATGTACTTAGAGTCAAACTTAGATTCCATCACCTCAAAACTCATTTCCAATTTTAAACAAATCATGAAACACCCTTATACATTATATCCAAGCACTAAAAACCTTTATCAATAATGAAGAACTCATAAATATCATTTTAGCTCATGAAGCTACTTGACACCCTACTAGACCAGGTATCCTCCATATTTATCCCTAAAAATAGTTCATAACTTTCTCTTACCATATCCAAAACTCAATTTTGATATACCAATGGAAATATCTCTCGAACTTGGATAAAAAAACACTTGAATGGAGTTATAACTCCTCATGTAACTCTTGCAATTCAACTTTTACCACAAATTGCTCTAAACTCGTCCCAAAACCAATCTTCCTAGATAGGACACACTTTTCCATTTATAATATTAACCATAATATGAAACTATCATGGACATACAAAACAACTCCAGGGATAAGAAATATCAATTTATTTCTCACGTTATTTGGATAAATTCTTCACAAACTGAACTTCTTCATAAACAAGTATTTTCATGTGGGGCCACATACAATCACATGATATAATTCACCTTTATGGAAATAAGGAGGAGTCATATACAACCTAAAATCATATATTTGGTACAAGGAATCAAAACTAGTTCAAGACACTCAACTTTATCCAAGCCAATTTTAGCTAGGGTTTAACTAGGGTTTCAAAGTAACTTATCTTCATAACGATCGTTCATTAAATTATGACAATCAAACCACCTCTATATTTTTAATTTTTTTATAACTGATAGAAAAATCTACTCCAAAGAGTTCATGTCCCTATGCAAGGCACACATTTCACAACAAGCATCGAAGGTTAACTTTTACTTCAAAAACACATTATAGATTACCCAGTTTTGCCAAAACTAACATATCTTGCAAAAATTGTCATGAAGAATCATGACAACATCATATAATTTACCATACTCAACATATACCCTAAATATATTTGGAACTCTCTATCCATTAAGACTTACCTGTGCTTACTTGTTCTTCACCTACTTACTTCCCAAGGACCATTAAACACAACCGAACCTCTCGAGAACCGACCTAAAAATCACCATACATGTCATATACCTAATCACCATACTTCTACCATTCTTTAACAAGACTAATAATCTCCAAAAGTCATACCTCCATACCATCCTACATGCTCCAGGGATAGGAATAGCCATGGAATGACCTTAATAAACCACGAAACCTCATGAAATGACCATGCCAACATCTTACAGACTCATTAACACATATAAAACACCTTTATGACAATGTATGGCATCATGAAAACATCCTTGAAAATAATTAGGAGAATTCAAACTATGACTTAGCTCACTAGACCATGCATGCATCGGGACCTCATAGAACTAACTAAACTTGGATAGTACCAATCAAACTTCATGTTTGACACTAATTGACACCTCATTGAGACTCATATGACCTTATGAAACCATTTTCCATGAATAGAATTTGCATGAATGACAATAGTAGCACACAATGGCCAACACCTCAAATATTAATCTTATCACTAAGTCATAAACTTATTCTAAATCACAGATTACCCCTAGTAAAAACTATTTACCTATTTTATCTACTCATTATAAACCTCCCTAACCATCTAACACCCACCCTAACCCATTTATATCCTAAAATCCTAACACCCTAACCTATTCCTACCATTTTATCATGACCTTATACCCAAAAATCCCATTTTAGAAGTGGTGGAAACCACATCTAAGTGAGTATATCAACTTTTCCCAGATTGCCAATGATTCTAAATCAATCATATAAGATTATAAAAGAAATACCAAAATAATTTTTTGGATCCTTATCCATCCATAGTGAAGCTTAGTCGCATTCCGGACTAAGATGACTCCACCATAGACATTTAGGTGCCTTCAAAGACCCCACTGTTGCACCCTCACAAGCTTTAGAAATTTGGTAAGATCCTTAAAACACTATCCATCTACACTCAACACCAAAGGTGAGTCATTTTATTTATTTTCATCTTGGGTTTATAAATGTATCACATTAAAACACACAAAAATATTTTAGCCTTTGTTCTATATCAAAATTGTAATCTATTAAAATATCAAATTTTACACAGTAATGACTAGTGATTCGTCTAAATCACTATTGATTCTTCCTGGAATCACCCATGATTCCTTTCACTTCATAATTATACTAAATTTTCATACTTTAAGATCATTTATTCATTCTATTTTTTCGTAATCTATCCTACTTCAAGATGTGTCATCGTAGATGATAATTCTTGGTACATCACACCCTATCACAACTATATACGACGTTCTAATTATGTTGGAGCCTTTCGTGTTGGATTAGTTTGATATCCGACACAATAATAGCTTATGGTCCATTACCTTGACACTTGAGACCACAGATATTGAGAAAAAAATTTAAATTATACATGAAACACAGAGTGCAACAAAACAAACTTGGTTTGACTACTTCTTGGACTTTGAGTTTGCTACATCCCTAGCTAGGGCCACATACAATGTAGAGAAAGATATCTCCATTACTATTGAATTTTAATTGTATTTTTATTATCTTATCTTGTTATCAAATCACTTAATTGTAAAACATGAGTTGACACCCTTCAAGGAAGCCCTTTGGAATCCTAGGATCATCCTTTTCCGAGTAACTCGTTAAATCCTTATATAATATTTGTCTTGTATAGATATATTTAGGTGTAGGCCCTCTCACTTGGTGGTAAGGAGGATTC
Source organism: Taxus wallichiana var. yunnanensis (assembly GCA_018340775.1). Lineage (NCBI taxonomy): Eukaryota > Viridiplantae > Streptophyta > Pinopsida > Cupressales > Taxaceae > Taxus > Taxus wallichiana. The sequence continues at coordinate 46,874,827 of CM031243.1, read as the reverse complement.
TTCAGCATTGTTCATATACCCAATCATCTCGACATTCTATTTTTCAGAATAGGTATTGGTAAACCCTACTTTATTTAGATTTTTTGGTATTTCAAAGATAATAATAAATTTAATCGAAAATCATGATAAATATCCCCATCATTTATATTCAATTACTCATTCATATCTTCACCAAAAGTCACATATAATCACTCTCATTATTTCCACTCCTTTAGATATTTCTTCCATATTCACTTTCTTTCCACTATAACAACTTGTTGTGCACCTTTCTTATTATCATATCCTCTTTCATTCACACCCTCTTTCACAATCACACAACTATTTGTTCTTACACTTGTCCCTCACAAGCATCCTCCAGATATAATTACACCCCCATATAATTTCAAATTTCTCTCATATTCTCCTTTGAATGAAATTCACCCTTATATACCCCTTTTTATTACATATAATCATCCCATCATCATACCCATTCGTCATAAGACCATACAATTGACTCATACTCTTCATTCATACATCAATATGTTCTCCACTCCTCATCCACCTAGCATAGTCACTCACCCCATGATTTATATTACTGTATATTCTCCCATTGAACTATTTCCATGTGTTCATCCACCTAACGTTATTGAAAATTCTCCACACTTGACATATTTCTTGTTCGTATCACCCCCATAATCCCACCTGTCATACACTTCTAGTCTATGGTTTCTATTTGGCATCATATCTTCACTCAAAATTCAAATCCTCTAATACACTCTCATTATTTACCTCATCTATCGCTTTCTTATGTACATCATGTATCTCACTCGCCTAGTCCCTATATGGACTGGGGGGACTTTTATTTGTCTTCACTACTACATTCTGCATGCTTCTTAAAATTTTATTCTCTTCATTCATACTAGATTTGAAACATGAATGTATTCTCGAAACATTTTATTCAATCACCATTGACCCAAACATAAACATGCACATATTCACACAACTAAACATCTTTCATAAATCCAAAAAAACAATATCTTTCAAAAATTGCAATAAATAATGCATGCTCATAGATATTCTTATACATTTTCTCCATTCATTCATATGGAATTCTCATTTTTATCTTGCTACTACATGTTTTATTTATAGTTCATTTACATTCCATGTCTTGGTTTGTTTTATAGCTTTTGGTGAACTCTTGATTATCTTGTTATCACATTTTGTGAGTCAATAATATCAAATACAATTGTTTGAACTTAGTCTCTATTTACTTGGTGAATTAAAAAAATACTATCCTCTTTTAGATTCATGCATACTTACACACTTAACAACTTATCTTGAAGAACCTAGTGAATTATTTGTCTATGTTTTCCACTTCCACTCCCTCCATCAAGCCACTAGTTGTTCTAAACCCCTTGGAAAAATGAGAGAGATAAATATCATGTCAAAAACAAATCAAAAGAAAAATCACATGAAAAATTAAAAACTCAAACATGAAAAAACACAAAAATCAAAAAGAGAAATATCAAACACTCTCTCTAGTGGTCTTTCCAAAGTATCTCTACTTTGGGGCTATAGACGTCGTCTGGTTGGCGGTGTCATATTTCATGAGCTAAATAATAAATTAATTAAATTATTCATTAATGTCAAGAATTATATTTTTAAGTAATTTCTAGAGATTTAATAAATGAAATGAATTAAATTTGGAGTAAATTCAAACTTTACAAAGTAACACATAACAAGAAAAGTAAATAACACAACACCGTATTTATAGTGGGGAAAACTTGAAGCTAAAAACCCCACTTCAAAATAAAGCATTTCCTTTATTAGAATTTACCAAGAACTTATACCAAGCACCTCCACTTCCTCCTCAGTCCCACACAAATCAATTACACAACAAGTACAATGTTGAAATAATAATATTTCACAAAATCTCACAATTTCACAATTCACACATAAGAATTACTCAATCCCTACTCTCGTGATGGATCACCCTAAAATATAATGCAGGTTAATTAATTACACTTAGGTGAACCATTTCATTCTCTAATGAAATCACAATATTTAATTAATATGTGGGGACCGACTCGTTTTGATAAATTTTATAAATAAACTTTAATCAAGGGTGTGAAGTGGTGACCCACCTAAAAGGTGTCCTCACTTGACATTATTATGGTACTACCCCAAAGACTCCACCTTAATATTAAGTGGGGAAAAACATGTCAAAATACATTTTTCTACAAAATTATTTACAATCCATAAATCATTAACGATGATTTAGGCTAGCATGTAAACAAGGGAAATCATACAAATTTTCCACACAAAAAATTCTAAGGACAAGTGCTTTACATATGAAGACTTACATCAAATTATGGATCCTTTTATAAAACAAGGAACTCCCATAACTAATGTTTTACTAGGATTTACAAGTAAACTCATGTGTTGTGATCATTTACTTAAGACTCACATACAATGATCTTTTACAAAATGGAGGAAGTATAGGAAGTTTACAACAAGCCGTTAAGAGGTGGCATTGACAAGCACTGCGCCCTCAATGAAAAATCTGAAAGGATTAACAAGTAAAAAAACTTGTAAAACTTCACAACACTCAGTGGATTTGTTAAAATTGTATAACTAAAATAATTATTTCACTAAATTTGGACTTATTCCAGTCCGAGTAGCTAAAAAATATAGCCAATATTGGAATTATCTGGACTCCAAAATCTCACATATTGGAATCTAAAATCGCATATATTGGAATCCAGAATCACATGTATTGGAATTCAAAATCACATATATTGGAATCAAAAATCACATATATTGGAATTTACCACAGTCCAAAATCCCATATATTGGAATCAAAATCAACTTATTGGAATCCATTATACGGGCCAAGATTTGTAAGGCATTATCTATGATTTAGAAAAAGGGAACATGTATATATTTTATATGGGCTTCATGACCGCTAGGCATTATTTATGCTTTGTTATATATAGAACATGTTTTTTTAATACGGGCTTACGACCACTAGGCATTATTTAAGCTTTGTTATAAAAGAAAATGTTTATTTTTTATACAAAGCTAGCGACCACTAGGCATTATTTAGGATTTGTTATAAACATATTATGTTTCTATTTTATACGGGCTAGTGGATGATAGGCATTATTTATGCTTTGTTATAAATAGAACATGTTTCTATTTTATACGAGGTAGAACCGATAGGCATTATTAATGTTTTGGAATAAGGTTCTTATCAGTGTTTAAATGTCTTTAAGATTAAACTATGAAGATTTGAATAATTAAAATGCCTTGTGGCCTAGTGGCTGCTAGGCTAATGAAATTCAAGAGATTTGAGACACTTCTAGGTTCATTCAATATGATGTGATTAACTATAAAACCATTATGAAGAAACTAGAAGAGGGGCACTATTTAGAGTAGGAGAATGTAATTAACTGTAAAACCATTCCATATATATTTTCATATTTAAATATCGATATAAAATTAATTGTAAAACCAACCTAGATATATTTACGTATTCAATTATAGATATGATATAAATTTAAATTGCTTTGCTAAAGATAGAAATGTAGAAAAACATTTTAAGAATTGTTTGAATTTTATTGTAACACTATTCCGAAGATCTAGGATCCCAAATTATTAAGAGAAAAGCTCTACAAAATAAGCTCCCTCTAATTCGGTTTTTGATCACATAACATCCGAACATCTTCCATGTCCTTCAATGGTTGCAACAAAGGCCACAACCAAGTGTTAAATTTGATGCCCATTTAAATGGTTTTAAACGTTTTTAGCCATAAAATACTTGCAAATATTTGAAATAACCATCACATATGACTTGCATATTTTTTAGATATGACCATCAAATTTTCTAGAGATTTATTTATATATTAATTATATTAAAAATAATTAAGTATATATAGTATAATTTTATATTTATTTTATGAACAGTGTAAAAATAATACTATTTTACAATTTTTCAAGGGTAAGTTTTTCGATAATTCACCACACAAGTTATTCAATCATACTATCGCCTTATAATCGGTGAAAATATAGATATCAGCTTTTAGAGCTGCAGGAAAAATTGTTTCTACTCCAAACCTTTTATAGGTCTCTTCTTGTTATTCCTCGACTATATTACAATGTTCCTTTCCCCAAGTGATTCTTAGATTCAATACAATTGATATTTTTTTTATTGAATCCCATTAATATCTTTTTAACATCAGCAGAAATGAGATTGTTAGATTAGAATCCCAGTTTAGAGTATAGTGATAATAATTTTATAAATTCTTACAGTCACCTCACAAAGTTCGACAACTTTCATGTCGAAATGGAATGACATATTCCTATTGTATGTTTTTTTATCCCATATAACAAGTCCTCCATATATAAAATAAGTAAATAAATCTTATCTCTACCTTCACGAAGGTAAACAAATTTTATTTTCCCTGGTCACATATGAGTTATAACCAATTGACATAAACAAAATTTTATCTTACAACTACAATTTATCGATTGATATTGTGGCTTGCATTACACCCTCTTTACATGCTGCTAGATCTATTGATGCAAGATCTATTTCAAATAAACATTAATCAATTTATAATCAATTTTATGTTGTGGCCAATGAAATCTTAATTTGGAAAACATATTGGTTTCTATATTGATATGGTAAGTAAAATATCAATTGTATTATGTCTTATGATTCAAATTTAGCGGCCGATATGCTACGCTTATATTTTTGAGCCACCCTTTAGCAAAATTCATTCCTCGGCTATTGATAAGGATTTATGACAGCTAGGCTATGCCGTCATTGGCCAAACTACACTTCATTGGAAAACCTTTAATGAGGCTACAAAAGTGTTGCTCTACATACCTATGAGCGGGATCAAACCATATGTATTTTTGTTTATGATGATGTTGAAGACAAAACAATATTAATTCAATGTAAGTAGTCGGTTTGTAGTAGTGAATCGGTGAAACATTATAGATAGTATATAGTTGTAAACAACGAGACATTGATAGAAGTAAGGTTTTTAGTTTAACCATTACTCTATCAAGGTGGATACATAGAATCCGCTAAGCTCTATAATTCATTTTAAATTGTTAGCGTATCTTACAAATGGATTTACTTAAACTTTTTCTTTTATCATATGGCATGCATATAAACTAATTCTCATTAGTTATCTTTTCCTATAAATTTGTGGGACTTTTAAAGGATTTTTTTTTAAAATACACATGGATAAAATATCAGGTTATGAGTGTTTATTCATGTTGGATACCTTCGTGTCCTCTATGATTACATTCTCTAGTTGTTGGTTGTTTGCATAATCATTTATTGTCTTATAAATTTATGGGGATTATAAATAGTTTTGTTTGTAAATTCACATGACTAACATACCAGGATCTGATTGCGTATTTTTGATAGATGTGCCCATGTCCTCCACATATCTCATCTAAAATGTAAAAAACATAAGTTTTTTAAATAATTGAAAACTATGGAAATTGAAAATAGAACTCATTAAACATATTTATAAAATGATTGAAGGTAAATCACCTTGTTGAATTGTTTGTGTAGCGTCAAGTTGAAAGGGTTGTACATCAGATTTTATAGATTTCTGGTTGTCTACATAAATAATAAATGTATAAGTATCATAAATAGGTTCAAATCTAGTGAAAAAAATCACTTGCTTAATTTTTCCTTCCATAACGAACCTTTCTTCATATGAGAATAGTAATGTTTCAGAAACATTTCTTGACTATGTGTCTCAACAATAAAAATAATAGATAGATCAAAATCAACTAATGCACGGATTGTGACACTTCCACCATAAATCACTAGTACTAGAGAATTTTTTAACAAAATTGAGTGAACATATCAGCCCATAACTCATAAGATCATTCATAAGGAAAAGGATGGATGTTTACTTGTAGGCCAATTTCGCTTGATGTTACAAATTTTTGTGGCAATTTCTCCATCCAATCCATAGTGACCTCTTCTCTATAATAATTGTTATTATCAAAATTGTGCACACCAGTTATTGTGTACATAAGACACAAAATTTTGAATATCCCGTTGTTTCATAGAGTCTATAACATCCTAACATAATTAATTCTCCATTGTCTTTAACATTTTCCATGTATCTTTTTATTGCGTCTGTTAAATTTTTTGAATAATCAATTGGTATTAGAATAATATTAATAAAATCTAAAACACTGGTTCTGATAACTATTAGAAGCTCCATTATTACATCAGAAGAAATATCGCTATCCAAATTGTAAAATTCGGTGATCATGCATTCAACATTAAAAGGATTAGTCGAAGGAATAGTTGATAAATTTGATAGAAGATGGAATGGATATGCAAATTTACAAGAAAAATATTTTGTGTCTTCCATCCTTGCTGGTATATTTCCTTCCATTGACATCACATAGTTTTCTAATATTGTCTGAGCCTCGACGGGAAGAACTTCTTCCACCTCATGGTCTATTTTCCATTTTTCCATTTTTTTCCCTAAATGGGAATCAAATTTTATTTTTCCATGTATTTCTTCACCCAATAATACTGATAACCTGGAGGTAGTATGATTCATGCAATTTAATTTTTTCAATTACATTGGATTCATGCTGTGCTATCAATACAATATTATCTGGATGCTTATTTTAAAAATAATGTAGATTTTATTTTCTCATTTTGTTGTCTCCTTTTATTTGTTCTCAGCGGTAAGAATCAAATGTATCTATTATTACGCTAGCCTCAATAGACCTAGTTAACTAGACATCCTATGATTGCACTTTATCAGTTAGTACTGATAATTATTTATTGGTCATTCCTCTAGTAGCCCTGAATGGATTACCTATGAATATTGCAAGTGAATTTGGTAGAAATTTAACTTGATTATCCTTAATAGGTGAACAAGATATGACACCCGATCTAAACAAATGAAATTTTGTTTTCCATTTATTCCATATGTCATCAGGAAAGAGTAGAATATTCCATTTATTGTATAAATTCTTTATTTTCTTCACTCGAAAAATTGAGAGGAATTGATTCTCAAAGCTCTGCATTTAAAGGACAATTTTTTTTTAAATATTTTTATATAATGAAAGTAAATGTTAATAACCAATGCAATATAATTAAAATACATTACCTTCCAATCTTTCGTCTTTGTTTTTTTCAATCTGGGCCATTGAGGACATCCTAGTGATTGCCAAACTGATTTAGCTTTGTACAACAAATCAATAAACTTGGTTTCTATACAAGTTTTGTTTACTTAATTTTGTTGTTTGAAAATATTAACAATGGCTTTGGTAGATGTGTTTGCAAACATAATGTGATCCTTTCAAAACCATAGCCTCGAATGTAAACACTTGTAATTTTCTGAGCCCAAAATATTTTTTTGCACACAAATTACATGCTGGCCATCAAGTATATAAAAATTGACATCATCACTTTCCAATTCATTCGGATCATGGAGTTCTATAATGTTATTTGTATAGTGCAAGAAGGGAAGAAGAATTGCATATTTATGTATAGGAATAACATTTATCAACATGGAGTGGACAAGGATGTCCACATTTTCATCATCTATCAGATGATACTGATATTCTAGAGATGACAAATGGCATCTTGAAACATCAATTGAAAATACTTCACCATTGAACAAAAAAATGAATATGCTAAATAGTCGAAGATTTTTTTCTCGAATATAGTGGTTTCCTTCAACAACTTAGTTGATTTATTTTTCATTTTTAACCCATGTAACTTTGATTTAGATGGGTCTATCTGCAATTTAGTCAAATATGTTTGTCTCAGCATAGTAAAAAACTTGGCATGTTTTAGAGGTGAAAGCAAACCTTTTCTATGCAAGAAATGAAAAACAAAATATGTTTTTTAATTTCTATACAATTATTTGAATATTGTAAATATTACATTATGAATTTCATCTACATTTGAACAAACAGTTTTGTAAGAATCTATAAGCATCCCCAAATTCCAACCATATTTTGAACAGAATATGGTCCATTTTTATTGAGGCATGCATTTCCCATTTCCTAAATAAAGAAACATCCAACTCCATATCTAGAATAAGACACTTATTGTTTTCAAAGTCAATGCGTTCCACTTAAACATGTAGTGACTTTGAATCAATAACTTTTAAGGATAGAAAAACACCAACTTCCTCTTGATTGTCATCTATAACAAAAGAAAACCACAATTTGACGTGGTAGTTTCTAGGGAATGGATTTCAACAAACCATTCCTGGTCTCTTTTAATCCAACAATTACCACCTATGATACATGGAATTGTCATGAACGGAGCATGAACAATGGAAGACATTTTACCTATAATTAGAGTAAAATACATTAATAATTAGGTCATTTCTGAAGTTTAATTTTTTTCTCACATTATCTGATAAGGAATATAAATAATACTATATCGGTCACCAACCTCTAGAGTTCTTTACTATGTATCATTAGAGAGTAATTAACTTAATGATTAGAGATCGCTAGGTTTTGATAGGACATCTTATCTATCATTCAACTGGTTACAATAATTCATATTTTATGGATCAAATCAATAATAACAAATTTTTTCTAAAAATCTAATAGCCAATTATGATGCATTGAAAGATAAGAAACCATTTGCACTTTTGAAAGGATTATCTATGAGTCAGACAATCTATAACATTCCATAGATGGTATGAAAAGAACATTAAAAATAAACACTTTAGTGGCAGATAGGATTTTAGTCGACATATAAGAGAATAATTTAAAACGTTCTTTTTTATCCATTTACACCCATTGAATGGTAAGGCGTGGAGGACATTAAGATATAATGTTTAGTATTTTGAAGAGAGTGTTTGAGAAACAAATCACATTAACAAATTTTGTGGTAGCTCAATATTTTCTTATAAGACGATCGAATTATGTGTATATCGGTCATACTTGTAGTTGAGATGTTTAAATACATGTAACAAGATTAAGGAAGATACTTAAAGCATAGCAGTCAGAAGATCTAATGTTTGGTATTTGGAGGAGAGTGTTTGAGAAAAAAATCACATTAATCAGACTTAGTGGTATCTCAACATTTTTTGTTATATAAGAAAATGTGAAATATATGTATATTAGACATACTATAGTCATGAAATTTGAATGTACGTCAGAACTAGTCTAACTCCGATAGATAAGATGCAAACATTTATTGTCAATACATTATATTAAATGAGGCTTAAAAGCACTAAGAGTTTAAAAATAGTGATAAAATAAAAAATCACAACTTATTTTAGCGTCTCAGTTAGGGTCGTACAATTACATCTTATCATTGTAGTCACTTTATCTACACTTTTGACTCTTGCTAGTAATTTCATTGTTAATAATTATATCATATTTGATGGACTATCCATGGTGGATCCAAGTGATAAAATAAAAACCCTCGAGAGGAGCAAGCCATATGTAGTTTCGTTGGTTGCTCAAACATGCACCCACATCTCGGATCTCGAAAGGGCCAAGGTGTTTGAGACCATAATGGAACCATCCCCAAGTTGTGGGACCTTGTGAGCTTGGGAAAGATCTCCAAAGAAGGCCTTCCTCTATCTATTTCTACTGCTACTACTACTCCTAGTGCTAAAAGGGGAAACTAAGCTAAGAATTCCAAGGGACCAGGGAAAGAAGGATAACATGAAGTAAACTACACTAAAAGGTGATAACACTAGAAAAGAGGGGTGAACACTATCTTTTCTGAGTGAGAATGATAGGGAATTTTGAAAGGAGGATAGGCATGAGTAGCACAATGAAATATGCATTCACCAAATTGTTCTCATGGAACACAACTAAGTATGGAACCGTAGGGGACTAGAAATAACACAACCAACATATAAAACAAAAGAAAAGGTAAGAATAAGGAATGAAAACATGTTAGGAAAAATAATAGTCACAAAATGATGCTTCTATTACTTCTAGAAATGTACAGAGCTATTACAATGATGAAGGAGACCGATATCCACATGTAAGAGCCATACATAGAGGTCTACAACTCAAAATACATAAAATATGGCATCCTTCACAAAATGCATAAGGATCCAAAGTGTCCAACATAACAAATGAGCCTTGCTCTTACATTTATAGATGAATCCATGGAGGAAGAAGAGAAAAGGAGGGAAAACCTAAATTTGAAACACAACCACCAATAAGAAGAATTCAATGTCTATAAATTCACTTGGAAATCTATGAAATATGCTTCCACATGCCTGTTTGATGTGTTGAAGACAAAAGAGGGCAGACCATACCAAATTGGGTGGTTTGAGCAATCAGATCTTCTCATCAATGTTCAGAGATCTATTTTCCCATTTCTCACCTACCAGTCCACAATAATTTGAATTTTGAATTTCTAGCACTGTAGTTGATGTCAGTAGATCTTTGACAAGTCTAGGAACATGCCAATCTGAGCTCTATAGCTAATGATATGGCTGTCATAAGATGTTAGAGTCGTCGGTGTATGTAAAACACGTAGCACACATTGATTGGCTGAGATGGTGGCCAACTGTACAACTATTTATCATTTTTGCCACATGTCAATCATTCATTTATTGCAAGGATTTGGTGCCCTATTGGCATGCTTGATTGGCTATGCGTGACACACTTAAGCATGTAAAAAGATGATATGGCATGAGGAGAAGGGTACACGTAGAAAATAGAGGAAGGTGCGGAGGGGGAACATGCGACGGCGGCTGGGAGATGAATCAAAATGGTGAGAAGAGAATGCATGGTTAAGGCATAACTATTACAAAGTAATGTGTGTAGACGAGAAGAGCCAAGGACTTAGGCGCATGAGATGGGAATAAACTGAATTGGAAGAAGGTGAATGCGCAAAAGGTGGGCACAAGAGAGAAGTGGAAGGAGAAAAGGAAAGGGGTGCACAGGTAAACTACAACCAAAGGAATGTGTCAAGTGATTTTGATCATGAGTAATTCTTCAATAAATAACCTGGGGCCAGAATGTGTATGTAAGTTATCTAATTCACTAGGAGAGCTATTTGGATAATAGTTTTGGTGACTTTCGGGGCCATCTACCTGTTAGATGTAAGAGATCAGTAGCTTGAAGCATCCATTAGGAATGGAGTCTACTTGTTCAATCATGAAAATGCCCCTGTGATCAATTTGAGAATCATTTCTACACTTTATTCTAAATCTCACAACTACCGAGGGAGGATCTCAGATTCGGAAGTAACAAAAGAGTGCACACAGGAAGCATGTGAGAGGAAAGAACTATGTACAAATAATGTGCGTGGAGAACACTTAGAGGAATTGAAACTACTTTAATATATACAACATGATGCAACAAACCTAATGGAAGGGTTTGAGATAAATCTGTTCACTATGATTTAGTAGCGCTTCCGTCCAGATGAGTTAACTCGTAAGAGTTAGCTTCCTTGCAGGAAATGATGATATATGGGCCACTCCAAATTGCATCAAATTTTTAATGGTTCCCTGGCTTATCTCTATCGACATCCCATTTTAGAACCATGTCCCAAACTTTGAAAGCTTGAGTTCTATTCTTTCTGTCAAAACATTTCTTTGTTGCTTGCTCGATGTTGTTTTAGCTTGATCATGGCTGAGAGTATCTGAGCTCTTCAAGATAAACCAGCTCTACCATCCTAATTTCTCTCTGATCTGCACCCTCAAATTCTAGCTGCTGGGCAAGCACCAATGAATTTAGTTCTAGTGTCAAAGGAAGGGAAGCCTCCTTTCCATAGACAAGCTTGTAAGGTGAAGTTCCTATTACTTTTTTATTGTGATTCTATTTTCCCAGAGTGCACACAAGACCTTTGTATGCCACTGTCTTTGGCTGATGTTCATTGTGTGCTTCATGATTCTAATCAGGTTCTTGTTTGTTGATTCTTCCAGACCATTTCCCTGAGGGTAATAGTTGGAAGAGGTTTTCAGGTAAATTCCCAAACTTAGAGCCCAATAAGTGATTTTAGCACCAAGGAAGGCCTTTGCATTATCAGAGATAATGGTTTGAGGAATGCCAAACCTTATGATTAAACCCTCAAGAAAGTCAAGGATGATTGCCTTAGTTGATTCTTTAAGCGTGACAACTTCTGTCCATCTGGTGAAGTAATCTGTAGCTTTCAGCACCCATTTATGTCTAGTGCTTGAAGGTGGATTGATCATGCCTATGAAGTCGAGACCCCACTTTGCATAAAGGGATGATCCGCTTGGATTGGTCGGAGGGGAAGCACTGCCAATATTTTATTTCTTGTAAAGAAAGTGCATTCTTTGCATTTTGTGACCCACCTATGTGCATATGCAAATAGGGTAGGCTAAAAGATACCTGTCATTATGATCTTCATTGTTGTAGTCTTGGTAGAGAAGTGTCCACTAGAGAATCCATCATAAAATTCTACTAACACCTTTTCAGTCTTCACATCGTTGATACATCTTAAAAACACACCATCAAGATTCTTTTTAAAGAGAATTCCATCAATCAACACATAAGGGATAGATTGTAGCATCAGATCTCTTGTCTTTACTTTATTTAAACTGGGAGGGTATGCACCATCGGAAAGAAATTTGATCGTGTCCTCCATCCAATCATGCACGATAGGGTCTATATTCTATTTAAGTTCTACATGTGGAAGGTCTTCATCCAAAAATAATGAAGCCTCAGGTTTACTGTGTGCATCCTTAGAAAACTTATTGCAGAGTGCACTGACTCTTACCAGTTTTGTGGCCTTAATAGTCACATCATATTCCATGATTTTAGTCACCCATTGTGCCCTCTTCTCACCGATTTATACTCCCATGATGAAGTCTCTCACAGATGAGTGGGAGACTAACACCTTGATATGATTTGTGGCAAGTACAATTTTGAATTTCTTGAGTGTGTGCATGATGGTGAAGACTTAGTTCTCCATGCGACTTGTGTTTCAATTCATAATCCTTCAGCGTTTGGATGAAGAAGGCCACTAGCTGTTCCAACCCTTATTCATTTTTCTCTGTTAAACATCAACAATGCTTGTATCAGTGCCATAAGGATAAAGGATGAAATCCTTTGAATATTCTAGGTTGATGAGTGTTGGTGCACAAGCAATATATTTATTGATCTTGTTGAAGCTTTCTCTTCCTTATGTTGTTCATCTGAAGGCTATGTCATTTTTAGCATAAGGGTGATGGGCCAAACCAGTCCCACAAAGTTAGGGATAAAACACCTAAAAAAGTTAATCTTGCCAAGGAAGGACTGTAAGGCCTTTTTGTGTGCTAGTAGGGAAAGAGATAGGATGGCTGAAACATGCTCAGGATCAATCGCGATGCCATCCTTTGAAACCACATGGCCCAAGAGCTTGCCCTAAGCCACCACAAAATTACACTTCTTGGGGTTAAGAGATACCCTAAATTCTCTACATCTCTCAAAGACCTTTTCTAGGTGCACCATGTGATCTCGCACTTTGCTTTGAGAAGACAGTTATATCATCAAGGTAAACTAAGATGAACTCATTGATATAACCTTTGAAGGAAATATCCATGGCGCGCTAAAACGTTGCACCCGCATTTGACAAACCAAAGGGCATTTTATGATATGCATATGTTCCCCACTTGGTTGTAAATGTTGTTTTGAATTGATCCTCTTCCTTTACCAAGATCATGTTGAAACCCGAATACCCATCTAGCATGGATAATGTCTGTGCACCACTATGGTCTACATAATCTAATCCATTGAAGAAAAATGATAATGATCCTTTAGAGATGCCTTATTCAAATCTTTGAAATCAACATAGAGTCTAATTTCACCATTTTTCTTGCACACTAGAACAAGATTCGTGACCCAGGTAGAATATTTGATGGGAAAGATAATTTTAGCCTAAATGAGTTTGGATAACTCCTTTCTCATGAGGGGCTCAATTTTTTGATTGATTGGCCGTTGTTTTTGTCTGATGGGCTTTATGCCAGGATCAAGGTCAATGGAGTGTTGAGAAACAATTGGATTAAAATCTTTGAGGTCCTCATACTCCCATGAGAAAATATCACTATATTTTTGACAAAGAGAGATGAAGGCCTACTTCTCTTCATGTGAGAAAGTTCCTTGAGCAACAACTCTTTTCCACACACAATAGTAATGGGAGAGAAGTCTTCTTTCATGGTGCACATGTATCTTTCTTCACCCTTAAACTCATCATCAAAGCTGAACATTTTCTTTAAGGTGACTAGCCCTTTAGGCAACCTATTTGTCTTTAGCTGTATTACTTGGTCACCATAGCTGTCATGCAAGTCAGCTTGCATACTTGATGAAAATTTAGCTTCATTCTGGATAAATTGGACGATCTGCATGTCATTATCAAACACTTTCCAACTGGTGTTATTGTTTGGAATGGATGGTTTGATTACCATCTTAATGTGCTAAGTGTTTCCTTTGACAAATTCCTCAGCAGGAGAAAATTGTGAACCAAGCGCGGCCATTTGGTCAGCTTCTTTGTTCATTCTACATGGGACTACTTGCAGATTAAGGGCATCAAAGCTCTCAAGTAGGTCCCAAACTCTATGTTTATAAGATTTAAGAAGCTTATTCTTTGTTTGGTATTTGTTGGTGACTTGGTGGATGATAAATTCTATGTCCCCAAAGATTTGCAACATTTTAATTTTCTTATTTTCAATAATGAGCAAGCCATACACCAATGCTTTATACTCTGTAACATTATTAGAGCATGGAAACTCGCAACCTATGTGCAAAGAAAAATTTCTCATCCTTAGGAGAAATGAGAACCACTCCTGCTCTTGTGCCATTTCTACTTTTGGATCCATCAAAGTACAACTTCCATAGACCAGTTTGAATTTTGTCTCCTATGAGTGCGCATGGAAGCATGGCGTCTTCTTCTAGAATGCAATAAGTACCAAGTGCAGTTTGATAGGCTTCAAATTCTTTAGCATAGGGATCAAATTTGTGATGCCTTTCTGTCCATTCATCAAGTACTAGGTCTAGAACAGAGGGTGGAAGAGACTACTCTTTAGGAACTGAAACTTGTTCTTCTTGGATAAGACAATTGGATTGGAGAGGGGACGGGACATATGGCTCTACATGATAAGAAAATAAATGCTCAACTTGTATGGTAAACCGGTTACCATACCTTGTCTTGAGTAAAATATGAGACCAATCAGAAGACAAGTAACCACCCACCTTGGTAGTAAATTCCCTCGATAGACATAGGGAAAATAGAGGAGGCAGGTCAATGATTGATACATCTTGAATAATTGTCAGGATTGGACATGCATGGAGCATTAACTCAAGATCATTGATGACTCCTAAGGTGGTTACAATTGATCCATCAAGTTGTAGGAATCCTTTAGACATAAAGGGCTATATTTTAAACCTAAGACATCAGCTATCATTTTAGGCATAACTAAAGTACTATCGCCCGAGTCAATCATGCAGCTTATGCACTAGGTGTTTGCCTATAATCAAGGACATATAGAAGGGTGGGGTTTTAAAAACTTTACTTACTTGTTTCTCCTCTTCTTGGTAGATTTTGACAAAAGCGCGTGGCTTGTGCATAACCGATTCAAAGTGCATGGGAGTTGCACCGAGATGTTCATGTAATAGGTCCCACGAGATATAATGGTCGGGGCATCCCACATTATGAAGTTTATGTTTTTTCTCTTCATCTCTCGTAAACAATGTTGAACATAAGCCCCCATCTTGTGTATTTGAGGAACAACATCCCTTCTTGACTATTCAAGCATGGAAGCCTAAATTTTAGCTGGGGTAGAGGCTTGGCCTACCAAATGAACGCATGATGTTTTAGATGGAAGTTTATGAGGGACCTCCTACATAGGGATTTGAGAATTTTTACTACATGATGACTTGTCGATTCTTTATTTCTCAAAGGATCTCGCTTGTGTCACTTGGGGTTATAACCTATGTGCCTGATTCTAATATTATTTTCTTGTATCTCGTGTTGTCTGCAACTTAGGCGCATGGTCTGTTTGTATCTTTTGTAGCTTGGTTGATTACACAGAAGTCCTCTATGCCAAAGAACATCAAATTGGATTCGGAGGAACTTCTGGTCCTTATGGATTATCTGCTTCATGGGTGCTTGTTGAGGGCTCACAGGATGAAGCATTCTAGATCATGAAGGCTTGGGCACACACAACATTAGCAAAATGGTACTGACTATGAGGCATTTTGCAAGGGAAGCACCATTCTAACTCTTGTGCCAAGTTGTCTGAATTGGAAAAAGTGCTCGGCTCACATTGGATGTTGGGAGTGGATTCACGGGAGGAACGATTTGCAAGGGTAGATGTGCATTAGGCTTCCATATGTCATTCTACTGATTGGGTGTGTATCTTGGATTTCCGTATTGATTCTCGCTAAGGCTGATTGCCTTGTCCATGCACCTGATTGGAATTACCTCTATACGCTTGTGCCTGCTACTTTTCTAATGATATGACCTTGTTTGATAAATTTCTAATCAAGGCCTTCAATTCTTCATCTTCCTTTTGCTATGATGGAGAATAGGATGTTGAGGCAACTGGTTGCACGTTTTTATCAGGGATAGGAATAGGGGCCACAGAAGGTTAGGGTGCCTATGATATCTCTAGATACTAGGGCATGGGCAGTCTAGGAGCCAACTTTCCTTCCTAAATGAGACTCTTTTCTCGCCCTTCTTACCGCAATGCTATAAGAAGTGGTAAAGTCTTACCTCCCATAGATTGGATCATAACCGAAATGTCACTATTGAGCTCCTTCGAGATAATATAGGAAATAATGTTGGGTTGTAGGCCTTACAACAAGAGGAATTATGTCCCAAGTATTCTAAAATCTGATGTTGAAATCAGTCATCTACTCATTAGGTGCCCTCCTTGTTGTTGTCAGTTTCTCCACCAAAGATAGGTGATCTGACTTGTCTTCAAAATAATTACATAGAGCTGTTCCCAGCTCATCCCAAGTGCTAATAGATCCAAGTCTCAAGCCTTTATACCATTGAAGTTATTTACCTTTGAAAGAGGATGAGAGCATCTTGATGGCTACATCATTATGCATGATCAGATAGAGTGAACACACATTTGCTACATCTTGGATATGCTCCTAAGGGGTGACTTGATTCTCACTAGTAAAGTAAGGAATACTCTTGAGCGTGTCATTTGGCATATCATGTTGCATGACCAGGAGTAAGGGACTCCCTCCATCAAAGTTTTCAAAGCTTCTTAATGGAGGAGGTTATTGATGTGCCATTTCAGGGCACACATGTTATGTGTTTTGAGGAGGAGTTGAATGGGCGTGACATGTTAGAGATAGAGATGCACATTCTAGAACGAACTCTTCTCGGGGATAACTAGCAAGCATTCAAAAGAATATTCAACTATTGTACTACTTCTTGGGTGAACTCTTCTCATGAAAGGTGCTCAAGACTACTGAAACAAAGATTTTAATTATTGGGAGTCACCATATGTGTTTGAAATGAGCCTCCAAAAGCTAAAACACTAAGTTCACACACTAGAACTTACATATATGAAATTTGAGCTTTCAATGTTGGTCCCACCGAGCATGCCATAAACTGTTGGTAGATCAAACGTGCACCTACGTCTCGGATCTTGGAAAGGGCCGAGGTGTTTGAGACCACAATGGAACCATCCCCAAGTTATAGGACCTTGTGAGTTTGGGACAGATCTCCAGAGAAGGCCGATTCCTCTATCTATTTCTACTGCTACTACTACTCCTAGTGCTAAAAGGGGAAACTAAGCTAAGAATGCCAAGGACTAAGGAAAGAAGGAGAACATGAAGTAAACTACACAAAAAGGTGATAGCACAAGAAAAGAGGGGTGAACACTATCTATTCCGAGCAAGAATGATAGAGAATTAGCGAAAGGAGGATAGGCACGAGTAGCACAATGAAATACGCATTCACCAGATCATTCTCATGGAACAAAACTAAGTATGGAACTGTAGGGGACTAGAAATAGCACAAACAACATACAACACAAAAGATAAGGTAAGAATAAGGAATGCAAACAGGTTAGGAAAAAGAATAGTCATAAAACGATGCTTCTATTACTTCTAGAAATGTACGAGATATGTTACAATGATGGAGGAGACCGATATCCACATGTAATATCCATACATAGAGGTGTACAACTCAAAATATAGAAAATATGGTGTCTATAAATCTACTTGGGAATTTGTGAAATATGCTTCCCCATGCCTGTTTGACGTGTTCAAGATAAAAGAGGGTGGATCATATTGAATTGGGTGGTTGGAACAATCATATTTTCTCATCAATGTTCGAAGAGACATTTTCCCGTTTCTCACCTACCAAATCCACCAGAATTTGAATTTTAAATTTCTGGCACTATAGCTGATGTCAAAATCTCTCTAACAAGTCCAGACGCACACCAATCTGAGCTCTGTAGCTGATTATATGGCTGTCAGAAGATGTCAGAGTCTTCGGCGTATGAAAAACATGTGGCACACACTGATTGGATGAGATGGTGGCCAAATGTACAACTATTTGTTGTTTCTACCACGTGTCAATCATTCATTTGTTGCAAGGATTTGGTTCCCTATTGGTGTGCTTGACTGGTTACTTGCAACACACTTAAGCGTGTCAAAAGATGATTTGGAACATAAGGGTATGAGGGAAGGGCGCACATAGAAAATAGAGGAAGGTGCAAAGGGGTGTGCATGATGCATGGGGAGATGAATCAAACTGGTGAGCAGAGAACGTATGGTTAAGGCAAAACTATTACAAAGTAATGGGTGTGGTGCGTGAAGGGCCAAGGACTTAGGTGCGCGGGATGGGAAGAAACTGACTCAGAAGAAGGTGAATGTGCGGAAGGTGGGTGCAAGAGAGAAGTGGAAGGAGAAAAGGAAAGGTGTGTGTAGGTAAAATGTGACCAAAGGAATGTACGAAGTGATTTTGAGCACACATAATTATTCAATGAATAACCTGGGAAAGATCGTGTATGTAAGTTATCCAAGTCACTAGGAGAGTTGTTTGGATAACGAGTTTCCATAAAATATATTGTTTGTAACATATAATTCACAATGTTTCACATGGGATGAATTGTTTACAAAATGCTTATCTTTAATACTTATCAAAAGTAGTGGCACATCGAACGTTAGGTTCAACCGGTTCTTAATTTGAAAATAGCGATAAAATAATAAATCGCGACCTAGTTGAGTGATGATAGGCTCCTACCATTATGGTCATTGTAAACATTATATGTACAACTTAGGATCACTAGTGTTTTCCATTGATTATAATTGTATCATATTGGCTGGAATGTACATAGCGGAGATAATAGTTACACTACATACCCTCTAGAGGGATCAAGATTTATGTAGTTCCCATAAGATATATTGTTTGTAACATATAATTCACATCAGTTCTTATGGGATAAAATTCTTAGTGAACGCTAAGCTTCATTACTTATCGAAAGTAACGGCATAGCGAATGCTAGGATCAACAGTTTCATAATTTGAAAATAACGATAAAATTAAAGATCATGGTCTAGTTTACTAGTCACTAGGATCCTACCTACAAACCCTCAAGAGGGAACATGACTTATGTATTTCTCAAAATACGTATTATTTGTAACATATAATTCACATCTATTTGTATGAGAGAAAATTCTTAACGACCGCTAAGCTTGTGTATGTATTGAAAAGAATGACATAAAGGCCGCTAGGATCAACTATTTCTTATTTGAGCACTGTGTGTACAGTTTTGGAATGCTAGTGTTTTCCTTTGATTTAATTGTACCATATCCATTAGGTTATCGAGGTGGAGAGAAATTCATGCACTATATACCCTCGAGAGGGATCGAGACATATTATGTGTTTCACATAATATATATTATTTTGAACACATAATTCACATTGTTTCCTATCAAAGAAAATGCTTAGTGACCGCTAAGATCCTTTACTTATTTACATAAATGGAATATCAGACCCTAGGCTTGAGAGTTTATTATTTTGAAAGTAGCCATGAAATAACAAGCCATGGTATAGCTTATCGATTGCTAGGCTCCTACCTATACCTCTTGACATTATAAACACTATATGTACAATTTTCGAATGCCGGTGTTTTTCATTGATTATAATTGTATCATATAACAAATTTGGATTGCTAGCCTTATTATGTAGTTCCCATAAAATTTATTATTTTTAACACATAATTCACATCATTTTATATCAAATAAAATGCTTAACGACCGCTAAGCTCCTTTACTTATTGACAAAAATGGCATATCAGACCCTAGGATCAATAGTTTCTTATTTTGAGAATATCCATAAAATAACAAACCATGGTATATCTTAGAGGTCACTACGCTCATACCTTTACCTATTTTCATTATAAACACTATCTGTATTGTTTTGCAACACTAGTTTTTTTCATTGATTATACTTGTATCTTATAACAAATATAGATCACTAGCCTTATTATTTAGTTCCCATAAGATATATTTTTTTGAGCACATTTCTCACAAGGTTTCATATCAAATAAAATGCTTAAGAATTGCTATTCTCATTTACTTATTGACAGAAATGGCATATCATACCCTAGGATCAAAAGTTTCTTATTTTGAAAATAACCATAAAAGAACAAACCGGGGTATAGGTAAGTAGTCACTAGGCTCATACATTTACCTCTTAACATTAAAAACACAATCTATACAATTTTGGAACACAAGTGTTTTTCATTTATTATACTTGTATTTTATAATAACTTTGGATCGCTAGCCTTATTATGTAGTTCCCATAAAATATATTATTTTAGACACATAATTCACATTGTTTCCTATACAATAAAATACTCAGCGATCACTAAGCTCCTTTACTTATTGACAGAAATGGAATATCAAACCCTAGGCTCAACAATTTCTTATTTTGAAAATATCCATAAAATAACAAACCATGGTATAACTTAGCAATCGCTACGGTCCTAACTTTACCTCTTTTCATTATAAACACTATATGTACAGTTTTGGAACACTAGTCTTTTTCATTAATTATAATTATATCTTATAAAAGCTTTGGATTGATAGCCTTATTATGTAGTTTGTATAAGATATATTTTTTGAACACATATTTCACAACATTTCCTGTCAAATAAAATGCTTATCTAATGCTAAGATCCTTTACTGATTGAAAGAAAATGGCATATCAAACCCTAGGCTCAACAATTTCTTATTTTGTAAATAGCCATAAAATAAAAAATAATGGTATAACTTAGAGATTGCTAGGATCCTACCTTTACCTTTTGACATTATAAATACTATCTGTACAATTTTGGAACACTAAATTTTTTCATTGATTATACTTGTATCATATAACAACTTTGGATCGCTAGCCTTATTATATAGTTCTCATAAGATATATTTATTTGAATAGATAATTCACGTCATTTCCTATTAACGAAAATGCGTAGTGACCGCTGAGCTCCTTTACCTATTGAAAAAAATCCATATGAGACCCTAGGCTCAATAGTTTTTTATTTTGAAAATATCCATAAAATAACAAATCATGGTATAACTTAGCAATCACTATGCTCCTACCTTTACCTCTTTTCATTATAAACACTATCTGTATAGTTTTGGAACACTAGTGTTTTTCATTGATTATACTTGTATCATATAATAACTTTGGATCGCTAGCCTTATTATGTAGTTCCCATAAGATATATTTTTTTCAACACATATTTCATAATGTTTCCTATCAAATAAAATTATTAGCGACCGCTAAGATCCTTTACTTATTGACAGAAATGGCATATCAGACCCTAGGCTCAACAATTTCTTATTTTGAAAATAGCCATAAAATAACAAACCAATGTATAGCTTAGCAGCCGCTAGGCTCCTACCTTTACCTCTTGACATTATAAACACTATCTGTACATTTTGGAACACTAGTGTTTTTATTGACTATCCACTTATTATAATTCAGTCGAACAACCTATAATGTTTCATACATTGCTGGAAAGGAATCCTAGAATATATAAAGGCTATTGATGTAGGATTTTCCTCGACAAATAAATAGCTTAGTTGTCACAAAGACCTAACACTTTATTATTTTAAATTCATTATTTGAATAACAAATTGTATCAATTGGAGCTTAGTGGATGCTAATTGTTTTCCTATATATAAGTTGATTTGAAATATGTGTCAACTATAATGTAGCCTAAATATCTTGTTTGAACTTGCCACGTGGCACATTTTAATTGGAGAATTAATTTAAATTATTATACACTATATATAACCATTTCGATATCGGTTTTGATAAAAAAATAAAAAATTAAATGTCTGCATATTATTATACTAAACTTAAAACTATGTTTAGGACTTATTTCTTCTATTTTCTCATAATATATATTAGATAAAATATTGCTTATTATGTTTATATTATTATGGGCTATAGACAAACAAAAATTTGCATTGTTTTAAATTCATGTTTAGTTTTTATTTTTAAACCATGGAAAAATAGAAATTTTGAAATTCGAATTCCCCCGCATTTTTGAATATTTGAAATTTCAATAGCCCGCACTTTTTCTTTAAAAGGGGGAAAGTGAAAATTTCAAATTTTTGTATCCCACTCTTTTTCTATTTTCAAAATTTCTTTCATGGAATGTGTCAAACAAATTATTAAATACCTCAAAGAAATATTGATTAGGGTTTCTGATTTTTTTGGTCATGTAGAAAAGCATGTCTTCAAATTAAAAAATTATGCACAGTCGTAAGTAGCTTTGCAGGCCGAGTGTTCAAATCCCGATTGTGTTTTGTAAGATATTATAATATTGTTTGCAAATAAGGTACATAAAGGATGAACGTAGAGGATGCACGGAGGAGGAAATCAACAAAGGTTTGAATAAAATCACACATATAGTTTGTTTGAGGTAGTAGATGGAGGTTTCACAGACAACATAAAGCATGAAATAATCCCAAATATTACTAAATCAGGTATTTATAGTAAATGTGTACCTTTTTGATTGCGGTCTCTATTATTTTATCTATAGTCCACTTTGGTTCCTGTGTTTTACACGACAGTCCAATCATGATCTGCATCAACCCTGCTTTGTCCTACTGAATAATGTTCTACAGTCAATCCTTGATTTCTATTTGCTTTTGATCTCCATACTGCACCACCTTGTTCTTCAACAAAACAATTTTTTTGTGTTAACAAAAAAAAAAGTTAATCCCTTTTCTCCTCTAGTATTTATCTTTATTTAATGCTTTCCCATTTCCACCATTGGAATTTTCGTTTTGAATTTTTGTTCTTATTCCTACAATTTTTTAGGATAATGATGGCTTGTGGCATAGTCATTTTTTTTTTAATTTTTTTTTTGGGAGAACCAAAATATTTTAATGTTGTTTATTAAGATGATGCAAAGAAACGTCACTAATTAGTTCATATTACATTTTTACATGGTTTCCACTTAGACATTTTAGGAAAATATATGAGGTTAAAAATTACTTTAAAACTATAAAACCATATTAAGAATTCAATTGTATGATAATTATTTTCAATTATATATGTGTTTCCATGTAGAAATAGCCAAATGTAATGTCTTCAACAATTTTATGTTCTATACAATGGAAGTTAAACATATTATATATACATGTAAATATTATTAAATATAATTTTTAATCACTATATATTTAATAATTAATATATAATTCCTTTTGAGCCCACTAATCTATGCCAAAAATTCACATAGCTTTGTGGCCGCCACGATATAATTCTTTGTTTCGAAAACCAATTTACTAAACTTGAAATTTATTTCAAATTAAATACATGATTCTACACATATATTTATGTATTCATTATATAAATTCTAGATTTATTTATTATTGTTTAAATCTTTTCAAAATGATTTCTCTTATATGAATACACTCTACATGAATTTTTTTTCCTACCCTAACGCCCAATAGGCTATAATTCTTATTTGGAGAAAAATTCATTTACCTTAGAGGCCTTCATGGATCGTTGGTTTTTTATATATGCAACACACTATTTTTTGGGCCTAGTGATCGCTTTGTCTTTTTCTACTATTATATACACAAATATTAACAATTTAGATTTATAACACAACTTCATTATGAACATGATATATTTACCTTTAAGAATAGCTTAGTGGTTTCGCTAGGGTGCAACAAGTAGATCATGTCGTATCTAAAAACTTGTTGTATAACTTCTCGGTCACTAGTCCAAGTTTCTTTAATTGTCATAAATGTAAAATAATTCTACCAAAATCTCATAATAAATAGATAAATCTATATGTATACTGTATATCACATAAAATACATGATTCTACACATATATTTATGTATCCATTATATAAACTCCAAATTTATTTATTATTGTTTATATCTTTTCAATATGATTTCTCTTTATGAATACACTCTACATGAAAAAAATTTCCTACCCTAGCACCCACTAGGCTATAATTCTTATTTGGAGAAAACATTCGTTTACCTTAGCGGCCTCGCAGATCAATTGGTTTTTATATATGCAACACAATGTTTTTGGGCCTAGCGATTGCTTTGTCATTTTTCTCCTATTATATACACAAATATTAACAATTTAGATTTATAACACAACTTCATTATGAACATGATATATTTACCTTTAAGAATAGCTTAGTGGCCACTAGGGTGCAATGAGTAGATTGTGACGTATCT
The DNA here is from genome assembly GCA_018340775.1 of Taxus wallichiana var. yunnanensis. NCBI lineage: Eukaryota > Viridiplantae > Streptophyta > Pinopsida > Cupressales > Taxaceae > Taxus > Taxus wallichiana. Next base: position 46,850,162 of record CM031243.1, on the reverse strand, counting down.
AAAAACTTGTTGTATAACTTCTTGGTCACTAGTCCAAGTTTTTTTAATTATCATAAATGTAAAATAATTCTTCGAAAATATCATAATAAATAGAGAAATCTATATTTATACCTATATACCACATAAAATACACGATTCTACATGTATATTTATGTATCCATTATATAAACTCCATTTTTTTATCATTTATAGATTTTCAATATGATTACTCCTGTATGAATACACTCTACATGAAAAATGTTTCCTACCCTAGTGACCGTTAGGCTATAATTATTATTTGGAGGTCATCTTTATTTACATTGGTGGCCTCACGGATCAGTTGTTTTTGATATAGGAAACACACTATTTTTGGGATGAGAAATCACTTTGTTATTTGTCTCTTGTTTTATACACAAAGATTAACAATTTAGATTCATAACACAACTTCATTATAAACATGATATATTTACTTTTAAGAATAGCTTAGCATCTACTAGGGTGCAACGAGTAGATAATGTCTTATATAATTATGTCAAAATCTCATAAGAAATAGATAAATCTATATGTATACCTATTTAACACATAAAAGGTTGATGTTTAGAACTCTGTGGTCGCTAGGTAAAGCAAGATCTATATACATTAGTAAAAATTATTGTTTGTATTTTAGAATTTAAACTAGGATATTTTTAGCTTAGCGGTCGTTAGGATATACTAACACATAAAATTTGGAGCCTAGTGGTGTTTTATAGTCACTAGGATCTAACAATTTCAATTAATATATTATGAGATTAGTAGAAACTATTTTAGGTGACAACATAATATTTATGGAAAGGATTTAACAAATTAATGAAATATATTTTGAGCTTAGTGGCCACTAGGTTAGCCCAAGACATAATATTAGGAGCTTATGGTCAGTTGGATTAAAAAAATTAAATCAACATATTTTGAGCTAAGAAGACACTAGGTACTTCCACAATATAATATTTCGAGCTTAGTGGTCACTATAATTTATTAAGTTACTAAATGCTATTTTGAGCTTAGCATCTACTAGCTTATGAAACAACATAATATTTGGATCTTAGTGGTCTCTAGGTTTCAACAAAAGAAAGAAAGATATTGTAAGCTTAGTGGTCGATAGGTTATGTGAAAACATAATATTAGGATATTAGTGGTCACTGGGATGTAAAAAATTAAATCAACATAGTTTGAGGTTAGCGGCCGCTAGGTATTTTAAACATATAATATTTTGAGCTAAAGATTCAATAGCATTTAACAAACTAAATAAAGACATAATGAGTTTAGTGTCCACTAGGTTATGTTTCAACATAAATAAAGGTCCAAACAAGATATGTATATATTAGTTGAATTTATCGTATGATTTTAATATAAGATATTTCGAGCTTTGCACCCACTAGGTTATGCCACCACATAATCTTTGGAGCCTATTGGTGGTTAGGATTTAATAAATTAAATTAAGATATTTTGAGCTTATATGTTGCTATGTTATGCCACAACATGTTATTTGGAGATTGCATTCGCTATGGTTTAATAATTTCAATTACGATAGTTTACAACATTTAACAAATTAGAGGAAGATATTTTGAACTTAGCTGCCGCTAGGTTAAACACCCACATAACATTTGGAGCTTATGTTCGGTAGCATTAAACAAATTAAATTAACATATTTTGTGCTAAGTGGATGCTAGGTACATCCACAATGTAATATTTCAAGCTTAGTGGTCACTATCATTTATCAAGGTATTGAATGATATTTTGAACTTAGCATCCGCTAGTTTATGACACAACATAATATTTGGATCTTAGTGGTCTCTAGGTTTCAACAAATTTGAATCAACATAGTTTGAGCTAAACAATCGTTAGGTTAAACAATTAAATATTTTGAGCTAAACAAATACTAGCATTTAACAAACAAAAGAAAGACATTTTGAGTTCAATTTCCTCTATGTTCTTTCTATACATAACCTAACAAATTATATTCTAATCTTAAAACTCGCTAGGTTTTAACAAATTAAAGAAATTTGGTTTGAGCTTAGTGACCTCTAAGTTAATCAACGACATTAACTTTGGAGACCATTATAGTAATCAAGACCTGTATAAATTAGTTGATTTTTTTGGTATGATTATAAGATTTAGAATTAAGATATTCCAAGCTTAGCACCCACTAGGTTATGCCACCACATAATATTTGGAGACTATTGGTGGTTAGGATTTAATAAATTAAATTAATATATTTTTATCTTAGCGGTTGCTAGCTTATACCACAACATATTACTTGGAGATTGCATTTGCTAGGGTTTACTAATTCATAATTATGATATTTTACAGCATTAACAAATTAGAGGAAGATATTTTGAACTTAGTTGGTGCTTAGTGTAACCAACGACATAATATTTTGAGCTTATAGTCGATAGGATTGAATAAATTAAATAAAAATATTTTAAACTAATCGGAGGATAGGTACTTCCACAATATATTATTTCGAGCTTTGTGGTCTTTATCATTAGAAAATTTCTTGAATGATATTTTGAGCTTAGCGTACGCTATATTATGACACAACATAATATTTGGAGCTTAGAGTCATTAGGTTTCAAAAAAATAAATAAGATGTTATTAGCTTAGCTTCCAGTGGGTTACGCCAAAACATAATATTCAGATCTTAGTGGTCACTGGGATTTAACAAATTTGAATCGACATAGTTTGAGCTTTGGTTCTTAGGTTATGCCACAACATGTTATTTTGAGATTGCATTCGCTAGGGTTTAATAATTCATAATTACAATATTTTACAACATTTAATAAATTAGAGGAGGATTTTTTTAACTTAGCTATTCCTTGGTTAAACAATGACATAATATTTGTAACTTGCAGTCGTTAGGATTTAACAAATTAAGTTAATAAATTATGAGTTATGTAGTTGATAACTACCCCTACAATATAGTATCCCGAGCTTAGTTTTCTCTAGCGCATAACTAGTTAGAGAATTATATTTTGCTCTTATCTAATGGTACGTTATGTCACAACATAAAATTTTGGAGCTTAATGTTCTCTAGGTTTTATTAAAATAAAGTAGGATATTGTGATCTAAGAAGCCACTAGGTTATACCAAGACATAATATTTGGAGCATAACGATCTTAAGGATGTAAAAAAATTAAGATATTAGGAGCTTACTGCGGCTACGATATTCCAAAACATAATATTATTTAGAATTATGGTAAAAGTAAGGGTTCTAAATGACCCGCATATTTGTAAAACAATCCCTCATGGCTAGATCTTACAATGAAACAAGAAGATAACAATCTCATATGCAACAAAAAGAAAAAAACCAAAAAGGCCCAAACCAAACAAAGCCAAATTACATTTTATGGATATTCTTGAGAGTTATTGCTTCCTCAAAGAAAAAAAGTAGGGATTACTTCAACAATGACATCCACTAACTTAATGTGTTCCAGGAAGTCTTCTTTGATTTTCATCCAGTCATGTCCGTGTGAATTTTCCATTCTTTGATAGTAGATACTGAGTGTAACATAATATTCAATGGACTCATGTTGGTCAGGTGTGATATTCTCCAAATGCTCATGGTGCTCTGAAGATGTAGTGGGGGAGCCCATTTTCTCCAACAGAGGAGAATCAGGGTAAACTAAGGAGAGATCCCACAACACATCAAGAATTTTGAGTCCATGCTAACTTCTATGGAAATAGGAGGGGGAGTTGAATGTTCTTCCGTGACCAGGTGAGTGGATTTGGTTATAGCCATTACAATGTCTAGGGAGATGGGAGGATAAGTTAAAGAATCATTGGAAATAGCAAGAGACAATGGAGATGTCGGGTTTGAAAGTGGTTCGAGACCATAAGAGAGTGTTCGAGGGGTCCGAAGTGCAAAGAGCTTCCGAGAAAATACGAAGGAGAGAAATGAGCAAAAGAATGGAGGGAGACCACAAGACCACTCTAGATAATGATCAAGATGTCTGAATCGAGTTATAGGGAGAAAAAGGTAGCAAAGATGATGAATAAAAGATACAACATGAACAAGAAGGACAAAGGGAGGTGGTTGTAGAGGGGCATGGGGGATACGACGTTTTTTCCTAGCTTAGAGGGGAATCGCAAGATTTATTTTTAGGAAGATATCATTTTAAAGAGAAAATTAAAAAGGCCTTAGTATAGGAAAGGACCTTCCTCTTCTCTATCCAATCTAAAGGACTTCTAAATAGATTGAAACATAAAAGCCAAAAAATTTACCTTACGATCATGTCAAAGATGCACAATAAGAAAAATCTAAGGTCCATAGATCAATTTTTAGCATCACTCCAACGTGAAGTACCTCATCAATTACTCAGAAACCCTATCCCAAGGTTGTGGAAGTGAGTCCCATTCATAGCTCGAGTGATACTTTCTCATATTTTCACCAAGACACATGACCTCATCCATCTCCTCCTGAAGCGATCGTTTAAAATAAATTTCTCCCTTTGTAGGGAGCCCCATCATAGCCTGCAATGGATCCGTGTGATGCACCCGAATTAGCAGGAACTTGACAAGGTCATAACTTGAGCTCCGGGTGTCCGTTTGAGTCTGTTTTTTTTTTTGAAACCACGTGTTTTGATGAGACGAACGCAGTGGCAACCAGCCCTACCAGTTGGGGCAAGTTTTCGACACATTTTCGGGCCCTAAATCTGCCATCTTGAGGCCGAAAATTAGGATTTAAGTTATAGTTTGGTTTTTTCCTATTTTTGAGCATTAGTTAATTTTAGTCTATTAATTGCATTATGAGTTAGAAAGTTGGCAATTCCTCTAATTTAGGGATGTAGAAGATGCATGGCAATTTCTGTGCCCGTAGGAATAAGCATGCGAACTTACTAAGAATAAAAGTTCTAGTAAACTGCTAAAAATAGTAATTTCCGCCACCTAGAGTAGATTTAGTCAGAGTTAGCTAGAGTTTACTTGGCAACTCGAGTTGGGAGTTATTTTCCTATTTAGGAAACATTGTAATTCATTATTTGATAACGAAGAAGGAGATCTATTTTCTTTTGGAGTTCATTTTATTGCAGTTTATCTAGTTGTTCTTAATTTGGCTACATTATCTGGTATCAGAGCTGGTTCGAAGTATTTTGTTTAAAAATGGCAGGAAGAGGAAGAGGAAGAGGAGGCGGTATTGCCCAGATGAATAGAAATATGCAAGATCTGCAGAGACAAGTTGCTGCGCTTGCTGCAATGATAACCCAAAGAGGAAATCAAGGTGGAGATGACACAGATGAAGAAGAAGTTTGTGAAGAGGAGGAAACGCAAGCACCACCATTAGCTTTTGAAGAAAGGATGCTTCGAGCATTAGAAGGAAATAATGATGGGATAAGAGTTGATGTTTCAGAGTATGGTGGTAGTCTAAAACCAGAGGAGCTGATAGACTGGTTGAATAGCATGGGAAAATTTTTTTGAGTGGAAGGCTATGTCAGAAGAAAAGAAGGTAAAATTTGCATGCACGAAATTGAAAGGTCATGCTATGTTATGGTGGGATCACCTATAGAAAGAGCGGTCAAGAAAGGGGAAAGAAAGAATTAGGACGTGGAGTAAGATGGAGAAGAAGCTAAAAGATAAATTTCTACCTGTGGATTATGCACAAACCCTTTACAGGAGGTTTCAGAATCTCAGACAGAACTTACAAACAATGCAAGAATACACAGATGAGTTCTACAAGTTGTCCATTCGTGTAGAGCATGAAGAAACTGAGGAACAAATGGCTGCAAGGTATGTTAATGGATTAAAATTTTCTATTCAAGATGAGATAAGTATGCATAGGATTAAAAGCATGGAGGATGCCTATCAATTAGCCTTAAAGGCCGAGGAAAAACAAAATCGTCAAAGTTTTAGGCGATCACCTGGAATGAATAGGGGGCCTCATCTTCCTTTTGGGGACGAGCTGGTTTCAGCCAAGGTAGGGGAGAATCATCTCGTGGATGGGAAAAGCAAGAGGATACGAGACAAGATTTCCAGAATCAACAAAGAGGCAGAGGATTTTCTAGGGGTAGAGGATATGTTGGCGATAGAGGATGGGAGGCTCCACGAAGACCATTTGTTTGTTACAAATGTGGTGAAGAAGGGCATCGGGCTTTTGAATGCCCACATACTTATACACATGACAAAAGGCAAGGAGATGCTCCAAGAGTAAATCTTGTTGAAGCTGAGCAAGTAGAAGATGAACAGGACCTCGAAATTCCACCAGATGTTGGAGAAACTCTGATGATCAAGAGGACAATGATTGCTCCAAGAAAGGAGGTCAAGGGGGATGCATGGCTACGTACAAATATTTTCAGAACAAGATGCACTTCAGGAGGAAAGGTATGTAATGTTATTATTGATGGTGGTAGTTGTGAGAACATGGTTTCAAATGAGATGGTCAATAAATTGGGTCTGCATTGTGAGAAGAATCCTAACCCTTATCGTATTGCATGGTTTAAGAAGGGTAATGAAGTTACTGTTGATAAGAGATGTTTAATAAGCTTTTCTATGGGAACAGCTTATAAGGATGAGATTTGGTGTGATGTTATTCCAATGGATGCATGTCATATATCTGCTAGGAAGACCATGGCAATTTGATAGGAAAATTATTCATGATGGGGGAAAGAATACTTATACTTTTTGGAAGGATGGCACAAAAATAGTTTTGCTACCTCTTAAAGAAGAGGGGAAGGCTGAAAATATGCTTTCTGCAAAGGAATTTGTGAAGGAGGCAAAGGCAACCGGTTTTTGTTATGCACTAGTTGCAAATAAGGATGAACTTGTAAGTGCTCAAATACCAATAGAAACATCAGAATTAATAGAAGAATTTTCAGATGTTATTCCTGATGAGCTACCAGATGGATTACCACCCAAAAGAGATATTCAACACCACATTGATTTGATTCCAGGGTCTTCACTCCCAAATCAAGCGGCTTATAGGATGAGCCCGACATTGCATGCAGAGTTGAATAGGCAAGTGGCAGAGCTCGTGCGAAAGGGGGTCGTAAGGGAGAGCATGAGTCCGTGTGCAACACCAGCTTTATTAACACCAAAGAAGGATGGAACATGGAGAATGTGCACGGATAGCAGAGCGATCAATAAAATTACAATCAAGTATCGGTTCCCAATACCTCGCCTTGATGATATGATGGATGTGCTTGCTGGATCTAATTATTTCACCAAGATTGATCTTCGAAGTGGTTATCATCAGATTCGGATCAGAGAAGGAGATGAGTGGAAAACAACATTCAAGACAGGAAATGGATTATATGAGTGGTTGGTGATGCCATTCGGGTTATCCAATGCACCTAGTACTTTTATGAGATTGATGAACACCGTGCTACGGGAGTATAATGGTAAGTTTGTTGTGGTTTATTTTGATGATATCTTGATCTTTAGTAAAACTAAAGAAGAACATTTGAGGCATCTAAGATTGGTATTTGAAGTGTTAAGGAAAGAGAAACTCTATGCAAATATGAAGAAGTGCACATTTATGCAAGAGAGCTTGGTATTCTTGGGCTTTATTATTTCAGCAGGTGGGGTACAGATGGACTCAGAAAAGATAAAGGCAATTATTGAATGGCCTACTCCACGGAGTATAACAGAGGTAAGGAGCTTTCATGGTCTAGCAACATTTTACAGAAAATTTATTAAAAATTTCAGTAGTATTGTAGCACCTATCACAGATTGCACAAAAGGAAGGGAGTTTTTGTGGACAAAGGCAGCTGAGGATAGTTTTCAATTCTTGAAGAAGAAGGTGACAGAGGCACCCATTTTGGCACTACCAGATTTTGATAAAGTGTTCGAGGTTGATTGTGACGCCTCACATGTGGGTATTGGAGCTGTTCTAAGTCAAGGAGGAAAGCCAGTAGCTTTCTTTAGTGAGAAACTAAATGAGGTAAGAAAGAACTACTCTACTTATGATGTGGAATTTTATGCAATTGTACAAGCATTAAGGCATTGGAGGCATTACTTAGTGCCTAAGGAGTTTGTGTTATTTACAGACCACATAGCCCTGAAGTATGTGAATACCCAAAAGAAGTTGAATAGTAGGCATGCAAAGTGGGTATCATTTTTGCAGGGATATACTTTTTCTCTAAAACATAAATCCGGAAAACAGAATCAAGTTGCAGATGCATTGAGTAGGCGTGTGACTTTGTTTACCACTATGGAAAATGAGGTGGTGGGTTTTGAAGCAATAAAGGGTTTGTATTCTTCTGATTCTGATTTCAAGGATATTGTTGAAAGACTAATTAGTCCATTGTCAGACAATGTAGGAGATGTCCTGGATGAGTATAGTTTACAGGATGGCTACCTATTCAAGGGACGCCAACTATGTATTCCAGTTGGGTCTATGAGAGAAAATATAGTGAAAGAGTTGCATAGCGGAGGGTTGGCTGGGCATTTTGGTAAGGATAAGACGATAGCCTTGGTAGCAGACAAATACTATTGGCCAAAGCTGAAAAGAGATGTGGTAAGATATGTGGAGAGATGTCGAATTTGCCAAGTCTCGAAAGGCCATGCACATAATACAGGGTTGTATATGCCGTTGCCTGTTCCTAAAGGGTCATGGACAGATCTGAGTATGGATTTTGTTTTGGGATTACCAAAAACACAACGAGGTAATGACTCAATTTTTGTGGTTGTTGATAGGTTTTCTAAGATGGTTCATTTTATTGCTTGCAAGAAAACAAGCGATGCAACAGCGTAGTAGCGTAGATTTGTTTTTCAGAGAAGTTGTTCGTTTGCATGGTGTTCCAAAAACCATTACTTCAGATAGGGACACAAGGTTCTTAAGTCACTTCTGGCGGACTTTATGGAAGAAATTTGGAACTCAACTACAGTTCAGTAGTGCCTATCATCCTCAGATTGATGGGCAAATAGAGGTGGTAAATAGGAGTTTGGGAAACCTGTTAAGGTGCATTGTTGGGGAAAAGCCGAAACAATGGGACTTAGCATTACCACAAGTTGAGTTTGCATATAACAGTTCCATAAACAGATCCACGGGAAAGTCTCCATTTTCAATTGTGTATGGGAGTAATCCAAATGGGGTGTTAGATTTGGTACAACTACCAGTTGATGGTAGAGTCAGTGATGATGCAGAAGCATTTGCCGAACATATACAACAATTGCAGGAAGAAGTGCGGAAGAAGCTGCAAAATAGTAATGACAAGTATAAGGAAATAGCAGATGTGCACAGATGGAGAAAGGTATTTATAGTTGGTGAGTTGGTTATGGTATATCTGCGGAAGGAAAGGTTTCCAAGAGGAACCTATAACAAGCTGAAGTACAAGAAGATTGGACCCTGCAAAATCGTGAAAAAAATAAACGATAATGCTTATGAGGTAGAATTGCCAGGGAATTTTGATATTTCTCCAGTGTTTAATGTTTCAGATTTGTATTCTTTTCATGGGGATGGTGCAGAAAGGGATGATGCTGATGAAGTAGTAGATTGGCGGCAACAGGTTCCGGTGAAGAAGAAAGAAGAAGTGGATCAGATTCTAGATAAGAAAACAATGGACACGCGACATGGGAAATACAACAAATATTTGGTACATTGGAAAGGACTGGAACAAGAGGACAATACTTGGGTCACAGAGTCGAGATTCAGAAGTTGGATGCAGATAAATGGAAGCAGTTTGAAGAAGACAACTTGCAGGAGCTGCGTTTTTTTCAAGCAGGGGAGAATGATGCGCCCGAATTAGCAGGAACTTGACAAGGTCATAACTTGAGCTCCGGGTGTCCGTTTGAGTCCGTTTTTTTTTTGAAACCACGTGTTTTGATGAGACGAACGCAGTGGCAACCAGCCCTACCGGTTGGGGCAAGTTTTCGACACATTTTCGGGCCCTAAATCCGCCATCTTGAGGCCGAAAATTAGGATTTAAGTTATAGTTTGGTTTTTTCCTATTTTTGAGCATTAGTTAATTTTAGTCTATTAATTGCATTTTGAGTTAGAAAGTTGGCAATTCCTCTAATTTAGGGATGTAGAAGATGCGTGGCAATTTCTGTGCCCGTAGGAATAAGCATGCGAACTTACTAAGAATAGCAGGTTCTAGTAAACTGCTAAAAATAGTAATTTCCGCCACCTAGAGTAGATTTAGTCAGAGTTAGCTAGAGTTTACTTGGCAACTCGAGTTGAGAGTTATTTTCCTATTTAGGAAACATTGTAATTCATTATTTGATAACGAAGAAGGAGATCTATTTTCTTTTGGAGTTCATTTTATTGCAGTTTATCTAGTTGTTCTTAATTTGGCTACATTATCTGGTATCAGAGCTGGTTCAAATCTTGTGTCAAAATAATAAATTTTGTCTTACCCAATTTGAATCTTCCTTTCTTCCAGGTTGCTAGCACATTGTTGATCACTCGGACAAAGTGACCAGATAGTATTTCCATAAACGACGTAACACCACCATCATGAAAAATATTCCATACTTATGGGTAAGCTTTGATTTCTTCACAGGAAGAAGGCTTAATGCGTTTGTAGTGCCACCCATCGCTAATAGGGAGACTGTGACAGTGATTTCCAAAGGTCTGGTATAGATGATGCTTAAATAGAGATGTAGAATTTTTTCCACACGTGTCTCCAATATTTGGAATTAAATGTTTTCCTAATTAGTAATATTATCTCACGTGTGTATAGTTAGTAATCAATCCCATCCATCACACAAATGTAATCTATCAATTTCATAAATTCCCATAAAATATGCACATGTCATATCCTATTGCCTCCACTAAAATAGTTTAGGCCTCAACATAACTAACAAATTTTATTGTAATATTTGTTAATCAACAACATTATCTTTGAAGATCTCGTATAACAATCAAGACTTGTATAAATTAGTTGATTTTATTGTATGATTTTAATATTTTAAAGTAATATATTTCGAGCATAGATTTTGCTAGCTAATGCCACGCCATAGTAATTGGATATGAGCGATCTATAGGATTTCACAAAATAAACTAATATATTATCATCATAGAGTGTGTTAGGTTATGCTACAACAATATATTTTGATTTGCAACTAATATATGCATGTTTTTTTGGAAAAAGGACAAATATGGGGGTTTTGAAAGGACCCGCATCTTTTTACAAAAGGTCCCTTAAGGTAGAATATGACATTGAAGGATAAAAAGAGAGAAATCCCATTTAAAGAAAAAGACAAAAAGCCACAAAGGCGTGACCCAATAACATAACAACTTTACATTTAGTGAATATTTTTAAGATATCTACTCTTTCCAAAGCAGTAGTGGTGGTTCTTATGTTAAATATAATAAGCAACATCCTAGAGTTTCCTTGTTCCTTGAAATATCATTCCATAAATTTGTATTCGTTATTTTTCTCTCCAAAATCCATTTAGTTCTGTTAGAGTAGGTATTTACCTTAGCTCATGTTCACCTAGGTATATTATTTACCTTTATTGTATTTATCCTCACCCACTTATGTGTGTGGATATTTATTTTTATTTATTTAGATATTAGGAGATATTATCTAGTTGTTAGGTATAGTTCTTTCCTTGATCTATGGTATTGACTAGTTCTTTCCTAGATCTATGGTATTGACTAGATCCTTGATGTCTAGTTCTCTCATAAATCTATGGACTTGACTAGTTCTTTCCATGATTTATGGCTTGATCTACGACCTTGACTGGTTCTTAGATTTTTATTCCTTGCCTATTTAAGCAAGGCCCATTCTCATTGTTTTTTATTGAGTTCCATAGTAATATATGATATTGCTGCTCATTTGTTTGCAAAGGTTTTGTGTAAAGTTATTTTGGTGAATTACTTTCATCTTATTGATTGTGGTTTTTGATTAGCATATGTGTTCTTGGCTTGGTACGATTTGGTTATTATTCCTTTTAAGTTCTCCTACTCTTGCATTACCATATTTTTCACAAATACCTCACTTTGTAATCAAACATCAACACATTGAATGGAAACTCATTCTTAACATGAATATCTTATAAAATATTGTCATTGACAATGTCAATGATGTCGTAGCCATTGAATTTTACTGAGTATGTGCAATAAAGGACTATTTATGGACAAAAATAAGGCCAACAAAATAATGTCAACTTTATCGACTTCATCTTCTCATCGATTTGTGCACACCACCATGAACCTAAATCGATTCCAACATTCACTTTTGTATTGCACATATTGATCCACCATCCATACCACTAGGCTTGTTTTTGAAACACAATGTAAAAAAATTCTTTGCAGGTGTTATGGGTTTGTAAAAAGTATTCAAATCTTCCTCTTATGTTATTATAGATTAATCTACGTCATTTATTTTTAAACATGCGCTCCATTCATTTCTCTTTCACTACTCTTGCTACTATTAAATATATTACAAAATTATTTATTTGATAAAAAAATTACATTCTATACTTCAGTAATCCCTAAAATTTCAAAATAATGCATTTGTAATCTAAAAAACATATTGCATAACAAACTCGCTTCGTTTTAATGATCTACAAAATTTATAAATGAATAAATACCCTAATTATCTATGGAAAATTTTACATTAACAGAATTTCATAGTATTGGAATGCCCGATGGTGAGAACACATACCAATTTTTGGAACAGAGAAAAATTATTAAGTTTCCAAAAAATGTGAACAGAATTTTTGACTCTTGTCTTCCACAAAATTTTCAATTGATGAACATAATGTTGCACTTACGCATTGAAAAAGAGTATAGAAAGTAAAATGTTCAAAACATAAACTCAAAAACTTTCTATTTATAATGTTTTGTAAAAGACAAATCCAACCGCTACTTTCTTTGGCGCGTGAATTTAAGAAGGCTTGTGTGTGAATTTACATATCTTTAATTTAAATAGATATTTAATGGATGACAAAATTTAAATACTCCAAACAATGCACATATTTCCAATGGCGCATGTACATTTAAATGGCACATTTTACATTGTTTGATTTAATGGCTAATTAATGTTGAGGCATGCGTAACATTAATTACAATTTTGCTTTATGAAATGGTTCTCGTTAATACGACATTTAGTGGAGGTTGAAGGTTTTAATATTAGTGATATTAGATGTGTGTGTGTGTGTGTGTGTGTGTGTGTGTGTGTGTGTGTGTAATAAAGGAAGAATCTGCAAACAAAATGGAGCAAGTTGATATAACTAAAGTGGCTAGACATGATTTCATATTATATAGATTATCGAAAACAAATCAGAAAGCAATATCTTATTATAATTTATTTATCTGAAACGTCTATTTGTTACATTTAGTTTCTCCAAGGTTGGTCATACTACACATGGACATGCAGATGTTAAGCATAGAGATGTTAAAGGGAGCACAAACAACACTTCGGATGGGTATTTGTTTGTGAGATTTGGTGAGGTGATTTCACAAAACACTATTTGAATGGAATTATATTAGGATGGTGTTTTATTGGAAAAAAAATGATCCCCATGAGTCCTCTCTATCCCGGGGTCTTCTTTTCTCAATGGATGAGCTAATTTTCAAGTAAACAATGACTAATTCTTCCTTTAACATCCCAATTTGTTTCATAGTAATTCAGTCCACTCGAAACCCTTAAAACCGATAAAAGCATGCCCAATTTGTTTTTGAAGGGGAAAAATTGGCTTTGGGCATTTTGATCCTTTTCCACCGGCCCAGAGTAATGTTTTCATCAAAGTTAAATCAATCCACTTCTCATACTAGTAGTAATACTCTTATGCTTTTCCCTACTCTAATTATATAAGGTTCCACAAGAAAAATAGTTGGAAAGAAAATTTAATCTGTTTCTTCTCTAGTATTTAGCTTTGTTGAATGCTTTCCCATTTCCATCTTTCTATGTCTCTCTTTGGGTATTTTCATTTTGAATTTTTTTCTTGTTCCTGCGATTTCTTTTTAGGATAATGATGGCTTGTCGCATAGTGACATTTTTTTAAATATTATTTTGGTTGGGAGAACCAAAATATTTTAATGTTGCTTATTAAGATGATGAAAAGAAAAATCTCTAATTAGTTCATATTACATTTTTACATGGTTTTTCTTAGACATTTTAGGAAAATATTTGAGGTTAACAAATTACTTTAAAATTGTTAAACCATATTAAGAATATATTGAGAAAAAGCAGATGCTAGGTATTTCAACAATATAATATTTCAATCTTAGTTCTCGCTAAAATTTATCAAGTTATCGAATGATAATTTGAGTTTAGTGTCCACTAGCTTATGACATAACATAATGTTTGAATCTTATCGGTCTTTAGGTTTCACAAAAGAAAGTAATATATTATAAGATTATCATACTGGTATGTTATGCAAAAACATAATATTAGGATCTTATTGGTCATTGGGATTTAACAAATTAAATCGACATAGTTTGAACTTAGCAGCCACTAGGTATTTAAACAATATAATATTTGAGCTAAAGATTCACTAGCATTTAACAAACTAAAGAAAGACATATTGAGTTTAGTGTCCACTAGGTTATGTTTCAACATTACTTAAAAAATTATATTGTAATCTTTGAAGTTGCAAACAAGATATCTATATATTAGTTCAATTTAATGTATGATTTTAATATTTTAAATTAAGATATTTTGAGCATAAAGCTTGCTAGGTTATGCCACCACATAATATTTGGAGCCTAGTGGTGGTTATGATTTAATAAATTGAATTAATATATTTTGAGCTTAAGCTACTAGGTTATGCCACAACATATTATTTGGAGATTGCATTCGTTATGGTTTAATAATTTCAATTATGATATTTTACAACATTTAACAAATTAGAGGAAGATATTTTGAACTTAGTTGTCACTAGGTTAAACTCCCACGTAACATCCGGAGCTTAAGTTCGGTATGATCAAATAAGTAAAATTAACTTTTTTTGCTAAGTGGACACTAGGTACATCCACAATGTAATATTTCAAGCTTAGTGGTCGCATTATCATTTATCGAGTTCTTGAATGATCTTTTGAACTAGCATCTGCTAGTTTAGTTTGACACACCATAATATTTGGATCTTAGTGGTCTCTAGGTTTCAACAAAAGAAAGTAAGATATTATAAGCTTAGTGGCTGGTAGGTTACGCCAAAACATAATATTTGGATCTTAGTGGTCACTACGATTTCACAAATTAAATCAACATAGTTTGAGCTTAGCGGCCACTAGGTATTTAAACAATATATTATTTCAACCTAAAGAGTCACTAACATTTAACAAACTAAAGAAAGACATATTGAGTTTAGAATAAGATAATATATCAAGTTATTGAATGATATTTAGAACTTAGCGTCCTCTCTAGCTAGCTTATGACACAACATAATATTTGGATATTAGCGGTCTCTAGGTTTCAATAAAAGAAAGTAAGATATTATAAGCTTAGTGGCCTATAGGTTATGCCAAACCATGATATTTGGATCTTAGTGGTCACTAGGATTTAACAAATTAAATAAACATAGTTTGATCTTAGCAGCCACTAGGTATTTAAACAATGTAATATTTTGAGCTAAAGAGTCACTACCATTTAACAAACTAAAGAAAGACATATTGAGTTTAGTTTCCACTAGTATATCAAGTTACTGAATTATATTTTGAACTTAGTGTTCATTAGCTTGAGTTTACTTTCCACTAGGTTATGTTTCAACATAACCTAACAAATTATATTGTGAAGTTTCTAGGTTTTAACAAATTAAGGTAAGATATTTTGAGCTTAGAGACCTCTAAGTTAACCACCCACATTAACTTTGAGAGTCATGTATTTAAAACAAGATATGTATAAATTATTTGAATTCAATGTATGATTTTTGTATTTTAAATTAAGATATTTCGAGCTTAGTTTCACTAGTTATGTTATGCCACCACATAATATTTTGAGCCTATTGGTGGTTAGGATTTAATAACTTAAATTAAGATATTTTGAGCTTGAGTAGGCACTAGGTTATGTCACAACACATTATTTGGAGATTACATTCACTAGGGTTTAATAATTTCAATTACAATATTTTACAAAATTTAACAAATTATATGAAGATATTTTGATCTTAGTCACGCTTAGGTTAAACAATGACATAATATTTGTAGCTCACAATAATTAGAATTTAACAAATTAAATTAATAAATTATGAGCTACGCTACCAATAACTAATTCCAAAATATAATATTTAGAATTTATTTTTCACTAGGAGTTAACGAGTTAAAGAATTATATTTTGACCTTAGCCAATGGTATGTTATGCAACAACATAATACTTGGAGCTTAGTGGTCACTAGGTTTTATCAAAATAAAGTAGGGTATTGTGAGCTAAGTAGCCGCTAGGTTATACCAAGACCTAATATTTGGAGAATAACAATCATAAGGATGTACGAAAAATAAATTAAGAAATTATGAGATTAGTCATGGCTAGGATATGCCAAAACATAATAATTTTTGGAAATAGTGTAAAAGTGGGGATTTTGAAATGACCTTCATCTTTGTGCAAAAAATCCCTTAAGGCCAGATATTATAATAAAGCAAGTAGAGAACAATCATGTATGAAGTAAAAATTAAAATTCCAAAAAGGCTTAAACCGAAAAAATCCAAATTAGATTTTATGGATATTTTTTAGAGCAGTTTCTTCCTCCTTAAAGAAGAAAGAGGGATTCTTTCAAATTGAAAGATGTCCTTATTAATAATATTATCTCACATGTGTATAACCATTACTCGATCTCGTCCATCACATGACCACAATCTATCGATGTCATAAATGCCCATTAAAGACGCACATATCGTATCCTCTTGTCGTGACCAATAAAGGTTACGCTCAACATAGCCTACCAATTTTTATTGTAATCTTAGAATTCGTTAGGTTTTAACAAATTAAAGTAAATTTTTAAGCTTATCGACCTCTGAGTTAATAAACCACATTAACTTTGGAGAACTATATATAAATCAAGATCTGTATAAATTAATAGATTTTATTTTAAGATTTTAAGATTTTAAATTAAGATATTTTGAGCTTAACTAGGTTATGCCACCACATAATATTTGGAGCATATAGGTTGTTAGCATTTACTAAGTTAAATTAATATATTTTGATCTTACTAGCTGCTAGGTTATGCCACAACATATTATTTGGAGATTGCATTCCATAGGGTTTAATATTTCAATTACGATAATTTACAACATTTAACAAATTAGAGGACGATATTTTGAACTTATCTCGGTGCTAGCTTAATTGGTCGCTATCATTTAACAAGTTACTTTATGATATTTTGATCTTAGCGTCTACTAGCTTATGAGACAACATAACCTAAAAATTATATTTTAATCTAATAAGTCACTAGGTTTTAACAAACAAGATCCGCGTAGCGGCAAGTTCCTACCTTCTATAGTTTAATCTTGTAGACCTTGATAATGTTGAAAATTAATATAATTAGTAGAGGGACTAAGAAAAAAATTTTATACATATAAGCATTAGACTAATAAATTCCCCATTAGCCTTCTTCAACTATGACATTTGGTCTAGAGAACAATTTGACAAGTTGAAGTATGCTTACCTTAACTAGATTTGAATCATAAAGATGGAGGATGAAAATTGTATTTATTTGAAAGATGTGTTGGTTAATAAAAACTAATTTTTATATTTTACTTATAATATTGTGTTGTTTGAATGAAAAATATTGAACATGTTTCTAAAATAGTTTGATGTCTTTTAAAATTCTATATCAATTGTTTTCACAAAAATGCTTTTCTTACGTGCATTGATGGAGATCAATGACTAAAATGCTTAAGTATAACACCTAACATATCAGTTATTGGAACAAAAATATTCATTTTTAGAACATATGTAGTCTTACAAAGGTTCACATATGAAGATTGGAACAAAAGGATTTTGGAAAATTTTGGATTAAGGATTTACTCCCCAAGGTCAACATGTTTTTCTAGTTAGCTATTCAAAACAAGATTTTAACCCTTGAAAATTTGAGAAAGGATAGAATTCATAATTGGACCTTAATAAATATCCTTAAAGATACTAAATAAATTCTTAAAGAGTTTGATAGATTTGATCTTATTCATACCCCTAGAAAGGGTAATAAATGTGTGGATCATCTTGCCAATTGGGGGCTAAAGGTAATAATTTTAAAGTGTGGGAGAGGGGAGATGATATCCCCAATGTTATTAATATCATTAATAACATTAATTAATGATGTGTGGGTGGCTCTTTTCCCTCATTGGGATGTCATCCTTGTTCTTATGGTTAGCAGGACCCTTTGCATGTAGGATATATGGTGGGATTTGTATTAATTTTTCTCTTACAGATTCATTTTGGCCATTGTTTCTTCAATTTTCATTCTCAGTCAACTAAAACCATGGGAGGTGGTCATTTGAGAACCAATCCCATGAGCTATGGTTCCCTGAAGGACAACCCCTCCTTGTGGTGCATTCTGAAAATTGGGGGTTTAGGAATTTCATCTCAAAAATCACGGGGTTTGATCCTTATCTTGTGTTGGAGTTTGGTCAAGCATGGAACAATGGTAGCATGGTGATCTATGACATGGAAATTTAGGTTTCAGAGGATTCAATAGTATAGGATGACTGGAATGGAGATAGAGGGCTTAAAGATATTTAAAGACCACACTAGACACAAACACGAAATTCAGACTTTCTTCCATGGTAAAGAAAAGGTTTACCTTCTTGTAGATGATATAACTAGATTCTACATCCTTGATATTTGGAATATGGTCTACCTCCACCTTATGAGGTACATTACTCTTGAAGGAATTATAGAAAGATATATACTCACCATCTTACTATGCTTAATATGTTTAGGCATAAGATTTCTATGAGCCTTCCTTTTTCTTGTTTATGTCGCTCTCTACATCGGTGAATGATTTTCAAATAGGGAAGATTGAAACCCCATTACACCATGGTCTAATTATTTTAATTTTTAAGAATGGTAAACCATTGGTGGAAAAGGAATTAGAGCCCAAATCGAGGATTCAGATGAAATTGTACTCTTGCTGACTGTATGAAAAAATTGAGGAGAAAGAAGAGTATAAACATCGGGGAAGGAAATCTTGTCTTGGGGGCTGTAGGTTCTCTCGATTGATACAAAAGGGGAGTCATCTAAAGGGAAAGAGAGAGTGGAGATAGGTTGGAATGTGGATTTTGATAAAATTTCTCTTAGGGTGGTGAGTAGGTGGAAAGGGATATGGAGGCCTTAGGTGAAGTTGGAATGGATATGGGAAACAATGTCATGCATTGCATCGACACCTCTAAGAAAATTTACATCTCCCAAAACTCTATCAGGGTGGATATGGTAGAGATAAAAAGTTTGGTTTTGGAGTTATAGGGGCATGTGGCCAAGCTAGAGCAGGGACACAAAGTTCATAGGTATAATCTCCACCTTAGTAGTTCTGATGAGGAAGAGCAAGTTGAAGATGAAATCCCTATCACGAGCGAGCAAGATGATCAGATGAAAGGACAGGAAGAGCATTCAATCGAAGGAGTACAAACATTTGAAGACTAACTAGTCCCTTGGCTCTTGGAGATTTTGTTTGACTATTTGTGGATTGTATCATTTGGGATGTTTTCCCTCCCTCTTTTTTATCAGCTCGGCCTATTATTTTTTGTGGTTTTTCCTTGTATTGATCTGTTGGACTGTAGTTTGGGCTAAGTTATTTAATCCCTTTTTGTCCTATTTTATTTTTTGTTCCTTCTTGGTCATGCTCATGATGTATTATATTGTAAGTTTTATGGGTGCCTTAATCCATGTTTCTTACCTAATCTAATTAAAAAACATGGTGGAAGCATTAGCCCTTTCAGTAAATAAACTAGCCAATCATTATGTTCACGTATATTTAATAAACCTTATTAATAGTAATTTTGTTAATGACATTTTAAATTAAACAAGACAGAGTGGAAAGTTCATGCCTTCAGGGTTGGGAGATGTGCTAGTTGTGGGATTGTTTTAAAATTTTTCTATAATTTTTGCATTAGCTATTTTTATATTGCTAAGAATAACCACATTCAAATTTTTCTAGAAAGTAGAATGTACCAATACTTAATGTATAAAATCTACACATATGGTATGCCAACATCCAAAGACTACTAAAAAATAGAATGCCCCTATGTAATGATTTTGAATGCATAAAATATGTATATACTGTAAGTACCCAATTTAAATGTTACACATAATGTAAATACCCACGTTAAAATTTAGATAGAAAACAAAAAAATAAAATTATGCATCAAATATATAATTCTTTTGGAAAAATAGATGATCTAGAATGCATAAAATATGCATCCGATTTTGATTATGCATGAAGACTTGCATAAAAAATACCCACAATCATATTATGCTTGAAAATATTGCAACAATATAGGTGGCATTTTGAAATACATAATATGCTAGATTTTTCAGTGTAATAAAAAACAAACCACCACGCTTTTACAAGTTGAACATGCCTACATAAAGATAAAATTTTTTCTATTAAATGGAATAGCTAAAATAAATCAATTAAAATATTTATCTGGTGACTATGTTCAAGACACACCCAACTTGTCAACTGATACACCAATTCAGTAAATTTTGAAGATATTGAAAGATTTCCAATAATGGATCAATTCTAGCATGTCGCACCTAGCCTAAAGGTGGGAAGAAAAAAAAAAAACTGGCATAATCTGAATCCTAGATATCAAAATCATCATTAGAGTTTCATAAGGAGTTTTAAAATTTCAGCAATACAATACATGATAAGACCAAGTGTATAAAGTATTTTAAATAGATGTAGGATATCACAAAGTACTCACACGCATGAGAGGACCCACATTTTAGAATTGAGGACCCACCTAATTATTGTTTGTAAATGGCTAGAGTCATGAGTTCGATCATGTAATAATTATCATCAGAGCGAGGTGATGTGAAAATTCCAACCCCCAATATAGTCATTGGTGACTCATTGATGTCCATAGATATTGTTGTAGTATCTCGACTCCTTAGAAACCATAGGCAAAAATAAGTTGAGATCAGAAAATTATCATTTTGGGGAAGAGTCAGAATTTTTTTAATAATTGAGCATGGGAGCACATGTGTTAGAAATAAAAATGCATATGAACATATTTTAAAGATATGGATGATTGAAAGTCACAATCAAAGTGAGAAAATAGCCATTGCCATAAGATGAGATTTTGGAAAAATATTGGGGATTTTGTACAAGTTGGATCAAAATATTGTGGATGTAGCAGGTGAGGCTTACATCTCTTTGCATCTGATTCTAGATAACCATGGAAATCAACTAGGATGTATCCATTTATTTTTGTGGAAGACTTGCACATTTCCAACTCAACTAGTGAAATTGTCTAGAAATTAATCTAGGCCTAGCTTTTTAAAACAATAGTATAGTGTCGACATAGATCCATCTACAGTCATATAGAATCTTTTCAATGGAAAGAAAAATAAAGCCAATAATTTATTACTTATTACAGGATTTGTAGTCCACCATTGACAAGGCCTCCATTATAAATGTATTCTAATCGGTGAAAAATTTAAGTAGATTGATGATTTTCAAAATATTAGAAAACCAAAAAGCATCAACAAACCCAACATGAAGCCCTCAAATCAAGCTAGGTCTATGTAGTTGCCCAAATTATTTTTTCTATAACTATGATGTTGCTGACATCATTTATTTCAAGCCTCATCAGTGAAGATGATCAAAGAAGTTGCTAATTAAACCTTTTTTATTTTTTTCCTACTATTTTTTGAGAATGGTATTAAATGCAATGATGGTTGTTTCAATATATTTTACAGAAAGTCCCATTTTCATAAAGCTTATTCACTTTTGAATAGACATGACAACTGAAATATGTCACTTCCAAATTTCTAAAATGTCATTTCTTATATTTTATATATGTAGTTAGTTATTTTTTTTTGAAAAGTGTCTCCTCATATATGTAATGAAATCTAAAAAATCTAAATAATAAATGCATCACTTTAAAGTTATTAAATATGATAACACATGTCATGTTCTCAATATTTATTTTTTTTAAAAAATTATGTATTCGAATAAGGCCTTTACATAGTCATATCATATAAAACCACCAATATAGAGATAGATAAATGATTTATTGTATAATTATAATATTACAAATTTACATATCCAACATTTAGACATTACAAATATTGACTCTAGGAAAATAATCTTGAAAAATGATTGGTTAGAAATTGTTGAAGTAATAAACTTGGATGAAAGGTATAGTAACCTACCTATGACAATGAACTAATAATAGTATTATTGTTCTTGTCTTTAACACAATATAATTCATATAAAATTTTGTATTGTTAAAAATTTTAATACAAACATAGAAAAATTGTATTTTAAAAAATTTAACTTACAAATCTAATTTTTATTGCAAACAGGGATAAAGCAAAGATCAAAGTTTTTGACTAGCAAAACCAAAATAGTAAATATATATACATAAGGAGTGGGATGGGATTTAATTTATAAATGTTTATGATGTGATTTGTTAAATAAAGTTTATTAATTTTTATGAATAGTGTACTATTTTGGATGTGCCACTTGTCCAAGCTTGCAAATAAGTCTTCCTTTTTGGATAAACATTAAATGCAGTGAATATTTTATTAACATTTATTTTTTTCTAAATCTCATATCTTATTTAAAGATTGGACAAATGTCTTTCTTAGAATTTGATTTTTATTAAATAGAATAAATCAATGTTGCAACAAGGCCTCATATTTGTCAAATCAATACTAACTAGCAAATAAAGAAAAAGATAAATAAGTTTTGTAGATTAAAAAATTATTTAAATAAAATATAAACATTAGAAAGTTGAAAAGTTATAGAATTTTTTTATTTTGATTGGTGGATTGAGGAGAAATTATTTGTTTGAATGAAAGGTATAGAATTCCTGTAGGAGGAAGGAACTAATAAAGTAAGATGTTTTGAGCTTAGCACCCGCTAAGGTAAGCTAATACTTCCACAATATAATATTTTGAGCTTATGGATCGCTAGAATTTAACAAGTCAAAAAGAATAATATTTTTTTAGCATCCGCTAGCTTATAGCTTATGCACACCATAGTAATTGGATATTAGCGATCGATAGGATTTAAAAAAATAAAGTAAGATATTTTCATCATAGAGTCTATTAGGTTATACCACAACATATTTTGATGTACAACTACTATGTCCATTTTTTGGAAAAGGGTAAATATGGGGTTTTTGAAAGGACCCACATCCTTTTATAAAAAGGTCCTTAAGGTAGAATATGCCATTAAAGCATAGAAGAGAGAAATCCTATAGGCTAAAAAAAGGCAAAATCCATAAAGGTAAGACCCAAACAGAGAAAAATTACATTTTGTGAATATTTTTAGGATAGAATCTTTGTCTTTCTTCCATAGTAGAGCACGACCCAAACAGTGGTTCTTTATTAAAGATAATAAGAAACATCTTAGAATTTCCTTGTTCCTGAAAAAAATCCTTTCACAAATTTTATTCGTTATTTTGTTCTCTAAAATTTGTTTGGTTCTCCTACTCTTGCATTACCATATTTTTCACAAATACCTCACTATAATCCAACACCAACACATTGAGTGGAAACTCATTCTTAACATGAATATCTTCTAAAATATTGTCATTGAAAATGTCAATGACGTTATAGACATTAAATTTTATTGAGTATGTGCAACAGAGGACTATTTTTGGACAAAAATAAGGCGACAAAATAATATCAACTTTATCAAATTCATTCTCATCGATTCCTATGCACCACCATGACCATAAATCGATTCCGATATTTTTTTATTGTGCATATTGATCCACCATCCATACCACCAGGATTATTTTTCAAAACACAACAGAACAAGTTCTTGGTAGGTGTTATGGGTTTGTAAAAAGTTTACAAATTTTCTCTCATGTTATTACAGATTAATCTGTGCCATTTATCTGTCAAGATGTGCTCCATTTCTTCCTCTTTCACTACTCTTCCAACTATTAAATATATTATGAAATTATTTATTTGATTAAAAACTAATTCTACAAAATATGAATAAAAAACTTGCTTTATTTAATTATCTACAAAATCCCTAAATGAATATAAGCCCTAATTAGCTATGGAAAATTTTACATTAATAAAATTTCATAATTTTGGAGGGGCTGATGGTGAGAATGCATACCAAATTTTTAATGGAGAGGAAATCAAAACATTTCTAGAAATCAAGCACAAAATTTTGACTCTTTCCTACTCAGATTTTTCTATTGATGAACATAGTGTCTCGCTTACATGCATTGACGAAGAGAATAGAAAGGAAAATGTTAAAAATATAAACTCAAAAATGTCTATTTATAGTGATATGTAACTAAAAAATCCAACCACCAATTTCTTTAGCGTGTAAATTTAAGAGGGAACGCATATGATTTTACATTGCTTTAGATTAAATGGCTAATTAATGGCTAAAAATGTTACATGCTCCAAATGGTGCACATATTTCCAATGGCGCATGTACTTTTAAATGGTGAATTTTACATAGTTCTTTTAATGGCTAATTAATGTTGAGGAAACCGCAACATTAATTAGCATTTTTCCTTACAAAATGGTTCTCATTAATATTACATTTGGTATTGTAAAGAATTAATGTAAGAATTTAATAATATAATTTTTGTACTATAAATAAAATCCCTTATATAATTTGGGTAAAATAAATCCCTTAATTATTGTGCTTGCACTTTGACGTGTGAGTGATCACACTTAGTTGTGTGAATCAAAACTCACACTTAGAAGTGTGAGTCGAGACTCACACTTAAAGTGTGAGTCGAGAGAAGTGCGAGTTAAGGGTCACACTTAGAAGTGTGACTAGTTGCACTTGTAAGTGTGATCACTCACATTTTGACTTTCAATCTAGTAAATATCTGTATGAGTGCATGTACAAAACAATGTTACTTATACACTACTTAAAAAATTTATAAATGACTATTCCATATTTTTTTAACTATGCTTAATATATAAAATATTTTTATATAAATGTATATAAAAATTGACGGTCACATTTTAAACATGCAAGTCACACGTGATGGTTCTATAAAATATTTGAAAGTATGTTACATCTAAAATCATGAAAAACATCTAAATGACCATCAAATTTAACACCATTCAAGGATGTTAAGTTCTAAAATAGATGACATATATCTTAGAGTATAATTTGGATAGGATTTTCAACGTCAACATTTATTGATTTGAATAAGGTATGCATAAATAGTCGTATATGTATGATGATATTAAGATTGATATGTGGCATAAATGACAACAATCACTTACGCACTATGTCTTGAATGCTACCCAAATTCTACATTTGTTCAAGATTTAGATTGAAGGAGGTTTAAGAGATGTTCATATAAGATGTTTATTTTTATTTTTCATTGTGATTTCAAGCATTTGATTTAACCTTGGAATTGTTATTGATATTTCTCATTTTCAAATTCTCTATACTAGGTTTAAGATTTAAGTGGCCACACTACTAATTTTCTCTTTTTATGTGTGGATATAGTTGAAAATGAACTTTGTATTCGAAGGAGGAACATATGTGGATTTACCCTCAAAGGTGTGATAGTTGCAGAGGGACTAGTATATCCATCAAGAACTACACTCCATTGCACAGAGAAATGGGGTCTAGCTTATTCATTGTCACAATAAGTATTGTATTCAATGGCAGAGTGAGACTGCCATACACAATTAATGGTTGTGAAACCCTAGAAGAAAGTGAAAACAAGGGATAATTGTACTGATGTCATGGAATCCCAAAGAGCACCCATTATGGATACAAACAATCTTGGATGAATGGTGAGAGGAGGGAAGTAAATGGAAATACAGGAAAACACAAAGGGCAGTAAATGGAAATACAAGAAAATAGAAACAACTACCAAGCAGTGTCACAACTATTGCATTGATATCCATAATGGTGGAGAGAAATTATGATATATCGCCACACATGTCTCATTAAGTGGGAAATTTTTCCCATGTTTCAATCACCAAGAACAACTTATTCATCAAATGTGATGAGTGCATAGAGCTTAAGAACAAACATGCAACCACTTCATGTCCAGAAACATATGGCACAAGTAGATCAATGTCGAAATGGAAAATTGATTATATTTCAAAGTTTTCATTCAACTTACTATGCTCATACATGATGGGAGATGATACTAATAAAACTAGCTAACGATAATGTACCTATATGGATGGGAAAGGTAGAACAAATTCCAATACATGATTTCCACACAAAGGCTCAATAGATAAGGGTAAGTTGGTGGGAACCCACAAGAAAAGAAAATACAAAAAGAAAGGTAGTAGGAATGCTTAAAAAAAAAAATGGCAAAAATGAAGGGAAACATCATATATTGATATAGACAACATCATCCAGTCATGGACACCAAGAAAAATATGGAAAGGAGATCAAATAATTCTTTGTGACACATATTCTATTCTCAATTGTAACAATAAATCTATTAAATTGTTAAAAAATGTTGTTCAAGAGAAGTTTTAAAATGTTTTTAAAATTAGTTACAATTAGTTTCAATGTTTGAAGTCTTTAATTATATATAAATATATATCAAAGTGGGAAATTGTAATTCACAATATTAATAAAATTAAAATGTAATAAAGTTATGATAAATGATTTAGAAAAATATTGAGTGTGACATGCTTGATAAGAAAAAATAATAAATATAATGACATCATGCATTCTTGAATAGGTGGCATGTACTTATTAATATTTTATTTTGAAAATGAAGAACAATTCATTTGTACACTTATAAATGTTGATGTTAAAGTTGTCATAATTGTTGTGACACTTGTTAATTGAAGATTTTTCCTTCAAATATTATTGAAAATATGTACTTGAATATGACCCATAATGTGTCTTATCATGAAAAAGTAACCAATAGAAAATCAAGTAAATCAATTTTATTGATTTTTTAAAATTATGAAATTGTTTAATTTATATTCCAACATTTGAAATATAGACACTAGAAAAAATAAATGTCTTTGATTGGAGGATATGGTAAGAACTAATAAGTTGTGGTGAAAGGTATAGTAACCTACAATAGGTAGGAACTAATAAACTATGAAATCCATGTTTCAAAACAACGTGTTTAACATAATTCTTAACTCTTTGTTGTTTTGTATGATTTATAGACTAGAAAAGCATAAAAGTAGTTCACATTATCTAGATTATCTTCTATTTTGAAATGCCTAGCGACCACTAATTTCATCACAATGATTTCCATTTTACAAACTGATCAAATAAGTGTTGAAAAGATGTATCTTAGCGAATGCTATGCTTATGTGTCTTATCGACCACAAGGATTATGTAGCTTATCGACTACTTATGTAACTTAGCAGCCACAAGGCTTATGTAACTTAGTGACTGCTAGGGTTATGTAGCTTAGTGGTTGCATGGAAGATGTACTTTGATAACCGCTAGGCTTATTTCACCGAGTATGCACTTTCATCATGTAAGTTAGTGGCCATTAGGCTTATGTAAGTTAGCAACCACTAGGCTTATGTAAGTTGGTGGCAGCCCTTAGGATTATGTAGGGGAATCAAATAATAACAAAATATAAATTCTAAAATAGTGAAACTAAAATCCAAAAATCGGGATTTAGAAATTGGAATCTAATATTAGCGTTATTGGAATCCAGTAATAACGAAAGCAAAAATTGGAGTCTAATAAAAGGGAAATTGGAATCCAATAATAGAAAAATCAGAATCCAATAATAGTAAAATTGGAACTCGAACAATTCCAAATAATGACAATATTAGAATCTAGTATTGATACTAATGGAATCCAATAATAGTATTAATGGAATCCAAGATATAGCCAAAAATGGAATCCAATATACAAAAAGGGAGATGGATTTATTTCAATAATTGTAATACTTGAGTTCGATTCACTGGAATACATCCAAATTTAGTTAAATAAGTGTTATATCTAAAAATTGATCTTTGGTCGAATAGAACTTAAGATCAATATCACCATTTAGGAATTTCTCTCGAATTAAGTGAATATGAATCTTTATCATTCTCTCGATGCTGAATTGATTATTCACAAGAGAAACGAAACTTTGGCTTTCACTTAGAAGAGTATTGTTTCCTTTAATGCCCATATGGAGTTAATCCAACATTATTTTTAGCCACATCACTTCCTTTACTACTTTCATAGCACTTCGTACTCTACTTTAGTAGAAGAGATAGAAATTGATGTTTGCTTCTTACCACTCCAAGTGATGACACATGTACCAAACTTGAAAACATATCCAGAAGTATATTTGTTATCTATAATATCACAAACATGGCCAGAATCACAATATCTAAATAATTTTGCATCACTACAAGAATAATAATGCAAACCATAATCAACCATTCCTTAAACATATTTTAGAATTTTGTTCTCCATTTCCAATGATCCTCATAATGATCTTGCATGAATCTAGAAACAACTCCTATTACATATGAAATATATGGCCTAGTAATATTCAAATAAATTAAACTATCAACTAGCTTTCTATAGATAGTATTTTTGGTCCTCGAAATAATCTCACCCCTTTTTTTTGAACATTCCTTCAAAAAATATTTATGTTGTTTAGTTAACCCATGTGAAAATGTGAGTTCAAACGTTATAGTCATGCTAAATCTATCTGAAAATCACATGTTTAGGTTATTTTCCCTCTTTTTTGGTCGAGGATCATGTTAGACGTATTTTTCTCAAATATCCATGTAAAAAATGATCGTGAATCAGTTTTAAATCATGAATAATGCATCTATATACCATTCCCGGGTTGTGTTACAAATTTCATGTTTGGCTCCATTGCCCGATAATGGGTGAAATTGTCTAGTTGATTGCGGTTTGATGGATTTAAGTTACAAAGTTACAAAAATGTATAATATCAACAATATGCTAACTTGGCCCCGAGGCCCGAAGAATATTCCTTCAAATATTTGAAGTTAAAAATGCAAAAATAGAAATTGACTCCACCTCTCGAAGAAGTACACGTGTAACAAGTTGGTTTAATGCGGGGGATTGGAGCCTGATTGTATTTCTTAACACTGAGGTGAGAAAGTATAAAAGTGCAAAGAAGCTCCCAAGACCCACTAAGGAGATGTGGCACTTTCTCATGCAAAGAGTGGGGAATTGGTTCATCGAAGAAAATTGGTAACTTTGGGTTCAATTGAAAAAGAGAACAAATATTTAGAAATGGCCCACAACTCCTCCATCGTTGGGATGAAACCATGTGTCAAAATTATAATGCAAGTCAAGGGTGAGAAATCGAGTCAAGTAGCTAAACATGTTTGTGTTCAAAACACAATGAAAAAGTGCAAAAGTTTTCCCTGAGCTGCATTGCATCGGGCTATTCCATGTCTACGTCTCATATTTAAAATTGGGAAAAGAAAAATGGAGGGCCATGATACAACACATTAATGAATGATGTCATTAATGTGTTTTTGAACAAATCAGGGAGGAAATTTGAAGTTTTTGAATGCATTGAGTTTTTTGCTATCATTTGTTGAGATATGGAAGCCATTGTTAGAATAATTTCTTGGAGAACAACGTGAGATTGATTGCAGAACATGAATTGAGAACCAATGATTGAAAAGTCTTCAAACTAGAGCTGAATTGCACGGATATTCACCTAAAAATTGGTAAGAACTAAGATACTCCCATACTCTTATTCATTTGCAAGGAAATTCGAAGTAAAAATAGGGCATTAAAGATGAAGACCATGCCATCGGGTTTTCTGTTACTTCGGAATCACTAGTGATCTAGAAAAATTACGAATACAGATTTGATGAATGCTGACCTAGATGAATTGCTTCAAAGAGTCAATAACACAAACAAGATTGAACTAATGGAGGTGATTCAAGCTAGAAATTTTTATTTAGTTGGTGTTATTCCACCCTCAATACACTACCTAGAACTCGTAATACTTTGTGCCATGAATTAAGATCCAAAGAATAGGGCAAGATCTTGGATGGAAGTGGCAAAGAGGTATTAAATTTAACACCCGTAGTCATCGGGATAATGTTATAATTTCTTGTGATTAAAAATACAATAACCTTGATTATCAACTTAGCCCTAAAAGATTATGAAGCTAAAAAAAGGAATATGTCCAACTTTTAAATATCAAATGGATTTTAATAGAGAAGAAATCAACAATTCATTGAGGAAACAAAGGATGTGATGGTATTGTTGAGTCGAACAACTAGATTAGAGAAAATGAATGAATTTAAGGAGTGGATGTGCACCTTTATGTGGATAGTTTTGGAGAAGGAGAGAAACATTCACTAGGGAACCTTCATTGGAGAAGTACTTCATGACCACATGATAGACCTGGAAGCAAAAATGAAGATGGGTGGAACTAAAGAGTTAGAATTTTACGTGATGACCTACTTGATTTATAATATTACAGGCCACAGCATTTCCCCGGCCTTGTGCCACATGATAATTTCAAAAATTCCAAATGCATGATATATTTCCCAAATTACAATTGTGCAATTGGGAAGGAAATGTAAGATTAGTAAATGATGCATTTTTACACGTATTATATGCTTAATTAAACTAGAATGGGAACAATATAGGATTTCAGATGTGGTTAGGCAAGTAATCATGGAATATAGATGTTATTTCATTTAATACAGGAAGTTTACATACATTAGGGTTAGTGGATTTGAAGGCCAACCATGTAAGCTGCCCGATATTTATATGACAAAATGGCCTTGTATGAATCGGCAAGCCAATCGACACCCGTTAACAAACTAATTTCTAGAATACAAAAGAAAAACATCAAGCTTCCCATCAAGATTGGAAAGAACTCTTGCCTATAAATTCTAAATGCTATATTAATGGAAGACGAGATGAAAATATTTGAGATGGAAAGGTTTGAGGCAAGGTCCAATTATGACATCAGGTGGGTATTCAATAATCTTGTAAACACTTTTGAACATGAGCCTCAATGTGAGGATTATTGGATGAATTGCAGAGATGAGAGGAGGTTTGGCTAAGAGACTTATCAAGAATGACCCTCGCCCAAATTATAGACTTCAATATTGTTGTTATCCCCGAGGGAGTTGTAGATGATCCACTTATCGTAGACACATATAATTTAGCTTTGAACAATTTAATACTTAAATTGTGCTAATTATCCCCTTTCCCAAAAATTGGTGACATATCGTCAATAATTCACATCTTCTCTTCGATCATCATTAATTAATTACAATAAGTAATTAATTAAGTCTTATATTCAACGAATACCCTAGTTAACAATATTCCATTAATTAATCCCTTCCTCCTATCTAGACTAATTAATTATTATTAATTAATTATCTTCCCCTTTCATTAAACCAATAAATAATTATTTAGTTGATTTAATTCCTTCTATAGTCTAAATCATGATAATATTCCTCTAAAAATATTTTATAGGCTTGCACATCTATTAATTAATAAACCCCCTTTATCCACACGAGTCACTAAAGGACAAGCTAAACTCTCCTAAAGTTAACTCAACCCTTTCTAAACCCCCTTATCCACAACTAACTCAACATCTCTATTATCCCACATGCAAAGGGATGTAGATATCCCTTTATCCATTGGGCTATATAAAGATCCCTCCTCCTACCTTTACACTTACACCTAATTCTTGAGAAACAAAAGAAAGCATATAGTACATACACTATAAGCCTTTTGTCATCCTTAAGCATTTCACCATTGGAAGAGCTAAGCCTCATTCTTGCATTTCATCCATTTAAGCTTTTGGGTCATATGGAAATAATCAAAGTGGTCTTGTAGCCATGCTTTGATGAGCTTCCATTCCTAATCCCTTAAAAATCAAACAATCAACTTTGATTTCCATGAATCTACCTAGGTTCAATTTAGTTGTTTTGGTGATCTAAAGAGTAGAGGTTTTAATAATTAACATGTTAGTTTGATTTCCATTTCAAAGTTATGATGCAATAATGTTGTTATTTAATCTTGCTTAGCTCTTAACATGATGGTGTTTAGATTTTGATTTAACTTTGTTATTAGGACTACTAGGTGTTAGTTCTAATTTTCTTAACTTAGTTAAACAAAACCATGCACACATTTGGCACGCCCAGTGGGACGGATCCTTAGTCCCTTAACATTATAGCTTGAATTCTATTATTTTTGGCTAACCTTTGATATACACATATGGTAAATAATGTTCAATTTCTTAGGATTTTGTTAGTATTATATGTGTAGGTTCTCATTTAGAGCTATCATTCTAATGGGTTGTTGTTGGGCCCCTAGAATATTGACTAAGTACAAAAGGCGCACATGTGCACAAGGTTCCAGATAAGGAAAGGTGCGTAAGGAAAAAAACATGCAAGGTAGGGTTTAAGAAAAGAGTTTAAGGAAGCTTGTGGTGTGCGTGATGCTTGCATGACAGAACCAAGGCTTTGGGACTTATTTAAAATTGGGCGTTCAGGGAAGAACACGTGAAAAGCATGATCTAACTACGCATGGATAAGGTGCCAACTTGGCAATAGGTTGGCCTAGGAAGGAGCATGCCTGCGGTAGAAGCTTCTAGAAGCACATCATGGTATAAAGTGGAAAGCTCAGGCCTGGAGGAGCATGCTCGCATGGAGGACCACATTTAGACACTTGGCATCAGATCTAAGGGCGCTGGAGGATGAGTTTGTAGTATAGAAAGTCTATAAATATAAGCACTGTAGAGTAAAAAGAGACAGAGGAAGAGAGGAGAAGAGAACTAGAGAATGGGCGAGCTCTATAGAAATACTGCAAGAACTCTGTTAGTGGGTAATTACATTTGGGAAAGGATGTATTGGGAAAGGGGACTGTAATTTTTCTTTTTGTTAGCTTAGCTACATTAGTCCAGTTGTAATGCATGACTGTGGTCTGCTTCTCTGTGACATTCTATAAATGGCTCCATGGATGTAATGAGGTTAGGTTTAAATATATATATCTATATATATATATATATATATATATATATATATATATATATATATATATATATATATGAACATCAATGATTCTAATGCATACATATTTTTCATAGGTTCTCTTTCATTTTATGCTAAGTATGGATTCTTATATACTTCTTTCTGTTATGGTACAAGTTATATAATTGGTTAAGTACTTTGTCTGGAATAGTTGCAAGGATCTAGAGGCCATTCTGAGCTCTATGGTTCTTGTATGTCTTAAATCCTTTTGAAATATCTTAAACAAAAATCATAGATGATGTTTCCCACTAAACTCACATAAAAGAGAGACTTGGTACCCACGTGTGCCTCGGGTGAGTGCCCATATTCCATTGGGTGATAGGTCGGCACGCATGGGGTTCCTTTATTTTGTGATAGGGGTAAAAATGACTACATCTTGGTTCCATTTCTAGGACATCTTTTCAAAGTTGTAGTGGGAAATAACATTCATCATGATCTATGTAATGAGTAATGACAGAGCGGTTAATGTTGGAAAGTGTTGAATCATGGTTCAAGAGCATGGAGGATGAATTTACTCAGATATTTAGCACTGGACCTGAGTTTGATGCACGTAGATGGATAGAAGAGACCCTCTACCATGATCTCGTATGAAACTTTTTTTCGATGAATCTAGATCAAGTTGGCATTATGGATCGCATGTGTGGACCCAAGAAGAATACCAAAGGCTACAGGATGCAGATCTGATGTGGACCCATGTTGTGGATCATTGGTGGAAAGGAGTATTGGCTAGTTACACTTTAGAGTACACCATTTCCACATATTCTTGTCCAGGAGGTTGTTGAGTTTGAGTTTCTGTGGGAGCCCAAAGGATCATTTCTATGTGTTGTCCCTCTGGCTATGAAAATATTGATGGTTACCATGAGTTTAGAGGCATTCCCAATGGCCGGTTAAACCATTGTAATCACAAGGCAAGGAAGCTAGGGTGGAGGAGGATGACAGATGTTGCGACGAGAGAAAGAAAGGGAGGAGCGATGACTCAAGTATGGTGAAGCATGTGAAAGGGAGATTTATAGACAACGTGAGGTTACAAGTGTGATGGATGTATGGCAGCGGCAACAGACGTTGTGGGAAGGATTTGAGGTTCACGTAGAGGACGTGGAACATGAGCAGTCTATGCGATCCCATCTTGGAAAGCACGTAAAAGATACCCATTCGGCTTCTAATGAGAATTTGTCATGCGGAGAGAGAAGAACCATTGGTGTGCATCCGAGCCCACCTTGTGACCGGCAGTGCTTTGTTTTCTATATTAGAGGGAAAATATTGCTAGTCCAGTTGTTTACATTGGAGGTGATCGGTCTACACCCGGGAGGTATATTTTCTCGTTTGGGCCTTCTATGGCTGTAAACACCAACCTAGTGTTAGGAATTTTTTGGAAAGGTATAGACACACAAGATTTTAGTCTCATGTATGGAAGTGGTGTGGGGTATACTATTGGCAATGGGGCATTGTTGTAGACCATAGGCACATAGTTTAGTGGGCTGTGGGGACCCTTGGCACGACCACTATAGGACTCGGTGGGTCCAGCAGATCTGGTGGTTCGAGAAGGAATAGGAGCTAATGGGTCTAGTTGTTTAGGACACTGGTGGACTTGGTGGATTTGGTGGTTCAAGACCTGGTGGATTTGGTTGTTCAAGACTTGGTGGACCTGGTGGATCAAGTGGCGGAGGAAACAAAGGTGGAAACCAAGGCTATGGCTCAAGAGGATTCAGGCCCCAACCACCCCCACAAGTTTTCTTTAAAATGTCTCTATATTTACCTAATTATAGAGGTATTGAGGATGCTATGGAACATGTTCACAAGTGTGAACTGCTATGGTGCACAAAGGGTATCACAACCCTAGAGCAGAAGGCTAGTCAATTTGTAACGACGTTGCAAGGGCGTACGCATAAATAGTATAGGAAATATGACCCTCATGAAATAGTGGTGGACTATACTGCTTTAAAGAACGCATTCTTAGCATAATTCCACATTCCTGAGTTTGAGCAGAAGAGCATCAGTGCTTTGAAGGAGATTCAGCAAGGAATGGCAGAGAGTGTGCGGGAGTATGATGTGCACTTTAAAACTCTCTTGTCTAAATTATCATATGATATTCACCCTTCATAGCATGCTCAGTGGTTTGTTGGAGGATTGATCACCCCTTTTAGAAGGGCCTTATCTCATAAAACTTTTATAGACCCACGTGAGGCATTGGAAGCTGCTCTACGTGCGAAGCTATTGGTAGTGTTGATACTAGCGTTAGCCCATTCCTAGAGGCTCAGATTGCTGCTATGGCCAAGAAGTTGGAAAAGTTGTCTGTGAACTCATCCCATGAGACTCACAATGGTTTGTGGTGCATAGATTGTGAAGTAGAGGGGCATGTTAAGGATAGTTTCCCTTGGAGGATAATACGTGCCATGGCAATAGATTATGAAATTTGTCATGGGGACCATGATGCAAGTAGATGCCCCTTACTACAACATGTAATTTGGAAGAATGTGTCTTGTTACTATAAGATTTTCACCTCTAAAACCCATGATACTAAGGACTAAAGGCTCATTGATCAGGTCCATGAGGCCATTGATCATGGGGTGTTCCAAACCAGTGTTTCCAGTAGTTCTAAGGTTGATGATCATTGTTATGAGGAGCACGTAGATGGAGGCACGCGTGGAAAATGTTTTCGTGGAGGATTCTATGGTCTTGGTATACACGGAGGAGGAAGGAGTGAGTTCCCACGTGGAACCTGTTTCAATTGTGGATCTATAGAGCATTACAAATGAGAATGCCCGACCTATTGCAGTGCTTATGGTGTGGAAAGAATCATAAGTATGAGGAGTGCCTGGAGTTATTTAAGCACATGAATCAACAATACCAGAAAGACAAGGGTTCTACAATGGTTAGTATTAATAAGGCGGATATACATTGGATGCCTCGGGTAACACGGGATGCGAGTTTGGATCCTATCTTTATAGAAACAAGGGTAGAATACATGCACGCAAAGAGAGATACCAAGGTAGAAGAACTGGTTTCAAGAGAGGAAATAGTTCATGGAAATTACCTAGACCTTGTGCACCGAAAAAGGAGGTGTATCAGGACACCATGGGCTTCATTCAAAGTTTACAAGGGGAAATCCAATGTCTAAAGGAGAAATCTAGGAGGGAGGAATAAGGGAGGAGAGTCAAGGTGCCAAAGGATGACCTGGATGAGGTCAAGGAGGTGTGTAAAATGCTAAGGCAAGAGAATTTCATTCCCTTGCTAGAATCATGGTTAAGAGAGAAGGTACCATGCACTAGAGGAGAGCACGAGAGGCAAGTCTTGCACAAAAACCTTCCCCCTCACAGCCTTGACTATGACAAAGAGATCACATTGAATGTAGTTGTAGATGGATGGCTCCTTAGTAATATCCTCATTGACACTAGCGTGGAGGTTAATGTTCTAACTTTGGATGCATGGCATCAGATAGGAAGACCTACATTACAGCCATCTTTGAACACGTTGTATATGGAAAACAAGACTAAGGTAATGCCCATCGGTGTCTTAAAGGATGTAGCTATCACTATCTAGGGAGCTAAGTTTACTGGGGACTTCAAAGTCTTGGTGCTCACCGAGGCAGACAATTTCCCAGCATTACTTGGGTGCCCATTGTGTTACAAGAAAAAATGTGGACCTTGATTCAACAAAGGGTACATCAAATTTAAAAATAAGGAGTGGGTCATATTACCCCTAGCTGATGGGAAGTCGACACCCTATATTGAACCTTTGGGGGAAGAATTTCTGGATAGGATATATGTGTGCTCAATCAGGGACCCAGAGATAATACATCCTACCAATGGGTTATCCAGTTTGAGGATTCTTAGTCAATAAGTGATACCACCAGTCTAGCATGTGACAATTGGGCACATGGAACTTATGAATTGATGGGACAAAAATAAAGAGGGTCAGTGACCAAGGTGACAAAGGTGCGCATAGTCGGCACCTAGGAGGAAAGGAGCTACCTAAGTATTCAGGAGGAGCCTTCCCTAAGATCTTTTTGTAGGAAATGGAAGCTCAGTGGAAGAATGAGAAGGAACAAAGGGGATGTTAAATTATTTCCTGCTCGGCACAACTACACGGTGGTGGGCTACACATTAGGAGAGCATTTTGGAATGGTGCGAGGTAAGAATTTCTCTCTCTGTCAGATTGTCTAGGAGCAACGTGCCCACCACCATCAAGGACTACCATGGGATGAGCCTACCTCTTTCCATATCCAGGATTGTGAAAGAATATGGAGAGAAGGCATAGAAGCTTTTCCACCATCCCTCTAGGTGCACAAGTTGTATTCTACACTACAGGGTTGTGCACATGCATGGTACATTCATTTGGAGACATGCCACCAAATAGGGAATTGGAAAGAGCTCGCGGATAACCTCATTCAAACCTTTGAGTATTAGAGTACCAAGCCATCAGTTGATAAGGCCTTATAGGGTATCAAGTACCTTACCATGGGGGATAGTGCCATGGCGGAGGATAGGCTATTTGAGTTACTAGGTGGAATAGGTTTGGAGGCACTTTTTGAAGTGGAAGTAGAGGAAACAAAAGAGTTACAACTTGAGTGTGCGTGTTTGAAAAAGGATAAAGGAAAGCTGGTGTATGTGATTTATGGAGAGGAAGTAGAAAATTTTGATGTTAACCATTCTGTAAGGACGCGTGAGGTAGTGGACAGTGTTGATACTCACGCGCACACCTACCATGAGCCCTTAAAGACAAAGAAGGTTAACATCGGTTCAGGAGAAGAACCTAAGGAAGATATTATTGGAGATTATTGGTCGAAGAAGGAAGTCTCTAAGATCATTGATATGTTGCATGAATTTGAGGATTTATTTTTGTACGTGTACCATGGGCTCAAAGGCATTCACCATTCCTTGGGGGAGATGAAGATAAAGTTGAAGGATGGTGCACACTCGGTTAGGAAGAATCCCTATCGGATGAATCCCAATTTTCGCGTAAAGGTTAAGGAGGAGATAGAAAAATGATAGCTTATGGGATCATTGAAGCAGTGGAAGAATTAGAATGGATAAGTCTGATGGTAATCAACATCAAGAAGGATGGGAAGATTAGGATCTGCATGGATTATAGGGAGCTAAAAGTAGTTTGTGTCATCGATCCTTTTCCAACCCCTTCATTGAAATTTTTTTGGAAGGAGTCATTTGGGCGCAAAATCTACGGATGGATTTTTGGGGTACCAACAAGTCCGGATTGCAAAGGAGGACCAAGAGAAGAAAACTTTCACCATTGAGTGGGGAAGTTTTGCATATACTGGTCATGCCCTTTGGGTTGAAGAATGCACCTACTGTTTTTTCGAGCATCATGGTGTAAGTATTCCAGGACTTCATCCATAAGTTTCTTCAAGTCTTTTTGGATGATTGGATAGTGTATGGTCTAGTCAAAAACCATTGTGACAATTTGAGGTTGATGTTTGAGAGGTGTAGGTAGTTGAGGATATCCCTCAATATTAAGAAATGTGTATTTGCTACACCCTTTGGCACGTTATTAGGGCATATCATATGTAAGGAGGGCTTGCTAGTAGATCCCGCTAAAGTTATAGTTATTGTGGGGTTAGGGGAGCCTACTAGCTAGAGCACAAATGCATGGATTCCTTGGGCATATAGGTTATTACAGGAAATTCATCAAGGGGTATGCCAAGATTGTTACGCCTTTAGAGGATCTACTCAGACATAAAAGTGCCTTCCATTGGGGAGAGGCGCAACAGAGGGCGTTTGATACATTAAAGGATAGGATTGTTACCATGCTTATATTACGTTTTCCCTCTTGGGAAAATCCCTTCCATGTCCATGTAGATGCCTCAAGAACCACTATTGGAGTAGTGCTTACACAGCCAGGTGAAGGAATTGTTGATCATCCTTTTGTTTTCAAGCGGGAAGATGACACCAACAAAGTATATTTACACCACATTTAAGCGTGAGGCATTTTCAATGATCTACATGATTTTCAAGTTTAGATGGTATCTATTGGAAAAACCCTTCGTGTTTTACACCGACCACATGGCATTAAATTATTTGGTGAACAAGCCCATTCTACAAGGGCACATATGCCGATGGGTTTTGTTATTTCAAGAGTTTGAGTTCATCGTAGTAGTGAAGTGTGGGAAGAGAAATTGTGGACTTGATCATCGTCAAGAAATGATTCAGGGGAGGATGCATAGAGTATTGAGGAGACAATGCCGGACGTGTATTATTTATGATCCATAGGGATCCAGAAAAACACACCACTTCATCAGTTCCATCAGCACCAAGAAGGAGAAATAAGAAAAGTGAAAAGAAATGAGGTAAACAGAGGTTTTGGATAGAACCACCACTCTGTGTAGAGCGGCAGTTTCAGAACCGCCACCCTGCAGGGTGGTGATCCTAAAACTGCCACCTAGCTAGGCGGCGTCCCTAAGACCACTAATCTACACAGGGCGGTGGTCCTGAAACTTTTGAACAGAAAAAGAAGAATGGAACACGAATGGATGTGAATTTGAAGCGCCCAGTCGTGTCTCTTCCCTTCCATGCCCTTTCACATTCTCCAGTGCACGGGAGGACATGTGAAGGCCTATAAATACATGGAAGGAGCAAGAGAATAGACATTCGAAGGTGAATCAAAATTTAATGAGAGCAATGAGCAAGATCTTCAGTGTTGGAATGGAATTGTAGGAGCAAGGTGTAGAAACAGAGCAAGCAAGTAATTAGAGAGAAGGTTTACATTGTTTCTTCTTTTCATACTTATTTTAATCTATAATTTTCTATGTTAGACCAATAAAAGTGGAAGAAAGAGTAGTTTCCCTTCCCGACTGGTTTTCCTCCTTGGAGGTTTCCAGGATAAAAATTGTTGGTGTTGAAGTTTGAATTATTTTCCTTCTCTACAATTTCCTTTCTATAGCACTAGATAATCAGTCATGAAGCTCTAATATTTAAGAAAATCTATCATTTTCTAGAGTTGAAAGTAGAACAACATAGTTTTGTGATTTGTAGAGTTCCAAAGTAGAAGTTTACGGATCATTTTGGTATCAGAGCTGATTATATATCTAGGACTATGGTATTTGAATATTTCTTGTGATTTTGTATGACAGTGACAAGGTCCAAAGGTGAAGAATTTTTACCTTGTGAGCCAAATATTTCTATGAAGAAGTGGAAATAGAGAATTTGAGCTCAAATAGAGGAAGAGAACTTGGTCCGTAGAGTCGGGATGCTAGAAACCATATTAGATAGATTTCATAGGAAACAAGAAGAGCTTTCATATCTACAAAAGATGGCTTTGGTTAAGAAATATTCCATGGACTCGATGGTTTTAGCATTAGCCAAAAAGTTTGGTATCGGAAAAATCCACGAAGAGGAAGAATGGGAAGAGCATGAAGAGACGCCAATTGTAAGTGAGAAGGTAAAATTTGCACATACACCTTTTAAAGTTGAAACAAAAGTGGAAATAAAGAATTTTGAAGGACAAGTAGATGCAAAATTATTGGATAAATGGCTAAAACAGTTGGAATTCTATTTTAGTGTGCATAATGTCACTGAGGCACAAAGGGTCACCTTTGCACGTCTCAAAATGGAAGGTCATGCTCTGGTTTGGTGGGAAACCCATCTAGCCACTTGTGAGAAGAAGAAACATCCTATTGTTAGTACTTGGAAAGGTTTTAAAGAATTGATAAGAGCTAACTTCTATCCTATTGGCCATAAGACTGACATGATGATTAAGTGGCAGTACTTTAGATAGGGCAATGGTCAAAGTATGCAAGACTACACTATGGAATTTTGGAGACAAGCCATGTTGCTTAATATGGACTTGGAGGATGAGGACATTCTGACCAAATATTTGGGAGGACTTCACACTCACCTTTAGAGGAAGGTAATCTCCACAAAGCCCAAGGATCTCAATGAAGCTTGTGTACAAGCATACTACATTGATGACGAGAAGAAGCAAGGAGAAATAAATCCAAAGGGAGACTAGTCAAATGTAACAAGTAGGACAAAGAACATGGGAAGAAAAGTAGTGGAGGTAAATGGAAAGGTAAACATGTTGCTACTGCTTTGCATACTTGTAAAGATCCTAATAATTTCTATAAGAATTGTGATATAAATGGACATATTGACACCACATGTTGGAAGTTGCATCCGAAATTGCACCCAAAGCACCAAACCAAGGATTCCAAGAAATCCATGGCCATTGTGAAGACAAAAAGAGAGGTGGAGATTGAGGATGATTCAGATGTAGACGAGAGGCTGGGATACATGGCCACTAACATGTATGGGAAACAGAAGAAGAAGAGATGAGTAAGCTATTTCAAATCAGAATCCAAATCAAGAATACTAAGGTAAACACTTTAGTAGATTCTGGTTCTTAGTCAAATTTGATTTCTGATGCGGTTGTAGAACAACTTGTCCTAGAGACTTACGCGCATCCACATCCATACCCACTGGGATGGGTGAAGGAAGGGTGTATAAATATAAGTTACAAGGAAGTGTAAGTTTCAGTTTGGGATAAATACCCAATACATAGATGTAGTAGAGGCTGATATTATTCCACTTGATGCATTTGACGTTGTCTTCGG
The DNA here is from genome assembly GCA_018340775.1 of Taxus wallichiana var. yunnanensis. Lineage (NCBI taxonomy): Eukaryota > Viridiplantae > Streptophyta > Pinopsida > Cupressales > Taxaceae > Taxus > Taxus wallichiana. The sequence continues at coordinate 46,808,609 of CM031243.1, read as the reverse complement.
AAGTCCGTTCTTGTATGCCAGGGATGTTGTGTTGACAAGGAGGGAGAACGGTACATATGGATCAAGGATAGAGTCAATTTTAACATTCGAGCACACCAAAGTAAATCAAATAGGCTATGGTAAGTGCCAACCAAGCACCAAGACTTATTCAAGAAAATCATCAGTTTTGTTTTCTTTCATTGGAAGAAAAGCAAAATGGACGTGAGAGCATGGATATTTTTGACCAAAGGATGGAGAATTTGGATAGCACTTGTCATTTTTTAGAATAAGCCACCACAGGAACTACTCATTCAAGGAGCAAAAAAACTCCGCTATGCAGTCACCATATCTACCTATGGATTCACTGGACCTGACCGTGGGGTAGCAAGAAGAAGAGGAGATACAAGAAATGATGGTGACTATAGAAACAACGTACTTGGAGAGGATTCGGCCAATCCATCTCAAGGGAAAAAGACAAGAAAGGACTAAACCACTACAAGTATGGGACCTTGCCATACTTGAGTAGGTTGGAAAAGAAACCTTTAGGCCATAATTCATGCAAATGCACGTGATAGTAAGTTACAAGAGCTCACATCCACTAATTCCATCTATGCATGACAAAGAAGGAAAGATACAAAAGTTACCTTCTAAAGAGGATTGTACTCAAGGCATCTCGAGAGGAGGATGCAACACTGGAACAACAAACCAGAGATCCATAGGAGTCTTGGCAGGTTGGACAAGAGAAGACACCAAGGCAAGACCAATGGTACTCGAATGAGCACAAGAGGGAATTGATTCCTCTACCACTCCCCCACTAAGATTTTGTGGGACCAAAAGCCTCCTAAATAGGGGAGGTGTGATCCATAGGGATCCAGAAAAACACACCACTTCATCAGTTCCATCAGCACCAAGAAGGAGAAATAAGAAAAGTGAAAAAAATGAGGTAAACAGAGGTTCTGGACAGAACCGCCGCTCTGTGCAGAGCGGTGGTTTCAGAACCACCACCCTGCAGGGTGGTGGTCTGAAACCGCCACCCAGCCTAGGGTGGTAGTCTTGAGACCACCGGTCTGCACAGGGTGGCGGTCCTAAAACTTTCAAATAGAAAAGAAGAATGGAATGCGAATGGACGTGAATTTGAAGCGCCCAGCCATGTCTCTTCCCTTTCATGCCCTTTCACATTCTCCAATGCATGAGAGGACATGTGAAGGCCTATAAATACATGGAAGGAGCAAGAGAATAGACATTCGAAGGTGAATCAAAATTTAATGAGAGTAGTGAGCAAGATCTTCAGTGTTGGAATGGAATTGTAGGAGCAAGGTGTAGAAACAGAGCAAACAAGTAATTGGAGAGAAGGTTTACACTGTTGCTTCTTTTCATACTTATTGTAATTTGTAATTGTCTATGTTAGACCAATAAAAGTGGGAAGAAAGAGCAGTTTCCCTTCCCGACTAGTTTTCCTCCTTGGAGGTTTCCAGGATAAAAATTGTTGGTGTTGAAGTTTGAATTATTTTCCTTCTCTACAATTTCCTTTCTATAACACTAGATAATCAGTCACGAAGCTCTAATATTTAAGCAAATATGTCATTTTCCAGAGTTGAAAGTAGAACAACATAGTTGTGTGATTCGTAGAGTTCCAAAGTAGAAGTTTAGGTCATGCGCACACCCTTGGATTTTGAGGAGATTGTGGTATTTTTAAAGGAAGACATGGTATCGGAAGGAATGAAGGCATTAGAGAAGAAACAACTAGCCATACGCGCCGCACCCTACATGCTGATCAGTGGAGACTTATACAAGTTAGGACACGGTGAAATTTTGTGCAGTGTGTATTAGAGCATGAGAACCTCACCATCTTAGAGGAAGAACATGGAGGAAGTGCGGGTGGAAATTATGCAGGTGATTCCACTGCGTGTAAGATATTAATGGTATTTTTGTGGTGGGAAACCCTGTACAAGGATTGTAAAGACTATTGTAAAGTGTGTGACCATTGTCAACGCATTGGCAAGCCATGAAGGAGAGATGAAATGCATTTGCACCCTATCCCTAGCGTGGATCCTTTTGAAAATTGGGAAATAGACTTTGTAAGCCCTATTGCACCAACGTCGCACAGGGACCGGGTCATGCTATGTCATCACTTGCATGGATTATTTGACAAGGTGGGTAGAGGCAGCCCCAACTAAAGATTACACAAAGCAGCCATAGTGACAAGATTCTTGTGGGAGAGCATTATCATGAGGTATGGATGTCCTTTAAGTTTAACCAATGATAGGGGTATGCATTTATTGAATGAGACCATGAGGAACCTGTTATCAAAGTTCATGGTGGCTCATCACAAGACTACGCCCTATCACCCACAAGCAAATGGAACCATGGAAGCATTCAAAAAAATATTGAGTCATACCTTGACCAATATTTGTGATGTCGGAAGACAAGACTGGGATGACAAAGTATCAGCAGTGTTATGGGCTTACAGGACAACATATAAAAGGATGAACAAAGCCACACCATTTTAGTTGGTGTTTGGTGTGGAAGTTGTTCTACCGGTTGAATTCATGTTACCTTCTTTGTGAATAGCACGCGCAAGAGGGTTGGCTGATGAGCAAGCATTGGAAGAAATAATTAATGAGTTAATGAAGCTAGATGAGAGATGATCACTCACCAAGTGGAGCCAAACAGAAGAGAAAGAAAAGTAGAAGGCTTGGCATGATCACCACATAAGAAATAAAAAGTTTGAGGTTGGGCAGATGGTCTTACTTTATGATTCTAAATTTTTGCACCATCATGGGAAGTTGAAAGTCCATTGGTTGGGTCCTTACACAATCTCGTACATCCTTGATTCAGGTGCGTGCCAATTACAAGTGTTGGATGGGACAAAGTTTCCTAGACACTTCAATGGGAGTAGGCTAAAGCCCTACTATAAATAAGTCTTCTTGGTGTTTGTAAATAATGTAATTTTTCCAATTACTTTAGAATTTTCCTTTATGCATTTATTTTCTTGTGTTTCCATTTCGTGTTGTTGTTTGTTTTATGCCTTGGGCTTGGTAACCTTATTGCTACTTTTTGAGAATCTGTGAGTGCACAGAGGACCGCACATCATTTTAGTGTGGGGTGGAGTAATGTGAAGGAGCGCATGGTTAAAGTACCAAGGTGGTTTGTGTTAAAAATCCTGGTTGAATGGCCCTGTTAAAAGAGGTGCTTGAAAATAAAATATGGAAAAAGGATGGTTGGTGTTAAGATAAAGCTACTTTAGATCCCACGTACAAAGGAGGAGAAAGTGCATCAAGCAACACGAGGTAGGCAAGATCAAAAAATCGGGACATAATAAGTGCCTTCGGTCTTTGGTTACGCACACGCAATTGTCTCTCGTCATGTCGATTAGTTGCACAATAGAAGGTTGGAGGATTATCCGTGACACGGGTTGGGCACGTAAGGGAAAGTGCTTAAGTCAGGCTTTGTTTGAAAAATTTACATTAAATGAAAAAAGTATAGTGGTAGGTGAAGTAGCACTTAATGCTCAAAAAGGGAAAAACTATAAATAAAGGGGTCGAGGAACTTCATTTTTCACTTTGAGTATAAGAAGAACGAAGCACTTTTTGCACCTTTGCAAACTAGGGCTTCCAAAAAACTGATCCGTGTGAAGAAAAACTTGGAGAGATTGAAGCGTGGGTAACTAGTTCGGATTTGTGAACCAGGAGGAAGGGATTTCACGGGCATAGGAGAAGTTGTGAGAAGGTGCCGTCTTGTGAAGGGAGTATCCCAATTAGGGTTTGAAGAACTAGGGCATGGGTTTAAGAAATTTTCTTCACAAGTTCGAGATCTAAGGTTGGAGAGAGTGGAAGAACAGAGTAACACGGAGTGATTGAAGTGGGAAGAAGACCTAGATAATGACACCCAAGAAACTAGTTAGTACACCTAAGAAGGGCAAGGGAAAGGGCAAGGGCAAGTAGCAAGAAATTGAAGCAAGCACAAATGAAGAGTGGTATGTAGAAATGCAATAACCATATGGAGTATTGTTGGGGAAGGAGTGGGAGTCCCATCTTAGGGACATGTCTGTAAATGATTATAATCATCGACAAGCACAATCGAAAATGAGTTGCTTGTAGTTATCATGCCCACAAATAAGAGTACAATGAGGGTTTTCCCATTTATAATGATGATGTGAAGGTCAAGTTGGAGAAGGCAGGGTTATTACAACTTTTTGAGTTGCCCTACTTTAGGAAACCTGAGCGACTGTATCAATGGATGATGTCACACGTACATGAGGACTATTTCCACTTCGCAGGTGTAAGATGCACATAAATCCTCAGCTAATTTCACATTTCACAGGCCTCATATGTGAAGGAGACGGGTTGGAGGATGACTTGACTGAAAAATAAGTGATTAAGGAAAATATCACCACTTTCGCATGCAAAAAGGGGTCAAGGTATTATGATGTCACAGACATCAAGGATCTAGTAATGAAGACGGTTGTGCACCTGGTGTCAAAGTTAAATGGCTTGGAGAGATGGACCCATGTCAATAATCCATGGTTGAACGTTTGCAAGAATATTTTAGAGAGAACCATCTATAATTTTTACGCATTCATCACGGATGAAATCATCAACTCGCGCAAAGGAAGGTGCATGGGGATCCTTTTTGAAAATGTGCTACTAACCATTGTGTTTTCAGAGATCGGGGTACCAGATTCATTAGATAAGTTTGTATGGGAGTACCCTATTAAAACCCCTCACCCACCAAAATGTTTGAGAAATACACTTATGACACTATGAAAATAGTGCACAAGGCGTGCTTGAAAAAGTGGTACACGCGCCTAAGGAACACGTTCAGGGCAAAATGGAGAATTACCAAATAATTACTATCACCACCGGGGAGAAGTGGAATTTGTTATGTACCAACATTTCTATTTGGGAAGATTCAAACTATCGGATGGGACATGGAGACCATGGTGCAAGCTCCCCTTTTCCTTCATAGCTCAATACTTCCAAGTGGGAGTAAACAGGTTTAAGGAGTCCAAAAAGTTTAAGTTGGACCTTGGTAATTTGGACCAAGAGCACGGGGACATGTAAAAGGGTTGGTGTACCATGGCAAGCATGTATACGTGGACTAGTACGTATTGCATGAGGTAAAAATGTCAAGGTCCGTGACTCTACCCATTACAGAAGGATCCGCATAGCGTATAAATTTGCATAAGACCCAAGTCAAGAAAAGGGCACATATCTGGAAAATGAGGTATCTATACCTCAGGATCCAACTGGGAGGAAAATACCCGTGCCCAAATAGGAGGAAAAATAACTATAAAATAAAATCCCAAGTGTGGTGGAAACACATGCAATAGGTTCCCTCGGGACAAGTGCCAGAACCAGCATGTACGCGCATAAGAAAAATCCCTTAGTAAAAGAGAAAATATAGAACCGGATGAGCCATCAGATAAGGAGTCATGAGAAGAAGAAGAAACAAATTCACCTACACCAGAATCTCCGGTTAGGAAGAAGCAGAGGGTAGAAGAGGATACCACCTCGGAAGAAGTTGGAAGTTTGGACAAGTGCATAGGAGGAAAGGACAATAGTGAAGAAGAATTAAGTGGGGAGGAGGACCCCGAGAAAGATCAAGGGACGTCTATTTTCAATGCACATGATTTAGAGCAGGAAGATGAAGAAGAAGAATAAGGTTTCCTTTTTGTGTGGCACAAGGATAGCCAGGTAGGAGGAAGCACCCAGGACATGGGAAAAGATGAAGAGGCTAGCGCACATAAGCAAGAGGTTCCAAGCTCAGCACAAGAGTAGATGGATAAGGTGGCAAAAGAAGAGAAGATAAGAGACATGGAGACCCTAGTGAAGGACAAAGTGGAATGTGATATTGAGCCATTATTGAACAAGGAGAAGGAGGATAGTGTAGGAGAGGAACACGGTAGCACTAGAGGCCCCATTTTAACTGTAAGTATACCCAAGGGTACACGCACGGGAGGAAGGCATGCAGAGGGGGAGGCTGGAGATGGGTTATATTGATGACCCCAAGAAGGTGTTTCACGCGTGGTTCTAGAGTACACTTCCGGCGGAGGAGCTTGTAGGCATGCTATCTTTTGACAAGGAGGATGCCTACTCGCAGACAAGGAGATGATCTCTTGGGAAATTGAGTCCCACCTTGATGAACCGGAGTTTGAGGTAGGCCATGGGGAAATAGTAACATTTCAGGACTAGGAGAAGATAACCCAATGGTGGATAGCCAGTAGCTCTCGGATGAACAACTGTGCAATGTGCTTTAAAAAGTCTTCATTGAGATAGAGGCTAGAATCTTCAGTGAAATGATAGGATCAAGGATCTGGAAGGGGAGCTGAAGGAGAAAGAGGAAGAGATAGCTACTTTGACCAAGGAGCTGAGCCAAGAAAATTTAATCAGTGCCCAGTGGCAGTGGGAATTGAAGGATGAAAAGGCCAAGGTGAGCGTTGTGTACAAGAAAGTAGAATCCATCAATGGGGCCATACTATTAAAGCATTCGGACCTAGCATCACCCATGCAAAAGTATGGATCTACTTTGGGATCCTGGAGGATTTAACAAGGGTCCTCACCATGGAAAGACAACTGCTAGCCTTGGAGTCTACAGAGGAAGTGGCCACATACCTAGAGAAGGAAGACAAGTTGAAGATTGTAGCGCTTGTCACAGAGTACAGCAAGGTTCTTGCTGATTTAAGGGTTGCTTCTGGACCACCGAGGCGCGTCACGAAAAATTGCGTGGACAGAGACAAAGTGGTAGGCACCTTGGTCGCCACTCATGAAGTGGAACTTAAGGATTTCAAGAGAAAAATAAGGGAATAGGGCGGAAAGAGAAAAATCCTTGCTTTGAGGTTGAGAAGAAATCAGAGGCCATTGAAACTTTAAGGGTTTCAATAAAAACCGGATGAAGGAGCTATATCCACACATTACATGAAGAATGGATGTGTTGGAGGATATATGTAAGGAATCGAGAGAAGATCACAGAATACTATGAGCACGCAAGGAGATGGATTAAAATTTCAAGGGGTGACCGCCTCTGGTCAGCGACCTCTGTCAGAGAGCGCAGGATGAAGTCAATGCTTGGAATAAATTGGAGGCCGAGTTGCAAAATGATTTTCCCATTTGTTAAGTAATCTTTCACTCTCTCATTATTTCTTCTTTCCCCATTCTTTCATCCCCTTATTATTTTTCCTAGGCGTAAGCCTATTATATTCTTTCTCTCACTAAGAGAAGTGTTCCTGCAGATGGAGAACATGCATAGTGTGGGGTGATGTTGGGCCCCTAGAATATTGACTAAGTACAAAAGGCACATAGGCACACAAGGTCCTAGTTAAGGAAAGGTACGTAAGGACAAATCATGCAAGTCAAGGTTTAAGAAAAGGGTTTAAGGAAGCCCATGGCGCAAGTGACGCGCACGGACAGAACCAAGGGTTCGGGACTTAGTCAAAATTAGGCGTTTGGGGCAGAACACATGAAATTCATGACCTGATTGTGCATGGATAAGGTGCCATTCGACGCAGGTTGGCCTCGAAAGGAACATGCCTACGGTAGAAGCTTCTAGAAGCACATCATGGTATAAAGTGGAAACCTCAGGCCTAGAGGAGAATGCTCACATGGAGGAACACATTCAAACACTTGGCATCATATCTAAGGGTGTTGGAGGATGAGTTGGCAATCCAGAAAGGCTATAAATACAAGTGCCTGCAGAGTAAAAAGAGACAGAGGAAGAGAGGAGAAGAGAACTAGAGAATGGGTAGAGCTCTGTATAAATACTGCAAGAACTCTATTAGTGGGTAATTTCATTTGGGAAAGGATGTATTGGGAAAGAGGACTATAATTTTTCTTTTTTTTTTAGCTTAGCTACATTAATCTAGTTGTAATTCATGACTACGGTGTGCTTCTCTATGACATTCTGGAAATGGCTCCATGGATGTAATGAGGTTACCAGTTTATATATATGAACATCAATGATTATGATGCATACATTTTTTCATAGGTTCTCTTTCGTTTTATGCTAATTATGGATTCTTATATACTTCTTTTTGTTATGGTACAAGTTATATAATCGGTTAAGTACTGTCTAGAATAGCTACAAGGATTTAGAGGCCGTTCTGAGCTCTATGGTTCTTCTATGTCTTAAATCCTTTTGAAATCTCTTAAACACAAGTCATAGATGATGTTTCCCACTAAACTCACATAAAATAGAGACTCGTTACCCATGCGTGCCTCGGGTGAGTGCCCACGCGCTAGGTGATAGGCCGGTGCACATGGGGTTCCTTTCTTTTGTGATAGGGGTAAAAATGACTACATTTGTTAATTTCAAGCTAAATTATAAAAATTTGAAGTATTGTGAGATTTTTGTGTCTTTGTCTATACTTTGATTCGCATGAGGGTGCAGGCACACTAACCCTAGTGTAGGCACCTCTCGTGTGGTGTAGGCACACCTCTAGAGTTTTGTATCTCTATTTGGAAACCCTGACGCACATACCCTAACCATGGTGCAAGCACACTAACCATGGCATAGGCACATCAAACTAGGCAAAAACACTCTCTTCATAATGTACCTTCACCGCAGCAGGGAAAACTTGTTGGATTGACGCACATGCCCTAACCCTAGTGCGAGACACTTCTCGGCTGGCAGAGTCACTATATCAGAATTTTATACCTATTTTATCTACCTTGGTGCACATTTCCTAACCCCGGCACAAGAACCTCTCGGGTGGCGTAGGCACTCTGTCAAAGCATTTTATTCCAGTTTTATCTACCCTAGCACACATGCCCTAACCCTAGTGCAAACACCTCTTGGGTGGTGTAGACCGTGAGTCTAAAAAGAAAAAAAGGGTCATATCCGCCTAACCCACGTCCACATGCCTAAACCGGTGCACATGTGTCTTTCAGTTTTCTCAAATTAAAGTGTTAAAGTGCTAACTTCTTTGCAGGTTTTATCTAATTAATGCCTATTTTTGCAGGGTATGTTTACATGCTTTGCTAGACTAGATAGACTTTTACATGCTTTCTTATAAGAGTAAGGTCATGTATGCTCTTCCCTCATGTCCTTTGGGGTGATCTTGGGAATCAGAAATGATTCTTAGGTCTTTTTGCACTTTGAGAATGTTGAGAATGTCCTAATTGAGTAGAAATGAGTTAAATTGGTGTGTTTTGAATTGATTGTTTTCCATTTGGTAAAATTATTGGATTCTAAAAAACATCACGTATGCTCTTCTCTTGTGTCCTTGGATGATCTTGAGAATCAGAAATGATGTTTAGTATTTTTATGGAAAATCACTAACCCATTGTGTAGGACCAAAACACACGCTTGTCAAAGAAAGGTGGAGTCGAAACAAAAAAATCAAACTACTAATACAATTTCTATGCAGGTTGCCAAAAGGTGTTCAAGAAAACCACATCAAAATTAAACAAGATAAAAATAACACCACATTCAAAACACTATATTTGCAAGTTTGGATAAGGTTACATCCCGTCTCGCTTAAAAATAGGACATAAAACCTTTGGCATAAGCCTTAATATACAACAATGGGGGTGGTCATAGGAACCCCAAAGTAGTCCACGCAAGAGGGAACCTTATGAAAAAAATGGGAAGTGCTCCGCACAACCTACTTGACTAGTTGTTCCTTGTGAGTTAGCATTACCGGTTGTCTGTATGGTGACCCTAGTGATAGTACACATAGAAGCACTAGTTGCCTACTATTCTTGAAGGGGGTAAAGTAAAGTCGAGATACTCCCAAATTATTCATTGTGACTTTTTGGGTAAATCGAGCTCTCGTAAGACAACTTTGTAAAACCTAGGAAGAGAGAACCACCTAGGAAGATATTCTTTGGCCAGGATCCCACTTTGACAATTTTAACATAGTGTTGAGTTGTGAGCCATCATTCATCGGGAAATGTGGGAAGTGTTACTTTTGCTTAGTTTTTAACTTTCCTTAAGGCGAGGAAAACTGCCAAAGTAAAGCCAACATTTTTCATCCCCATTTTGATCTGCTTCCCTCACTTTCTTTTGAAATTTTGTTGATCAAAAGAAGAGTGACTACCTTTGCATTATAAATTGATTGTTTCTACCACTTTTCATCAATTTACGCCCATCCATGTTTATTGGGTAAGTTAAACATCTAAAGTGTGTGGAGACGTATTCATATCATTGGTGGCCTTTGTGATATTGATACCCACGTTAGGATCATCATCATAGTTAGGTGTGGTTCATCATCTTGAACTTCCTTGGAAAGGTTACCTTGTTTATATCGTATCACTACAATTTTGGTATTTACATATTTTTTCTTGTAAAATTGACCTAAATATTTGCATTGTAAAGTTATGCTATACACATTTTAACAATTCTTAGTTATACTATAAGATTTTAGTTTGATTCCATTCTACCTCGATTTTGAAATTTTTACGTGGTACCACTTGTGTGTGTTATATCAATTTCATCTTGATATCAATACCTTACTTTCTCGCAAATTTTGGTTAACATATCTTGGTGACATTGTTGTGTCACTCACAAATTATAACTGACACTTTTTGGGATATAAGTATTAATTGAATTTGAGCTTGCTTCTAGTATACCTTGTTAGGAGGTCACATTAACTTCTTGTTATTACTTACGTCTTGTTCATTCCCTTGAACTTGACATAAGTAGGGACATCTTGTTAATTATCTTATGACACCAACTACCTTTTTGAAACAAACCTAGGAAGTACTTCATTCGATTGATAGGCTTAGGTACCAAACATTGTGTCACTATTGACTTATCACTCTATCACATTGGTACTTTAACATTTATACTCATTCATATTCTTGACATTCTTTTTGCATTTCACTTAGGTGTGATCACAAATTTTTGAACACATTCACAAGATACCTTGGTGAAACTGTTGCACATCATGGCTCCTAAAACACGATTAGGGCTCAAAAAGAAAACATTAGAAGCACAACAAGTGCAAACTTGGGAAGCCTCAAACAAACAAGGGTCAAACCCTTTTATTGGCCATAATTTTGGGCCTTTATTTTATGCGGAAAAAGAGGTAGAAGACGTGATAGATCATAGTGGTGACGAATTTGAATCCCCACATGCAGGGTGGACTTCGACCCCACCTTTTAGATGAATTCATTTTTGAAACAAGGATAGGGTGGTGGCACGAGTTGTAGAATTGGGAGCCAAAATGCCTATTGAACAAGAAACAATCCCACCTACAAATGATGCTAATGACGAGGAGTGACCTCTTATCAACATGGATGATATTTTAACACATGGACATGCTTCTACCTCCAATACGAGAAACATTAATGTAGTGGGACATAGAATACCCTTCATTAAAATTCCACATAGAATCGGGTTAGAATACGAGAATGTTGAACAACCTCCACAGTATGAAGAAGAAGAGGAACCATTGGAAGAAGAGGTCACTATTCAAGAAAAAAAATAGCAACATTATTCCATAATTATCCTTATTAACCTCTCATGTACAAAAAGAAACAAACAAGAATGTCCAAAAGACAAAGCCTAAGGTCAAAATTAGTGAACTTCATAGGGAAAATCAAGGAGAAGACAATATGGAGCATCATCGTGTATATATCCCTGCTTCTCCTACCAAAGAACAATTACTTGCTCAAGAAGTACAATCTATGAAAGTGACACTCACAAGCCTTCAAGAGAGCAATGTGGGGAGCATAAAAAATATCAATATGAAGAACTATGTCCCCATCTGTTTGAAAAATCTATGACACTTCAACCCTTCCCTAAAAAATTCGACATGCCGAAATTTGAAAAATATAGAGGAAAGGGAGACCCACAAGATCATGTAAAGGATTTCTATATGGCATGTCAAGAGGTGTCCTATAGTGATAATTACCTCATACAAATCTTTCCCAAGAGTCTAGGAGGCCAAGCCTTGGAGTGGTTTACTTGTTTACCTCGGGGGTCTATTTTTACCTGGCCAGAACTAGCAGAGAGGTTTGTGTAACACTTCTCATACAATATAGAAAGTGATATCACCATGGCAGACTTGTGTAGCACCAAACAATGTCCTAACGAGACATTTTCCAACTTCCTATAATGGTGGAGAGGGATAGCCAGTTGCTTCCCTTGCGCATTCCCTAAAAAATAGCTGGTAAGTATCTTTGTGCCCAATCTAAATCCAGACATCGATTTCCACCTTCAAATGCATTGTGTTTGCACTTTTGAGGAGGTCATATAAAAGGGAATTCAAATAGAGAAATCCCTTATTTAAAAATGAAATCTTAAGTCAAAATCTAAAGATAACCAAAGTGTTAAACCTACAAAAAAGATGAAAAAAACTGAACAAAAACAAGAACGTGGTGGGAGACAGGATCATAGATTCCAAATGCATGTAAACAGTCCAAACTGTTCAAAATTTTAAACTGACCAAAGGACCTATTCAACCACTACCTAAATGGAGAATATTCACTCCTCTCAATGAGGCTTTGTTGGTCATATTAAAATAATTGGATGCAGCTCACATGGTGACTTATCCTATGACACAACCCTTTGATGACAATGATATATAACCATCCCTGGTTCAAAGAGCATGACTATTGTGAATTACATCATGTCAAGGGACACAAAACAAAAAATGTCTATGACTTCGTCACTACATCCAAGACCTCATCGAAAATGGGGAGATAGAAGTGGACAACCAGAAAAAACTCATAATTAGCTTCCCCTTTCATTAAACTAATAAATCATTATTTAGTTGATTTAATTCCCTTTTATAGTCTAAATCATGTTAATATTCCTCTAAAAAGCTTTTATAAGCTTGCATATCTATTAATTAATCATCTTGGTTAATTAATAAACCCCCTTTATCCATATGAGTCATTATAGGACAAGCTAAACTATCCTAAAGTTAACTTAATCCTTTCTAAACCCCCTTTATCCACAACTAACTCAAGTATCTCTATTATCCCACATGTAAAGGGATGTAGAGATCCCTTTATTCATTGGCCTATATAAAGATCCCTCCTCCTACCTTTACACTTACACCTAATTCTTGAGAAACAAAATAAAGCATATAATACATACACTATAATCCTTTTGTCATCCTTAAGCATTTCACCATTGGAAGAGCTAAGCCTCATTTTTGCATTTCATCCATTTAAGATTTTGGGTCATATGGAAATAATAAAAGTGGTCTTGTAGCCATGCTTTAATGAGCTTTCATTCTTAATCCCTTAAAAATCAAACAATCAACTTTGGTTTCCATGAATCTACTTAGGTTCAATTTAGTTATTTTGGTGATCTAAAGAGTAGAGGTTTTAATAATTAACATGTTAGTTTGATTTCCATTTCAAAGTTATGATGCAATAATGTTGTTATTTAATCTTTCTTAGCTCTTAACATGATGGTGTTTAGATTTTGATTTAACTTTATTATTAGGACTACTAGGTGTTAGTTCTAATTTTCTTAACTTAGTTAAACAAAACCATGCACACAGGAACTCCTGCCATTAAATTATAAAGGCTAGATTAATGGAAGATGAAATGAAAATATTTAAGATGGAAAGGTTTGAGGCAAGGTCCAATTATGACATCAGGTGGGTATTCAATAATCTTGCATACACTTTTGAACATGAGCCTCAATTTGAGGATTATTGGATGAATTGCAGAGATTAGGAGGAGGTCAGGATAAGAGACTTATCAAGAATGACCCTCACCCAAATTATAGACTTCAATATTGTTGTTATCCCTGAGGGAGTTGTAGATGATCCACTTACTGTGAGTCAATATTACCTTGCTCAAAATGTGGAGGTAAAACCAATGGCCCCATTGAATTCGAATTAAGAGGAGTGGATGGCTCATCTACCTAAATAATTGATGTAATGAGAAAAACATTGAATTTTCTTGCCCTTAAAAATATTGATTTTTCAATTAACATCACAAGAGTTCTTAATAAATTCAGGATTTGAGAAAATGAAAGGTGAACTTCCTCCCTTGAAAGAAAGATCCGACATAATGGATTCATAGGAATAATGAGTAAATGGACTTTTGCTACTAGTGGAACCGGTACTTCCATGTCTGCTCTAAAGCAAAAGCGAAGAAATGCTCGTAAAATCAATGTGAAATGCTACTATCACTTTTGTAGCTCCACTACAATCAAAAGGAAAGGGTCTCGACTACATAGAGGGCCCCTCGCAATTGTTTCTAGAATCTATGAATATTGAAAAGCTAATGAGAGGAGCCATAACTAGTGGAAACATCCAATCTAAATCACAAAGTGTTGAAAGAAAGGTGACACCAGATATTAAGAAATTTGAAAGGGCACACAAGAGACAAAAAGTTGTGTATGAGCCAATTTTGGTAATAGAACGTGATCATACACACACAAAACATAAGTACGAGGATGAATTTATTGACCCTCCAAAGTATAGGAAATGATTGATGTTTCCAAAGTACAACATGTAGCATCAATGCCACAACAAGGAGTTGTCCAAATCAACCAAGATAGGAAACCAGTGATTTTATTTTCATCTTTGTCTTCAGAGGGAGTGACAATTGGGAGCACTTAGGAAAAAACAACTAAAGGTAATGTCTTATTTGATCTAGTAGATAGTGATGTCTTGAATCAAGGTGTGAAAATGTATGAATCCATGTCAGTTGAAAGTATTCGTGTACCTTTATTTGTAAAATTACAAGATTCAAAAAAGAGTCAGGTAGAGATAGTGGATGTTGATACTGGTGAGGAGTTTACCACATTTGATGCATTTATCATGTTTATTGATGAACAAACAGTAAATAATGTAATTGATCTTAAAATGAGTGAAGAATTAGAAAAAACCACTAATATGCAAACCACTGAAGTTAGAGTTCAAACATTAGATGTATTCTCTACTGATCAGGCAGATCTAGAGTTGAACAAGAAGTACCTTGTGGAAAAATTTAATTATAGAGGTACTGGATGACAAGGATCCCTCCCATGAAGTCAAGTTCACTAAGGATAGTGAACCATCTCAAACAAGGAAATCTGTAGATGTTGCACAAGATGCAATCTATCAAGGACAAGTTAGTAAGCTGGAATAGAAGGCCTAGAACTAGACTCACCCTTATGATTTTTCACAAAAGGAAATGATGGTTCGGGAGCTGGAGGGGGTGTAGTCATTGGTTATTTTTCCTCCAAAATCGAAACACCTTGTTCTAGTGAATTCATTCTATGGTAAAGGGAAGAAATTGTATTCGGTGAGATCTCTCCATCCAACACATATGATCCTAGGGGGATCTCTTTTACATTAAATGCTTCACTAAAAATAAATGAACATACATGATTTCCTATACCATGCACATTAGGCCTGATCACCATCCAAAATATCCTCAAATCATCAAGAATTTTTTTATACTCAAGCTGGAATAGATGAAAATACATCATCTAAAAGGCATAAAACATGAGACTTATCTTGACAAGCCTTCTATCCAAAGTGCAACTCGAACAACTATAGTGCATCAAAGGCCCATTATAGTCCTCAAGGTCATTAATCTCAAACAACATTCTCAAAAAAGTTTCATCTGGACCCCAAAAGTTAAAAATAGAATGTAAATCTTCGGAGGATATATATTTCAAGCTAGATACTCTAATGGTGTTTTTCCATAATGCAAATGAATTTCCACAAAATGCCTATAATTAGAAAAGAAAGTATGAATTGGTGAAGTAGATGGTGTGCTTTTATAGGAATCCCAAGACACGTGAGTTGAGCTAGATATAATTATGGTAAAATTTCCTATGAGATCCAAATAAGATATTTGCACGAGGAAATTAAAATTTGAAATGAATTGGAATTGAGTAAAAATGGTGAATTGATATGATTTGACAAGAATAATTTGTGGTAATTAACCCAAAAAAGGAATGAAAATATGTGAGCAATATCCAAAATGAATTCTAGAAAAGAAAGTAATAGCATCTGTCAAATCAAATTGCACGGAGGTTCTCGAAAATCATCAAAAGCGGATATACAAATCACAAAGTGAAAAGAATAATTAAATGAATGGCCAAAAGAGATGACATAGCAACCTAGTCATATGTAAATAGAGTAAAATACGTGAAAATCTTGTTTTTCCGACACCTAACAACATTTTATGAGTCATCTCCTAGATAATAACGTAAATCGAATTATATATTATAAAGAAGGAGAATATTTTTAAGCTCCGTGTTTTTGGGGAAAAATTGGGGAGTAAGTGAGAAAATAGAATTGTATAAATGTGATGAGAATACTCTCGCATACGGGGGGATTAAATTTTCTGAAATTTTAGAAGAGAAAGGAAAACTAAGAGAAAATCATTTTTCCCAAGAACTCATCTAAGAAACCTATTGATTTCTATAAGCTTTCAAATTAAATCATGCCAAGATGGTTGCAAGTGTACATCCATTGACAAGCATTGAGACTATAAATCAAACTTTCCCTTGTTGATAAATTTGATTGATCTTTGAGTTAATTTTGTTTTGATCATGAGCATTTGTGTTTTCTTTTAAGATGAAATATTGAAAAATAGTTATTCATGTTCCTATTGCAGAGTTATATTGGGGATCTCTCGAACCACATAACTTTATCCTTCTAGTAGTATCATGGGAATTACAATTATATTGTGATAATAGATTTCATTTCATATGTGCAGTAAATGATTTTAAAATCATTATGTCTCCATTTTGTTAAATGTCATTTGTAAGTATTTGAGTGCATCTTGCGCATGACAAATGTAGATCCCTGACATTTTATTGAGTTTTTAGCATGATATTTTGTGTTTAATTTCTCAACTATTGTGTGAAATCATGCATTCTTGGGCCTCCATGAATGTACATCTTCTAGTTGAAGGTGCATTGTGAGCTTTTGAGGTGTTTTTTTCTCTTAATGGGTAGATTTCCCAACATTTGTTAAAAGTTCTCTACGAAATTTGGTATAATCAACTTTATCCTACTTAAATCCCCAAAAAATACATCTAAAACCAACAAATCCCAATAGAACCACCCATGCTTGCCTTTTTAAAGCCAAAATATGCATAAGCAAGTTGATTCCATTGTTGTCTTTATTAGTCTAAGCCTTATTTTAGGATACATTTGCATTGTCTAAAGTGAAAAATTATGAGAATTATACTTTGTTGAATTGACCATGTATTTCCTATGTTATTTCTTAATTTCCTTATAAAGGAGTATTAAATAGTGTTGATATATTCATTCCCGTACAAATACAGATGCAAAATGGGTCCTCTCACCCTGGATGAAGGCAGAGCCTAAAGTAGAAGGGTAGGTCATACCCTCAGCATAGTGCTACCTGAATTTTCCATGCTCGAGTAATAGAGAGATGATGATATCCCTCCCCAACTACAAAATGAATTAAATCTTGATCCATCATTCTCTAGGCATCCCGTTCAACCGTTGATGTTGCTCAACTACAAAGGGAGAACCAATTTGGTTACCAACACTTCTCTGGTGCCATTCTTGGGAATTATTTGTGCAAATATAGATAAATATAGACCTTTAGTAACTCTTCATACATGTTTAGATGTAAATACGTGGTCTAAATGTCATCCTTTGTTGAGATTTGTGAAAATTAAGCTAGATCAGAAGTTATTTGCGTGATATTTCCTAGTTTATGTAAGCTTTGCACTAAATTTACTTGACTAGAAATAAATATCGACAAAGGATGCCAAGATTTGTCAAGATTTATTGAAATTAAGTACTCATTTGTAGTGACAAGTTATTTACAATGTTATACACACCTAAGGTGTAAATCCTTAGTGGCAACTCCATATTTGTTCATAATTTACTGGTAAATACCAGTGTCTTAAGCTTTGAAAATTGAGATTTTTGTTGATATTTGCAAAGTTGGAAGGAAGAAGGTCCTTCTTTAACAAAGATCCTACTAGAAGACTATTTCTAGAGCTTGGAAGAACAAACCCAAATAAGAAACAAGTTTGGAAATATTTGGGGATCAAAGGTCAAGAGAGAAGGTAGTGCCAGTTGTGGAAAGTGATCAACCTTTAATAGAGGATTATTCTACATCTTCAAACAGTTCAGAATCAAGTAGTCCTCATGCAAATATAAACACTCCAACTAGTGAAGGGGTATTCCTCACCTTCCTCCTTTATCACTTAGAACTAATAGGGTTTTTTGTGAGACTGATTCATTGAAGGATACTTACTTTAAAGATCATACACCTATGTCTCAAAGACCTCCTATCCCACAATGTTTCAATCCTCCTATAGGGTCATCTCCTCATAACAAAATGGATCGAACTCCACCTAGAATTTCCTTTGTTTTCAATGTGTTTGTACCAATAGATTTTAGAGGAATGTATGGGTATCCTAATGTTGTACCACAAGATGTAAGAAATAGGCTACCCAAATTTTAGGGAAATAATTCTATCACTAGTGATCAACACTTAAAACTATTTGTTAATATGATGGAGGATTTAGAAATATAACATGAATATGTATATGTAAAGTTATTCATTCACACTCTTGAAGAAGATGCACGTGACTGGTATAAAGCTTTACCAAACAACTCAATAGATTCATGGAATGAGATGAAGAATGCTTTCAAATTACAATATGGGGATAAGATTGACCCTAGGTTCCTCTTATATGAGTTTGATAATATAAAAAAGAATCCCAATGAGCTTGTTCAAGACTTTAATACCAAATTCAATAAGACTTTGACTAGATTGCCCATAATTTTGAGGCCTAGTGATGATTCTTGCCTAATTAAATATTCCAAAGCTTTTGATAAGAAATATTATTATTATTTGAGGGATAACAACCCTGGAAATTTAAGGTAGGAATTTACTCGGCCTTGCAAATTGAAAACAACAATAAGGTAGCTAGAAAGCCTCCTAATAATAGGGAGGGTGTCAAATTGTTTAATCCTGAGAAACCTCAGTCAGGAAAGGAAGTGGATTTGGAAAAAGTTATAAAGACTCTGGAAGGAGTAGTTAAAGAAATATATTATAAGATTTCTATAGTTAAAAAGGAATAAGACAAATCTTTCAAGGCCAGCACCAACCTCAGGGCCAAAACAAATTTTGAAATCATCTTAGAGGTGATCACAGATCAGATGAGAGAGGAAAAGGTCCCATGGGATCAAGAAATAAATAACCACAACCAAGAGAAAATAATCTGGTCCCTAATCTATTGACTACTAGGGTTTCCATGGTAGAAGAAAACCATGTTATTGATTGGCGTGACAAGTGTTTCTTACCACATGCACCCTTTGATCTAAATGAGGAATTTGAGGGGGTAGATGATGATGAGACTTTTGGTTATGTATGCATGATGGAGTTCCCTGATAATCCACAACAAGGTTCCACTTCTAATGAATTGCTAAGTGCTAGAACTGTAGAGTTTTTTTGGGATTTGTATTCACGGGTATCTCCTTTCCCTTCTATTGATGATGTTGAAGTTGATATGGTGCAAGATTTTGAATTACCCAATCATGAATTTGAGTATTTAATAGTTTTAATGATTAATAAGTATGATAGGGTAACTCCTCTGAAGAAGACATGCATTTGTTGATGAATGCACTGGTTTCTCAAGAAAATGATTACAATTTGAGAAGTATAGTTGTCAAAGGAGGAGGGTTGCAACCTAGACCAAAAAATCCTCTTCTCACTAACATCCTAAAGAACCTCCCTAAAAAGGATACACATAGAAATGGTCTAGTCACTCCAAATAAATTTTGTATCCCAATTCATGCCCAAGCTATAAAGATTCTTATGCCACAAGAAGGGGTAGTCACTCTCCCTCCCATCACAATATTACCCAAGTACATCCCCTGTGATATAGCCCAGATGTTGAGTCAAATCAAATTCACTATGCCTATTGTTGAACTATTTAGGATCCTGAGCATAGGAAGGGGGAATTTGATTACTTTAGGTTCAAAGAGGAAGCAGTACCCCCAAGCAAGAATGTAAATAATGTAGATACTCCCCTTGTCATAGAAGAACTGGAAGTGCCACAAGTATTGGAAGACCTGTAAGAATCACCTAAGGTTTATATGGGTACTTCTCTTATTGAATCTTAGCTTGATGTTGATCCTTTTTATTCTACTTTAATCATCAAGGATAGATTAGTTCATAATCGCATGTTTGACTCAGGGGCCGCATGTAATGTGATGCCTCTTGAGGTAATGAATGAGTTCAATATCAAAGTGACAATTTTTTTTGGAAATTGCACTATTATGGAATCAAGGGAAGTACTGTTGATTGGGTATGTTAAAGGATCAATAGTGCAGTTGGTATCTTACAGGTAAATGTTTAACCATGAATGAAGTTATTGTGGATTGTCTTGCTAAGTGGGGAATGTTATTGTTAAGAAAGTGGGATGCTAGTGTGGGTGGGAGTGTGCAAATGGACATGTCATATGAAACCATACCAATAGAAGGAATCCTTGTTAAATTGTATGGAGAGAAAAAGATGCTACATCTGATTGAAGATCCTAACAATTCTTATTATGAAGTGTTATATATAGATGTATATGTTGATAATTTTGTGGGCTATGTAGATTTTAAAGAGCATGGAATTGATAAGTGTAAATATCTTGAACAAAATAGTATCCCCCAAAATTTGATGATTGATAGAGCTTGCTCCAATTTGGGAAATGGTATTAGTGTTTTCCTTGTGTCTCCAAACCAAGAGAATTTAATTTTTCCTTTAAAATTAAATTTGAGTGCACTAACAATATTACATAATATAAAACATTGATTATGGGTATAAGGATTACATGAAGGTATGGTATCAAGGACATTATTGTTAAAGGATATTAAGAATTGGTCGTCAAACAAATTAGGAAAATGTGTGCAACCAATAATCAAAGAATGATACAATATAAATATGTAGTTTGGGATTTTATTAAAAATTTGACTCTTTCAACATAATATATCATAAAAAAATCAGAATGTTGTTCTTTGACAAGTTTGAAGTATTGGGATCTAGATTTGAAAATTGTATAATGTCTCCTTATTGTGACTATGATATAGAAGTATTTTCAAGACCATTTTCCTTGACAATGTAAAACATTGGCGGGTCATTGAATATGATTCCCAAAGTTCAAAGGTTCTTGAGGAATGTAGTAGAATTTACAAACCAATGTATGGACTAGGAGCCAATGATTTCTATTTGTGATGGCAAGGAAACCCTATTTGGAAAATATATCATTCAGCTAAAGACTAACACCATTCCAAGGGATTGGTTTCTTTAGAGTCAAATTTTGATAATGCTAATAGGGTTATTCATAGACACATCTCAGCTTCAAGAGATGTGTAACAACACAATCTGGGCACTAATTAGAGGCTTAGTAAAATATGGTTAGGTAGTAATTTGAGTAAGGAAGATAAGCAATCCTATTTCAACATGTTAAAAAATATCAAGGCTTCTTAGCATGGTCTTAGTTGGAGATAAAATCATATAGGGAAGACCTTTTTCAACATGAAATACCTTTATAACCTAATGCTAAGCCATTTAGGCAAAAAAAAGGCCAATCAATCCACTCCTTTCCCTTAAAATGCAATATGGATTAAAAAAATTAAGGGATAGAGACATCATACAACCAACAAGATATTCCTCATGGGTGGCAAACCTAGTTTCAAGTAGAAAGAAGAATGGGGATATAAGTTGTGTGTTGAACTTAGAAATATGAATAAGGCATCAATAATAGACATTAATCCTTTTCCTAATATGGATAATATGTTACAATTGGTCACTATATATGAGTTGTTGTCTACTCTAGATGGATTTTAAGGGTATAACTAAGTGGTAGTAAATAAATCAAAAAGAATCAAAACTACTTTCACTACTCCATGGGGTACCTATGTTTATGTGAGAATTCCATTTTTCCCGATGAATGTTGAAGCTACCTTTCAAAGAGCTATGGATGTATCATTTTCAGGTTATATCAATGATTTTATTGTTATGTATTAGGATGATGTGAAAGTATTTTCAAGAAAGAGAAGTGATCACTTGCAACATGTGGAAAAGATGCTGCTGAGGTGTAGAGAGTATGGAATCTCATTGAACCCTAAGAAGTGACATATTGGGGTTTAAAAGGAATATTTTTGGGGCACATTGTGTCAAAAGAGGGGTCATGATTGATCCTGAAAGAGTGGAAGCTATTGGAAAAGTTCCTATTCCCAAAAATAAGAAAGGAATTCAGTCCTTCTTTGGTCAAATAAACTTCATCAGGAGATTCATTTCCAATTTTTCAAATGACTATCCCCATCAAAAATATGCTAAAGAAGGATAAGATTATCAAATGGGAGGAGGGAGCTATCTAAGCTTTCACAAGAATCAAGGAAGCACTAAAAATGCTCTTGTATTAGTAGCCCCCATTACAAAAAGGCCTTTCAAATTTTTTCTTTTGCCTCTAAAAATACCATTGCATCTATACTATTACGAAGGATGAGGAAGGAAATAACAAGAAAATTTCTTTCTTTAGTAAAGCATTGTAGGGAGATAAGTTGAAATACACCATCATGGAGAAGTAGGATTTTGCCTTGGTTAGAGAAACAAACTTTTTTAGGCCATATATCTTAAGCTCCAAGATTATAGCTTATGTTCCTCACACTATGGTCAAAGAAATATTATTAGAAATGGAAATCTCTAGTAAAAGATGTCGATGGGTGAAAAATTGCATGAATATGACATGGATATTTAGACCACTAAACTAGTTAGAGGTCTAGGCCTAGAAAAGCTAATGGTAGAAAGTAATATGCAAGTAATGGAATTAAATGAAGTTGAGGAGGGAAATATGGATGTCCATGAGAAACTAGTCAACTCTACATGGTATAAGGACATCATATTTTACCTCAAGAATTTGGAGTGTCCTAGGAATTTAGATAAGAATCAAAGAAGGACACTCAAACTAGCCTCCTAGAAGTATATTATCATTGATTATGGGTTGTCTTGGAATAATCCTGAAGGGGTTATTTTAAGATGTATTACAGAGGATGAAGCTCCTAAATTAATTACATATTTTCATGGGGGAGTATGTGGGGTCACTTTGCTAGAAGAGTAATTTCCCACAAGATATTGAGGGCATAATATTGTTGGCCTACACTTTTAAAGATACAACATTTCTAGTAAGAAAATGTGAAAGTTGTCAAATATTTTTCAGGACTAATAAAGGCTTTACAACTACAACCAGTGTCAATTGAAGCCCCTTTTAAACAATGGGGTATAGATTTTGTTAGAGAGATTTCAGATCCTTCAAGTGTAGGTTCGTAAATGGATATTGGTGGCCACTAATTATTTTACCAAATGGGTTAAGGCTATCCCTACTAAGAAATAAACTCATCAAATTGTTATGGATTTTATCTTGAATCATATTATTTGTAGGTTTAGAGTACCTATAAAGATAGTGCTGATAATGCCATGATCTTTCAAGATAAACCATTAATGAATATGTGTCAATAGTATGGGATAAATTTGATATATGTATCTAATTACAACCCTCATGGAAATGGAAAATCTAAATCAAGAAAAACAAATTTTCTAAAGATAATTAGAAGAAACATAGAAGTTAACAAAAGGAAATGAGGTGAGTAGTTGAAGTTTATTGTTTGGGAAGATAGAATCACCGCTAAAGAGCCACTTTGGAAAGAGCCCATTTTTGAACTATTCTATGGAGTCCATGCCCTTATTCCCTATACATGTGATTATCTTGATACAACAACTTGAGGATGAAGAATTTATCCCTTATGATGCAAGGATTAATTAGATCATTGAGTTAGATGAAGAAAGAAGATAATCCCACCAAAGGCATCTGAAGTTCAAGGAAAATCTCAAAAGTTTATTTGACAAGAAGGTAACTCCTAGAAATTTCAATGTTGGAGATCTTGTGTTGTTGTGGGATAACAGGCATGAGGTTAAGGGGAAACATGGAAAATTTGATGCATTATGGATGGGCCCTTATTCCATTGATATCAGAATTGGTGAACACACTTTCTTCTTAAAGGATCTAGATGGAGAATTACTTGAGTTTCTTGTTAATGGAAGGCACCTAAAAAATTTCCTTGACTGATTTCAAAACAAGGTATGCATCAATGTATAATGTATAGTCTTTTTGTTTTTTTTTTTTTTTTTTGTGTGTTTTTGTTTCCATTTTCATTTTCTGGTCTACATTGACCAATTTCCCTGGTTTCTTGGTACATTTTGAGAAATGTGTTATTATCACTTGACCTAGTGTATGTTTTACTCTGACTCCATAACCCAATAGACTTTGGCACTTGGTCTCGTTATGTGTTTGTTTTGTATGGTTCTTGTGGCACCCATGGGGGTGCCCATCCCGAGTCAGAGCTGATGTTGGTGCTCAAAATGATCTCACCCCTTTGTTTTTAACATGCCTTCAATTTTTTTTATGTTGTTTGGTTTACCCATGTGAAAATGTGATTTTAAACATTATAGTAATGCTAAATCCATCTAAAAATCTCATGTTTAGGTTTGTTTTCCTCTTTTTGAATGAGGATTGTGTTAGATGTATTTTCTCAAAGATCCCTACAAAAATTGATCGTGAATCAGTTTTAAATCATGAAAATGCCTCTATATACCATTCTTGGGTTGTTTTGCAAATTTCATGTTTGGCTCCATCTCTTGATGATACGTGGCATTTTCTAGTTGGTTTGTGGTTTGACGGATTTAAGTTGCAAAGTTACAAAAATTTTATAACATTAACAATTTTCTAACTTGGCCTTGAGGCCCGATGAATATTCCTTTGAATATTAGCAGTCAAAAAATGTAAAAACAAAAATTGACTCCACCTCCGAAGAAGTACACATGTCACAAGTTGGTTGAATGTGGGGGATCAGATCTTGATTGTATTTCTTGACACTGAGGTGATAAAGTATAAAAGTATAAAGATGATCCCAAGACCGGCCAAGGAAATGTGGTACTTTCTCATGCAAAGAGTGGGGAAGAAAGGTCATGGAGAAAATTGGTAACTTTGGTTCAATTGAGAAAGAGAAAAAATATTCAAAAATGGCCCGTAGCTCCGCCACCATTGGGATGCAACCATGTGTCAAACTTAGATGGAAGTCAAGGGTGGGTGATCGGGTCAAGTAGCTAAACGTGTATGCATTTAAAACATGATGAAAAAGTGAAATTTTTCCCTGAGCCCGCATTGCATAAGGCTATTCCACATGGATGGATCATATTTAAAATTGGGAAAATAAAAATGGAGGGCCATGATGCAATGCATTAATGAATGCCACCATTAATGCATTTTTTGCACAAATCAAGGAGGAACTTTGAATTTTGAACACATTGAGTTTTTTTCTATCATTTCTTTGAGATCTGGATGCCATTGTTATCAGAATTTCTTGAGAACAACAATGAGATTGATGTAGAGAAAATGAATTGAGAACCAGAGATTGGAAAGTCTTTGAACCAAAGCCCAACTACATGGATATTCACCTGAAAATCAGTAAGAACTAAGACTCTCCCATAATCTTATTCATTTGAAAGGAAATTTGAAGTAAAACTAGGGCATTAAAGATGAATACCATGTTGTTGGGTTTTCCTATTACTTCAGAATCACTAGTGATCTAGAAAAAATAACGGATATAGATTTGATGAATGTTGATCTAGATGAATTCCTACAAATATTCAATAGCCCAAAAAGATTGAACTAATGGAGGTAATTCACGATAGAAATATTTATTTTGCTGGTGTTATTCCACTCTCAATACTTGCCTAGAACTGGTAAGAATCTTTTCCATGAATTATGATCTAGAGAAGAGGGAAGTACTGGATGGAAGTGGAAAAGTTGTATTAACTTTGACACCCAAAGCCATAAGGATAATGCTAAAATTTCTTGTGATTAAAAATCCAATAACCCTGGGTATCGACTTAGCCTACAATATTATGAAGCTAAGAAAAAGGACTATGCTCGACTTATAAATACCAAATGGATTTTAATAGAGAATAAAGAAACCACTCAAATCCCTAAAATACTTGTTAGGGCATAATTCATTGAGGAAGTAGAGGATGTGATGGTATTGTTGAGTCAAATGGCTGGATTAGAGACAACGAATGAATTCAAGGAGTGGATGTGCACCTATATGTGGATAGTTTTGGAGAAGAAGGGGAACATTTGTTGGGAAACCTTCATTGCAGAAGCACTTCATGACCACATGATGGTAACTAAAGTAAAATTAAGATGGGTAGAGAGTTAGAATTTTACATGATGACCTACTTGATTTATAATATTGTAGACCAAAAGCATTCCCTCCTTGTGCCACATGTTGATTTCAAAAAATGCCAAATGCATGAGATTTTCCCCTAATTACAATTGAGTAATTGGGAAGGAAATGTAAGATTGGTAAATGATGCATTTTTTACACCTATTATATGCTTGTTTAAACTAGAATGGGAACAATATAGGATTTCAGATGAGGCTAGGAAAGTAATCATGGAGTATGGATGTTATTTCATTCAATACATGAAGTTTACATACATCAGGTTAGTGGATTTGAAGGCCAACCATGTAAGCTACCCAAGATATTTAGATGAAAAAATGGCCTTGTGTGAATTAGCAAGACAGTTGACACCAATTCACAAACTAATTTCTAGAAAACACAAGACAAACATCAAGTTTCCCATCAATATTGGAAGGTACTCCTACCCTTCAATTATAAAGGCTAGATTAATGGAATATGAGATGAAAAGGTTTGAGATGGAAAGGTTTGAGGCAAGGGCCAATTATGACATCAGGTGGGTATTTAATAATCTTGCAAACACTTTTGAACATGAGCCTCAATTTGAGGATTATTGGATGAATTGCAGAGATGAGGAGGAGGTTAGGCTAAGAGACTTCTCAAGAATGACCCTCACCCAAATTATAGACTTCAAGATTGTTTTTATCCCTGAGGGAGTTGTGGATGATCCACATATTGTGAGTCAATATTACCTTGATCAAAAGGTGGAGGGAAAACCAATGACCCCCTTCTTGATTGGAATGAAGAGGATTCAAATGAATCATGTGCTCGAATAAATGATGTAATGAGAAGAACATTGAATTGGTTAGCCCAAAAAAACATTGATTTTAATTAAAAGCACAAGAGTTCTTAATAAATTTAGGGATTTGGGAAAATTGAAAGATGACCTTCCTCCCTTAAAATAAGGAGATAATAGAATGGATCCCTTGGGAGGAAAGGCCCCTCAATTTCCTTCAAAAATTCCTACCACAGGAATAGTGGATGAATGGACTTCTACTACCAGTGGAATTGGTACTTCCATGTCTACTCTAAAGTAGAAAACTGAAGAAATGCTCCTAAAATCAATGTAAAATGCTACTATCACTTTTGTAGTTCCACTACAATCAAAAGGAAAGGGTCCAGCTACACAAAGGCCCCTCCATAAGTGTTCCTAGAATCTCATAATACTGAAAATCTAATGAGAGGAGCCATAACTAGTGGAAACATCCAATCTAAATCATAGAGTGTTGAAAGAAAGGTGGCACCAGATATTAAGAAATTTGAAAGGGCACACAAGAGACAAAAAGTTGTGTATGAGCCAATTATGGTAAGAGAAGGTGCTCATACACATAGGAAACATAAGAACAGGGATGAAGTGATTGACCCTCTAGTATAGGAAAGGATTGATCTTTCCCAAGAAAGGATTGATGAGTTTCCAAATCAGCAACATGTAGAAACTAGTGCCTTTATTTTCATCTTTGTCTTTAGAGGGAGTGACAATTGGGAGCACTCAGAACAAACAACTCAAGGTAATGTCTTATCTGATCTAGTAGATAGTGATGTCTTGAATCAAGGTGTGAAAACTTCTAAAGCCATGTCAGTTGAAAGTGTTAGTGTACCTTTATTTGAACAATTGCAAGAGTCAACAAAGAGTTAGGTAGAGATAGTGGATGTTGATACTAGTGAGGAGTTTACCACATTAGATGCATTTAACATGTTTATTGATGAAAAATAGTAAAGAATGTAAGTGATCTTCAAATGAGTGAAGAAGTAGAAAAAACTACTCATATGCCAACCACTAAAATTAGAGTTCAAACATTAGAGGTATTCTCTGTAGATCATGCAGATCCAGAGTTGAACAAGCTAGAAGTACCTAGTGGAAAAAATGTAAGTATAGAGGTATTGGATGAGAAGGATCCCTCCCATGAAGTCAAGGTCACTAAGGATAGTGAACCATCTCAAATAAGGAAATCTGTAGATGAAAAGATAACAGAGGTTGCACAAGATGCAATTATTAAGGATAAGGTTGTTGATAGTGTGGATGTACAAGATTTGGGTAAAGTTAAGGAACCAGTAATGGAAATCCAACCCACCATGTTACAACATGAGGTATAATAGAGAAAAAAAATATGATAATGTGTCAGCTCAGCAACCTCCAAAGGAGGTGGAGGTCATGGAAGGAAAAGGAGTTCCTGTAAGAGAGATATCAACTCAAGAAACTCCCCAAAGAAAGGTTGAGATTACATCAGCTAAAGAAATGAAGAAAGAACATATTGTAATCACTGATGTAACTCAGAAGGAGACTGATCAACCCCAAAACTCAAGATCAAGAAGGAAAATAGTCAGGGAAGTGCCAACATAGGATGAGAATAAAGAGATAACTATGGGAGATGAACAAGAAAAGTAGGAAGAACCATCAGTCCAAAATGTACAAGAGATGTCCAAGTCAATTGGTGGTTGTCCCCAAGAAACCTCAACAAGAACTACAGGAAACAAAATTTGGGACCACTCTTATAAAATGTTGGATAGGAGAGCTGATCTCAAAGGAAGAAAAGGAAATTTTCCTATGGAGGCTATAGATCTCACAACTCTATCTTTTCCAAAACCTAGTAAGAACCTCCAAAAGGGCTAGAGTTCTCACCAAAACTCATATTGATCCACTGGGATCTAAAACTTTAGAAGTGGCAATCCCTCATGAGGGAAAGACAAGAGAAAATATAATAGCCAATGATTATAGTGTCCAACTTATTCCCTTAGGAAAGCCTTCAAGAGACCAATTGAAATAGGGAGTATTAGAGGTAGTAAGTGACTTGTTACAAAAGGTTGATGAGGATAGAATAACTAAGAAAAAATTGAAAGAACAAGTCAAAGCTTTGAGTTCTAGTTTACAACAATTAATTGGGAAGTCTAGTCAAACTCAAGAAAGTACCTCTACCAACACTCCTGAAGGAAGGGAAAATATTGATAAGGCTATTAAGAAAGTTCAAGTTGTGGACACATGGGTTGAGAGGTTGACAAAAAAGGGAAAATAAACAATTGAAGAAGCCTAGGAAAAGTATGAAGAGCTCAAAAATAAACTTAATGAAATTGATGAACTGATTAAGTAGTGTGATAACGAAATATTCTACTTTGAAGGAATTTTTCCCAAGTTAAACCATATAACTCAACTTAGTGATGAATTAGTTGAAAAATAAGGGATTGTGCCATAGGAATTTAGGGGAACTCAACATGCTATGGAGGAGTTAGTAAGGATCAAGGTGGAAGTTTTGAATGGAATCAAAGAAAAGATAGAAGCCAAAAGGAAATGGGTTGATGATACCTTAGATGTTATTGATTCAAAACTTGAAGATATGGTTTTGAAAATTCAAGAAAATCTATGGTGATCTAAAGGCTGACTTTTTTTTTAGTTATTTTGAGAAAAAGCATTCAAAAATATGAATTTTCTTATGAAGTTATTAAAACAATGAGGAAAATTGAGAACAAAATTATAGAGTTGAGGGCTAAACCATTAGAGTTTAAGCGAAAATGGGTCATTGTGTGGATGTAATAAATAGGAAAATTTTGATCTTCCAACACCATATAGGGCTAGATGAAGAAGAAATCAATGATATTTTTCAAAGGTATGATGCATATGTGGCAAGGATACCAAAAGAAGAAGAAGCAAGAGAAGAAGTTGAAGAAGAAAAGGATGCAGACATGAAAATGATAAACAAGCTTAGGCTTTGTCATTCTTAAAAATTTATCTTATTTTCATATTTATTTTTAACTGATGTTTTATTTGATACTATTGCTTCATGAAGGATGAACATTACTTTTAAACTTGTTATTATCTTATATAAATTGTAATTTGATACAATGCATTAGATTTTTATATTGCTTGGATGAAATTTTATGTCCATTATAAAAGCATATAAACTAATGAGATGTTTGTACTTTCTATATTTTGAAAAAGGAAAAATGGGGATCTATAGGGGCCCTATCCCATGAAAATAAAGATTACATATATCCTTAAGAGTTGTATCAAAAAAATAAGGGACAATAACAAGAAACTTTAGGCATCCAATACCACAAACTCCTTTACCACAAAATCTCTCTGTAAAGAGGATTTTTTTCACTAATTTTTTTCCTAAGCCCATGTTCATTCATCCCTAGTGCCATTTGAACAAAAATAATGTCTCTTATCTAGTGTGTGAGACATGCCCATTGACAAAAGGTCATCCATACTAGACAAGGGACCATCTAACAGACTAAACAATTCTGACCGCCTCTTGTAAGAAGAGACCCATTCACCCATATCCAAACCACCTTTAGAAAACACCATTTTCCTCTGGTTTTGGTAGAAGAAGTTGGCTGAGAAGCTTGAACTAGAAGGGAAACCACAACTGAATCTAGAACAACTAGAGCAAAAGGCATGAAGGTAGTAACTAGAGTAGAAGGCCTAGAACTAGACTCACCCTTATGCTTTTTCACAAAAGGAAATGATGGTTTAGGAGCTAGAGGGGTGTAGTCATTGGTTGTTTTTCCTCCAAAATTGAAACACGTTGTTCTAGTGCATTCATCTTGTGGTAAAGGGAAGGCATTGTATTCAGTGAGATCTCTCCATCTAACACATATGATCCTAGGGGGATCTCTTTTACAACAAATGCTTCATTAAAAATAAATGGGCATACATGATTGCCTATACCATGCACACTAGGCCTTTGCTCACCATCCAAAATCTCCTCAAATCATCTAGGAAGTCTTTGATACTCAAGCTAGAATAGATGAAAATACATCATCTGAAAAGGTAAAACACGGGACTTATCTTGACAAGCCTTCTAACTAGTGCAACTCGAACAATTGCAGTTGTCAAAGGCCTAGTATAGTCCTTAGGGTCATCAATCTCAAACAAAATTCTCACAAATGTTTCATCTAGACCTAAAAAATAAAAATAGAATGCAAATCTTCAGAGGATATCTCCTTCAAGATGGATGCTACTGGTGTTTTTTCCATAATGCAGATGAATTTCCTCAAAATTCCTATACTCAAAAAAGAAAGTATGAATTGGTGAAGTAGATGGTGTGCTTTTATAGGAATCCTGAGACACATGAGTTGAGCTAGATATAATTATGGTAAAATTACCTTTGAGATCCAAATAAGATATCTTGCACGAGGAAATTAAAAGTTGAAATGAATTGGCATTGAGAAAAATGGTGAATTGATATGATTTGACAAGAATCATGCATGGTAACTAACCCAGAAAGGCATGAAAAGAAGTGTGCAACATCCAAAATGGATTCTAGAAAAGAAAGTAAGAGCATCCAGTCAAATCAAATCACCTAGAGGCACTCAAAAATCATCAAAAGCAGATATCTAGTCACCAAGTGAAAAATAATAATTAAATAAATGGCCAAAAGTGATGACATAACATCCCATTCATATGTAAACCAAATAAAAATATGTGAAAAGCTCATATTTCTCACACTAGAAGCATTTGATGAGTCATCTCCATGAGAATAACATAAATCAAATTATATATTGTAAAGAAGGATATTCTTTTGAAGATCCACATTTTTGGGGGAAATTGGGGAGTAAGTGAGAAAATAGAATTTTATAAATGTGATGAGAATACTCTCGCATACATAAAGGGGGGTTAAATTTTCTAAAATTTTAGAAGAGAAAGGAAAACTGAGAGAAAACCATTTTCCCAAGAAATCATTTGAGAAACCTATTAATTTTTGTAAGCTTTCAGATTAAATCATGTCAAGATGGTTGTAAGTGTACACCATTGACAAACATTGAGACTGTAAATCAAACTTTCCCTTGCTGATAAATTTGATTGATCTTTGAGTTAATTTTGTTTTGATCATGAGCATTTGTGTTTTCTTTTAAGATGAAATATTTCAAAATAGTTATTCATGTTCTGTTGTAGTCTTATATTAGGGATCTCTTTGAATCACACAAAAATTTATCCTTTTGGTAGCATCATGGGAATTACAATTGTATTATGAGAAGATCTTTCATTTCATATGTGCAGTAAACAATTTTAAAATCATTATGTCTCCATTTTGTTAAAGGTCATTTGTAAGTCTTTGAGTGCATCTTAGGCGTGAAAAATTATAGATCCCTAACATTTTATTGAGTTTTTAGCATGAGATTTTGTGTTTAATTTCTCAAAGATTGTGTGAAACCGTGCATTTTTGGGCCTCCATGAATGTACATCTTCTAGTTGAAGGTGTATTGTGAGCTATTTGAGGTGTTTTTGTCTTTCACTAGGAAAATTTCCCAAACATTTGTTAAAAGTTCTCTGAAATTTGGTATAATCAACTTTATCCTACTTAATTCCTCCAAATACATCTAAAACTAACAAATCCCACCAGACTACCCATGGTTTCTTTGTTAAAGAAAAAAATTCATAAGCAAGATGATTCTCATTATTGTATTTAGTAGTTTGAGACTTGTTTTAGGAGACATCTGCACTATCTAAAGTGATAACTTGTGAGAGTTAGACTTTGTTTAATTGACCATGTCTTCCTAAGGTTATTTCTCAATTTCCTTGTAAAGGAGTATCAAATATTGCTTATATATTCATTCCCCTTACAAATACAAACTATAAAACGGGTCCTCTCACCCTGGCCAAAGGTAGAGCCTAAAGTAAGAGGGTAGGTCATACCCTCAACATGGTGCTACCTGACTTTTTCATGCTTTTGTAACAAAGATATGATGAGATACCTCGCTGGCTACAAAATGACTTAAATCTTGATCCATCATTCTCTAGGCACCCCGCTCAACTTGTTGATGTTGTGGGACTATAGAGGGAGAACCGATTTGGGTACCAACAAGTAGGATTAAATTTATCATATGTAGTTTTATGATATAATTTAACACCAACTTCAACAGAATGGAAACAGTTTATCAATCATATTAAACATTTAAAGTAAATCAATAGAAAAATGAGATTGAGGTGAAATAATAGATTTATGATCTTGAAATATAACCATGCCTAAGAAATAATTTAGCAGACCTAAGTCAGTCATTTCAAAACATTGTTTTAGTCTTTCTTTGATTTTGAGAATTAAATTATTATCACTACTAACAATCAACAAATCATTAACATAAAAAAATGATAATATGATTATTTTCACATTTTACAAACAAATCATTATCATAAAATTAGTTTTTAAACCCAAGATCCTAAAAGAAACTATTTATTTTAGCATATCAAGCTTTAGGGGCTTGTTTAAGACCATATAAAGATTTTTTCAGTTTACACACATATAGTTCCTTACCATGTTCTTCATAACCTTTAGGTTGAAGCATGTATATTTATTTTTTCAGGTCACCTTTTACAAAATCCTATTTAATCTCCCAACCATATTAAGAATCTAGCACTAGAAGAATTCTAACAGTGCTCATTTTAGCTCTGACGAAGAAATGGTTTCAATGAAGTTGATGTTAGGTTAATTAATTACGCATTATATAATTAATTATTTAATTAATGTTATTAATTAAATAATGTTTTTATTTGGTTTTATTAACCATATTTTTTTAATTTCTTCATGGGTATAATTGTTATGATTTTTATAATAATTATGTTCTTCCCGGATGTAATATTAGAAGCTTATGTAATCAAGATTATTGTTGCACCTGTGCAACTTAGTTTCTTGTTTGTATTTAGCTGTACAATACCTATAAGTATTGCAGCTCATTCATATGTAATTTGGTTAATTTCACATTAATATAATTCACAGGCTACCATCCCTATTTTATGAAATTAAATTTGGTACCAGTGTAAATTGAAGCTCTTGGTAAGGTTGGAGATGGTTACAGAGGAAGAAGAATTCATGGAGAAGAAATCTATAAAGCAACGGAGAGCCGTGTTTCCTCTAACATGACTTCTCACATCTCCCTACTGAGACTCCACAACCTACTATGTGATTTCTAGGTAAATGTAAAGCAATTTTTTTCCTTGGTGCCCTCTGCACTAAGAAAATTTGTTTCCTGGAACTTAAAAAAATTTAAAAAAATCCCCATCAGGGGTTTTGTTTTTAAATTTTTTAGTTATAGATAATTTATCTGTACTATCAAATTTGGAAGAGTTGTTGTTTGCATAGCTCCCACAGACAGTTTGCATAGATCTTTTCAAATGGATATTGGTGATTTGCATTCGCTCTCCATTGAGCCATTGGGTTACTATATACCTCACCAACGAGACAACAAGTTGCATTGAAGATTTTGTGAATTATATGTGTTATAGACCATGCTTCTATTTGTTATTTCCAAGTTCTTCTTTGTTGAACTCGAGTCAGGAATTGAGTCTCTTTTCTCTACCAACACCGAGCTGAGTTTTGTATTGATAAAAAAGGTACATACGTCAAAAAATTTGGAGAAATAAAACCATCGAATCAAATTAGTGGAGTAATACCACGCAGCCCACAAGTAGTCCTTCATCGCACTATGCACAAGGAAAACAAAAATGGTTAAAACAAATTAAAAATGGTGAGTAGCAATCCGTGGATCAAGAAAAATTCAATCACTCTGCCTTGAATGTTGGACCTAGACATAGCAATTATAGAGGCATCATTATCCAATAAAAACAAGGCATTCCATTCTACATGCAAGTCTACACCAAAGGAACCATTTCATTGCACATGTACCCTTCGCAACCTACACCGAACTTGCATAAGGAAAAGGAAACAAAGTTTGTTATTTTGGCAAGTGGTTCGAAGAAATCAGCCCCTGTGTATTACCTGCAACCACACACAAAGGAACAACGGTTAGATCACACCAATTAAAAAAAATGGAGGTCAAAATCAAAGCAAAAAAAGAAAATATACACGGCGGTGCAAAGGCGTTTCAAAGTGGAGAAAAATAAATAAAAAAGGCTAGATAAAAATGCAAAGGAGACTCCAGATCTAGTTTTCGAGCTTGGAGAATACCTAATTCACATTCCACGCATACAACTCCACGTGGAGCCTCTGTCTGATAAGTCACCATTTTTAAGAGGTGATTCAAATTCAACTTTATTTAAATACAAGTTTGTTCTTTTTATATCACAAGTGCACAAGTGGCCAAGGCGGTTAGAGAGAAAGCTTTGGGTGTGGGAGGTTTGGAGTTCAACCCCCACCCCCAACACAAGTTTTTAAACAATTTGACTTTGGTGGAAAATTTGGAGAAACCGCCATAGTTAGAGGACCATTTAGCGAGAAAAACCTCCACTAAGCCTATTAGTTACAGACTAAATAGCCTACTAAATTTTTAGTGAGAAAAACCCTAATTGAGGGTAATTTTTTTCTCCTATTAGGCTGTTTTTTCATTCCGGGCAACTTTTTCCAAAGGGGGATAGCTAAAAATTGCATTTTCAGCTTGTTTTTGTAATTCTTTGCATCAAGGGTCGTATTGGGCTCCGAGAGGCCAACAGGCAGATAAAATAATTTTTTTCCTTCCATTCAATTTTTCCTAAATTTTTGAATGTAATTGCATGCTACAATATATTGTAATAATTTACAGGTTGCCATAGTCAACCGCAACTATTGTAACTTCTCGTAAAAGCGGTAGAAAGTTGTAATAAAAAACAGTAAGAAAATTTGGTTTTGTAATACTCACAAGATCCTAGATCTCATTCGCAGTGTTCGGTATATACAAAGTGCCTCTAGGAAGTGCTTACAGGTAAATCCATCATGACTACTACTACACTTAACACCTAATATAGCTACAACAATGTCATTTGGGCATCGACCCTTTAAATTGATGGGGAGTAATAAGGTCACAGTGCACACACTATGAGCCATCCCATCCATTTATGAACGATTACACGACATAAATCTAGACTGAGAAATTATCCAAGTATATAGTGAAGTTACACATGCGTATGAGGATATTTATTTAAAGCTGGTTTCAATAATCACATAGACCCCTTTCAGTATTGTCTTGGTACCACATATTGAATTCTTTCATGTACATTAATGCCTCTTTCACATACCACCGGGTATATAGAAAGGGTGAGCTTCTTCCATGTACTGTTGGGTATATCGGAAGGGCACGTATATAGAAATATTCGGTATATCAGACTAATGGTATATAGATTGGGAGACCTTATACAGGTGATAAGACCCAAACCCCGTCATCGTGTTTTCTTCAAAATGGGCACTAATGCCCCCAAATTTTTCTTTTGGATTCACAACTACTCAGAGGAAACAACTATGTTGCATGGAAGACTAAAATCAAGACACAACTTGAGTTTGAAGAGATCTAGATTGTTGTGAATGGTACTTTGACCAGATCAACTACTGATACAACACAAAGATGATAGTTTGATAAGGTAGATCAGAAGGCCAAATTCATCATCTTGTTTAGAGTGTCCGATGATGTGCAACCCCACATTCGAGATGCTAAAATAGCCAAAGAAGCATGGGATAAATTATACACAGTATATGAGGCCAAAAACAAGAATGTCATACTAAATTTGCAGAGTCAATTACACACATTGAAGTTCAAGTAGAATGAGAAAATTGAAGCTTTCTTAAGAAGAGTTGTAGAGTTGAGGGCTTCACTTCTAGCCCTGGGAGAAGTGGTCACAGATGATGCTCTCATTCCCATTATTCTGAGAGAACCCCCTCTTCTTACCGCATTTTTGTCACAACACTAAACATGTTAGATAT
This sequence comes from Taxus wallichiana var. yunnanensis, assembly GCA_018340775.1. NCBI lineage: Eukaryota > Viridiplantae > Streptophyta > Pinopsida > Cupressales > Taxaceae > Taxus > Taxus wallichiana. The sequence goes on along the minus strand of CM031243.1, from coordinate 46,771,806 downwards.
AACAATTAGTTTTGAGAAGTTGGTAAACCTACTATAACAAGAGTAAGCCATGCACAATAAGGATGATGAAGAGGAGTAGGCACTTTTTCGCATCGAAAATTGAAAGGAAAAGTTAAAGGAAAACCTAACTCCTATCAAAATTTGCAACATCGAATCAGTATCATGGGGACAAACAACAAAAGAAATAATGTCCAATTTGTAAAAGAGGACATGACTTGAAATATTGTTGGTACAATACTTACAAGAAAGGTTTTTCAAGCAACTCACGGACCTCCAAAAAAATCTCACAAGGGAAATTCAAACTATGATCAAGGGTAGAAAACGGGAAGCTGGAAAAGAAGATACCATCAATAAGGAAATATTGCTAAGTAAGAAGAACATTTAGATAATGAAGACTTCTTGTACACTTCTCAATCAAGTGAACCATCCACATCATCTAGTGATGTTTGGTATGTTGATTCGGGAGCCACTCGACACATGACCAGCCACAGATATTGGTTTACTTTAATGAGAGAAACACCTTTGAAAAACCATGTTTCATTGGGTGATGATTCTTCATATACAGTTCAGGGGATTGGGAACATTTATCTACCCCTTGGTCCACACACTTGCAGACTATCAGATGTCTTATATGTCCCTGGGTTGACAAAGAATCTACTTTCATTTAGTCAACTCATAGATCACAACCTAAAAATTGACTTTGATACTCATTCCTAGTAAGAAAACGTGTTTGATTCAAGATAAATCATGAGGCTCGAAAATAGTTGCAAAATCCTCCAATGTGGGATGCATGTTCCAACTTGATTTTGTCCACAGAGATGATCAGGAACTTGTGGCTAAGAACTCTACCTCAACACAGTTGTGGCATCAGAGACTTGGTCATGTTAGTTTCAAGTATCTCGAGACACTTTGCCGGTGCAATATGGTACATGGGCTACCATCTCTTCAGAAGGATACAAACAAGTGTCCTCACTGCCTAGCAGGAAAACAAAACAGAGCTTCATTCTAGAAGAGTACATTTTGAGCTCATGGAAAACTTGACCTGGTTCATACTGATCTTTGTGGTCTGATGCAACCAAGTCATTCTAGATTTCAGTACTTCATGCTATGTGTTGATAACTATTCAAGGAAAATGTGGATATTTTTTCTTTGCAAGAAAAGTGAAGCTTTTCAAAATTTCAAGAAGTTCAAAGTAGCAGCTGAGAACAAAACTATTTGTCACATCAAAACTCTCCTCTCGATTTAGGGGGGAAATTCATGAGTAATGAGTTCAAATAATATCTACAAACTCATGGGATTCATAGAAAGATGCCTCCTCCACACACACCTCAAGTATAATGGTGTTATTGAGAGAAGAAATCATACTATCATGGAAATGGTGCAATGCATGATCGATGACTCTGGACTTGCAAAGACATTCTAGGTAGAAGCAACAAAGACAACAGTGTATTTGTTGAATAGAGTGCCCACAGTTTCTCTTAAAGGAGTAACACCACAAGAAGCATGGTCAAAGTGGAAACCATCTATTGCACACCTTAGAGTATTCAGGTGCAAAGAAAGTATGCACATACCCAAGTAGAACAGAAAGAAATTGGACATGAAGTCACAGAAAATCATCTTCATTGGGTACAATGAAGAGAATCTTGGGTACATATTGATGGATCCAAAGACCAGAAAATTCTACACCAGTAGAGATGTTGAGTTTTTTGAGAAGAAGGAAGAAGAGTCTCCTCCTCTAGACTCACCTGATGTAGATTCTTCACTAGTTGTAAAAATGAAACTGATGTTCCCACAGATGAGGAAAGTGATGATGACGATGATGGTGTTGATCTGATAGAACCATGACCCATGGGAATAGTTTAGCGTATGCCCAAGTGGTGTACTAACACATTACGAGATGCAAGAATGGATGCTCCATTGGATACATCCACCCCTGGACCACAGACTCATAGTAAAGCAAGAGAAGAAGTTAAATTTACTTTTATGTGTAGAGTTATTGAGTTTGATGAGCACTCTATAGTCTAGGAAGCCCTAAATTAAAAATCTTGGAAAGATGCCATAGACTCTAAATATCGATCGGTGATGAAAAATAACACTTGGTAGCTTTTTGATCTTCCACCAGGGAAGAAACCCATTGGATGCAGATGGATATTCAAAACAAAGTAAAAAGTAGATGGGACAATGGACAAGTACAAATCAAGACTTGTAGCAAAGGGGTATGCACAAAAATAAGGCATTGATTACGAGGAGACATTTTCTCCCATAGCTAAGATCAAAATGATCAAGATGATCTTTTCTCTAGCTACACAGTTTTTTTGGAAAGTCCATGAGATGGACATAAAAAATGCCTTCCTAAATGGATATTTACAAGAATAAGTCTATATGACTCAAAATGAGGGATACGTTATACTGGTCAAGAAGAAAAGGTATGCGAGACTCATGAAATATCTCGTATGGCCTCAAACACTCACCCCGGGAATGGTACATCAAGATACATGAGAATCTCGTGCAACATGGATTAGTTATAAATCCATACTATCCCCATATCTACCTCAAAAAGAAAAGGTGGGAGATTGTGATTGTTGTTGTCTATGTCGATAGTCTAGTCATCACTGGCAATTCAGTGAGGATGATTGATGCAATGAAGAAATATCTTAATCGATCGTTCGACATGACCGATCTTGGGTTGATGCATTATTGTCTTAGATTGGAAGTATGGCAGAAAGAGAATCACATTTTTGTTTCTCAAATTAAATATACCAAGAAAATGCTCGATAAATTCAAGATGGATTGCAGACCAATTGTTACACCTATGGAGAACATATTGCAGTTATCTCATTCAAATCCATCTCCTGAGGTAAGTGTCACTCTCTATCGGTAGTTGATTGGGAGTCTCATTTACCTGACCTACACTAGACCAGATATCAACTTTATAGTGAGCTATCTATCCAGGTTCATGTAGGAACCCAAAGTTTTTCATTAGAAAGTAGCAAGGCACATCTTGAGATATCTCAAAGGATCAATGGATCTTGGTCTAGAATACAAGAATAATGACAACTTCTTCTTGTTAGGATATTCAGATTCATATCATGCAGGAAACATTGATGAAAGAAAATCCACTTCAAGATTTGTACTATTTATGAGATCTAGAACAATATCATCGGGAAGCAAGAAAAAAAACTTTTTTTCTCATTCTTCCATAGAAGCCAAGTATCATTCTGCAGGATAAATTTTTCGTGAAGTTATTTGGCTAATCGCATACTAGAAGGACTTGGAATACCACAGGATAAACCAACCACCATGTATGTTGACAATGAAGGTGTTCTCAAACTTGTTCGCAATCTAGTGTTTCATGAAAGAACAAAGCACATTGAGGTACAAGTTCATTTCATATGTGAGCATGTGTTGAAGCACAACATCTAGCTTCAATTTTGTCCAATAGCTGAACAACGAGTAGATATCTTCACAAAGTCACTTGCACGTGACAAGTTTGAGTTGTTCAGAGAATTCCTCTCCTCATCCCTTAAGATAATGCAAAATTAAGGGGGGGAATGTTAGGTTAATTAATTATGCATTATATAATTAATTATTTAATTAATGTTATTAATTAAATAATGTTGTTATTTGGTTTTATTTACATATTTTTTTATTTCTTCATGGGTATAATTGTTATGATTGTTATAACAATTATATGCTTCCCGGATGTAATATTGGAAGCTTATGTAATCAAGATTATTTTTGCACCTGTGCAACTTAGTTTCTTGTTTGTATTCATTTGTACAAAACCTATAAGTATTGCATCTCATTCATATGTAATTTGGTTAATTTCACATTAATATAATTCACGAGTTACCATCCTTGTTTTGTGAAATTATAGTTGATATTAGGTTTCTAAGTGAATCCACCTCCTAAAATTAATCAATCATTCCTAAAATTTATGAATTTCTCCTATAGATTTATACTTAATTTTATACAACCAACTGGATTGTGTAATGCTCTGTTTAGAAGGAGGATGGACTAGTTCCCAAGTATTATTTTTAATTAGGAATTGTATTCTACTTTCATAGCTTCGTTCCATCTTTCATCTTGACTAGATTCTTTGAAATACTATGGTTCAATTTCCTATATGGTCATCAAAGGCATGATAAATATGTTGACTACGAGTCATCTTTATATGTCTATCAGGATAAGAGTCCTTAGTTAAAGTTTGAGCCCATTTAGGAATTCTAGGATGTGACACATTTTGAGATGAATCCCCCTCAATCTCCATCATATCTGGAGCAAGATATTTATACTTTTGAACTTATGTTTCCATATTTTCCATAGAAGGATTATAAATCTTTACTTTAGGAGAAACAAAGAAGGGTTCATAGGAAGAGACACAAAATGTTTTCTCTAAGACATGAACATTCCTATTTTCTACTATGTCATGTTTGAAAGGGTCATAGAATCTTAATCCTTTTTGTGATAACCATAACCAACAAAGATATATGAGTAGGATGTGGGATCAATTTTCTTGCGTTTAACTTCCTAAATAAAGAGAGAAGTAGGACTACTAAATATTCTTAAGTGTGAGATATTTAGTTTTTGTGTTTTCCATATTGCATGAGGTGTAGTTTGATTTAATGCTTTATTATAAAATCTATACAAAGTATTCATCACTTCTTCCCATATAAACTTAGGAACATTTGATGTGTGAATCATAGTCCTATCCATCTCTAATATGGTCATATTTTTCCTTTCAGTAACTTCATTTCTTGTGGGAATATGAATATTTCAACTCATGTTGAATGCCACATGACACACAGAAATCATAAAACTTATTACTAACATACTCACCTCCATTATCAGTTCTAATTATTTTGATTTTTAAATTAGAAGCATTTTCAACTAAGGCTTTAAATTCTTGAAATTTGGGCAAGACATTTGACATTTTCTTAATGAAGTATGACCAGGTCATCCTAGAGAAATCATCAATAAAACATAAAATATATAAGGCTCCACTAAGAGATGGAACTTCAAGTGGACCTCTCACATCATTGTGAATCAAATCTAACAAGTGAGATGAATTCAGATCATGATGTTTGTGAAATATCTCGTCATGTTGTTTACCACACAAGAAATTTTCACATATTTCATGAGTAAATTTCATCTTAAGGATACCTATTACAAGGTTTAAGCAAGACATTTCATACATACTACTAAAATTCATATGTCCTAGTCTCTCATGCCAAAGTTGAAGTTTTTTTCTAGAAGAAGAAGAAAAGCATGATTCAGAAATAAATCCATCAAAAATATATAAACCATTTTTCTATATACCAAATGCAATAACATTACTGAGTTCATTTTTCACATACCATTTATTTTGTAGTAACACAACTTTATAATTTTCTTTAGTTAATTGTGAGCAAGATAAAAGATTTTTTTTTCAATTGAGGAACATATAACACATTCTTAATTGTTCCATTTTTCAATTTAACATTCCCACAAATTTCAGATTGAATGATAGAATTGTCCCCTAGATATATATTTTCCTCACATTCTACAACATTTATAAGGATATCATGAATGTAGGTCATGTGCCTAGAGGAACCACTATCTAGGATCCATTCATTGTCATTTGAAGCTGAGAGTGCAGTATACAAGGAAATAGATTGCTCAACATTATTTACATGGTTTTGATTTTGGTTCTAGTTTTGATCCTTCTTCTGATTGTTAAATTTCTTATTTTTAGTATTTTTAACAAACTTGTTAGTTTTCACTCGACAATTAGACTCTTTATGACCAAATTTTCCACATTTGTTACATGTTCCATTGAATTTCACTTTGAAATTTTGATTGTTCCTAACAGAATTAGAGTTAGGATTAGATTTAAATTTTTATCGAGGTTTGGTTTCTGATTAGGATTTTTATTATTCCATGTTTTGATAGGTTTTGCGATTTTGGAGAACAATGCATGAGAGTAATTCTCTTTTGAATCAAAATTTTCCATAATACGCTCTTCCTAAATTAGGAGAGAAGAAAGAGTGTCGAGTCAAGTAAATCATTTTCATTTTGGTATAGTTTTGGAATTTTTTTCATGGATGTTTATTTGAATGATAAAATAAAATAGTTTATCTTGAAACAATTCACAATTACATCCATCTAACTATGCTTTAATTTTTTATTTTTATTTTCTAGAAAATTAAATATTTTTTCATCCCCCTTTATGAGAGTCATAAATAGTTCCATTATGAGTTTAATTATCTTCGAGAGGTGAGTTCCCTGGTGCATGGTTTCTAGTTGTTTCCAAACATTAGTAGGAGAGTCCATGTGTCATGTATGTAATAAAATCTCATCTTTTATGCTTTGCAATAGAATTGATAGGGATTCTGGGATCTTTGAGAGAAGGAGCTTAGGTTTTTGGGTTCACTTGTCTTCCGATGGGTTGTTTCTCCACACCAAAGTGACCATATCCCATAACTTTCTAGACATAAAATAGGCTATTAACCTAACTCACCAGATACTATAGTTTGTCTCATTTAATAATTGTGATTTATCCATTGAAAACTGGTAGTTCGGCCATTTTTAAATTATAAACGTAGACACACAATTTTTTTAAGAAAAAATTAACAAACCAAATTTTCCACTAAACAACTAAATTTAGTAAAATTTTCAAAACAAAAAATTAACTAGTTTAAATTTAAAATAAATTTTTGATTTTCAAAATACACCTAGATAAATAGGTAATATAAATGTAACTTATTTCCATTTTTAAAAAAAAATTCAAAAATTAAATAATTTAGCACTTTGAAATTTTAGTGAAATTTTAGTAAAAAAAGAAAAAATCAATAAATATGTTAAATAAAGAAACATGGTCAAGATTTGAACTCAACACCTCTAATTCTTATAAGGACTTTATAAGCCCTTCGCATAGCCACAAGAGCTATGTAGCTGTTATATACTAGTTATCTAAAAAATAAATTTTAATGACTAGTTTTAAAACTAATGAAAAAACTTATATTTTTACTTTCGGAAAAGAAATTTACTTATTTTTACTTGTATGAATTTCCTAAAATTTATAAAATATATTTTTAAATTAAATTCCCAATATGATTTTAGGGTTTCAGAATATATGATTAAAACTTGTAACTATTGTTTTTTATTTTATTGTTTTTATGCACAGGAAGGGGGCACCAATGGACGAGAATAGAAACTAGAGGAAAAAACCAGATTTTCTCCTCTTATGCGGAGTCGTCCAACTTCTATAGGATGAATTATTAATTTATATTGTTGTTTTAGCACATTTGTATGATCATATGTAGGTGCACAGGGTTATTTTTTCAAGAAAAATATATATGGGGAGAATTTATTTATACACGATAGTTTTTAAATCTTATTTTTATTATATGGAGTTTAGAAGATAAAAATGGATGTGCCTGGGTATTATATCGGGTTATATAAGAAACTAACCAAAATGTAAGGCAATTTTAATGAAAAACAACATAATTTGCTATTTTCCCTAGGTGCCTAGGGTTTAAATAGACTAATTTTGATTTATTTTTCAAAATTTATATTTATTTAGTAAAAAATAGGGGAACCTAGGATTTATATTTGTATTTTTATTTAAATTAATATTTATCTCATTTTGTAGGTTTACCATAATAAATGTTGGCCAAATAAGCTTACACATGAGTTTAGATGAGGGTTTTGTGATGTTTGAAGCATAACCACCAAAGGAAGGTTGTGCATGCTTTCCTTGTAAATGATTTTATTTTTATGATTATATAAATTTTTGAAAATAAATTATGTATTCAATGAATAAATTATAGTTTTTATTCAATTTCAAGAATACTACAAATTGTTTATATAAAAAAACCTAATTGAAGTAATAATACTTCAATTAATTTTTGTAAAAATTTTAAACGAGTTCTAGATGGAAATTGTAAAAACAAATTATGAATGCACCTAGTAAGTTTGATTATTGTACTTTTTAAAAAAAAATCAACAATTTCCTCTAACCTATAAGTTTTCTAAAAAACCTTACACACTAAAAAACCATCAACAAGCTTTAATACCATGTCAAATTTCACATTTTAAATAATAAATTGATTTGAGTATTCATTAATGCCAAGGATTATAGTTTTAAGTAATGTACAAAGATACATTAAATTAAATGAAGTAAATTCTACCTCGAATGAAAGCAAGGAGACGGCGATGGAGAGGGGCAAGGGTCACATAATCCTAGGAATATTCACGCTACAGAGGGCTCACAGGCCCATGTGGCAGGGTGGTTTCTACGCGAGGCCTAGAGGTGGAAAAAGGCCACTTGCCGGTAGTGGTATCCTACTGACAAATGAGAAACATGACATCATTTTATATCCCTAAATGAGCTTATTGATAGGGCAATGTAGAGGAACAAACTTGCATTGATTGGGAAATTTCATGGACATCGACCCAACATTTATGTGATAAGAAGATGGTCCTATAGAAAATGGAAACCGAAAGGTAAAATGGAGATCTCTCTCATCATAAAAGGATTTTTTTGGTTCATTTTAATGTTGTAAAAGATTTCAATCATGTTCTCATGTAAAGTACCTGGTTCCTAGGAACCATGGGACTTTTGAAAAAACATACTCTAGGCTTTGATCCTGAAAAAATATCAATGTAATGCCTTTTTGGGTCAAACTCCCTGTACTTCATTTGGATTATTGGGAGGAAGAGTTTTTAATTAGTGTAGCTAAATATTTGGGCACACTAGTTGCTTTTGATAGAGAAACTAAGGCTAGAATAAGAATTTCCTTTGCAAGAATATGCATCAATGTAGACATAGACAAAGATATACTAGAAGATATCACAATCTATTCCAAACTAGGTAGGCTGGAAGCAAGTATTAGAATATGAGACGTCAGTCTCAAGGTGTAAGAAATGCAATAGATTGGGACATAATGTCAAATCTTTTCCTAAGAATGATAAGGAAGCTCATACACAGGAACCAAGAAAGAAAATGGAGTGGTAAGAAAAGAAGAAGGAAACAAAAAAAACAAGAAGAAGATCAAGCGAGAAAACAACTAGAAGAAAACCAATATATGGACAAAGAAAACCCATTTTCTTGTGTTATGCAAAATGAACACATTTTGGAGGAAGGTGAGTTCTTTGATCAAAATCAAATAAATTATTTCATCATGGAAAAAATATTTTTAGAGGAAAAGGAACCTGAAAAGGAAGAAACACAAATGGATGCAAAAGACATCATAGAAAATAGTAAGACATAAATCTAGGAGAAAGAGAAAGAAGATGAATAAGAGGCTTAAGAAGAGTTAGTAATAATGAAAAACATATATGAATATGCCCAATAGGAGGAAGAAATGGGAGAAAAGGTCACGAAATGAAAATTGAACAAGAAATAAAAGCATGTCAAGTTTTTTGAACATGGAGGATCTATTAAACACTGGAGCACGTCAACGGGTAGTGGTGCCTATTAAAGGGAAAGGTAAAATGCAAGAAGATTTTTCTTCAGAACTCCCAAAGTAATAGTAGATGTTGGCAACAGGAAAACAAGAGGCAAACCCTTAGAGAAAGAAGAGAATAAAAAGACAACAAAGATGGAGATTGTAGTAGGAAGGTGAAGAACTTTGGACCTCAAAGGGTCCTTGAAAATTCAAAATTTTAAATGAAAATTATTACATGGAATGTAAGAGGATTGAACAATACAATAAAATAAGGGGTTCTAAGAGAATTTAGCAAGAATCACAAACCTACCATTTTGGTTCTTCAATAAACAAAGATGAAAGGTGAAAAATTAAAAAAAATAGCAAATAAATTATGGAGAAATGTTGCGATCGGTAGTATCGAGTTCCATGGGTGTGTGCGGTGGTATAGTGTTTCTCTGGGATAGTGATGTTGTTAAAGAGGAAATTATTCTTGAGTCACCTAATCACATTTCCATGATGTTTACTTCCCAACAAAGTAACAGATCCTAGATTAAGTCATCCATTTATGCTCCTATATCCTCTAAAGGGAGAAATTTTTTTGGGACAGATGTAAGTTCCTTTATGAATAATTGCATTCATTTTAATTGGATTGTTTTAGGTGATTTTAACAAACCACTATCTCCTGTTGAAAAAAGGAGGTAGTCAAGGTTATACCATGAGTATGGAGCTCTTTGTTGAGTTCATAGCCCAAAATTCTCTAATGGATGTTGAATTAAGAGGAATGAAATATACTTGGAGTAATAGGAGAATGGGTGAAAATATTATAATGGTCTAAATTGATAGATTTTTAATCTCCTCTAACTGGTATGCCATTTAAATTTTTTTCCTTTCATATCTTCCTAAGATTGGTTGAGACCATAGCCCTTTGGTTCTCAGTCTCGAGGATAGAAAAAAAATTGCACCATCTCCTTTTAGGTTCGAAAAGATGTGGACCAAACATCCTAATTTCTACAATAGAGTTCAGGAGTGGTGGAAAACCAGTAAGCATGGTTTGGCAACGTACATTTTGGTTCAAAAACTCAAAAATGTAAAGAAAAATGTTATTCTAGAACAAATCAATCTTTGGGAACACTTTTGAGAAGAAAAATAAAATAACCAAGGAGTTGGAAATTATAGAACAAAATATTCTAAAGGATGGAATGGATGTGAATGAATACTACAAAGAAAAATAATATTTATTGGAATTACACAATCTTAGAAGCTATGAAGAGATACACTGGAGGCAGAAATCTAGATTAGTTTGGCTTAAGAAAGGAGATAGAAACACTAATTTTTTCCACCAAACTGTTATGAAGCACCACAGTCACAATAAAATAAACTTTATTGTGGATAGTACAAGGTAGGAAATCAAGTATTTATCTTCCATAAAATAGGAGGCCATACAATATTACAAGAATATTCTTACTAAGGAGGAGCAGAGAAGCGAAGAAAACATCAAATTCCTTCTTGATTACATTCCTCAAAGCAACACAATTCATGAGGAATTAAATAGGATTCTTATGCTTTGGTGGATATAGAAGAATTAAAAAAGATAGTCTTCTCTCTTGAAGGGGAAAAATCTCCCAAGATCGATGGGTTCCCAACATGCTTCTTTCAAATATACTGGGAGGTTTGCAAAGATGATTTTTAAGGGCCACCAATGAATTCCTAAGCACTTGAAAATTGCTAAAAGAAGTCAATAACAATTTTATTGTGCTCACCCATAAAATATTTGGAGATAAAGACTTAAAAGAGTTTTTCCTATAATTATTTCTAACACCATTTATAAATTTTTACAAAGACTATTGCTTCAAGATTACAACTCTCTTTAAAAATATCATCTCTTGGAAACAGGAGGAGGATATATTTAGGGGAGACAAATTCGAGGATGGAATAGTGTTTTTCCATAAAACTTTACACTCCATGGAAAAAATAAAGAAGGAAGGTATGATTATCAAACTATAAAACAACAAGGCTTTTGATAGGGTTTCATGGGAATTTTTGGACAAATTCCTAGAAAAAATTGGATTCAATTCCCATTTTAGAAAAATCATTTAGGAATGCATAACGACCCACATGTTTTCTCTTCTTTTAAATGCTACACCTCTTTGGATTCTTTAGCAACACAAGGGGAATTAGACAAGGTGATCCCATATCTCCAATTCTCTTTATTCTAATGGCTAAAAGTATCAATAGAGCTATACATAGACATATTCAAGTAGGTCATTTACAATGTTACAATCCATATTCTAATCCGTTTGATGTATCCCATCAAAAATTAATTGATGAAACTATTTTTCTTTCTATTACATCTGTAAAAGAAACCAAATAATTTAAATTCATCCTAATTTGTTAGGAGAAGGCTTCAAGGAAACTCATAAATTATGGTAAGATCTCTATTTACTTCATTAATGCACTAGACGACTAGAAAATGAAGATAAGAAAAATCCTTGAGTGTGTTATTAAACCTCTTCTAGCCAATTACTTGGGTATGAATTTGTTCAATGGTAACCTTACTATTGAGGGATCGGACAAAATATGTTGGGTATGCCCTTACAAAAGGGTCGAAACAAAGATGTTGAAGAGAGGAGATTTATGGAGGGATGCGAGAAGGCGATCTACGCATGACGGCGGGCTTGTTAGCTCGATCCCTCCGCCTTATGATGAGGTTACTCGCATGATGATACGGTTCATCTCCTTGGAAGGAAGGTTTGTCACTGTACCTACTAAGCACCTTATCTTTCTTAACCACTTTCGTAGGAATCGCATGGTTTGTTTCCCCCATTACTTGAACTCTCTTGAGCGCTCCATTTTGGAGTTTCAAAAGCATACCGGGTGGTTCCTTTACACCAGGGGCTTATTTTGCTGCTACATAAATGTTGTCTTCTTAAGTATCCTAGTCTCCCATCCTCTCCTAGCTCAGTTCCCCCTCTGTCGGGTTCTGCTGCTGCCAGCCCTGTTTCTCCATTCTCTGCCCCCCGCCACGCGCTTCTATCACCCTGCTTGCGGCCGTCCATGCTTCTTATTCCATTCCCCCTACTCTGCTCCCTCCCCTACTTCACCTCCACCATGAAGCAGGACCGGTTACGGGGCTTCTAGAAAGCTTAACCTTGAGACTCTTGCTGTGGAGAAGGGTCCTCATGAAATTGAAATTGCACATGACCTCCTGAATATTAGCAGTGCCAGTCCCAGAGATGCGCATATGGAAAGCTATTCAAAAATTATGGAAGCCTTAGAGGCTGATATGAAAGCTGTTAAAGGATGAGGTTAAGAACTTGACAAAATGAGAAGGTAAGAGGAAAAAGGAGGAGGAGGTGGATATTGATAGTAGCTTGATTGATGATATCTATAAGAAGTGAACTCCTTAGACTCCCGTTTAGGGAAGGCCAAAACTCGATATGATTACAACATGGCCATCTTTAGGGAAATTGAGGAGTTCATTGAGCAACATGTCAAAAGTGTCTCCAACCTCGGCGGAGTTAAGCAACACTTTGGGGTAATGATAAGGAAAGCAAAGGACCATTGAGCGGTGGATAATCTGACCTTGCCCACATGAAAACTTTGGGTATGTTCCATTCCTGGAAGAAAATCAAGACCAGGATAGAAAAAGCTGCCAAAAAGTAGTTGTAGATGCTTTAGCTATTCTTGTATGTTTTTATGCTATTTTTTGCGGTTTCTCTACTACTTTTTTGCAGTATTTTTGCTGTTTTGTCTTGTTTGGGTAGTTGTTTTTTGGCTACTTTGAGCTTCATTGTCACATTTGGATTTTGATTCTTTTCTCTCTGGTTCTCATTCCTATTCTGGCTCCTAGGCCATCTTTTGTACTCAAGGGTATAGTCCCTTTCAAAAAACTATTTGCCAATAATAAAAAAATGGTAACCTTCCTATCTCTTTCTAGAATCCACTAGTGGACAGGTTTGAAGTAAAACTAGCATGATGGAAAGGGCCAATCCTTTCCAACACAACCTAAGGTCACATTTATCAAGAGAACCCTCCAAAATATTCTTGTATATCTTCTCTCCTTTTCAAAATACCTCAAATTATCAATGATACAATAGAAAATATAAAAAGATATTTATCTAGTCAGGGGTTGAAGAACACAACAAGATTCATCTTGTTTCTGGGAAAATGTTTGTAAGACAAAAGCGCAGGGTAGGGTTAGGCATAATAAGCATCAAGAAAATAAGCAATGCCCTCTTGGATAAAATGGGATGGAGGTTAATGAAATAAGACTCCCCATGGTGTAACATCATTAGACTCAAATATCTGCAAGATGGCAACATAGATACCTTCATCTTAGTGGAAGAATTGGCCAATGGTTCTTACATTTGGAAATATCTTATCAAAGTGAGAGATTTGATTAGGAATGTAAGTGGGAATTGGGTGATGCAAATAAGATAAAATTATGGGATGATAAGTGGAATTTGGGCCTTAGTCAACAACAAAGGACAAATATACACATTCATATCATCCGAAATTCATCTAAAATATGGAGAATCTATAAAGGAATACATTGATAATAGAAATGGGAAACCATCTTGGAAACACTTATCACTTGAGGAGAGAAATGAGAAAGAAAAGCGGTAGCTCACATTCATCCAAGAGAAAATTTCTAAAATATATATCCATAACAACATGCCTAAGGATGAGTTGATATGGCAACATATATAGGATGGAAACTAGAGTGTCAAATCTAGATATGAAATCCAAGTTCAGACTCGCACCATTCATAGTTGTTGGAAGAAAGTGTGGAATAAAGAACTAATTCCCAAGATTAATTTATTTTGGTGGCTAATGATTCAAAACAAGATCAACATCGTTGATAATCTAAGGAATAAAGATCATATTATTAATAATAGGTGTATATTATGTAAGGATGCGGAAGAAATTGTCAATCATCTTCTCATCAATTGCAAGTTTTCTTACAATATTTGGGGATTTATGTTTAACAAGATGGACATTAAATGGTTCCACCCTAATACTATCCAAGAGCTAAAGGAAAACTAGTCTTGCCCCACACAAAATGTGTCGGTCAAACTTCTCACGGGATCTCATTCTCCCCACATGGTATGGGCCATCCGGAAAGAGAGAAATCGACGAATTTTCAAAGGAGAAATGTTGAAAGTGGAGGTTGTATTCAAGCATCTAGTCATATTTATCATTGCGAAATTAAAATCATCCATCAAAAAAGTAAAGGAACTCTTAAGGATTCTGACATCAAGTTCTTAATAAAATGGAAACTCCATCTTGAACAAGATCCTAAAGTTTGAAACAATAAAATTTCTTGGAGTAAGACCATTTGGACTCAACCTAAAGAGGGATGACACAAATTAAACTTCGATGGGGTGGCTAAAGGTAAGTTAGGCATAGCATGGGGAGGAGGAGTAATTATAAATGAAAAAGGAGATATTTTAGTTACTTATGTTAGATATATGGGTGAGCAAAAAAACCATTACACCAAAACATCAACTTGTGCATGGGGTCCAGCTAGCCAAATCCTTGAATATTCACAAACTATGGGTGGAATAAGACTCAATGAACGTAATCCATTACCTACAAAATACATCCTCTCCTAGTTGGACTATTAATAAAATCATTGAAGATTCTATTTCAGTTTTATAATAACTCCTTGGTTTTAAAGTTTCTCACATATTTAGGGAAGGAAATTCAGTGGTGAACCGATGTACTAATATAGGTGTCAAAAATGGAAGATTACAACACTTTGGATAGGAGTGGACAAAATACGATAGAGATCAAAGCTATTGTTGAAAAAGAAAAAAATAATATTTTCAAGGCGGAGCCAAATTAAATTTCAGTAGGGGTGTTCTTTTTGTTTCTTCCGGTTTTGTTTTATTCTCAATCTATGCTTCTAGTTGTCTTCTAGTTTTGTGTTGGTTCAGGGGAGGTTCTTTTTTTTCTTTCGTACTAGATATTTCTTCTCTCCATATTTTTTGATATTTGGTAATTTTTGGGCCCTTGGGATACTCATTGTAATATCTGGATGATATATACTTGTCGTAACATGGTAGGGTCCCTACTAAAACCCTCTATTGCCCAAATATTAAAAAATGAAGTAAATTCAAAGTGACTTTAAAAATTAAAACACAAAAACAATATTTATAGTGGGGAAACCCCAAAGGTTAAAACCCCACTTTAAAATAAATCATTTCCTTTATTATAATTTACCAAACACTTTTACCCAACACCTCCACTTCCTTCTTAGTCCCACACAAATCAATAACATAACAATTATAATGTTGAAATAATAAATATTTCATATAATCTTGCAATTTCACAAATCACACAAAAAAATCACCCAATCCCTAATTTTGTGAGGGATCACCCTATTAAATAAGGTGGGTGAATTGGTTGCACTCAGTGCATTGTTTCACTCTCTAATTAAATCACAAGGTTTAATTAATATGTGGGGATTGACTCATTTTAATAAAATTTATAAATAACTTTAATCAAGGGGTATGAAGTGGTGTCCCATCTAAAAGTGTCCCGATTGACTATATTACCCCAACAAGTACTAGAGAAATTCTATGATTAGAATCAAATATATCTCCATCGGGGCTATAGACACCTCGGCGTGGTGGAGCAATGCACGACTTATAATCACCTTCCATTTCATCACCAATCACATGTTTCACTCAATCCTAAACATTGGCTTATGTTTTCACTCATTGTCTTATGGTTCTTCACTTCAATCAATAATCATTCTCATACATAGGATCTCAATGAGTCATCGAGATAGTATATCACCTTGTGCGGTTTAGACCATGTTGAAGCTCTCGTTTTATCTCACCTTTTTAGTCTCATAAATCATGTCTTCCTTCTCATATTGTGTTCACCAAAACTCTTATTTCAAACCATGTTCATACATCTCGCAAACCTCTTGCACTCCATTATTACAACCGTGTCATTTTCATACTTACGCTCAACTTCCTTCAAAATGGACATCCATGGGCATTTGTTGCCCTCTCTGCACACCTTTTCATATTTTTTAACTTTTCATGTTCTTTGTATCGTAATCATTGTATATTTCATGTCCTTTGCATTGCAATTTTACGTGTCTCACTTATATGTCACTTTTATAGTTCCACTCACTACTCTTCTTGAAAACCAATTCCACCACATGTGTTGAAAACATTATCCCCAAACCATCATACCAACTATTATCTTCATAGTACCATACATCACCTTTCATCCCCATATCTCCTCTTCTCCATTGTTCACCTCTCCTAGAACCCAACTCACCCATCCCTCGAGAGTTTCTATAACAACTTACCCTCTCAACTCACCCCTTCCGCTCATCAAGCCCTTACCACTAACAAAATCCTCATTCAATCTCGTTCTCTTAATGAGTCACTATCATGACTCGGATTGACCCCAATTTCCCTCTCTGCAACTTGCCACCCCTTCCAACTCCCTAAACCTACCCGGTGAATCACATTAATGACTCACCCCTCGCACACTCACCCTATCCATCCCGACCCTAACTCATTTCCCACCCATATTGATTCCCAACTCCTTTCCCCACCCTAGCCAAGACACTCATGTGACTTAACCATATTATCCATTCCCATCTCCCCTTACTTAGACACCACGTTGATTTTCTACGGTGAATTTCCTTGCTGTCCTCACTCCCGCCCACCCAAAATCCAGTTCAGTTGTGTCCTATCTACTCCCTTCTAGGACTATTCATTCATCCTGACCCCTCGCCTCACTTGGTGAGTCACTCTGATGACTCGACACTTTCCTTCTTACTTTTCTCCTCTTTTCAACCACCACAACCATGAGTTTATAATTTCCTCTTTCCTCATGAGTTATCCCTCCCTCACCCATATTTGTGAGTCATTCATGCAGCTATCCAACTCACTCCCAACTTGCTACACATCTAACCCTCTAACTCAATGATCCTAACTCATAAGCCTAACCTACACAACCTCAACAATTCAATCACGAGTTCACCCATTAACCTTCTACCACACTCCATTAACACAATGCCCAACCCAGCCCACTACCTAAATAAAATATCACCCACCTCACTTACATGTTCATTACCTCACATCTATCTCACCATTATCCACCTCACCAAGTCACGCTCACAAATCAGATCACTCCCCTTATCCTCACAAACCTCCCCCAAACTCATTCCATCAATCCCGCATCAACCCAACCCAACACTTAAACCATGAAACCATCTCAATGAGTCGATATGGTGACTTTTGATTTAACTCATGGAGATACCCACCCCACCTCATTTCCCACCTTCACGCTTTCCATAACACCTGGTCCTCACCACTCTAACATACCTTTCCCACCTTATCTTCCTCACAATAATACCAACTCACTTAGAGAGTCACATGTGTGACTCACTCAAGCCATCCTCCATGCAAATCAGATGACTCCTCTCCATCTATCCTTCCGTCATACCTCCCCTTTCCCTAACTCATCTTCCATGATTCATTCAACAATTTTCCTCCCCACATCTTAGATACTACAAATCCCACCCATTTTCTCCTATCACCATGACAAACCACTCCTAATTCATAAGCGAATCTCACTTGACTCACTACCAACTTACTCACTCCAAGCTTACCCCTTTAGCTGATCCCTTCCTTACCCATGAGTCACTTACGTGACTCACTCCTTCCCCACCCTCTACATGATTTAGTAATAACCCCATTCACCCCATGTGTACCTCTTCATCTCACCCATTCCTCCGAGTCTCTATAGTGACTCATCCTTTCGTCACTCTCTCTCTCTCCCATGACCTACACCTTAGTTTTCCTTGCAACTTCACACTCCCTTCCTAACTATCATGCTTCACCCACTAGATTGGCCATCCTCTGTATTTCACTTGTCAACCCTCGCTGAGTCATTATAATGACTTGGCCCAACCAGCTCATCCTCACCCCAACTCACCAACCCAACTCACCCTTCCTATCTCACCTAACAAGCTTATTCTTCCACCCAACTTGCTGCTAACACCCACCTTGATTCCCAACTAGATTTCCCATCGGTTTGTAACTTGATTTATCTCCTAAGCTCACTACCTAGCTCATTCTCAGGCTTACCTAACCCATCCGGCTGGTTTCTTACCTCTTTCCTCTTCCCCTCACTCTACCTATATTACCAACACTTCTTTCACCACTCATCTAACTCACAACATTATGGTTTCACTCACCCAACTCACTCGTTGTGTTTCTCCCCACCTTTCCAACACCCCATCCATCTAGCTCACCCACCATACTTACACCACTCATCCAAATCACCACGTTGGTGCGTCACTCACCTATCTCGTTGCTCTATTCTCTACTAAATTTACCTTACTCTTTGTGTCACCCACCATAAAACAAATGGACACCCTTCAAGGAATCCCTTTTGTTCTTAGGACTAGCCTTTACTAAGAAATGTGTCACATCATTGTCTAGTATCTATCTTGTGTAACTATCTATGCATGTGTAGGTTCTCTCATCGATGGAAGGATTATCGCATTTGTATTACATCCATTCTCCTAAAATTGCATTATTGGCATATGTATCATTAAACCCTATCATCTTCTGATTTTTTTGTGTTTTATTACAGTCTTGATAAATTAAAATTCACCTCAAACATTTTGACATTCTGGTGGGACCCTCAATCCCTTTTCTTTGATTCATATTTTATATCTTCTTGTTTTATTTCTTATCAAGTCATCTAAATTTTTAACTTGGGGTGCTTTGGAATTGCTTTCTTAAAAATGCATAAAATAAGAAAAACTAAAATGAATAGTTAAAATAGGTACACTTTTCCTTTCATTTTCCTTTCAAGTATCACATGTTTGTGTGATTTGTCATCATCAATATCAACCATTATTTTAGTTCTTAAAATGAACCTTCGTTTTTGCTTTCTCATCTATCTTAATTAGAGGTTAAATAATTGCATTAACAAATTCCCATCACACACAACCAAACCACATCATAAATCAAACTTACATCTAAACAATTCCTTTGAGGTCTACTTACTTGGATTTCATCACCAAGGGGGAAGCCGAATCAATGTTCGGATGAGTATAAATAACTTGTGAGCATTATATCAGCTAAGGACCCGACACCCTTATCATTGTAGGACCATGAATTGATGGGGTAGGCCCAAACATCATGCCTCATACCAAAACCATCACATATTTGGGCCTCTCATACCTTTGGGTATATCGAGGAATCCAACCTTAACACACCTAAAACCAGCCTTAACAAGCCTCTTATATTTCCTTTTCAGCCATCTTTTCATTTCACACTTTTCTTAAATAAATCAAGATAATAAAAAAGGAAAGCTTTCTTTTGTTTGTGTGAATTTAATTTTGCTAATAAACATATTTCTTGTTTCTTTTTTCTTGCTTGTTTAGTTCATGGTTTTGACTAGACAACAATCTCACCTTTAGAAATTGTCAATAATGATAAACCCATTTCAGAAATCCTTAGATTCAATCCAGTTTCATATTCAAAATATTCCAAGTTTAACATATCCATTTCAACAACCCATCGAATCTACTTAATAACCTCTCCATTCTCCCCAGACTACATATGAAACTTCAAAAGCTGCTTATCTTGACCCTCCATAGCTCTACTAGAGTAGTGACCTATTATTTATGGAACTATTAGACTCTAATCCAATTTCCCTTAGTATATACCTTTCTAAAAATGAATCCATATTTGTCACCCTTATCCAAAAAATTTCCATCTTCTCGTCGTCAACACTTGCGACTACTATTCCAAACTTTACAAATTTATCAATTAGTTATAGAGAATATTTATAACTATCGACCTCTAGTGACTAGGGAACATGTGATGTTTCTCATCTTCTCTTATTTATAGTTTTGATCTTAACACCATATCATCACAAAATGTAGCTACTCAACAATCCCGCACATTGTTTGTATCTTCTACTAACCCCAAGGATACTCCAAACCTTGTTGTTAATATACCACCTTGGCTAGTCAATAAGGACTTGTAGCATCTACATCCTTGGATAACCTATAGAGTGCCCAGAAATATACTACTACCTTAGCTCCTACTTTCCTTAACAACTTTGTTGCACTACGGATACATTCTGGTTCATCGGACCCCTCCATAGTCATAGCCTTTTGTTTACACTCCTATTTCCCATCCATATTAGTATATTCAATCCTCCTCATAACCGTTAGTCTCCCAATACACTTAAAAAATTCTAGGAAACATTCCCCTCTCTCAAAATATTTCATTACCATATCACTTATATCAACAATCAAACCCTTACACTTATAATCAAACCACTCCTTCAAACACATAGCCACCTCGGGAAAATCCCATATAAGTGATACTAATAACAATTGTTAGCCTTTAAGCGGCCACTATGGGACCTAAAAATATATTTATTATGAATAGGTTTGCAATGAACCTATCAAACCATCCATGCCTTTCAAGGCCTATCCTCCACACTGGGAATCGAAAAATTCATCAAATTTTACGATGTAAGGAGGACCTCGCAAGAACATATCTGGGCATTTTTTCATGCATGTTAACTTATTTCTCATGACCAAGATCTCATGTTGATAACATTACCCATGTCTTTAGATGACCCTTCCTTGAATAGTATAGCAATATCCCACAACACTCCCTTTTCAAGTTCACTGATTAGCACAATCGTTCCTAGAACACTTCTCTATCAATATCACCCATAAAATATCCATCATAGACCTTTATGCTATCAAAAAAATTGAGGATGATTCTATTGTTGATTTCATCACTACATGGAAAGGAATTATCATCCAACTATCCTTCTCCCTTCTACAAACTAGATTGATTGAGTTTTTTTCTCAATCACGAACCAAGTATATATCATAAACTCTTCAAATTCATTCCTTCCAAACATTTGACAAGGCCTTTACCATGGCCCAAATACTAGAACTTTGTGCCCTTAAAGATGTAAAGGTTAAACTAAAATCCAAGAAATCAAAACATGAGCCCCCTTTAAATTTTTTTCTAGACAAATCTAAAGTTTTGGGAAACACGGTTATTTTAAAAATACATCCAAATTTCATTTGGATCTAGAATGATCCAAGCCTCAACATAAATACATTCCTTTACAGAATCCTATAATGTTTTATTCGATAAACTTATTACTATTTTTATGATTAAAATCCCACCCATCTAACCCATTGACGTATCCATTTCTAAGCCATTATGGTATAGAAAAAATGATTATTGTAAATATCATCAAGTTCGTGGACATGAAATTGAGAAATTTTGTTCATTCATAAATTTTCTCTAACACCTTATTGGCCATGGTGAATTACAACTTGATAATCCAAATGCACCTCCAAATTAAAATTTGAATTTGTTTAAATAATTGTTCCCAAATCATCCCCCAATTAGTAATCAACCTCGGTTTAATGTCATAGGGTCTCATCATTCCATCAATATTGTTAACAAACCCTCACCCACATTTGCAGCACCGTATGTTTCCACAACTGAAATTTTTACCAAACAACATGGCCTTTTGAATCTTCACACCACCGAGATCCCAATCCCATTTACATCATGACATCCAAATCCTACCACATCCACTAGCATAGAAACTTCCCATACCCTCCCTTCATAATCAATAGAAATGAATCATTTCGTCAAAATATTAAATAGATATTTCCAAGACCATCTCACCTGAAACCCAGCCCAAAGTCTTGGTAATCTAACACAAAAATGTATAAATCAACCATCTAAAAGTATGCAAATATTACAAGACACTTGCCATACAAAGACACAACAAGATTTCATGTCATTACCTTCCATTCTGGGACCACATCCCTCATCATTTTTATAATTTCCATTCTGATTCTAAACCCATCCCATGACCAACACCTAAACATGCCACACATGATAGGACTCAATCATATCATGCTCCTAAATCATAAAATAATATCCCCATCTGTCATCTTCATCATCAGGTTATTACACTAACATCCTTGAAAAACTCATTTAATCATTAGTCATAAGATTACCCCTATTAATCCCTTTAATCCTTGGGGGTGGAAACCTTCTTAGTATAACTATGAGGCATTTTACACTTATCATCAAATACCAGGACACTACACAGAGGACTGCAAATCCCTCCATGCCATAATCCAAAGTCTCACAAGAACAATAATTCTTCCATCGACACAAATCATCTTAATCCATCCAACGATATCAATAAAACCAAATCCAAACATAAAATCAAACCAACCCAAGCCACTAAACATAAAAAAGTTCTAAACCATCACTTGATATTGGATATAGAAAAATGAGGACTCTTCTAGTAAATCCCTTCACTTCTAAAAAATGTCATTTATATAACTACAAGATAACGCACACAAGATTTGAAATACCGACCTAAATTATCTATCTCCATTGATCCTCCCAATCCATCAGCTTCAAAAGACAAGGTTTTCATTCTTGCAGCATCTCAAACTCAATCCACTACATCCATACAAAACATGGTCCTTAAATAGTTATATTAAGTTCTGTTAAGATTTCTCTTTATGATCTTATTCAAAATTCTACTCAACATCGTCAAGATATTATTCTAGATCCTTCAAGTCATTTTAGTACCATAAAATGACCCCCAACCATTTACCAACCTCATTGGTGCACTTAAAATGCCAATTGATATCGCATTTGAAGACTCGAAATACCCTCCTTATAACATGAGGATCATGACCTTCATCTGTTTTTCACTACCCAAATCAATGATACTCTTGTCAAGAGAGTAATGATTGAAAATGATGCAAGTATCAACATAATATCATATCATACCTTTAAACAAATTTAGTTACCTGATACCATAGTTTCTTAATCACCTTATGTGCTCCACACTTTCAATGAATTTTTTTCTCCCACATTAGGAAAAACCATCTTACCCATTTAAGTAGCTTTTAAATCCTCGACATGTTCTTCTATCACATAAAAGGAGAGTTGTAATATAATATACTTCTAGGTCATCCCTAGATATACGCTATGAATTTTATCCCATCCACATTACATAGATGTATAAAATAAAAACATGAATGTAAAAACTTTATACTTCCAACCGATCTAAATTCATTAAAATTTTCTCACATGACCTACATGCCTAATGATGTGTTTCTTCCATTAAAAATTCCACATATTTAGATCAATCTTTTACAAGCTCCTCCATTCCCTCATCCAAACTATGAGATGATCAATTCTTCAAATACATCATGTAGTGTCTATCACTTGGAATTATCACCTCCTAACCCTCAATGCAATCCCTACGCATAAAACATATGGGAGACTCGACTAAAAAATACTCTATGAGCATAACATAATAACTATTGTTTCCTTTGGTCCCCCTTTCCTTAGCAAATGAATTGTTTACTAAGGTACAAACCTCCCTTCATCTCGTCTCAACATTCAACCCCACACTAAACTATTTTCCTTATACTTTTCATTCTTAGAAAAGCCACAGTTCACCCAAACCTACCTCCGCCGCTATGTGTGGAAGGGATTTAGTCTAGGTCAATATGAATAGGGTCCACACAACTTACCCTTTGGAGATCTAAGAAAACCTCACAAGAAACGTGACCTTGGCTTTTAAAAATTTCATCTAATCTATCACTATCAACATTAGAACCTCAAACAACCTTATCACCATTATTAGAATGACCCTATAATAATTAAAACAATATATCCATTCCTCCTATTGTTATTTTAGTCAATGTTATTACACTTGGAACGCTAACTTATCAAGCTAATGGTAAGACTAAGACTCTTCCCCTAACATTACCACACATGATAGAAGAATATTACAATACCATCTATATTCTCAACTATTATGATGATGACACTATCTTAACTTACATGGGTACTAAAAATCACTATCTTCATAAAACCTTACCCTCCCATAAAATCATGCTTCTCAATGAATAAACCTCTCGATGTTAATATTGGTACATGATAAGATTCACACATTGTCAAGATTAGATAAGCCTTAAACCATTGTGAACTCCAAGAATTTACTACTTTCTTATCCAAACACAGTCAAGCCTTCGCATGGTCCTATAGTGACATGTAGGGCATAGACCCTAATATCATTATTTAAAATATTGTACTATCTCGGTGATAATCCCGTGATGCAAAAACTTCTTCGGATGTATCCTCACATCTCCCTATTAGTCAAAGAAGAACATAATCATATTCTTTCCTCTAACTTCATATTCATTTAATAAAAATATAATTAAATCTAATTTTATAGAAGCGATATGATAAAATATAGTAAATATACAAATGATAAACACTCAAGTAATGAAAAACTATAAGTAAATGGGAGATATAAATTACTTATATGATTCCTTTGTGATCTAGAAATGATCTAGGTTGGATAAAGTGTTGGATAGGATGCAAAAAATGTCATAATTGTTCCTTATGAATTTTGGAACTCGGAGTATATGTAGACATGGGTGTTGGGTATAGGATAGAGGCTCTTGGGTGTTGGTGACTAGTCCTAGGTGTTGGTGACTCTGTAGAGACTCAAAATCTATTTTTTGTGTCGAGTAAGGTTTCATGGTTAATTTATGTTAGTCACTTGATATTCACTCTTTGATTGCTGAAGGTACATGTAACCTGCAAGACAAACCCCAGTAGCCTACACCAAAAACACATCAAATATAAATGAAATATGCAAAATGTGAAGTCAAACTGACCCCGGTGGTCACCCAAAGAGTGAACTTATTACCGATCATTGCACTACATTCCAGAATCCATGTAGTTCTTTGTGTTTGTGTGTGAAATAGTGTCCTTAGGTTTCCCTCGTGATAATTTTGCCAAGATAACGTATTATATCTAGATAAGATACAAATTTGTGATATGGAATCCAACACTTCCCATTCTTATGTAGTGTATGCAGCCCAAAAATGTAGTCCCTTTGATGGTAATGATAGTATGTATATGTGATTTCCCCTTAGATTTTCTAGCTAGAATAATAGTGTATATGTCATATATATATATATATGAATCTATTGTTTAAATTTTGACAGTAGTGACACAAAAGGCCAACTTTGAGACCGGGATAAGGATAAGAAAACTGAAAATACGACCACAAATGTCAAAATGTGTAAAAATAACAAAGAGGACATAAGCACACGAGAATGGACAGGAGTGCACAGGGGCTAGTGTCTAGAGAAGGTGTTGGTGTTTTGGGGTAAATGACGACAGATGTGAAAATTTAGACATACGGGGATCTCTCACTCCCCGACTTAACCGGGTATAGAAAGGATAGATTTAGGAGAACAATACAATAGAAATCAAATCAAGTAGATGGACAAGGAATTGTCTCACTAGTGAATATTTTTCTTACTTAAGATCAATGCATATAAAAAACATAATGAAAACATAGGAAAATAGTAATATGTGCATGATTTTGTGTCTACATTTACCCCCTTATGTTATTTGAATAAATTTCAATTAGTGTGAAGTAATTAAGGAACATACCTATATAGAGTCTAGAGAAGTCATGTTTCAAAGTGCATGTAGAATGTAGAAACTTGTAGCATGGAAAACCATGGATCAGTGCTTTAACTCATGTGGTGTAATTAGAGATAGAAAATCATCATAATGAGAACTTGGAGAAATAATTGAAAACATTTTGGAGACTTTGGAGATTTAGAATTATTTCCAGAGGAGATTGAAGAGGAAGGGAGTGATAGATTCCCAACCTTATTTGTTTAAAAATGGGAGGATGTAGGTATCTTTCCACCATAAGAAGAATGTTGGGGAGAGAGATCTAGTTTTACCCTCCATCTATGACTACATCCTCAAAAGGTCCAACCGCTATAGATGGATATAGACCAAAATTAGTTCCTAGTTAGTTTCGATTTAAAAATTATTTGTTCCAATTGAAGAACCCATATAGGAGTAGTATAGGAAAGGAAATGAAGTTTCATCATCCCCACTCCTACAATAATGGGTGTTTTGATTTGAATAATGTTAGATGGCTTCCAAGTTAGGTCATCTAGAAGTGATAATAATGTAATACAACTCCCAAGTTAGGTCATTTGGGAGATATAGTAAGTGTGTTTATTATATTGATTGATTGATTTGATTTTGAGTGATAGAATATTGTTTAAAATTATATATATATATATATAGGATATTTATCACGAAGCATTTTTTTGTTTTCCCTAGATTATGTCATTTTTGGGAATAGATTTGAAATAGTAGAAAGTATTGACTGTCGTATAGAATGATTGTACCTTTGTTTGAATAAGATCATAGAAAATTGTAATAGTAATATGTTAGGAGTGTCGATTTATTATATTGTATTCTAAGAGGGATTATGAGATGATCCTGATTATATACCTCCTTTTGGTGAAAGGGTGAAGGGTGGAGAAATAAGCACCTTTGAACCGAAATAAAGAATTATAAGATGTTTTAATAGTAAATGATAAATAGTATGGGATAACATTGTTAAAGTATTAGTAAATTTTGATTAGTACATATCCTAGATTTTAATGTGAGATGTTGAAATGTGTATGTTAAAATTCAAGAGGAGATTATGATCCGTATAGAAAAAATGACGAGACAAATGGAGTTACGAGGATCAAAATATGAGTGAAACTGTGCAACATGCATTAGTTGTAAAAGTGGTTGCAAATAGTGACTAAAGTATATGGTAAATTGGAATTACTATATATAGTTATAATGAAAATATGAATTTTAATTTAATTTGAAATGAGATTACTTACAATTTGAGCTCTAAGCTATGAGAATCTGCATGTTAGAGAAATGAGTTTGACAATATTTGAGAGAGTGGTAGCGGTTGTGGTTCATGCAAACAAATGAGGAGCTGGTGAGTTTGATTAATTTGGGGAAATTTTTTCCAAGATGTCTTTTATAACATTTTTAGAAAAATTAAATTTTTGTAATTCTTGGCGTTACTAACCAAGAAGGGAGAAGACAGTGGTGTTTTTGTCCCTATGAACACTAGCACCTAGATCATGGCGCTAGTGATCCGAGTCCTGGCACCGTGACCTTCTCTTAGGTGTTAGTATCCCAAAGTAGGGTTTTGGAATTGGTTTGTGGAATACATGTATTTTGATTAATTTTGATGTTATGATGATTGATTTTTCAGTATTTATGGTGTGCGAATGTAAGGATTTGGTTACTTTTTTGTTTTTCCAAGATATATACACTCTAGAGAGTTTTATATGGGGCTTCACTTAAGTACATTACTTACTTTGGGGATGTCAAATATGGAGTGGGATTTCTTAGGTCATCTCATCTCGTGGCACATTTCTAGATTGGGGGAGATACCCCATAATATGCCTATGTTGATAGTGTTATGTGAGCGATAGTGCTCGAGATACTTATACATTATGGTTTCAATAAACAAGATGACAATGACACTAGAGGATATATATAGAATATTGTGGTTCTTGATAATATGAGAGAGAGTAAATATCATGGCCATATTGGATGCCCATAGTTAGATGAGGGTAGTATGGTGGTATTTCATAGGGACATGGGTACAAGCAGAAACATATATTAGTTTAGATGCTATTGTGAGATCCGAGGTTCCATTGATGTAGAAATTTATCCCAATTGTGATATATTTTTGAATGGTAGTGGAGGGTGGTGGAGTGGGGATTTTGTATCGGATGTATGATATTTTTCATAGCATCAAGTAGCATGGTACTAGATATGCCTAAGCATGGTGTGTATTGGCCCATTTTTATAGATACCTATATAGGTTTACACAAGAGGATCGTGGTGGTGGGGTAGGATTCACTAATGTATTTTATGTATGGGCATATGAGCATATTTCCATATTGAGGCCGCTTAGTGGGCCACGGGTTGATTGGGCTCAACCCAAGATATTCACATCGAGATGGGTTGTCACTTGTAGTAGGAGGATGGGAATGACTGGATATAGGTCGATGTTAGATCAGATGGGCACTAGGGCCATTATATAGATGCCATATAGAGACTATGGTGAATGGGTAGAGGATTGTGTGTCATTGCGGTGCATACGGCATACCATGTGGTTAGAGGATGGGTTCCCAGGGGTGACTAATTTATTCTAGGGTGATAAAATATCTAGGAAAATTGGCATGGCCCAGGATTTTCCCGTTACATATATATGGTGTCACTCTCCTAGATCTATGAAATGACTAGGGGTAATGCTAGGCCTCATAGGAACACATCTAGTGCATCGAGGTCTAGATGAGGTGGATGTGGCCATAGAGCCCATACATGTGGGTGAGGTGGGGTGCACTCAGGTGTATAGCTAGTGGTGGGAAACACATGGATGGGTGTTGCTATTTATAGTAGTGGTAGATATGGCTGGTGGGCTAGAAGTGGAAAGAGTTGAGGGGTAGGAATGTGACCATGATGTAGATGATGTAATCTTTGAGAGAGAGGAGAATAAGTATTGTTTATTATTATATGTGATTTATTTATTATTTCTTAATTGATGCAAGAATTTGTAATACATAATTTTTATTGTGGGATTGCAAGTGATGCTTATTAGTCATTGATTATGGAAATTTCCATACGCATACATTGACAAGAAATATTCCCCATATGTGCTCATGGGAGGAGGTATGCTAGAGCGAGTTGATGTTATTATAGGTGAAAATGACCATTTGTTTGAGCCAATGGCTATAACATTAGCGACATGTATAGTTTTGTTGATCGAGGATGATGAGGGGGAGGAGGCCTAGCTCATGATATATTTTTATGATATGTGGAGCTATAGGGCTGATATGCGGGAGCAGATGGTAGATCTTGCTATATTACGAAGCCATCTAGAGAGGTATAAGGGCTGATATCACCGGCATAGAGTGAGCGATGAAGCCTCTAGTTCTAAATCTCTAGGAATTATATATAGTGATAGTGGGTATGATGTATGATGTATTATATATGATGTATTAATGCATGGGGATTTCTCCCAAGTAATTTTATTTTATAACTTATGGTTTTAACGAAATATATATAGATACATGTTGTTGATATTATATTTGAGTGTTGATGTACATTGTATATGATGTGATGATTATGACTTGTAGTTGGTAGTGAGCGGTTAGTTTGGAATGGTTGATTGTTGAAATTTTCAATGATGTGGAAAGAATAACCAAGTAATGGATTAGATAAAGAATGTGTGTGAATAGGAATGTATGGTATAGCATGTAATAAGTAGAAATGTATGGATGTGATGTAATGTGGTAGATAAAAAAGTAGTAATAATGATGCATCGATAATTGCATAATGATGAGGTGTAAATTTATGTTCATAATAGCATGTGATGAGAAAGAAGAGTGAATTCCCAAAGTGTGAGAATAAGGTTAATTTACTAATTTCTCCTTAGCAATCAAGAATGAACCATAAAACAAGAGTGTATAATTGGGAAATGGGTTTTTCACATGTGAGGAAATGCTAGAAAAGACATGATATGAAGCACGAGCATGAGGTCGAAAGGAGAGCTAAGAGCCAAATTGGATGTCAAAGGGAAAGAAGCCAATAATAGAAGGTGTGGTGGTAGGAATGCGGAAGCAAGGGGATTAGGAATCCATTGAGGTACTACAATAATTTGTGAGGAATGAGAGGATGTGACAATAGGATTAGGTAGAGGATGTGGATGGATAATGAGTTTAGGAGGTGGGAAAATGAAAACCTTAGACGAAGGTGAAGGAGAAAAATGATTAGTGGTAGAATGAGAGAGAGAGAGAGTGGAAAGTAATGACACCTTTATCTTCTAATTGTTGTAGGTGATCATGGAGAGCATAGAAGTCATTATCATGGTGGTCATTGATGTGGTGGAAATTGTAGAAAGGGCAATCACGTTGCTATTACAATTGGTGATGTGTATGATGTTAGTTAGAAGGCATACAAATGAGTTTCTTATCAAGTAAGGTTCGCAAAAAATCATGTGGTTTAGCATTATGTGAGAAGTGTAATGGTTCACAAGTGGGAGATGAAAAATACTTAGGTCAAGTGTGACATGGTGGAAGGGAAGGAAGACACTTATGGGGAGGAGATGGGGATCATGTAGGAGGGTCAATAGATGAAATAGGGGAAGACTTAGTAGGCATATGAGGAATAAAATAAGTGGGAGAAGGTGTTAAGACATTATCCACAATGAGGTCCTTTTCTAGATCAATAACTTTATAACAAAAAGATTAAATGATTCACATGTATCATATAATAACTTTTCTTTTAAAAGAATAATTAATCCATGAAAAAAAAAAATCATTTCTAAATCAATAGGCTGAAATAGTAATTGATGCATGAAAGAATTGAAGCATAAAATGTAATCTAAAATTGGTCCATTCTTTCCTTGATGCAAATAAGGAAAGCATTCATATGTAACTTTATGACCATTGTAGAAATAGATCGTTTAAGAACATCCTTAATATCATAATAATTATGAAAGGATCCATAGGAAAATTATTATACCATTGGAGAGCATGATGAATGCTAGATGTAGTCTTAGGAGATATAATAAGAGGTACACTAGTGGTAGGAGTAGTGATGTAGCCTAGAATTCACCATAAATAACCTAGGTGTGCTGGAAAATCTCTCGGCCTAGACTAAGTGCTCACCCAAAGCACGCAAAGGTACCAAGAACTTCTTGAAGGTTGCTTGTGCAAGATATTAGCAAGATGAAGAGTTGATGCATCTAGATCCATAAATAGTATAAACATTCATAGAGCATATTCCAATCTAAATCTAGTTAATATTCATAGTTATATTTTTAACACCTTGAATCATTCAATACACTCCATTATATTAAACACAATAAATACACAGAAGCTTCTTACAATAAGTAGTACCATAAGTTCATGCGCGCATCAGATCTGGTAGCATAACTTCACAATAGCTCATATATAGTCCTCCTATACTATGCAGATCACTACATATTTATAAGGGTGGGGAACTTTCCCTTCACCACTTACATAATTCCCAAAATAGGTCACATGCTGAAAATAGCCATGTGCCTTTACAATAATAGACACACATGCAAGTGTGCTAATAATAGATCTCTTCTAGTTAACTGGAAGTAATAATTCTATTATTAACTCAAACCCATGCAAAGTGCTTAGTAGATGCTCTTCCAAAAAATAGCCTATGTGTGTGTGCAAGTCTTTATCCGGTTTGTGTGCTCTACACGCTATCTCCAAAAATAGCCCGTAATCCTAAAAATGGCTAAGTCCCGAATCTTTCCTTGTGTCTTTGCACGTTTCCTTCCCTATCCTTCCGCACCTTTGAACGCACCCTATTCCCATGTGTGAACCTTATGTGTGCCTTATGCTAAGTATCATACTTTTTGCTCAACATTACCCCACACAAAACTACATTTCCACCCCGATAATGGTTACCTCTTGATATCTAAAGAATAAAGTATAAGGAATGGAATGAATGTAAATTAAAGAATTACTTATACAAAGAATGAATTTTCACCCTATAATGTCCTCTGTTTCAACTAGAAGAATTAACTTTGGATATTCCTCTTTGATTTCAGCCTCTAAGGTTTTCAATCACTTAGTGCAACTTCTACCTTTTCTAGAATATCTGATGTAATAGAATATAACTCCTCTTACACAATCTCTTCCTTCTCGTTCTGCAATACTATAACAATGTTTGGACATTGTAGTCACCCTTCATTTAGAAGATCCATATTTTATGCTATAAGCTTTCCAATTTCATCCAGCCTTTCTTTATGGGGTCTTGTGTGCCACTGTAAGGGCCTTAAAACTTTTGTTTTTTACTACCGCTAATCTCTCATGTGCCCCAAAGTCTCATCCTTCATGGCCTTAAGACTTCATTGTCTTCTACCATGGTCCTGATTCTTATTATTGCCTCTAGAGCTGCACATATATTCAATGTCTAGTTTGCTTTCTTTAGCTCCTCCTACAAGGTTTGGAGTAATGCTTCATAAGATGAAATATTTCTAACCACTGAAGCCCTTGCTCTCTCTACTTCCTGCTTAGGGTCCTTTGGGCATTGGCATTGAATCCATCCATCCTCAAGCACCAAATCAACTAAGGTACGCACATAATGCATAGCCGAAGGGAAATTTTTGGGTACCTTGGACTCCAAGTGTGGTCTTCTTGCTTATAGACATGATCACCAATCTCCTCTGCCATGGTGATGAGAACCCCATTCTTCTTTTTCTCTAGGTCATTTTCTCCTTTAGATGCACTATTTTACATCTTTAGCTTTGATATCTTCTCTTAGCACTCTAATAGTTGCAACCTTATCTACATTCTTCCACGCCACCTCTATAGATACCTTCACCAAGGCATTACTCACCTGTTCATCAGACATAACCGTGGGTTTGATGGTTATGTGTCTATTTTGTGGTGCCTTTCTCATTCTTCTTGACACACAAGAATCTTCACATACATCAAAATTAGGCTTGTCCATGTGTGTTTGCATGGACCATGACAATTATTTCCTTGTGCAATGGTTGCCATGTCAGGGTCCATCAACTCCCATCCATACAAGTCCTTGAGGCCCACTATATTCTGAATGGGAACATGGATAATTTTACATGTGTCCTCATCATAGCCCATGATTGGTGCAACATACTCCCCACTTCCCTCTTTGTTCTTGGCCCTTAGGAACTTGAGCACCAAGGTTTGGAGTTGGATCATCTATGTCTGAGCAGTATCTTGTTCTATTTCTCCTACCTCCTTTACTCCTTCTTCATCCTTCATTTCTTCATCCTTGGGTTCTTCCACATCCTCTTGGTGGTATAGGAGTTCAGTGCTCTCTCTAGTAACTCCTCACCTCCTCATTTAGCTTAAAATTCCTCCTTCTCCTCTTAGTTTTTTCTTTTTGTGGAGAGAGTCATGGTGATATTCGATAAAATGAGGAGTTCCATGCCTTGTGTTCTTGTTATTCTAAACACCCTTGAAATGACACTCTCCTTGGATTGCTTCCAAGTCCTCTTCTTCTTCTTGTTACTATGTGGTGGGGTACTTTGCATGCTTAGTCTCCATTTTTTATAGGCTGCCTTCAACCTCTATGTACTAAGCCACCACTATCTTCATGCCCTTCTTCCTCTTCATCCACTACTATGGTTTCTATAGGTTGTGGGGCTGGCACGTTCTCCACCATATGCTTACCTTTGGTGGCCCTAGGAGCGCGAACTCATTTTCTACATACTTGTTACCCTCCAACTTAGGCTTAAGTTGAAGGTATATACAAGTGTGACTCCACTATCCCCAACAACCAAGCTTATATGATTCATGTTTATAACGTCTGATATGAGCCTTTCAATATATGTTATTTGGCTTGGATGTATATATGTTTTTCTTAAAGTGTGGTAGTCACAATCTACCTTATCCACATTAAAATTTAGTTAACGTGCATCAGTGAAATGGTGGACTGATGCCTCGAAGTAGTGTGTTGTGAAGGCATATGGAAAATTTTGCACCATGGGCTCCAAGTCCCATCCCCATAAAAATCACGATGTGATGAAAATGTGTTGGTACACCATGAATTATACTACCTTTCCCACCACTGATGGTAATTCCTTAGGAATGTGCCACTCCTCTTCAAATTCCCGTGGAGCTATCATACCACATCTCCACCCTCTGTTTGAATGGCCCACTCATTGACCCTTCACATAAATACTTCATGAACCTCTCGTGAGGGACTTCTTCTCAAGGGGTACTCCCAAATCTTTTCTTTTGGCCCATCGGGCACTCCAATCTCCACAAATACTAGTGACAATACAAGATAGTGCCAAAACTGATTCTTTCACAAGTGTACACTTCCTTGATGATGGTCTCCACAATGTAGCTTGTTATGTTATAGACTACCCCTATGACATCTTCCTTGTGACATGGAGCCACATTGTATTCACTATGACCATCTCTCTTGATCATTCAACTTGGTCACCAGATGCATAGCTGCTTGTACCACTTAGGTACTTCTTTAGTTTATCAATGTCCATTCCATGTGGACCTTTTTATATACCCCTAATTCCTTTTTGTTTCCATGATTTTTGCCTTATCGTTAGGTCACTTTTCAAGGTCCATCCTGTCCCCTTTAACCCTGTTAGCGTCGAGATCAGTGTTATTGTAATCCTTATCCTTCTTCGGAAAAATAGAAGAATTCCTCATGGACTCTGCTCATTAGCCACTAGTAAAGAGGTTCATATTTTCCAAAGTATGGGAGCTCATAAAATTGTACACTCCTACTTGTTTTAAATTTTTCTCCCGATGTCATCATATACCAAAGCATATCCTCCGCCATGTGCTTTTTGGTCTTTGTACTCAACTAAACATCTAATTATTTCTTATTATCAGAGGTGCGGTGGTTGTAATCACTCACCTTGCAGCTTATGTATGTGGGAATCCCACTCTTGCCCAATTATCATGCCTTTTGGATACTACATCTCTGAGAAACTACTCTCGGAGAGAAATTTCAACTTCTACCTCCACTTTCTTCTTTCCTTTGGCTCCTGCAGCAAGTGCTTTCTTTGGTGCCATCGTCAAATCTCAAGTTTCTATCTTCTGTAGTGAAAAAATCCAAACCCTAGCTTGAGTTCTACATGCCCTAGTTGAAACCATGTGCCCTAGCTCTCTTTTAATGCATGTCTGCTTCACTCAAACCCTTCACCAATGGGGACACAAGCTTCTTCTATGCACAAATCTCTCTCCACATCTGGTTTCACACTCTTCACACCTCAATACTCTTTGCTCAGCTCGGTCACACTTAGCTCATTCAAATTCTTATGATCACAATGGTAAAAATGAACTCACATCATGTCCTTATATATATTTTAAAAAATTTAGTGCATTTATTGCTCCTTCACCTACCAAAAATCCTCTCATTAATTGACCATTTTCACAATTTCCCATGGTACATCTTGTGCCTCATTTATAACCTTCTAGCACGCCTTCCTACCTTTTGGCTATAGACTTCTCTTCAACGTGCTTCCATGTTCCTGAGTACCTCACCACTATGCCTTCTCTTGGTAGTCTCCCATCCACTTCTTACCTCATGTTATATTGTTCCTTCATTTATCTCCATCTATGGTCCTTATTTGGAAGCAATCTTCTTTCCACCAACTCTCCAAACTTGAATAACACTTGTAGTAGTTTGTTCTTTTATGTGTACCCATTTTTCAATAGCCACCCCACACAAATGGTATGTGTGCAGTCCTCTATGCATAAAAATTCTTCAAATGGTAATTAGCTTCTAGCGTGCAAACATGCTTATTACACAAAACACCAACTAAATTGACAAATCATAGCGATGAAGAAGGAAATACATTAAAGGAATACATAATTGAAAACCTAATCTAAATGGAAACATTACCTTATTACAAACACCAAGAAGACTTATTTATAGTAGGGCTTCATCCTACTCCCGTTGAAGTAACCGGGTAACCGTATTCCATCAAGCACCTCTAACCTGAAAGCTCTTGTTTCAAGTATGTAAGTGATAACATATGGTCCTAACCAATGTACTTTAAGTTTTCTGGATGGCACAAAAACTTAGAATCATAAAGAAGCACCATCTATCCTATCTCAAGCTTTTTGTCCCTGATGTGCCTATCATGCCATGCTTTCTACCTAGATTTTTCTTGCTTCTGACTCAGTGTGCTATTGCTTCATCACTCATCAACTTAATCAAATTTTCAATTCATTCTTCTAATGCTTGTTCATTAGCTAGACCTCCAAAGTGTGTGCAATACACAAAGAAGGTAACATGAATTCCATAGGAAGAACTGCTTCTGTGCCAAACACCAATTGAAAGGGTGTGGCCTTGTTTAACCACTTATATGTTGTTCTATACACCCAAAGCATGACAAAAACTTTATCATCCCAATATTTTCTTCCAACATCACATTTTTTGTCAATGTCTAGCTCAAAATCTTGTTGAAAGCCTCAGCAGTCCCATTTTCCTGAGGATGATATGGTGTAGTCTTATGGTGTGTAATCATGAACTCATCCAATAGAATTCTGATTGTCTCATTCAAAAAATGTGTGCCCCTATCACTGGTCAAACTCAATGGGCATCCATACCTTGTAATAATATTTTCCCATAGAAACCTGGTTGTTGTAGCTATTGTACAATCCTTTGTAGGTGTTGCTTCTACCCACCTTGTTAGATAATCTATGTAAGTGATGATATAACACGATCCAGTCCTACGTGTGGCTGGTGAAATAGGACCCAAAAAATCTATAGCCCATTTCTCAAATGGTTCTGCACTAGAATAGGTCTTAAAGGCATTTCATCTCTTTGTCCTAGTTTTCCAAGTGCTTGATAGTGATCACAGGCCTTGCAATACACCTTACAATCCTTATATAGGGTCTCCCACCATAATCCAATGAGTAGAATCTTGCACTGCAGTGGCATCACCTGCATAGTGCCCACCTATAATACCACCATGAGCCTCTTCCATGATATTTGTGTGCTCATGTTCTAGTACACATCAACGCAATACTTCATCTCGGCCTAACTTGTATAGGTCACCGCTAATCAACATAAATGGTGTCACATGAATGGAAAGTTGTTTCTTCTCTAAGGATTTCATTCCTTCTGGTGCCATACCTATACGTAAAAAGATAGTTATGTCCTCTAATTCGATGGCACGCATTGTAACCGGTATAACTGTGCATCGGGCATGGTATCTTCAATTTCCTACACGTCTTCTCCTAATTGTATTCTAGATAAATGGTCCGGTCCAAAATTACTTTTCCTAGTTTTACCACAACTATAAAATCAAATTCTTGGAATAAGAGTACCCATCGACATATGTGCCCCCTTGTAAAATGGGCTTGTTTACCAAATACTTCAATGCCATGTGATCATTATATAGAATACAAATGGTGTTCTAGCTAAGGTAATTTCTAAATTTATGTAGTGCATAGATCATTGACAAAGCTTCGTGCTCTGTAGTTGTATAATTATTCTCTCTACATGAGTCAAATTTCTACTACAAAAAAATAGGATGATCTATAATACCTTCTCTAAGCTGAGCCAACACCACACCAATGGTCATGCCAGAAGCATCCACATGTACATGAAATGGTTGGTCCCATGAGGGAAAGCACAGAATAGGTGTTGTAGTAAGTTTTTCCTTTAATGTCTCGAATGCGCGTTGTTGTGGTTCCCCCAATAGAATGTCCCTTTTCCTTTTAGTAACTCCTCCAAGGGTGTGCAACAACCTTAGCATACCCTTTAATAAATTTTCTATAATACCTAGTGTGACCTAAGAATCCACACCTCACTTTGACTAGTAGGCTCTTCCAAGATGATAATGACTGCAACCTTAGCTAGATCAACCAACAAACCTTCCTTACAGATGATGTGCCCTAACAATGTGCCAAATGGTGTAGAAAATACACATTTCTTGATGTTCAAAGAGATTCTTAACTTGTCGACATCTTTCAAACATTAAGCATAAATTGTCACAATGATCCTTAACAAGTCCATACACCATCCAATCATCTAAATAAACTACAAGAAGTTATGAATAAAATCCTTGAACGCTTGGACAACTATGCGTGAAAATACAATAGGTGCATTTTTTAGACCAAAAGGCATCACAGTATAGGAAAAACTTCCCCATTCAGTGGTAAAATTAGTCTTTTCCTGATCCTCCTGTGCAATCCTAACCTGATGATACCTAGAGAATCCATCTATAAAGGAATAGATCTTCACCCCTACAATGCCTTCTAATATTTCCTTGTGAATGGCATAGGAAAGGATAGTCACACATGCAACATTCAACTCCTTGTAGTCCACATAGATCCTAATCGACCATCTTTCTTTATACTGATCACCATTGGGCTAACCCATTCTGATTCATCAGGGGCTTGATGATTCCAAACTTCAACATTTTTCAATTTCTTCCTTGAACTTTTCACACAAGTTGGGGTTCATCCTGTAGGGTCTCTTCTTGACTAGGTATGCACCTTCCTTAAGATTTATCTTCATTTCTCCTAATGATTCATGCATGCCTTTTAGTTCATGGTATCCCCTAGGAAATAAGTCCGATAATCTCGTAGTAACTCAATGATTTTTTCCACTTCAGAGTTAAACCAATAATCCCCAATTATGGCCTCCTTAGGCTCAACATCGATCCAATATTCACTTTCTTTTTTTCATAGGTTCATGATAGGTGTGTGGTCTTATCTGCACTATCCAAAACCTCACGCCTACTGTTGAATGATCTACATCTAGATTTTCTACTTCTTCATCATCCACTAAGTAGACCATCTTTCCTTTTTTCTTTCTCAAAGCAAGCACGCTTAAGTAGTGTGGCATTTGTCTCTGTTTCTTCAAAAAAATGTGCTCTGAGTCATTTCCATCAAATAACTCCTAAATGAGTTCTTCCACCTTTACATTGTCTCCCATAGTTAACCGCTTTATAACCCTTAATGCCTCTTCTACTGGAGGTTTAGTAGAGAAGTAGTCAAAAGTCTGGATCATTCTGTAATCAAATCCTACCAATTTCTAGTCTCTCTATGGAGTTTCGCATATACATACCAAGCACATGTAACCTTGTAAAGTGGAATAAAATTTTTGCACCTAGAGTGAAGGTGGTAAAGCTTCTCCCCTCTGTCAGAGTCTCTCACACTACTTGAACGTGGTGCTAAATAGGTTGATTACCATGATAAGTGCAGATTTGAGTAGGTGCATTTCTCCTAGAAAATTGAGTAGAAAGAGAAATCCTAATTTCATTCCATCCTACAAGATTATCCTATGAACCACCCACCAGTGCGTTATTGTCCCACGTAGGGTATATGCTAGCATATTCCATCTCTCCAACTAGTCTATCCATTATTCCTCCATGGCACATAAAAATACCATAGGATCTCCTTCTCTAGTGTATCGAGGTACCGAGTTGTTACCTATTCTCTGATACAATGAGGTCTATTGTTCCATGTAAATGTGCTTCTTACTTCATGCCCTACCAACTCATAAGTACCATGAGCCCAATTATCACAAGCAATACTTGTAGTATCACTAATAGACTAGTGCATCTTCCCACTAAAGGATTCCTTCTTTAGATGGCTCGAGCACTTTTGGGTCCTGGATGGCATGCATACATAAATCCTATTCATATTTCTCACTCAAAGGCTCAACATAGGGCATAGATTTCCCATCGGTTAAAGGGATAATAACCCTTTCCTCCTTGTTCTCAAAACTAATATAACCCTTGTTGAACCAAAGATCAACATTATTTGCATAACACCAAGGGTGCCCAAGTAGAGCTAGGGAAGTTGTCTGCTTCTGCAAGTGCCAAAACCTCAAAGTCCCTTGTGAACTTGGCCCCTTGTATAGTAATGGATGCATATTTTAAAACTCCAATAGAGTGGCCTTGGTTTGATTAGCCATAAACAACACATTAGAAGATGGTTGTAATGGGGGTCTCCCATATGTACCCATGCATCTAAAGTAATTACATTGACTTC
This sequence comes from Taxus wallichiana var. yunnanensis, assembly GCA_018340775.1. Lineage (NCBI taxonomy): Eukaryota > Viridiplantae > Streptophyta > Pinopsida > Cupressales > Taxaceae > Taxus > Taxus wallichiana. The sequence goes on along the minus strand of CM031243.1, from coordinate 46,731,894 downwards.
CACACTGTATCAATCAATATATTACTCAAAATCCATCCATCCATAACAACATTCAAAGTGATTTCCTTGTCATAGTCTAAGCTATGGGGGGAAGATTTGCATGCAAGATCTTTCATCTAGTCTCAATACTTATGTGTGGAGTGTTTCCCTTTAGCCAATTCCCTAACAATGGAATGATATTCTCTGGCAAAACATTTTACACACCTCCTTCAAGTCATCAATATCAGATTGGACCATCTCTCTTTGCTTTCTTTTTCTCCATCTTCCGTGATTGCTCCTTTAAACATTGTATTTCACCCTGAAGATTTTGAGTACCTCCATGGTTTCTGATAAACCTCCTTCTGATGGACATGATTTGGGTACCATGCATGTAGAACCTCCTCCTTAGTGATGGTAGGCTTCTACTTGTAATGCTTCTTTGGCGTGCACCGCTTTAGCGTGGGTAGTGATCTTTATAGGAAATACCTCAGATTCGGTTCCAACTTGGGCATCCACTGATTTTCCATAGTGCATTGTATCCTAACCATCCTGTGCACCTTTGTTTTATTGTTTATGTTACTTACTAAGATGCTCATATAAGTCCAAGAATTCTCATAGCTATGATTCTTTCCACAGAAAGAACATGTAATATTTTGAGGACATTTTACGTGTGTAGTGGTCAGGAGATCTACATGTATAACATGTTCCATGAGGAAACTCACCTCATCCACCACCATGGCCTCGCCTTGAATCCACCATGGTATCCTCGACCTCTACCACAACCTCCTTCAAAACATCCTTCATTCGATCATATAGTGCACTTGATTGTGATCCCGATCCTGATGCTCACCCTTACCCTTAGAGTTATCTGATACTCTGTCTATCAGTACACCAATATCTATAGCATCATGGATTTGACCAATTAGATGACAATATTCCATATCATGAGTGGTGGACCTATAAATTTTACAATAGCAAGAGACATTCTTCCTTATTGCACATTGCAATAATGGGCAAGTGGCTAGCATCATGGTTCAAATGACATATCTCATAGTCTAGTAATAATGAATGCAAGGATATGTAGGGAAAACTATCCTTTTGTGACCTTCCACTTCACAATCTATACACCAAATCCCCATGCACATCTCATGTGCTGAATTCACCGATAGTTTCTCCAACTATTTTTCATAGCAGAAATTTGTGCTTCCAAGAATGGGCTGACTCTAGTGTCTATAGTTTCGACTGCCTTAGCATGTGAATTTGTTTCAAGTGCTTCACACGGATCAATGTATGTCTTATGTGATAGTTCCCTTCTAAAAGATGTAATTAGACCTCCATGAACCATTGTGCATGTTGGCTTGCGTGAATATCATAAGAAATATTAGATAAAATCATTTTGAAATGGGCATCATACTCCTTGACACTCTTAGTAGTGCCTTGCTTAATATCCTTGATCACTTATACTCTTTTGCTCAAACTCGGGGATGTGAAACTCTTTAAGGAAAGCATCTTTTAATGTTGCATAGTCTACGCAAGTCTGATCAGGGTCAAACTTTCTGTACCAATTGTGTGTGTAAATCCTTGTAATGTAGTGGAAAATTGACTTGCCTTGTGCTTAGAAGCCGTTATCCCTTTTGCGCACCACATTATTTCACACATGTGCATGTGTTCAACAACATCTTCTATGCCCCTATACTATGGAAGATGAAGAGACATCTCCATGTAAATATTTTGGGGTTGGTGTGGGCCTTTCCACCTGATCCAAAACCTCATGTGTTTCCTCTACCTCAGAACCACAGATCCATTAGAACTAGAACCACCTATACCTCCTTATCCTCCACCTATAGCTGGAAGTGGACCAGAAGATGTACTTCCTGTGTCCCTATTAGTACTAAATGAACAACCCCTAGATTGTGAAGTGTTACCACTCCTAGAAGTGAGTCCAAAATTCTACATGCTTGAATTATGTGTAGATGATGCACCTGTAAAGGTACCTCCAAAAAATAATGAACATTTTCCCTACCATCGATGTACTTTCTATGTGACTTACTCTTGCTCTCCCACTACCTAAATTAGTTACTTGACTACTTTTCGTACTAGATACTAGAAAACCAAGCACAAGGGCTAGGTTGTCAAGTAGATTCAGATGCACGCCCATGGCCCAGGTCATCTCTACTAATGCACTTCCATGTGATGCCGAGGGGGTTCCTTATCATGCTTTCCCAAATGGGGAGTTCTTGATGCTTCGGCTCCATTCCTTCTGCATGAGCTCCAAATCCTTCGTGAGCCATCTCTCTCCTCAATGCCATTTCTCTGCAACATCCATTGCTTCTTCTATCTCCCTCTCACTTTCCTCATTATACTTAAGCTTCCTTTCTTCTCTCTTCCTTTCTACCACTAGGTCTACCATATTTCACCAAACATTACTCCCACCCCCACTTGTGGTGAGGTTTAGTTAGCCATCGGTTTTCTTTCCAAGTTCAGGGTCACCATCAAGATTTTGATCACCAGTGGAATGCCTTGCAAGTAAGTTCCCTGGGATACCATAAAAAATGGAATTATGCTACCTTTGGGCAAGAATAAGTGGAAATTGAGTACTCTAGAATATAGTTCTTTAGGACACCACGAAACCAAGTATTCACAGCACGTGTCCAAATCATATCAGCATCATGAATGGATTTAAATTCTTCCTGCATCCATAAAAGTGTGATACCTCCAATCCTCTTTTAGAAACATAAATAACCAACCACTCGTATAGTTCTACCGAAAAAAAATGAAGAAGCTATCATACAAATTGTCATACAAATTCTATTCCACCCATGCGCGTGTGTTAAAATTAGATCCGGTGTTGAACCTCCATGTGCGTATTCTTCTTCTAGATATTATATCCACTCTTCAACTTTCTAGGGTCAACTGGTATGTCTTCATCGTGAACCATCCTAAAAACAAATGAAAAAGAGGTCCCAAAATGGAACCAATGATGTAGCCTAGAATTTACTAGAAATAACCCAAGCTGCTCTTGACACATCACTAGCCTAGACCGAGCACTCACCGAAGTGCATAAAGGTACTAGGCCCCTCTTTAGGTTCTTGTGTAGGATGTTATCAAGATGAAGAGTTGATGCATTTAAATCCATAAATAGTATAAACATTCTATAGAGCATATTCCAAATCTAGATCTAAGGAGTAATGGATTTAAGAAATAACCATATGAATTCTACCATGCAATATCTAGTTATATTCATGTTTAATACCTTGAATCAGTCAATACACTCCATTATATTAAACACAGTAAATACACAAAATATTCTTACAATAGGTAGTACCATAAGTTCATGCGTGCATCAGATCTGGTAAGCATAACTTCACATTTATATTCCTCCTATACTACGTAGATCACTACATATTTATAAGGGTGGGGAATTTCCCTTCACCACTTACATAATTCCCAAAATAGGTCACATGCTGAAAATAGCCATGTGCCTTTACAATAATAGACACACATGCAAGTGCGCTAATAATAGATCTCTTCTGGTTAACTGGCGATAATAATTCTATTATTAACTCGAATGCATGTAAAGTGCTTAGTATATGCTCTTCCAAAAATAGCCCTTAGGTGTCGCGTAAGTCTTTATCCGGTTTGTGTGCTCTGCACGCTATCTCCAAAAATAGCTCGTGATCCTAAAAATGGCTAAGTCCCAAATTTTCCTTGTCCTTCGCGTATGTTTCCTTCCCTATCCTTCCACGCCTTTGAACACACCCTATCCCCACATGCAAACCTTCTATGTTCCAAGTAAGAGAAGTAAAATTATAACTAACATGTTCATGATCATAAGAATAATCACCATCACTATCAAACATATTTTCACAAGCAAGTATTTCATCAAGAGTATCATCAACATACAAGGAAGTTGTAGGGGTACTAACATCATATTTATCATTGCAATCATTGGAAATAATTTTAGAAGTAGGAAGAGTAGGAGATATAGCTTTACATTCATCTTGAATACTAATAGAAGCATCATAATTCACATTTAATTTATCACTAATAGAAGTAGAATTATTAGCATCCATATTTTCACAAGCAAGAACCTCATCATGCACATAATCTATATGAATTGTATCATTATCTATAAAAGAAGGAGAGGAAGATGGAGCAACATTGGTGGCTATGGGAGGTGAGGGAGAACATGATGCAAATCTTTGGTTAGGGGAGACTATGTAAATATCAGGGGTGTCGAGGCCAACAGGAAGGGTGTTTTGGAAGGAAAGAAGTTTTGGAGGATTGTGTGATCATATTGAGGATTGTGATAGAGATCACGAAATTTAGATTCTGCAGAGGTATTGTCAAAAATAGGTTGCAGGCATGTATTGACCATATTATGCTTGGGAGATGAGGACCTCTTTTTAGCCATGAGGTTTTTTGGGATCCTAGGGAAAGAGTTCAAAGAAGGTTGGGTTCACCAAATGATTTAATAAAAATATAATTAAATCTAATTTTAGAGTAACTAATATGATAAAATATAGTAAAGATATAGATGCTAAACACTCAAGCAATGCAAAAATATAAGTAAATGGGAGAGATAAATGACTTAGTTGATTCTTATGTGATATGGAAATGATCTAGGTTGGATAAAGTGATAGAAAAGATTCAAACAATATCATAAGTTTTCCCTATGATTTTTGGAACTTAGGACCAGATCTAGATAAAAGCACGTAGTATAGGACACAGGTGCCTAGGCACTAGTGACTAGTCCTAGGTGTTAGTGACTATGTAGAGACTCGGAATTTGATGTTTTCTATGTCATTAGGGTTTCATTGTTAATTATTTTTAGTCACCTTATACTCACTCTTTGATCACAAAATATACATGTAACTTGCAAGACAAACCCTAGATACTTGCATAAGCTCACAAACACATCAAATCTAAATGAAATATGTAAAATGTGAAGCTAGACTAACCTCGATGGTCACTGAAGAGTGAACTATTACCGAGCACTACACTACATTCAATAATTCATGTAGTTTTATATGCTTGTGTGTGAAATAGCGTCCTTAGGTTTCCCTTGCGCCAATGATGCCAAGATAATTAGTTGTAGCTAGATAAGATGCAAATGTGTGATATGAAATTCAAAACTTCCCCTTCCTATGTAGTGTATGTAGCCCAAAAATGCAGTCCCTTTGATGGTAGTGATAATATGTAGATGTGATTGCCCCTTAAAATTGTTAGCCAAAATAATAGTTTGTATGTCATGTATATATGCGAATCTCTTATTTGAATTTTGACACTAGTGATATGAAATTCGACTATGAGGTCGGGATAAGGATAGGAGAATGGAAAATGCTGACCAAAAATGTCCAAATTTGTAAAAAGAAAAAGAGGACAGAATTACCTAGAATGGATAGGAGTAGCGTGCGTTAGTGTTTAGAGTGGGTGTTGGTGTCCTGGGATAAATGATGAAAAATTTGAAAAGATAGATAGATAGGGATCCCTATGACCTGACCAGAAATGGGTATGGAAATGATAGATGTAGGAGAGAAATACAATAGAAATCAATCAAATAAAGTAGATGGACAAGGAATTATGTCACCAATGAATACTTTTCTTACTTAAGACCCATGCATATAAACAACATACTTATGGCATAGTAAAATAGTAATATGTGCATGATTTTTGTCTACACATATTTCCTATTGATTATCCATAATGGGTTTCTAACATCATTCCTATCACTAAAGCCACTGGAAAGTTGTGCATCTGCATTGACTTCTAAGACCTTGATCTCGCTTGTCCAAAAGACAATTTTTCTTTACAAAACATCGATCAACTCGTCGATCTAATGATAAGGCATGAGATTTTATCCCTTATGGATGTTTTCTCTTACTACAATCAAATCCTTATCGTACCATAAGATCAACACAAGAAATCATTTATCACCCCTTGGGGTACCTTCTGCTAAAGATTAATTCCATTTGTCCTAAAAAAATGTGGGAGCTACTTATAAACACGCCATAAGGTACATATTTCATGACCTCATCCACAAAATTGTAGAAGAATACATCGATGATATCCTATGTAAATCCCAACACCAAAGAGACCATATAGTTTGTGTTGATGTAATTTTTGTGTGTCCTTTATAGTTCTTTATCTTCCTTAACCTTACTAAATGTGTGTTTGGAGTTCTCATAGGAAAAATCTTAGGGTTCATAGTGTCTTTCATGGGAGTTGAATTTTACCCCGTCAAATTCTAAGCCATCATTGAAATGCCTCCACCATCTAACCTCACATAACTTCATAGCATGTAAGTAAGTTTCATTCCATCCATCACTTCATCTCTCAATTACCAAATTTATGTCAACCTTTCCATCATCTTTAGAGAAAATACATCCACTTTAAGTGTGAAAATAATTGTCAATAGGCCTTGGACACCCTCAAATAATATCTTTTATCTATACCACTTCTTACACCTCCATGCAAGGGGGAACCCTTCTATCTTTACATCTCTATAACTAACCACACCCTAGGGGCCATGCTCGCACATCAAGATAAACAAAGTAAGGAAGAATTTTTCTATTACATAAGCCTAACCATCCATGATTACAAAACTTGCTATTCCAGAGTTGAAAAGTTGTGTTATTCCTTATACTTCACAAATTCCAAACTATGTCACTACCTTCTCAATAAAAAAACCTACGTTGTCACAAAATTTAATCCTCTAAAATATATTCATTCTAAACCTTACCATAATCATCACATCAACAAATTACTCATGACCATTACTGAGTTTTTCCTTGAATTTATCTCTCAAAATTCCATTAAGGCGTAGGTCATTATTGATCATCTTGCAGAAGCTCCCCTTCCTACTAATTATTTACACATGAACACTTCCTTGAATATTCTATCAAAACTCTCTAACATGAAAATACCCCTCTTAAAATGACCTTTTTCTTTGATGGGTCCAAATAAAAAAATGGGTGTCGAGAATAGTCTTAATACCCCTTGGGAAACTCCTATTTTGTTATCCTTCAAACTCAATTTTGAATGCACTAATAACATGGTAGAATAAAAGGATCTCATCATAGAACTTCATACCACCACATTTCTTGGTGTATAAATCCTTTCCATCTACTGAGAGACTCTCAAATTATCATCATTCAATTCAAAGGGATCTATCAATGCAAAAATGAGATCCTACAAAAATACAAAACTATTTTCAAATACTTACTACAACTCTTTGAACATTATGAAATTAAAACCACCCCTCACTCATCTAAAAAATTTACAGACACCATGGCTTCACTTTCCTCTCTCTTTCCTTTATCATTAGATGATTCAAAACTCTTCATCATTGTACACAAACTTGATCAACCATCTTATACCATAACTAATCTTCCTACCATCATTCACATAGAAGATAGTTCAACTGAAACTGGTATACTCAGACATACAACTACCTTTCCACTAGAAAAATCTCTCAGATCTATCTAGAAATGGTAAAATATATTTTCAATAGCATGTGTCCTTCTACATCATGCTAGGAGGTATCATTTACAAAAGATGATTCAACAGCCTCCTCCTTCGATGCCTTTAAAATTCGAAGGCTCATCTAGCCATCCAAGAAATCCAAGATGACATATTTGGTGGACATTTCAAAAATTTACATGTTGTTAAATGGATCCTACATATGGCCCACCATTGGCCTACACTTAACCAACATTGTTGTGACTACATCAAGAAATGCATCAAATTTCAACAACGATCCAACCTCACACATATCCCTAATCACACTCTTTAATCGGCTCGGGACCTCGGCCTTTCTCACAATGGGGGCTTGAACTTATTGGCCTTATCAACACTAACTCATCGAGAAAAACATAATTCTATCATTACAACAACTAAGTATTATCTCTGCAATAAAGCAAATAAGATCATCAACTTCATCCATCATCACATATTATGGTAAATCATTTAAAATTAATAAGGTTTAGAAACTATGTCATGCTTACAATATCAAGATCTATTTTTCCTCTCCTTATTATCCATAAGCTAACAACCAAACCGAAGCGCCCAATAAAACAATAAGAAAAATCCTCATGGAGATTGTTGACCAAGTTAGTAGAAATTAGCATCCCTAAATTCCATTTGCGGTAGGGTATATCAAACCATCTTTTGAACACCTATGGCCACCACACCCTTCTCTGTAGTATCGACACCAAATACATTCTTCCTCTCGAAGTACAGATCCCATCCTTATGCATATATCTTAAATAATTCATCCTTGATGAGGATTATCATTAAGAACACATGTCACATGACTATAGCTATTAGAGGCGAGTGTCATATGACTTCCCTTCAACACATTAACATCTATCAAGAATAAATCAAATGATCCTATAACAAACATCTCAAACAACGTGAATTTAACATTGGTGATCTTGTTCTCAAATAAAATTAACATGTCACTAACATGGAAAAGAGTAAATGGGAAATTTTATCCAAAGCGGCTTGGACCATACATTATCACTCAAAATATGGGTCTAAGACTTAACATTCAAACCTCCCTTTATGCTAAAATTGAAAATGCTAACATTACGCTCTTTTAACTCGAAATTTTTTTATCTCATAAATGGTTAATTGATCATGATCAAATGGTATGAGGTCATCAACCGTGAGTCTTAACTTACACTAGTAAATCTATTAATATTTAATAACACCATTGGCTAACATTCATAAAAGTTGATTGATGGATTTGTTAAGAATAGTATGAAAGGAAATGGTATTAAGTTTGGTATATGCTTATATTGTTGAATGAAGGCACAAAAATATACAAGTATAGGTTATTTTTGGTGGCATAGATATTATTAATACAGGGATACATATTTAAATGACGTTAATAGAAGCTTAAAATTTTAAATGCAAACGTTATATATATAAAACCTATTTGGACACCGTCTGAGCTATAATTGAATGATCTTAAACTAGCAAAAATTAAACGAGGTTGGAATGTGGCTTATGTGGTAGGTAATGTGTAAGTAATAGAAATTACATGGAAAATTAACAAGTTGGCATGGTAATTAGTTTAATGGCCATTAATGAGGTCAGAATCCTTGGGAGAAGTTAGCTTCCCTAAGAATACAACTCTAATTTCATTTTTACGCTAATCTCTATCATGAGCTCGGTTTCCTTTACTTTGGTTATTTTTCTATTTTTGTGGGAGTTGGGGAAAATGGGATATCTCTACCAATGTGCTTGTTTGTAAACCATATGCATGATTTTTAGCTCGAATATGGAGCTATTTTGTTGCAAAGAGGAAGATTTAACCTCCAATATTGTTGTTTTTTATTTCAAGGGAGGTTATAGGAGGAAGAAAAGTAATTTTGGTAAAAACGTGCATAATTCAAGCATGAACTCCTTCCTTAATCTCTGTAACATTTTTTATGATTTGATATTGGTAATCTTGTGTTTTTGTTGGTCTTCTTGCTAGAAAAAGTGGGTGTATTGTTATTATGTTCTTTGCATGTTGTATACTTCCTTATATGTCAAAAATGAGAGTTGGGTATTGTTATTTTCCTTGTCGAGGATGAAATATAATCTGGGTTGAGTAAAAAGAGTGTAAAATAAATATGAGTTAAGCTTGAGTTATTTCATGGAGATTTTAATATCTACTAACTATGTATTATTTATTAATTTCTGAATGTTAAGAGAAAATATGAACTAGTTGTGTACATAGAGTTTGTTGTATAAATGTGAGATAACCTAGTTAATTTCATGGTTGTGTGAAGAAATAATTAAATGGGTATTGTTATTTTCTTGTGATGAATGGTTTACGAACTAGGTCAATTTGTATGTTGTTTATATACTAATATGACCCAATATAGTCATGAAAATATTATCTGGGTGTGTTATATTTTTAAGGAGATGGAATAAATTGAGTATAATTGTAAGTAGATCTATAAATTGGTTTATGAAATTAAAAGGTATGTCAATTTATCATTAATTGGGTTTCATTTTAGTTCTCTGTGTTTTGTATTCGAGGCTGAAACATACTCTATTTTACATTGCGAGAACAACACAACACAGGTATAAGTATTTTTTTAAAAAACACAAGGGAGATGAGTTTTGGGTACTAAGAACTCATGTTATGTTGAATGTGATTAATGTTTTTAATGTAAAAATAGGTAGTGAGAATTAGAAGGCCATTCAAGTTGGTGCATTAATTTTTAATATGGAAAAGAGTACTCTAAACCCATTGTGTTAAAGAAATGTTTATCATTCTTTAGAATTTTAGATTCTTGGTAAAGTTGAATTATTTAAATTACGAGCATACGAGATATTTGTATGGTGTGGAAATGGGCTTAATTTCTTTAATAAGACCGAGTGAGCTTTATCCAGGTGTCTAAGATATTATCATATAAGTGAATACTTGTTAAATTTGTCTTCTATTATTATTTAAAACTTGTACTTACATATTCTGGAGATGTGTTCTGAATATGAGAATGCACAAGTTATATAATAATACATATTTTTGGGAAACAAGAGATTAGGAAAGGCTGATTTTGAATGTTTTCAAAGGATTCTTATTCAGTTTGTAAAACGATAATTGTAGTTGTTTAATTAATTTACAAATACTACATGGAAATATGGTTGTCAAAATTAAGTAAATAGGATTTATGTATATTTAGTTGTAGAATTTAAGGGTTATACTAATTGAGCAATAATGGTTTTGATCATGTGCTTATTTAGGGACTGATTATTTGTATTAGATAATGAATAATTGTTGTATGGTGGGTTTTTATCTATATTCAAGAAGTTTGAATGAGATTATCCTAGTAGGGACCTAAATTTTATGGCAAGAGCATCAATTGAGGGATGATTGAAAATTCTTATTCGGTTGTTCAATACTACGATGACTCTTTTATTGTTAGTCTAAGGAAAGTTTGGTATAAATAGTGTTATCTAAAGTTTGGTCCAAATAGATTGTAAATATCTTACTTTAGCAATTACGTTTATAAAATAGGAAGTAGATCATGTCAATTCTTATGAACTGATACATGTATATTTCATTTTTAATGACTGTAAAGGTAAGCAATGAAGCTATGAAGTAAGCTCTTGAGTTGATTATACTCCTTGATGTATATGATCATAGGGTCCTCCATCTATAGAATTTACCTTTTCATTAGGTTACAGTGGTGTTGTATGATTTCATGATGAAATCTTGTATGAAAGAAGGGTTGATGACCCTGATGTAAACTTGTAATTATGAAATTTGTAATAAGGGAGTTATGCTTGAACATTGTAAAAGTTTTTATTAAAGAAATTATGAATAATTACTCGTGTTATTGTGAATTCACCTCGTGCGTATGGATTGGTGGAGAGAAGCGAGGAGGAGATTAATGTTGGATTGTAAATTTTTATCATATAATGGAAATATTTTTATTCTATGGTTTTTACCCATCGGGGTTTCCACGTTAAATATTACTTCTATACATAAACTATTTTTATTTCATGTTTAAATGTTTGTTATAATTTTTGTTAATAAATATTTAATATGCTAGTTTATACCCTTTGTCTTAACCTAGTATCAAAGCAGATTACTAAGGTTTATTAGTTAATTTTTCAAATCAAATGATGGTTGGTTGAATTTGGTTGTTCTCTTAGAATAATTATTTTCAATACCCCCTCATCCTCTCGGGACATATATGTTATTTTCACATAGGTAATAATAATTATTTTAAACATTTGAAAGATTTTTAAGTCCTTTACCACGCATGAAATATTGGATGTGAAAACATATCGGGAACATGCATAAGAAAAGGTAAGGATTTAAATTTTCTTGAAATATTTTATTGAGTTCCTATGTTTCTAAAGTGTGTAGGAAATATTAAAAGCAAGAAGATTAAAACCAAGTTCATAATTTACCCTTGTCCCTCGGTCCTGGATATAACCACGGTTAAATTTTCATCTTTTTATTCGATAACAAATTTTCTATGTTAAAAAAGTACCCCTTTAAATAAGGGTTACATTTATTTGTTTGAAGTATAGTATAAACTATTTATATTAATTTTTAAATTAAAACTATAAATTTAAGTATTAAATTTTTTATTTAAATTATATAGTTGTTCAATGTAGGAAAAGTAAAATTGTGGGGTAAATTCAAGTTAACTCCAAGGTCTCCGGAGGGAGACAACACTCCACCGAAATAGGATTTTGATTTTTCCTATTGGCCATGTGAAAAATATTTGACATGAGGTTAGTGATGTCTAATATTGACCCTTTTCATCCCTTTTTGCATATTTAAAATATGAGTTTAATATTTATCACCTATATTTGTTATAAACTATATGGAATGATATATTATTTAAACTACTTTATTGTCACCTTTCCCTCCTCTTAACGTGGATCATATTTGATGTGGATGCCTTGAATATTATTTGAAGTGGAATTAACATATAAAATATAATTTAAAATCCTAACTGATTACCTATTAAATGCTCCACATGTGATTATCTTAGTCTCCTTCCACATGGAGATCAATGGACCATTCTAGTGCATTTTAAATTTCAATCAATGTTTTAAAAACCTAATTTAAAACTAAATTGTAAAATATTTGTTTTCTACACAAAAATGGACATTTAAAATGGATTACCTACGACTTAAATCAGTTACCTTTTATTTTAAGACTACATGGTAAATCCATCATGTGGAATATCCATATATAAGGCCACACTCACGATGTATTACGTTATCCACCTTTCCATTAATACCTAAATTTCCACAGCCACCATGCTAAGTGGCCAAGACTTAGGCTTATCCTTAAGAAAAATGTGGCCCAAGTAGCTACATTTCCTCTATAATTTTTTTCTTAAGGAACATTTTTTCCCACATTGGGGAGGACGAGAGATAAAATAGGATTTATAAGCCCCGAGCCCCCTCTGGCTTCAGTCATGCTTTGTCTCCTTTTTTTCTTAGAGGTGGGTGAGTTGGTTGTGGATTAGGATGTTGACTTATCGGTTATACATGACATGTGAGTTGAGTAAATTGAGTCTCGAGCTCTTGAATGATCGGCCTAACAATGTTTAATTATCCATACAACTCGGTATATGCCTCGTTGAGTTGGTTGTGTGACTCATCCCTTAACAAATCACTGAGTTGATAAGTGAGCAATCTAATTAAGGAGATTAGTCTCCAATTTTCTAATTACTATAGTAGAATTTTTATTATTTTTATAGATTTTTTTATCATAAATATTTTATAAAAATTTATATTATTATTTTAATATTAAGAAAAATTAAAATTATTTTTGATATGTTTCATTGTTTTTACCTTGAAAATAAGAATTAAATACATTTTTAATGACAATCAAGTAAGTCGTTTTCTTGCAAAACTAAAAAATAATAATTTATATTTCAATTGAATATGTGAAATTTATGGTCAAATTAATATTTGTTGTGCAAGTATTTTTTATGGGTCAATTTCTATGTAATCATAAAAATATGAGTAGCATACTCACTTGAAAAATGACAAGGAGATTGTTTCTAAATTATTTTTGCAATGTTTTTCCTTTGTAAATTCTAATTTATTATCGAAAAGTTGATCATAATTTTTTTATAATAATCGTATTTGTAATTCACAAAGAGTTTTTTTGGTCAATTTAAAAGGAGTAAATTATAAATTGTGCTAGATGTTGAGGAGCATGTCATGAGCACCGCCCTCAAGCCCCGTGAGGGTCTTGCCCTCGACCCTCTTGGGTCACATCCTTTGCAAAAATCCCGCTCCTTAGTCTTGTGTTTAGTACTTTATGTAAAAAAACACCTCACCTTTGTTTCCTTGTGAAAAATGTCAATGGATGATGGTAAAAATAAATATAATGTAATTACCATTTAAAGCGAATATGTATTAGGAAGTCCTGCATCTAGGCACATGTCGTATAAATTTAATATTCTATCGGATATCAAATGATCTATCAAAGTGATCGTTCGATTCTTGATACTCAAGGTAAATGAAAAGCATTTTTTTTTGTATGTTCTTGAGTTGAAAAATTAATGTTCTTTCTTATTCACAACTAACTTGTAATAATTATAGTGTATTTTTTGATAAATGACTTAGATATTAATATTTTTTGAAGGCATACAAAAGAATGGATTATATGTGTTTAAATGTTTTGCTTTTGCTTCTTATTTTTTTAATCAAAATAGAAGTGATGTTCTGTTGTGGCATGAAAGACTAGGTCATGTTAATTTTAGGAGCATGTATGACATGCCTTAATGTAGCCTAGTTTCTATTTTTTTGTTGTCTTTCATTAAATATGTGAAGGGTGTTTACATAGTAAGCAGTCACCAAAACCCTTCCTTAAATATCTTGAAGTAAAGCGCATATAATCCATGGAATTTTTCATAATAATGTTAAAAGGGCCTTTAAAAATTCCATCCCTAAATAAGTTCAGTGTATGTTGTTGCTTTCAATATGGATTATTCTTTCATGATTTGGTCATTCTTTCATATATGTTATCTATCAGTCTTATCACCAATTTAAAGGCTTAAAATAGATAATGGATATATATATATATATAGTTGATAAAACATTTCTAAATTAGTATGTGATTATTAAAAATAGTATTATATGCATATCAAATAATACTTGGGTACACCTTTATGTCTATATTGGAGATGTCCAATACCGACGATTGCATCTAATATATATTTTACAAAATTAATATGTTGAAAAATTGTTCAACATATTAGTAATATAACATGGTTAGTTATTAAACATATTGTTATTTAAGTTGTTATAAAACTTGTGTTTAACCTATCAATGTAAGTTTTATAGATGGTTAAAAGTGAAATCAATACTGATTTATATTATGCTTATTATGATGTCTATATGGATATTATGACTCTAACCATGTTGATGTTGTGTTAGATATAAAATATACAACTGGATATGTGTTCAATTTTTTGGTACAGGTGCCATTACTTGGAGCAATAAAAAGCAACCAATAGTCTCCATTTCTTCTATTGAGGCAAAGTATAAAAGTGCAATGGAAGCAGCAAAATAAGCCATGTGGCTAAAGTAGTTGTTGGAAGAGATACACATGGAAGCTAAAGGAAGTACTCCTCTTCTATGTGATAGCTAGAGTTTTATTTCTCTTGCTAAAAATCTAGTTCAACATCAGAGAACGAAGCATATAGAGATTCATATGCACTTTATCTAAGAGAAGGTTCTCTATAGAGATATAGATCTCCAATACTTCTAGACTGAAGATCAAGTTGCATACATGTTTATGAGGCCATTTTTTACTCTAAAATTCGGTAAGTTTTTTGCAATGCTTGGCATTTCAAATTTTCCATTGTGGGGGAGTTTGCATAACAATGTCACCTCCTAATGATCGACTAGTTGATATCTCTTTCTCCTCTATATTTTTTTTCCAATTTTAAAGCATTGTAAAAATATCCTTACGATTTTTGTAAACTTGTCACTCTAAGTTTATGATGTACAATCTAATGGTTTACATCTATTTATAAAAGAGACCCTTATGTTTTAAAAGGCTTCTAGATATGTTGGTTGAGATATTTTCCATGAGAAATTGTGAGATGTAGTCTCACAAATCATACTTAGCCTAAATCATTCACTATTGATTTATGGATTCCAAATCCTTTTGTACCAAAAGGTAATTTGAGCATGATGAAGGTGTATAAATCCTTCAAATGTGATATGTTAGCCTAAACCTTCACTATGGTTTATGGATTTGTAAATCATGTTGTATAAACAGGTAATGTTGGCATATGTTCCCCACTTAATATTAAGGGGGAGTGTTAGAACGTAATATTAAGTTCCTATAAACCTTAGTTTATAATTAAATAATAAAGAATATTTATATTATTTATTATTTAATATAAACTTATTTTTTATGTTAATTGATTATTAATTAATCAATATTTATTTAAATTAAGGTACACCCCATCACTTAATAGGTTCATGACCCATGGGGTCAAATAAATATGACCATGGGTCATATTGTGAATTCACCTCGTGTGGATGGATTGGTGGAGAGAAGTGAGGAGGGAGATTAATGTTAGACTCGTAAATTATTTCTCACATAATGGAAATATATTTATTCCATGGTTTTTAACCTTTGGGGTTTTCAACATTAAATATTATCTCTATATAAATTCATTTTATTTCATGTTTAAATGTTTGTTATAATGTTTTGATAATAAATATTTAATATGTTATTTTATACCCTCAGTCTTGACATCATAATCCCATTAATACGAGTTTATATAAAATCATCAATAAATTAAACTATAACATTGATAGCATAAAAATCTCTTACTAACCTCATATGACTAAGTTTCAATTAAATAACCCTACTCTTGAGGTATAATAGTAAGAGGTAATGAGGTTGTGGTAGTTGACCTTAAATACGACGTAGACTTCATATAATCTCTCGCAATCATACATCTACCGGACATAGTACTAACTAGGGGTAGTTACAAAAATGGAAAGAGGACGTAATGGAACTCATTCCATTACGTGGTATCTCAATTTCCATAAGAACCTGAACTTAGTTAAGGATCTTTTAATTTACAAATATGGTCCTATAAAGAATACTTCCTCCTTCTTAACAAGTTCACCTTCATAACAAAAAGATTCAAATAATTGTGTCAAGATAAATGTTTGGTGACAAAGACTATATCTCTAGGCTTTGTGCGGTCTCGAGATACATTGTTTATGCATGGCGAAAACTTTGGCCAAAGTAATGCAAGTGGTTGATTGCATTATCTGTTCACCGTATCCTTAATGATATATGTTAGATACCAGAATATGAAGATTGACTTTCATGGTAGACATTTAAGGATAGAAACATAGTTGTCTCAACCTTGAAAAAGGTAAACCTGAACATACTAAATATTGTATGATTACTCTTAAATGAGTGGACTAAAGGGAGAATTGAATAACCCTTCTAAGCATACATAAGGATTATGTAAAAAGAGTTATCATATGGATAAAACTAAATTAATGTCAAGACGAAGCTTTAATTAACCATATTAATAAATATATAGTACCAAACATTAATAAAATAAACCATTGAATATGCAATGAATAAATGAACACAGAGACACAAATTTAAGTGAAAACCCCCGAGGGGTAAAAACCACGGTGAAAATGAGATATTCCATTTATGTGAGAAACATTGTTCTGATCCAGTAAATCTCCCTCCTCACTTCTCTCCACAAATCCACATGAGGTGAATAAACAATATGACCCATAGCTATATTTATATGACCCTATCAGTCATGAACCATATCAAGTGACGGGTTATGAATAAACAACATCCCGATTTAATATAAATTGATTAACTTAAAACCAATTAAATATAAATAACTAGTTTTATATTAAATAATTAAGCATAAAACTATTCTTAATTATTTAATTATAAACTAAGGTTTATAGGCACTTAATATTACGTTCTAATACTCCCCTTAATATTAAGTGGGAAACATATGCCAACATTACTTTTTTATACAATAGAATTTACAAATCCATAAACCATAGTGAAGGTTTAGGCTAGTATATCACATTTGAAGGATTTATACACCTTCATCATGCTAAAATTACCTTTTAGTACAAAATGATTTGGAATCCATAAATCAATAGTGAATGATTTAGGATAAGCATGATTTTGAGACTACATATCATAGTTTCTCAAGGAAAAAATATCAACTAGCATCTCTAGGATCTTTTTCTCACACAAGGACCTCCTATACAAATGGATTCAACACACTAGATTGTACACAGTAAACTTAGAATGACAACTTTACAAATATTATAGGGATGTTTTGACAATAATTTACAATTAGAGTAGAAGTATAGAGGATAAGGATATATCAATTGGCTGACCATTAGGAGGTGGCATTTCCTTGCACACTCCCCTTAGTGGAAACTCGAAAGGCCAAGCATTGAAAAAAACTTATAGAATTGTACAACACGCAATGGCTTCAAAAACATACCTACAACTTGATCTTCACTCAAGTAGTACTCAAGATCTATATCACCATAGAGAGACTTCTCTCAGATAAAGTGCATATGAATCTCTATATGCTTCGTTCTCTAATATTAAATTGGATTCCTAATATGAGCAATGTAAATCTTGCTATCACATAGAAGAGGAGTACTTCCTTTCACTTCCATGTATATCTCTTCTAACAAATGCTTTATCCACATGACTTATTTCAAATCTTCCATTTCACTTTTATAATCTTCCATAGTAGAATAAATGGAGAATGTTGGCTGATTTTTACTATTCCAAATAATGACACCTGTACAAAAAAATTTGAACACATATCCAGTATATTTTATATCTAAGATAACATCGACATGGTTAGAGTCACAATATCTATATAGATATCATAGTAAGAATATAAATATTTACTAATATCACTTTTAACCATCTATAAAACTCACATTGATAGGATAAACACAAGTTTTATAACAACTTAAATAAGAAAATGCTTTAATAACTAACCATGTTATATTAACAATATGTTGAGTAATTTTAACATATTAATCTTGTAAAATATGTAATAGATGTAATCAGTATTGAAGTCTCAATACAAACAAAAAGGCATCCCAGGTGCCATTTGATATGCATATAATATTTTTTAGTAATCACATTTAGAATTTTAGAAATTTTTATCAACAACATATATATCTTGAGTATCTATTTTAAGCCTTTAAAAATGTAATTATTGGCCATTGTGTGTTTGTGTTATCATTGATGTCAATTATATTGATGTAAAAGGGTGTCATGAGGTCATATGAGTCTCCATGTGATGTTATTCAAGTGTGAAACATGAAGGTTGATCGTAGTGTCTTGTTTGAATGTGTTCTATGAGGTCCTGGTGCATGGTTTAGTGAGCTAAGTCATGGTCGAGTCCTCCAAAGTGATTTTAATGTTTTCATGAGGTCACACATGGTCATAGAGGTGTGTTTCAAGTGTTAATGAGCTGGCATGAGGTCAGCATGGTCATTTCATGGTTGATTTAGGTCATTCCAAGCCTATTCTTAGTCCTAGTACATAAATAATGGTAAGGAGGTATGAGATTTGGAGTTGATTAGTATTTTCCAAAAATATTTATAGTATATAGGGTATGTATGGTGATTTTTATGTCATAACTCATATGTACAATGCTATTTTAGGGTAATTGGGAAGCAAGTAGGTGAGAATCACACAAGATAACACAGGTAAGTCTTAATGTTTGGAGTGTTTCAGATCTATTTGAGCTACAAGTATGGTCAGTTAGAGGATGTTTTTATGATGTTTCATGATAAGTTTCAAGTAATTCTAAAGAAGGATTGTAAGATATGTGACTTTTGGTAAAACTAGGTTTTCAAGAGTGAAGAATTAAAGTAAAAATAGACCTTCTGATGCTCGTTGTGAATTATTTGATTTTCATGGGGACCTGATATATTTGAAATAGCTTCTTAGGTTAGTTATGAAGGTTCCAAAAAAATAATGAGGTGGTTTTAGTGTCATGTTTTATGAATGATTGTTAAGAAGATAAGTTGTTTTGGAAACCCTAGCTCAAAGAGACTTGAAGAAAAAGAGGTATGTTGAGTCTGTTTTGATTCCTTTTGAAAATTTCATAATTGGATGTTGTACAGGACTCTTCTAGATTTCCAGAAAAGTATATTAGTGCATGTGTGACTGTAAGTGGGACCCACCTAAAAATTCTTGTTTGTCAATAAGTTTAATTAAAGAGTTTTCAAAGAATTTGTAAAATAAATTGACATTTTTAACCTATGATTTTTATACATTTCCATTATATTTTTAGATCATGTTTGAAGTGAAAAGGTGACAAGTGTACCCTATTTATGAAGACTGGTTTTGGGGTAGTTGGGAACAACTTGTGGTAAAATAGGAATTGCAGGAGCTACATAAAGAGTTAGGACTTTGATAAAATTTTGTTGTGATCCTAGTTTAGAGAGTTTTCCTATGATGTATCAAACTTGTTTTTTTGATATCGTATGACATAGCTATGACCTATTCTATGAGGGTCAAACTGGATGATGTTTTTTCTAGCATGGTGTCAAATGGTTTCAAGAGGTAAATTGATGTTTATGAGTTTTTATGCTTAATAAAGTTTTTTGAGTTATTATACATAATGTATAAGGTTGTTACATGATTTGGTTAATCTTAGAAGTGGATTTTGAGGTGATGGAAGAATTTGAGCTCATGGTCAGTTCTTGAGTCCTATAATGCTTAAGAAGAAGTTTGGAGATATTACCTTAGTTGAAGGCCTTCCACTTAGAGTTGGAAGGATTTACAATGTCCTAGAAATAGGATTCATAGGGATTTCGACTGATCTATTTTTTTGTGTCTTTTTAAGTTGATTTGATGGGTCTTCTAACTTGATGTATAGAGAGAAGAAGGATGTTGATTTTCAGGACAAGTTTGCTTAACATGAAATATTGAGTTGTTTAAGGCATGTGAAATGGATATTTTTATGTTTGATATAAGTTTGAGAGTGATTAGGGATGAATTTTGTTCTTAGAGAATGAATTTGGAGATCTTTAAAGTGACAGAAAGAGTGAAAACTAATTGAATTTACAAAACTAGTTTTTGGCAACTTGATTTGATAAAGTGGAAAGTTTCTATGGTTTAAAAATATGGATGTTTCATTAGCTATAACATGCATGAATGTGATTTATAGGTATTAAGGATTCAATATAGGGTTTTTATTCCATATTTGAGTTGATCTTGGGTGGTAATGAGGCCAAAAGGTTAGGATAGGGTCTTTGAAACAATTTTTTTATGAAGGATATGAGCTTTTTAGCTTGTGATATGAATTATTTGATTGGTAAAAACTAATTTAAAAAATATATGATGTTTTTTTGATATATTACACGTGTTTGATAATTTTTGGGGCTTTAATAAATATGGTTTTTGTGTTAGTTTATTTTATTAATCCTAGTGATGGGGTTTTTAGTGGTTTCGTGCTTATATGAAGGTTTTGGGCATGACCGACCTATATGGGTCAAATGTGAATGTTGAATTTAATTTAATGGGATATTATTATTATTTTTGGTTGAAATTATGATGAAGGAAATACCTCTCTTGTGTTTGAAGGAAGAGAAGCCTATAAAGCAAGTGTTTTGAGTTCATTTTTGAACTAGTCTCCTAAGAGGGAAAAATGTGACCTACCGAAGAGTGCGAAGGAGATTATATTGCATGATTTAAAAGTTGATGAAGTGTGATACAATTCAAAAACTGATTGATATCATGTGTGCAAGGTTTAATATCCAAGATAAGTCTAAGAAGAAGAAGATATAACGTGTTTAAGGAATGAGGGTTTAAAGAAAGGTTTGTGAGCTGAATTAGAGATATTCATTAGCTGTGGTAGATTAAAATTCAGAGATCATCATATATAGGTGGTTGAGTAGGTGCTTAATCATCTTATGGGGTTCTAACCTCCTTGTGGAGTGGGTTATTCACTAAATTATGGGTTTGTGCTCTACTAAACTAGGGGTTGGTGTTCCTTGTGAAGTTTTGCTTCACTAAATCTCTTTTCTTTGTGTAATATAAGCATAGTTTCAGTGGGTTTTCTTCCCCATGAGGTTTTCCCACTTACATATGGTGTTTATGTGTTGTGCATCTTGCTTTATGTTGTTGTGATTGAATGTTGAATATGTTAAATACACATGGTTATGAATGATGTATGGACAAATTAATTGATGAATGTATGGTTTGGTAAATGAAGTAAAAAAATGTAGGATGGATTCCCCCCTGCCCTCCACCTCTCAGTCCATTGTGCTTCTAAAAATTAGTATCAAAGTAGGTCCTTAAGAAGAAAGTCTAATCAATTGAAGGATATCTTAGAAGCACAAATGCATAAGTCGGTGATATTTGGAGGAGAAATTATGAGATTGTTGAGTATTTGGTATTTGGATTGCAACAAAAAATTATTGCTATGGAGAAACATCATGGTAAATCCATCAAGGGTTTGGAATCTCAAGTGACGAGTATGTCTTAAACCCTAAGGGATAAAGAGGAAGCATGCTCTAAGTATGAAGAGAGGTTGAAAAATTCAAATCTGATCTAGAAGATGTTTGAAATAGGTTTAAGATGTATGAAAAGTTAGAGAAGAGTTATGAAACTCTTGAGGAAATATTGGAGAGCCAAAGAGTAGATAGTGATAACAAAATCCTAGGGTTCAAATATGAACATGTGAAGAATGATGATGAAGCTGGTACAAATTATAAATCTGATGAAAAGGTGACCAAGAAGATTAATTTAAGAAATTATAACTTACTTACTTGACAACCTAATTGTATGATGTATGGTTCTTCATTTAATGGTTATTGTTATTGTTATCTATTTTTACACCTGGTAAAAATAACCAACTTGGAGGGATGGTCTTAAGCACTAGAGAGAGTTTTAAAAATTAATTTGGAATGATACGGGTGAGTTTCCAAGTTTTGGAGCACTACAATTGGTTTTGGGAAGTTGGGGGTAAATTGGAGAATTTTTCTTCCTCTAGGTTTTCACTCCTAGTCAATTTTAGAGAAAAATGAGAGGAAGCGGTGAAAATGCAGTCATGGGGCACTTTTCTCATTTTTCATCGACTCCTTAACTCTAGAAAGTGGGAAAAAATCAAAGAAAGTTGTGAATTAGGAACAGTTTGGAAACCCATCCCCTTAATCTCGGTTGTAAGAGAGAGAAAATTAGTCAAAAATATCCAAAAATGGGTTAAATAATCAAAAATGGCTTGGAGAGATCTCTTTCATATTTTTATGCTCCCTTGTTTAAAAAAATTCTTGATTTACTAGAGAAATTGAAAGTGGGGTCGAATTTGGAGTAAGGATCTAGGTGGGCTTGGCAAGCTAAGGGGTGAGCTAAGTCTTAGCTTTCCAAGCCGAGGGTCTATGGCAAGAAATTATAGAAGCATCGGGTTAATTGGTGACTCGATGAAGGGGTGACAAGGTTGAAAGGGGAGTCAACTCATTGAGTTATCTCAGAGAACCTAATATTTGGTTAATTGGCACACATTTTGGTGAGTCTCCTAATGAGTTCCCAGTGGGGTAGTATTATGGCAAGCAGTCATGTAGAGTATGGGGGCTTGGAGGAACTCGAGGCCATGATTTCCTTATGGGCCCACTTTTTTGCAACATAAGTAGTATGGCTTGTAGGCTCTATGTTCATACAATGTGTTAGGTAAGAACTTAGCAAAGTGCGGTCAAGGAGGAGTCTCGAGAATGACTCACAACTAACCGACACAATTTAGGAACTCGATAGAACTAAGGCACATGGATGTCGGGGGTGATTTGGGCCCAAGGAAGCCACATCATCCACAATGGGAATGAAGTGAACAAGGCATGATGGGGATGAGTTCCTTGTATGTGAAGGAGGCCCACAATACAAGACCGAGTGGTCATTGAGTTGGTGTCGAGCTAGAAGAATCAATGTGAGTCACGGTGGAAAATTCATGGCGGGGTCAAAGCGAGGAGCCTGCCAAGGTGGATTTTGAGTCAGCTAGGATGGTATGAAATGAGGAGCTTGACACATAGGAAGGTATTAGGGAAAGAAAAGAGGGGTGCTAGCTTAGTGAGCTAGCTAGCGAGCTGGCCCCTAATTCAAATTATTAACACTCAAACAACCCACCCCCAAAAATGAAACTTGAAAAGTGGCGGGGCCAAAAAAATGTTAATTACATTCCCAAGATCTATTAAAATAGGTAAATTTTATGGAAAGGGGGGAAAAGTGAAAATAGTCATTTCAACAGAGTAATTTAATGCTCGATCTGTAAAGCAACAACCATTCCGGAAGTGGATAGAGAGCTTCTTGCACTCAAAAGCTCATAAATTTCTCGTTTCTCAGCCAAATTGCACAAAAATTCACTCATTAGAATTTTGGCTCTATCCTCTACACTCCAAAACAAGAAATAAAATATTTTATGGAGTTTTATTTGTGCAAAAGTAGAAAAGCAGACCTAGTTCCAAATGATGAACTCCAGGTGCTTAAAATTCCATTTAATGGGTATGGGTAGCCATGTTTCTTTTACTACAAGTTATAGGAAAGTAAGGGATGCAATTTTTAGGGTGATCCATTATTTTTTATAGGTCATTCAATGCTCCTTATTGGTAGTTGAATACAAATTTTGATTTCCCTCTCTCTCTCTCTCATTCCTTCTTCCATATATTGTAAAAGAGAGCTCATTTTGAAGGAGTTGGATAATCTTTGTATCTGTTTCTCTCTTCTCTCTTCTTACAGAGTAGATCATGAGTTCAAGAGGCATGACACTTGTGCATTTTTCATTACGGTGAATGATAACCATTTATTATACAGATTACTATTGGTGTTAATCTGAACAAGATGCATGAGAAGACTTTTACAAACTAGAAACAACCTTAGATAGGATTTACACAATTTACAACATCTTTGAGAATTGATAAATCATCACATAAATTATAATATTTTCCTTCATACTAGGAGATACCGACATTACCTTGATAAGATCATGAATTCTATCCTTTAACCTTTATCATTTTTATGAAATATTCTCCAACATAACCACTATAGAAGTCACTTTCACAAACATTTTCATAATTTCATAGACCTCATACTCTGGGCACATCCTTGAATAAACTTTCATCTTCAACTATGTAAGAAGATCTTATTGACCTCAAATTATTCATGTACGGACTTGAAAGATTGCATAGATACTTCATAACCTCACCTTGAGACCTTTTCAACTGAGTTTTGTATTTATTATTTTCACAACCTATAGACATCTTATGGGAATAATTTCCATATTGATGCACACACAGTCTTCACATTTTCTAGTTTAAACCCTCTTCAAGCATTGGAGACCTCATAATGTACCTTGTACCTTCATGAATTGGTAGTAGTAATACATTGTTAACTCTAAAAAATTTGTCAATTCCTAGGGGTTTGGTTATATCTTGACATCATTAGGTAATATTGGAGCTAACATTATGTTTTCTATTCAAACCCTTGATATGATGAACACAACCTTTAAACATAGTACACATAAGCTTTCAAAATTCATGATAAAGAATGCACAAACTTCATATTCTTTGTTATAGTCTAAGAAGTATCACCATACATATAATTCAAGCAATAAGATTTGAATAAAATCTTGACTAAGACATTTCTATTTGCAAAGAAGGATTTATTTTCCATAAAGGATCCTTACCAATCTGTAGATATCCATACTTCTAATTGACAATGCTACAATTATCCACATCATTATATCACATGTTAGGAGGAACATATCATCTATGAATTCATAGTCTTAGACATGTGATGAACACTTTTCAACACTTCACAAGATGAATTTTCCTTATTTCAACCTTTTAAACATGTTATAGTCACTTCTTTCCCAAAAACCCATCACGAGTCCTCAAGAAAAAAATTCTCGAGATATGTAGAATTATGTTTCCTCACACACAAATATCCTTGAGCTTCACACATGGTCATGATCATCCCTGTCACCTTGTAAATACAGAGTTGACACATATAATATTGATGGACTTACCTTCTTCAATAACTACATGATAAGGATTATTAAATTATTGAGGTTACTTTCACCATGTGAAAAATATCCAACATACTCAAGACATGATTCCATCCACAAGACTTACCACAAGCATTTTCTTAGTTAGGATTCAAAAGAATCAATAATGATTTAACCAATGACACCATTCCATAACTATAGACACTAAATCACACATTTTGGGTACATTTCT
The DNA here is from genome assembly GCA_018340775.1 of Taxus wallichiana var. yunnanensis. NCBI lineage: Eukaryota > Viridiplantae > Streptophyta > Pinopsida > Cupressales > Taxaceae > Taxus > Taxus wallichiana. The sequence goes on along the minus strand of CM031243.1, from coordinate 46,706,145 downwards.
AAGTCCTTATCACATACCACTATTCATATGAGTCCTAAGTGAGAAAACTAGAAATTAACAACTATCTTTAGCCTTTTTATCTTTTTTCATGTATTCTTTTTGGCCTATTACACCATACAACCCAATTGATGCTTCATTTTTTCATCTTTTAACAATTTTGACACCAACGCCCATCTAGTATGCCATCACCCTAACACCCCCATCCTTCCGAGCTCCCAACTTATTTATATCTTACTAAACTCTTTTGGTCGTATTTTATCTTTTGGGCATCTTATATTCTTATGGGTCAACATTTTATTTGTTAATTATGAAATTCAAAAAATGGAATAATATAAATATAAATCTATGTGACCACAATAAAGGACCAAGCTCTATGAATTTACTACTGTCACCTAAGGTTACATCTAAAGGCATTTCTAAGAGCATCAAAGCATCCATCTAGCTATCATTTAAGGGATACATGACTATATTCTTGTACATACACTTCATAGAGAGGAAGTTCATTTTGACATCCACACATCTACCTACATTGATACATCTAGCTATTTCTCAATATTCAATTGTGTTTGGCACAAGAGAACCCATGGGAAAAATTATACACACACATGTAGTACTACATGGAGTCTGAAATGTATTGCAACACTTGGTTGTAAGCTCACTTTGTTGGGTGACCACTGGGTCATCTGACTCCCCATTTAAATGTTTTTATTTTTAGGATTTGATGTGTTTTGGGGTTTTACAAGTTCTCTTTCTCTTTTCAGGTTACAGGTGAATTCTATGGGCATAGTTTGACACATAGGCAATAAAAAATGAAGGGAAATGAAATTGAACTGACAAAGAAGAAATCACATTTTGGCCATTTTCATAGTCATAGGCACCCTGTAGTGGTCTATAACACCTGGTACCCCTTACCAAATCCGGGCACCTCATTCGGGAATTTCGATAGTTATACATTTTTTTGAGTTGGGTTACTACATATTACCTCCCTTTTTTATTAGTTGTCTAGCTTAGTACATATTGGAGATTATTGCAAAATCAGATAAGTCTCTTATTCCCTCTCTTACACCTAGGGTTTCATTTTTATTTGGCCAATTTCTTAGATCAGATATGTACTTCATTTCTTATTATTTTGTTTTGACTCTTCAATTAGGATTTCACAAATACTCATCTTTGCTAAATAAGTTGGTAAACCCATCTCATTCGAATACTCTTGGGTCCTCATTTCATCACTTCTTTCATTTTTATGAGGATCCTCTCGTCATGGATATTTATATTAATGATTTATTACTAGCTAATCCTGATTTTTGAGATAAAATAATTACTCTCTTGGATAATACTCACATTCCTTTTACTACTCATTTGGACATGGTATATCTATTAGATGCGTTTTCTCAACAAATGACTTTTCCATTTGTTGTAGTGATAATACCGATGTTTATAAAAATGATCCTCCCCTATATATATGATTATGCATCCAAAATTGGAGGGTTAAGTGAAATCTATTTTATAATGGCTTTGAGCTAAATATTTATACTTTATCATTCATTCAAAATATATGCCTTTCCGTCGTCAATCTTAACCCAAATTCTATTTCTCTCCAACAATATGATTATATAGTACGCATCAATGTATGGACATTATTGCTTTACCTATTAAAGTTGAGCCAAAAATTGTTCTTACAGTATTCTTTGTTATTGATTTTCTTGTTTTATATAATTTCTTACTTGAAAGACCATGGCTTCACAAAATGCAAGCATTGCCTTCTACAGTTCACCAATGTGTTAAATTATTACATGAGGGATTTGAATATACAGTTCCTGCTGATAGTATCTCATTCCAATATTCCAATCTTTATGAAACCACTACATTACCTATTTTGAATTTTTCCACTATGCATCGTGCTCCCGATTCGTGGCCTATGGACTATCAGAAAACTTGCCTCTGCTTGAAGCAATTTTTGTGCATTAGACAATGTTCTATCCACTTAAGTATCACCTCCTCCTTCTACTACTAATATGGTACTTTATTAGGGGCCTATCCATATAATAGATTCCATACCACCTACCTCATCTTATCACGAGTAACCTACATCCATTCCATTCAACCCCACTTGCTCTAAAACTCTTTGTAAAAATGTTGGATTGAATCATATTGGGTTTAAAATCACTAATATCTTACCTCCACCTCATCTCCATTATGGATTATTTTTTAAAAAATTTGTTTATGTCTTCGTGTTTTCCATTTATCATTCTTTGCTACACAAAATTCTCTCACTTCTCTTCTTACTCTTGAGAAGTCTTGGCTTGAGAATATATTGACGAAAATTTATATCCCGATCATATCAACATTTCATTCCCATGCCCTTTGACCACATTTTTATTTGTAATGATTCATTTCTTGGCTATTCCCAAAATCTTACTCGATGGTATGCACATGGATGTCCACTACCACCTTTCACTGATGAAGAATACATAACAAACATGTATAATTTATGTCACAATGGATATTTATATGAACAACCACATACTATTATTTACTGTGTCTCTAATGGATCCCCATTCAGTTTTGACCATGTCAATGATGATATCTTAGATGATGTTACTTTATCACCCTTATTTATACACTTGGGGTTCATCATCTTTAGTTCTCCCCTCCTTCTAACAATGTTAGGTGTCTCACATTTTTACTCTATCACTTCATGCTTTGGGTCTAGTCTATCGCACACATATTACACATCTTGATAGACTTGTATCATCATTACCCTATGATACACTCTTGTACTATAGTTCATACTTGACTATTAAGGGAATACTACATTTGTGAACCTGAAACCATCACAAAACACATTTCACACTTATCGCATTCACGACACATCTTTCTAACATCACATTTTCCCACATCATCACTACCCTATGACACACTCTAGTTATACAATTCATAATTGACTACTTTGAAGGTCTCAAATCCAAAATGAATCTCATCATACTCACTCACTGTTGACACTCTACACTTTCTTGATCACATATTTCTAGCATTAAATTCAAACAATTTCCCAATGACACACTCTTGTTCTATGGTTCATTCTTGACCGCCAAGGGGGAATTTATAAATGATACTAATCTCATGCATACTCATTCACATTCACTCGGTGGGGAAACTTCTCCTATTAAATTCACATTGCATTCCATTCCACTCACATTCAAGACATATTATATATCTTGGTTTCACATTGTTCTTACTTACTTATAATCGCATGTACACTTTTCTTACTATGTTAGACTTATATTTCATATGTCATTATATTTTCTATACACACATGCATGTTCACTTTCCTTATAGTTATGAATGCAAGATTTCTACATATCCTTTCACATAGCATGGATGTTTGGCACTACACCACTTACCAATCCCACAATGGCTCTTGGAGGCATCTACTTTCGTACACATTACAGGTGTTATTGTTTTGTTTTATACTATTTCCTATTCATACTAGCACACTACTATATTGGATCATACATGCTTTGACATACTTTTTATCTTTCTAACATGCTAAAAGGTATTTCATGTGTTACATTTTCTTTGTAAGAACTATTTTACACCATAGTTATCACATTACTTTGCTTACTAATATTTGTCATTTTTACCATTGTATGCCATTATTAGTGAACATTTCCCTTTGTCTTATGTGCACATTGTATGATGTTGGAAACTTCGCCCCGATTGTATTTTTACATTATGAGTGATGTCTCAGTACGTACCCAAAATTGTAAGGTACTGTACTTGCGGAACAGTGTAACAAGTTCCCCAATGATGATACAGGTCTCTCGCAAGGTGTTCGAGATCCGAAAAATCCCTCGGAGTATGCGTTAACATCTCGCATTCCCTGCTTAGCCCCCGTGCCCTTTGTTTTCCCCTTTCTTTCCTCTTTCCTTGGCCTCTTGATCTTCAGTGACGAAACCGCCGCCCGATCAGTGGCGCTGGTCCTGTAACCGCCACCTTGCTTTGGCCGGCGGTCTGTGTGCGTTTTCCAGAACGCTCTTTTAACGCGACTCGCATGAAATATCATGATTCACTAGCTTTTCCTTGCCGACTTGGGCATGCATTTATGTTTTTGGTCCCCTGAAATAGTGTTTTTCCTTTGTTTATTGTTTAGGAGTTCAATTTGGTTTTGGTTTTTGGGTGATTGAATTCCTATAAATGCATGGTTTGTGCACTGCAAACGGTATGGAGTTTTGGTCTAAAATTTTGGCTGGATTTTGAAGTTTGATCTTTGCTCTCATTTCCTCATTTTAGTTTTTTAGCTAGTTAGCTTGTTTAGAAGCCATAGCTTGATTTCACTTGCATCTCTAGTTAAATTGCTCAGCTGTTGGTAAGCCACATACCCATCTTGTGCAAAGCGAGTCTTTGTTATTTCATCCAAATCCATTCTAAAGCTTGCCTCGAATTTCTCTTTCTTTGTAGATTTATTTTCATTGTTGCTTAGAGTTCTTAGTTCAGTTCATTATATGCCTGGTTAGCTTTATTCAGCTGTTGGTAAGCCACATATCCAGCTTGTGCAAACAGTGTGTTGTTTTATCCAATCCATTGGAACATAATAGCTTAGGAAGCCATTAAAGTTGCAGGTTTTGCTCTTCGTATAGGATAGTTACTGAGTTACGGTCGCTTCATGATTACATGACTCGCAAAGTAAAATCCTGGTAGGAATCGCATAAGCCAAGCTCTGTACTCTTGCGCTATCCCTCTCCTACTCGCATTTTCGGTCTGCATTCTGAGTTGTCCTTGTCCCAAAATCTACTCCTATCGGTGCTAGCATTACATGCTTTTCTGGATCCACGTGAACATGAAAGAACGAGGAGATCATACTGAGGGGACGAGATCACACACACCATCGGATTCGCCACTGTTCTACGGAATCCAGGTTTTAAATTTCAAAGTTCTAGTTAGAATCATATCAAATAGAGTAGATAAATTACTTCATTTCAGTAAATTCTATTCTCGATATTGCCAGGGAAGCTGTGAGGATTGATAGTTTCTAAGAAACTATGATTCACTCCTCACTTCTGAGGTAGGATCGAGAATCTTGCAGATAGATTAGATGAGCTATTTTATTTATTTAGAATAATTCTACAAATCGCACAGGCAAATAACTACACTCGGTTATCTTGTCTGTTTTAAATTGTTATTTAATTATTATTTCTAGATACGCTTAAAATAGTTTGCTTTCCTTAAAATTGTTAAAAGATTTCTTAGAAGAATAAAAGTTATATATGTTAGATTTATTTCACATAGTTAGAATTTGCTTCGTTACAGTTAGATTTGCATTTTATTTTTCGTATGACAATCACGGGACCTCGGGAGCCTAGGAATATATATTTGAGCCAATCGTGCCTCAACCAAACCTTGCCACAAGCAATAGTTGACATAGACCAAAATCTCGAATACAAGTATTCCGAACAACCACATATTTACAAGTGATCGGCTCTCGGTTAAGAGGGTTAAACATAGAAGACGACCAAGCACACACATTTTGGTAGAATCAACCAAACTACACAGGTTGCCCTAAGCAAAACACTCACATGGTGTAGAAGGGTTCGAAGAGCAGTCCTTTGGTTGCGATCCTTTGGTCCCACAAATGCCAGACGCTAGAGACACCCTCGTAGATATAGATACCAGTTTAAGAATCCAGGTTGCGAGAACACCTGTGAGGTATTATGAGAAGATTGCACAACTGTTGGTTCTAAACATAGAAGCTGAGAAAGCATATGATTATTGGATACTAGGGATTAGAACTTGATCTTGCGTATGACCATAACAGGACCACAACAACCAAGAGTCTATGGTTGTGATCCACAGATCCCACAACCCAAAAAGTCTACAAGTCAATCAGATATAGATACTAGCCTACGCACCTTGGTATTCAGATCCACTCCACTTCCACCTATCATCATCGAACAACTATCCTTACTAGATATAGCGGCTAACGAAGCTAGGGAATTCTGGACTAGGCCAGAGAATCATCCGTAGAGTCAATTATATTCATCATCCACTATATGACCTTATCAGGAGACATACACGAAACTATCCCAGGTCATTTTCCACGTATTTCATAACGCATAGATCAAATCACGCCAAAGCTCGCTATTGATTGGAGCCTTTGAGCGATCATCCTTGGCGATCGATCTATCACACCGAGTCCAAGTTAGAAAGGCCTTCTTTGCCTTAGATTCACAAATTCCATTAGTGCGTGTCGAAGACATTAGACCGCCTAACTAGTTTGTCTCGCATCCCACCCATATTCTACCCCCACCGGCTGCCTCAAAGCATGACCTCGGGAGGTCGGGTATGCGGAAGAGTCACTTGTTGATTCTCACACTCACTGTCGCTTTTCCAGTGTATAAAATTGGTGAACCAACGTGAATCAAACGAAATTAGTGAAGCTGACGTAAAACTTCCTACTTTCTCGTTCGGAGTCATAATATCACGTTTCCTTTCACAAATCACCTTCGCTCCTTCCCATTATTCTGGGTATTCATATACCCCCCGAATATGTCGGGATTCGATGCATATGGCAGACCCCTCTTGGGTCTTGAGGCATACTATGCCCAACAGAATAGGCAATCATCACCCTCGCTCTCAGTATGGGGCGACAACTATTCAACTAATCAGTTGTCAACACAAACCCCAAGAATCAGATATAGTTCATCTTTTCAAACTGAGGAGTTAGATCAACCCTCTCGAACGCAACAAACAGAGCCTTCAGGTTCAAACAATATGACGTTTACCGGAGAATCTGGTTCGTCTCCTCAAATGCTACTCAGACCACAAATTAGTAGGCAATCAGATCCATACCTGGTCTTAGATGATGGATAGTCAATACGTTATCCTAGGAGTGAACAACGCTCCCGGGGTATGTACCCACCTATAGGAGGTTTACAAATACAACCCGAGATCTCTTTTCAAGAAAATACCTCTATGCCACTGCATATGGGAAATACTCTCAGAGAAACTTAGCAAGATAGCGATCAGTTTATGATAGGATATCATGTACCTATACAACACCAGGGTATACAACAAACGCCGCTCAGGCAAAGTACCGTGACTTCACCAAATGAAGTCATTTCAACGTTAGTAGAAAGAGTGAGAGGGTTAGAGCGGCTCAAGCAAGTCAAAATTCTCCTTCATACAAACAGGAAGTTCCAATCCTCCATACCACTCTGGCCAAGTAGATCTCCTCACGGGAGTAGGCACATTAGGCATGCCACCTCACTATCCACAACAAACACCAACAAGGCCTATCATCTCTAACACTATTCCTCCCGGTCTAGTGTCAAACAATCCATTCCTTGACAATACCCCGTCCTATTTAAACATGTACTCTAAATCACCACAAGGAGATATTTTCTCCTCTCCTAAGCATGTTTTCTCAACGCGGGGACCTCCATATGCCCCTGCCAATGCATACACCTGCACCGTATCAACAACCTATCCCACCACCACTCCTCAAAGAACCACCATCAATGGTCAAAAGTTATGCGATAGGGACTTATTTAGAATATCTAAAGGAACCCTTAGACTTCACCATACGAAGCGTCATGCTTCCAAGACCTCTTCCTGATTTACCCAAGTTCAAGGGTGAGGGAGATCAAACACACATATCAAAGCTTACGCCTGACCATATGAGAATTACTCCCTTGGGATGGGGTTGTTGCTAAAATATTTCCCAAAACCTTGGAAGGCATTGCTCTCGACTGGTATTACAGGATACCTAAATCCTCCATCCATTCATTCAAACAACTTGTGTCAGAGTTCATCAAAGCCTTCGACATGAACAAACTGTTGAGAATAGGAATCAGGGAATTCTTGCACATCAAACAAGAACACAACGAATCTTTCACCCATTTCATCCAGAGGTGGCGTACGAGTTCTTTATTCTTGAGAAGTGCTCCAAATAAGGATCGAGATGGAACTATGTGATTTATTCCTTCATTCTCTCAGCAGAGAAGTGAAGGAAGAAGTCCAGAAGTTCCCACTAAGGACTTATGATGAAGTACTTGAGAGTGCTCTGCGAATAGATCAAGCAGCGATAGATAGTGGTCGTAAGACATATGGAACAAACGGGAGGTTAATCACCTCCACTCAAAACACTACAACTATCACAAATGTCAATCAAGGACCCAAAATCCTTAACAAAAATCGTGGGGTAACAACGGATGGGGTAACCGACCAGCCCAAGAGGGTAAATGTTGTTAATACTCCGTCACAAACAAACAACCAACGAAACAACAACTTTACCCCGACGGTCAATACAGTGGATTTTAACCATCCACAACAACAACAACAAAAACAACAACGGTGAAATCCCATACAAGGGCCAAGCCAAAACTCATTTGGTTACCAAAACCAAAGTCAAAACTGGAAACAACAATTCCAAAACTTTAATCCTAATAGGCAATAATTTGATCAAAATTTTAGGCCACAATACACACCAAACCAAAAAAACGGGAATTACAACCCCAATTATTATTGTGGTTTCCATAAAATTTGGGGTCACGATACTAGAACGTGCCATGACTACAATAAATTTATGCAACGCTTGCCAGAAGAACAAAGACAGTTCTTCACAGACTTGTTTTTGGCAGATCCCATCTCATCATCACCAAATACGCTCGTAGGGGCAGTTTCCCCTCAGAATGCTCCCCTCAAGATATTTAATGATCCGCTCCCAAATCATGATGGCAATAGGCTGAATCCAACTGGAACAAACAAAGGTGCAATGACAGAAACAATGATCATGAAGCCTCGACTTCATTAAATCCATCAGTTGCGCCACAGTTAGGAGCTCAACCGAGACCCAAGATAGTCAGTTTGGTAGAATTAGATGCTGAACTACCTATCGAAGCTATAACAAGAACACGAGAGTATTTCTCTCAGCCGAGCCCAAGTCATCTGCCAGAGACAGATAAGAGTCACCAAATAGTTGAAAAACCCGTAGGTGCCTATGATTTAATTAGCGACCTAACAAAGACCTTCTCACACATTTCATTTTTGGCCTTCTTGAAGAACTCTCCCCCTCACAGAGCTGCTCTTTTAGAAGCATTAGGTCTAGGCCATCTAATTAACATCACTCCACCTCCACGAAACACAAGTAAATCACGTAGATTTTGATATCCACCCTCTGGGGCAGCCGGACAAGGATGTCGAATTCATTTTCGAAATAAGTAAAATGCACATGAATGCTTTGAGATCACACACCGAGGTGATCTAGCCTTACACTTACAAGTGTGGGTTTATAATAACTATGTAAAACGGGCAATGGTTGACGATGGGGCCGCAGTTAACATAGTCCCTTTCTCTTTCCTCCAAAAACTTGGATATGGGGAAACAAACTGTTCCACTACTCGAAACACATTGAGAGGCTATGATAGCCTTAAAGCCACTTCGATAGGAACCATAATACTGCCGGTCACCTTAGGGCCCAAAACCATTTTGACTGAGTTTTATATTATAGATCGGGAAACTAACTATAACATGATACTCGGCCGACCATGGATACATCGAATGAAGGAAATCCCTTCTACTTTATTTCAAGAAGTAAGATTCTTGCATCTAGGAAAGGTATTTATAGCCAAAGGAGATCCAAAACCTTTCGATTTGCACTTAGCTGATTTAAAGAAAAGACCAGGGGTGCACTCAGAATTTGAACTTCCAACAAACCAACTTAATAAACCCACTGACCCAAAACTAGAGGAAAAGTTGGTACCTACGACGGATCTTGAAACTACCAAAGATATCCAAAACAATTCCAACCCCTAAAGATAAAACTAAAGAAACAATATCATTAGTGACTCTTGTGAAAATCATTGAGTTGATAGAACAAGATTCACCAATGTTCTTACCATTTGATTCAGTAGGCATAGGATTTTCCTTAGGTGTTGGTTCCCTTCCAGCAGAGGACCTTTGTATGGTAGAAGTGGAGTACGCAAAGGCAGTAGATACCCCAACATCTATACTCCCGGCTAAGTATTGGAATCTCCATTTTGATGGAGCTAAATGTCATTATGGAGCAGGGGCAGGTATAATTCTTACTTCGCCCGAGGAGAAAGTCCTCCCATTCGCTTTTAAGCTAAACTTTGAATGCACAAACAACGGCGCTGAGTATGAAGCCCTCCTCCTTGGCCTCACCTTAGCCAAAAGAATCGGTATTGATAACATTAGAGTCTTGGGAGACTCACAATTAGTGACAAGCCAAGTTTCTGAAGTATATGAAACTAAAGCCGAACATTTACAACTCTACAAAAACGCTGTGTTAGATTTAAGAAAGGCGTTCAACTTCATATCCATTGAAGCAATCCCGCGAGAAAAAAATATTCTCACCGATTCGATAGAAACTTCAGCATCACGTTTTACTCCAAGCAATGAGCTAGAAGATATTCACTTCACTGTATCCATTCGTGACGAACCATTGATAAAAACAATGACAAATCCTCTTTCAAGCGGAAGTGAATCTACCGTCCTAGACCATGTTGATAGTGATGCGGCTACTTTGGATTACTTAAATGCCTATGCAGCACTACATCTCTCCTATCACATGCTAGATTTATCCTTGATTCCACATTCGTCTTCCTACTTCGGAAATCCCGTAACGGATCTTCCCTCACAAATGGAACCTAGCATATACGCAGTAGAAAATGGGGATGATTTAGATTTACCTCCAGCACCACCTGAGTTCGAAGAGGGTAACGCCTCTTTGATCAAAGAAACAATCGATGTCAACATCGGGACAAAAGATGAACCAAGAATATTAAAACTAGGTTCTTCGTTAACCCCAGAAGAAGTGGAAATACATACTCAGATTCTCAAAGAACATCAGAAGGTGTTTGCATTTAATTACAAGGAGATGACAGGAGTCACACCCCACATTGCGGTGCACAACCTCATCACTAAATCAGATGCAAAGCCAATTAAACAAAAATCAAGACCCATGAAGCCCAAAGTAGCTCTCATGGTAAAAGAGGAGGTAATAAAACTCCTTCAGGTAGGATTCATCAAGCCAGTTGACTACTCCCAATGGGTATCTAACATCATTCCTGTTCTCAAGAAAAATGGAAAGATACGCATCTACATAGATTTTTGAGATATCAACAAAGTGTGTCCTAAAGACGACTTCCCATTACCATCCATAGATGTTATTGTTGATGCAACAGCTGGTTTTGAACTCTTGTCTCTCATGGATGGATTCTCGGGATACAATCAAATCAGAATATCCGAGCAAGATCAAGCTAAAATGACGTTTATAACTCCTTGGGGAACCGATTGCTACGCTGTTATGCCATTCGGTCTCAAGAATGCCGGTGCTACGTACCAGCGGGCCATGACATACATATTTCATGATCTAATTCATAAAATCATGGAATCTTACGTAGATGACTTATTGGCTAAAGCCAAGAAGCGTTGTGACCATCCCGAAGTACTCCGCGTCATTCTTTCATGTCTAATAGAATACGGAGTCACGCTAAATCCAGAGAAATGCGTCTTTGGTGTAACAGGAGGAAAGCTCCTAGGTTATATCATATCATCATGAGGGATTGATGTTGATCCAACCAAAATTCAGGTTGTCCTCGAAATGGTCCCACCTTCGAGTGAATCTGGAATCAGATCATTTCTCGGAAAGCTAGGTGCAATCCGGAGATTTATCCCGGACTTAAGCTTCGTCGTTCATCCAATCAACAATTTACTCAAGAAAGACTATAGCATTGATTGGACTGAAGATTGCAATGAAGCTTTTGATGCAGTTAAGTGTTTCCTTTTATCACCACCTACGCTAATGCCACCTAAGCTAGATCGCCCGTTAATTCTATATTCATGAGCTACCAATGTCTCGCTGGCCTATATGTTGGCCCAAGAATACGATAACAAGAGAGAACGTGTGATTTATTTCATTAGCCGAATGCTGCTTGACTATGAAACACGCTATACACAGGTAGAACGAGAATGTCTTGCCATAGTCTTTGCTACTAAACGCCTAAGACGTTACATGCTGAATCAAGAAACGAAGGTCATGGTAAAAACGGACCATTTACGGACTTTTCTCACACAAGGGTCCTTGTCTAAAAAGGTTGGACGTTTTATAACCTTAATGGGAGAGTTCGACTTAACATTTGTAAACCAGAAGTCGGTTAAAGGACAAATCATCGTGGATTGGTTAGCTGACAACCCATTAGACGGAGGTGATTTAGTAGATTTAGACTTTCCAGATGAATGCGTATACTACATCGAAACTCAACCTGCTATCTCTGAGTGCCCTTGGTACACTGATATCATTAATTATATCATGGACCATATGTACCCGGAGGTAATTACACCGCAACAAAGAAGGCAATTACGCATAATCGTAGCTAAATACGTCATTATAGAGCAGGTGCTCTATCGAAAAGCATTCGATGGAATGCTCCTAAGGTGTGTTGACACAGAAGAGTCCAAAAGGATTCTCCACGAATCCCAAAGTGGCATATGTGGAGGCCACTTTGGTGGCCATGCCACCGCTCGAAAAATACATCGAATGGGCTATTTCGGCCTACTCTAGAACGTGACGCAATAGAGTTTGCGCGCAGTGTCATAAGTGCCAAGAATTCTCTCATGAGATCCACATGCCAAAGACAAGCTCTACAACCAATCGCAACTCCATGGCCCTTTTCTACATGGGATCTAGAATTAATAGGAAATTCTCTCCCTCATCCACGAGATGGCCATAATTTTATAATCACGGCCACTTTGAATATTTTACCAAATGGGTGGAGGCCATGCCTCTTACTCTTACACAGTTACGTGATTGCTAAGTTCATTTTGAACCAAATCATTTGCGAGTACGGTATCCCATAAATCATTATCTCGATAATGGAACTTCTTTTAAAAATGAAGAAGTTTGCGAACTATGCAAGTAAATTTAAGATAAGCCATCATACGGCTTCCTTGTATTATCCCCAAGCCAACGGACAGGATGAAGTGACAAACAAAACACTGAAAACCATTCTCCTTAAAACGGTGAAAGAAAACAAGCGAGATTGGCATTTAAAGTTATATCCAGCCTTGTGGGCCCACCGAACCTCAATAAGAACACCAACGGGAGCAACTCCTTTCTCGCTGGTATTTGGGGCAGAAGCAGTCCTCCCACTTGAGGTCGAAATACCTAGTCTCCGTATTTCACTACAAGGGATTCTGGATGAAGACACTTACGAGAGAAGCACGTCTTTCCCAACTAGAAGGCCTAGATGAAACTAGGTTAGATCTTTGAGCAGCGGCATAGAGATTATCTTTGTTGAATGTGCCGGCAGTACAACAAGAAGGTCTATGAATGTGATATATATGAAGGTGATCTAGTTCTAAGACTAGATAGCCGGATCGACAAGAAGATCGGCGAAGGAAGGAAATTTCGGCCCAAATAGTTGGGCCCATACCGAGTCATGAAGGACTACGGAAATGGTGCATACCTCTTATGTATGCTAGAAGGTGAGGAATTTGGCGAAACAATCGGTTCCTGCACCTCAAGCGATTCTACACATAAGCAACTAGCACTTTGCCTATATAATTATCTACATTGCATCTTCATATAGATTTAGATCATTTTGTCCACTTGTTTCTTACATAAATTGTGATCAAGGAATCTATTCTCAAAGCAATTCATTACAAACTCGTGATGTTTTTGGCATAAAGCTCTTTAATCATACCTCTCCATCTTCGTGTATCATCAAATCATCTCAGAATCTTTTATCAAATAAAATCAGACATGACAAAGTCTTAACGGTAACCATACCAAGATCTGCAAGTTTGTTCTCACTTTGATTTCTTCTTAGGATAGGTGTCTTGCCTATGGTCTATTCTAGAAGCTTCATGGTGTCACATCTATCCCATATATACATCTCTTTGGAAATAAGCATATACTGACATTTTACTCAAATAAGCAAGTCAAAAAGTGATTAAACAGAAAATTTTATTTTTACACATTTCCTTGCCCCACCAACCTTCGGTGATGAGCTTGCGTCTCTTACTAGTGACGTAGGGTTGGGAAAGGATGGAAATGCCCTTACTCACCTATGCCTTGCCCACGGTGATAAACCCACGCTTCTTACTAGTAGCATGGGGCAAAGTGTAGGGGGTCCTCTTGACAAAGCAAATGCTAAAAGGTCATAAACAAACAATTCAAACTTTGAGTCAAAAACAAATGAATCAGATGTTCAAAATTCCAAGAGAGTTAAAAATCCTAAAAATCCAGATTTTGTCTACTATGTGGCCATCTACGGGTCTAAGTCTAGATAAACCGCAAAGCAAGTCGCATCCAAAACTATGAAGTCATTCGGGTGGAGTTGGCTTGTAGCTTCCAATTTGGTTCCGCCAAAGCTTTTTCTGTCTTTCATCACTATCATTTCACCACATTTCATAACTTGCGCCCTTCTTGGCTCTTGGTGATGAGCCCTCGCATCTTACTAGTTGCGTGGAGTTAGGAGTGGGGCAAGTTAATCTGTTCATCATACTAGTTATTTTCATCACTTTGCCAAAACAAACATGAGGTATCCAAATTGCTCACAGAAGCTAAGATTCAAGATCACAATATATCTACAATGTCTCGTATTAGCATCATGAAACACAAAAAGAAAGCAAACATTTACATCACTTGTTCTCCATGCATACATTCTAAAAGCATATAAACCATACATCGTAGTATACATGAGGAAGCTGGAAACAGAAAGGGAAAACATGAGTGACAAGCTTTTGATCCAAAAACAAATGCATATATATAAATAATCAATGTTTATATACAATGCCATCATGCACTAGGCATGGTCAAAACGCTCAAAGAGCCCGTGATATACAAAAGAATCTATAGTACAAAATACATAGGAGCCAAGTGGTCTCTCAACCCCTACGCGACCCCTCCAAAGGTGCACACCCTCGCCTAGGACTCCGGCTACGCCGACGCTCTGAATGAATGGAGGGCTCAGGGTCCCGAGGAGCAGCCGTGGTCTCACCACAAGAGTGGCTCCTCATAAGGCGCTCACTGTCCTATAACCCGCCAACTCTGTACGGAGAGTCGACACCATCCTGGCCACGTGCCAAATGGGAGCGAAGATGTCGGTATGCCTGCCGGCTGCTGAGGGCTCCCCGGCATCTACGGATAGCTCTGCACGGGTCTTATCCATGGGGATCATCAGGGAATCAGTGCATACCCTGCAGATCAGATCCCACCACTCGTCGAAAGTCTCTGCAAACAAAGGAGAAAAATGAATTAGAAACCAAGCAAGAGGCTGAAAGATACAAGATAAAAACACAAGGAGAGATAGTAATTAAAACAAATCCTAAATTAAACAAACATTGAAAGGAAGAAAGGATAACTTACTCGGATCACCGGGCCTCCAAGATGGGTTCTTTGGGGCCGCCACCGCCGCAGATGCCGCTACCGACCGAGGGCTGCTCTGCAGAAGAGGGCAACATGTCACCCCACAACTGACTCGTCCTCTCCACCATGGCCCTGAGAGAGTGGCTCCTCTGAAACTAGAGTGTCCCTCTCTCATGCTTTGCTCAGCCCTCTCTGCTGCGCATAATATCACGAGTGTCATACCACTCGGGATCGCTATCATCGCCTACTCCTCCGACCCTCCCTCTGTAAGCTCCTTAGAATCAGATTCAATGTCTATAGGGTCATCGCTGCTATGAGCAGGACCCGCGGCAATCTGAAGCAAAGGTGCCCGAGGCGCACCGGCTCTCCCTCTAGCCCGAACTACCCTCCTGGCTGTAATAGGAATGCCAGGAGTGATCGCTGTCCAACCACGGCCTCTAGGGCCCCCTCTCGGCCTCGCAGACTGATCATGTAAACCGCGCCACCGGGGAAGCATGCCCGCATATGGAAGGCTGAACTGCTGAGGAACTCTACCAAAAGGATGTACCTCCACCCGTCCCACGCGGTCGATGAGCTGCCCTGTGGTGGAGCAGGAGATCAATGTAAGGGTCTCCTCGCCCCATATGCCGGCCATAAGCCGGTACGGTGTCGCCTCCATATCTGTTGTGGTAAGGGAGGCAACTGGCTGGTGAGGTGCTCTAAGCACCGACATATCTGACCATCTGGCTGCCCTCACAGCCCCTGGATCTGCCACCTCTACGCCTCTGCCATAAGGAATAAAATGCTCATACACCCAACTCATGACTAGAGTTGGGTGGCTCAATGACTGTCCCTGTAAACGGACCACCCTATATAAATCATGGTAGGTGGTCCCCAGAATGTCTGTGCACCCAGGCGTATATCCGGCCATGCCCCTCTATCTGTGCAATGATGGGGGCCTAGCAGTATAACAAAGTGTCCCCTCCCTTGTCCCGATCAATCTCGAGGCAAGGATCCCCATGATGGCCTATCGAAATATGGGGATAGGAAAAGAAGGGATGGATCGAACTCTCACTCCCTTCTTCGACCCCGTGGAGATAGCTGCATCTCCCATGTAACCAGCCCACTGTGCAATCTGTGCCCGTGAGCCTGCCGTCTCTAATGTGAGTCTCCTCCCGATGATCGGGACCCCCAAAATACGGTAGACATCCTCTAACATGATAGTCCACTCACCGCGGACCCCTAGCAGTCGGAAAGTGTTCCGATTTGCGTCCCAATATGAAAATAAGTCACAAAGGATATGACTAGATGGTGTGACATGGGGCACGCGTGATATACGCAGTATGCCGGCCCTTTGTAGTGTGTCCTCCTCATCCTGTGAAAGGGCATCCAGTACCTGACAGCCAGTCACACTCTCTCTCTCGGCTCCATCTGATGTATTCCTCCCTCACCTGCATTCACCCAAAAACACACAAAACAGAGCAAGTTAGTATCTGAACAATACCAAGAAGGTCATAAAAATGTATAGAAGTGCAAAAATGTACAAGTGCAATCTCAAAAATTAAGTTCTTTTGCATTCTGTGCAAAACCGCCGCCCTGAGCAGGGGGCGGTTTTGTAACCGCCGCCTTAAGGGCGGCGGTCGTGTAACTGCCGCCCCTGAACAGGGCGGCGGTTGTGTAACCGCCACCTTGGCCAGGGCGGCGGTCGCGGTCCGAAAACCCGCGCGGGTTTCTAATCCTAAAAATCCTAAAAAGTGCAAAAAATGACCATTTAACCTAAAAATGGAGCCTACCCGGTGGCGTCCCCCTAGGTGGACCTTTTGAACCTAGCATTTTCAAAAATAACCCCCCCATTACGAAAAATTTAACATTTCAAATTTAAAGGGGGAAAAACACAAAATTGAAGAAAACCAACCTATGATCGCTGAGGTCGGCGTTCCGCACATGGAGGCATGATCACGATCTCGCTGCAGACGTTTTGACTCTACTCACGCAAGAAACCGTCACCGTGGGTCCCAGAGCTCAAAATCAATCAAATCAACTCGCGCAAATGAATAGGAAAATGGGCCCACTTTCATATATATATCATTCTGTTTCGTTTTAAAATGACTTTTTCGCAGGTTTGGAGCGTTGATGGAGGTAAGTTCCTATCCCCGCACAAATGGTACGTTCTCATTCCCTATTATTTTAGCGTTTATTTTCCAAGTTATTGTATCTATCTGCACTTGAGTTCTCTTTTCATTTTGCAGGTAGCGGGAATTTCGGATGGCATCATCTCAACACACGGACGAGTAAGGTATAGCTTCTAACTCCCCATTTCGGGACTTCCATACTCGGACCCACCGTTTTATGCCTCTTCATGGCTAAAACGCTTCTCCGAGGGGGTAATATGTACGTACCCAAAATTGTAAGGTATTGTACTGCCAAAACAGTGTAACAAGTGCCCCAATGATGATACAGGTCTCCTCGCAAGGTGTTCGGGATCCGGAAAAGCCCTCGGAGTATGCGTTAACATCCCGCATGCCCTGCTTAGCCCCGCGCCCTTTGTTTTCCCCTTTCTTTCCTCTTTCCTTGGCCTCTTGATCTTGATGTGAAACCGCCGCCCGATCGGGGGCGTCCGGTCTATGCGCATTTTCCAGAATGCTCTTTTGACGCAACTCGCGTGAAATATCACGATTCACCACACTTTTCCTTTTCGACTTGGGCATGCATTTATGTTTTTGGTCCCCTAAAATAGTTTTTTTCCTTTGTTTATTGTTTAGGAGTTCAATTTGGTTTTGGTTTTTGGGTGATTGAATTCCTATAAATGCATGGTTTGTGCACATGCAAACAGTCTGGAGTTTTGGAATAAAATTTTGGCTAGATTTTGAAGTTTGATCTTTGCTCTCATTTCCTCATTTTTTTGTTTTAGCTAGTTAGCTTGTTTAGAATCCATAGCTTGATTTCACTTGCATCTCTAGTTAAATTGCTCAAATTGTCGGTAAGCCACATACCCATCTTGTGCGAGGCGGTCTTTGTTATTTCATCCAAATCCAGTCTAAAGCTTGCCTCTCGAATTTCTCTTTCTTTGTAGATTTATTTTCATTGTTGCTTAGAGTTCTTAGTTCAGTTCATTATATGCGGTTAGCTTTATTCAATTTGTTGGTAAGCCACATATCCGACTTGTGAAAATAGTGTTGTTTTATCCAATCCATTGGAACATAATAGCTTAGGAAGCCATTAAAGTTGCAAGTTTTTCTCTTCGTATAGGATAGTTACAGGTTCTGGTCGCTTCATGTTGCATGACTCGCAGTAAAATCCCGCTAGGAATCGCATAAGCCAAGCTCTGTACTCTTGCGCTATCCCTCTCCTACTCGCATTTTCGGTCTGCATTCTGAGCTGTCCTTGTCCCAAAATCTACTCCTATCGGTGCTAGCATTACACACTTTTCTGGATCCACGTGAACACGAAAGAACGAGGAGATCATACTGAGGGGACGAGATCACACACACCATCGGATTCGCCACTGTTCTGCGGAATCCAGGTTTTAAATTTCAAAGTTCTAGTTAGAATCATATCAAATAGAGTAGATAAATTGCTTCATTTCAGTAAATTCTATTCTCGATATTGCCAGGGAAGCTGTGAGGATTGATAGTTTCTGAGAAACTATGATTCACTCCTCACTTCTGAGGTAGGATCGAGAATCTTGCAGATAGATTAGACGAGCTATTTTATTTATTTAGAATAATTCTACAAATCGCACAGGCAAATAACTACACTCGGTTATCTTGTCTGTTTTAAATTGTTATTTAATTATTATTTCTAGATATGCTTAAAATAGTTTGCTTTCCTTAAAAATTGTTAAAAGATTTCTTAGAAGAATAAAAGTTATATATGTTAGATTTATTTCACATAGTTAGAATTTTCCTCGTTACAGTTAGATTTGCATTTTATTTCGTATGACAATCACGGGACCTCAGGAGCCTAGGGAATATATATTTGAGCCAATCGTGCCTCAACCAAACCTCACCACAACAATAGTTGAAATAGACCAAAATCTCGAATACAAGTATTCCAAACAACCACATGATTTACAACCGATCGGCTCTCGTTAAGAGGGTTAAACATAGAAGACGACCAAGCACACACATTTTGGTCGAACCAACCAAACTACAGGTTTCCCTAAGAAAAGCACTCACATGACTGTAGAAGGGTTCAAAAGAGAATAGTCCTTTGGCTGCGATCCTTTGGTCCCACAGCCAGATGCTGGAGACACCCTCGTAGATATAGATACCAGTTTAAGAATCCAGGTTGCGAGAACGCCTGTGAGGTATTCTGAGAAGATTGCACAACCTGTTGGTTCTAAACATAGAAGGCGAGAAAGCATACGATTCTTTGGATACTAGGGATTAGAACTTGATCTTGTGTATGACCATAACAGGACCGCAACAACCAAGAGTCTATGGTTGTGATCCACAGATCCCATAGCCCAACGAGTCTACAAGTCAATCAGATATAGATACTAGCCTACGCACCTTGGTATTTAGATCCACTCCACTTCCACCTATCATCATCGAACAACTGTCCTTACTAGATATAGTGGCTAACGAAGCTAGGGAATTCTGGACTAGGCCAGAGAATCATCCGTAGAGTCAATTATATTCATCATCCACTATATGACCTTATCAGGATATATACACGAAACTATCCCAGGTCATTTTCCACGTATTCCGTAACCCATAGATCGAATCACGCCAGAGCTCGATATTGATTGGAGCCTTCGAGAAGTCATCCTTGCTGATCGATCTATCACACCAGTCCAAGTTAGAAGGGCCTTCTTTGCCTTAGATTCACAAATTCCATTAGTGCGTGTCGAAGACATTAGACTGCCTAACTAGTTTTTCTGCATCCCATGCATATTCTACCCCCACCGGCTGTCTCGGCACGACCTCGGGAGGTCGGGTACGTGGAAGAGTCACTTGTTGATTCTCACGCTCGCCTGTCGCTTTTCCGGCGTACAATATCCCATGTTTGAAACCCACTTTTTGTTGTCTATATTGTCTTCTTGCTTGGTAGATTACACATTGTCTTCTATATGCATATTTATCTTGTTTACACTAACACATATTTTCAACCACTTTGTTTGTGTGTGCCTTGGTTTATACTAATCCCATTACCTCCCTTACAGGAATCAATTTCAAATAAACATTTAGTCCTCTCCTTTGGGATGCATACTCCTAGCGATGTCACATGCACCCCAAATGAGGGGGCATACATTGAGTGAATCAGTCACCCTATACTACAATTCACAGTCACTATACAACATAGTTTAGTACAAGATCAAAAAAGTTTAGAGTCTCAAAATGGCCCATAATATGACTTGGGTCTTCAACACAACATAGATACCAACACCAAAACATGGACATGAGAGCACAGGCACCCTTGAACCTTTCTGGGTACCGTGACTAGGAGAAAGTCACAATATTTTTCTTAGATCATCATGGTTCATAGAGTCTAAAGAGTAGTTTTCTTAGTACAAGCATAGACCTTTGTCAATCAACATACGTTCTTGTTAGAGTAGGTATTTACCTTAGCTCATGTTCACCTAAGTAATTTATTTACCTTTATTGTATTTATCCTCACCCACTTATGTGTGTGGATATTTCTTTTATCTTATTTAGATATTAGGAGATATTATCTAGTTGTTAGGTATAGTTCTTTCCTTGATCTATGGTATTGAATGGATCCTTGATGTCTAGTTATCTCCTAAATCTATGGTCTTAACTAGTTCTTTGATGACTAGTTATTTCCTTGATTTGTGGCTTGATCTATGACCTTGATGGTTATTAGATTGGTATTCCTTACCTATTTAAACAAGGCCCATTCTCATTGTATTGCATTGAGCTCCATTATAATATATGATATTTCTTCTCATTTGTTTGTAAAGGTTTTATGTAAAGATATTATGGTGAATTTATTTCATCTTATTGATCATGGTGTTTGATTAACATCTGTGTTCTTGGCTTGGTACGATTTCGTTATCGTTCCTTTCGGTGCTTTCTCATTTTTTTCTATTTACGTTAGATCAAAATGGATCAAATTTAGACAAAGTAGGATCACATCATCTGTATTGGTGAATAAATCATTTGGAAGAAGTCAAAGTATGGAGAATAACACTAGACCTTTCTCACTAAACTTTTTCTTCTATGGCATGAGATTGCCCAACAAACTTGCACTTGGTGTGAGATCGCCATGAAAAATCATTCTTGGTGTGAGATCACCCAAAAAACTCATTATTATACAACATTTTAAAGATCCTTTCTAACCTTTCACTCATCATGGATCATGTGCACATGATCCTTTTCACATTTTCACACACTCTCTCATACTTTTCACATACTTGGATTGAATTTTTGACATATACACCAATTCGACTACTCTTTTATCTTCTCTTTTACAATTCCATATTTATGGTAAGAAGTAGTCACATCATCAAGTGTAAGTGACAAAGACAATAGGTACAACAAGACACAACACATACACTTTCAGCCCTAGGGTCACTTCCTATTCTCTAGCTTCCATGCTTCATTTTTATCACTCCACACTTTTTCTTATCTCCTTCACATGATTTCACCATCGATCTAAATGGTTATGAGGTATGCATCTTCTTTCTACTTTATTTTATCAAGTACTCAATAAAAACATAAATTGGGGCAAATATTGACACTAAATCATGCACTTTGGGTACATTTCTAGGTCCTAATCACATACCACTATTCATATGATTCCTAAGTGTGAAAACTAGCAACTAACAAATGTCTTTTTCCTTTTTATCTTTGTTCATGTCTTCTTCTTGGCCTCTTACACTCTACAGCCCAAGCAATGCTTCATTGTTTCATCTTTTATCACTCTGGACACCACCGTCTAGCCAAAATGCCGGCCTAGGTGTTCCCATCCTTCAAGGCGCCCGATCACTTTGTATCTTGTTTGCCTATTTTGGGCATCTTTTATCTTTTGGGAATATTTTGTTCTTATGGTTCAGCCTTTTAATTTTTAATTACAAAATTCAAACAAGGGAATCATATAAATATAAAGCTATGTGACCATAATAGAGGACCAAGCTCTAAGAATCTACTACTATCACCTAAGGTTGCATCCAAAAGAATTTATAAGATCATCAAAACAATCATCTCACTACCATTAAAGGAATAAGGGAATGCATTGTTTTGCATACACTTCATAAGAGGGGAAGTTCATTTTTACATCCACACATCTATCTACATTGCTACATCTAGTTATTGCTTGTTATTCAAGTGTGTCTGGCATAAGAGCCACCTAAGGCATGATTATACACACACATAACTACACAGATTTTGAAACTTAGAACAATTCTTATTTATATGACCACTCTATCGAGTGACCCACTGGGGTCAGTCTGAATCCTCATTTGCATATTTTTATTTTTAGGATTTGATGTGTTTTTGGGTTTTATAAATCCTCTTTCTCAGAGGTTACAAGTGAATTATATGGGCATAGTGCAACACATAGGAAATCAACAATGAAGGAAAATGACACCGAAGTGACACAAAAAATCACTTTCCAACCATTTTCATAGTCACGGGCACCCAAAAGTGGTATACAATGCCCATGCACCCTTACCTAATCTAGGCGCCCCAAAACCGACATTTCCAATAGTTCTACAATTTTCTAGGTTCAGTTATGACATTCTACCTTCCCTTTTATTATTTTTCCATCGTAGTACATCTTTAGGATTATTATGAAATCAAATAAGTCTCTTATTCCATCTCTTGTACCTAGGGTTTCATTTTTATCTAGCTTATTTCTTAGGTAAAATATGGACTTCATTGCTTCTAATTTCATTGTGAATCTGTAATTATGATTTCAAAAATAATTATATTTGTTAAATAAATAACATAAGGAGTACCACATACCTTGTTATCAGTTTTGATTATCTTGACTTCATGATGGGGACTCCTTGGATACACAGATAAGAACCTTATCACAGTCTTATTTTTGATGCTTCTCAAGCACATAGACACAATACATAGAATACACTTGACTACTAGTACCCTTCAAAACTCAATAATACTCTTGAAACATTTCAAGATATGACTCGAATCTCAAAACCTTATCACCGACAGTCCATACTTTAAGACACTACTTGTGAGAAGACGATCTTGACAACATTTGAGAAAAGACATGAAAGACATTCTTGTCACCTCACATATTAAGATCATGACACCAAATAGGTTTTAAACAAGATCACACAAGATTATAGACTCAAATACATCATGTTTGAACTCGAACTTAGGACATAGAATGAAGGCACATGCTTTAGCAATATTTTCACAACATTGTCAAGATCTTAAAAACCTTAGACTAAGGCCATAGACTCAACTATCAAGACTTCATACTTGACTTCTATTTTAGATGACAACATGACACTCAGACACCTATCAACAACAAGAATTCAAAAACTCATGGAGAGATCATTTGACATACCTTATCACATTTGAAGTGTTCCAAACACCTAGCTCCTTCAACTTATCATGAACAAGAGAATGAGAGGTTGTAAGACACATATTCTCTTCTTCAACCAATGAAAACATACTTCCTTGACTTGACTTGGGATTGAGAAAATTTTCTTCCATCGTGATAACACTAGAACCCTCTTTAACAAACTTCAATGGATTAGGCTACAATTCAAAATGAGAATCAATTTTCTTGAATTCCTAGACTTGAGCAACCTCCTTCTTGAACTTTGGATATGACATGACAATATAAGACTCATTTATGGGGCTAACCTTCTTCTTAAATACTCTTTTATTTTCCCCATTAATAGCTTTAAAATAGTTGGTTTCGTAAGAGTTTCATCATGATGATAGAATCTAGAAAAGTGTCCCTTTTTTGTGGAATTTAAAGCACACAATCCCATTATTCTTTCCTCTTGGTTCAAACACACTTGGGTTCCAACCACAATCCTTAGCTCGATGACCATACTCACAACATGAATAAAATTTTCCTTTGAAGAAGCCTACATGATTCCTAGGAGACATTATTTCATAATTTCTAGCTTTGTAACCAAAATCATAACAAATATAGTTGTTATCACTGAATCACAACACCCTCTAATTTCTTAGCATGTGAGTTTGCTAAGGAAAGAAGTGTGATTGGGTAACATGGAGTTGTTTCAAGGTGTGGGACCTTGCAATTGAAAAACAAATCTCCAGAGAAGGTTGGTTCCTCTTCCTAATCTAGTGCAACAACTAACTCTAATGAAGGGAAAAATACTAACTACTCCTAATATATGACTTCCAAGGAGACAAGGAGATGGAAAAGGGTGAAAAGGATAAATCCTACTCTATAGAGGTGATAACACCAGAAAAAAAGGGTTGTTGAAAAACTCACAATGCATGAAAAAGGGGAAAGGTGAGCATGGAGAGTATGGAAAAGCATCATAGGAAAAGATCACACACAATACACCATTCCATAAACACATTATCCCCTAAGATCTGCAATGAAAACTGGAAAATGCAAAAATACTTGTATCATGAAGAAAGGAAGAACAAAACAATAAAAACATGCAAAAGATTGAGAAACCATCACAAAACATTGATTTTATTGCTCCAATAATATGCACAGTACATTATAGTTGAGGAATAAGGAATGATTTCCATTACATTACTCATAAAATGAATGTTTTGAGATCTACATCTACCCTGCAAGAAGAAAGAAGAGAGTAACATTGCAAAGATTATCCAACTCCTTCAAAATGAGCTCTCTTTACAATATATGGAAGAAATAATGAGAGCAAAAGAGGTGACTCAAAATTTTCATTCAACCACCAACAAGGAACATTAAATGACCTAAAAAAGCATGGAGTACCCCTGCAAATCCCATCCCTCCCTTTCTTGTAACTATTAGCGAGAAGAAACATGGTTACTAATACTCTTAAAATGTAATTTTAATCGCCTAGAGGTCATCATTTGGAATTGGTTTTTTTTTCTTATTTTTTCACCACCAAGACTCCATTAAATATTTAATTTATTAGTTGTTGAGTGTAGAGGATGGATCCATAATTATAGTCAGTCAAATTTTGTGAAATTTGGTGAGAAACGAGAAATTTATGACATTTTAAGTGCAAACAACTCTCTATCCACTTCCGAGGCTTGGTTGTTACTTTACGGGACCTGAGCATTAAATTACTCTCTTGGAAATAATTATTTTCACTTTTCCCCATTTCTATAAAATTTAAATGTTTTAGTATATCCTAGGAATGTAATTAATTTTTTTTTGGGCGCGCCACTTTTCAAGTTTCATTTGGGGTAGGTTGTTTGAGTGTTAATCATTTAAATTAGGGGTCATCTCACCACGGTGGCTCACCAATCGACACCCATCTTTGCTTTCTCGAAGCCCTTCTTATGCATCAGGCTCCTCATTGCGTACCATCTCGGATGAATTAGTGTCCACCTTAGTGGGATCCTTACTTTGACCCCTCCATGCATTTTCCACTGGAGCTCTTGTTAATTCCTCTAGCTTAGTGCTAACTCGGTGACCGCTTAGCCTTGTATTACGGGCCTCCTTCACATGCAGGGAACTTTTCCCCATCCTACCTTGCTTTCCTCATTCCCATTATGGTAGATGTGTCCACCTCATAACTAACTCACCCGACATCCATGTGTCTCCATTCTCCTAAGTTCCCGCATTACATCTATTGGCCATTACTCATTCTTGGTGACTCCTCCTCATCCGCACCACTAAGTTCTTTCTGGCACATTGGACGTGTATAGATCCCCCAAGCCACATTACTTATGTTACGAAAGAGTGGGTGCATGAGTAACTTGCAACCCGAGTTCCTTCGACCCCCTATGCTCCGCATGGTCACTTCAACCGACACTACCTCATTGGGAACTTGTTGGGTGACTCACTAAAATGTGTGCTAATTAACCAACTCTTGGGATTTTGAGCTAACTCGGTGAGCTGATTCCCCTTTCTACCCTATCGCCCCTTCACCGAGTTATCAATTATCCCGATACCTATAAACTTTCTCTCCATATAACCTCATCTCAACGAGTTAATACTTACCTTGCCCCTTAGCTCACCGAGCCACCGGCTACTTACTCTAAATTCGATGCCCTTTAAATTTCTCCAAGAAATCTGGAATTTTTTCGAAAAGCGAGCATAAAAATATGAAATAGATGTCTCTAAGTGATTTTTGGCTTCTTAACCCATTTTTGGCTATTTCTAACCAATTTTTTTCTCTCTGCAACCGTGATCAAGGGATGGGGGTTCCAAACCTGCATTCCAAATTCACACTTTCTTTGATTTTTTCCCACTTTCTTGAGTTAAGGATCTAGATGAAAAGTGAGAAAAGTGCCCCATGATCCCATTTTCACCATTTCCTCTCATTTTTATCCAGAATTGGCTAAGAGTGAAAACCCAAAAGAGGAAAAAATTATCCAATTTACCCCTAACTTCCCAAAACACTTGCAATGCTCCTAAAACTTGGAAACTCACCGTATCATTCCATATTACTTCATTAAAATTTTTCCAATGCTTAAGACCATCCTTCTAAGTTGGCAATTTTTATGAGAGGAGTAAAATAGATAACAATTTGGTGACCTCTCAGGAAATCTATCTGCTAGATGTGCGACCAGGTTTCTGAAAAGTCCATTGGGCATGGATTGATCGGATACACCTATGAAATTATCCTAAAATTTGAAATCTTTTCCCCGCACCATTGAAACACTACTTTGCTTAAACCTAGAATCTGTCTACCATTTCTTTTATTTTCCATCTCATTTACAATATTCTATAAATTAAACTTTTTTGAGAGTGGAAAATTATCTTGAATCTAGAACTCATCCTTTGTTTACAAAATTGATCTATGGGATGAAGAATGGAGAGTTCAAAACATGTCCCAAATCTGATTTTCTTGCCAAGTTTGAAGCACAATGAACTGATGATATCTTGATAAGTGTGAAACATGCGAAGTTCGGGAGCAAAAGCTGATTTTGGAGATGATGGAACCTATCGTTAAAACCTAATTTTTCCCCATGACCATGCCTTGACTGAAATTGTGAAGATAAAAATACCCGTATAACTGATTTTCTGATGCAAGAAGAGGTATATGATCTCAACTGTGACTGATCTTGAAGAGGTAAGAAGGTGAAAACATTTTTAAAATACCTCTAAATCTGATTTAGTTGCTATGAATTTATATTTTCTTAAATATAACAATTGTCTCTTGCGTAACTTTGAACCCTCAAGACAACAACACACTCCTCCCAACAACAAGATGAAATATGCTAGAGAAACAAACGTGCAAAAATTATGTACAAAAATGAAGGTCATACATGCCCAAGTGAAGCATGCAAAGTTTGCACAAGGACTTGTTATACTGAAAGAAAACCTACCTACTCTACTCTATCTTGAGAAATGGAAGAGTTTAACAAATCCCGACACTAGAAAGGAGAAGTATTTAACCTTTCTCATAATTTTGGACCATGTAATTTATTTGACACTCGAACAAGGTCTTGCATGAGAGACTGAGATAAGGAAAATCTTCCACCCAAATCATCAAGGTGTCTACTGGAAAAAATACAAATACCCATTTTAGTTTCTCTCGCATTTGGATTGAAGAGGTATTGCAGTTCATCCTTGTTACTCTTAAGATCATCCTCCTCCTCGAAGTAAGTATGACTAATGGAAGCTCTCAATATTACCCAAAAAAATATAGATACTTAATTGGACAAGGTCTGATCTATTGGATTTTTCCATTGCTCCAAGTCACAAATTCAATAAGAAATTCTTCTTACTGATAGTCCTAGAAAAGGTGATTGTCTGTGAGATGATTTTGTTCTTGTTTCTCATCTACAAAAAACTAATCTCCTACTTTGATGAATGGTATGAGAGTGGTGTCATCTTTGTTTTTTTTTCCCTCCTTATCCATAGCAGATTCATCAAAATGATTAGACTCCTCAACTCAAATAAAGAATCCTTTAATGATTGCATATTCATCAAGAGATTATGAATATGATTGAAGGGGACCGATATGAGAAAAAATTGTTCTTGAACGTTCACTTCCATGGTAGTAGGCCTTATTTTTGAAGGATGAATGATGGAACAACAAAGGTTGTGATTTCCATGGGCTCTTCTTCATCAATACACTCCTCCAAGTCTTATAAATACTCAACCTCTTCATTTTCCTCCCATGCTAAGGGTTTTCTTTCCTCCATGATGACCTCTAAATATGTAACTTGTTCATCATGGTCCTCTTCATAATCAAACATGAATCTTGTGAGCTCAAATTCATCTAAAAAATCAGATTTTTGGGGATATGAAGTGGGGGAAGGGTCTGAAATCTCTTGTGCAACCTACTCATTACTCGAGATCCCTAAATTTGTCTTTTTATCCTCCATGTGCTCCTCTCCAACTGAAATTGGGGCTGATTTTTATTCCTTTGGAGATAACTTTACAACTGTTATGAACCTAAACCTTTGAAAAAATGGTGCCAATGTGGACACTACATTGGAAACACAAGGATTGGTAATCATCATCTTCATGTTTTTGAACTTGTTCATTTTAAAGGCCATCCTTCACCACCTGTTCTTGAACTCCCACTTCAACTGAAGGCTTAGTTATTAGGGGAATTTGAGTAATGTTGAACTTGGAAGCCCAATTTCTCAGATTTTGTACTGATTATTCCTAGATAAGCTCTTTTATTTCTTCTCTTCCATGACTAATTTTATGATTTTGATTCTCTCGAAATGGATTTTGGGATACAAGAGGAGGGGTGGGTTGGGATTTAACTATATTTTGCATTGTTTGTGGTGGAATGGAAGGTTCAATTTCTTGCTTTTGTGGAGGGGATGCATTTTTAGGAGGGAAAAGGGTAGAAAATTCAAGATGAGATGGAAGGATAGAAGATGAAGATATGGATTTCATAATGGTGGCAACCTGAAAAATGATAGAATCATGACACTCAAGTTGAGATGATGTAGATTGGGAAAGAGAAATATAAGGACAATGAGGTAGTGGTGTAGGACTTACCCATTGACAAGGTTGGCTTGCATCAAGTTCATAAACCTCTATTTCCCTATCTAATTTACAAGTTGAGGTAGTATATGAACCAAAAATCAAGCTTTTTCTTAGGTCTATAGTGTATTGGCATAGGGCCAACCCATGGACAAGGTGCCTTGAAACTAATTCTGAATGCTTTTAAGCGAGATGTACCCTGGACTGCACCATATTTTCCTCCATTCCTTGACCTTTCTCTTGTAATTAATCCTTTTTAGGTGTGATATTTCCTCTAAAACCTATGTATACCTATTCTGAAATAGATGCATGGTTTGGAAAATGACCAAAATGATTTGAATCTAGCTAACAAGGATATGCATACTACTGATTCTCATTATGAAACCTTTCTCGGAGGTGTGTTATAGTAACTGGAGATGACTCTAAATAGCACTATTATTGCAAGTGTGAACCCCATGATGGGAATGAAGTCATGATTGCAAGACATTATGCATAAAAGAAATATGGAAGACATGGAAAGAAATTGGATGGAAAAGGAAGGTCCGCAACTCGTAATTGGGTTACTTAGATAAGCGGAGTCACAAATTGTGTTTTCAAATGACTACAAAGGTTTAGATTTCATCAGAACACAAAAAATGATGGATTGAAGGTGTGAAGCACACAATGGGGCATAATGGACCTACCTCTAAAATAAATTGGATACACACCTATTAGAAATGACTTCTCTGCGGTCCCATTGAGCGTGTCGTAAATGTTATCACCAAGTCAAAATACCTCCGATTACTTAACATCCGAGTTTTTAAGGAAAGTGTGGTGGGTAACATGGAGTTGCTTCAAGGTGTGGGACCTTACAATTGAAACAACTCTCCAAATAATGTTGGTTCCTCTTCCTAATCTAGTGTAACAACTAACTATAATGAAGTAAATTTTACTAACTACTCCTAATCTATGACTTCCAAGGAGACAACAAGAATGAGAAAGGGTGAAAAGGAGAAATCCTACACTACATAGGTGATAACACCGAAAAGGGGGTGTTGAATAACTCACAATGCATGGACATGGGGAAATTTGAGCATGGAGAGGATGGAAAAGCATCACAAGCCAAAATTGCACATAATACCCCATTCCATAAACACATCATCCCCTAAGCTCTTGTTGATGCATAATCACAACACCTTGACTATCTCGTAACTTGATGGGTTGAGACTCTCAGTGTGATTTCATAACATGGATCTTTTCCCAAAGTGTGGGATGTTGCAATTGGGAAAGGTCTCTCGGATGAAGGCCAATTCCTATTCCTCTGTTCAGGTGCACACATATAATTTGTAGAGGATCTACTCTAAAACCTACTCTAACTTGCCAAGGAGACATGGTTAAGAAGATGCAAGAAATTAAATCTAAACTAACAGAGGTGATGCACCAAAGGAATGTTGAACACATTCTTTACCATTAAACACAAACCATTAAAATGTGATACAATTACCATGCACAAGTAACCAGGGTTGCAATGAGAGATCAGGAAGATGCAATGAACATAAGAAAGGGTTGAAAATCATCCACAAACTTGTATTATTGCTCCACAAAATTGATACAGTGCATTACAATGGCCAAGAGGCACAAACTTGCATTACAGATTGGAGGAGGTTTTAACTCCACAAACTATCTCTGCAGACAAGAGAAGAAGGGAGGGTGCAAAGAAAAACTATCCAACCTTTAGAAAAATTCCCTTCCTTACAACATATAGGAAGAATGGGAGAAAGATATAGAAGAATTTTGAAATCCTAATCCAACCACCCAAGAAATGCATTGAATTCACTTGCAACAATGATGGATTTTACTATAAAACCCATGCCTCCATGTGTTGTTTCTTGTTAGGAAATAAAGGAATCCCATAACTCATTATTTTAGTAGGTGAGAAGTATGACACCCTAAAAAATGGCAGATGTATTTCTAAATTTGTTGAGTAGAAGATGTTGAGAGATTTCCAAAAGTCCTTTCTTGTGCAAATCCAAGCTCCTAGTCAAACGTTATGGCCATCTAAAAGTTGAGGTGTCATTCTCAGTAAAAATGGTGGGTGAGAGTTCGAAACTCTAAACCCCGAAACTCTAAAAGTCCGAAGTCTAAAATTTTGGACTTTTTTTCTTGCTACTTTTCTAGCATGATTCCCAAGGTTCCCGAAACCCTGAAAGTCTAAATTTTCAGACTTTAAGACTTCATGTTTCAGACATTACCTATCCATTTTTGGCATGATTCCCAAGGTTCCTAAAACCCCAAAAGTCTAAATTTTTAGACTTTCAAACTTTGGGTTTCAGGCATTGCTGTCCTTTTTAGCACAATTCCCAAGGTCCTGAAACCACGAAAGTCTAAATTTTTAGAATTTCAGACTTCAAGTTTTAGACATTTCTTAGCCATTTTGACACAATTCCCACAAAACCCTGAAAGTATGAATTTTCAGAATTTCAAACTTCGAGTTTCGGACATTAATTGTCCATGTTTTGCCCCTGTTTTTCTCGAAGTGCCAAAAATGCAAAAACTGAAAAACTTTGAGCCTTTCTCCATTTTTCCTGTGCAAGGTCATGTTTGATCAATATTGCCTATGGGGTGAAATTGGATAACAACTCTACAATTAAAAATGGAAATTTTAAAAATACTTATATCATGAAGAGAGGTAAGACAAATCAATAAAAACATGCAATGGATTGAGAAAGCATCACAAAACATTGATTCTATTGCTCCAATAATATGCACATTACATCACAAGTTGAGGAATAATGCATTATTTCCAATACATTGCTCATAAAATGAAGGTTTTGAGCTCTACATCTAGTTTAATATGTCTTGGATCTTGTGTTGGTAGCACTAAGCCTAAAGGAAGCGGGTTCTGTATCAACTCTATTTTTGGGTAGAATTTCTTATCTATTTAATTTTTGTTGGTCAATAAAAGCATTAATAAAGGACTAAATTGGGTATTAGGTCTTTTTATAGAGGCTTAAAATATAAAATGAAGGAATCAGTTGAAGTATGTTTCAAAGCAAGATTCGGGGTTATTTGTGACAAATGTTTGGGTTATCAATATTTGAAGATCATAGCTCGACATCAACTAATTGTGTCATGAAAGATTTTTATTGGAGGTCTGAGATTAATAAAGGCATGTGAATATCATGCTCTGTGAAAGAAAATTTCAAAGTTTCCAAAAAAAGTGTGTGTTCTAATGAAGGTGTCCTTGAAGACAGAGGGAGCCAAAATGCATTATGTTAAGGAACAAAGATTTTACTATCAATAAAACAAATAAGGTAGCAAGAATGCAAAGTGTTTTCATGAAAATTTTTATCCCTCATATGGAGACATTATATTTGTATGGTGTATTGTATGCTATGAAGGCTAACAACACTAAAAGAATGCTTTAGGAACATGATATTTTGCATGATACAGATCCAAGACATTAGGGAAAGGTATGAACTCTATATTTTAATTTTTAGTTAGATATGAATGGTAAAAACACAGGGAGCTATAAGGAGTTGAGTCATGCTACATATTGGTTTCTTGATCACGAAGAAGGTTGTCAAGAATGCTTTGAATTTTTAGTTTAGGGACATTAGTCCTACATTTTTTCATAATGAGTTTTGAGGCAAAATGGTGATTTGAGCATGAAATAGACCTAAAGAAATGTATGTCAATAATGAATCCTAAAATGAGGAGTATCGGTTCGAGGGGTAGTTTGTTTGAGGCTCTTTACAGATCCATGGATCTTCATATGTTATTGAAGGAGTCAAAGAGGAGCAAGTTTTAGTATTAATGAGATCCATTTGAGTCAAGTAAGTTATTTTGAGCATTGTTGTCATTTTCCATGTAGTAGTATCATTTTATCCTTTGACATAAATGTCGAAGTGGGAGAGAAGCATCATAAACATGGAAAAGAGTCATGTAGGTGTGTTGGTATTGTTGGTGGCCATCAATGTTTCTAAATGTGGTTTTCATCAATGAAAAAGGTGATATTGTTGGCCATTGTGTGTTTTTGTTGTCATTGATGTCAATTCCATTGATGGAAAAAAGTTTCATGAGGTCATATGAGTCTCCATGTGATGTTGGTCAATTGTAAAACATGAAGGTTGATTGGTAGTGCTATGTTTGAAGGCATTCTACGAGGTCATGATGCATGGTCTAGTGAGATAATTTATGTTTTAAGTCCTTCCACTTGAGTTAAATGTTTTCATGAGGTCACATACGGTCATAGAGGTGTGTTTTAGGTGTTAATGAGTTTCCACAAGGTCATTCAATTTATGGTTTGTCATGGTTGAGTTAGGTCATTCTAGGCATATTCCTAGTCCCTGGTACAAGCACACCTTTGGTAAGGAGGTTTGAGATTTGGGAATGATTAGTCTTTTCTAAGAATGGTATAAGCATGGCGATGTTATACGGGGTATGTATGGTGATTTTTAAGTCGAACTCGAGTTATGATGCATGTTTAGGGTCCTTGGGAAGCAAGCAGGTGAGAATCAAACAAGATAAACATGAGATAAGTCTTAATGCCTAGACTATTTCAGAGTTATTTTCACTAAATGGTGAGTATGGTCAGTTATATTATGTTTTCATGCTGCTTCATGACAATTTTTAGGTAATTCTGAAGATTAGATTGCAATATATGAAATTTTTGATAAAACCGGTTTTTTAGAGTGAAGAATTGAATCAAAAGTGGATCTTTTGATGCTCATTGTGAATTTTATTCTTTTCATGGGGACCTAATATATTTGGAATATATTATTAGGTTATTTATGAAGGTTTCAAAAAAATAATGAAGTGTTTTTTATTTTCATGTTTTTATGGATGATTGTTAAGAAGATAAGTTTCTTTGAAACCCTAGCTAAACCCTAGCTCAAAGTGACTTGGAGAAAAAAAGGTATGCTGATTTTTTGTTTTAAAATGTGATAATTTTATGTTGTATAGGAATATTCCATATTTCTAAAAAGGTATATTAGTGCATGTGACTGTATGTGGGACCCACCTGAAAATGCTTATTTATGAAGAAGTTTAGTTTAAGGAAATATTGTACAAAGAAGTTGAAAAATAAATTGACATTTTTTTATCCCTGATTTTTTCTACATGTCCATGATAGTTTCAGATCATGTTTGAAGTGAAAAAGGGAAAAAAATTACCCTATTTATGAAGACTAGTTTTTGGGGCAGTTTGGAGCAACTTGTGGTAAAATTGGAATTGTAAGAGATACGGGGAAGAGTTAGGAGTCAATTAAAGTTGTGTTGTGATCTTGGTTAAAATATTTTTCTAATGTTATGTAAAACTTTTTTTTTTTATATGGTATGAAAAATTTATGACCTATTCTTTGAAGGTCAAATCTAGAGGATGTTTGTTCTAGCAAGGTGTTAAATGGATTTAAGAGGTAAAGTGATGTTTATGAGTTGTTCATGCTTGGTGAAGGTTTATGAGTGCTTATACATCATGTATAAGTGTGTTACATTATTTTTAACATTATAAGTGGTTTTTGAGGTGATGGAGCAAGTTGAGCTCATGGTTAGTTCTTGAGTCCTATAAGGCTTAAAAATTAGTTTGAAGAGATTATCCTTGTTAAAAGCCTTCCACTTAGATTTGGAAGGCTTTATAATATTTTATGAAAATAGGATTAAGAAATATTTCAAATTATGTATGTTTGATGTATTGGTGAGTTTATTTGATGGGTATTCTACCTTGATTTGTGGAGAAAGATGTTGCTTTTCAGGAAAGGTTTGCTCAAGATGAAAGATTGAGTTGGTTGAGGCATCAAATGGATTGTTTGATTATTTCTATAAGTTAGAGATTGAAGAGTGATTAATTATGTTATTATTTAAGTCCTTTTGAGGTATTGAAATTTATAGCAAGAGTTCAAACTAGTTGAGTTTGCAAAACTAGTTTAAGGCGAGTTTGATTTGGTAAAGAGGTGTAGTCACAAAATCACACACTTAATTTTACAATTATACCAAAAAGTATGTTATTTTATATATGGATATTGCATAAGAAAAGTATTCACTAATGAACCATCCACCATTCATATTGTCAATTAGTCGTTCGTCATCGTCATTTGTCTTACATAGTCATCAGTTGTTTACATAGTTATGGCAGTCTCTCAGGGAGTCTCAGGTGTTGTGATTTGGTTAGTTGTCATCTCTAGTCTTTAATAATAAGGTGCCTAGGGTAGTATTGGGCACCCATAGGCACCCTAGTCCTTATTTTAGGTTCCTTTTCCTGGAACCACATGAGTCTAATATAGATTTTTGAGGTCAGTCTTTATGGTTTTCCCTCTCATTCCCCTAGGTACTAGTCGGCATGTCAGGTCATTAATGTCGAAATTTGAGCAAGAGATCCCCATATAAACATATCATACTCATTATATTATGGGTGGATGATCTACAACTAAGGGTTATCTATCTAATAAGGAAAAGGACTATATTTGGGAATCATTACATCACACACACTACATAGGAAGGGTTGTATTCATTCTATTCCATCCACCATTTACATATTACATCTAGTTATTTCCCCTATCTCTGCGTCATTGATGCTAGGGAACCCTAGGCACATAATTACACACACAAGCACACAAAAATACATTGGGTCTAGAATGTAGTGCAATGCTTAGTTGTAATTACACCATTATGGAAGCTAAGGTTATTCTAACCCCTTCATATGCATTTTTATTTTTAAGAATTTTATGCTTTTATGGATTTTTACAGGTGAATATTCATTACATGTTTACGGTGCCATTTGTGAAGTTACTACGAAACTCACACAACAAATATCAAGATATTTTAAAGATCCAATGACACTACTAGATTCAGGTCCTGAGTTATTCTACAAACTAGAGTGCCCATACTCTAGACCGGGAGTCCATATGCACCCAACTCCTCCTCCAGGTGTCCTAGTCTAGGAAAATCACCATCTGCTATAATTTTTGGGTTGTTCCGTCATACTGCTCTTCATCCACACATCATCTTATTTAGTCCCAACACACAATGAGGTAAGTAATTTATAGGTTAGTACCTTATCCCTTTTATTTAATTTGTTCCATTTTATTTAAATATCAAAATAAAATATTTATAATCGAGTATTTTATTTTATAGCATTTATTGCAATTATATACATGCTTAGATTAACTTAGAATATAGATACAAATTTCATATTTTTTTAATCATTTTGGTGAACCTATAAATTATAATATTTTTCGCTATAATCCATTTCAAACCCTAATGGCTAATAATAGTTCATCTTCTTCACCCATCATGTCTCATTTTAGTGTCAACCCTATATATGACGAGGTTTTCATTTTTGAACTCATGGCTCGTATAGTAATCCTACGCTGGCTCATACTCAAAAAGAAATCTTAGATGGTGAACAATATGTTCCTAATCACTTTAAAGAATCTCCCATATGCATTAGCATTGTTAAGGATCCTATAGAGTTAACTCATTGTACACCATGATAAATGACTAATAGTGATCCTCCTTCTGATCTCTCTCAGGAAATTTTATACAATTATCTTATTGATTATTTGCTTAGTATTGATCATCATTCACATGTGCATATTGATTCTTCTCCTACTTAGCATACTACTATAGTCCCATCTCATGATTCTCCTGCATCTGATATTGCTTCTCATCATTCATCACATACTAGCTCTCATTCACTTTTGTATTATGATGATGATCCTATTGATAGTACTCTTAGTGACATTCTCACATCTGAGTTTTTATCTGATCATGACGAGGCAATTGATATCCATGTTTCCCCTTCTTTTCATATTACAGATTGTGAATCTCATATTTCATCATTACCTTCTCATGAGATTAAATCTAGCACTATGCATGAGTCCCCTCCATCCATCAATTCTTTTTCTCCTACCATTTCATCTCCTATTGTTATGCCATCCACATATATTAGCTCATCTTTTCATACAACAGTTGTATCTCCATCAGCCACCTCACTTCTAAAGGATATTTCTTATTATATTCCTACCATCGTTATGTATTTTCCACCTCCATAATATATTATAGCTCTTTTAGAACCTATTCATAGTGTGCCTTTAGCATCAGAGTCTCCTCTATCATCTCTTGATATTCCTATGATCACACACAATGGGAAGTTATAACCTCTTAATACATTATTTCCATCTTCCTCTATTCCTTAACAGGATATCATCTTTCTCATGCATTCCATAGGTCAATTATAGTCTCGGGTTCAATCTCTTACTCTATAAAGTAGGGCTTACTATGATTCTATTGATAACAACGCATTACATGGTAACACTATTCCAAAGAAGATTCATAATTCAGCATTTCATAAGGAATTAATCATGCATAAATCCACTTGTTTTGATGGTAGTGGTGATCCTCATGATCATCTCTTACATTACTGCATGGCTATGACCTCTTATTCTAAGGATAGGCTATTACTTAAGGCTTACCAATAAAGTCTCATTGATGAGGTGTTACATTGATACACTCATATCCCCTTTGGGTCTATTAGTACTTATTATGACTTAGAGGATGCTTTCCTAAGTCATTTCATCCTTTAAAATGGCCCTAAGGTTACTTATGACTAAAAACCTACTTTACATCAGGGCTCATTGTAATCAATTAAGGATTATATATTACAATTTAATGTTTGTATGCATCAGCTAGTATTCCAACCTATAGACCTTGAGAAGAAATTCATTTTCTGTTGTGGTTTGATTCCTGTGATCAAAAAAAGATTACAGTATGATACATGTGAGTCATATATTCTTATATGCTATAAATTCCTAGACCTAGAGAAGGATCTTCTTTCAGTAAAATTCATTCACCCTTCACATACATCTACTTCTCTTATATCAACTAGTCCTCCTCCATCAAAATTAGTTGAGAATCGCATACCACAGTCTCCACCTTTTCCTCATAAGAAAATAACACATGCTCACCCTACTCCACCACAACAACATAGTTCTTCTCCTAATCCATGATAGGCTACTCCTCCTTCCTCTTTTTCGTGTTGCATGAGCCATTGAATTTCTCCCATCATGCTAGACCCCATGATGTGTCATTTACCTTACTTGAAAAGCATCTAATCCACTTACCATCTAACCAACATCATCCACAACATAGGCTACAATATCAATGTGATCAACCATACTGTAATTATCATCACATAAATGGCCATAGGGACAACAATTGTCTTTCCCTTCATGATAGATTGTAACAATTACAGGAAAATGGGATCATATCCATTGGATCTCGCTCATGCAAGTGGTCTATTTATCCTCTACCCTGGTAGAGAGTTTCTACTCCACTTGAGTCCTCTTATCCATTAGGTGCTCAAGCCATAGTTCATCCATCACCTCCATATGTCACTCATGCACGCTTTCCACCACATCCATCTAAGGCTCAAACATCACATTCATCGCATCCATCACATTCACACTATCCGCTGCATCATACTTCTTTTTACACATCGGCTTCCACATGACCTTCTACATTCACACATCCCACTACAACTCCATATGATATTTAGTTTGGCACATATTCACATGCTACTTCCATCCCACCTGCTTCTACTACTATGCGCTTCCTTTGTCTCTAGTAGGTGATTCTTACCACCTTACCCCCATGATGCACTTGTATTCTTATGGTTCTTACATGACTGTTGACAGTTTTTCGTCAGTAAAAACCTTTCATCATGCGATTCGTCATTTCATCTAGTGCACTCAATCATTTCTCGACAACACAATTTTACTTACGCAACTCATCCTTGACTATTGAGGGGTCTTAATTAACTAAGCCTATTCATCTACACATTATGGGGCATCTCTAATCTTCCCCCTTAGTTTCATCATGATAACATTTTATGATTACATCACATTATCATCCATCCCAACATGTTAGTTTTACGATTATACATTTTTGCACCTATCTTACTAATTAACATTACATTCATTATGCATTAATTCCATCACATTACATTTGTTATATATCATCATTCACATTACACTATTTTTATTTCATTCTCAACATTATACTCGAGTGTACATCAATCAAACATGAGAAATATATAACATATTACACTAACTATGATATTACAACATTGAATCATACATCATCAACCACATTACGAATCTGATATACAACACAAAAACTTATCATATAAGAATCACATGTCTCCATACATACATACATACATACATACATACATACATACATATACATATATATATATATAATACAATTCATCATTATAAAACATGTCTCATCACTAGGGGGAAATGCCCCCACATCATATACAATAGTACAAATCAAACCTCATCATCGCTATCACTCTCAGTACTACGAGATCCTTAGAACTAGATGCCTCTCCACCAATGTGACGCCACTATTCGCGGCCTCGATACCTCTCAACTTGACTCTGTAATAGGGTAATCTCATAATCCTTCTTGGAACACCGACACTACACATCCACATATCATGAAAACACATCTTCCACCAAGGGACCACCACCTACTACCTCCTAAGCTCGTCGAGTCCCCTTGCGTGCCTCAATCCTCTCACCGGCAATATGTGTGTGTCACCATTGCTATTTCCACCGACTCAAATAATTGGGCATGCTCATCCTCTATATCATCCAATCACTCAAGCATACCTCCACCAAGTACATCGGTTGGCATGTTTCATGTCAATGTGTAGATGTGAATGTCTACTATCGAGACTAGTACACATCACCTATAAAACAAACAACACAACGAATTAGATGATCATCGTTATCACATAAGTCTACACGACATAGTTATCTATAGGTGCTTACACTCATCTTTAGATGCTATTGTATTTTTTAAAGCATGGGCTGCCCCTCTATTCCTCCTCCATGTGGTAACCCCGTTGGACCTACAAATAATGGGAACAACAACACCTACCGATGTGCCACCCATAATGCATGGCACTCCTCCGTATAACCTACATCATCTAATTCTATTGGATATATCACCGTAAACACCTCATCGAAAATGGTGGTACTATTTTCTTTATTATGGGCCCTAGTCTTGCTTCAGTCCTCTTAGGTGCTTTGATATCTCTCAACCATATATATTTCTCTAGGGGCATGTCATGAGCCATATCCAACCTGTCACAATACTTTGTCTACCTAAAAATCTCGGCCATGTGTGGAAATCGATTCTCCACCACATAGTCCTCCGGATATGCCGTGAATCTACACCATCATCGATCTATCCTCTATAATCACGATATGGCCTCCATGTAACTACCTCGGGCCCCATCCTATCTATTAGTTCCCTATAGGTATATGTGTCCATCCTACGCCCATGAATATTAATCCACCTCCTTGCATATATCTCTATCCTAGCCCACTCTCCTTGTGGACCTCCAACTGGTCTCAACACGACTATGTGCTCATAAGCCCATACATGTAATAGTGTAGTGGCTCTTATCCCACCACCATGCTCATCGTGAGTAAATCGATATAGATCTTTGTATAGGTGGGCCAACACACACCATGCCCACATGTATCTAGTACCCTCCTCCTCTATCCATTAGCATATATCATGCATCTTATATAAGATGCCTACACCACCTCCCTCCATTGCTATAAATGAAGCAATCAAAACTACTATGAACTTCCGCAAAGGCAAAACCCTGCACCGCAAGATAAAATCTAAGCTGATATGGGCCTCAACAGGTACTCGAGTCCCCATAAAATATTGTCTATCCACTCACATCTAACTCTCCATATCCTCCAATGTCATAACGTACACCCTCTCTCCAACAACCAGCAACTTCAATATACAATACACATCCTCCAAAGTAATAGTCATCTCCCCGTAGGAAACCAAAATGTACACATATCTATGCACCATCTCTATCATAGTGTGGTCAACATGGGCATATTATGGGGCACATCACCCATTTGTGCTATGTATCATAGGTGAGCATGGTCCATAACATCCCAATCCTCATCTGACAAACCTAATCCAAACAAATTAAAAATATCAAATTCGTAATAAAAAGTCAACAAAAATGATTACTACACCATTCATTTTTTGAAAATTAACACACATACAAATTTTTTGGTCATACATGAAGCTATGGAATTCCCCACCATCTCAAACCGGCTAGGATGTGTTGCTCTCACTTGCAGCATCCTCACTAACTCAGAGCTCACTATCACTATCACACAAAAGACAAATGAAGTAACTAATCACTTTTTCATCTTACTATTTATAGTTACTTTTTATCAATCACTTTACTATGGCCATTATTTCACACTTATTATCACCACTAACACAAACTACATTGTTGGACATCGTAGTGCCGCCCCCAGGAGGTGCGGATGGATAGCTCTTCTAAGAGGTTGGAGGCCTTAGAGGCTGAGATGAAATTGCTGAAGGATGAGGTCAAGAACCTAGCTAAACAGAAAGGCAAGAAAAGCATGGAGGAGGAGGGGAACATTGATAGCAGTCAGATTGAAGACATATACAAGAAGCTGACCTCCTTAGACTCCCGCTTAGGGAAGGCCAAGACTAGACATGATTACAACATTGCAGCCTTTAGGGCGATTGAGGAGTTCATCGAGGGTCATGCCAAAAGTGTTTCCAACCTCAGCGGTGTCCCGGCTGCACTTTGGGGCAACGAAAAAGAAAGAAAAAGAACCATTGAGGAGCTTGATAAGACTGATGTTGCCCATATGACTGCTTTGGGTATGTTTCATGCCTGGAAGAGAATCAAGATCAGTATCGATAAAGCTACCAAGAAGTAGTTCTGGATGCTTCTGCTGCTTTTAGTTGTTTTTTTGTTGTTTCTCTGCGGTCGGTTTGCTGTTTTTTTGTTGTTGTTTTGTTGTTTTGTCTCGATTGAGTAGTTGTTTCTGAGCTACTTAGAGCTTCATTGTAACACTTGGATCTTGATCCATTCTCTCTGTTTCTCACTCTTATTCCAGCTCTCAGGCCTTCTTTTGTATTCAAGGGTATAGTCCCTTTCAAAAAACTATTTGCCAATAATAAAAAAAAACACAAACTACATTGTTTATGCCATATCTTCATAATTCATACTTTGATTTACACCCCGTTTTTGGAATTATCTTCTAATTCCACCTACCACCATACTATACATATTTCACATACATTACCTCTCCTCGATGTTGTCTTCCATCCAATTCATATACACTTTTTCATTTTCTATCACTTTCTATCTATTTTCGCGCTTACTTTCGACTTAGAATTCATTCTTCTCATCACTTCCCCTTTCGCATTTGAAAGGGGGAATATCATTGGGGTAATCCTATAAATCCCCTTATATTACTATGAGATCAATCAACATTACCAACTCATAATTTTAAAACATTTACTAATTCATCACGCGACATCTCACCATTAATTCCCCTAATGACCTAACTGGGGGGCAAAAATATACAAATCTCTATGTGCGGCATTTCATCAATTCCCCTAATGACCTATCCTAGGAGAAACTAGCATAAAATATCTCTACGAGTAACCAATCGATCAATGAAATAATTGATCAATTCATTTACATCCTCAAATCATGATCATTCAATAAATACAATACAACACAAAAGGCCTCCTAGATGACCTAATCGGGGTAGTTATTCTATATTTGGCACTTCCTTCCAGATGACCTAACTTCAAAGCCATTGTACATTTCACGTTTTCTTCCGAGATGACATAACTTGGAAGTTATCACATTGCGGCGACACCCATGGAGTCGGAGAAAGAGTTCCTTACTTATACCACTCCTATATGGGTCAACTATTTTATCAAAATTATTTGGATCCAAAAACATAAATGTTTGATCGACTCTTTTCTACAATGGATAGATCTTGAGGATGTAGTTAGAGATTGGAGAATAACAAAATTTTCTCCCTACACTCTTCCTTTGGTGGCAGGATGCCCAAATCCTTCTCGATTATTCGTATACACGTGTTTAGGTTGGGAACTAATCACTCCCTAACCCATCTCATCATCATCATACAACATTTGAAATCATCAATCATCTAGCATTACAATCATCACTCTCATTTAGCTCACTTCATCATGAAATTACATTTTCTCACTACCTCTGTAGGGATCAACATGTTGATCTATGGTTCGACACACTATTTGGTTCTTTCAAAGACAATTTTACTACACATATGTGGATTCTTCTATAGATGGGATTCTCTCTGGATTTTTCTTAGGTATGCATATCTATCTACTTTATGTTACCGATATTTCAGCTCACTAACATAAAGTGGGGAAAATTTAATCATAAAATCACACACTTACTATTACAATTATACCACCAAGTTTGTTATTTTATATATGGATCTTGTGAAAGAAAAGTATTCACTAGTAACCATCCCCAGTCATGTCGCCAATTACTTGGTCATCATCTTCATGTCTTTCACGGTTGTCGATTATTTACACGGTTATGGTCATCCCTTAGGGGTCTTGGGTGTCATTATTTTTTCATTTTCCATCTCTAGTCTTTGACTAGGATACCTAGGGTACTACTAGGGAATCCACGAGTTCCTGGTCCTTATTTTAGGTGTCGTGGTCTCTATAGCAAGATTTCTTGAGTATAATTTAGAGTTTTGAGGTAGGTATTTATAGTTTTCTGTCTCATTCCCTAGGTACCGGATGGCATATCAGGTCATTAGTGTTGAAATTTGAGCAAGAGATCCCTATATAAACATATAATACTCACTATCTTATGGGCGGATGATCTACCACAAAGGGATAGCTATCTACCA
This sequence comes from Taxus wallichiana var. yunnanensis, assembly GCA_018340775.1. Classification (NCBI taxonomy): domain Eukaryota; kingdom Viridiplantae; phylum Streptophyta; class Pinopsida; order Cupressales; family Taxaceae; genus Taxus; species Taxus wallichiana. The sequence continues at coordinate 46,661,969 of CM031243.1, read as the reverse complement.
AGGAAAGGGACTACATTTGGACATCATTGCATCACACACACTATATAGGAAGGGTTGTGTTCATTTTATTCCATCCACCATTTTCATTTTACATATAGTTATTGCCCCATATCTCTCGGGTCATTGACCCTATGGCATCCTAGGCACACACCGCACACATAAGCACACAAAACTACAATGGGTTTGGAATGTAGTGCAACGATTAATTGTAAGTTCACCATTATGGAAGCTAATATCAGTCCCGACCCCTTCATATGCATCTTTTTTTTTTAGGTATTTGATGCTTTGTATGGGGTTTTACAAGTGAATATTCATTGTAGGTTTATGACGCCATTAGTGAAGTTATGCGACACTCACATGAAAAGGATCAAGATATTATGAAGATCTAGTGACACTTCCGATTCAGGTCTTGAGTTGTTCCATAGAATAGAGCACCCATATTGTAGAACAGAATCCCATAGGTTCCCAATCCTCCTCCAGTACCCCATTCTAGGAAAATCACAATCTACTGTAATTTTTGGGTTGTTCCCTCATACTACCCTCTCGTCTCGCACATCATCATGTTCAATCTTGACACACAGTGAGGTAAGTAATTTACGTTTAGTAACTTATCCCTTATATTTCACTTATTTCGTTTAATGTAAATATAAAAAATATATATTTAGCATCAGTATTTCAGTTTATATTGTTTATTAAATTTTTGTAGCTTCTTAGATTAACTTAGAATATAGATACATATTTCATATTTTTGTTAATCAAGAGGAAAGTTGGTGTGGTTTGAACATATGGATGTTTCATGAGCTCTAACATTAATATATGTGATGTAAATGTCCTAAGGATTCCATAGAGGGCTTACATGCTATAATTGAGTTGAACTTGGGTGGCCTTTAGGCCCAAAGGTGAAGACATGGTGATGGAAACAATTGTTTGGTGAAGGATATGAGCCGTTTGTCTTGTGTTATGAATTATTTGATTGGTCCAAGATAATTAATTACCATGGATGATTTTTTTATGATATATTATATATGTGTGATGAATTTTAGGGCTTGAATAATCATGTTTTTGGTGTTAGTGGATTTTACTCATCCTAATGATGGGGTTTTGAGTGGTTATATGCTTGTATGAAGGTTTTGGGCATGACCGACCTATATTGGTCAAATGTGAGTTTTGTATTGAATGTAATGAGATGTTGTTAATTATTTTTGGTCAAAAATATTATGGAGGATCGACCTTTCTTGTGTTTTAAGGAAGAGAATCCTATAAAGCAAGTGTTTTGAGTTCATTTTTGAACTAGTCTTCTAAGAGAGAAAATGAGACCTTCCTAAGAGTTTCAAGGATATTATATTGCATGATTTCATATATGATGAAGTGTGTTATAGTTTAAATACTGATTGAGATCATGTGTTAAGGGTTTAGAGACAAGACAAGTCAAAGAAGAAGAAGATAGAGTGAGTTGAAGGAATGAGGGTTTGAAGAAAGGTTTGTGAGTTGAATTAGAGATCTCCATTAGTTGTGGCAACATAAAATTCATATTTCATCATCTACATGTGGTTGATTTTTTTCTTAATCATCTTAGGGTTATATCCTCCTTTTAGAGTGGCTTCTTCCCTTAATTATGGGTTGACTCTCTAATAAACTAGGGGTTGGTGCTCATTGTGAAGTTGGTGTTTCACTAAATCTATATCATTTGTGTAATATAAGCAGAGTTTCAGTTGGATTTATTCCCATGAGGGATTCCCACTTACATATGGTGTTTATGTGTTGCGCATCTTACTTTAATTTATTGTGATTGAATGTTTAATATTTTAATGAGCACATATGGTTATGAATGATGTATAGACAACTTAATTAAAGAATGCATGGTTTAGTAAATGAAGTGAATTTTTTTGTCGAATGATTCAGCCCCCTCTTATCCATTGTTCTTCCAATAGTGATAATACTAATAGATAAAATATTTGAAAAGATAACCAAATCATGCAAGAATAATCATAGCATACACTAAATTATCTAAGAAAAGATCCTCTAATTGTGGACACATTCCATGGATTTATGTGGAGTTTGCTTCAAAAAATGATTGAGGAAGGGTTTTTGGTGATAGCTTACCATGTAAGCACCCTTCACACATTTCATAGGTGGAAAATTTAAGCCAAGACATGTCATACATGATCCTAAAATAATGATCTTAGTTTTTCATGCCAAAATTTAACAACAGTTCTATTTTTGAATAAACAACTAGGAAACCAAAGCAAAACCTTTAAACACATATAATTCATTTTTTGTATGTTTTCAGCTATAGTGACATCTAGTTCATTCTTAATAAACCATAAAAAATTACACTATATTTATTCTTGAGTTAACGGTGAATTAAAATAAAATTATTTTTCAATTCAATACCATACACATAAATAAAACATTTACTTTTCATTAGAAGTGATAGATGTAGTTTATAGAGTTACTACATTAGATCTATGATTATTCTCTTCATTCTCATTTTGATTTTGATTTGGTTTATTCCATTTTTTATTTTTGAATTTTTTTTTACTCTACAATCTTCTTTCTTATGACCAAATTTACCACAGTTATAACATTTACCATCAAAACTTACTCTTAAGTTTCTAGGTTTCTTATCTTTACTAGGTGGTTTAAAGTTTGGTTTTTGATTCTTGTTAAATATAGAAGGATTTTTATATTTAGTGGAATTATCTTTCAAATCAAAATTAGTCATAACATGATCTTCCTAGATCAGAAGAGCACTTAGAGTTTGCAAATCGGGATGTCCTACTCAGTTTGATATTTAGAATTCAATATTGAAATGAAATTCCTAAATATTTCATGTATATTTAATTGAATAATAAAACAAATTAATTTATCATGAATTAAATTACAATTACATCCATCCAATAGAGACTTAATATTTTTGCTAAAAAATTATTACCTTTTCATCTCCCTTTATGGGATTTGTCATCAGTTCTAGAATCAATTTTATAATTTTTGATAATTGTGTACCTTCATGCATTGATTATAGTTACATCCAAGCCTCACTCAGAATTTCTTGATTCCCGATGTGAAGGAGAAAATCATCTTGCATACTCTGCAATATAATAGACATTGTTTCCTACACCTTCTGTTGATATACAACAACATTGTTCGTTGTCACTTGTCTTTTAGTCGGTGTCTTCTCCATACCATTCACGACTGTCCAAAGTTTGTGAGCCATAAATTCCACCTTCAACCTTATCTTCCAGATGTTGTAATTGGTTCCATTCAACATCTATGATTTGTCAATAGTAAAGTGATTAGATCCCATTTTCACATAAATAAATTCAACAAATGAGAACAACAAGTTTTTAGTGATAATATTTTAAGAATCCCCTTGTCATTGTTCAAACCACACCATTCATATTCAATGGATTTATGTCAAAAAATTGACCTATCAAACCAATATCCTAGATATGTAATATGTTAGTTTGATAATAATGTTGTTTTTTTGAAATGTGAATGAAATTTTTAAAGTTTTACATGAAAAACAATGACTTGGTCATCGTGTCATAAAAAATTACTTCATATTAAAAAACTTGATTATCTAATATAAACAATACTATTTGAACAAATTTCCTACTAAAAGGGGATAAATTAGATTAAATTGAAATAATTTGATTAATAAATGAAAAAAATAAAATGCATATATATATAATGGAGCATATCTCCTATGAGAGGTTTATAGAGCAACTCGTTATTTAACTTGGCTGAGTTAGGTTTCCAACTCGTTGAGCTCATCCTTCAAGTCGCCACAAGTTAACTATTAACATATTTATCATCTGCGGCTGATCTCGCTTAAATTATTACTCAAGACAACAAAACAACAAGTTGGAAATCATTAAATCTTTAACTTGCATGAAACTTATAACTCATTAACTTGCATGACACCCACCTAATGTGGGATAAAATACCCTTCCTTTAAAAAACAATAACAAAGCATTGTTGCTCCAACGGGGATAAGAATAACATGCAACATCGGGGCTTGGAGTGAAAGGAAAGTGCATGGGCTTGCTAAGTGTTAAGAGGAGAAGAGATTTCCCATTAAGGGGACCGTTTAGACATTTTAGACATTAGGGTTGGATTTAGAATTTAGTAGGGTGAAAAATAGATTTGTTAGCATAGGTTTTAAACTATGTTATATTTTATAAGATCTATAGTATTAGGTTTTTGGGTATAGATAATATTTTATATTAACTATAACTATAGATGAATTTTAAAATATAAACTATAGTATTTTTATTACTATAGAATATAGTTTCAACGAAAAATGAAAGCAACCTTATTAAAGGGGGTCCACAAGGATATAGGCGATTATTTCAAAAAAAATAAAGTTGAAATATTAATAAAAATTTTACCAAGACATCGGGGGGCCACGAGTAAAATATTTTACCACATGGGGGCACATGAAGCTAGTTTTGGCCAATATGAAAATTTGAATTACTATTTTCATGGAGTTGTGTCTCCCGGGTTTGGAAATTAACTTTTGATTTTTACCTATATCTATTTCAACCTGCACATTTAAAAACTATAGAGAAATAAAAATATTTCAAATAAATTTACCCTCACCTTTATTTGTAGGTCCTGAGCAAGATTTCACCACCGAGAATATTTCATGCACGGGTAAAAACTTTGAAAGGTTGAAAAACATTATTTGACCTATGTGTACAAAAATCATGTGTCCCGAGGGAAGGAGGGGGTATTTAAAATACAATTTATAACCATCCACATAACCAATCAACCCAACCGACACATCTAATAGGTTAATTAATTAACAAACATTAGAACTCGGCTCTAGTACCATGTTAAGATGAGGAGTTAATTAACCATATTAATAAATATATTGCACCAAACATTAATAAAATAAACCATTACATTTGAAATGAATAAATGAACATAGAGACACATGATTTATGTGGAAAAAACCAAGGGGTAAAAACCACAATGAAAACAAGATGTTCTATTTATGTGAGAAACATTGTTATAGTCCAGTAAATCTCCTCCTCACTTCTCTCCACCAATCCACATGAGGTGAATAAACAATATGACCTATAGCCATATTTATTTGACCCCACGGGTCATGAACCATATCAAGTGATAGGGTATGAATAAATAACACCCTCGATTTAATATAAATTGATTAATTAATAACCAATTAAACATAAACAACTAATTTTATATTAAATAATTAAGAATATAACTATTCTTAATTATTTAATTATAAACTAAGGTTTATAGGAACTTAATATTACATTCTAACTATTAATATTTAGTAATCAAGTTTGATATTTGATTTCTCTAAATAATCTTTATTTCACTTATGTGATTTAATATGAAGATTTTTGTAGTTTAAAAAAATCTTCAGCTTTTGGGGAAATTATTTTGAGGTGATACACTTTGGTATTAGAGTGACGGTTCAAACTCTTAGAATTAATGGGTTAGTTATGCTAAAAAGAAATTACTTTTGTTTTAACATAACATAATTAAGTTCTTTTAGATAGTAGTTTTAAATTTTTCTATTTTATTAGTTAAATGTTTGGGCTTAGTAAGAGAAATTCTAGAATTTTTCATTCCTCCGAGATGATATAAAAAATATATGCGGTGACAACAGGTAAATTTCAATATATTTGAGTGAATGGAACATAAATCTCTTACAAATCCTTAGTTTATATTATAATTTTATTTCAATTTATAGGATTAGATATTTACCAAAAAAAATATGAAGACAAACTTTTTATACACGAAACAATAAAATGGGAAGATCTACTCATGCATGGAAATACAAGGTTGAAAAATAATGAATATCTAGTCGTATACTAAGAGATGGAAACCCTCATATCTACGATTGAAGAGCTATAAAGAGGTAGAATGATTCCTATAATTCTTGTTGATACAAATATGAAAAATAAGACATCATGTTGAATGCTTTTGCTAAAAGAAAATGGATTGCATGCATTGATTTTACTATAGTAACTCATGCTAGTTTTTTGTCAACATGCAACTACCACTTTTCTTTTGACTCTAGCTACCTAAGGAAGAGAAGATTTTGGAGAATAAAAATATTTTTCAAAACAAAGAGATCTCAACCATGAGTTCTAACCATCATCCAAGTAGCTAACAATGAAAATATAAACAACTACATGATGATCAAAGGAGACAAAAAAGAAAGAGTTGAAAACAAGAAAATGGTGTCTCTTATCCAAAAAAGAGAAAAAAAAGTGTTAAAAAACACAAAATGGCAGCTATTTTCCAAACAAAAAGAAAAGAAAAATACCAAAAATCCCAAAAAGAAAGAGTTGAATACTAACAAATGGTGGATATTTAATAAAAGAAAAAGGAGAGTAAAAACCAGAAAATGGATGCTTTTTCCAATTGCAATAAAATATATTTGATTCAATTTGTTATTTCTTTTAGATATGCAAGGTTGGAGTCCTTTGAAGCTAAAAATATTGGTGTTACAAGTAAAAGATCTGAATTTATTTACTATTCTCTCTAGCATTTACAAAAATCAAGGTTGTGCAATAATAAGAAAGCATGGATAACTTCGAAATATGGTCCAGGTATATTCTATCATTTTATTCTTAGATAAAGTTATTAGTTGTTTTGATTATAGATAAGTCCACTTCCAAAAACCTATCCAAAGAAAAAAATTCAATAAGGATTGTAGCATGAGAATGAGAGAAATTGTATGTTGAAAAAAAGAAGTAGAAAAGAAGCAAATAACTTCTTTTGGAAAGAGAAAGAAAAAACCATACAAGAAGCCAAGTGTGAGGGGGTGGGGGTGGGGGAGAAGATACAATCCTACAAAGATATTTGAAAAATTCAAAAGAAAAGAGTTGATATATATAAAACATATGTTGATTTTGAAAAGAAAAAGAAAAAAATCATACTGATTTTGTGAAGAAAAAAATCACTAGTCTTGTACAAAAAGAGAAGAAGAAAAAAATGGACTCAAAATCAAAATCTACATTGAAATCAACAATATGCATGAGGACATGCATGAAGTTAAGTGTGGGGGAGTGATGAGACCAAACTAAGTCTCATCTATTGCACAAAATAACATTATTCCTTCTCTTATAAAGTGGATTTAGATGTAGTCTTAAGAACTAGATAGATTATTTAAGATAAAATGTAGAATATATTTTATCTATCTTTGAAAATTCTATTACAATCTGAATGTTTTCATTTCTTAATATTTCTTGTAAGTTGGAGTGCAGTATTGTGTATGAGTAGGTCATTTGATCTCTAGAATACATTGCAGTAAGTGAAAGACTCACATAGATAAGTGAAAGACATGCATTAAAGAGCGTGGGAATTGTATAGCTAAGAGCACATAATTTACATAGCTAAGAGTGTAAGAATCATAAAGACAAGAACACAGGACCACATAATCAACACCGAAAAACATCTAACTAAAATTGCAAAACTCCAAATGAGAAACTAAAAGAGGTTTTTGTTCCTATTATTGCTAGGAGTAAAACCCACTCTCCATTATTACACATCAATAATTGTTATGAAGATATCAACATTTAAAAAGAAGGTTTTTAAGTGCGGGACTCGCACAAGGAACACTAGATTTTCTCTAACTAAAATTTCAAACCTCTAAATGAGAAATTGAAAGAGGTTTTTTTTCCTCTTATTACTAGGAGGAAAATAATCTCTCCATTTTTACACAGCAATAATGGTTACGAAGATATCAACATTTGAAGAAAATAGTTTTGAAACGCAGGACTCACAGAATCATCACACGACTTGCTCTAATTAAAATTGCAGACCTCCAAATGAGAATGTGAGAGAGGTTTTTTTCCCTCTTATTACTAGGAGTAAAATCTCTTTCCATTTTTACAAAGAAAAAATAATTGAGTATATATATTAATTTTAAGTTTCAATAAAATAAGGTTAAAGGAAAGTAAATGAGAAAAAAACACAAGTTCAATAAAACCGTGATATGTCCCTCATTTCTAAATTAAAAAGAATTTCAAAATGTTTTAGAAATATTATAACAAGAAGCACCAAACCTAGAAAATGTTTAAAAATATGCTTCAAATTGAATTCACAGTAATGATTAGAAAATCAGGGATGAGAATATAGTGGGGTAGCTGCCATGTTGAAAGATTCAATCATGCAAGAGAAAACTTGGAAAATGGAAAGAAGTAGTTAAGTGCATGTGGAAGAGGTAGTTCAATATAGAGTTGTAATATTTGATTAATTATCTTCCACATTTGTCTCCTTGTCAAGTGAAATAAATATTTGAATGCAATTGAAATAAGTAGTTACATCGGGATTTGTAGTGATTAAATAAATTCCTTCCACATCTATCTCATCATAAAGTAGAACATGTAGTCAATTTTTGCCTAAGATTATAGGTCAATAGTTCTATAATATTGGAGGATTGGCCAAGGTATTAGTTATAAATATCTCTCTAAAGTAATCAATGTAATAGTGGTAAAAGATGGATGATTTGTTTTAGATAAGGTAAAAAAAATTGGTTTTGAAAGGACCAAAAAACCCCGAACAAAAACAAAAGCTAGGAAAGAGAACTACCCATAAAACAAAACATAGGGGTCTAATTTAAACCAACTTGACCAAGAGGACACTTCAGAGAGAAGCATGACCCACACCAGGTCTATATAACAATGTTTTTTATAAAAACATTATAAAAAAGTAGAGTTTCAAGATTTAACCAAAAAGACCCCTGACATAATTAAAACCTAAGTGTTGCAATGAGTTTTCTTCTTTGGAGGAACCCCCCGATTCTATTCCTAGTGCTAGGTCTTATGTCCTTATCTTCTCCCTAATCATTTTTCTAGGAAATAATAACCTTTTTAGGATCCAACTTGGGTGGAACATTATCTTCAATTTCTTGTGCTCTTCATCCTCGTAACTACCGATCTCAAGTTGCATTTTTTTCTTACCAATAGTAGGTTCATTCTTAGTAATTCAGTCCTCAAAAATGGAGATTCTCTGCTCTACATAACCATTTTTGTGTTGATCCCACCAATTCTCTTGTTCTGCACCTTGATTTTTCTTTGGCACTCCATAATTTCTTGGACAAGGTTCTTATTGACATGGAGAATCATATCAACAATGGTCTCCATCTTCGAAACCCTGGCTTCCCAATCCACCATACTCCTATCCCTATCCTTGTTGGAGGTGCTCGCCCCTAAATCATTATCCCCCTTTTTAAGGTTACGAGAGAATGGTCACATGCCCAAGCCATCATATTTATCTTGAGCCCCACCCTTTTTATGTGGGTATCCATTTGGGTAGGGGTTGGTTCGGAACCATAGGCTTCCCTTTTTGGTACAATAGCAAAATCAAACCATGGGGTAGCAGGGTGTCCACTCTTTCATTTTGAAAATCAATAATGGAAGTGGTAACGTATCTCAGAGGGAAGAATGGGAAGCTCATAGCCTGATTCCTACAAAGATAATTAAGGATGGAAAGATGGTAGGAGAAAATATTTCTTCATTTACCTTCTAGAGTAAGGTATTTAATAACAACCATACACACATCCATCCAATGCTCAGGGAGATAGATTCTATCTATACCATCATCAAACATGATAATTATTTCATCCAGAAAAAAGAAGGTTGTAATTGCATGCCTCCACATGGTTTTTTTCCTCAAAAATATTTAGGCCTTCCAAGGACATCCCGTGGCCTCGAAAATAGTTTCTTCAGTAAAAAAGATCTCCATTCCCCTTATATTGACATAACCCCCTCTCATGCATTACCAAATTCACAAGCCAATTGGAGATCATTACCTTTGAGCCTTTTAATGTAGTTGGAAAATACACCTTTTCTCAAAGAACCGCCATAGATTCATATCCCGCTCAATTTGTAAATATGTGCTTAGATCGGTGAAAACCCGAAACCACCCATGTTTAACCAAAATCTATACATAGTCTTGAAAAAAATGATAGATAAAGTGTAAAAGCAGAAAACCACGAGACCTTTTGTATTCGACTTTCTTTCTTTATGACCTCTTCTAAAGTGTTAACATAGTGCATTTACAAGTGGAAATCAATTTCGGGATGTAAATTTGGCACAAAAATTCTAATAAGTTGTTTCTCTGGTATTGTTCAAGGAAAGTGATTGGCTAACCCTCACCATCTTTGTAAGAAACTAGAAAATTTCTCATTGTCACATTGTCTTACATTGCATAAGTTTAACGTGGTAATGTCACGTTCTATATTGAATGAAAATTGGAACACAAACCTTTCGATAACTCAAGGAATGTAAAAATAGTACCCTTTGGTATGTAGAGAAACCATTCAAGAGCTTGTCCTACAAGGCTCCGTGGAAACAAGAGAATGAGATAATTATCATTGTATATAAATTCTTGGAAAGCCATGTAGAATTATTTGATATAATTTCATGGATCACCTTTAACCTTGTAGTTTTTGAATTTAGTGTAGTCGAAGTGATAAGGAAATGGTGTCCTTAACATTTCTCTATCAAAAGGATATATGCACATTTCTTCAAATTGGTACTTCTTACTATGTCCCACATTATTTTATTGTAAATTGGTGAGGGAATTCTTCAGAGAGTGTCATTCTTGGTCAAATATTTGACCACATGTAGGAAAGGCGGGCATATATACATGGTTAGATTTGGATATTTTACCAACACCATTTTCATTATATAGCTCATGATATGCAGCCTTAGGTTTCTCAAGATATGGAGTCTTAGTGTCAAACTCTTATAATGAAGCCCTAATTTTTTCATTATGTGGATTTATAGCATTTATTCTTGGGTATTTATTGACAAGGGAATCCAAACCTACCAATTGATGACTAAGATATTACAATTTTTGTTGAACTGTGACCTCATCATTTTGGGTTTCTTCTATGTGGAGGTGATTGTTCACGATCTTCATATTCTTTGTTACCATCATGGTTAATTCAAACAATGGGTATGTGATAACTACTAATGATTTTAGAAGGCACATCTTCTTCATTCCTTTGATTGTAAGTAGAATCATGTCATGGGTTTAGTGTGTCATCAACGGATTGAGGGGACATTTTTATCCATATTCTCTGTGAACCTTATTCGCGAGAGGAGTATGGTCAAATTTAGGTGGCATTTTAGCCCTTAATTATAAAACACACACCAAGACTTTTTTATGTTATGAAAGACAAAGTTATCCATATGTGTGGGGTGAAATTCGAAGTCCCCTCGAGGAGAGTTTAACTAAGGTTGATAAATGTGTACAAAGACTACAATGAATCCTAGGAAAACCAAATAACATGATAGCTACAAATGTCACAATGAATGTCAAGTTACAATCAAGGAAAATAATCCAGAGAATCAAGGAAGTAAAGAATCAAAGAATACTTCAAGGATATGAAATTTTATGATGAGAAGTACCAAGGAAAAAACAAGTAAGTTCTAAACAAGGATCCAATAAAAAAATATCTACTCCTTATGTGTTAGAGATTTTTGGTTTAATGATGATAGCGCAATGTCAATACTTAAATCAAGTTTGGGATAAACAATACTTAAGTATTAAAATGGTGTTGAAGTGATCTCGATTCAAGGTATACTCAAATGATTTTAAACACAAACAAAGTCCAATTTTTGAAAATGGAGGCTACAGATATGAGCAACGCAATAATACAACTTGGATACATTAATAAATATTTTAGGAAAATCAGTATATTGACGCGATGTGAATAGGGTAACGAAAACACCTTCCAAAACTCAAGGAAATGTTTGAATAAAAACAAGGTCTAGGTATAACAAGGAGTTGATATTATGCGAGTAGCGTAACAATACAATTTAGAAACTTAAATCAAGCTTTATAAAAAAAAAAGATTTAAGTATGAAAATATGTATCGATATGATGTGAGTAGCGTAAAAATCAATGGGAAATCAATGATAAGATAACCTAACTACAATGAGATAATCTTTACGTGGGTATCAATACAAGTCTTACAAAAATGAAGATGTACCAACACTCTTTCAACACTTAACATTCTTGTCACAAAGATGACTATGTAAGTGAATAAAAAAGTGGTGGACATGAATATTTTTTAGTTCCACGTATGTTTTCATTCTTTTGATCCAAAAAGTGTTATGTTTGTGGAGCATTTTTTCATGTTAGAGTTTTGGTACACCTTTCATGTGTTACACTCAGATATTTTACGGTGGTCCCGCTTGGCGGTGAGTGGGTCAAGGGGGTTCGGGGGGCTCAGGGGTGAAGCCCCCAAAGGAAATTTGCATGGGTGGTTTATTAACCAATGGGAAATGGGTAACCGTTATGGGCTGTTTTTGGGCCCATGGTTTTTCGGTACCCATTGTTTTGTAAAAATTGCCTCTTTGGCTACCTATTGATGTACTTATAAATAGATGGACATATAATAGGATTGATATGAGTGTTTTTGTGAAGGTGAATAGTGTGTGCAAATTTGGGAGGGTTTGTTGAGCGCAGCTCCAAACAAGATCTGGTTATTGTAATTGTGAAGACTATTGGCTTGTAATAAAATCTGAGCAAGTGTTCTTGGTGGATGTAGCCCACATTGGGTGAACCACGTTAAATATTGTCTTCATGTTTTGCATATTTCATTTCTGTAATTTCTATTCATACTTCTTATTATTGTGATTCTGAGGAATTATTCCACATTAGATTCTATTAATTCCTAACAATTGGTATCAGAGCCTGGTTTGGTTTGCTGAAGTGTTGAATCATAGGGAAAGTTTTTAGCTTGAGTGGGAGCTATGGTAGATGATGGAAGATCTAGGGTTGATAAATTCAACGAGTAGAATTTCAGTCTTTAGAAGATGCAGATGGAAGATTACCTTTATCAGAAGGATCTTTATACTCTGTTGTCTGAGAAGGTGAACAAACCCTCGAGCATGACAGATATAGAATGGAATTTTTTGGATAGGAAGGCACTTGGGAAAATCTGGTTGTGTCTTGCATCTTCGAGATTATTTAATGTTTCAAAGGAAAAGAGTACAAAAGATTTAATGGATGCATTAGGAAGTTGTATGAAAAACCCTCTACCTCTAACAAGATATTTTTAATGATTTTTTTAATATGAAGATGTCTAAGAATAGTTCAAGAGTGAGATCATTTAAATGATTTTAATACGGTTGTGAATATGCTAGCTTCAGTTATAATATAATTTGATGAAGAAGTTAGGGATTTATTAATTTGTGCTCTTTACCTGAAAGTTGGAATAGCCTGGTAATGGTGGTAAGAAACTCGGTTCTAGATAACTCAAAGTTGAAGTTTGAGGATGTTGTAGGGGTGATTCTAAGCGAGGAAATGCAAAGAAAAAGCTTCGTGGGAATGCTTTGACATTGGAAACTAGAGGGAGCAAAAAGAATAGAGTAAACCGTGGAAAATCAAAATATCGGGAAAGGTCAAAATCCAAGAGCAAGATTGTATGTTGGAATTGTGGAAAGTCTGGGCATGCAAAGAAGGACTATTGGGAGCTTCGGGATAAGAAGAAACAATAGGAAGAAAACAAGGAGGCAAATGTGGCATCGGGTAATGTATGTCAGGATGCTTTGATTCTTTCTTTGCATAATATTATTGAATCTTGGGTTTTAGATTCAGGGGCTTCTTTTCATGCTACTCCACATAGGCATTATTTTGTTGATTATGTTCAAGGGATTTTGGGCATGTTTTTCTTGGTGATGATGATCCTTGCAGTATAGTTGGAAAAGGTTCTATTTAGGTTAAGATGTAGAATGGGAATACATGGATATTGAAGGATGTCATACATGTGCCTACGTTAAGGAGAAATTTGATATCGGTAGGGTAACTGGGAAGTGATGGTTGTACTGTGATATTTACAGCCAACTTTTGGAAGGTTACCAAGGGTGCTCTTGTTGTGGCAAGAGGTAAGAAGGTTGGAACCTTGTATTTAACCACTGATAGTACTAATGATTGTAATCTTGTGGCTTCAGATGCAGATACAACATTATGGCACTATAGGCTCAGTCATATGAGCCATAAGGGCATGGACATCATAAAGAAGAATTTTCCTGGATATACAGAAATAGGTTTGGATTTCTGTGAGAACTGCATATATGGGAAATAGAAGTGAGTAAGGTTTCTCAAGGTTGGACCTACGAAGAAAGAGAGTAAGTTAGAGCTGGTACATTTTGATGTGTGGGGGCCGGCTCAGGTATCATCTCTTGGGGGTTCAAGTTATTATGTTACTTTTATTGATGATGCAACAAGGAAAGTTTGGGTTTATTGTATTAGAAACAAATCTGATGTATTTGATACTTTTGTTAAATGGAAAGATTTGGTAGAGAATGAAACAGACCTTACGTTAAAATGTCTCAGGTCAGATAATTGAGGGGAGTATTACAACAATGAATTTGATGATTATTGTTCTAAGAATGGAATCCGCAGGAAAAAGATAGTTCCAGGAACCCTGTAGTAGAATGGGGTGTCAAAAAGGATGAACAAAACAATAATGGAACATGCTAGGAGCATGAGGATACATGCAGGATTGCCTCTTTATTTTTGGGTAGAAGTGGTGAGCACATCCTGTGTACTTGATAAACAAAGGACCCTCAAGTGCCTTGGATGGAGGCATACCTGAGGAGGCTTGGTACGGTAAGAAAGTCGATTAATCATTTCTTAGAGTCTTTGGATGTGAGGTGTTTGTTCATATTGACAAGGATGATAGGACCAAGCTAGAGGCTAAATCAGAAAAATGCACTTTTATTGGTTATGGTGGTGATGACTTTGGATTTAAATGTTGGAGTATTAAGGACAATAAAATCATTTGGTCTAGGGATGTGGTATTTAATGAGAAAGTCATGTATAAGCAATAGTTGCAGGAAAACATGGAAGAATCCAAGAAAGAATATGCAGTGGTAGAGGAGCTTCCAGATGGGAAAGTGACCCATGAATCAGTTCAAGAACCTACTTAATAGGAAACCCAAACTCCTTGGTGAGGTCTTCTAGGGTAAGAAAATAACCTAAACATTTTCTCCTTCTCTTTATTATTTATTACTCACCGATAGTGGAGAGCCGTGAGAGCTTTGATGAAGCAATGCGGGTAGATTCCAGAAGAAGTGGGAGTAATCCATGGATGAGGAGCATAAGTCTCTCATGGAGAACCAAACTTGAGATTTGGTGAAGCTACGGGAAGGCAAAAGAGCATTTCGAACAAGTGGGTGTACGAGTTAAAGAAGAAGAAGAAGGAAAGAAAAGATATAAGGCCCGGTTGGTGGTCAAGGGGTTTGCACAAACAAGGTATAGATTTTGATGAGATTTTTTTCTCCCGTAGTAAAATTGACTTCTATTAGAACTATTATTGGAAAAGTGGCGTGAGAAGACTTGAACTTAGAACAGTTAGATGTAAAGACCGCATTTCTCCATGGTGATTTGGAGGAGGACCTATATATGTAGCAAAACCGAAGGATATGAAGTCAAAGGTAAAGAGGAGATGATGTGCAAATTGAAGAAGAGCTTATATGGCTCGAAACAAGCTCCACGTCAATGGTATAAGAATTTTGATAGCTTCATGATGGAGCAAGGTTATATTAGATGCCATTCGACCATTGCATGTATACAAAGAAATTTGAGGATGGAAGTTATATTATCCCGTGTTTTTATGTTGATGACATGTTGGTCAAGGTAAAAACATGCAGGAAATAAAAGTATCAAGAAACAACTAAGTGAATCTTGATATGAAGGATTTGGGGCAGCCAAACAAATCCTTGGTATGACGATAACTCGGGATAGGAAGGAAATGGAAGCTAACTTTATCTCAGGAATAGTACATTAAGAAGGTATTGGATAGGTTTAACATGTAGGATGCTAAACCGGTTGGGACTCCTTTGGCAGGCCATTTTAAGTTATCAAAGGAGAAGTGTCCCAAGACAGAGCAGGAAAGAAACCATATGTCCAAGGTACCTTACTCATCAGTGGTTGGTAGTTTGATGTATGATATGGTGTGCACTAGGCCTAATATTGCCCATGCAGTGGGAGCTATGAGTAGATTTATGAGTGATCTAGGTAAAGAGCATTGGCAAGCAGTAAAGTGGATCCTTTGGTATTTGAGAGGGACCATGGGGATAGTTTTGTGCTATAGTGGATCAGACACCACTTTACGTGGTTATGTAGATTCAGACATGGCTGGAGATGTAGATAGCAGGAGGAGCATGACAGGTTATATTTACACTATAGGTGGGACAACAGTGAGATGGATTTCACGACTACAGAAGCTGGTGGCTTTTTCAACCACGAAGGCTGAGTATGTTGCTGCCATAGAGGAAAGAAAAGAGATGATTTGGTTACAACAATTGCTTGAGGAGTTGGGGCATAAGTAGGAGGAATGTAAGCTGCATAGTGATAGTCAGAGTGTTATACACCTAGCTAAGAACTCTACTTTCCACTCTAAGACGAAGCATATACAGTTGAGATATCACTTCATCAGGACAGCTTTGGAGGAAGATAAGTTGAAGTTGGATAAGATTCATACGAGTCAAAATCCTACAAACATGATGACCAAGGTGGTCACAAGGGATAAACTAAAGCTATGTTTAGCTTTGGTTCGCCTTTGCAGATGATAGTGAAGGGTTGAGAAGCTTGCTCAACGGAAATCAGTCTCTAAGTGGGAGATTGTTATGTTTGTGGAGCCTATTTTCATGTTAGAGTTTTAGTACACCTTCCATGTGTTACACTCGAATATTTTTATGTCGGTCCCACTCGCCGGTGAGTGGGTCAAGGGGGTTCAAAGGATTGCAGCCCCCTGATGGGGGCTCAAGGGTGAAGCCCCTGAAGAAAATTTTCATGGGTGGTTTATTAACCCATGGGTAATGGGTAACCATTATGGGCTGTTTTTGGGCCCATGGTTTTTTGGTACCCATTTTTTTTGTAAAAAATTCCTCTTCGGTTACCTATTGATGTACTTATAAATAGATGGACATAAAATAGGATTAATATGAGTGTTTTTGTGAGGTGAATAGTGTGTGCGAATTCAAGTGTGAATTCGAGAGGGTTTATCGAGCGCATGACTCCAAACAAGATCCGATTATTGTAATTGTGAAGACTATTTTCTTGTAATAAAATATGAGCAAGTGTTTTTGGTGGATGTAGGCCACATTGGGTGAACCAAATTAAATATTATCTTCGTGTTTTGCATATTTCATTTCTATAATTTATATTCATACTTCTTATTATTGCGATTATGAGGAATTATTCCGCATTAGATTCTATTAATTACTAACAAAAAGTCAATAAGAGAACAAAGGAGATAGAACAAGTGGTGATGAAAAATACTTAGCCTAACTTTTAACAGAGTTTCACCTTCTTTGATAACAAGGTAGAAACTAAGAGAAAGATATTCCTTGTAATTTTGATGTTGAATGTCACATGGAAAAAAATTTAATAGAATCTAGCCTTATTCAAATAACAAATTTTTGACTCGAGAAAGTCATTGCTTTGTGAATGCTATTTAGAACATGATTGGATAAGGAAAAGTTGGCCCCAATTCCAAATGGATACCTATGGATTTTGTCCACAACACTCGCCAATACTTACCTAAGAGAGGTAAGATTTTCTAGAATAAATCCTAGACAAAGGACCATTACACCACAATCAAATTAATGATAAAGGCCTCATATGGGTAACTAAAAGCATTGCCTCACAGGTTTTTCTTCTATTCAAGTAGGTAGTGGGGCACTACCCGTTTTTTCCACCAATTCCCTCAAGGTGTGGAATACTTTAGGGTTCATATAGTAATCCTCATAATGAGTTGTATGGCTTATGCCAAGATACTTCCCACAGTTCAAAGTGGATGGGTTTTAACCCTTATTCGAACATGCAAATATAGTGTTTTGAATAAATGGTATGTTTTTTATCTTGAATTATGAATTTGGTTTAGTACACCATTGACAACCTGTAACATATTGTTCTTATAATTTTTTAGATCTTGATTCTTTGACAAGCGTATTAGGTCTTGCACTCAAAAATTTAGTAGTTTTCCAAGCAACTTACAACATTTTGAAAGAGGATCAAAGGTTGTTTTTGATTCTCAAGATCATCAAAAATACACAAGAGAAGAGCATACACAACAATTAACCCAACTAGATAGAAATGGAAAAATTTAAATCAAAGGACCATAAAAATGCTTTGTGAACAATTCATTCCCTTAAGAAAAATGAATGATGAAATTTCCAAGTTAATCCAAATGTTAGAAAAATAAGACTAAAGTTTCTTTTGATTCTCAAGATCACCAAAAGGTGCAAGAGAAGAGCATACACAAAATTTATCCTAACTCAAGAAAAGCATGGAAACATAACATTCATTAAAGCATGTAAACATGTTAGAAAACTGATATTTTAATTTAAACTGTAAAACAAAGTTAGAAAACTTGTAAAATAGTAGCAAACACCAAAACTCATATTCTAAAGCCTTTACAATCCGAGCCAAAATTTGACACAAAACACTAGTGCGGGGTTTTAACGGTGAGAGTATAACAATTAACAAGAATAAAAAGTAGACAATGGTAATGTAGAGCATACAATGGTAATGTAGAGGTATTAACACTAACACATGGGAATTAACTCTAATGTATGGGAATCGATATTAGTGCAAGGAAGTTCTCTCGTGCAGAAAGAGAAGAAAAGTAGAGCAACGCTAGTCCATGGGTTTTAACACGGATGCAAGGAATATCAACACTAGTGTGTGAGCTACACAAAGGTAGAAAATCTAGTAAACAATAACACGGGGGAAAAAATGGTAATGCAACTTGTTTCATAGTAGTGCACGATTTTCAACACTGCAGTAGAGGTTTATTAATTAATAATAAGGTTTATTAATTAAATAAAAGGCTTAATTAAATAATAATAGTTAATTAAATTATTACATGAGGATTATAACAAATGAATTGTCATTAATTGTCATCTAGAATGGGGAAGAGGATAGATAATTAATTAAGTGTCATTAATTGACCGAAATGGAGGGGAACATTAGCTAATTAGTGGGAAATCACTAATTATAATGGAAATGATGGGAAAGAGGATAATTAGTGCAATTTTAGTATTAAAACTGCGTAGGTGGATTTTAGGTGTCTACATTTTCCCCTCTTTGGGGTGGCGTAAGTGATGCCACTTCAAAGATAGTAGACAAGTACAGAAAATTAAATTTTGAAGGAGTGGAAGAAAAATTAGTAGAATGAAGGATTCCCCTTGAGTGTCTATGGGGTGATAAAAGAGGTCGATCGACGATCAAAAAGATGAAGTAAACAGATCGAAGAAACAAGTGTGGAATAAATATAATCCCTGTTGCCCTAAGTTTTGTGGGAGAAAATGTTGAAAGTGATGAGAAATGATTATAACTAAGCTAAGGTGGCCATTGGTAGAATTGAGGGAAATCATAGAATGATGTGTAGAAAGTTAGAGAGAATGATGGAGATAACAATCATAGAAGTTGTATCAATAACAACTTTGTATCATCATATTTCTTACATGATCAAGGTCATCACCCAAGAGAAATTGTTTAATTCAATATGAGGACTGACTCAATGAAACATACGAACGTAATGTAATATGAGAAATTAAACAAGCATACCAATAAAAACACGTACCAACATACATACTCAAATAAAAAACATTCAACATAGTTGTACTAATGTTTTTGTTATCTAGTTGTAGTTCCCAAATTTATAAGCTAATTACAAGGGTTAAAATGGCACCCCAAGCAAGAATACATATGATGTGAATAAATGGAGAGTGTAGAAGTCCCATGAAAAAGCAATATTGCACCCTAAAACTTCCCCAAGCAACTGTTTGTGCAAGGGAATATAGACATAGTAAACAAACAAAATTTGTTAATGGAGGTAGATCAAAATGATCTGTAAGTCATGCACAAGAATAGGCGTGAACCAAAGAAAGATGTTTTTGTAGGAAAATTTTTAATGTTCAAAGATAGTGTGTCTTGTAAATGAGTCAGATGTGTGAATGTTTTTTACCAATTTTTATGGGATTTTTAAATCATTACCATTTTTTCGGAATTTTGGAATTTTATTAATTTATTTGGATTTTTTTAATTTTACTATTTTTGGATTTTTTTGAATTTTACCATTTTTTTGGATTTTTGAAAAAATTGGGAAGAAAGTGATATAGAAGAATGAAATTATGTGTGGTATACCTAAAAAAATCACCGAGAAACAAAAAAATTCCTCGGGGAGAAGAAAAGGTCGCTAGGAAGTTAAAATATGCCCCAATGAGGCGAAATGTTAGTAAAATTGACAATTTAAGTAAATAAATCACCACAACAAAGTGTCAACATGTGGAGAGAGGAAAATAGAAGAACAAGTTAGTAATCTGGCCCCTAGGATGCAAGAAAAATGAAGAAACATGGCTGGGAGGGTATAAATAACAAAAGTATGGGAGGGTGCTATCATACTACATTGCCTTTGTGAGATATTTTTCTCTGATTTTTTAGAGAGATGGCACAAATCTAGGACTGCACACACTGTTTTGACTGAGTTCGAGAGTTCAGGAGGCCTCCTGCAAAGCATTCCCTGGTAAGTATCACAAAAACTTTGAAATTTTAGTGCATTTAATGTTTTTTAGGTAGGATAAGTTAGCGGGTTAATGCAAACGTAGGGCTTTGAATGCACTAGCATGTCTTCCCATGTGCTAGCGTGAAAGGCCATGTGATAACATTAAAAGACAAGAATGAACATTAAACTATTATTGAAGTAGGGTAGGAAATGTGCTACCATTAAAATGAAAGCATGTGTGTTAAAATGTGTGTTCTAGAGTGGCATGTGCTAGTGTGAAAATGACAGCACGAGTTTGAAAACTCATGCGCTAGCATGAAATAAACTAGTGTGAAATCGGATGCACTAGCGTCATAGTGGATGCGCTAACATGAAAGGGGGTGATCTAAAGCATAGACCCCAATCTGTTAGAAGGTTTTTAGAACAATTTCAAAGATGTTAGGAAATTATTAAAGGAATATATGAGTAATTAGAAGACATTAGAAGATGTTTTCTAGAAGAAATTATGTTAATTGTTTGTGTTTTGATTGATTTGCAAGAGAGTCTCCGAATCTAGATGTACGGGAGTGTCATCGACACTGAAAGAATTTGAGATTGTTGGAAATAAACTGATACTTAATTCATCATATGAGTTAAAGTAATATAGTAATAAAGTAATATTTTAATTACTTAAGTTAGCTTAGATAAAGTCAATTATTAGTGAGTTGTCTTATCCCTTGATTTGTGGGCTAATGTTCTATCTTGCATATTTTGTCTTGGATGATTTCCATGAGAGGCAATAGGGGTAAAGCTAGGGCAATATGTTATTCCTGCATATTTTCTCATATTAAATGATCTCTTTCCATAAATTATGGATGAGATAGAAGTTATCCAATATCTATAAATATTACAGATCTTTCATTTGTTTGTAATTCTTGATTTTGATATTAATAAAATACACAAGCACCATATTGTTAATGTGTAAAGCTTCGTGTCAAATATTCTTTTCAAGTAGTCATTTTGTGGATTTAGTATCGAGTATTATTCGATCTAGGGAAAAGTGTAGGAAATTTTTAGGGAGACCTGGAGAAATTTCAGAACTTGGAGGAGCCATAGATGCCCCAAGCCTTTTCACAGCCCCTACCTAAATCCACACCATAGTTCATGGATTGATTTGCGGTTGAATAACACGGAGTGTAATAATAGGTCCATGAGACCTAGATGTAACTCTATTGTAAAAGGTGACATTGTTTCATTCTCAAGATTTTTTTTTGAAATTTACTTATACCTACATTTTAAAAATATATATATACCATGTTTTTATCATGGGGACCCAATATTTTCAAAATCCCCACATAAATTATCCTTCCTCTTCTTTTTGCTTTGTCTTTTCATATATCTAGAAAGAGAATTATACATGCATGTGAGAAGATCTCGTGTCCAAAGTGACCTCCCGAAGCATCTAATCAACACGGAGATTACATTCATAGATTAAGAGTATTCAAGAGAAGAAGAAGACGTGCCTGCAATAGATTTCAAACAAAGAAATTAAAAACGGCCAAGGTTTTTAAACGTGGAAACTACTGTCTAAAGCTATTGATCACGAAACAAAATACTGTGTGAAGCTAAAGTAAGGAAGAAATAAATAATAAAAAAGGTGGCCAAGGTTTATTATAACACTTAGGAAAAGTGATTGAACTACAGTTGTGCCCTAAAATGTACTAGGTTGAGCCACGTAAGCCATAATCTACGTTTTCTTTTAAAAAATCCATTTTTGGAAAGGGGCCCAGAAATATTTTAAAATCAGAATTTAAACAAGTCATAACTTTCAACTAGTACCTCAGATTGAGGTGTCATTTTTTTGAAAGTGTGTTTTTACAAGCTCTATGTATTGTTCCAACTTTTAATAATCTTTTTCTAGTAAAAATTTCAAAATCAGATGTTTTTTTACTTGAAAAAGAGGCCAAAGAGTCTAAAATAAATTATTCTTACAAATCGGCCATAGAGCCAAACTTATAATTAGGGCCAACAGTGCCAAAAATTCATTGTACATGGCTGAAAAGGAACCCAAAATGAATAAAATATTATTTTTGGGGGTGTGCATTTTTAAGTGGGGAAAAGTGTTCAATTTTTTCTTCTATTGTTTATCCATCTTCACAATGGCTGCAATTACAACACCAAAATTATTTTGCAGATTCTCAAATTTTACATCCTAATAATTACCTAGCATGGAAAACAAAAATCATGCACAACTTGATTTCGAAAATCTATGGTTCATTTTTTACGGTACATTAACAAGATTTGCAATGATGTTACACAACAAGTTACATTTGATCATGAAAATAAAAAAGCAAAGTTAATAATCTTGTTTAGTGTTTCAGATGAGGTACAACCTCATATTTGTGAGGCCAAAATAACAAAAGAATCTTGGGACAAGTTGAAAACAATATATGAGTCCAAAAATAAGAACACGATAATTCATCTCTAGAGTCAACTATTGAACTTGAAAATGTAATGAATCGAGAAAGTTGAAATGTTTTTAGAAGAGTAGAAACATTTCGTGCATCACTTCAATCTTTAGAAGAAGAAGTAACTAACACATCACTCATGCCTATAGTATTGTGACCTCTTCCTCCTTCTTATAGGATTTTTGTTACCATGTGAAACATAAGTGGTCAAACAACTACTTTTGAAGAGTTAGTGAATATGCTATAACAAGAGGAAGTTATTCACTCAACTACTAAAACTGAAGAGCGGGCACTTGCTTCTAATAAAAATGCAAAAATAGGCCAAGTATAGTAAACATCCTCGGAAGCAATGTAATACTCAAAAAGGCCAAAAGGACCAACAAAAATGTATTATATGTGGTCGAAAAGGACATGAGTTAAAGAATTATTGCTACAACACATTCCAACAAGGATTGTCAATTGGAAAAAATATTGATTACCAAAAAACAAAATAAGGCCAATAATAGAATAAATAGGGAAAAAATAATCAAAATTGGAAAAAGAAACCAACTCAACAAGGAAATGTTGTCGAATAGGAAGATCAATTTGATAAAGATGATTTCCTATATTTTGCGCAATCAAATGAAGTATCCAATTCTACAAATAAAATTTGGTATGTCAACTTGGGTGCAACTCGACACACGACAAGAAAGAAATATTGTTTCTTCACAATGATTAAAACACCCACCAAAAATCTTGTCTCTTTGGGGGATGATACATCATACAATGTTGAAGGAATTGGTTCCATTTCACTACCATTTGGACAACATAATTATAAAACTACATATTTTCTTTATGTCCCCTGGTTTTAAAAAAATTTATTGATCATGAGTCAATTATCGATCACAATCTCAAAATTGAATTTGATTCTAAAGGTGGTAAAAAGATGTGTTTGATTCGAGATAAGTCAAGAAGCTTAAAAATTGTTACAAAAGCTTCGAATGTGAGAAGAATGTTTTAGTTGGATTTTTTTTCAATGAAATGATCAAGCACTTGTATCCAAGGATACATCATCAGCTCAACTATGGCAATAAAGACCTAGACATGTGATTTTTGGCTATCTTAATACACTTCGCCAATACGACATGGTTAGGGGTTTGTCACTTCTTAAAAAGGGTACCGATAAATTTCAGAATTGTTTGGAAGGAAAACAACATAGAGCACCATTTAAACATAGTACAATTCAAGCTAAGGAAAAATTGACTTGGTGCATACCAATCTATGCAGACTAATGAGACCTAGCCACTCTGGGTTTCAATATTTCATGCTCTTTGTTGATGATTTTTCAAGAAAAATGTGGATATATTGTCTTTCTATAAAAGAAAAAGATTTTGAAACTTTCAAGAAGCTCAAAGCCCTTATGAAAAGAAACTGTAGGAAAATAAAAACACTTTACTCGAGATCGAGGGGGAGAATACACAAGCAATGAGTTCAACGATTTTTTGGAAACACATGGCATTCATCATCAAATGGATCCTCATCACACACCATAAAAAAATGGTGTTGTGGAACGGTGAAATCGTACTATCATGGATATGGTGCGATGTATGATTGATGATGCAAGTTTATCAAAAACATTTGGTTTGAAGTAGCTAAAATGACAATCTATTTACTAAATAGAGTTCACACTGCTGTAGCTCTTGATGAAGTAACACCACAGAAGCATGGTAAGGGAAGAAGCCATATATTTCACACCTTATATTTTTGGATGTAAAGTGAGTATGCACATTCCTAAGAAACAAAGAACTAATCTTGATATGAAATCAGAAAAACTTATCTTCTTGTAATACAGTGATGAAGCACTTGGATATAGACTTATGGATCCAAGAACAAGGAGGGTATACACTAGTTAGGATGTTGATTTCTTTGAGAAGAAAGAAGAAGATGATCCTTCATATACTCACATGGTGAAAAAATAATCCCTACGGTGAAAGCAGAGGATGGTAATCACTTTGATGACGACAGTGATGATGAGGCAGATGATGAAATTCAAACTCCCATGAGAACCACTAAAAATATTCCTAAATGGTATACAAGTATAATGAGAGATGAAAAATTGGATAGTGCCCTGACACATCTACCACTAGAATGAGGAATCGTAATATGACTTGAAATGAGGTCAATTTTTCCTTAATGGGTAAATTTGTTGAAATTACGGCCATCCACAGCTTTTTTAGAAGCCCTATAGTCTAAACCTTGGAAAGATGTTATGGATGCATAATATAAGTCACTTATGAAAAATAATACATGGCAACTTACAGATCTTCCACCAGGGAAAAAGTTAATTGGATGAAAATGGATCTTCACAAAAAGTATAAAGTAGATGGAAAAATTGATAAACACAAGGAGAGACTAGTTGCTAAGGGATATGTTTAAAAATAAGGCATTGATTATGAGGAGAATTTTTCTCCCATAGCTAAGATAAAAATGTTGAGTTAATCTTTTCTCTAGCTGCACAATTTGGTTGGAAAATACACCAAATGGATGTGAAAAGTGCCTTTCTTAATGGTGATTTACAGGAAGAAGTTTACACAATTCAACTAGAAGGTTTTGTCATACCAGGTAAAGAGGAAAAGGTATGTAAACTCATAACATCATTATATGGTTTAAAGCGAGTCTATCGGGGCATGATATATTAAAATCGATGAGCATCTCATTTAACATGGATTCAACAAGATTCCATATGATGCTAATCTCTATCTCAAAAATAAAGGGGAGATTGTGATCATTGTAGTATATGTCGATGAGCTAGTCTTCACCTTTGGAGAATCAATGAAGATGATTAAGTCAACAAAGAAAGATCGAACATGATCATTCGACATGAACGATCTCGGGATTCGCATAATTGTCTTGGACTTGAAGTTTTGCTAAGATAAAATTATATCTTTGTGTCACAATTTAAATACACAAAGACAATGCTCGAGAAATACAATATGATGGATTTTAAGCCATTTTCCACACCTATGGATATAAGAATTCAACTATCTCAAATAGATCCATCACCACAAGTAAATGCAACTCTTTATCGGTAGTTGATCGGGAGTCTCATCTACTTGACTTACACTAGGTTGGATATCAGCTATGCAGTCAATTATCTTTCATCATTCATGTAAGTACCAAGGATTCTCACCGGAAAGAAACAAAGTGGATACTGAGGTACATCATAGGAACTATGGACTATGGCCTAGAATACAAGAAGAACAATAACTTCTTCTTGACAAGATATTCAGATTCAAATCATGTAGGAAACATAGATGATAGGAAATCCACTTCAGAATTTGTATTCTTTTTGGGATCTAGACTGATATCATGGGGGAGTAAGAAGTAGACTTGTGTTTCAAGATCCTCCACAAAATTAGAATATCATGCAACAAGTGGAGTTGTCTGTGAAGCGATATAGATCCAATGTATACTTGAAGGATTTGGAATACCACAGAAATATCCAACAATCCTACATGTAGACAATGAAGGAGTAATAAAACTTGTTCAAAATCCATTTTTTCATGAACGCGCCAAACACTTTGAGGTGCAAGTACATTTCATTCGTGAACATTTTGAACAATAACATCCATCTTTAACATTACCCGACAACACATTAGTGTGAAAATATCTTCACAAAGTCTCTTGCACGTCCAAAATTAGAGGCATTCAAATTTTTTATCTCCTGTTCACTTTAGATTATTTTGAATTAAGATGGGTAATGTTCGAAAGAAAATAACAATTAATTCATCATATGAGTTAAAGTGATATTGTAGTTAAGTAAAATTTTAATTACTTAAGTTAGCTTAGATAAAGTCAATTATTATTGAGTTATATTTTACTTGTCTTATCCCTTGGTTTGTGGGATAATGTTCTATATTTCATATTTTGTTCCCAGATGATTTCCATGAGGTGAAATAGGGGCAATATGTTATTCCAACATATTTTCTCAGATTAGCTGATCCGTTTCCATATATTGTGGATGAGATAGAAGTTGTCCAATATCTATAAATATTGCAACTCTCTCATTTTTTGTAATTCTTGCTTTTGATATTAATAAAATACACAAGCACCATCATGTTTCTATGTAAAACTTTCGTGTTGAATATTCTTTTCAAGTATTCATTGTCTAGAGATATGACCTTTTTATGACACGAGAAACAAGGTTTAGTCACCATGCTGGAGGTGACATGCTTATCTTACATTCCACAACTTCCACACATCATGTTGGATCATAGCCTCCTGACTGCATTAGTAGAGATGTGGCATAGTGAGATTCAGACATTTTAATTTCCCACAGGAGAGATAATTGTGACTCTATAGTATGTCTACCGGATACTACAAGTGCTGATCCATGGTAGCTTGATGACATACAATGGTGATCATGATGATATTTTAGAGCACATTTGGGACATGCTTCAGCTATAGGATATACCTCAATAGGGTATGGTAGTGCACCTATCTGCATTCTTCAAGAGCTGGAGGACAACTCGTATTCTAGTATAGCTCATGGATCTTATCAACTACTACCTGCCGCTTGATAGGACCGGGACAAATTTTCCATTGGGATTAAAAGGATTTGTGCATTGATTGATGGATGGGGAGGTTTTTGCATGGGTTTAGTGCATACTTGACCATTTATACGAGGATCTACATTTAATAGTGTATAGAGGTACCTGAGTCCGAGGCGTGAATATTCTACTGATTTAGTCATGGGATCACATATTTATTGGATGCCCACTTGGATTGATTCAAGATATAGTACCAGATGATCCATCTTACATGGGATGGGATCCGGTAGGATAGGACATCGATCTCATCGGAGAAATATAGCCTATTATAGGCAAGTGTTTGATGATTTACAACTATGGATGGTGACCTGGAAACCATGTCATTTATACCAATGACATGGGGATGTTGTGGAGCTGAGAATCGTTGAGGTGGATAATTTTTTTATTGGAAGCCACCGACACATTTTAGAGTGGTACCACATAGACCAAGTACGGTGGCATCTTGGAGTCATCAGGGGTATACCCGGGATGATAGATGGCGAGTTACGTGTGAGATATTTGATTTTATTTCTCTCATTAGACCATGGTGATAATTGGATAGCTATTATAGTGTTTTCCCATAGTTATGGGTTGGACAACCATATATTGTAGATCCAAGGACTCTTTGCATACTATGGGGCTTGGTATGATATAGTGTTACCTAGATGTATTACTATTCTACGAGGCTACCATAGTTGTCAGTATAGTAGCAATGACAATAGGATTCCAAGTTTAGGCTTTGTGTGATAGGGCTTGGTTAGGGTAGTGATAGGCCAAAGGAATGCGGGGATAGAGTCCTCTACCATAGTAGCCTCCTCCATAATCGACTCATCTACAATGAGCTCTGCCATAATAGGGTCCACAGGTTCAAATACCGTATTAAACTAGGTACATGTAATGAAACACATGTACCAATTATTCAACATATCCAAGTATAGGGTCCTCAAGTGTAGGAACAACATGTGCCTTCTATATAGGTTCCACCCTCACCACCCTGAGTAGCTAGTTCGCATATTACGTAAATTGGGGTCATGGACTTGGGGATGGATTAGGGTCTCACAAGGGCTAACATAGATACTGGTGCATGGATTCAAGCTCATTCCAGATTATTTTGGCCATCATTGGCCATTTTACATGTGCAAAGGGATACGGTCATATTATGGAGAAATGTGGCCTTCATTAGAGTTATGTCTCCGCAAAGATGGGTTGAGCATGCTTCTACAGATCATGCGGTCTTGAGACAATAGGTACAATAGGTCACTATAGAGATAGATCATGCCACAACTACGTAAGATCAACTTGTGTTAGAGAGAGAACACTTTGGGAGCTGAGAGGAGTCATCTACAAGAAGATGTTTCTTGACTTACAAAAAAGTGTGATCATCATGTAGCCTTAGCAGGGGGATCCCTAGATTTAGTATATTATTTTTTTCAGCTACAAATTAAGATGGATACTACACAAATCTCTATCATATGATTGTTCTATAGGAATAGAGGGCCATTCCATATAGTTAGATTATCGGAATTTGATCTAGGTCCAAATCTCACATACCATCGAGATCTGCTAGATCCTTTGATTCCTCCCTAGTCAAATGCCTCCACCTAGTCATAGGCCGGGAGTCATAATACTAGAGAGAGTCAAGGTTGAATATTTTATTGTATATGTTTTTGGTATATGCCTCATGATGAAGACACACAATTTTAACATGGAAGTATATGTAATGTTTTTTTATTATGCCTCAAGATAAAGGCACATTTTTTTATCTATGCCCATGATGGCTTACTTTTTATTTGATGTATATTAAGACATTTTTGTATATGGACATTGACATTTTGACATGTATATGATGGTGTTATTTGATTTTTATCACATTTTATTGTGATAAGATAACATGTCTAGCTAATGTTTTTATTATGGTCTATGATGAGGGGGATTAAAATAATCCCTATTACCCCATTGATGATATTATATGATGTTATCTTAGCATACATGTTTGATATCAGTTTATGATGATGTATCTTAGCATTGTATTGATATGAATGATTATGTGATGTTAGATTTGATGATATGAATGTGGATGATGAGATGATAAAAATATTGTACACACAACAAAAAGAAGCACAATGAACATTTCATCAAATCTAGTATATACACATTTTGAATAATAACAACAAAACTATATACAAAATGAACAAGCATGAAAAAAATTAGTCTAATAAAATTCATAATAGATTAAAGAAAGACTTTAATCTAAGAAAGAAAAGAATAAATTAATCTAGAAAATCATGCAATATGTATAAATACGCCAACAAAACTATGTACAGACAAATAACTAAATAAGCAAACACGCCTTTATTTTTGTGGGATATTTTGAAACTTTTTGCATTGTTTTTATATTTTCCAAATACCATGTTATATTTTTTTGAGTTTTCTATGAGATGTAGTTGAATGTTAAATGATATATTTTAAGATTTTTCAAAAACTATGTGTAAAAAATAAAGAAACGTGGATGCTTCCAATGATAGATGGGAATGTAAAAGGGAAAACGTCTATGTGTAAGAAAGTGAAGATGCGAAGGTGACCCCAGAAATAGATGGGAATGTAAAAAGGAAAAAAATCCACATATACAAGAGTAGGATCATCCGGCTCAAGGTCACGAAGGCTAAGCTCAAAAGGATCTCAGACCTAGGAAAAAACTAGTTTAGGATAAAGCCACTGTACTCCTAGGTGTGAGATGCTTGTGAAAAAGGACCCTCCTATGGCGTCAAAAACTGATTTTCACAAAAGGACTTGTCTAAAGTGCCACAATTGCATGTTTTTCACACTTGGATAGATTTATTTCTCTTTACTTTTTTATTTTTGACTTTTGATAACACCCCATGACTAGGCATAGAAATGTTTGAGATGCATGGAATTCATGGGTTCGAAGCTCATCACCATCGGGATCGGTAAGTTTATAAGTTCTGAACCAAATTTAGAAACCACAACACATGGCCCCAAGCATATGGGTTCAATTTCTTCTCTCGATCTTTTGTGGTGTTGAACTGATTCTCTTTCAAGAAAAGGTCTCCTACCTTGAACTTACGAGGTATGATTCATTTTTGTATCTTTTAATTCTTGTTTCTAATACACTTTAAAGTGGTCAAGTGCATGAAGGCAATTTTCATCTAGTAGCTCAAGCTCTTCCATCCTAGCCACTCTATAGTATTCCTCTTTATCCAAGTAATATCTCAGGGATATGTGCAAAGAAGGGAGCTTGATCTCAAGGGTAATATGGCCTCTGTGACAAAAACCAGGGAAGACAAAGTAGCACCATTAGGTGTACGAATGGATGTTTTATAGGACCAAATGGTGGAATGGATCTGTAGATGTTAATTACATCTAGTTTTTCTAACCATATTCTCCATGATGTGAACATGATTATTATTTGAGGATCTAGCCTATGTATTACCTTAAGGGAAATAGGGATTTTCCCATTTTAGTCAGATTTGAAAGCGTTGGCGTAAAACATTAACTTGTTTATTCTTGAAATACTTACCATTGTCAGATACAATGGTAGCAGGAATTCCAAAATGAAAAATGATATGGTTCATTATGAATTTGGAAATTTGTGCACCGGTGACATAGGTGAGATGAAAAACCTCTCTCCATTTTGTAAAATACTCGGTGGCAGTTATGATGTGAGTGTGGCCATCATACAAAGTGGGGTTATTTTCCCAATGAGATCGTGTACCCAATTTGAAAAAGGCCATGGTTTCATGATTAGTTGCAATGATTGTGCTAGAGCATGTATCAAGTTGTCATACTTTTGGCACATCAAGATTTATTTTGCATACTAATAACAATCAGTTTCCATGGTAGGCCAATAAAATCCTACTTCCAATAACTTCTTAGCAAAAACCATTCGACTTGTATGGGCCCCATAGATGCCTTCATGCACCTCTTTTACTGCTAAGATGGACTCTTTTGAATTAAGGCAATGCAACATATTCCCATTGTAGCCTTGATGATAGAGAGTGTCCCCAAGTAGGCTATAACAATCTATACGTTGGATAAGGCTATGTTTTTCAGAATGGGTAATGTTAGGAGGAAATATTCCATCATGTAGATAATTGCAGATGTGAATATATCGTTGGAACATAATGATTAAGTGGTCTCAGCCAACCCTTAATGTATATGGGTCCATCAATAATATATAGGTTAATATTTAATAATATGAAATATTTTTATTTTTATTATTAAATATGCTAACCTAGGTATATGCTTTAGGTTAAATATTTAATATCATGAAATGATTATATTTCTAATATTAAATATTATAAACCTAGGTGTATGTGTCAACCTTTTAGGTTGAAAAGGTGGGTCGGGAGACACCCGATCACCATATATAAAAAGGACCATGTAGGTCCTCATTTCATATATTCGGAAATATATCAAAGGTTTGTAAATCAAGTGATTTGGTTTTACCCTTGGTAAATAGGGTTTCAAAGGAGGAGGTGATCTTCTTGGATGTAAAATAAGTTCTCTCAAGTAAAAGGTTATTTTCAAAGTGGTTTTATCCTATTGGTGTTTTCCACTATAAATACTTTTGTGTCACTGTGTTATTAATTTCTGTAAGTATTTCTTTATTTACTTATGTTATGATGTAATCTTTATTTAAATATTTATTGTAACATTATCTAATATGTAAGTTGATTAAATCCATATTTATTAGAATCCTCAAATTATAACAAATACCATAGGGATAAGTAAGCAACAACTTCACATACCAAGAAAGATTCTTTCATGTCATAGAAACCTTCATTTGGAATGTATGTGATGTCACTAAGGAGTATGCAACCCAAAGGAGGACCAACGGTTGTGATGAGATTGTGCCCTCATGGGGGAGAGTGTGCTTGGTAGAAACCAAGGCACACAAAAAAGAGTGGCTAGGAAACAAGTGTTAGTACATAAAATAAAAACATGCATGCGAGAAGATAAGATGTGTAAGTTAATCATGCAAGAATATAATGTAAACACACAAGAAGAAAAATTAGACCATCAAAATTTGGTTTCAAACATGGGACAACACTCACGATGTCGCAAGACAATCACGTCCATAGTGGTCACAAGCATACAAAAATTAGAGAACATGAAAGACATAGGGAAAATTCTGAAAACACCTTTGGTAGACAAATGCAAAAATTAGTAAGTAGACAAATAGCTGCAAAAAAACCATGGAAGCAAGTAGACCTGCAAAGAAAATTTTGCACTTGAAGCACCTGTTAGCATATTATAAAAATATAGAGTATGTAAAAAGGTACCCTTTAACAAAGTGTCCACAAACAACCTTATAGGTTAAACCGATACCAAACTTGTGAGTGGCTTAGAAGTGTAGGATTTCTTATTACATATCAAATAAATTAGGCGGCCCTTTCCTTCTCATGATTGTTCAAAAAATTAAGCAAAAATAAGGAAGAGAAGGGTTGTGTGTTTCCCCAAATACCAAACGATCCTGTTGTTTCTAAAACTTGGGAGTTGGAGATAAAATGAGTCTGCTATGAAAAATAGGAAATAGTTATGGCGGATGGGAAGTATATATTAGGGCTTCTCAAAGGGGTAGTTAATTTCATTGACAAATGTCCCAAACCATAAAAAGAAACCCCTAGGATTTCCTTATTTCATAGTATTTGTTGCATTAAATTGTATTTGAAATTTTATTGATAGCCTTCTAGGAAGCACCTCACTTCCTGGATCTATCACTCACTAGGTAGTCCACTAACATATATTATTAATTCTATTTTGTGGTCTTATTGTGTTTCTTTACAGTCATTCCTCCTAGCCAAAGGAAGCTCTCCATGATCAACTCAGATCAAAAGTTAACAACGCACAAATTCTACCTTTAACCTTTGATTTTTACGGTATTCGTCCTAACCTCTTACCTTATATTTTTTACGAAAACTATTCGGTGAAACATTTTGGCACACTTGGTGGGACCCATTTGGGTTATTTGCATTGTTCATTCTTAGGGAATCATTGTGTGTTTATTTCTTTTTGAAAGAGAGTTCACATTAAATCTTCTCCCTTGGAACATTCTTCTTCTCCTACTTGTCTCAATGACACTTATAGTTTGGATTAAAAATAACACTTCTTTTTATTTTATATTGCATTAGTGAAAGACATACTCTTTCCTATTCATTATTTCTCTCATCGAATATAATTTGTGGATTTGGGTTTAAAATATTTACATCTCATTTTTGTATGTTGCATTATAGCTCATTTAAATTGTGGGAAACCTATACGCTAGAAGTCATGACCAGTTGATGGTTGAAAAATTGAACCGTAGCTCACATTTGGCACACACTCTCTCTATACCAAACCACTGAAAAAAACTACACATTTCTTAAAAATATTTCTCGAGAAAAAGATATCAATGATCACATGATCATAGGAACTACTGATGGGCTCCAGTTGGTTTTACTCAAGCGAGTCATCATATCAAAGTAGGGCCTTAAGTATTGAAAAGTATATATTGGGGACACCACACCAAAACTTACTTGAAACCAACCATAGTTGTCAGTTTCATAGGGAACCTTTGGTAACCAAAAACTCTATTCTATTCACAAGTCAATCCTAAATGGCATAAGCCACAACATAAAATATACACCATAGGATTTTGTGTTTGCTATATTTTTCTTGATTTGTGTTTTGAGGTGTGAGTTCGTTTTCTTCATTTTTCTCTCCCTACATACTCCACAATCATAGTTGGTGTATTTTGACTGTTTTTGAGTGTGTTAGGACTAATCATTTCCATACTCAGTCTCTGAGTTGGTATTTTTACTTGACCTAAATCACCAAAAATATTTTTTTCTATTTTTCACAAATTTCACAAGAATGTGGTGTCATCCCAAAGAATCGCCATCGATTTCATCATCTCGCCGTCGTCGGTTTTAGGTTGTTTTGGTAGTTTTTTCAAAACTAGCATTCAATATCTATTTCCTCTCTTTATGTGACTTCCTCTATCACTTTACTATATTTTAGATTATTTAATATTACCTTCATAACGTAGTTCATCTTTATTTTATCATTTATTGCCAGATTTTCCAATCTTTCATTTCTGCATAGTAACCTACATTGTTCTAGCCGACCGATGCGGTTACCACCAAACAAAACAACGATCAAATCACACCTTTTAGACTCATTTTTCCCCATTCATTTTATGTTTCGCATCATCAGTAGGGCTCGAGAATACCCTTTCTATTTTCAATCACATGGTTTGAATCATGACAAACAAACACTCTCATGTTTCATGTTAGCCTCCAACCTCTTCCACCTAGCCCATCACCCTTTTCCATCTCATCACCTTTGGAACTCAATCAGTCTCTTACCATACCCACCGGTGATGATGCGTTCACGAGACTCCTTAATCACAACCTTGTCACTTCGTAGTATTCTCACCCATTCATTTACTCGTGATTCATCAGGGAAGCTTGTATACGATGTGCATGTGTCCATTCCTACTACTCTTACACCCACTTTTTCATCGAGTTACTACCATTTTGGCCTTACCTTCTTCCACCTTACCACCTATGGTTTCTCATCTTAACTCCACATCATCGATATCTGTCACACCTAATGCATCTATCGTACCTTTGATGTTTTTCACTCCTACGATGTCAACCATGCCTTTATCAACCACCCTAAGTGTAGGTCTATATGCACCCTCCAGTTGTCATATACCTATTACATCTTAGCCACCATTGGTGTCGAAAGCCCACCACACCTTCCAAAACATCTTCGTCTTCATCTTGTAGTCTCTTATTCATATTTATTTGAGAGTCTTTACATCCATCCCACCTACCTACACCTATCACCAACAACCCCCTATTTCATCTACCACTTATTCAGGGTACTTTCCCTCCACATCTATTTTGGCCTATGTTCCTTCATCACAATTTTCATACTCGGCACCACCACATACTGGGATGTTATCCACATCATACCCACCTTATCTACCCCCTTATACTACGGGGGTTCCCCATCATCACAACCTACAAATGATCTTATCAAAATGATGATGGCCAATATGTAGGTATTAGAAGCATCTATCTCTAGCTCACGTAACTCTATGACATACGACGAGATTTGTAATAAGCCCATTCACCCATCCATTCCAATTCATCCATACCCTGCGCATTGGGAAATGCCTAAATTCAACCGATTCAATAGTAAAGACGACCAGCAACAACACTTGTGGTATTTTAAACATGTGTGTTATCTCATCACTCATGACGTTGTTTTGCTCTTATAGGCATTCCCAATGTCCTTGACAGGACTGACTTTAGATTGGTATAGTTCTCTACCCAAGAACTCCATCTTTTCATTTAATCAGGTAGCTCAAGCTTTTCTACACCACTTTTCTATCAACATTGTCAAGAAGGTCACCATGAACAACTTATACATGACATGCCAATATGAAGATGAATCTATCACAGATTTTCTCACTCATTGGCATAGCCTGATTAACCAACTCATATTCCAATTACCTCAGACGGAATTGATAGAGTTGTTCACTAGATCTTTGCTAGACACATCTTTCCAACTCTCCAAGTTTAAACCTTCCACATGTTTGACACGGCATTCACCATGACCGGAAATAGGAAATTTGTGCCATTTAAGATAAGGATATATAATTGCGTAACAAGAATGTTACGTTTAAATCAAATGATACCTCTTATTCTTCCAAACCATAAAATAATTATTCTAAAGAAAAAGGATCTTCCAATGTAGTAGTTTTGAAATTCGCCCATCTCATCCATCCAACCAATCAAAACCTTCTTCCAACCTTTCTCCTATTCAGGATTTTCAGTTCAAGCGAGAGCAATGAAAATATACTCCCATAGGATAACCCTACTCTTCAGTTTTAGAAAAATTCTAAAACCAGAGCAATCACTCTTCTACCCATCAAACCACATACTAGTTTTGACCCTTCTCATCCTGTGCCTGCATGGTATAAAGAAAATTATTACTACAACTATCATCGTATTAGAGGTCATAGTGACGGTAATTATATAACTTTCAAAAACATCATCTAAGAAATGTTAGATAATAGAGATCTCATCTTGGATAATCCTAATGCACTAGATAATCATAACCTTCACATATTCAAGAATTCATTCCCGAATCACACCCCATTGTCTAACCAAACTAATAAAACTTTAACCAATTGTGATGAATGTTTGTGAATTTCATGCCATTTTCAACATCATACCAACTCCTATTCCATTTGCATGAGCTCTTTCATCCATGGAGGGACTGTTTCATCTTATCCTCTACCCATTGAGGAGTTCCTCTTATCTTCCCCTCCACCCATAGAGGATTCTACCATATCTTCCAATGCAGTTGCCCCACTCACCTCTCAACTTGATAAATAACCCACAATGCTTACCCTTCTACCCATGGGAGAGTCACGCTTACCTTCTTCTTCACCACAAGAAGAACCTACCTCACCCAACTTGTCATCTCACCTACTTACAGGGGGTCCATTAGTAGTGTCCCTTCCTTCCTATCATTGACAATACTCCACTAGATTTTAGGGATCATGATGATATGCTCTCATCTTTTCTACCCACACACGGTATGAAGCCAACCATTTCCCTATCTCACAGAAATTATTTATAGGGATTACTACCAAATCAACATCATTCTCCCCTACATCAGTGTCGTTCTCATGTTTGTTTGACCACTTGGATTATGTTGACAATTCCATGCTTCTTTGACACCTTCGATTTGCACTGTCTCAAATAAAATGCAGATGTTGTCCATTTAAACTTCCATGATATATCCAAAGGTGATTGAGATAATCAAACCCATCATGCCCATGCCATTTCTAGATACCCCTTCTTCATCACCCTCACTCACACCTAAAATGTTACCAACAAACAAATGCTTTCCTATGCCTAAAACCCTACTCGTGCCTATATCTTCCTCTCTGTGTCCAAACCCATTATCACATTGTGATTCATATTGACATCAATCCTAGTCCATCCTCTTATCAAAATGGGTTTAGCCACATCCTCACAAGTCATCGCAAATACTATTCCCCCACTTAAGAGGAAGACCCAACCTATTAGGCCACATACACCAGCTTCACCCACTACCCTCTCTGTCACTTGCATCACTTACATCTATCTTAGGTTCCCACCCATCATCCTTGGTAAAATAGCGCTCATACAAAAGGTAAACCAAAAACACAAAGAGCCCACCTCCTCGTCATGATCCTCTATTCCACCCAAATTACCTACATATCCTACGCCTTCATCATTACCTACATCCTTTCTACCTCCTATACCTACACCACTTCTTGTATCCTCATCATTACCCATGTCATTCCCTTCTCCTCAACCAATCCCTTCCACATTTCCTCTTACCACCTCCTTCACCACACCTCCATTATCACCTTGGCTAACTTGTCCCCTTCTGCCATTTTCCTTCCCTTCTACATCACTTACACCTTCACTTGTACCCAAGAAGGTGCAAGCCAAACCCAAAACTATACTATCTACTAAAAATTCAAACTTACTCAACATCTAAATCCACCTCCAATGACGCCTCTCCCACCAAAGCCACCAACACTTCCATCTAGACCCACACTCATGTTACATTGTGATACATTGGCAAGGTCTTATGCCAACATCTTAGCTAACCTTTTGGAAACCTTTTTCATCATATTTCCATTGTTTAGACCTTATGACCCACTCAAACCTAAACCAAAAGGATTTTATGATACCAAAATTTACATTCACCATGGTGTGTCGTGGCATGATGTGGAAAATCGTAAGCCTCTTAAAATTATTCTTCTCCAACTATTTCCTCTAGAAGAAAACTTTAACAATGATGATATTTTAGATGAGGACCCTATTCACCCCTACATCTATTACCACATAAGCTCATCCCATACCTATTCAGCAACCTCCATATCCACCTCCATAACCCTTTTATCCTCTTCCAAAATTTAAGATCAATATGGTCCACATCAAAGAGCTAACCAAACCTCCACCAAAATGTCAATGTATCGCATTGCTTTCACAAAACCATTATATTACCTCACCATATTTTTTCCCATCTTGTCGCTACACCTTTCATGACTCACCTTCTCCTTCACCACAAATCAATATGGTTCAAGTTTCCACTCGAGCCCAGAAGGAAAAAGGAAAGGAGAAAAAACCATCTCATCTATTACTCCTTTACCCAACATTCCATCTGCATATGTACCCAAAATCACCATCCATGGACCCACATACTCTATTTCTGATGGGGTTTCCCATTGTATAATGCTTAAATAATTGCACAGCATCCACTCAAAATTTATTTGTACGACCTCCTCGAAACCTCTACGTCTTATTTTCGAGCCCGAATTGAAGTCCTGTAATCTATTGAGGTTCTACCTAATGACCCTATGCCTGTTGCATCCATTATCACCCCTCACCATGTTTCCTCTCTCACCACTTTTCCCCCTTCCTCTTCTCCCACTACCACTCATCAAGTAGCCTCTCTCATTTTTTTTGATGAAGAGATTGTCCCTCTCCAATTATATGATCCCTTCCTTGCCCTATTCATTTCTTTCTACATTTATAATATAAGAATTCGATGCATTATGATCAATGGAGGTGCCAGTATCAACATCATTTCATACCATGCATATAAAAAATGAGCATCCCTATCAATTGCATGCATAATAACTTGAGTTATGTTGTGTTCATCTAATGATGTCATGAATTCCACCCTCGAGACCATCATTTTCCACATTCGTGGGCCCTCGTGTCATTCCTAAATTATTCTGTCTTAGAGGGGGTATTCCAATCTAACCTAATTCTTGGCCAACATTGGATTCACACCATGGGTTGTGTTCCTTCAACCTTACACCATTGTTTAAAATTTAAACATGAAGGGAAAAACTATACCATTCCATCCTATCCTTAACCATTCAATACGGAACATGTTTTATCAACCCAATGATGTCCTTATACTAGTTAAGGCATATACCACTACTACCACTTCTTATTCATTCGCTACCTCATCCACCACATTTGTCACTACATCTTCCACACTAACTCCTCTATTCCCATTGTTTCCGCAACTTCTGCAACTAACCCATAACCCAACTCATCTACTTCTCAAATATTGAATGCCTCTTCTTCCCCTTCATAAAGTGATTCATCCATTCATGCTACCCATATACCAACCTCGATACCTTAGAAGGTTTTTTTCAATGCCTCACTCTGGGGGAATACCGCCTTTATAACATTGACACATTCCTTACTTCTCAAGAGTATGGTAACCTTCACCAACATCCCCGCTATGATCATCACTAAGAAAATTTTTCCCCTATGGTCCTCCCCACCTTCGCACCAACTTAACGTATGGGGGACTTGATGCTTCTACCTACTCACCCGAACCACCTTCCCAAACTTGACCATTTTCCTCCAACCTTCAATCTCTCACCAACCACTACTTCACCCACACCTTCCTCAATCATTTTTCTTGAAAGAGATTTAGATTTGTTTTCTATGAACAAGGTCTCCATACTGTCATTCCTTGCACCACTTGTTAGTATAAATACTACGGTAGTATTGGATTTACAAAACCAATTTCCAAGAAGGCACGAGTTGAAATCATTGAGGGTGATAAAACTTCTCCACCCAATTCACCTACCTCATCATCTTCACCTATGAAGTGTATGGATCCAGAATCCATTCCACCTAATTTTTTTTCATGAACACTATTTCCTTAGGACCTCTAACTTATCTATGCGATGGTGAGGCTCCCTCTTCTCTTCCCTTCCTATATATTGACATGATCGATGATGATACACCTATTAATGTTGTTCAATGTCAAGATGATGAGTCTATTCTTACCTACCTTGGTGTGGAAGATTCTTATATTCATTTGGCGTTACCTTTTGAGATGCAAACCATTTTGAATGAATTGACCATCAAAATTAACATTCACACTTAGGATATCCCAAACATTCTAAAAAGAGGCCAATATTTAGATATCTTTCTTTGAACAAGAATCTTTCACTTCTATCATCTAGGATCATAGCAATGCTTTTTCTTTTTCTTATCTTGATATGCCGATATTGACCCAAACATTGTGGTCCATAATATTGTAACCATTCACGATGTCAAACCCATGAAGCGAAACTACGAAAAATGCATCCTCGCATTTCCCTTCTATTCAAAGAAGAACTCAAGCACCTCCTTTCTTTTTCCTTCATTCTACCAATTGATTGTCCTATATGGATCTCTAACATTGTTCCTATCACAAAAGAAATAAGGAGACTCCACACTTGCATGGATTTCAGTGACCTTAACACGGCTTTCCCTAAATATGACTTTCCTCTATCTAGGATTGACCA
Organism: Taxus wallichiana var. yunnanensis; assembly: GCA_018340775.1. Lineage (NCBI taxonomy): Eukaryota > Viridiplantae > Streptophyta > Pinopsida > Cupressales > Taxaceae > Taxus > Taxus wallichiana. Next base: position 46,621,031 of record CM031243.1, on the reverse strand, counting down.
ACTAGTTGATCTCACCGCCGGCCATGATATGCTATCAATCATGGAAATTTTTAGGTTATAACAAAATATTACTTACACCAGAAGATCAAAACAAAACCAACTTAATTACTCCTTAAAGAACCTTCTACTATCGTGTCATGCCCTTTGGCCTTAAAAACCTTGGTGCTACATATCATCGGGATATGACTTATATCTTTCATGAAATTTCACATAGCATTTTGGAAGATTATGTTGACAATATTTTTTCAAAATCCAAACATTAGGACAAACATCTTGTAGTCCTTAAAGTTATATTTTACCATCTCATCAAATACTACCTTCACCTTCAACCTAAGAAGTGTGTCCTCATTGTTCTCTCTGGTAAGCTCCTTGGTTTTATCATTTCTTTACATGGCATTGAAGTTGATCCTGCTAAAATCAAGGCTATTCTTAAGATGCCTCCACCTACTAACCTTCGTCAACTTTTTATTTTACAAGGCAAGTTGTAATCTATTCATCACTTTATTTCTCATCTTTCCAACCATTTTCATCCATTTCATCATCTTCTCAAAAATGATGTCTCCTTCAAATGGGATGATGAATGCCACAAATATTTTGAAGCATTAAAGGGATACCTCCTCCAACACCCCGTGCTCATCCCATTGAAAGATGAAATTCCTTTGTACCTCTACATTTTTTCCACGAGATGATTCATTGGGGGCCATGCTCGCTCATTGTGATGAGAAACATAGGGAGCACGTGGTTTATTATATAATTCGTACTCTTGTAGAATATGATATTAGCTATACTCACATTGAAAAACTTTTCCTAGCCTTAGTCTTTATCACCAATAAAATTTTCCATTACCTACTCAAGCGTAAGACCTTCATTGTCACCAAAAATGACCCCTTGTATTACATGTATGTTAAACCCTACCAACACCAATGTGTCACATGTTGGCTCATATTTTCGACAAACCTTGATCTTCAAATAGTTTGCGAGAATCATATCAAAAACTATGCACCACGATGAAGTTGCACTCTAAAGGAAATGTAATACCTCCAAAGCATAATAACAAGGAGGAATCGATCAATCAATGGAAGAACTTGCATAATAGAACAAAGCTTGCACATAGAGAAAGACAACAAAGTGTCTTGGCATACTCATAAATGTCAAATGAAAGGATACATATAGGGTGCTAAGTAACCCTAGTGCATGACACACAAGCAAACCCTAAACCTAACCCATGTGAGATGACCCTCCATATGTGAGTGAAGGACACATAGGATCCCACAAACCAACACCCCCTTCATCAAAGCCGGGGTAACAACTATGATGACTCAAAAAAAACAAGAAGACACTCCTAAACAACTAAGAAAGATGTGTCAATGGGGCCCAACAACTAAAGGCCTAATAAGGTGCCCATGTACAAACAACATCTTCCTAGAAGAAGAAGAAGAAGAAGAAGAAGAAGAAGAAGAAGAAGAGAAGGAATATATAGCCCAAAGAAGATGAGAAATAGAATAATACCTCACCCGAAGAAGATATGGCAAGTGAATAAACTTCATTTTAGTGAAGGGCTTGGTGAATATATCTACAATCGATCGAGTTGTTTGAATGTATCGAATGTCGATGATACCATCGTGAATAAGCTCTTGTATGAAGTACATATGGATCTCAATGTGCTTCATCTACTTGATGTTGAATTGGATTTTTACAAAATGAGATAGTGCTTGTGTTATCACAATAGATAATGGTAGGCCGTCGAAAGTGGATGCCAAACTCGTCGAGAATTCCTCGTAGCCAAACATCCTCTGTGGAAACGTTAGCTGCTCCTCTATATTATGCCTTTGTAGAAGATATCACAATTGCATTCTGCTTCTTGCTAGACCAACTAATAGGACCTGAACCAAGAGAGAAAGCGTAGCAGCCGGTAGATTTATGATGATCTAAGTCACCGGCCCAATCAGAATTTGTGAACCCAATCAAGTCAATATCCACCCCTCCATAATAGTGAATTCCATCAGTATAGGTGCCACAAACATAATGAAGGATCCACTTAGCTACTTTCCAATGCAGCTCATGTGGCTCCTGCATGAATCTGGACACGATCCCAACAACATAAGATAAATCCGATCAAGTGTGAGTCAAGTAAATCAAGCTCCCCACCAATTATCGATAAAGGGTACCATCAACCAAGGGAGTAGAGCAATCAGAAACCAACTTAACCCCAAAAAGAAAAGGATTAGGAGAATACTTGCAATCACATATGAAAATGAGCAAGCAAGCTAAGAGCATACTTAGGCTGCAAAATCAGAATTCGTGAGTTAGATTGTGAAATCTAGATCCCAAGAAAGTAATGAAGCAGACCTAAGTCAGTCCTGGAAAACTTGTTGGCCAAGGCAATCTTCACAGAATCAATGATACAGGAAGAGCTTCATGTGATCAAAAACTTATCAACATAGAGAAAAAGAATGAGTATGGATTCATCTTACCATAGAATATAAACATTTGGATCAAAATGACACCTAGTAAACCCTGATGTAAGTAAAAAAGAGTCCATCTTGGCATACCAAGCCCGAGGGGATTATTTAAGGCCATAAAGAGACTTCTTTAACTTACAAACAAGGGAGGGATCATCGATATAACCCAAAGGTTATTCCATGTAGATCTCTTCCTCTAGGTGACCATGAAGGAAGGCACTCTTAACATCCATTTGATTGAATTTCAATCTTTTTGCTATAGAAATGGAAAGGGTCAATCGTATAGAATTTATCTTCATAGCCAGAGCAAAGGTTTCAGTATAATCAACACTAGCTATTTGGGAGAAACCCTTAGCTACTAATCATGCTTTAAAATTTTGACATCTCCATCTACTCCATACTTTGTTGGAACACCCACTTGTATTGTACGATTTTTCTTCCTTTCGGAATAGGGATGAGATCCCAAGTATCGTTCTTCATGAGAGAGGAATACTCCTCATCCATAGAGATTCCCACTCGGGAATACCGAAGCCTCCCGGAAAAGGCGTGGATTAGAGGAAGAGGTGAAGAAAGGCGGGGTCCAAAAAATCGAGTGAGTACATCTCATATCAAGTATCTAAAACTAAATCTCTAGCACTTTGTAAAGTTTTCCTAGCCCAAAGAAGACAAGGAGGATCGGGCTCGAGTCAAAATATTAGTCACTCGAGTGAGAAGGGACATAGTCCTTGTCATAACTATTGTCAGAATCAGAATACTCAAGGGTTTGATGGTCAGGAGGATCGGGAAGAGGATAATGCTCAACAACATCATCATCGATGCATCGAATTCGAATCAACAAGTGAAGAAACTCAATAAGTAGAGAAGTAGAAGTCAAAGAAGACTCATCAAACTTAACACTTCTCTCAATATAATGCTCATGATAAGTAGGATTCAAAAATTTATATCCCTTCATGTCATCAGGATACCCTACAAAGATACAAGATTTGGATTGTGGTTCCACCGCCTTGCGTTTTTCTTGGGAATCGAGCCATAGCCTTGGATCTGAAAACTCGAAAGTGTTCAACATCAGGATTACATCCAAACCAGGATTCAAAGGGTGTCATCCCTCTTACTTCCTTGTGTGGAACACGGTTCTGAATGTAATTAGCACAATTCACTGCTTCATCCCAATACTGTGGAGGAAGAGACTTTGAGTGAATCATACAAGTGGCCATCTCCTTAAGAGTATGGTTCTTTCTTTCTACTACTCCATTATGCAAAGGGCTATAAGAAATTGTATGCTGCAAGGAGATCCCTTCAGAAGTACAGAAATCCATGAACCTATTGTTTACATATTCACCTCCATTTTCAGTTTGAAGAACCTTAATAGACCGTTCCACCTGTTTCTTAGCAAGAGCCTTAAAGTCTTGAAAATTTTCAAAGACTTCAGACTTAATCTTAAGAAAATATACCCAAGTATATCGCAAATAGTCATTAATGAAGGTGAGCACATAAATATCTCTAGTAAAAGGAGATGGAAATGGACCAAAAATATTGATGTGAACAAGATTCAAAGGACGAGTAGCTCTCCAAGATTTTACTTTGTCTAAGTTCTTTTCAGGATGCTTTCAAAGGGTAAAACCCTCACAAAGACCCTTAGAAAATTTGACGTGGGGTAACCCATTGACCATTTTGTTTTGGCTTAATTGTTCAAGGTAGTGATAATTTAGATGTCTAAAATGCTCATGCCATAGCTTACTAACCTCATTTGCATGAGTGAGCAAGGAAGTGGGCATAAAATCAAAATTAAAGTGGGAAAAGGTATACAATCATGAATGGTGATCCACCTTTCCCTTAGCCACTTTATTTTCATCATGAATAATCACCGAGTTAGGACCAAATTCCACTCGCATTCCTTCACCAAGGTGAGTAATTTGGTAAACCAATAGGATATTGGTAGAGAGATCAGGAACACTCAACACTTGGTTGAATGTTCCCCCATCCATCTCTACTAATCCACTATCGGAAACTAACATTGTCATGTCATTACCCATCGTGATTTGGGACATACCACAAGGCTCGATGTTGGAGAACTCAACATGCAAAGAAGCCATGTGGTGCGAGGCACCAAAATCTATAATCCATGTCGATGAAGGAGAAAATTTGGCTACAAGGGCCTTTCCTTTCTTCTTATTAGATTTAGAACCTTTTACAGTAGAAGACTCGGCCTTTGGAGCATTTTTTTATAGACTCAGGAACACCTATTTGATTTTTCTCAAGTAAATGAGTAAGGTGATCAATTTGTTTTCTCATACACATATGCTCTTTATGACCAGGATTCTTGCAATAGGAACACAAATACTTGTCTTTCTGTGCTCTAGGCTCAGAAGTCGAAGCGTTCATGTTAAATTTAGTTTTGGTCTTGGTTTCCTTCTTAGGTTGGTCCTTTCTTTCTTTCTTCTTTTTAGTATTCTTTTCCTTACTAGTACTCGCTACAAGGGCATGTGACTTGGACTTAAGAGACCCCATTTGAATGATTTTTTCTTGTTCTTGAATGAGTTGGGACGAAAAACATTCAAAGGAGGGCATATTCCAATCCTTGCCCAAGGTAGCTTTTGTAGCGTAAAAAGTTGACACAAAGATAGAATATTCATGACCTAACTTAGAGAGAATTGACAAGATCAATTTAGAATCTTTCTTCTCTACTTGACATTCCTTCAAAAACAATCTAGTGTGGACAAACTTAGACAAGAATTCTTGTAGGTTTTCAAAATCACTAGGATTTAACCCTAGTAGTTCATTTTCCAACTCATGCGCTCTCATGTCATCTTGTTGTCCAAACATTCCATCTAACGTTTTCCATGTAGAATTAGGTGTTTTGGATGACTCAATGTGGAAGAGCAAGTCAGGAGAAACAAACATGTAAAGAATACCTAAAGCTTCATCACTATGGTTTAACCACTTAGATTTTTAGGGTCGTCTGCCCTGCAGTTCGGTCTCGGTTCCCATGGTGATCTTTGAATAACCCTTTACCCCTTAGTTTCACAATTATTTTCGATCTCCATTCGAAGAAGTTGAATGGAAAAAGGAATTGAAAATACATCCATAATGAAGAGAGAGAAATAATGCAGAAAAGAAACACAAGAATCACAACCACCCAGGATAATATAATAACCCCTACTTTCGGTACTTTATAGTTTAGTATGTTGAATACAATCGGGTCCAAGTGTGTGTCTTGAAACTTGCATCGGTAACTCACCTTATAAAGAACGTAATAATGTTCAAGAGAGGATACCACAATTGTGTTTTGTGGAGCGTAGCAAAGTGACACCATATACAAGCACAACTTGTAAAAAACTAGGAAGGAGGCAAAATCAAATCCTGGTTGTGAGAAAAAGTGTCTCACGTTGTAATGGATACCCCCTTGCTACAAACTATGATGGATGTGATCACTAGTTGCAAGCAATAAGAAGGGTAATCCAAGGTTTAAATGAACTCAAGATGAGTCCTAATGATCTTCAGAACATCGAGAAAGGCACACGGAAGAAAAAAATGCTTAGAGTGTCAATGCACACTTGAGCGCATGATTAGTAAATTTTTTTGACAATAACACGTAAAATTACCATTTTGAAATGCCTAAGATAATTTTAAAGCTATTGGAGTTTTAAAAAATGACAATAAGACGTTAATTTGAAAGTATGATTTTTAATGATTTAACTAATCATAAATCATAATTAGATTTGAAATTAATAATACTATATTTAACATAATTAAATCTAATTAATTTAAAATAATAAAAAAAACTAATTAAGATCTAATTAAAAATTAAATTCTAATTAAATATATATCCCTTTAAAAGGAATTACCACCTAAAAGTAAAAAAAAAAACTTGCCTTAAGTAATATTAACGGTCCACATTTAAAAATCCTAGCAAAAGATATTTTAAAAAAAAACTTGCCATAAATTTTACCAAAAAACACGTTGACCAAGGGGGCTCGGTGGAAACTACTAGATCATCTAAGTTGGGTGGATCTCGGTGTATGCTGGAAAGGTGAGAGGATCTGAGTTAGAGATCGAGGTGCCAGGAAATCAAGCTGACAGGGAGGAAGGCAAGTCAACAGGGGAAGTCCAATGTGGGTCTCGCAAGTGGTTGAGGGTAAGGCGTTGGAGGTAGACTCGGTAGAAGGGGCTTGGGGCCATTGGAGGAAGACTTGACAGAGGTTGTTGCACATGTAAAGGAGATGATCATAAGATCCATGGTTGGCAATAAGTTAGGAATGAGTAGGATGGGTGTGAAGGATGATCCGGGGTTGAGTAGAACAACACGAGGGGTCTGCAGCGGGGGTGATGGAAGTCTCAATGAGGAGACGGCTCAAGCAAGGGGACACGAACACCCACGAGAGAAGGGAAGAGTAGAAAAAACTAATTGCAGCCATTGTAGGGAAGGAGATGGCTTGCCAAAAATGCCTCGGCCGGGGCTTGAAGCTCGATTAGAGAAAAATCACACGAACTCTCTTGTGGTTTGAAAGACTTAATGGAGCTCGAAAACATAATCTCGGGGCTGAGAAGAGAAGCTCGGTTCTCGGTGGAGATATCGGCTAGGAGCTTGGTGGAGAAGAACACTAAAACACCAAAGAATTCAAATTTCAAATTTTGAAACGGTTATTCTACAAAAAAACCACCATTCAAACACAGAAAAGACCAAAAAAATAGAGATCTAAAAATTTCAGTTTAATAAAAAATTAAAAACCAAAAAAATTAACCTCTTATTTTAATTGATCTACCAGATTTAGCTGCAGTTAGCTAAATGTAGTTATAAAACCCCTAAAAACTCAAGGAGATCTACACATGCACGAAGAACACAAAAAACCGAAACTTTCCAAGAACAATTTGTTAAGAACGTTAGCAATAAAATTCCAAAATATAATGATAAAAAAACTTGCACGAGGAGTAAAAAAATGAAACCAAGAGTAATCACAACTCAAATAACGAATGCACATTTACCGATCTCAGCTTTGATACCATGAAAGAGTTTGTGAGAATCATATCGAAAAACTGTGCACCATAATGAAGTTGCACTCTAAAGGAAACATAATAGCTCTAGCGTAATCACAAGGAGGAATCGATCAATCAATGGAAGAACTTGTATAACAAAACAAATATTGCACATACAGAAAGATAGCGGAGTGTCTTGGCATACTCATAAATGTCAAATGAAGGGATACATATAGGGTGCTGAGTAACCTTAGTGCATGACACACAAGCAAACCCTAAACCTAACCCATGTGAGATGACCCTCTATATGTGAGTGGAGGACACATAGGATCCCACACACCAACAATACTCACGTTGAAAAACTTTTCCTAGCCTTATTCTTTATCGCCAATAAAATTTTCCATTACCTACTCAAGCATAAGACCTTCATTATCACCAAAACTGACCCCTTGTATTACATGTATGTTAAACCCTACCAACACCAATGCACCGCACGTTGGCTCAATATTTCGATAGACCTTGATCTTGAATTCATCCATCAAAAATCCATCAAAGGAAAAACCATTGCTGACCAACTTGCAGATGCACCTCTATCCGAAACCACTCTTCTAACTTTGACTTTCCAGATGAATCCATTGTTACCCTCTCTTAAGATGATACCATTTATCAGATGACCTTATTATTTGATGGTTCCAAATTCCATTGTGGGGGTGGTGCAGGAGTTATAATTATTCCTCTTGACGGTGAACCTATGTCATTATCCTTCAAACTATATTTTGATTGCACCAATAACATCACCGAATATGAAGCACTCGTATTGGGTTTGCAAACCGCCATAGCCTTAGATGTTAAATCCATTAATATTTTTGGAAATTCTCAACTAGTTGTGAACCAATTCAATGGTCTATACTAGTTTCGTAATGAGATACTTCAAAAGTAAAAACATCACATTGACATACTCTTGACTACCTTTCACCATTATGAACTTCAAACCACCCCGCATTCCACAAACAAATTCATAGATACCATGGCTTGTATCGCTTCTCAAATACCCGCTTCACCCTCTAACTCGAAAATATTTGTCACAATACAAAGGTTACAATCACCTTCTTATCTATTTCGAGACATTAAATTTGTAGGAAACATTGAAACTGACCCACGTGACATTTGGTATAAGTAGTTTGTTAACTACCTTTCCCTTTCAATTCTACCTCCAAATCTTACTCGCAATGGACAATGAGCCTTCCTCAAAAGTGTCTCTCACTATGTCATCATGGGGGTATTATTTATAAATGTGGCTTTGACAATATCCTCTTATGATGCCTTACAAGTTTTGAAATCCCATACACCATCAAGGAAGTTCATGACGGGATTTGTAGAGGTCATTTTAGTTTCTTCGTTGTCACTAAATACGCCCTTCACCTTGGATATAATTGGCCAACCTAAACCAAGACTATTGTGACTATGTAAAATGTTGTATGAAATGTTAGCAACATACTAATCTTCATCACACCCCTAGTCACACCTTAAAGGTCATATGATACCTTTTTCCTTTCTCTCAATGGGGTTTGTATCTTGTCGGAGAGATTAACCCTCATTCTTCCAAACGTCATCAATGGATTATTTCCGCTTACTAAATATTACACTAAATGGGTGAAGCCATACCTCTCATTTCTACAAAATCTAAGAAAATATATAAATTCATCAACCATCACATCATTTGTCTCTTTGGTTTTCCTCATCACCCCATCACTGATAACATAAAACCAATCAAAAACAAAACCCTATGGAAAATCTGTGATGCCTTCAATATTAAACTCAATTTTTTTTCAGCTTATTATCCTCAAACAAATAGCCAAGATGAATCAAACAACAAAACCCTAAACATAATTCTTATGAAATTCATTAACGATACTAGTAAGGATTGGAACACATATATTCCTTTTGCCTTATGGTCTTACCACACCAGATTCACAACTAAACCACCGCCACACCTTTCTCTTTGGTCTACAAGATATAGGTTGTTTTGCCTCTATAATTCCAAATTCCATCTCTTCATATCTCACTCAAATATATGCTCAACAATGACAATTTTTTCCAAGACCATTTGGGAAACATGAGTTATTAGATGAGAATCGTCTAAATGCTCTTGATCGCCCTCAAATCTACTAAAAACATATCAAAATTGCCTACGACAAATGTGTCCAATAGTAAACCTTCAAGGTTGGCAACCTTGTCTTGAAGGAAAATCAACATGTAACAAAAGTGGAGAAAAGTAAATGGGGAAAAATTTCTCCTAATTAGCTTAGACCCTATATCATTACTCATGCCTATGGGTCAGGTGCTTATCGTTTATCTTCACTCGAAGGTAAACCTAAACTTGAGCCCCTCAATGCCTTGCATCTTCAACCATTCTATTATTGAATCAAGTACTACATCACCTTTTTTCTATTACAAACTTGTCCCTTGAGTACCCCTCCCTTTCATTTACCTCTTTTGAGGACCAATGACTAAACAAGAATTGTGTGATTATCTGTCACCTTTCAACCTTATCTTAAATATGAGTACCATAGCTCTACTCATGGCATGGTTCTCATGGATACTTTTTTGTTCTTGTTAGGATGGAATCCCATGGTCGTTTGTCACTCAAAACACCTCTTACATAGTTAACCTTTGTGTGTTATGGTTTTTCCTTCATAAAGGAATCCTATACTCCTCTATAGTCTTGTCCATGACCTAAAAGTCCAAATATGTTCAAAAGTAATATATGGGATTTTAAAATTCAACTCCTTGAGTCAAACTTCTAGCAAATAGATGAATCCCTCAAAAAGGAAATATATCTTTCTATCTTACTGCTATAAATAGACTACTCCCTTGAAGGACAACTATACAAAGCTAGCCATATTGTACGTAGTCTATCCAAAAGGAAGGCTATTTTTGCAAAATAAAAATAAAATATTATGAAGCTTCCCGCATCGATCAGCTTCACGAAGACCTCAAGGATTCATTCTATTTATCCCACATAGACTTCCCACATCAATCAGTCTATCAAACAAAAGTAAAAAGAAAATACAAAAAATCAAGAGAAGTATAACTTTTTCATCATGGAATTACCTATTTTGGTTTTGGATATCTTGTAGAAGAGGCATGTTGTCTCATAACAAGGTTACGCTAAACAACCCATTTCACCTCATCTTCCTTTCTTTCTTATTTTCTACCTACTCAAGGGACATACCACAAATGTGACATTTCGTGATCATGTAACTTCCTTCACCCTTAGAACAATCAATCATGCACTACCTTTAGGGGTTTAAGTTCATCAACCCATCCTCGTAGGCTCATTATGGTCCTTGCCGCTTCTAGAGCATTCCACCTCTTTTACTGTTTGTCTCTTTTCTTACTTATTGATTCTGCTACGTAAGAATAGACCTTCGACACCCACATTTTGGGATTTCTTCCCCTTCAACCTAGACTCAACCATGCCTAACTGACCTACACTCAACCATACCTATTCAAACTAGACTCAACCATACCTATTCAACCTAGACTCAATCATGCCTAAATCCTACCAACCCATTCATCTACCCCATCATATTCTTCCCTCACTTATGGGAGAACCACATCGGCCTTAGGCCCCTTTCCGCCAAGGCTATATAGGCAGCACTCTAAGGGCATGGGGCCCTTGGAGGTTATCTCAACCACTTTTACCCCTAACCAATTTTCCCCTTTACATTAGCATACAAAATTACTTAGTTTCCATTCACGCTATAACTTGGAAATTGATATATCATAAAACATATAATGTTTCATCATATCTACCATTTTATAACCTCAACCATATTCTATCTACATCATTTAACATTTCTAGTATATCAATTACTTGGAAATTTAAACACAACATACATACAACACATTATTTCCATAAAATCAAAGTAACTTGGAATTTTTTTGACTCAACCAGGCCTACACTTGACTCCATCATGCCTATACCTGACTCAACCATGCCTATACCTAATTCAATCATGCCTATACCTGAATCCATCATGCCTACACCTGAATCCATCATGCCTACATGACCTCGACTCAATCATGCCTAACTCACCTAGTTTCCATAATAAACAATAACAATGGAAATTAAAATGAGTACATCATCAGTCCAATAATAATCATCAACTATATAAACATGAATGTCTATGTATTAATACATATGTACATAGGGATAAATAATCAAAGTGTCTTAAAAAATCTCATATAAAATCTTGCAAAATATTTGGCACACACAACGGTATATATACCAAATCAAAATCATCATATAGTATCAAATGTCATGATCAATCAACCCCACCTAAGACCCTCCTCTCCACTCTCACATGTCTCCTCCTCTCTCCCTATCAACCACCCTACCAACATCTCTCCACCCTCTATTGGTCCATATCCACCCACCATCTCCTCCTCCTTTCCTTGGTGGGCATGGTCTATGAGAGCTGGTAGCAACAACACCCATACCCTATCTTTGGGGTTGACAACACTGTGCTACCTAAGTTGTGAGTCCTAGACCTGGTCCTCTCACTAGCTTCTTGTTGGGCCCTATGCTCGACATATGATGGAACATCAATTCCTACTGTGGCTAGATGATCTTGGTAATAGTGGGCCTCATTTAGGGCATCCCTGAACCTCACCATCGATACCGATTTCCCAAAACACTTAACACCTAACCTAAGTTTAAACCTAGCCTTACCACTCCACCTACTGACCTTATTACCTACCACCCAACCTCACAATCCATTGGATCACGGTTTTCCTCTAATGCGGCCTTACCTACGACCTTGCCTAAGTAACACAACCCAACCTCACCCATTTTAACAATTGAATTCATTTAATCACTATACCTTGTGATGATGTTACTCCTGTTGTTTCAGCCTAATGACATTACCTTGCCTAATGTCATGTTGTTTATCTTGACCATACCTTTGGTTCCTTGGAACAAAACCTATTGCTAGTTCCTACACCTTTCCTATTTGTGTTTCTAGATTGTATCCTATACCTTAGATACCTTAACCACTTCAACCTTGTTTGGATAAGCCTATCGACCTTTGATAAAGTAGAGTTTTCAATATCTTCAACCTAGTACATTATCACAATCATGTATGCATGCGTTAGACTGCCATTACCTATTACCCGACCTGACATTACCCTTACCTACAACCCACCTACCCTTTTTTTCATCATTTACCTATTTATCAAACCACTCACCAACTTAGTTTAACACCTCATCAGTTCTTGGTTTGAGGGGGATCACCTCCACCCATACTTAGGGAAACCTAATCTTCACTCATACCTGAGACAACAACTTCCTATTTTTGTCAGTGTCTCTTATCAATACAAGCTACATGACAAAAAGGGGAAAATGTAGACACCAAATTTTGGTCACACTCCCCTTGGTCCCCTTTAATTAATTAATGTAACGTATTCACCTAACCATGACCCCTTACCCCACATTCATATTAATTTAATTACTTACAATTGAATTAATGTTCATCCTCACATTATTAATTAATTTAATTAAGATAATTTACACATCACTTAGACACCTCACCATGGACTTATTCCTAGCCTATTAATTAATTAAGACTAGGTCCCTACTTATCCCAACCAACTGGGACTTAGTCTAACCCTAAAATTAAAGTCCTATTCCTTCTCCAACAACACTCCCACTTATCTAAGTGCCAACCCTCACTTGAGACCCATGTTAGCAATCAAAATCATGCCAACAATAGCAAAGATTGGGATATTTTTGGTAACTTGGATTAATTCACCCTAGCTGATGCCGATTTATCCTCGACCGATTTGAGTCACCTAAACCACCGATGAGTTCCTTTATATACAATTTTACAAATTTTGACACGAGTTGGTCATTCAATTTTAGGATTTTTATTGCAATAAATCAAGGATATCATATCCATTAATTCATCTAAATGAAGTCTACATACTACGAGTCCAACACAAGAAACAAGTTCTCTTCGGATCATTTTTATATCTACGGGGACACATGGGTTGCACTTCCATGTATGCTTGAACCAGCCACCTTCAATCGTGAGATATTCATAATGAGAAAATAAGTAATTTGATTGTAATCATCTATGCTTACTTTACTATAGATCTTTTAATGTCTTTCAAGATATTTGAGTTTTTGTTGTTAGGGATATCTCCATCTTTCCACCAATCCACTAACCCAACCATTTCAATCCTTTCCACATTTCTTAACCTCTCCCTCTGTATTCCTAAGTCTTCTTAGTTATATTACAAGCCTAACCACATCTTCCTCACTTTCTATGCAATCATAGAGAGTTCCAAAATCCATCTTTATTAAGTTATTACCCATTTCCCCCGCCGAAATTGGTTTACCCTACCGTTGTCAATTTCACACCCATATCATTATTGGTCAAATGACCGATATCGGTCTCTGTGTCATTTTATACCCTCGACCCAGTAAGCCTTCAATTCAACCAAAACAACCCTAGACCTTACCTGATCAGTCCTAGACCCTTTATTAGACCTCTTTTAGACCTGAAAAAACCTAGAATGATCTACAAAATCTTTGGATCTAATTGTAACTTTGTATGTTAGATTATATTTACTTATTGTATTAACATGAGATACCTAAATCATATAACTACAGTAGGAATTTCGTATTTTATGGTATTTTTGAATTAATTTGTATTTGAAATTGGATTGACCTTCTAGGAAGCACCTCGCTTCTTGGATCTAGCACTCGCTAGGCAGTCCACTAACCTATATTATTAATGTTATTTTGTGGTCTTGTTTTGTTTCTTACAGGTCATTCCTCATAGCCAAAGGGAATCTCTCCATGATCAGCTCGGATCAAAAGTCAACAATGTACGTGTTCTACCTTCGACCTTCAATTTTATAGGTATTCCTCCTAACCTCTTACCTTATCTGTTTTACATAAACTATTCGGTGAAACACTTACAAGGTTTGATTTTATATGATTTTTAAATCCTTTCTACAACTTTTTAGAAGCTTGTTAAGCATTGACATGACAAATGGGATTTTAAATTTGAACAATTAGCTTGTAAACATGAGTCAACACCAAAACACCAAATTGGGGTGTATGGAAAATGTAAAGCACATAGATGAAGGACATGTTGGAGCTCAAATTTGCACCCATCCTAAATCACAATAATCTAGGGCTTTGATGCAACATGAGACTATCTCCAAGTTATGAAACTTGAACTGAGATAGACCTCCAGAGAAGTCTATTTCCTTATCTTATTCCTACTACTCAACTACTCCTAATGCTGGAAATAAAATTATTTAAGCCTAAACTAACTTTCGAGGGACCAATGTTAGGAAGAGCTGAATAAATTGAAAACCTACACTACAGGAGGTGATAACACCAAAAATAAGGGGAAAGATACTTCTGAAAGAGAGAAAATGGGGATAGAACAGTGATGGAGAGGGTAGAGATGATAACCACAGTCCAAAACAACATCTAAATTCCCATTTTCAGACAATGCACAATAGAAATAAACCCTGTAACACAAGGAAGCACACATAACAAACCTACAAATAAATGAAGATGAAAAGAGATACAATAGATCACTAGCTAAGGTAGTAAAGAAACATAAAAATAGTAATTTTATTACTCCAATATGATGCATAGATCATTACAATGAAGAAAAGAGGTATGAACTCATTTGCACAATTATATTCCAAGGCATGCAACTCTAGAACATGCAGCGAGTTACATTGATTCCTTTGTATTCCTAAAATATCCAACATTACAAATGATCATTCCATTACACTTTGTGTGTGTGTGTGTGTGCTTCCTCATGTTGCAAATAAATTAGGATTTTTGTCTTTCATTACTTGTTACAAGACAACACATTGGCTTACTCAAGAACTCCACATCACATGGGATGTTTGTACAAACATGAACCCACTTATGCAATATGATAATACAAGGTGCACATTAATGCCACATTTTCCTAAATGAATAAGTAAAAACAATGACCCAACCATAATATGGACTCATAGGTAGGCAATTTCCACAACACAACATTTAGATGGTTACATTTTTATTACAATCATACTTCATTATTAAACCTTAAAGATTTGAAGAAAACTTCTCATGTAAACATACATTCTCATTTTTCTCTAGACTACAATTTCTTTATTTCATTTAACATTTGACCAATTTAACTAAATCATCGATCGAGCAATGAGCATCTTCTGGAATGTCTCATCTTGTAACCTAGCATGGTCCAACTCTTCGGAGATAGGTCCTGCAATCGCCTAGAGTTCCTTGTTCACTGACCAATATTCTGATATAGCTCGGTGAACTTGATGATTACTTCCTCACTATATTTGAGGATCTGGTCTCTCCAGGCGGATACTGCCATGCCTTGTTCACCAATCTTGGCGTATTCGTTTATCTTATCCTGACTAAGGGCCTCAGGAGTTTTAGTGGCAATTGTAGGAGGTGCACTGCCCATTTTCTACAGGGCTTGGAGAAGATGTTTATTTTCTCTTTTAGTATCCTCTTCTCTTCCTTTGCTTCCTGAAGCTTCTTGCAAAGGGAATCCACTATAGATAGGGCCTCCCCTTGTAGGCTCTTGGAGGACATTCCCATTGTGACCTATGTCACTATATAATCTGTAGGAGACAGATCCTTTTTATCCTTTGTGGGATCGAGATACGTGATCTCCATTACTCTTTCACCTGAGGCACTTTGAGAGAAGCGGGTTATTGGCTTTTGCTTCTTAGCTCCTTTTGTCGGAATGACGGAGAAGTCCATAGGCATAATGGGGACTTTCCTCTTGTGTTGGCTCAGGTGTTGGGAGATCCATGTTGGACTTAAGGGAGAAGAGGGAATGGTGGAAGAAGAAGGAGAAACTACAGTGTACTCAGGGAAATGGGTTGAGACGCTTGGCGGTGGCATTGATAAAGAAAGCCGAACCTCCAATGCTCACTAGGGGTAGGAGCTACTATAGGAGAGGAAACTATGGGGGCGGAAGGGAGCTGAGAAATGAGGGAAGAAATACTGGGGGACAGCTCTGTGAGGGAAGAGAAGATGGAAGAAGAGGAAAGGGGAACAATAGAAGATGGGGGAGAAGACACAACCAAAGGAATGGTTGCTTGAGTGACATGAGGAGGGGAAGGAGGAGCGGGAGAAGGGATAGTGGGAACTTCAATGGTTGTAGCAGTGGCAACATCCTGAGTGGATGTGCCCGTTGGAACACTTACCACCTACTCTTTCTCTGGAGATATCAGGGTTTCGACCTGTTCCTGGGTGGCAAAAGGAGGACTCTCGGGAGCTTACTCCTGAGTGGCACTTGACTCCCCTTCCTTGTCTTTTCCTTTGCCCTTTGGAAAATGCTTTGGCTGACAGTGCATTACCTAAGGGAGACGTGGTGAAGTCTACCCCAAGGTAGATGAGACCATTAAACCTGCACCAGTATTTCATGCACTGTAAAGTGCCTTTTACCCTCTCCTCAATAGTCTGAGGCACCTTTGTTCTGTCTATCTTAGCAAATGGCCAGTTGTCCCCATCTCGTATCTAGATATACTTGATCAACTTCTTGATCAGTCATTTGGAAACCTTTCGGAACAATGGCCACACCATACTGGATGATCTCTGCCAAGGCCGGTGGGAGTGATCCTTTCTTCTAAGCTCGACCTCATGATAGAGATCGATATAGACATCCTCGATCTATGGGATGTGGATTGGATCGAGCTTTTCCTTTGGGAGGCAATTTTGTGGATCGAAGGTCGGCCTTACCGGGAAATTGTGCTTTAGGTTGAGCAGCTCTAGTTCTGCAAACATTTCCCAGGATTTGGTGTGAGAAGTGCATGTGTACCTGCCCACCATGAGGGGGAATGGAGTTCCACCCTTCTTTCTCTTTAGGCACTTCTCATGATATGTTATGAGCTGTCTGGATAGCTCCAATAGGATCAAATTTGGCCCTGCATATCTTGGCAACTTGGTGGGCTCGCCCAAGAAGTTGGTTGCTCTGAGATAAGTAAAGGTGGGGAATTGCGTAAATAACGCCCCCCACTTCTCTATTGTAGTCACAAAGCTCTTGATCGTCGAATGTCATATTGGGTAGATGATTCCATAGAAGAAGGCATCATTGATCTTGCTAAACTATGGAATGTTGTTCTCCAGTTTCAATTCTGGATAATATTCATATATTTTCACCTGGGGACATACCCCACATCGGCTCAGTGCTGGATAATCTCTCTAAAGGGAAACAATGTAGACCACGTAGGAGTTCATGTAGAACCTCCCCATTGTTGAGAGTTATGGAGCTGCTCAGAGATGGTGCTGCTGATGATTTCTGCCCATGCAAAATGCTAATTAGGTACATTTTTTATCATCGTTTCAAGATACCTGAGCATCCATTTTGGAAGTAATGGGTGTTAGGAAGCCAAAAACCCTACTCAGGAAGGTAATGGTGTCGCTCGATCCTCGAGAAGTCACTCCGATGAATAACCTGGGGCCACCTGGTTATTACCTTCTTATTCTTTAGGTAAACCTCATTCATGAGCTGTATACATTTGACTTCATTGTCCTCCCATGCCATTATGTAGTCTTCCTGACTCACGGCCACAAAGTGCCGGTGGTGGGGATACCCAGCATGATCTCGAAGTGCCGGGCAGTGAGGTTGATTATAACCTCGCCCTTCTCGTTCTCGACACATCTTGTGTATTTGTTATAGTAGCGGGCCACCACCATCATGAACTCATTATTCACCGCGCTAACGGGATTCTTCTAGTGAAGTGTAGACCACTGCCAACCAATTTGTTCATCCAAGAACTACCTATGACCCTTCTGGTTCTGACCCAAAAATCTTCCATGTCAATGTGGCCAAGTTTAGCATCCCTGATGTCTAAGTCACATTCTGCATGGGACTCGGGCATCCTGACCCTTTGATACTTATATTTCATTTCTTCCTCTGTGAGTTTGGCCTTACCCTTTGACTTGGTTGGCCTCTTACTTGATGTAGACATATGTGATTCCGAGTTCAGCTGCTGATCTGCAAGAAGGAGTGAAGTCCAATGTAGAAGAGCCATGTTAGCTATTAGATCGTCCATCAAAGCTTTACAAAATGAGGAGTTAGCAATTTAAAAGCTTCTGGGCACAGGGCGCGGGAATACTACAGACTGCAGGCTCAGAAAAGCAAGGTGCACTGATGCAGAGTGTTGTAAGGAAGAAAATAGTGCAAAGGGTGTAGGGCGCAAGAATACTACACACAACATTTAGTGTTGATGTAGAAGGATTTTGCTGCGCCGTTGTGTAAGGTTTAAACTAGGTGCAAATAATTTTTGATCGTGTTGGTGGAGGATATGGCGCAAGATATTGATCATGTTGCAAATATTTTTGGTGTGCCAAAGGGCACGGGATTAAAGGGTGTATCACCTGACTTTAGGTGCGCCAAGGGTTTTTAGCTTTGGCGCAAAGCAGGAAAATTTTACATGTCATACATGTTGGTGTATCCAGAGTTTGCACCGTGCCTTGTTTTGAGTTTTAAGGGTTTGTAAAGGGTGCGAGAAGATTGCATGCTTGTAGGCAGGGACAGTGTGCCCTTTGGCGCGACTGTGTTTTATGCAACAATGATGGCATTTGTGCTAAGGAAAACCGGTTGTGGATTGTGATATCTTCGGATTTCTTCTTTTTCGATTGGTTTATGTGGTTTTCAGGGCTCTTTCAACATGGATTTGATAGTAAGGGGAACAGAGCGAAGAGGATCTTGGGTCTATTTCTGAGACAAATCCCTCCAGGCCAGCAGATCTGGAAGGAGGGTAAAACTGGTTTGGGGGAGAGAAGATTACAAAATGGGCTGGAGGGGTTTAGGTTTCTTTAGATTCATTTTATTATTATTCCACCAACAACCAAACCAAAACAAAAACCATAAGAAAAGTAAGGACCACCTACCCGGGATATATAGACTGGAAGAAATGATGTGGGGCCCACAAATGCAATGTAAAGCGACACGGGATGACTGGAGCGCTGACAGGTGCAGAGGAATAAACTTTTCACGTGTTTTTCAATCGTGAAAATGACAGGTCGGATGCGCCTATTTATAGCAAAAGGTGCAATAAATGCACCACCAACCTTTTTCAAAGGGTGCACAAAATGGAATGCCAACATGAAAATACTTGCGCCTTTGGCATGGTTATGTGTCTATCAGCATGAAATTATTTGTGCCTTTGGCACAAATTCAGGACTGTCAACATGGGGTTTTAGCGCCTTGGCGCACCGCTTAAGGGCGCAACATTTTTAGTGTCGACAGGTTGGCGCATGCGCCTCGGCGTAGGTTAGAAGGGCGCAACATGGGGAGGCACAACATTTTTGTTGTTGACACGACAGAGAGTGTGCCAAAGGCACAGAAGAGGGTGCATATACATTTGATGTTGCATGAACAAAATCTGCGCCCAGCCAAAAAAGGACCGAAATGACTAAGTTTGAAAAACTAGATTCTCCGGAAAGGGATTTTAGGCCATTCCGAATGCTAAGGGACCTGGCGGGGGAAGCAAAACAAATTTTTTTGGTATATTACTACGTAAAATTCCCTTGTCAATTTTACAGGATAACAGTTGGCTCTTTCTAGGGACTATCTTTGAATGAAGCTCAAAAGGTAGAGAATCCCAGATCAACATGTGCCTATCCATTGGGTTACAGAGTCAAAAACAAGGGCGACGACAAAAGGAAAACACACAACCGAAAAAAAAAGAAAACACATGACAAAAAAAACACACAACATAAAGCAAACTGTACAAAGAAGAGAGCAAGCTCTACTTCCTGAATATTTTGAGATGTTGCCCGCTATAGGGAAGCGGGAGATCAGTTTGTCTAGATACGAGAGATAAAAGCTATTCTCTCCATTGAGCATCTTGATCTTGAAAGGTCCTCTCCACAAGAGAATCAAATTTCCTGTGCATGCCCTTTGGCTCTCTTCGCTTGTCCCACAAAAGGATGAGATCTCCCACCTGGAAATCTCTCTGCTTGGCCTTTTTATCGAACAACCTCTTGACTTGATTCTGATGTTCGGTGATCTTGTCGACCACTCTTACCCTTTTTCTTCAAGCTCTGCTAGATACATGATCCTCTTTTCAAGAGAATTTTGGAAAGTTTCATCTTCGATCGCTCATGCCAAGCAGAGTAGGAAGTTCCACAGAAATGGGAAGTTCAACATCGATTCCATATAATACTTGAAAAGGTGACATACCGAGAGACCTCTTTGGAGTAATGCGGTCTGCCCACAAAGCATCATATAATGACTTGTGCCACGACCGTTGATTCTCATCAACTAGCTTCCGTATGATGGTCACTAAGTTTTTATTACTAGATTTGCTGACCATTTCCTTGGGGGTAATAATCAAGGCATGGGCCAAGGTTATCCCGTATTCATAGCAAAAACCGATAACTTCCGTGAGGAGAAGTTGGAAGCATTATCAGCAACGATCTTGTTTGGAATGCCAAACCTTACAATGATATTTTCTTTGATGAAATTACAAACAACTTCAGAGGTGGCATTCTTAATAGGTATGGCCTCCACCCATTTGGTGAAGTAATCTGTTGTTGTTAGGACATAACTATGTCTGCAACACTTGATTGTGGATGTAGTGCTCGATAAAGTCAATTCCCCATTGCTTGAAGGGCTCGTCAATAATGACCGGCTGAGGGGAAAAGTAGCCAATTTTGGTTTGCCAACAAATTGTTGGCAGAGCTCACATTTTTCTACCCAGGTGGTTGTATCCTAAAATAGCATTGGCCAATAGTACCTGGCCCGGATGATCTTGTGTGTTGTCATGGAAGAGGAAAAATGACCACCGCAGGCTGAGTCATGAAAACTTTCTAGCAATTTTACCTGTTGTGGTTTGTCGACGCATCGTAAGAAGATGCCATCAATTCCACGCTTGTATAAACCATCATCCCAGATGACATACCTGGCTGCTCTAAGCTTTACAATACGCTTCTCTTTTGAAGTTAGATGAGTTGGACACTCACCGTAAGTGAGAAAGAAAGTGATATCAGAATACCACTCGTCACTAGTTGCAACAAATAGAACCATAGGCAGAGAATCATCTTTCTTGGTTGGCCTTGTGTCCCATTGATCCATCATCCTTTTCTTCAGGGACCTCATGAATCTTTGTTTTCAGCCATAAGCTGACATAGGCCCTTGCCTCTTACCAGCTTGGTTGGTTTTATATCTAGATCATACTCTTGGACCTTTGCGATCCAATTCCCTCACAAGCTTCCTAACTCTGTTGAGTTAAGATTGACTTGACTGCCGTGTCAGGAACCAACACTATTGTATGAGAGTTTAGGATGTAATACTAGAAGTTCTTAACTACTTTGACAATGGTGAAGGCATGCTTTTCCAACTGAGACATCTTCAATTCATGAGGCTTGAGGAGAGCTCATGAACGTGATTGGAGATTCAACATCCTCAAAATTATTTTGCATTAGGATGGCGATACAGTATGCTCAGATGCATAGCTATACATGATAAAATCCTTGGAGAAATCGGGACATACCAGAGCTGGTGCATGGGCCATGAGGCTTTTATATCCTCAAATGATGTCTTTCCTTCTTCGTTCCATTGGAAAGTTTGTGACCCTTTCATCATATTTGATATGTGGCGAGTCTTTTCAGCAAAGTCGGGAACAAAGCGCTGAGAAAATTCACTTTTCGAAGGAGTGAATGTCGGTCTTGCTTGTGGGTAAAGTAAGGCTCTGAATAGCCCTAACCCTTTCGGCATCTATCTTTGTCCCTTCTCCTACTTACAACGTGCCCTAGCAACTTTCCTTCAGTGACCCAAAAACAAACTTTTTTGGGTTTAGAGAAATCCCGTGTTCTCGGCATCTATTCAATACTTGTTCCAAATGATCACAATGATCACTTCATTGTTTAGAGAACACAGTTAAGTCATCTAAATAAACTATGATAACCTTTCCCATCATACCTTTGAACATGAAGTCCATTACTCGTTGAAAGGTGGCACCAGCGTTGGTCAAGCCAAAAGGCATCCTGCTATAGGTGAATGTGCCCTAGGGAGTAGTGAATGCTATTTTGAATCGATCTTCAAGGTGAGACTTCAATTTGATTGTAGCCTGAAAAACCATCAAGCATGGACAACATTTCTGAACCAGTTACTACCTGCAGAACCTGATCCATTATGGGAAGTGGGTAATTATCCTTCAAGGATGCTGGTTCAGGTTGTGAAAATCTACGCATATGCGTATCTCGCCATTTTTCTTGCATATTGGTACAATGTTTATGACCCAAGTACTATGATGGATAGGAAAAATGATCCTTGCATCCAGCATCTTTTGTATTTCAGCCTGGATGGTACCTGAGATCTTGGGATTATAGTGCCTCTGTTTTGCTGAAAAGGGTTTGACATCTTCTTTCAACGGGATGTCATGTTGGAACGTCCTTGGCTTGAAAGACTTTAGATCGGCATAAGACCATGCCAATACATCCATATATTTCTTCAGCAATTTGAAAAACTTCCGCTTTTCTTTGGGTGTGCAACACTTCCCAATGTTTACAAACTGCGGATACTCCACAGTACCTAGATTGACTAGCTCGGTCTCTGGAGAGGAGTTAGGATCATCTTGCCGCTTCTTCTTTAAAAAATGATCATGTTTGTCAAACAATCATTCCAGAGAGACTAAACCTTTTGTAATTTTATTTCCTTTGAGCTGACATATGCCATCACTTCCTTTTGATTCATTCGATTGATTAGTGACGGATTCACGGCATGCAGAAGTAGATCCTTCAAAATGAAGCTCACTGAAATTTTTCTACCTTCTCCAAAAAGGCAATAAGTTGATTGTCATCATTGAATACCTGCCAGTGCTGAGAATTGTCTGGCACGCTTGGGTGGAAGACTACCTCAATGGTATATGTGTCTATCTTCAATCCTGGGTGAGGGAGCATGAGGGATCTGAGACGGCCAATGAATCGGCCATATCATTCTGAGCTCTTGGAATGGCTTTAATTGAAAAAGCATCAAACTCCTCAATGTTGTCCCATACCGCGTTGCGGTAATGCCTGAGCCTTTCATTCTTCACTTGATATATCCTTTTTACTTGATTCATGACCAGCTCGGCATCGCCTTGCACTTTTAGGTTCTTGATTCCCCTTTCTTTTTACGGCTTGCATGCCAAGTAGCAAAGATTCATACTCAGTAGTATTATTCATGTTGAAAAACTGCAACTTGAAAGAGAGAGGAAAAATCTCCTCCTCAGGAGATATTAGCATGGCTCCAGCACCGCATCCACTAGTTGCACAACTGCCATCAAACTACAATGTCCAAACCTTGTTAAGGTCTTCTTCCTGGATGAGGACGTCCATTTTGTTAGACTCAGTAGATAAGAAGTAATTCCCCATCCCTGATGATTCGAAGAGAATTTGGGCTTGGGGGTCATCAGAATTGGTGACCAAGTACTTCTTTTTGTGATTCGAGGCTCAATGTCGCATTACACCTTTGATGGGGATTCTGGCTTTGGACCAGTCCATATAAATCTCTCCACCAACCTCTTTGCAAAAGCTCCTTCCTAGTAGAATTCCATATGCTGCAGGGATATCGGCAACGAGGATGGTCATCTTTACTCTTTTCTCTGGGAATGCCGAAGCATGAAAATGTGGCATCGTCTTTGATCTGACCGATCAATGGAACCTGTTTGGTTTCCAAGGAGTAACATCTACCAAAAGGCTTGGTAAGAGTGAGGCCCAAAGCATGGGTGACTTTTCTTTGGCATGACATTATCGGAAGCCCAGAATCAATTATGCAATTGCTTAGCTTGTGACCATTGATTAGGAGGGAGAGATAAAAAGGTTCAATTTTTCTTGACACGGAAGTCGAGGTGACATTTATGTGAGATGCATGAGGAGTGGAAAGGATTCCTTTTGGGGAGACTGAGAAGTTATGACAACTTGGCTTTGAATATATTCGGTCAATCTTACAAGTTGTTCGGGGTTTGACTGAAGATACTTGGCTTCAGACATTTGAATCTTGGTCTTTTTAGCATGATCGATTATGTCGAATGCGGCCAAGGGTTGCGTTGATGAAGGAATGAGTCCCTCATTTTGCGATGGTAGGGTAGGATTACCGGTCTTTATGGGAATAGAAGAAGGCTGATTTGGAGGGGAGATAGGGGAAAAATATTTCTTCATAAAAGACTTAATAAGAGGTTGAGCAGGAAGAGGATTACCTCTTTTAGCAATAGTTGGAGGCGTGTTTGACACTGACCTTCTCTTTTTGTATCTTAGTAGCAACTTCTGATTCTTTTCCTTGAGAGTGGGTGAAAACAACATATGACTGCCCGCTTGCATATCCTTGAGTACCCTCTTCTTCATCAGATTCTTCATCCTCAAATTCCATATACTTGATTGTAGAGTCACCAATCGGTTCACCGACATCTTGATCATCTTCAGCTTGGGGATGAAGGTTCTTCATAATTTTCTCCTCTTCTTCGATCTCAACTAGGGCATTGACCGGAGGGGCCTCAAGTGCCAACCGTGGAGTAGTTGCAGGTAAACATGGCCTTTGTGGGGCATTGTTGGAAGTGAAATTTCTCTGTGGGATATCCCGGTATGAAGTGCTTAGGAGAAGCTTGAGCTAATTTCTTCTTCAACGCGAGCAAGTCATTTGCCATCTTTTGGAATGCCGGATCTGATGAAGTGGCTTGAGAAGGGGTTGAAGCTTTGGGCTTGGATGGCTCTCATTTTAATTCACTAGATATAAGCAAGTTATCCTCTATCCGAATGGCTGCAGCTTGAGCTAGAACCAGAGTGGTGATTTGTTCTTGTAAGAGTAAGAAACTTACTCTTGAGCTCATGGCGTTCATAAAGAAACACTTTTGATTTTCTGGTGTTGGTAGCATGGTAGGCGCACACGGTTAATTAGTGAATTGAAACGAGTGATAAAATCATGCATGGTTTCATTGACTTCCTTCTTTAGGTGAGTGATCTTTGGAAAATAACACGAACATGTCTTTTGAAGGCTTATACCTTTCTTCAAATGTAGTTCGTAATGTGGCCCAACTAGTGATAGATCCGGTAGCAAATGTTGGAACCACTCTACTACGGGTCCTTGCAAAGTCTCTAGAAAAGGCGTACTGACACATCTTCATGGGTCACATCCAGGATGCTGCATGACATGATGAATGCAGATATATGTGAATTTGTGCTTTGATTTCCACTCCCATCAAATTTGGGAAATTCTTTGGTTTCCATGAGGGAGTGCGTGAACAGGATGTGGTAAAGCAAGAGGGCCCATAGCATTTCCCCATGGTACTGCCATTTGAAAAGCTAGAAAAAGGATGCGTGAGCTGGAAGCGTGGTTCCACTAAGCAACAAAGCACTGTAAAGGGATGTGGATGTTCCTTGTGAAAAATGGCTCTTCGTGGAGGTGAGACACTTCTTTTGTGATCAATCATTTGAACTTCAGTGATGAGAAGCGTCTTTGGTGTAATACTAAAGTTGTGCCTTTGAAGTAGATCGAAAGTAGGATCAACTTCTCCACAGAGCTCTCCTGCTATGAGTAAATGGTTCACCCGCCAGTGTATCTTTCAGATCTGTAATATTTTGGAGTAGATTTAAAAACTCTTTTTGGTTGTACTTGCTGATTTTTTGATTTTTCGACAAAAATCAGCAGCATGTACTTTTCTAAATATTTAATTTTATCCCTTTTGAAAACTGATTGCGGTTTAATGACAAAGATCAATGAGGATAAAATGATGGTTAACTTAGCAAGCTGATTTTGGATCTTAGAGTTGACTTTTTGCAGGGTTTTGAAATTTTTGTAAACTGTCAGAATCTCAGATCTACGGAAAAATATGGTTTTTGTAAAAACTCAGTGAACTAAAGATCTCTAACTAGCCCAGATCTATGGATCTCTGAAGAAAATTTTAGTTTGGAGCACTTTTGCAAAAAAATTGGATTTTAAGCAAAAGTTAAAATTTGCAAACAGGTAGTGGTTTCTATGGTTTTATTGATTTTCTGACAAACCACAACCATAGATCTATTTCGATTCCCAGTAGAGTCACCAAAAACTGTTGGTCAAAATCTGTCGGGTGGACAGATCTATGGATAGATACGAGCCAACAGTGTGCAGGGCATAGCCCCTCTTTGAGATAGCAAAGTGAAACTAGTTTATTGCTATTCTACCAGTAGGAATCTGTGCAAGTCCTACAGTATTCTACCTTCAGGGGTTTGGGATCTCATCCCAGTTGGGGTATTTCCAACTGTGAAAAGAAGGGAATGAAGTGGGGAGAGGAGATAGGATAGATCTGAAGGGAGAAAAGAAATGAATTCCAAAGTAGAAAAGTCAGAGGGTTTATGTTTTGGGTTGGTAGTAAACAGAGCCAAACCTACTTGCATAAACGAACAAAGCAATATTGATGAACAAATGACAAAAAAGTAGAGATAGATCCAACAGAATAAATGCATAGATCTGACATAAGAAAGATCAGATGCCCATAACACACATATTCAGCACAAAGTCTTAATATTTGTATTAATGTTTTTTCTTCTGTTACAAAAAGTACAAAGCCTTTTCTTCTCACTTCTATTTTTCATCTAAAAAGTGTCCACCACTGAATACAACAAGTATTCAAGTATATATAGAAGGAGAAGGAGAGAGAAGGCAAAAAGAAACCAAACACTTAATTACAAAATATTTACAAAATATCTAAAAGTCAAATGTTGACTTTGGGCAACTTGGTGGATAACAACATCCCATGGTGCAACATGGATGATGTCATCATTTGTGCCAACATACTTTTAAATATTACAAAAAGAAAGCCAAGAAGAGGAAGGCTATCGTCATTTGTCTCGCGGCTGGAAGGGAGTATCTTGCTTCTGCTCAGGAGAGGCAATGTGGAATTGGGCCCGGTACTCCATGAATTTGTTGATCATTGGCTGGAGTTGATCTGTATGCGGGACCCTTGGTGTGATCGCCAATGACTTCACAAGTCTCTCGTTCATCTCTGAGTTTTTCTGGGAGTTTGAAGTATTCATTACCTACCTCCATCAGGTATCCCACAAAGTCACGGTAGGCCAGAAGGTTGTTGATGGATTCAGCGTCAAAAGTAGCTTCTGGCCCTAACCCTTGCGAGACGATCTCTTTGAAGATCGAATGGTTTCATCTACCTTCCTCAAGGTGAATGATGGAGTGAGCAAGCCCGGAGACATTCTTAGGACAATTTTCTCCATCTGATGCATTGCATCCAGGGCTTCCTCTTTGACCTTGTCAATCTTCTCCAGGACAAATTCCATCTGATCGACCGGTAGTCCAAAGCAGCAAGGACTTTGTTGGGTGCTCTGGGGTGATCGAAGATGCTGAATTTAACTAAATCATTGACTGAGTAGTCGAGCATCTTCTAGAATGTCTCATGTTGCAACCTAGCATGGTCAACTCTTGGAGATAGGTCCTGTAATCGCCTAGAGTTCCTTGTTTGCTTGACCAATATTTGATATAGCTCGGTGAACTTGATGATTACTTCCTCACTATCTTTGAGGATCTGGTCTCTCAGGTGGATACTACCATGCCTTGTTCACCAATCTTGGTGTATTCATTTATCTTATCCTGACTAAGGGCCTCAGGAGTTTCAGTGGTAGTTGTAGGAGGTGCACTGCCCATTTTCTGTAGGGCTTGGAGAAGATGTTTATTTTGCTCTTTTAGTATCCTCTTCTCTTCCTTTGCTTCCTGAAGCTTCTTGCAAAGGGCATCCACTGTAGATAGGGCCTCTCCTTGTAGGCTCTCGGAGGACGTTCCCATTGACTGTGTCATTGTATAATCTATAGGAGACAGATCCTTTTTATCCTTTGTGGGATCGGGATACGTGATCTCCATTACTCTTTCACCTGAGGCACTCTGAGAGAAGCGGGTTATTGGCTTTTTGCTTCTTAGCTCCTTTTGTTGGAATGATGGAGAAGTCCATAGGTGCAATGGGGACTTTCCTCTTGTGTTGGCTCAGGTGTTGGGAGATCCATGTTGGACTTAAGGGAGTGGGACCAGAGGGAGAAGAGGAATGGTGGAAGAAGGAGCAACTACAGTGTACTCGGGGAAATGGGTTGAGATGCTTGGTGGTGGCATTGATAAAGAAGCCGAACCTCAATGCTCACAGGGGTAGGAGTTACTGTAGGAGAGGAAACTGTGGGGCGGGAGGAGGCGAGAGATGAGGGAAGAAATACTGGGGGACTCTGCATGAGGGAAGAGAAGATGGAAGAAGAGGAAAGGGGAACAGTAGAAGATGGGGGAGAAGCCACAACCAAAGGAATGGTTACTTGAGTGACATGAGGAGGGGAAGGAGGAGTGGGAGAAGGGACAATGGGAACCTTCAATGGTTGTAGTAGTGGAAACATCCTGAGTGGATGTGCCCGTTGGAACACTTACCGCCTACTCTTTTCGGGGAGATATCGGGCACACGACTGTTCTGGGTGGAAAAAGGAGGACTCTCGGGAGCTTGCTCTTGAGTGGCACTTGACTCCCCTTCCTTATCTTTTCCTTTTCCCTTTGGAAAATGTTTCAGCTGAGTAGGTGCATTACCTAAGGGAGACGTGGTGAAGTCTACCCCAAGGTAGATGAGACCATTAAATCGAACCCGATATTTCATGTGTCTTTGTAAAGTGCCTTTTACCCTCTCCTCAATAGTCTGAGGTGCCCTTGTTCTATCTATTTTGGAAATGGCCAGTTGTCCCCATCCGTATCTAGATATACCTGATCAACTTCTTGATCAGTCATTTGGAAACCTTTCGGAACAATGGCCACACCATACTAGATGATCTCTGCTAAGGCCAGGTGGGAGTGATCCTTTCTTCTAAGCTTGACCTCGTGATAGAGATCGATATAGACATCCTCGATCTGTGGGACGTGGATGGATCGAGCTTTTCCTTTGGGAGGAAATTTCATGGATCGAAGGTCGGCCTTGCGGGAAATTGTGCTTTAGGTTGAGCAGCTCTAGTTCTATAAACATTTCCGGGCTTTGGTGTGAGAAGTGCATGTGTACCTACCCATTGTGAGGGGAATGGAGTTCCACCCTTCTTTCTCTTTAGGCACTTCTCATGATATGTTATGAGCTATCTGGATAGCTCCAACAGGATCAACTTTGGCCCCGCATATCTTGGTAACTTGGTGGGCTCCCAAGAAGTTGGCTGCTCTGAGATAAGTAAAGGTGGGGAATTACGTAAATAATGCCCCCACTTCTCTGTTGTGGTCACGATGCTCTTGGTCATCTAACCGTGAGTCATATTTGGCCTCAATAGGTAGATGATGCCATAGAAGAAGGCATCGTTGATCTTGTTGAACTATGGAATGTTGTTTCAGTTTCAATTTTGGATAATATTCATATATTTTCACCTAGGGCCATACCCCACATCGGCTCAGTGCTGGATAATCTCTCTCAGAGGCAGTGGCGTAGACCACGTAGGAGTTCATGTAGAACCTCCCGTTGTTGAGAGTTGTTGGAGCTGCTCAGAGATGGTGTTGCTGATGATTTCTACCCACTCAAAATGTTGATCAGGCACATTTTTGTTCATCATTTCCAGATACCTGAGCATCCATTTGTGGAAGTAATGGGCGTCAGGAAGCCCAAAAACCCTACTCAGGAAGGTAATGGTGTCGCTCAGCTCCTCTAGAAAAGTCACTGCGATGAATAACCTAGGGCCACCTAGTTATTACCTTCTTATTCTTTAGATAAACCTCATTCATGAGCTGCATACATTTGTCCTCATTTTCATCCCATGCTTTAATGTAGTCTTCCTGACTCACGGCCACAAAGTGCCGGTGGTGGGGGATACCCAACATGATCTCAAAGTGCTAGGAAGTAGTGAGGTTGATTATAACCTTGCCCTTCTCATTCTCGACACACCTTGTGTCTTTGTTATAGTAGCGGGCCACCACCATCATGAACTCATTATTCACCATGCTAACGGGGATTCCCAGCGAAGTGTAGACCACTGCCAACCAATTTTTCCATCCAAGGACTACCCTGTGACCCTTCTGGTTCTGGCCCAAAAATTTTCCATGTTAAAGTGGCCAAGTTCAGCATCTCTGATGTCTAAGTCACATTTTGCATGGGACTCGGGCATCCTGACCCTTTGATACTTATATTTCATTTCTTCCTCTGTGAGTTTGGCCTTACCCTTTGACTTGGTTGGCCTCTTACTTGATGTAGACATATGCGATTCTAAGATTAGCTGCTGATCTACAAGAAGGAGTGATGTCAAACGCAGAAGAGCCATGTTAGCCATTAGATCCTCCATCAAAGCTTTACAGAATGAGGAGTTAGCAATTTAAAAGCTTTAGGCATAGGGCGCGGAATAATATGAGGCTGCAGGCTCGGAAAAGCAAGGTGCACACTTGATGTAGAGTGTTGCAGGAGGGAAAAAATAGTGCCAAAGGGTGCAGAGGGCATAGGAATACTACAGACAACATTCAGTGTTGATGTAGAAGGATTTTGCGCCTGCTGCCGTTGTGTAGTTTTAAACTGGGTGCAAATAATTTTTGTGTTGCATGGCGGTAGGATGCGCCAATGGCGTAGATATTGATCATGTTGTAAAATAGTTTTGGTGCACCAAAGGGCATGGGATTAAAGGGTGTATCACCAATTTAGGTGCGCCAAGGGGCTTTTTGGCTTTGGCGCAGTGTAGGAAAAGTTTACATGTCATACATGTTGGTGTATCTGGAGTTGCGCGCACACCTTGTTTTGAGTTTTAAGGGTTTGTAAAGGGTGTGAGAAGATTGCATGCTATAGGAAGGGATAGTGCCCTTTGGTGCGACTGTGTTTTATGCAACAATGATGGTGTTTGCGCAAGGGAAAACCATAGTTGTGGATTGTGATATCTTGATTTCTTCTTTTTCGATTGGTTTATGTGGTTTTCAGGGCTCTTTCAACATGGATTTGACAATAAGGGGAATAGAGTGAAGAGGATCTTGGGTCATTTCTGAGACAAAGCCCTCAGGACAACAAATATGGAAGGAGGGTAAAATTAGTTTGGGGGAGAGAGAAGATTGCAAAATGGGCTGGAGGGGTTTAGGTTTCTTCAGATTCATTTTATTATTATTCCACCAACAACCAAACCAAAACAAAAACCATAAGAAAAGTAAGGACCACCTACCCGGGATATATAGACTGGAAGAAACGATGCGGGGCCCACGAATGTGACGTAAAGTGACACGGGGATGACTGGAGCACTGACAGGTGCAGAGGAATAAACTTTTCACGTGTTTTTCAATCGTGAAATGGCGTGCTAAGCGACATGAAATTATTTGATCTTTGCCAACATGGGGTTTTTAGCGCCTTGGCGCACCTCTTAAGGGCGCAACATTTTCAGTGTTGACATCTCCAGGACAACAAATATCAAGGAGGGTAAAATTAGTTTGGGGAGAAAGAAGATTGCAAAATGGGCTAGAGGGTTTAGGTTTCTTTAGATTCATTTTATTATCATACTCCACCAACAACCAAACAAAAACAAAAACCATAAGAAAAGTAAGGACCACCTACCCAGGATATATAGATTGGAAGAAATGATGCGGGGTCCACGAATGTGACGTAATGCGACACGGGGATGACTGGAGCACTGACAAGTGCAGAGGAATATACTTTTCACGTGTTTTTCAATCGTGAAAATGACAGGTCAGATGCACCTATTTATAGCAAAAGGTGCAATAAATGTGCTACCAACCTTTTTCAAAGGGCACACAAAATAGAATACCAAAATGAAAATACTTGCACCTTTGGCATAGTTATGCGTCTGTCAGCATGAAATTATTTGCATCTTTTGCGTGAAAACAGGACTGTCAACATGGGGTTTTTAGCGCCTTGGCGCACCTCTTAAGGGCGCAACATTTTCAGTGTTGACATGTTGGTGCGTGCGCCTCGGCGCGGAGTTAGAAGTGTGCAACATGGGGAGGTGCAAAATTTTTGTTGTTGACATGACAGAGAGTGCACCAAAGGTGCGTAGAAGAGGGTGCATATACATTTGATGTTGCATGAACAAAATTTGTGCCTAGCCAAAAAAGGACCGAAATGACTAAGTTCGAAAAACCAAATTCTCCGAAAGGGATTTTAGGCCATTCGAACGCTAAGGGACCTCGGCGGGAAACCGAAACAAAATTTTGGTATGGTTACCTATAAAATTGCCCTTGTCAATTTTACAGGATAACAAGTTTGTAATATTTTTAATCCACAAGACCTTTGTAAAATCACCAAGGTATTTCATTATTAGTAGCCAAGGTAATGCCTCTATCCATAAGGCTTATAAATGTCACAACGGGGTTCTTTCTTGATTTGAGCTTGGCGCCATTAACAATTCTTCTAGTTCATTACTTGTAAAGGTGAAACATTGGCCCATGAGGGAAAATAATGAGCATTCTCATGGACCATGCATAAAGGATAGACAAGGTACAATTTTTACCTACCACTAGATGGTTGTGAAGACTGAAGTAAGACCCATTTTCTTAGCTTGGGGAGAAATTAAATCTCAATTAGCAATGGTAGGTGACATGGTAAAAATCCCACTAAGGTGTTCAGTCCCACTATGGAAACAAGGGCACGAAGGTAAGCTCAAGGGGACCATTCCATACAACAAGGGTTATTATTTCATACTATAAGTTGGTTTTTCACTTTTCGCACAAATGAAAACACACAATTACAAGATGTTATTTTTCTTTGAAGAATAAAATATTTCTTAGGTCAGCACATCATTAACAAACATGAAAAATACACCATTTTCAAATTAGTAACCTCAATTTATTAGTACAAACAACATCCAAAATTTTGATCGTACTTAACAATTTCAAATAACAAGATTTCAAATTCATCATCCTATAACAATTTAGATGTTATACATAGGATTCTCTTATATTATTTTCCATAACAACATGATAAGAAAATCATGCAAGACAAAGATAAGAAAACCATGCCTATGGTAAAAATCGAATCAGGTGTTGCGGAGTGTGACTATATATGTGTTGTTTACACTTTCTTGTAGTGATCTAAGGCATATTCAAAGCTCCATTTTTTAGTATGTATTACAAATATTATAGTTCATGAGGGCACATATATTAGAGGAATTCAATCAAATGGTTCACCTACTTTGATTATGCTTCCTAGGTGAATACAAGAGCCACCAAAATCCTTTAGGTATTTTTCCAAACAAACACATCCCCTACGATTACTTTTACATTTTGGCATACTGATCTACCAGAGAATAAGTAACTACAACATCTAATAATGTTCCTCTACCCTTATGCTTGGATGGATTGCTTATATCACATAATCTTCACAGTCCATGTGATCACATCTTGTTAAGGCATTTATCAAATAGTATTATCACCTTCTATAGCTCCAAAGCTCTCATTTTGGCACAGATTGAGAGGATGTTTGGAATTAATGAGGATTTGGATTTAATCTAACAAAATACATTTTAAAAAATGCATTCTTTACACATCTTGAAATCATTGTAGTCCATTTCTCAAAATTATTTTAGCCATTTTGTTAAACAATTCATTTACCTAGTCTAGGCTCCCCACAATTTCAATGCTCTTGCAAGAAACCATGAAACAATTCCTATGCCATTTGTTTTCAATCTCAACCCCACAACATGTATCCATGCGACCAGCTATGGAAAAAGCTAGCGTAGGATGTGAAGGATTGGCTTACACCTGTCCATGCATTTTCTTGAAGTTCTAGGGGCTTTTCAACAAACTTACTATACGCATACACCGCATATCTCTTTATTTTTTCCCAATAGTTTGAATTCCAAGTGTAAGTTTCCACATTTTCATACATGTTAATAGAGAATTTGCAACCACAACATCTAACAAATCCCTCTCTTCTAAATCTCTAGAAGACAATCCATACCTTGTTCAACGACTCCCCATTGGCATGCATAAGGGAACCCTAGACAAAGGTTGTGGTGTTTGGCTTTACAATTGTCAATTTTTATTTTCCTGAAGGTTTTAAGGCCTTTTAACAAAAATAGTGCATGCACATCCTAAAACCATGGAAAACGGGAAAATTGGGTTGTATTTTTCAAGGAATTTTGTCAAACAATCCACATGTTAAGCATATGCTTCCCGTTTGCATTCATATTTACAGGATCTTGCAACCAAAAACATTTGTCAAAAATCCTTCCTCCCTAATGTTTTGGCAGGTGTCCACACCTTGTTTGGAAGTGTGTCATTGACACAAAGGCTATGTGGAGGCAACAAGGTAACAACTGAAGTTTAACTCCTTAATACTAACCCATTATGGGAAAAACCTACAACCAAATATTCCCTCACACCATGAAAGCTCCCATACAATGCCCAGAAATTGCAATAATATCCTCTAACCAAAAATCCCCTATACGCATGCAACCTCACATTAACCAAAAATTCCATAATTCTTTCTTGAAATGAGGTTGGCACAAGCCCCAAGTAGTTGGAGGGATTTAAGAATATTTTCCAATTTTATTTATATTTATTTTACTTTTGTTATTATCATTTTAATCTCAAATTATTTATATCATTTTATTATCTCAAATATTTAATATAATTTATTGTTATTATTGTTTTACAATTACGAAAAAGAGACTTAGAGCGACCTTGAGGAACATTTGACAATCACCTCAAACGTGGTCAAACATGACATTCAAAGCGCGTCCAAAATTTAACGACCATCCTGAGATGCTTGGAAAAATATTTTAAATACCTTTATTCAAAAACCAAGAGAGTTATCCCTATCTCCATGGGAATAAAGGGATTTACAACAACAAAAATCACAAACATATTTGAAAGTTTCAAGAAAAAGTTATGATCAAAAACTAAAAATTACTATGAACCGGAGGGGCACTACATTCGGGAACTCAAAATTATTTATTTTGTATGAGTTTTAGAAGCCTCTTTATGATTTTTTAAATCTTGTTATGCATAGACATGCCAATTGAGTTTGAACTTACATCAATTAACTTGTAAACATAAGTTTACACCAAAACACCAAACTAGGGTGCTTGGTAGAGCACTTACAACTATTGATTTTTTTATCAATTGTCATGATGACAATTTTTCTTCACATGTCGGTCAACACGATAATCATGTAAAATCCATTGTTTTACATCAGACTATATCTAGACAAGGCTATTTTCAATTCCTAAGTAAATTTTGATAGAATCGAAACCCATCAAACATGCCTCCTAAGCTAAAATATGTTCTAGGCTTGAT
Organism: Taxus wallichiana var. yunnanensis; assembly: GCA_018340775.1. Classification (NCBI taxonomy): domain Eukaryota; kingdom Viridiplantae; phylum Streptophyta; class Pinopsida; order Cupressales; family Taxaceae; genus Taxus; species Taxus wallichiana. Next base: position 46,585,348 of record CM031243.1, on the reverse strand, counting down.
TATGCATTCCCCATGTTTATTTGATGGCAAGGTGAGTGTTAGTGTGCTAAATTCTAGAAATATTTTTTTTTGGGGAAGGTACTCAAAATAGGGTCTCCTTGAATTTAAAAGTAGATTGACTACTCTAGTTGTATTTACATGACTTGTGGCCACAGGGGTGGGTTAGATTGTTGTATCAAAACTTCAACAAGGATGTATTGTAATGATCAATGGTTGTTGCAACTCACTAAGGATTTAACCATCTTGCTTCAATTAAAATTCATTTTTTTCTTGAAGCCTAGTTTTGAAAATAAACCATATAAAAAATGTGACTTTTTTCAATTTTTAAAAATTCAAATACAACATATGAAAAATTTCCTCATACTTCCTTAGTGCAATTTTGTCTCTTTTTTGAATTAAGGTAGAACCAGTGACATTTTTGCATCAACTATATAATCTTGTTTCAAAATAAAAATCATATAAAATTGTCAATAAATACATGCCTTATTATAAAAAGTCAAATATTCCTCAATGGTATATCTTGGAATTTGCTTCCACGACTCTTAAAATCCTCATTCATTGTGTCACTCTGCAAAAAAAAATTATTTGACATAGAATAAAATCTCTCTGGATATTTTGTTAGGAGTAAAGTTTATCCATTTTTCTTTTTTAGTCAAACCCAACCCTGGGAAGAAAATTATAGTCCAAAATCATATCACCCAATATACATATCCTTGGTTTAGAAAATATACATAACACATAACTAACATAACAAGGAATTACAACAATACATATGCAATAGGTTTTCAAATAACTCAAAAAAACCACAACTGTAACTACACAATGTCAAGATGGGATCAAATATCATATCTTTAATGAGAAACATCAAGCCTTAACAACATAAAATATAATCAGACTCACATGAGTAATCATGAATCATAAATACCAACTCCATGTACCTCCCAATCTCCATAAGCCTCCCAAAACAACTTCATAAGCCTCCCAAACAACTCCATAAACCTCCCAACATAGAGAAGAGAACCATTATATCAAAACTAGGTCAGGTCACTCTATGGACATAAACACATAGAGTTATGTCACCTAAAAACCAAAGGCCTAGACATGCAGCCTCGAAAATAAAATCCTAGGACCTTTAGGCGTACTCCCGTATTATGCACTTGGACGTTTTGGTCGATGGCAATAAATGAGCACATACAACATGGTGAAACCCACTCATTCAAACATTTAATAATGTCCCCACTTGACAACAAATAACCAAGTGGCATCAAAATCATGAAACTTTGAGTTTTGAAAGAAACTAAAACAAAGGAAATCTCGATAAATCAAGAAAAATGGCTAAGTAGCCATATTCAAATAAAAAAAACATATCACAAAATAGATAAAGAGTCTTGAGTCTTAGCAAAAAAAATGAAAGTTTATGGTTCCAAGTACAACTGAGTTTACAAATAAAACACATATGAAAAGATTCACATCAAAAACACTATAATAATCTCTAAAGAGGTCGCTCATCGGGGTATTATATCATCGAGTGCACATCTCGACATCAAGAATCCATCTCGGAATATACATAATAACTAATCAAATAATATAACTGTCATAATCTCTGTTTGAATCATCCCTCCAAACTCTCACAAGGCTCAACATAGTCGTAACCACACAAACATTGTCCATAAGACAACTAGTTAAGGGGAGATAAAGAGGTACATGTTGGAATTCATTGAGACTAAGGTGTTTGCGAAACATAATATACATGAAACCCGTTGATCAAGCGTCATACATACCAAACAAATAGAAGTGGATTTTTAGTCTATGCTAGACTCCACTTCCTATCTCATACTTGGCTTGAGTAAAATGGACAACGGTCTAAATTTCTCACTCCACACATACACTTTTGATACTACCCGTAGGGATCATAAGTGTAGGGTACACAACATAACACATCACTACATTTCTAACACAATGGTGATTTATGCACAACCATAGTGTTTTACACATGGTATATTTATGGGGTATAACATAACATTATTTCCACAGCTCATAACATGCCACATTTACACAAAATGCACCCAAAAGTGCAAGTACGGATGATAATAGGGGGTCATAAGATCACCATATGCCCCCAATTCACGACATGAATCCACTACCTAACGTATGAATACATATGTATGATTAACATATTGAATAACATCATAAAATATACACAATTACAATAAAACATGGTGACATAACATAATGATACATCACAACATGGTGGAAACATAATGATATGACATAATTCACTACAAAACATTTTTGTCTTACAACACATTAGTACACATATACAATATCATAAGATAATGATCAGTACAACGCTTCGTAATCCCCATCAACATTTATTTCACACAAAAAGGTGGCAACACATGTGAAATTCATATTGAATTCATGAGATAGAGAGAGAGGATAATCTCATCACAAAACACATCAACATCATCATAAGTCCATACTAAGTGGTATGCCCAATATGTGCATTCATAATATCAAAAGTAAAAAATTTGTTGCATGAGGTTACTCTTCTAACTCCTTCACCATCATGCATAATCATCACAACACCAACTATCCCAGAGGTTTGAGATCATGAACCTTGCTTTGATACCATATGTAATGCCCACACATGAATAGACCAAAACACAACATGAAATGAACCAGGATAATTGTTTTTTTTTTTTTCATTTACTTTATACAACTTGAATGACACCACATATGCTCAATAGAATGACTCAACATCAGATGATGTGTTTACAAAAACATGAACCCACATATATAACATGACGAGGAAAGAATATGCTCCACAAGTAGAGATGAAACACCTTTCCAAGCCTACCTATGAGACTTACAATGAGGAGAGGTCATCATTGCAACTACCCCTTATCACTCCAAGAAGGAATATTGGCTAGTGTTTGGTTCCTCCAAAGCATACACACCACATCAACTTCGATAAGTCCCTTATCCCTCCACTAAGACAACCCATGAATTCATTTGGTTCCTCAAAAACAAAACACAAACTTCCCCTTATTCCTCCCTTCATTAATTACACCTTATTCCTCCAATAATCAATGATGAAACCTCACCCCAACAAGAGAAAAACATATCCACATGATAAAACAAGATTCACATAAAAGCCACATTGTTCCAAATGAAAAAGTATAAAACAATGATCCAACCACAATTATAAACTCACGGATAGACACTTTCCATAAACACCGCACTTTCATGGTTACATATATATTTCAATCCTATTTCATTATTTGACCTTAAATATTTCAAGAGCATTTAACCTGTAAACCTAAATTCTCCTTTTATCTAGAATCCATTTTCTTTATTTCATTTAACATGTCACCTATAACAGTACTATTTAATTCTATTCTTTTCACAAGAGCATGTTTACTTGGTATAGCATTATACTTTGATTATAAGAAGGAAAATTCATGGGAACTAAAAAAGGTAGACTATTAGGTCTAAGAGTAGACATATTACACATTTCTCATTCATAATAATGTTTAAAAACTAAGGGTACACTTTATTCACTTTAAAATTATTACAAATAACCATGCAATTTAACTACTTAGTTTGCATCATTCATGATACATATAAGATGGCATGTATTGAGTTTAAGGGATGAGCCTCAAGTTTCACTTTACTTAAAATCCATCATCTTAGGAATTCAATATTGATAGTTATGAGTTAAATATAGGTTTTGGCCACATTTAATTTTTTTTATATTAGTGTGATTTAATTTATTAAATTAAAATATATTTTATATCATCTTATTTTGTGCATTCTGTGTGACACATGGTACGGGTGGAAGATTAGAAATTTGGAAATTTTGGAGAGGTCCACATGGTGGGTCCTCAGGCCACCACATGGCTTACCACATAACTCACCTTTTATCCATAACAACCGAGCTACCTCCAAATTGGAGGGTCAATGCCACTAGAAACTAACTCAACAAAGATTTTTATCACCTTATCGCAAATCAAGATCCATCTCACTAACAAACCAATGGGCTTGCGGACTAATATTTCCAACACACACACTTACCAGCTCTAATGAACCACTAACTCTCCAACTTCCTAATATCCCACACTGCTTGGAAGGTCATGTTGTTTCTAAAAACAAAAAAACAAACCATGGCATGGCTAAATCCACCTTGATACAAAGCTCACCAAGCTATGAGTCAAGCCAAGAGGGATCACCCATTAAAAACTAAGTCACCAATGGATACGACCAAGCTCACAACCTTTCAAAGGAAGTAAAAAAGGTAACATGTTGCGAAGCCAAAAATATTTTTACTTCTTAAGTATTCCTAGGTTTAATATATTTTCATTTACACCCAAGGATTCTACGCTCCCTACAACAAATCAAACTAGAGTTCAATATCACTAACTCACAAGACCTTCATAAAAGCCAAGGGTATATCATTACTACCTACCGAGGGAACACTTATATCCTTAAGGCCTATGAATTTCGTTATGGGGTTCATTCACAATGTGAGCTTGCCACCAAAAGTAGGTCCTTTAGTTTCTATTTTTGAAGGTGAAACATTGGTCCATAAGGGAAGGAATGGAATTCTCATGGACATGTATGAAGGGTGGGCAATAAAAAGGTTCAGAGTTTACCTACCACAAGATGGTCATGAAGGAACAAGTGAGACCCATTTTCTCGGCATACAGTAGAACCTAATATCGATATAGAAATGGAATGACACACGATTACCGATTGACCAAGTTTGGTTCCACTATGGTAATAAGGCACATGGTAAGCTCAAGGGGACCATTTCATATGGCAAGGATTATTATTTCATGCTATAAGATTGATTATCGCTTTCTACCCAAATGAAAACATGCAACTATAAGTTATTTTTCTTACGAGACTAAGTGATTTCCTTAGGTCAACACATCACTAGAAAATAGATAAAATAAGCCATTCTCAATTTATTATCATCAATTTTATTGGTACAAGAAAAATTTAAAATTATGACGGTTCTAACAATTTTAAATAGAAGCTTCCAAATTCATCCTTCTACAATGATTCCGGATATTATTTATAGGAATTTTTTACCTCAATTTCCATAGAAACATGATATAATCAACTTATTTTACCTAACCAACATATCAAATTACAACTAAGAATGAAATTATTCAACGTATAAAATTACAAGCGAGTATGAAAATAATACACTTTCTCAACATGCTACAATTTCATGTTTATCACGAAAAACAATAAATAACATTTCTATTTATAGATATATCCTATACAATTACATTGTTTCCAAGATAACATGTTATTATGAAAACACCAATAATACTTCACTTTGTCATTATGTTGGTACCTGCAACCACCACATGGTCTACACAAACTGTTGGCATAACATCTACCCCCAAATTTATCATAATTCATGATTTCATAGTTTTCCATTCACATTTTTATAATGTTTAACACGCAACAAGAGAGAGTTAAAGATACATTCATTTCATAATTAGAGGGGGAGAGAAGAGAGAGAGAGAGAGGGGAGAAAAACACCCTTTTCTTGACAATTAAATTTCTCAAAACATGCAACAAAAGAGAGTTCCATATAGTCATATTTAAGTGTCTACCAGTTTTCTCATCAATTATTTGACTTAAAGAGTGTTCCAGAGACATTCTTTCACATTTTCCTACAAGTTTGTGAAAATGTCCAAGTTTAACCCAAGGGTTATGAGGATGCATTCAAAATTTGATTTTCAATGGTCGACGTGCCATGAGACAAATCCTATACACTCTCCTATATATAGGGAATTCACTAGAGTTGACGGGAGTTAGGCTGGAGAACATGGTGCAGTAGTGACTATTTTTCTAGAGCCACTAGTTGTAATTGGACTAGTTTGACCTGGTGCCCAAACCACCAAAGGCCTACAAAACCCCTTGAAAAATTAGTTTGCAACACATTTTTATCATAAATGATGGTTGATAGGGCTGCCCCAAATGAATATTAGAGGTATACGGAGGCCGATATCCAATTCTTTACCTAGGGCCTAAATGGAAAGCCAAAACCAAACCCATATTTTGAATTTCAAGTACCTTCCCAAAGCGCAAAAAGATTTTATAGGGATCCTAGAGGGGTGATGAAAAATGCATGAACAAACATTCGAGGTAGTTCTAAGGTTTGATAGAATACTCCACATGACAAGGAACATAGTCACAACTCCATTTTTTTATTTTGGGGTTCGAGAGAGGTTTTGTGAATCATTGAAAATTACATTTTATTAACTTTGCAAGGTAACTAAAAGGGTACTTTCGTTGAAGACTCAAATAAATCTCACCAATTCAAGTGGACACAAATATCTAGTTTTAATACTTTTGTTTTGCATATTATGTCGTGGTTTGTGAGTACGATTGATGATCAAAATAATCAATCGGAGTTACATAGGAAAAAACCTCCACTTTTTTTGTCATTTGTACTATGATTTATTTAATTAAACATTAAGTGTTTCCTTAATTTTATTAGGATTATGATTTCATTGTAAAGATATAAACTATCAATATAAAAATTATGCAAGTCAAAGGTGATAAAAACCATGCCTACAGGTACTCAAACTTGGGTGCACTAGGTCCAAGTGGTCCACATTCATGATCCACAAGGCCATGCAATTGAAGAGGATTTTCGTCAAATAGTTCATGAGCATTGTGTTAACCTCCACATATTTGTGCATGTCTTTACCCTATTTAATATATCACCTTCTCGGCTGGTCTTTCGAGCCACCAAAAAAATCAAACTCGAGCTCATTCCGTGGCTACCAAAAATAACAGACCACACTTTTGAAACACATTTGCAAAAATATTTATGAGGCCCTTTGGCTAAATGCCTGTCAATCTATATTAGCTCAAACGTATCGACAGGATTTAAAAAAGGAAACCTTCTATACACCTCCAAAACCATTATTTTCCCAAACCCATGCCTAAGGAGAATTTTGACAACTAGATCACATGCCTTGACTAAGCGCCCACATTTCTTTCAACAATTTTTTCAAAAAGTCCAGGTGCCTTTTTTTTCGTCCACATTTTGCATACATGTCTTCCAGGGAACTTGCAATTACAATTTCTAAAAATCTTCTTTCCACTATGCTTTTATGGATGACCATACCTATTCCAAAGTTATTATCTTGGCTCGGCTGTAGCTCTAAGAAAAACACATGGGATAAAAGAAATAACCATTGAGTGTTAAAAAATATTATAAAAATGGAGCTTATATGGCCACACGCGGTCCTTGAAACCTCATTTATTTGAGTTTTTTTCATCAGTTCAGCACTTTGTTGGGTGTCAACAATGCTTAAAGAAATCTGGTTTTCATCCACGCTTTGAAAATATCTTCTAGGGTAGTTGCAACTACAACACCCAAAAAAATTCCTCTTTTCTTTGTGCTTTGACAGAGGCCCATATATTTTCCAAAGCTTCCATTGGTACAAAAGTAGAGAGGATGTTGGTTAAAGAAGATTGATTATGTAGGAAACTATTTTAATGCATTTGGTGAAACTGTGTGAGTGCTTTATGAGGGCACCGGTTCTTTCATGTGTGACAAGGCCTTTCCTTCACCCACATACATCCATCTACTCCATCACGCAACATATTCAAAGCTATTTATTTGATTATATGTATTTGTATTTTTAAATCTTATAAATTTCAATGCTTTCTTCATATTATTCGTTTATTTATTTTGTTTAATTTATGATTTATTATAAATTTTAAATTCTACAATTATTAATCACATTACTATTTCTAAATTTTAACATCAACATTATAAATTATTTTATTTGTTTATTATCATTTACATTTAATTTAAAATCTCACTTCATTAATCACAACCATAGCATATAATAATTTATGATAATTGTTTTTCCTTATAACATAGTTTTCGTAAGAACTCAACCGAGGATGACCAACAATTTCCATTAAAATAGACACTCACTTGAGCAAATATTTATGTTCTTCATCACTTTCCTAATGTTTGAAACCATAACCAAAACTTGAACATTTCTGTAGTTTATAGTAATAATAATAATAATTGTTATTATTATCATCTAGTGAAACAATTTAATGAGTATTCATGAGTCTAAAACCCAAAATATCTTAGATGCTACTTATGAAACCCATGACTAGTGGGGCATATCAAAATTCGATTCACGTCCCATAAAGACCTTAAAGCATGGTCATATGATAAATATAAATTTGATATGAGTACTTGAAACTTTCTACTTACCCCAAGTCTCTTAAGCTATAAATGGAGTTTGAATTAAATAACTCATAATATTTAACTTATAAACGAAACACACTTTACCTATTTGTGATGTTCAAGTAAAACACATAGTCTTACGAAGAGGGTCCAAAACCTCACTAACTAAGAATAATGATGTGGGGCACAACAATATAACTACTTGCTTTGATAATGTTCTCCGAGGATTGTAATGTGTTTTAATGATTCCTAGATTTCTCCTAATAGGTTAGTGTAGACACCTAAAATTGGTTACCCAATTTAGTGTCCCCTGGGTTTGTTTATCCTCTCAGGTAACCTGGGGCACCTTTATATCACCACTTCTCCCTTAGGGTATTACTTAAATATTTGATTTAAACATCTATCCTAAGTTTATTATACCCCATTGTGTTTCATCCATGGATAATTAAATATTAACTATTTAATTATACTTTTTACATGTATCTTAACCACTTATCTACCCCATATCAATTCCTAACCTCCCATATCAATTCTATCCATCTATCCCCCCTATTTCTCCTCCCCCAAACCGTGCAGTGGGATATTTCCCGTATTTGAGTCAGAAGGATACACTTTCATCTCTCCAAATCATCCTTTTTGGCCATTTCGGGACTCTGTTCCCCGATCGGCGCCGATTGATACTCGGTCGATGCCGATTTTAAAACGATCTTGATTGTACCTCGGTCGGCACCGATTATAAATACAGGTGAGAATTTAGTTCTAGTTAGACAAAGAGAATGACAGAGAGTTTTGAGCATCAAGCCTGAGCATAGTCTATCAAATGAGAGCGAATTCTATCCAGATCAATCCCTGAGAGGAGTACCGTTACTCTACTCCCACATGATCGACATTGTGAGGCTTCATCGATCTCTTGGTTACTCTGTTCCTGCCTCTAGATAAGGTGGAGCTTTGTCAGTATCCCTACAGTTCCTGTAGCTCCAGCAGACATTGATGATCTGGCCTTCATTGTCCATTCCTCAAGCTTCTTGCAATTTTCCCCTAGACGATGCCGACCAAGCCCAGTCGATGCCGATTGATCCTAATCGATGTTGATTCATCCAATCAACAATGATCATCTGTGAAGCAGGAAAAAGAACTTAGGTAACACAAATCCAGCATTGTTTTCACAGTTTCCTATTTTTCATTACTTTTATGTCTCATTGTTTACATTTTGTCTGTCATTTTTAATCAGAAAATCTAGACTTTTGTTTACATATTTTATCATGTATGCTTCTTTCTTTAATTGAAAACATGGAATGACATCATCGAGGGAGCTTATCGCTTCCCGGACCCACTTTTCGGGCAGTCCACCCAAATATCTTTTAATGTTGTCTTTTTCTGTCAAGTATCTGTGTCTCGTAGGTTTCTCGGATCTACTTTGCAAGATTTCTCGTGTGCACCCGTCTTGTCTACATCGGCTTTATTTTCCATCTACATCTTTGGATCTTGTCTTATCTATTAGGAATTGATTTCATTTGAGTTTTTCGGGGTTTTGATGTTTAGTTTGGTACATTAACTTGGACAGGTAACAAGCACGGAAATTCTTGATGTACATTCTCGCACACCCGGTGAGACACGACCAAAGTCCCCTATTGGTAAGTTCATCTCTTTTCCAGTTTTGAACTTTTGTTCTTTTTCTTCACTGATTTTCATCAGTTTTCCTTAAAACATTTCCTTTCTTCATTTTGGTCTTGCTTCTTTCGTTTATAATTTGCAAAATCAAAATTATTTCTTTCTTGCATATCTAGATTCCCATTTCTACTTCTAAAATTAGTAAATCTTTCATTTGATTTCAAAACTGCACTTTTTGATTTATCTCTTGGTGCAGAATTGTCATTTCTTTGAAAGTTTCTAGTTTCTTAAATAGAAATATTTGTTCTACTATTATCTGGACATATTTTTCTGGATTTGTTTGCGTGTTTGCTTAATCTTTTCTTGCGGAGCACTTTGCTTGTTTGTAGGATTGTTCGAGGGGAAGAGCTCAACAACGCACTTTTTGAAGTCCACACACCTTGGAGAGCTAAATCTACAGGTATTTCTCTTTTATGGTGTTTTCTCCTTTTTAAGAACTTAAAAAGAACTTGTTTGTTTGTTTTCTATCACATTCAAACATTTCAATTTTGGTGCTTAAAAAGAATTTAATCGCATTTGGGAAAGAACTTGTTTGACTTGTCTTCATTGAAATCCAACACTTCATTTTTAGTGCTTAAAAAGAACTTCTTCTTTTTCATTTTTGTTGTATGCTCTTCATCTAGTTTTCTAAATAGGTTGGAAAATTGATCAAAATTGGTAGTGACACTATTTGATTTTTATTTTTCACCCTTGCACACAAAGCCAAAATCACTAGGTATTAAGCATTTAAACAAAAATTCCTTCCCTGGCCTCGCCTACTTGGAAGTGACATCCAAGAGGAAGAACCTACATGGTACTTGGGCCATGCTATAAATTCACGAAGTTATGGTATATATTGGCAAAGCACCTGACTCCCTTATCGCAGTGGTGTGTGAAGTGCGGGGGTAGGCCCCTATATCAAGCCACGTACTGTCTTTTACTGAAGTGCCTTCAGGACTCCTCACCAAAACATTCCCCAAACCATCCTTAGTTTGGCTATCTAAGTAGTTCCTGTTCTAAAAATCCTTCCCTAATATTTTCTTTCTTAAAAGCATGAAAACTTAAAAGAGATAATCACCACGCTGCTTGAATTGTCTATGCATTAGTTAGGTCAATCTTCTTTTTCTATATTTTTGTTTGTTTATGATGGTCATCACCCGGTCACAATCTAGAAAAATGGCTCAACTGGCCCCTTCTTCATCGAGATCACCACTAATGTGGATGTTTTGGCACCCCTCGGGTCTTCCTCGGGACCACTATTAGTTGGTTCCCCATCTTGGTCATATAATCCTTTCTATCATCCTAAAGCGATCCCATCACATCCAGCTTCCCCAATCCTTTAAATGTATCATCTGCTTTTGATATAGAGTATGTTCCTCGTGGATATCATTAATTTCAGGCACTCCTTGATCGTAATCCGATAGCCCTTATGGACTATCTAGTGCATAAGTTTGTTTCAATATCTTTGTTTCGCATACAGAATTTTGTTCCGAATAGAGTTATTTCTATCTTTTCATTCTCGTTGAGAAACAGAGATAAGGGTTAGGGCTAGGAGGAATACATTGAGTGTTGGGAAGGTGTTCCCATACCGTAGAGAGATTAGGCAGATTGTTAAAAGCTCCTTTTTGTCTGGGAAGGACTACCTATAAATAAGAATGCAAGACCACCAGATTTTCGTTAAACAATAAGTGAGGGAACTGCCTTGGGCCCAGGAAATATTAGAGTTCCTTTTGAAGGTGGTCAATTCCCTTTTAATATAAATTAATACAAATGATAATAAAGAAGCTATTGTGAAATCACGATTTAGGTACCTCGTTACTAAAAGCAATAGAGACTAAACTACCAATAATAAAATGTCATGTTGTTTGTTTGGTCACTGGTTATTGATACATTCAGATCAAGTTACAGGGATAGACAAGGCTAGATATGAGATTTTTGGAGGTAAATAGGTGAAAGGTTGGTTTTTGGTATAAGTCACATGATGGATCGATGCGGTCATTGGATAACCGATCGCGGTTATAAAACCCGATACCGGTATCGGTAGGGGCAATGATTTAGGGGATTTTAAATGGAGGTTGGTTGTAAGGTGGTTATGGGGTTTAGAAGGTTGGTAGATGGTTGAGGGGAGTAGTAGGGTGATAGAGAAGACTCAGAGAGTGAGAAGCTATCTTTGGGGCAATATAAAGATGGATGAATGAAGGTTAGGTGCGGGGTTGCTGTAGGGTGGTAGATCCAAGAGTGAGCTTATAATCCTTATGAATCAAAAGTTCACAAAGTAATGTCTAGAAGCATACAAGGTAATAAAAGAGACTACTTACTAGTTTCTGATGTGGATGCAGGTCCAAGGAATGTAGTGGCGAAGGCAAGGCTCAGTTGGGATGATCTGGCAATCGGAAGTGAGCTGATGAAACTATCCTCCAACTCTCCCAATGTTTGGATGAGTGTGACCGTGATCTAGTTGCTCAGTTACAGTCTTGGGCTCAATACTCCTCTCTGCAACCTCTTCTCTCTCTCTCACTTATCTCCCTCTTGAAAATGAATTTGGATCCTTTTGTTTTGGTTGGGGGGGTCATTTACAGGGAACTAGGGACCGATGTCGATTAGGTCAAAGTTGGCTATTTTTAGTAAAATAGCCAACTTTCCCTCCTTTTCTCTCGAGGGTCAGTTGTGGGCTTGGTCAAGTCATTATTAGGTTCGTTTTGGTGCGGGTGAGGGGTGATGAGTCATGGGTGTGGGTCTGGACCAAGTTATAGGTCTTAATTAGGTTAGTTTAGGGTTAGGGCTAGGTCATGGTGAGGTGGCGAGGTGAGGTGGTAGGGTTGGAGATGTGGATTTATTAATTATAAGGTAATTAATAAATAATTAAGTGTGTAAGGTTTAGGTGGTGAGGTAGGGTTAGGTTGTAAGATGAGATGCGGGGCACAGGGCATCATAAGACCCAAATTTGGTGTCTACATTTTCCCCTTGTTGTCGTGTAGCTTGTCTTGTAAAGTTACACTAACAATAATAAGAAGTGGTTGCCCCAGTTAAGGGTATAGGTAATCCCCCTCAAATCTATCACAGATTGAGGCGACGTGAAATTAGGGATAGGGTTTATAAAGGGTGAATGATGAAAAGATGATGGTAAAATGGTGGGGTAAGTTCAAGGAAGCAAACGCACGTTGAAATGCGATAGTGCGACCGTGGTACACTATTTGAAGAGAAAACAAACAATTCATAGGTAAAGGTCGATAGTTTATCCAAACAAGGTTGATATAATCCTGGTATCCAAGGCATATGAAGTAGCTCTAGGGTATATAACGGGTAAGGTACTAGAGTGTTTAGGTATGTTCGGCAGTACCAAATGGTTGGTTTGGTTGAGATAAATGTCACGATATCCATCTAGGTAAAGTTGGTCGGTGATCAATTCAAGTATCCTTGTCATGCTAAAACACGAACATGTGAGCTCGTTTGAACAAACGGCGACATGATGGGTGGATAGAATCACAATTTACGGGCCTCGGTCGAGGTACTTAATTGGTGTGGTCTTAGGTTGGGTGGATTGGTTGGGGTGCAGGCCGTGGGTCGAGCCAATTGGTTGGTTGTGGCCTTGGGTCGGGCCGATTGGGTGGTTGCAACCTTAGGTTGGGCCGATTGAATGGTTGCGCCTTGGGTCGGGCCGGTTGGTTTGTTGCAACCTTAGGTCAGGCCGATTGGTTTGTTGTGGCCTTAGGTCAGGCCAATTGGTTGGTTTCGGCCTTGGGTCGGGCCGATTGGGTGGTTGCGGCCTTGGGTCGAGCCAATTGAGTGGTTGCGGCCTTGGGTCGGGCCGGTTGCTTGGTTGCGGCCTTGGGTCGGGCCGATTGGGTGGTCGCGGTCTTGGGTCGGCTGATTGAGTGGTTGTAGCCTTGGGTTGGGCCGATTGGTTTGTTGCGGCCTTAGGTTAGGCCGATTGGTTTGTTGCGGCCTTGGGTCAAGCCAATTGGTTGGTTACGGCCTTGGGTCAAGCCGATTGGTTGGTTGTGGCCTTGGGTCGGGCCGATTGGTTGGGTGTGGCCGTGGGTCAGGATGATTTGTTGGTTGCGGCCTTGGGTCGGGCCGATTGGGTGGTTGCGGCCTTGGGTCGGGCCGATTGGGTGGTTGCGGCCTTGGGTCGGGCTGGTTGGTTTTGTTACGGTTGGTTTGTTGCGGCCTTAGGTTGGGCCGATTGATTGGTTATGGCCTTGGGTCGGGCCGATTGGTTTGTTGCAGCCTTGGGTCGAGCTGATTGAGTGGTTGCGGCCTTAGGTCGGGCCGGTTGGTTTGTTGTGGCCTTGGGTCAAGCCGATTGGTTTGTTGCGGCCTTGGGTCAGGCCAATTGGTTGGTTGCGGCCTTGGGTCGGGCCGATTGGTTGGTTGTGGCCTTGGGTCGGGCCGATTGGTTAGGTACGGCCTTGGGTCGGGCCGATTGGTTAGGTATGGCCATGGGTCGGGCCAATTGGTTGGTTACGGCGTTGGGTGGGGCCAATTGGGTGGTTGCGACCTTGGGTCTAGCCGATTGAGTGGTTGCGGCCTTAGGTCGGGCCGGTTGGTTTGTTGTGGCCTTGGGTCGGGTGATTGATTGGTTACGGCCTTGGGTCGACGATTGGTTGGTTGCGGTCTTGGGTCAGGAGCTAATTGATTGGTTCTGACCTTAGGTCAGCCGATGAATTCAAAATAAGGCTATTTAGCAAAGTTGGGGGTAGGTGATGTGGTGAAAAATGGAGATTGGTGGATAAGGGCAGGAGTTAGGTTAAAATAAGCAGGTAACCGATATCGGTGCGGTCTTGGGTCGAGCCGATTGGTTGGGTGTGGCCATGGGTCAAGCCGATTGGTTGGGCGCGCCTTGGGTCGGGCGATTGGGTGGTTTCTGCCTTGGGTCGAGCCGATTGAGTGGTTGCGGCCTTGGGTTGGGCCGATTGGTTGGTTGCAGCCTTGGGTCGGGCCGATTGGTTTGTTGTGGCCTTGGGTCGGGCTAATTGGTTGGTTGTGGCCTTGGGTCGGGCCGATTGGTTGGTTGCGGCCTTGGGTTGGGCCGATTGGTTGGTTATGGCCTTGGGTGGGCCAATTGGTTGGGTGTGGCCTTGGGTCGGGCCGATTGGTTGATTGCGGCCTTGGGTCGGGCCGATTGGTTGGTTGCGGCCTTAGGTCGGGCCGATTGGTTGGTTGTGGCCTTGGGTCAGGCTGATTGGTTGGTTGCGGCCTTGGGTCAGCTGATTGGTTGGTTGCGGCCTTGGGTCGGGCCGATTGGTGAGTGTTATCAATATAAATACGCGAAAATATTTATATTTTTAAGGAAAACACAACACATGATAGGTTATGGTAGGGGATGGTCGAGCTAACCTTGGGAGACCCCATGTCTCCTAAGTGCTGCCTACATAGCCATCACACAAAGCAAGGAGGGGCCTCGGACAATGTATTTCTACCTTAGGACTAGGGAGAGGTGAATTCGTGCAATTTGGTTATGGTTAGGCAATTTATTGGTTGGTAAATGTTTGATGTTGGTAGGGTAATGTTGTTGGTGTTGGTGTGGGTATAGGTGAAGCGAGGGTTAGATTACCCAAACATAGGAAACCATGTTCTAATTAAGGTCAACACATAATCCTAGATTCGGGTAAAAGAGGCAAAAGTGTCCCATAGTTGGAAAGAGCTAAACAAACCATGTATTATCGTAGGATGAGCTTGAATCCCTAGGTACCTTGCATAGGCAAGAAGTCGATAGGTGAAAAGAGTTGTATAATCACAATATATCAGATATACGTCAAGTCCCTTGAGTTTTTTTGTTTTGAAGAATGGTGAGGTGAGGTGGATGGTATAGCTGGGGTGCAGAGAACTTGTTATAAGGTGATTATTCTGACGAAAGAGAACCAAACCTAAATAGACAAGTCCATGACTCAAAAGTGATTTTGAATACTACTTTTATTTTTTTGGATATAGACTGATCGATGCGGGAAGTCTATATGGGATATGCATTTTGTTGTTCTTGAGGTCTTCACAAAGCTGATCAATGTGAGAAGCTTTTGATAGAGGCTGACTTTGTATAGTTGTCCTTCGAGGGAGCAGTCTACTTATAGTAGCAGATGTGGCTTTGCACATAGTTGTCCTTTGAGGGAGCAGTCTAGTTTATAGCTTAGAGGTCTAGATGTCTGTTTGGCATGAAGCATCTAGTTTTGTAGGAAGTTTGACTCAAGAATATCCCAGAATTGTATAATTAAGAACTTGTTATTTTGATACTTTTAAGCCATGGACCAAACTAAAAAGGGAAGGTATCTTTAAGAGGAGGTGATGATCAAACCACGTGAGTTTGATTCTACTTTGAGATGCACGAAAAAAGGTGTATGAGGTGGTAAATGAGCTCAAGGGACGAGCACAAGGTAGATAAGAAGTGATGTAACACTAAATTCAATAGTAGAATGGTCGGAGATGCAATGCATTAAGGGGTTTAGGATCAGGCTTACCATTAAGCGAAGCTAAAAGATAAGTACTGATCTATAAGTGTGAGTGATAATGTAAGGCCCAATCTAATTAGGAGAAAATTTTCCACGTTTTCTCTTTTCTAGTTTGGTTACATGTTGATTCTATTTGAGGAAAAGATCACCAATCTTAAAGGTATGCTCATGAATTCACTTATCATAAGCACGCTTGATGTGCTTTTGATAAATTTGAAGGTGGTCAAGAGCTATAAGATGATGCTCGTCAAGAAGATCTAATTGGGCTAACCACTCTTGGCAGAATTCATCATTGGTGAGAATATCCTGGAGAGATATTCTGAGGGAAGGGATTTGTATTTCAAGAGGTAAGACAGCCTCGGTACCATACACCAAAGAGAATGGTGTGGCATTAGTGGAAGTATGAATGCTGGTACGATAAGCCCAAAGGGCAAAGGGGATGTGATCATGCCGTTTTTCCCGGAATCATTAACGACTTTCATGAGAATTTTGGTTAAGGTTTTGTTAAAATATTCGGCTTAACCATTTTATTGTGGATAGTAGGGTGACGAGAAGCTAATTTTGATGTAAAAGTTGTCACAAAGGGCTCGTAATAACTTATTTTTGAAATATTTTCCCTTATCTATTATCAGGCGATGAGGAACACCAAAACAACAGATAATGTGATGATTGATGAACTGAACAATTTTCTCTTTTTTGGTTGAAATGAGTGGAACGGCCTCCACCCATTTAGTATAATATTCAGTTGCCGTGATGATCCAATGGTGACCCTACAAAGAAGGCGGGTGAATCTCACCAATAAGGTCTAAACCCCATTGTGAGAAAGGCCAAAGATCTCATGCGACCTGTAGCGGGTGGTTGGGAGTATGTTGAAGGTTGGCATACTATTGACACATAACACAATGCTTAATGTATTCACAGCAGTATTTATTAAGAGTAGACCAATTATATCCTAGGTGACGGATCTTCTTGGCCACGTAAAGGCCACTAAAGTTCCCACCATAAATTCCGTCATGGACTTTTTGGATGGTATGGGTGACTTGGTAGCGCGGTTAGACATCGAAGGAGAATACCATCGAAGCCACGTTTATAGAGGATTCCCCCATGATGACATAACGAGAAACACTTTTAAGAAAAGCACGTTTTCTATTACTTGTAAGGTTAGGTGGGAGAATAGAGGTTGTAAGGTAGTTGTGAAATTGGTGATACCAGGTATCCTGTAAATCAGCAGATACATTATTTACCATACAAACATCTGAGACTAAGTAAGATGGGGAAAAGAGTTGTTGGACCAAGAAAAATATTTCAGATTCAGTTGGTGAGGTAGGAATTTGCGAGGCCAAGCAAGCCATAGTATCCACAAATTTATTAGTTGAGCGTGGAACGGTTTGGATAGAATAATGAGTAAATAAGGTCAAAAGTGAATCCACGTAACGTTTGTACTTTTGAAGTTCCTCATTTTTACATTGGTAGATGCCAGTAACTTGATTTACTACCAATTGAGAGTCACCGAAAATGTTAATAGACTTCACACCTAAGTGTAATGCAATGTGGAGACCCAAAACAAGGGCCTCGTATTCCGCTATATTGTTAGTGTAGGGGAAATCAAGCCTGAATGAAAGAGGCATAGGTTCACCATCAAGAGGAATGAGAACAACACCCGCCCCTCCGCCGCACTGACATTTAGATCCATCAAAGAAGAGGGTCATCGGATAAGATGCATCACTGAGTGAAAGGGTTGCGATGAGTTCATCAGGGAAAGTAAAATTGGTAAATTGTTCCCCAGGTAAAGGGGCTTCCGCGAGTTGATCCACGATAGTTTGTCCTTTGACTAATTTCTGGTGTACAAACTCAAGGTCAAGGTCAGCGAGGAGCATAAGCCATTAGGCGATGTGTTGGTTTAGATGAGGTTTGGTGTACATATAATGTATGGGATCAACATTGGTGATGACAGATTTTTGTGATTCAGGAGGTAATGTCGGAGTTTGGTGGCCACGAATGATAGGGCTAGGAAAAACTTTTCTACGTGTGTATAGCTAGTCTCGTAATCAATAATAGTATGACTTATGTAATAAACTTCTTGCTCTCGATGCTCGTCGAGTCATGATGTGTGAGCATGGCTCCTACAAACATGGTTGGTGGTAGAAAGGTAAAGGTAGAAAGGGCGATCGTCCTGAGGTGGGAAAAGAACGGGTGGCTGCAAGAGATAAGCTTTAAGAGCCGCAAAGGCTTGGTGGCACTCCTTGCTCCATTGAAAGACAATGTCCTTTTTAAGGAGATGATGGAAAGGTTGACATTGATCTGAGAGTTGTGAGATGAAATTCAGGATAGATTGGATTTTTCCCTACAAACTACGCCATTGTTTTAGGTTAGTGGGTGGTGGCATTTCTAAGATAGCTTTGACTTTAGCTGGGTCAACCTCAATGCCACGCAAAGAGACGATAAATCCAAGGAGTTTTCCCGAAAGGATGCCAAAGACACATTTCTTTGGTTGAAGACGAACACAATATTGTAACAGGTGATCGAAAATAATGGTTAAAACATCGAGATGTTCACTACGATGTTTGGATTTTCCAAGAAGATCATCGACATAATCCTCAAGGATAGTGTGCATAATGTCATGAAAAATGTAATTCATAGCCCACTGATAGGTCACACTAGCATTCTTAAGGCCAAATGGCATGACATGATAGCAGAAGGTCCCCCAGGGGGTAATGAAGGCGGTTTTATGTTGATCGGCCAGGGCTACTAAAATTTGATTGTATCTCGAGAAACCATCCATGAGAGAAAGCATCTCATGGCCCGCAGTGAGATCAACAAGTTGATCAATGCTAGGTAGGGGGAAGTCATCCTTTGGGAAAGCGAGGTTAAGGTCCTGGAAATCCATACATATCTGAAGTCCCCCCGTCGCTTTAGTGATAGGTACGACATTAGAAATCCATTGAGGATAGTCAATAGGTAAGATGAAAGAAATAGAAAGGAGTCGTTGAAGCTCTTCTTTAACCAAGAGGGCAATGCATGGATGCATTTTTCTCAGTTTCTATTTAACTAGTTTGGAGTCTGGTTTCAGAGTGATGTTATGGACAGTAATGTCAGGATCGATTCCTGGCATGTCGGCATAGGACCAAGCGAAAGCTTGATTATGGGCATGGAGGAAGGTAGTGAAGGTAGCTTGTTCTAATGCGTTGAGAGATTGTCTGATCTTTACAATGTGAGGATCATCCTCCATGTGGATGTTGATTTCTATAGTCGACTCATTCAACATGGTTTGGGTTTCAGATGGTAAGGCGCGTTGAATATAAGAGTCATCCACACCAAGGTAGGTGAGGATGGAGTCATCATCCTAGCACTCCACAACATTAATCGAAGGCAAGTCTTCTTCAATCATGTCTGGATACAAAAGGGGGAGAGAAGATGGGTCTTCACCATCGTGTTGATAAGTGAGAGGACCTAGGAAGATAGCATTCATAAAAAAATAAATTTAGGAGGGATAGATTTTGGGTCTATCGACTCTGTGGGTGAAGATGGCCAAGTGGGTGTTAATGGATCGAAAGGGGTGATTTCGTCATCTTCTTGGATACAATTGACATGAGGTTTCTTCAGTGTAGGTGGTTCAGAAAATTCAAGACCACTATGATCTTTGTGTTTGCGTGTAGTCATGGGAATGATCATATTTCATCCTTTTTCATAAAGACCGAAACCAAAACCTTTCCAAGCACAATGAGTCGGAAGTTGAGGGCAAAAGCGATGGTTGGTTATTTATTGAAAATCAGATTGGAAGGGAACCACACCAAGGGGAGGTTCGGGGGTGATAGAGGATGCGTCGACACCCCCATACGTTAGGTTGGTGCGGCAATTAGGTGGTCCGTAGGAGATCACCTCCCCCACACGATGGTCATAGGTAGGATGCGCATGTAACTGTCCATACTCTTGTGGGGTATGGAAGGTGCTAACATTGTATAGGTGGTACTCCCCCAGTGTAAGGCATTGAAAAACACCTACCAAGGGATCCGAGGTTGGGATGTTGTCCATGGGGAAGGAAGAGGTATTCGCGTCGGTGGTTTCATTGGTCGAAGGTGTGGGTGCAGCTAAGGTGGATGGTTGAGGCATGGTTGAAATAGATGGTTGGGTTGGATCAATGGGTGCCTTGACTAGTACAAGCACATCATTAGGGTGGTATAACATATTGCAGGTTTTGAAGGGGGAAGCGTCAGCTGTGACGGTGTATGACTTCCCCTCATACTCAAATTTTATGCATCTATGTAAGGTGGAGGGAACACATCCCATAGCCCTGGATCCAAGGGTGGCCTAACAACATGTTGTATTGGAACTCTCCCTCAAGGACATAGAAGAGTTCGGGCAAGGTATGTGGCCCTACATGAATGTTAAGGATCACGGTGCCTAGGGTAGAAGTAATAGCATCGTTGAATGAATGCAACATGGTGGGGTTGGCACACATGCAGCTAGGAGGGATATTCATCTATTGGAAGGCTTTGGAAGAGACGATGTTTAGGCTAGCACCCTGTCAATCATAACATGACATACCAGATGTCCTGGACGTAAGCTGAAATGAAAAGAGTGGGGTCAGGATCTTCTACACCAAAGACGACAATTTTTTTCTTGGAAAACCGGCAGCCGACTTCTTTGTATAGGGACAGAGGTGGTTGTGGAGGTAGGTTGTTTGGTGAGAGAAGTGACATGGTTGGGTGTTAAGATGGAGGCAATAGGTAGGGTTTCGTTAGGTAGGACCTCTATCCCTTGGAGGATCTCAATTAGAGCTTGTCGATGAGATTCAGATGTTTGAATGAGATCATAGAGTGTCATTTTTATAGGAGATTGGTGAAGTTGTTTGATCATGGTGCGATGGGAAACTCCATCAGAGACTGGATAGGTAGGTCCACGAATAACCACTTTAGGTGGTGGTGCGATCGGGATGGCAGAAGGAGAAAGAGAGGCCACAGGTGTGCTCTCTTTAGCTTTTCCATTGTTTTTCTGACCTCGAGTAGCAATGCTAATCATGTTGATCTCGTGAATATGAGATGAGGAAGATGGCAGGGATAAGTCATTGTTCTCGAGAGGCGGGGTTGCAATGATGATAGATTTTACGAGGCGAGGGGACAGGTGGTATAGGAGAAGGGATCGAAGCTAAGGGCTTTTCCCTCTGTAAGTTGTCTTTCTTAGATTTTCTATCCGAGATAGGCAACTGGCGAAAGATGGCTTTCAAAGCTTTACATCCTTCTACATTGTGTCCTGGTGTGTAGTGGTAGGCATGATTTTAGATTCATCATAACCTATAGGTCGAGGTTTAGATGGATCATAGGGTCTGAGTGGGGGTAGGGAAATGGTCGCATCCCCTACCAACATATCAAGGATCTTGGCGTAAGATCCTTTGAGTGGGTCAAATTCAGATGAAGATGAGGCTATTGATTGAGTGGGTGAGATTATTGATTGTTTTGATAATATTTGGGTACAAGTGGTTCATACAGGTGGTGGTTTAGGAAAGGGATTTTGATGGTTGGGTTTAACTAGGCGTGGTTTCTTCTGCGCAGAAGTCATGTTTAGCTGGTTAGATGATGAGGCCACAAATGATGTGGTGACAGGAAACAACCACGAGGAAAGAGGAGTGACATCAAACAAGTCCTTCAATGATCAAGTTTTCTTAGGGTGTGTAGGTAGGCAAGATACTTGGGGCGACAACAGTGTTGAGACACCGTGGATTTGTATGGGTACGAGAAGGTGCAAGTTGTGTTAAAGAAGACGTGGGAGGCATGGTGTATTGAGGCAAGGTGGAGGGGTGAGGCCCCAATATAGAAGGTAGGTGTGACGGTAAGGGTTGAAACTATGCCTGCTGTACCGGTGTGATCGGGGCAAGGGTTTTAGTTGTGGCGGAGGCATAGATTGGACTTGAGGAGATTGGGTCTGTCTCCTAGGTGGATTGACGGCTTTATTTTTGGATAAATCTAACCATTTAGGTGGGTGCGTCAGGCTGGGTATTGGTGAAGTCCCAAGCATAGGGGAAGGTTTGGTTAGGTTGATAGAGGTGGATGAGGTATTCGGTAGAGATGAGGGGGGTGAAGGTGAGGACATAGGCATTTTGAGCTTTTGTAAAAACTTCGGGCATATGGTAGAGGTGTTTGGATTAGTCATCTGCATTTGAGTAGAGCATGGTGTACTCAAACATTCCCATAAGACTCATCTATCTTCTGGGGGATGACAATCTTCACGTGTGGACAGGAATTTTGGTATGGAAGAGAAGTGGGCTATGATTCTGGTCCACTGTGGGTGTGATACAGGGGGTGAATGAGGCGTTGTATCAATGGGTGTTAAGAGGTCAACTGGTTGCTAGAAATATTTAGGTGATGAAGAACTGATAGGGAGGAGGGCATGTTCTAGAGGATCCGTCATGGTTAAGGAGTTTGGTGATGTAGGCTCAAGGGTTTTCTCTTCTAAGGATGATAGAAAAAGTGACGATCCTTCTTCTTTTGTAGCAAGAGTGGTGGAAGGAGATGTTTGGGAAATAGATAGGTTGGATAACATCTTCTCACGAGTCTTACGAGGATGTGGTGTAAGAAGATTATTCTGTGAGAAGAGAACTCTGGGAGGTTGATTCCTTTATGGGTAAAGGAATAGTGGGCCCTGTCCTCTTGTCCTGATGAAGGAGAAGGGGACGAGGACCGCTACATTGGTGAAGAGGCTCGATTCAAAATTTCCTCAATGGAAGCCCTTGGTTGGGAGTTGAAAACCGCATGGATCTCATGCACACTCTTCTCCTCGGCTAAGGTTTCTTGGTTTGTGTTACTGTTAGATGAATGGTTTGGAAATGGTTTGTTGAAGATTTTTAAATTTTGATTAGCAGGGGCATTAGGATTATCGAGGGTTATATCCCCTGCATCAACCATTTCCTGCACTATGTTTTTCAACATCTTGCAGTTTTTGTGGTTGTGTCCCTTCACGCGATGGAAGTTACAGAAGTCATTTTCTTTATACCAAGAAGGTATAGCGCGGGCGGAATCAAACCCGGAGTGAGGTTTAATAGGAGGCAAGGTGATAGCTCCTGCTTTAAGAAATTTTTCCAAGATCACATCATAAGTTTCTCCCAAGGGAGTGTACTTGATGGGCTTGACTTTATACTTATAGGTGGGTTTCGGTTGGGTATTAGACGGTGCTTGAGATTTGACCATCACCGCGTGTACGGATCCTTTTGATTTTGAAGCAGCCGATGCGTGAGATTTGGTGGTGTTGGGTTTGTTGGTGGAGTCTTGGGTTCGGAAATTTAAATTTTTTTACACAACTCCAATTTGTCATCCTCTAAGGCTCGAATCTCTAGTTTCCGAGACATAGTAAAGGCCTCATCAAAGGTGCGAAAAGTTTGAATTTGGAGGGTGGGAGAAATGTGTTTAGCGCAGGCCCACATAAAGAGTTCGATGAGCTCGGCTTGAGGTAAGGCATAAGTAAGTTGGTTGATGAGGCCTCGCCATCGTCCAATGAAATCTATGATAGACTCGTCTTCAAATTGTTAGATGGCATAGAGGTTGGTAAAGGATAATTTCTTAGAAATATTGATGGAGAAGTGATCCAAGAAAGATTGGGCTAACTGGTTAAAGGAGAAGATTGAGTGTTGGGCTAAAGCACTGTACCACTCCAGGGTAGGTCTGATAAGGACATGGGGAAGGTACGGAGTAGTAAGGAGTCATCATGAGAAATCGGATAAAGAGGCATGTATAAATGATTACAAGTGTTGTTGAGGGTCCTCGTTACTACTAAAGCGAGTAAATTTCAGTAATTCCCATTGAGGTGGATATGTATGAAGGGGACGAGAAGGATGAATAGGCTCTCGACAAACTTTCTCATATGTCGGGTGTTACGGCCTCCCAAGCGAAGCCTCAAGATTTTGCATCTTGTCCATCATCTATTTGATTAAATCATTGGTTGGGCCGATGATGGTGCTGTCATCATAAACGGAGGAGGATTGGGCCAAGAGCCACTACTAGACAATGGTGGGGTTGAATGTTGATAAGGTAACAATGATGAATGTGTTGGGGCGGCCGAATAAGGGTGTCCTATATAAGATGTTGAGGCCACCGGATGAGTCTGCGGAAATGAAAAGGTGGGCGGAGCCTGAGAGGGAAAGCTCGTGTGGATAGATGGTAGAGAGTGAGTTATGAAAGAGGTAATCTGCATGAGAGATGAGGTAGGGGAAGTGGATGGTAGTGATATGTGGGGCCCCAGATTAACCAAAGGAAGGCCAATTGGTGCAGTATGAACCACCAAAGCCACTGAGCTGGGAGACGGGGCTAAGGATGAAGACGGTGAGGTAGAGTTATTAGGTGGGGAAGGGGCTAAGTGAGCAGCTATACTAATAGGCATACCAAAGAGGAGCTGACCGTCGGGTGTACGGTCAGGGGTATGAGACAAATAATATTATACGGTGCTAGGATTAGCATCCAAAAATTTGGCAAAGTCTGGATCTCCTACAGGGATCTTGGGAAAAGCACTGGTGTCCGTAGGATTCCCCATAGGATGCAAAGGGGTGACTCAGGCAAATACACAAAACAAGCATGTGAAACCATGGGTGTGGCTTGTTTTCAGTGATAAAACCATGAACAAGAGGATACAATGAGAATTAGTCAATCAGGAATAGAAATAGCAACAAAATGTTGGAATTGGTAGGTTCAGCTTGGTTTGTCGGAAGCGTGAAACACAGATGAGCGATATCGGTCAATCGATGTCGGTCATATGGTAGCGGTGTTTGTCGTGTAACGATGTCGGTAGAAGAAGCGGTGTCGGTCACTTTGAACTAAAAGAGATAATGTAAGAGGTTGTTGGTTTGGGGATAACAAGGCTTAGTATACCCACCAAACTATCTGAAGTGATCACTGAGACAGGGTATAATAGAGAAACAAAACTGAAAAAAAAAAAAAGCAAGATACACAAGCAAATCAAGAGACTAACCCTAGGATTAGTTTTAATCACTTTGGGCTTATGCCTTAGATGCAAGATGATGTCAATCCTAAACAAAAGACCTAAGGGAGATGTCAAGTTTGTTTTGGCTTGTAAGGCTACCTCAATTGGGCGGAGGAATACCACGGGAAGGGGGATGTTTGAGATGTTTGTGTAGATTATGATGTGATTTGGTATGTGTTGTGTAGTGAGAGTAAGATTAATTTCTTGTCAATACCATGGATATCACCCCCATGTGTATGACCTGTTACTTAATCTACATTCACTAGAATTAAAAACAACAAGCAAGAATGTGATGCACGTGTTTTAAACCCAAATCGAAAATGATATTCGATGAAGCAAAGAAAGAGAAGAGGTTAAGAAGATGACTTTCACTAATGCAAAGATGTGAAAGAAAGACAAGTTCTTTTACCAAAATGACAAAATATTTTGTGAATATTTAGAAGAAAGAAACAGCAAGTGTGCTCCCTATATGAAAACAAGCAAGAAAGAAAGAAACCTGAGAAGGGTCCCACCGGGCGTGCCAAAATGTTTCGCACATAATTTTGTTCCAGAATAGAGTTATTTCTATCTTTTCATTCTCTTGAGAAATAGATAAGGGTTAGGGCTAGGAGGAATACCTGTTGAGTGTTGGGAAGGTGTGTGTGTACTGTAGAGAGATCAGACCGATTGTGAAGAGATCCTTTTTGTCTGGGAAGGACTACCTGTAAATAAGAATGCAAGACCACCAGATTTTCGTTAAACAATAAGTGAGGGAACTACCTTGGGCCCAAGAAATATTAGACTTCCTTTCGAAGGTGGTCAGTTCCCTTTTAATACAAATTAATGCAAATGATAATAAAGAAGCTATTGTGAAATCACGATTTAGGTACCTCGTTACTAAAAGCAATAGAGACTAAACTAACAATAATAAAATATCATTTTGTTTGTTTGGTCACTGGTTATTGATACATTTGATCAAGTTACAGGGATAGACAAGGCTGGATATGAGATTGTTTGGAGGTAAATAGGTGAAAGGTTGGTTTTTGGTATAAGTCACAGTGACAATGCTAGGTCACTGGATAACCGACCGTGGTTATAAAACCGGTACCGGTAGGGGATAACCGATATCGGTAGGGGCAGTGATTTAGGGGCTTTTAAATGGAGGTTGGTTGTAAGGTGGTTATGGGGTTTAGAAGGTTGGTAGATGGTTGAGGGGAGTAGTAGGGTGATAGAGAAGACTCAGAGAGTGAGAAAGTTGTCTTTGGGGAAATATAGAGATGGATGAATGAAGGTTAGGTGCAGGGTGCTACCGGGTGGTAGATCCAGGAGTGAGCTTATAATCCCTATGAATCAAAAGTTCACAAAGTAATGTCTAGAAGCATACAAGGTAATAAAAGAGACTACTTACTAGTTTCTGATGCGGATGTAGGTCCAAGGAATGCAGTGGCGAAGGCAAGGCTTAGTTGGGATGATCCGGTAATCAGAAGTGAGCTGATGAAACTATCCTCCAACTCTCCCAATGTTTGGGTGAGTGTGACCGTGATCTAGTTGCTCAGTTATAGTCTTGGGCTCAATACTCCTCTCTGCAACCTCTTCTCTCTCTCTCTCACTTGTCTCCCTCTTGAAAATGAATTCGGATCCTTTTGTTTTGGTTGGGGGAGGTCATTTACAGGGAACCGATGGTGGTTACCTAAGCGCGCCGGTCGCATGGGGATCGATGATGTCGGTTAGGTCAAATTTGGATATTTTTAGTAAAATAGCCAACTTTCCCTCCTTTTCTCTCGAGGGGTCAGTTGTGGGCTTGGTCAAGTCATTATTAGGTTCGTTTTGGTGTGGGTGAGGGTGATAAGTCATGGGTGTGGGTGCTGGAGCAAGTTATAGGTCTTAATTAGGTTAGTTTAGGGTTAGGGCTAGGTCATGGTGAGGTGGTGGGGTTGGAGATGTGGATTTATTAATTATAAGGTAATTAATAAATAATTAAGTGTGTAAGGGTTAGGTGGTGAGGTAGGGTTAGGCTACGAGACGAGATGCGGGGCATAGGGTGTCGTAAGACCCAAATTTGGTGTCTATAATCGATCGGGGACCACCAATCCAGCAAGTTTACGATTATTCTCATGAACCATCCCAGGCTTTTATAGAATAGTTAGCATACTTTTTCTCACCTCAAACCACGGAAGAGGGTGGTGCATCTATGCCTCCTTTTTCTCTTCCACCGACCATGTCAACTAGTTCTCAAATGATCTTGCCTATCCCTAGTGCCATGGCTACCTCGAGCTACTCCACAACCTACTTTTGAGAGGCCCTCTTCTTTAGCTATGATGGGTGCATCCACGCTCTCACAGATTGTTGTTAATTCTTCTATGTCGTCTATTGCATCTCAGGGTCAGTACCTCTCTATGAATCAACCCCCTTCTACGAGTCAGTCGGTTCCTTCTTCTCATCCTCCAGCTGGTCTTTCTTCCAATGCTCCAAAGAACAATGAAATTTATCCATCCTATGGAATGGTGCCCTTAATAACCAATCCGGCAGTCAAAATCCTCATTCAAACTTTGTTCCCCACCATGTCCAATCAAATCAACACCCATGTTCCTCAATCCATTCCAATTCAGGCGAAAAGTGTAGGAGCCCACCAATCACAGGCTCGTTCTTTCATTCAACCACCTTTCTCTCAACCACTTATCATCTCACAGCCTATTTATACATAGGCTCCTTCACAACAAATACCTCACCAGGTGTCACCCAGAATGCCTGGTTATTCCTCTTATCATCTTGTTAATCAATAGATGAATCCCTGTTAACACCTCAACAAAACCTACCATTTTCTTCTTATGCAGGACATACCAACATGCCCCCTCCTCAATCTGACGTCATCCAAATTATTTTCAAGAAAATCACAGACCTAGAAGCCTCCACCAAAGGGGCTCGCCCTTCATACTCTTTTAAAGAAGTGTGTAATGAACCGATTCATCCATCAGTGGATTTTAAGCCTTATCCACCCCAATGGGAACTTCCTAAGTTCACAAAATTTCATAGCTAGGAGGATCCTCAACATCACCTGTGAGCATTCAAATATGCTTGCTACCTTATATTACAGGATCAAGAGCTTATGCTCTGTACTTTCCTATGTCTCTATGAGGCTGCTTTAGGTAGATCTGATAACATTCCTCAACATTCCCTATTTTCTTTCTCTCAATTAGCTCAGTGTTTGTTGAAAACTTATCAATAAATATCACACATAAAATCTTAATTACAGATCTTTATAACATTCATCAATTCAATGACGAGTCTATTGCATACTTTTTGCTCATTGGAGAGGAATAATAAATCAATTGTCTTTTTCCCTCCCTCAATATCACAGATCGAGTTGTTTACTCGATCTTGCGCCAATCATATTTCTTCCACTCTAAGGATTCAGACCTTCGTACATTTGAAGAAGCCATTACGATGTCATGCAAACTTGAGTCCGTGTCGTTGAACAAGGAAGCTCAAACTTTGTTCTAAGTCTAAACCACATTTTTCTCAGTTTACAAAATCAAACCCTTCCGCTTCTAACAAAGACAAGAACTAGGGGTCCACCAACACTATCATACTAAAAACATCACGAGATGATAACACATTTAATCAAACACCACGGAGATACTCTTCATCTTCTCGAAAAGGACCCTCGTCATCTCAATCTTTTACTTCGTTGGGGGAATCATATGCTTCTATCTTAGAAAAAATGTTGGAAGTTCACATGATCGAACTTCCCCCTATTAGAAATTTTGATGAAAGCCAAGAATGACCATTCTGGTATAGGGAAAATGACTTCTGTCGGTATCATAGAAGCAAAGGCCATGACATTAAACGATTTCAGACCTTCAAAAATCTTGTCCAAAAATTCATTGATAAAGGTGAGCTCATTCTGGATAACCCAAATGCTCCCCCAAATTAGGTACTTGATGTCTTTAAACAACCTTTTCCCAATCATTCCCCAAATAATGACACTTCAGGGTCTCAAAAACCAAACACTCATACTATCAGCTTCATCTCTACTAAAGAATCTTCTTCTAAACCTAAGCCATCTACGAACACGTCGACCGAATTGGAACTTCCTCCCGCTCCGTTAATCTCTGAGATTCCGCCATCTTCGGAAAATTCATCTTTGAATATTCCTCCATTGTTAGAGATGGATTCATCTCTCTCTGCCTCTTTATTTGATCTTCCATCCATGCCAGAGACAGTGTCATCCTCATCTGTCTCGTCGTCAGACATTCTTTCAATGCTTGAGGCATTTACATCTCTTCAAGTTTCCACAACGAATACATCTACTTCTGTTTCTCCTATTTTCACCGCGACTATGCCATTGGTGAACATACCTATAGTCATACCAACTTCTCTACCAATGGAAGCATCTTCGATTTTGACTCTTCCCATTTCCTTTCCTACAGTAGTTACACCCACAATTACTATACCAAAAGTATCTTCATCATCCACTTCTTCCATCACCGATGCTGCCTTTCCTATTAAGGAAAAATCTAAAGAAATAGCACCGACACCTACACTTTGGTTCTGAACTTAAACCAAGACAACTAAATTCTAATGTTGCATCATCAGTACCTCACCATCTCCTTCCCCCAAAAGGTTACAATCACCTTATCTTTGTCAAAGTTTTCACTATCACGAAAAGGAAAACCAATATTTTGGACTATTAAGACTCTTGGTTCCTTCCCTCAAAAATCTCTCTCCACACCTTATAAAATATTGGATTTATCCACCGATAAGGCGTCTTCTTCCACAACACCATCTTGGCATTTGGTGTCTCATGAAAGTGGATTTACCCACTAGAAATACGTCACCTCTTTTATCGGAACCATCATATTTGTCACCAAAAGCCAAGACACTCTTTGTTCCTCCTATCAGACCTATTTTGGGAGCTCCTCCCTCATCTAAATCAGTCTTATCTAAATCATCACCTGTTTTGACCAAGCAGCCTTCTTCATCTCTGAAGACCACAACACTTGTCACATCTTCGTCATCTTTAAAATCTATCTTAGGAGCTCCTCCTCCACCAAAATCAATCTTGCCTCACTTACTTCCATCTCAAGCACCCAAGGCTACTTTTCCCAATGTCCAGAAAAGAAAAATGATCCCTAAAAAGACTGTCAAACTAGATATGCAGATTCTTTTACCTCGGCAGTCTATTGAGGAAAAAGAGGTGCCTTCATCATCTCTAACCTCATCTTTGTCTCTTTGGATTCTATCTGAAATTCTTCACAGATTATCTAATCTTCCTTCATATATATCTCTTCCTCCGATCAAACCCTATAATCCTAAAGGAGTAAAACCTTCCCTGGTTCAACTCGATTTGATTTTTCCTTAGCACCACACTCTAGGTCAAGACACTGAGGGATGTAAAGCCCTTCAATCTGTCATTAATAGCCTCTTGGAAGAAAGTGATCTTCTGCTGGAAGAGGAGGAGGAACAAGTGTCTCTTGTCATCTCAACTACATCTCGAGCACGAGGCAGTTACACCTAGACCTCTAATTCTATTAATTCCACTCCATATGATCTTCCACCTTCTCAAATCGACACAATTCATATCGCCACTAGAGCACAAAAGATGGTAATACATCATCATCTACAGCATCTCAACCATAGGTTGTCATTTCTACGGCCCCTAAAGGAGTTCCTCCTTCCTCATCAGACCTCAAGACCTTGGGTTTCTATTCGTGCTTCACCTCGGGCTCGATTCCGTGTCGGTTGAGGAGAGTGTTTGAAACAGCTCTCACCCATGCTCCGATCAAAATGTCTCTTTTTGACCTCATTCAATCATCTCCATAGCATCACCAGGATCGATTGATAATCGCATCACATCGCAGTAAATTCGGATGAGCCCTGACCTTTCAAGATGGTTTTGGATTGAATAGACCATCAACCGCCATTTCCTTTGAGGATTCTAAAATTCCCCCTTTCTTCTGAGGATTTAGAGGCTCCCCTCTTTATTATAGTTTAAATCAACAACACTACATTAAAACGCATTATGATCGACATTGGTGCTGCTGATAAATGTCATTTCCTCCCACACATTCGAGCAACTTAAGTTACAAAGAATGTAGTGTCACCACCACCTTTCACCCTTCGATCATTTAATGATCAGCTAGCGGTTACTTTAAGAACTGTGGTCCTGCCCATTCGGGTAGGTAAGAAACTACTTCACGAGCTTTTTTACATTTTCAAAGGAAATTCCACTACAGTATGATCCTCGAACGCTCCTAGATTCATATAATGCATTACGTCCCATCAACCCTCCATCGATGCTTAAAATATCAGTATGAGGGCAAAATCTATACTCATCTAGGAGATCCTTTTCCTTCCGCACAATGCGACATGACCACAAGGTCTACCCCTCCAAAGGAGAATGCTTGTTCTCCTAACGAGGCTTCATCCTCTTCCATACCTACAACAAAACTACCAGATTTACAAAATTTGGAAGAGACATTGCAGTGTTTTTCACTAGGAGAGCTTCCTCTTCTCTCTTTTGATGCCCATCTCAAACCTAATGAGTATGGTAGACTAGACAAACAACCTAAATATCAGTCAGGTCTTGGTCACATCATCACCATTGGTCTACCCAATCAACAGACTAACTTCATCTACGGTGGTCTTGATACACCTCACTATCACCCGATTCTCCCCCTAGGGCCAAACCCTATTCAGCAGGGTTTGATTGTTTATAGAATCCCGCATTCGTAAAAACTTATTTATATCGATGCACGTGGAAGGGATTTGGCCTGGGAAAGTATGAACAAGGTGTACATGACCTCACGTCCATTCCAACTCTTAAACCACATCAAAAATTTGGTTTAGGATTTAAACCTCTCTCAAAAGCCACCATCACCATTCTCGATGAGCCTCTTTCCATTGAGGAACCATCTTCTCCTAGGTCAGAAGCATCACTTGATGTGGATGACACCATTTCCATCCCGCCTAAATTTTTTTAGTCAATACCATTTCCATAGGTCCATTGACCTATAAAACTAATGGTGAATCCACTTCCATACCATTAGTCTTCCCTGAAATAGTTGGAGACGACTCTCCCACTATCAACACTATCCACTATGTGGATGATGATTTTGTCCTCACCTATCTGGGGGTAGAGGATTCCTATCTTCCTAAAACCATTCCTTTTAATACGTCTACACTTCTCAATGAAGCCACTGTCAACCTTAATATAGGGACTTCTAAAGACCCTCGCATCATTAAGGTCGGCCAATCTCTTAATCCATAGGAGTTAGGAGACTTCACCACCTTTCTTTCCAACCATCGCCAAGATTTTTCTTGGTCATATGAAGATATTCAGGACTCGATCCTGATATTGTGGTCCATAATATCATTACTCTTCCAGACATCAAACCGGTTAAACAAAAATTGCGTAAAATGCACCCTCGTGTAGCCCTTCTTGTTAAAGAAGAGTTGCAACACTTTCTTTCTGCTAACTTCATCCAACCCATTGACTATCCACAATGGGTTTCGAATGTAGTACCAGTAACCAAAGCTATTGAGAAAATTTGAATTTTTACCAACTTCCAGGATCTTAATATCGCTTGTTCGAAAGATGATTTTCCTCTACCTAATATCAACGAACTCATGGATTTGATTGTAAGTCATGAGATGATTTCTCTTATAGATGGTTTCCTAGGATATAATCAAATCCTCATCTCACTAGAGGACCAACACAAGAATTCCTTCATAACTCCTTGGGGAATTTTTGTTATCGTGTAATGCCTTTCGGTCTTAAGAATGCAGGAGAAACCTATCAAGGAGAAATGACCTACATCTTCAATGATCTCTTACAAAAATGTGGAAGATTATGTCGATGATCTCCTCGGTAAGTCAAACACCGTCAGATCATCTTTGCCTAAATCCATCTAAATGCATATTTGGCATTCTCTTTGGTAAACTCTTAGGCTTTATCATTTCTATCAGGGGGGCATTGAAGTTGATCCCGCAAAATAAAGGCTATCTTCGAGATGCCTCCTCCTTCCAACTTAAGGTATCTCTATGATCTTCAAGGATGCCTTGATGAGTGCATCGTTTCATCTCACAACTATCAGGACCGTTTTCAACCTTTTCATCATCTCCTCCATACAAATGTTCATTTTGAATGGGATGAGCATTGCCAAAAGGACTTTGATGATCTCAAAGCTTATCTTCTTTCTCCACTGTGCTTACACCTCCATGCGAGGGGGAGCCATTTTATCTTTATATTTCTGTGACTGACCATGCTTTGGGAGCCATGATCTCGCATTGGGATGCTAACGGTAAAGAAAAAGTCATCTATTACGTCAGTCACACTCTTCATGAGTATGAAACATGGTATGCCGAAGCTAAAAATGTGTTGTGCTCTCTTCTTCACGACTTCTAAACTTCGTCACTACCTCCTTAATCACAAAACTTATATTGTTACAAGTGTCAATCCACTCAAGACAATGCATGTGAAACCTTATCACAATGATCATATTACTCGTTGGCTCATGCTCATGACAAAGTTTGATCTCGAGTTCATCTCACAAAAATCTATCAAGGGTCAGGTCATTACAGATCAATTAGTTGATACTCCTCTTCCAGACACTCAAGTCCCCCTTGCTCAATTCCTAGATGAGTACATCCAACAAATCAATTTCGGTCTATCTCCATTTAAAGTAAAACTCTTCTTTGATGGGTCCAAGTGTCGTGAGGGAGTACAGGTTTCATCATGATTCCTCCTTGGGGTGCACCTATCCCGATCGCACACAAGCTTAACTTTAAATGTACCAATAATATGGCTGAATATGAAGCTCTTGTTTTAGGACTTCAAAATTCCATTAATCTTGGCACTCACCATATCGACATCTTTAGTGATTCTGAGCTTATCATTAATCAAGTCACTAGTGTCTATCAGTGTAAAAATGATATCCTTCAAAAATATCGTGATATCGTTCTCTTTCAACTTCAATATTTTGATAAATTTACTATCCAAGCTATTCCTTGCACTACGAACTGATTTGAAAATACAATGGCTTCTTTAGCCTCGCTTATTCTACCTTTTACCGAAGACTCGCGACTTTATGTGGCTGTTCAAAATTTAGACCAACCCTCTCATCTCGGGTGGTTGAATTCAATCAATGCCGTCACAACCAACACTCAAGACGAGTGGTATCAGCACATTTTTGATTATCTATCCCATTCGGTGCTTCCTCCGAGATCTAACTTTCAATGGCGAAGATCTTTCATCCTACACACTAATTGCTTTATACTATTACAGGTGGAATCCTCTACAAACATGGTTTTGATGGTATTTTGCTTCGGTGCCTCAAA
Source organism: Taxus wallichiana var. yunnanensis (assembly GCA_018340775.1). NCBI lineage: Eukaryota > Viridiplantae > Streptophyta > Pinopsida > Cupressales > Taxaceae > Taxus > Taxus wallichiana. The sequence continues at coordinate 46,550,725 of CM031243.1, read as the reverse complement.
ACCCTGAATCATCTAAAGCCATCCAGAAGTCCATGACGGTATCTGTGGTGGACATTTTAGTGGCTTGGCCATAGCTAAACACATCTTACATTTAGGTTACTATTGGCCTTCTCTTAATCAAGATTGTTGCAAATACACTAAGAAATGTGTTAAGTGTCAGCAACATTCCAATCTTACACATATCCCTAGTCAGGCTTTGCAACCTATAGCGGATTTGTGGCCCTTTTCACAATGGGGTCTTGATCTCATCGGTCTCATCAATCCCCACTCTTCATGCATCATCACTCTATCATTACTACCATAGAATACTTCACTAAGTGGGTGGAAGCTATTCCTCTTTCATCAACCAAAGCTAAACCCATTGTTGATTTTGTCTATCAACACATCATTTGTCGCTTTGGTGTCCCACACAAACTCATCACAAAAAATGGTAAATATTTCAAAAACATTGATTTACAGAACCTCTGTGATGCTTTCAATATCAAACTTAGCTTTTCTTCTCCGTACTATCCCCAAGCTAATGGCCAAGCTAAGGCTTCCAATAAAACTTTGCGTAATATCCTCGCAAAGGTAACTAGTCGAGCTGGTAGGGATTGGCATCTACATATCCCTTTTTCTCTCTGGGCTTATCAGACTAGCATTCGTACTCCTACTGGTGCTACTCCCTTCTCTCTCGTCTATGGGTTAGAGGCTATCCTTCCTTTGGAATTCTAGATTCCATTTCTTTGTGTCTCTCTCAGAGAATTTGTCTCTGATGAGGACTATCGTCAAAATCATCTAGCGCAGCTTGAGTTGCTAGATGAGCATCATCTCAATGCTCTTGAGCATCATCAAGTATATCTTGAGCATATCAAACGTGCTTATAACAAGCACTTGCAGCACCGTGACTTCAAGGTTGGTGATCTTGTAATTAAAGAAAACCAAAATGTCACTACACTAGAAAGGATTCAGCGTGGTAAGTTTTCTCCTAACTGGATGGGTCCGTACATGGTCACTCATAAATATGGATTCAGGGCTTATCACCTGTCTTCCATGGATGGTGTACTTGAAATGGAGCCTCTTAATTCTTTGCACTTAAGGCCCTTCTACTGTTAAAATCTATCTTACACGATCTTAGTTGCAAAACCTGATTCTTCATCCATCTGTAACCAGTCATGCATTTCGTAGTGATTCGGAACTATGTGGTTCTCCGTGTTATGTATTTTCTACCTTAAATATGAGTACCACAATTCTACTCATGGCATTTTCCTTACAGATTTGTTCCTTCTGATGGTAGGAATACCTTAATCACTACTTCATCCACCCTAGGTGTTCATCTTGATCAAAACAACTTTGGGGCATGAGTACGTGCTTATATACATTTTATTTCTCTCTATCTGATCTATCTCGAGTCCGAACTTAGATTCTTCCAAATCTAAAAAAAAAAGAGATGTTATCCTAGTCCCAAAAGATAGACTGATCCCTTGAAGGACAACTATCCATACCTTATCAACTAAAATAAAAAATATAGACCATCCCTCAAAGGATGGCTATCATCAACATCAAAATATAGACCGCTCCCTTGAAGGAAGGCTATTCGTTTTATGGCATTTTCAGCCTTTTTAGTAACAAACTTCCTCTATTGGCTAGTTTGTTCACTTTTTAGCATCTCTGAAAGACTTCCCGTATCGATCAGTCTTTCTATATCTAGAAAAATTCCCGCATCGATCAATTTTATTTTCTATCAAAAGAAAAAAATCATGAAGCTGAGATATGAGACCTTTTCGATTATATGGAGAACTTGTTTTTCCCCATATGTGCACGTATTTGATCTTTCATATGTTCTGACAAGATGTATACTGATCTCTCGTCCTTATCTACCTCCTCGATCTGGTCTGCGACTAACTAGTGTTAGGTTTATTTTAACCTCATCTATGGCCTTGTGTGCATCGTCTTTTGGTTTTTCTATCAAGGTCTCTATTTATGGTCGGTTAGGAGCCTAACTTATCATTCTTTTTCCTATCTAGGTGTAGTGCTTTTTATTTCTAAACAAAGATAATATCATTACATCCCTTTCTGTCACAAGGAACATTTCCCATGATTATTTGTTGTTCATCCAGTTAAATTGACATTTAACATGTTAATTTAGTCAAATCTATCATCTATCTATGCTCATCTTATCTACTTCATCTAAAACACATCAAAGCATGTATTAAAAACACATGTGAATCCATCTATCTATCTCATTTAAATTAAATTAACATCTTAAACATGTTTATTTTATCAATCTATCAATCACATCAAATCACATCACATCTATCCATCTATCCTCTATAAACATGTATCTATGTCCATCAAAATTACACTACATCTATCTATATCTATCAAAATTAAATGCATAAGTACAATCACATAACACAAAAAGATGAATATATATACATGAATGTCTATACAAAAGAATGGATGGCTTCCAATCAAGCCATCTATATCATACATCAAAATTCCTTCAAATCGAGGCTACATCAGTATATCGATACAAGAATAACATATCTATATAGTGAAGTTGGATAGGTGGAAGACACTATCTCCTCCACCCTCCTCTAGTCCAGGTTGTCTCTCCTGGCCACCTCCTATCGAGCTAGAAGCACCTGCTTGGGGCCCTACCGCCATCTCGATCTCTCTCGGTGCTCGTACCCTCCGATGCACCACTAGCTATGGCTGTCGCTGATCTCCTCCTCATACCATAACGAGGCACATCTGGGGCATGCTGTGCAAGGGCATCCTCATAATATCTCACCTTAGCAAGGAGAGACTGATAGGTGCTCAGACTCACCACACCAGGTGCTCATAATGGAACTGTTGCTGTTGGTGGTGGCACTCCTGCTACCGCACCCTCGTGCCCTGCCCCAGGACTCGAATTGGTGCTGTCTCACCGTATTTGTCCTTAAGGGCCTCTCTGTGCCTATGGTAGCGATCTCTCTACTGTATCACTGTATCCTACTCTGACGTGTGGTATCCCTCTCCAATATCAGTGCATCCCTCTCCTCCGTTATGGCTCTAATCTCCTCGAGGGTAGCCTGGTGTGCATGTGTCAGGGCAACATGCTCTCCCTCTAGTCTCTCCAGCACTATAGCTATGTCCTCCTCATCCGCATCTATGGATGCTGGGAGGTGTCATGGTAGCTCTGTAGAGTACCATGCCACGTAGCCATCATCTAATCCTGCGTCATCATCACTATCTATGGGAGGTGGGGCCTCCCTTAGTGGATCTGCTGGGATCAAAATTGACAAATCGGTCTCTCTATTGTCTCGCCTATATGGCATATATGTGGTCGGGACTATCTGTACTAAACCAAACTACCTCAGACCCGTATAAATGGGATGCACTCCCACATATCTGGCATGTGGCCCCTAACCACCCTGCTCTGTCTCAGCTCCACCAGGTGAGCATCCTGACCGGCCCATGTCGGGTAGACCCAATATGGTCTCCAAATAACCTACTCTAGTGTCAGTGTCCTGAATCACTCAGTATACCACTCTACAGATCTCCCTGTATCTCCCAGGGCCATGTCTACCCACCATCGCCGGAATCCATAATCAAGGGCCCCCTCTGCTACTGGCATCCATGGAAGCCTTGATGGCCTGATCACTGCTATATGCTCATATGCCCAGTCAATGGAGCACAAAGCTAACATCAATACCTATCCACCTGCCTGTGGTGTACATCCACAGCTCATGATATATCTGTGCTACTAATGCATCCACAAATGCGAACACCTGCCTAAACTCCAAGATGTCACAGACACAGTCCAGTAGAAGCAATGGAAATCTCCCACCTTCTCGAACGGTAGAGAAAAATAGAATATTTCCATACGAATCAACACTATCCATCTACTCTTGGCATCATCCTGTCTATAATGTGAGTCTATCCTCACCGCCCAAACACTATCTCTGAATCATCTACCCTATCTCCATATAATCATCCCAGGGCCCTCTGCTCTTTGCTCTCGTGGAGTGGTCTCTATTGGGTCCCCATAATCGGTAGCCTGAGGATCCTATAGATATCCTTGTGGGTGATAGTCATCTCACCCATCTTGAACCAGAATGTGCATGTCCTGCTATCCCATCAACGTATCAATGCTCACATCAACTCTATGTCTCGAGGCACCCATTGGTAGTAATGAAAGCCCCCGAGCCTAGCTAGCTCTAGGTGATGCCAATCAGCATCTGTCACATCAGGAAGAATAGTCTCCAAAAGCTCAGAATAGCATCTCGCATATGTAATGCCTCTCGTGCCTGCATCCATGACATCAAGAGCGGTGTTAGCTTCTCATTTATTCAAATCGAAACATCAAAAACACATTCTACCACTTTCTCAGTCTAATCAATCCAATTGGCACCGATTGAGTTCTAATTGACGTCGATCTTATTTAGTTGACATCAATTGGAATTCCAATCGGCACCGATTGAACCTAATCGGTGTCGATTTTTCCAATTGATGCCGATTGGGAGGCAGAGTGTCCAAAACACTCTGGCCTCCCACTTATTCCCTTTTTCCCTAAAAACTAGCATCCTAGTATGCTATTTAACGGTAAACATATACACAAGGCTAAGGTAGATCCACTTACCCCAGGTCGTGTCCTCTTCCACTTCTGACTGCTCCCAGAGGCTTCCATGTTGCTCAAAGTCAATTTTTGACTCTTTCTAAATCAATCGTCACGGTGTAAATAAATCATTCACGTTTCCCTTTCTCATATTTATATGGGTTCGGTACGGTCGGCGCTGATTTTTATGGTCGGCGCCGATTGGTTTAGTCAACGTTGATTTTGGCTTGATCGACACCAATTGAGGCCAATCGTTGCCGATTGGTTGCAATTTTCCTTTCCACATCACTTTCTTCCATCTCCTCATCTTTTTTTGCCAAAGTGTTGATGCTTGGCTTATTTATCTGATCATTATTATGACCTGAGTGTTGCCTTTTGGCACATATTTTCAATATTATCACCCATTTCGAGTTTGTTCCCTATACATGGGTCACTCGCGTTGGTGGCAGCCTAAAGATAGTGGGTCTGTAGGCACTAACGTCATCTAGTTCACAGACCATCTGGTTGTACCTACCAATGTGTCACTCTTTAGTTGCTACTATTTTGTAGCCCTCCTTCCACTCACGGTCTGTAGGTACTAACGTCGTCTCATATGAAGACCGTCTAGCCTGCCCTACCAATGTGAGGTCCTTAGGTTGCTGCCTTTTTATTGTTTTCATGCGTCATCAATAATCAGATTCACTCCAGATATCTAGCTGGGGCATCCTACATTCTCATCTACCTTTTTCAAACTTGGGATCGGTTGGTCTTTTGGGATTCATCCCATCCCTAGTTTGAGGGGGATCACATCATCACCTTTTTTCTTCCTTTCTTCCAACTCCTTGTTTTTGTCTTGCAACTTTTCTTATCGCAAGTTACTCAACAAAAAGGGGTAGAATGTAGACACCTAAAATTGGTTACCCAATTTAGTGTCCCCTGGGTTCGTTTATCCTCTCAGGTAACTTGGGGCACCTTTATATCACCACTTCTCCCTTAGGGTATTACTTAAATATTTGATTTAAACATCTATCCTAATTTTATTATATGCCATGGTGTTTCATCCATGGATAATTAAATATTAACTATTTAATTATAATTTTTACATGTATCTTAACCGCTTATATACCCCATACCAATTCCTAACCTCCCATATTAATTCTATCCATCTATTCCCTCTATTTCTTCTTCCCTAAACCGTGCAGGTAAGGATATTTTCTATATTTGAGTCGAAGGATACACTTTCATATCTCCAAATCATTCTTTTTGGCCATTTCGGGACTCTATTCCCGATCAGCACCAATCGATACTCGGTCGACACCAATTTTTGAAATGGTGCCGATTGTACCTCGGTCAGTGCCGATTATAAATACGGGGCGTAATTTAGTTCTGGTTAGACAAAGAGAATGACAGAGAGTTTTGAGCATCAAGCCTGAGCATAGTCTATCAAGTGAGAGTGAATTCTATCCAGATCAATCCCTGAGAGGAGTACCATTACTCTGCTCCCACAACATCGACATCGTGAGGCTTCATCGATCTCTTGGTGACTCTGTTCCTACATCTAGCTAAGGTGGAGCTTTGTCAGTATCCCTACAACTCCTGCAACTCTAGTAGACATTGACAATCCAACCTTCATTGTCCATTCCTCAAGCTTCTTACAATTTTCTCCCAGTTGATGCCAATTGATCCTAATCGACGCCGATTCACCCAATCGACACCGATCATGCCTGTAGACAAGTAAAAGAACTCAGGTAACACAAATCTAACATTATTTTCATAGTTTCATGTTTTTCTGTTATTTTCTAAATCATTGTTTACATTATGTTTGTCATTTTTAATCAAAAAATATAGACTTTTTCTTACATATTTTATCATGTATGCTTCTTTCTTTAATTGAAAATGTGGATTGGCATCTACTGAGGGAGCTTATCACTTCCCGGACCTACTTTTAGGCTGTCCACCCAAATATATTTTAACATTGTCTTTTTTTGTCAAGTATCTGTGTCTCACAGGTTTCTCGGATCTACTTTGCAGGATTGCTCGTGTGTGCCCGTCTTGTCCATATCGGCTTTCTTTTCCATCTACATCTTCAGATCTTGTCTTATCTATCAGTTATTGATTTCATTTGAGTTTTCAAGGTTTTTGTGTTTATTTTGGGACATTAACTTGGACAGTAACAAGCACGGAAATTATTGATCTACTGATTAGGGTGTGTTTTTATTTATACATGACATTTTGTTATTTTTCTTTGTTAGTTAACCATATAATCTTTGTCTAGGTCGATTATGCTACGTTACCCATTTTTAATTATGATATTTGGAATATAGGAGGATGGGTTCATGGTAGGTGGATAGGTTTGATATGAAATATTTCCATGATCCATGAACCTATCCATGACCCACAAACATACCCTGGGATGACAAGAATCAAACCTAAGATGTGGAGGGGTCTTGATGAAAAATATTCAATGGAAAATTCTATATGGTTTTGATAAGTTGAACTATAAAAAGGATATCAACCTATGGATTAGAGGGCTGGGAAATGTGGAAAGGTGATTGAAATTATTCAAATATATGTAAATGGATTGTAAACCAAAATAAGTACAAAATTTGAAATTTCCAAGCGCTTACACCAAATTTAGGGTACTACAAGACAAGAACTACCCACTTGCTAGATACTATTTGCAATGATTGATGTGTTAGGTACTTTTCACACAATGCTAAAGATGCCTTCACTTGAGTTCAATCATAAATATATTCTTTGGTTTGTGTATTTTAACTAGTGCAAATACCTTAAATACATCTATCACACAAATTCCAAGAGATATCAATCTTAATGTCGTTATCTTGGATTTTTAGCTCACCATACTTATTAATAACATTGTTAACTTCTTCACAAATTTCCCACTAAATGGTGACACATGGTGTTAATGATCAATCTAGATACACTAATGTGTAAAGATCAAAAATTATTTCTAAGAAATAAGTGGGCTCCAAACTCCACTTTGTATGGCGAAGATATTATCATTTTTCAATTGAATTCTCCAAGAAAAAAATTTAAAAATCCTTAGTGATGGTCAAATAGATGTGAAATTTAAGTTCAAAATTAAAATTGAAAATGGTCATGGACATTACAAACCACAACCACTTCCCGAATGCCATTGTAGAACACCTCTCAAAATAGTAAACTATGCATTTTTTCTCGACATCCTTCCTTTCCATGTTCACTTCGTTGGGTCAAGGGAAGTTAGCACATTTGAGGCTAAGAAGTAGCACCCCTTGGAATTTTTCTCCATCTTTAATATTTGGAAAATATTGGTTCTTTTTCAATGTGAAGAGCATTCATAATTCTTCTTAGAGGATTTTGTAGTCATATTGGGAAGGACTTAGAGTTTTTCAATGTTTATTTATAATGTGTACAAAAGGATTTGTATATTGAAATGAAGGAGAAGAAACCTCAAAAGGCGGGACTACCTCCTCAACATCCTAGGAGGAATATTCAAAGAAGCAAAAGAAATGTGAAGGGAAGTAGGATGCCACATTTGTACAGAAAATATTGGGTCCTTAATTTATACTAAAATCATTATGACATTTATGTACACATAAAGGCCACTCATTGGAGTTGCATCTAAATCTTCTTCTTTATGTAAGAGTAAAATGATGTACCAAAAACCTAAGGTAGATGATAAGGAAGTAAAGTGTGATTTGTAATAAAATATGAAGTTGGTATGTATCTTTTTGTAGAGGATCTTGGAAATAGAATTTAAAAATTTGGAAGAGGAATGGGAGAAATAATTTTATTTAAATTCAATTCAAGATGAAAAATGAAACTACCTTTGTCTGTCTCATGCTCTTAAAAGAAATTGGTTGAAGCATTTTCATGAAAAATAAAAGGCATCCAAATTCCTTCTTAGTGTGTTGGCTGCACAAAGACACTAGAGTTAAGTGTTAGAGCAAGAGAAAATTCAAGTTGTTTTAGCAACTAGTCAAGTTATTGAAATGGAATACAATGTGATATTACTTGATGTATGTTAGGCCTAAACCATGTCTCTAATATAAGGATCCTCTAAATAGGAAAAGTTAGAAGACCATTCTAGATCCAACACACACACATACACATAAGAGGTCGGTCCATAAGTGGTCTAGGGTTGTGGACAAGAGCTGGGAGAAAAACAAGTTGTAAATAATTTATAAAGGGAACCTACACATAAAATATCCAAAGAGGTAGAGGATGGAGGACTTGAATAGATCGGGGTGTCATTAGACGGTAAACAAGAGTTATGTTATATAAGGGTGCCACTAGCAAGTAGGAAATAGCTATAGTAAGGTATAATGCCACTACATAGTAAAGAAAGAAATTGAAATGGAAATAATGTAAAATATATCAATAAATCAACGAGCATGTACTAAATTATATGATATAATGCATGAAGCATCAAACATCTACAATATCAACCATAATACAAAAGAAAGATAAATTAGGGTTAGGAATACCTTTTTTCATTAACTTGATGGCACAATAACCTCCCCCTTGGCTTGTAGTGCAGAGATGGTTTAGGAAAAATCAATATGGATTGGTGAACACTTTAGTCCAAAGTTGGGGACTCCAAAGAATAGGAAAACCTTGCTAGTGAAGCTCCTATTCTTGATATCATCGGGCCTTTATGTTAATATTTTCTTCTTAAGTGTAAGTTATGCTAGCATTTGTTGTCTTATTTTTCCTTAGGTAGATTTTTATTGCATAAGAATCACAAATTTATGTTCTATATTTTGAGAAATGATAAAAGAGAACCTTATGAATACAATTTGACCCAAAAAATCCAAAACACAATTTTAATCAATGTTTTTATGTAGCCGGTGATATGCATTTTTTTGTAGTGAAGTCGATGATGTTGTTTTAAGAAAGGATTCTACAAGATATCATTGGTCATTCCCATGACATTGGCTATGTGCATGTAGTGAGGAAAAAGAGGGCAAGGAATACTATCGTGCCCAAGTTTTTGCATGAATAAAACAACTAAAACATAAGACTTTATTTTGTTTGAGGATGCACAATGCTTATTCTACACACAAAATAGTCTTATACTAGTTGCCTAAATAATGAGTTACATACAATGCTTGAAAGCAAGAAAAATTTGCTAAACAAGTTCAATTTATGGCGTGAAAGTGGCCACTGAGGTTTCCAATTGTCCATGTTGGGCCCACTTGCACCAACCATCCTAGATGCATCTACATGACTTGTAACAACCTATGTGGACCTAGTGGAATCCACAACCCTAAGGTTCACTCTTATCACTCAACTAAAGTGAGGAGGTTCCATTAGTGTGGCCCATGGAGGTCTAGTCCTATTGACACATACTAATGTGGGTTCTTCTAGTCAACTAAGAATGAATGGTATGCTTTGATGTTAAATTAGGTTGAAAAAGGACCTTGGCAATTTTTTCCAATCAAGAGGCTCAGATCATATCTTAAGTTGAAAAAGGTATTAATTTAAAGTTTACTTGTTCGAGTTAAAAATTTATGCACCCAGTCTTCCCTAGGTCTCATGTGAACTCAAAACAACTTAGCATATCTAGGTTCAACTAATCTTAAGGTGGAACATCCAATCTCTATCAGATTGAATCCACCTTGTTCGTTGTGTTAGGAGATAGTTAGGAAAGTCTTGCACAACTCTAATGAGTCCAATAAGGTATCCCATCCTCATTTTGATTCAAGAGACAAGAGTTGAGATAATGGGTGAGAAGGATTGGAGGGGGATTTTTATGGCCTCACCTCTTTAACATCCCCATGATCAAATGACCTCCATTAATGCAGCCTCCAAACTTTTATTAATATTTTGAATTGTTCTATTTATCCTAATTTTACTAGTTCTATAGGTTGTTGGGTGGGTTCTATAGGTCATGCACATCTCGGAAATCTCCTAGGAGGTCATGGACTTTTATAGAAAGGAAAGAGTGATAGGATATTTAAGCTATCGATGGTCATTTATGATCACTTGGGATAATATATAGGTTGACTATTTTACTACACACACACACTCACGAGATATGTGTGTGTGTGTGTAATTTTTCTTGAGTTCACCCAATCCTTAGGCTACTATATCCCCTTAATGGCATTGCGAGGTCCCTAGGACCTAGGCTAGAAGCCCTATTTAAAACTTCATCTTTAATAATTTATTTTATTTTTGTAAAATCCTTGATTGCATACTATAGAAAAAGTTTCCTTCCCTCTCATTAAGTTTTACATTTTTTATTTTTTTTATAATTGTGGCTATATAATAGTCGGGTGCAGAGCCAAAATCACACATAAAAGGAGGAAAATACATGTAAAAGGTGAATACCAGTAGTTTTTGAAAGGAAAACTATCATTTATAAAACACTTTCCTGGTTAAAAATTAGTCATCGAGTTTGAGCCAAAAAAGCTGCTAAGATAGCCATCTGCAAGGACAAAGACGGTCTTTATTGGTGAGCCACCATTCCACCAATCTTGTTTGTATTATATTGGTTGATGGTAACTTTTTCTACCTATCTTCAACATCAAATATGACCCATAAACCATGGCTTTACAGGTTGTCTAATTACTTCCCATAGGGCTATATAACTCTTGATCTCTTTTATTTCCTACCTTGCTACTTCAAACCACCGCTTTGCCTCCACCACTATGGGACAGACCCTTATAGATTTCATGAATAAAATATAGGAAAATGAATTGATTCCTAAAGGGTCCAAGAAAAATTCAAGACTTCAACTCTAAAAATGTGTATCTTTTAGATCGAAATGCAAAATATGTTAGTAAATTTCAACGAGTTTGTGGCATTGAGTATATTACTCTAACAATGATTTAGGGAAGGGAAGATTTGGTGTGTTCTAAGCACATTAAAATTAAACAAAAATAAAATAGTGTTTTAGCCTTGAGACAATATAAGAATTTTATGTTAATTGTAAGAAAATAAAATGGATTTTCTCACATGTATAATATAAAATAGCAACTAAAATTTTAGAAACCACAAAATTCCTTTCCAAACTTATAAAATTCAAACTTGGCATTATTCTTGTTTCAACAAGGTAAACAAAATAGCTTACCTTACATAGTTTACAAATGATAAGCTTGTAACAAATTTCATTTTTCCTCCAAGAATAGATAAAATATATCTTGAGGCATGCACGCCTTTTACAAGGCTACAACAGCCAATAATAAATTTTACAAAGTCTAAATAAGTTCCTACATGCTCTAGGGTGACAACTAGCTCCATAATGCATCCATGAGGCCAAGTCAAGGAAAGGATCACGTTCCACCTAATTGTGAATAGGTAGGCCCCTAAGCACCCCCAAACCATGGGCTCCCAACCGTGAGTACGGAATCTTTGGATTTATTAGTTAAGTATATGGAAACTTACTACTAAAATGGGGAATAAAGACTAGACAACTCATAGTTCAAACTCTTCCTACAAAACAAAATTTATTTCAACTCTCAAACCAAAACATACATCCATTGATATAAGTACATGTGCTCTTCATGATGGAATAAATCACAAGGAGATGCGAGGTAAGATCCTTAAGAACAATAGGGTTTTCATGTCCAGTAAAATGGAGTTCCACTTCCATTCTAAGAGGTGCGGGATGAAAGCCAACAACCCATGAATAATCCTCCCCAATATAATATATATGTTTTCCTCACCAAATAGAGGGGTGTGAAGAATTTTTTTGGGATATGTTCACGAGATACCAACTCACCGCAAATTGTTTATTGATTACAAAATAATGAGGCACTACCTCTAATCTCTTCCACAAAAATAGAAAACCCATTTTGGCAGCATAACATTGCTAATTTAAGACACAAAAACTCATTTAAAATCAGCAAGTGGGAATAATCACCCCGAGATACCCTTAAGAGGGTTCAAAGAAAACAAAATGGCCATAGTACCAACAAGAACCAAATCAATAAAAGATTGCAAGCCAAGAGGACTTTTAAATCCATAAAATTTGCAATTCCTTTTAAGAAAAGAAACAAGATTTAGAATTAAATGAATTCAGAACAAGGATGTACTCATGAAATTCCTTACCTTGGTTCCTCCACTTACTAACTGATTTCAATTCTTTCTCTAAATATTTAGTACTATTCGGTGTTGACCTCCCAAACTTCTTCTTGATTTCCAAAACCTTGAGCTCCATTCAATTTCCAAAATAGAAAAGGTGTTTCTAAGGATGTTTTTCCCTTCTCCTATAAATATAGTCTTTGAATCCTTGAAAAATTGTAACATAACACTTTTCCTCTCCCATCCTCAAGCCTTACTTCACAAAGTCTTCTCCAACAATTTCTTCGAAAAGGAAACAACTCCACCCACAAAGCACACGGAAAGCAAAACCAACTTGAACTTTCATTGATGCCTTTCAATTCCATGTATTTAATGGGACCTTAGATGTCCTAAAATCTTTCTAATATCCCATAAATTTCTCCCCATTTCATCCCTAAAGTCAAGGGTCTTATATTTCATGAGATAAAAGGTCCTAATTTAAAACTCACAAAGACACTTTACAAGTGGGTTTCTTTTCCCATCCGAATTTCTCAACTTGGTTAACTTCTATTGAATTTCTCATACATCCACTTGGCTATCTAGAGGATTATAGAAGTTCCATGGGTGAAGATTAATGGATTTGAATAATGATAAGATCCAAATTTAGCCAATATTTTCTTAATCAAGTCAACTAGATGAGATTTTAACTATAAGAACCTATTTGTTTTTATCGTACCACGATCAATGAAATTTTAGATTCCCTACTTGGAAAACTTGTAAACTTGTATACTCAAGTCACATGTCAAAACATTCAATCCCAAATATAGCATAAGAAATTTAATTGTATAACAATAAACTCTACACTTAATAAAACTAATTAATCCAACCAAGAACTATAATCACAATAAGCATCACATGCATTAATAAGGTATTAAGTAAGTAAACATGTGTAGCCTTATTTTACCCACAAAAATCCCAATGTGCACTGGAAATTCACCCAGGCGGAACACGAGTGCTCACCAAAAGCACACAAGGGTACCAAGTCCCTCTTTTTATATGATCTATATCACGGATTTATCATGATGAACATACATGTCTTGCAGATCCATAACAACCATAAAGAAGTATATTGTAGAATATAAACTAGATCTAAATCTCAACTATTATGCATGAGTAATTAAACAAGAACCTGAATCAGATTTACCACATAAAATCCAGTATTATAGATGTCTACAACCAATATCCACCAACAAAGATCCATCATATTACTCCATCAATAACAATGGCTGAATACATACAAAATATTATCACCATAAGTCATGTGCGCATAAGAACTAGCAGCATAAATCTATTACGTAAGTGATCATACTAATCTATGTAGAGCATACATATATATAGGGGTGGGGAATTTCCCTTCACCACTCATGCATCCTCAAAATAGGCTACATGCTCATAATAGACATGCAATTTTACAAGATAAACAAAAAAGCATGCAAGCTCACTAATAATAGATTATCTAGTAATAAACTATAATCTAATCCTATTAATATCTCCAAACCTATGCATGTCAATTGGTCTTCCACTCACCCAAAATAACCTTTGTGTGCTCTTGATTCTTCATGTTGTTGACTGTTCTACACTCCAAGTCTACAATGTTCCTTAAACTAAAAACATATAAGTCCTAAATCCTCACTTATCCTAAGTGCACCTTTCTTTTATATTCCTACGTGCACCTATGTGCCCTATGTCTGTATGCCCAATCCTTATGAGCCTTCAATATTTAGGCTTCACTTCATCAACCCAATATTACCCCATATTTGTTGCATTTACGTCCCTATAAATGGGTAATCATGACCCATCTCTCCATGAATAAAGAATAAGTAATGAAACAATAATTATACAAATGAATGAAATAATACTTAATGTAGACACTTAAAATTGGTTACTCAATTTAGTGTCCCTCACATTCATTTATCTTCTCAGGTAACCTGGGGCATGTTTATATCACCACTACCCCCTTGGAGTATTAATCATTTTGTGATTTAAACACCTATCCTAAGTTTAATTCACCCCATTTTGTTTACCCATGAGTAATTAAATATTAACTATTTAATTACACCTTTTTACATATATCCTAACCACTTATCTACCCCATATCTATTTTATCCATATATCCCCCCTATTTCTCCTCCTCCCAAACCAAGTTGCAGGATATCTCCCGTACTTGGGATGATAGGATCACTCTCATCTTCCCAGAAATCACCCCGTTTGGCCATTTTGGGAGTCTGTTCCCCGATCGGCGCCGACCGGTACTCGGTCGACGCCGATTTTTCAGAACGACGCCGATTTAATCTCGGTCGGCGCTGATTACAAATAGAGGCCTAGAACTCAGTTCTGGTTAGACACAGATTGAAAGAGACACAGATTGTAAGAGAGAGAACGAGAGAGTTCCGAACATCAATTTTGAGTTTAATCTATCGAGTGAAAGCGAATCTTGTCCAAATCAATCCCTGAGAGGAGCACCGTTACTCTGCTCTTATCACATCAGCATTACACGTCTCCATTGATTCTCTGGTGACTGTGTTCCTACATCCAGCACAGGTGGACCCTGGCCAGTGTCTCTCCGGCATTTGCAGATCCTGCAGACGTTGACGATCTTGCCTCTGTTTTCTGATTCTCAAACCTTTTCACACGCTGCCCGGATCGACACCGATCCACATCAGTCGACGCCGATCCAAATCAGTCGACGCCCATTCACATCAGCCGACGCCGATCCCATCGATCGACACCGATAAATCTTGTGACAGAGACAGTAAAAAGACACAGGTAACACAAATCCAGTTTTGTTTGCACAGTTTCCTATTTTCTGTTGCTTTCTGTCTGCTGTTTAGATTCTGCTTATTACTTTGATCAGAAAATTTAGTCCTATACGTACATCTTTTATCATGTATGCTTCTTTGCTTAATTGAAAATGTGGGTGACATCATTTGAGGAGCTTATCGCTTCTGGACCCGCTTCTCGGGCAGTCCACCTAAATATCTTTTAACGTGGTCTTTTTCTGTCAAGCATCGGTGTCTCGCAGGTTACTTGGATCTATGCGTGCGAATTGCTCGTGTGCGCCCGTCTTATCTACATCGGCTTCCTTATCCATCTACATCTTCGGATCTTGTCCATCAGGTATCAATTTCATTTGATTTTTTCAAGGTTTTTGTGCTTAGTTTGGTACATTAACTTGGACAGGTAACAAGCGCTAAATTCTTGATCTACATTCTCGCACGCCTTAGAGTGGGACCCAACCAAAGTCCTTTATTGGTAAGTTCATCTCTTTTCTAGTTTTGAGCTTTGTTCTTTTTCCTAGCTGATTTTTATCGATTCTGTTTGAGCATTTCCTTTCATCATTTCAATCTTGCTTTTATGTGAAATCATTATCTTGAAATTTTTCTAGTTCCTTAAAATAGAAATTTTTCGTTTTCACCATTATCTGGATATATCTTTCTCGGATCTTGTTTGGTGTTTGCTTAACCTTTTCTTGCGGAGCACTTTGCTTGTTCGGGGATTGTTCGAGGGAAGAGCTCAACAACGTGCTTTTTGAAGTCCACATACCTTGGAGAGCTAAATCCACGGTATTTCTCTTTACGGTGTTTTCTCCTTTTTAGGAACTAAATAAATAAAAATAAAAAATGAAAAAGATTTGTTTGTTTTTTATCACATCCAAACATTTCAATTTTTGGTGCTTAAAAGGAATTTAATCGCATTTGGGAAAGAATTTGTTTGACTTGTCTTCATCGAAATCAAACACTTCATTTTTAAGTGCTTAAAAAGAACTCTTTCTTTTTCATGGTTGTTGTATGTTTCTCATCTAGTTTTAATTAGGCTGGAAAATTGATCAAAATCGGTAGTGACACTATTTGATTTTTAATTTTCACCCTTGCACACAAAGCCAAAATCACTAGGTATAAAGTATTTAAACAAAAATTCCTTCCCTGGCCTCACCTACTTTGAAGTGACATCCAAGAGGAAGAGCCTACGCGGTACTTGGGCCGCGCTATAAATTCACGGAAGTTCTGGTATATATTGGCAAAGCACCCGACTCCCTTATCGCAGTGGTGTGTGAAGTGCGGGGGTAGGCCCCTATATCAAGCCATGTACCGGTCTTTTACTGAAGTGCCTTCGGGACTCCTCACCAAACATTCCCCAAACCATCCTTAGTTTGGCTATCTGAGTAGTTCCTGTTCTAAAAAGCCTTCCCTAATATTTTCTTTCTTAAAAGCATTAAAATTTAAAGGAGATAATCACCTGCGCTGCTTGAATTGTCTGTGCATTAGTTAGGTCAATCTTCTTTTCTGTGTGTTTATGACGGTCATCACTCGGTTACAATCTAGAAGAATGGCTCAACTGGCCCCTTCTTCTTCCGAGATCACCACTAGTGTGGATGTTTCGGCACCCCCCAGATCTTCCTCGGGACCATTGTTAGTTGGTTCCCATCCCGGTCATATAATCCTTTCTATCAAGCCAAAGCAACCCCATCACGTCCAGCTTCCCCTAGTCCTTCGAGATATCATCTGCTTCTGACTTAGAGTATGTTCCTCGGGGATCCCGATTTCAAGCGCTCCTTGATCGCAACCCGGTAGCCCTCATGGACTACCTAGTACACAAATCTATTCAAATATCTCGATCAAGGACCACCAATCCAACAAGTGTACGATTATCCTGTGAACCATCCCGAGCTTTTGTAGAACAAGTTAGCATCATTTTTCTCACCTCGAGCCACGGAAGAGGGTGGCGCACTGTGCCTCCTTTTTCTCTTCCACCGATCAGTATCGATTGGTTCTCAAATAGTCTTACCTATTCCCAACCTGCAGTTACCTCGACTATTCCACAACCTACTTCGAGAAGTCCTCTTCTCAGCTATCATGGGTACGTCTCTGCACACCCACATATTGCTGTTAACTCATCTATGCCATCCATTGTGTCCAGTGGTCAAGCACTCATTTATGAGTCAACCCCTTCGACTAGTCGATTGGTTCCTCGCTTCTCGTCCCCCAAAGGGGTTTTTCTTCCAATATTCCTACTGTGTGACCTTCACCCATCCTCTAGCATCGGCGCCTTAATAACTAATCCGTGATAAAAGCCTCTTTCGTGTCTTGTTCCCCACCATGTCAAATCAAATCGATACCCATGTTCCTCAATCTATTCCGATCGATTCAAGTCAACAAGCATAGGAGTCCATCAATCACAGGCTCCGTCCGTCATCCAACCTCCATTTTCTCAACCACTTATTGTCTCACAAACTTTGCCTATACACGAGGCTCCTTCACAAGACAAATACCTCACCAAAGCGTCACCTGTAACGCCTGGTTATTCCTCTTATCATCTTATCAATCAACAGATGAATCCCCCGTTGACACCTCAACAACATCCACCATTTTCTTCCTATGTAGGACATGCCACTGTGCCTCCTCCTCAATCTGACGTGGTCAAATTATTTTCAAGAAAATCGCAGACTTGGAAGCCTCCACCAAAGGGGCTTGTCCTTCATACTCTTTTGAAGAAGTGTGTAATGAACCCATTCACCCCTCAGTGGCTTTTAAGCCTTATCCTCCTCAATGGGAACTTCCTAAATTCTCAAAATTCCATAGTTGGGAGGACCCTCAACAACATTTGCGAGCATTCAAACATGCTTGCTACCTCATAGTCCAAGATCAGGAGCTTATGCTCCGTACTTTTCCTATGTCTCTAGCAGTCCCGCTTTAGACTGGTACAATAACATTCCTCAACATTCCTTGTTTTCTTTCTCTCGATTGGCTCAGATGTTTGTTGAAAAATTTTCAATAAATATCGCACATAAGATCTCGATCACAAATCTTTATAACATTCATCAATTTGATGACGAGTCTATTGCAGACTTTGTCGCTCGTTTGAGAGGGATAGTAAACCAATTGTCTTTCTCCCTTCCTCAACCCCAATAGATCGAGTTGTTTACTCGATCTTGTGCTAATCATATTTCTTCCACTTTAAGGATCCAGACCTTTTATACATTTGAAGAAGCCTTTACGATGGCACCCAAACTTGAGTCTCGCGCCATTGAACAAGGGAAGTTAAAACTTCGCTCTAAGTCTAAACCAGATTTTTCTCGGTTTACCAAATCAAATCCTTCCACTTCTAAAGACAAGAACCAGGGATCCACCAATGCTATCATATTAAAAACATCACGAGCCAATAACACTTCTAACCAAACACCACGGAGAGACTCCTCATCTTCTCGAAAAGGGTCCTCGTCATCTCGATCTTTCACTTCGTTGGGAGAATCATATGCTTCTATCTTAGAGAAAATGTTGGAAGTTCGCATGATTGAACTTCCCCCCATTCAGAATATTGATGAAAGCCAAGAACGTCCATTCTGGTATAGGGAAAATGATTTTTGTCATTATCATAGAACTAAAGGTCATGACATTGAACGATGTCAGACCTTCAAAAATCTTGTCCAGAAATTCATTGATAGAGGTGAGCTCATTCTGGATAACCCAAATGCTCCCCCAAATCAAGCGCTGGATGTTTTTAAACAACCTTTTCCTAATCATTCCCCGAACCATAATGCTTCAGAGTCTCAAAAACCAAACACTCATACTATCAACTTCATCTCTACTGAAGAATCTTCTTCTGAAACTAATCTATCTGCGAACACATCAACCGAATCAGAACCTCCTTCCACTTCGCTAATCGCTGGGATTCCACCATCTTCAAATAGCTCGTCTTCAAATATTCCTACATTGCTAGATATGGATTCATCCTCTCCGCTTCTTTGTCTGACCTTCCATCCATACCCGAGACAGTGTCATCCTCATCTGTCTCATCGTCAGACATTCTTTCAGTGCTCGAGGCAATTACATCCCTTCGAGTTTCCACCGCGGATACATCTACTTGTATTTCTCCCATTTTTTTTGTGACTATGCCATTGGTGAACGTACCTATAGTTGTACCAACTTCAACGGAAGCGTCTTCGATTTTGACTCTTCCTGTTTCCTTTCCTACAGTAGTTTCACCCACAATTACTGTACCAGAAGTAGTTCCTTTGCAAGGAGCTGCTTCTTCATCACTCACTTCTTCCATCACCAATGTTGCTTCACCCATTAAAGGAAAATCTAAAGAAGTAGCACCGACACCTATACACTCGGTTCCCAAACTTAGACCGAGACAACCAAAATCTAACGTTGCATCATCAGCATCTCCTCCTTTGTTTCCCCCGAATAGGTTACAATCACCTTATGCGGTTGAAATTGTCACCATCCCTGAAAAGGGAAAGCCTATAGTTCACGTGTTCAAGAATCTGGGTGCTTTCCCACAAAAATCTCTATCTACGCCTCATAAAAGATTGGATTTATCCACTACAAAGGCATCTTCTCCGCAAACTTACGAACCATCATCTTCTTCTACAACACATTCTTCACAAAGAACCTCGAAAAGTGGACTTACCTATTAAAAAGGCGTCACCTCCTTTATCAAAATCGTCATCTTCATTACCAAAAACCAGGGCACCCTTTGTTCCTCCGATTAGACCTACTTTGGGAGCTTCTTCCTCATCTAAATCGACATTATCTAAATCATCAGTAGTTTCGACCAAGCAGCCTCCTTTACCTCAAGACACTGTCACATCTCCATCATCTTCAAAATATATTTTAGGGGCTCCTCCTCCATCAAAATCAATCATGTCTCACTTACTTCCACCTCAAGTGCCCAGGGCTGCTCCTCCAGATGTCCAAAAAAATAAGATGATCCCTAAAAAGACTGTCAAACCTAACATGCAAGTCCTTTTACCTCGGCAGTCTGTTAAAGTAGAAGAGGTGCCTTCATCATCCCTGTCCTCATCTTTGTCTAACGGATTCTATACTGAAATCCTTCGCCAACTTATCCAATCTTCATCCATATCTCTTCCTCCGATTAAACCCTATAACCCTAAAGGAGTTAAACCTGCCTGGTTTAACTCTGATTTGATTTGCGCCTACCATCGTACCCCGGGTCATGATACTGAGAGGTGTAAAGCCCTTCAATCTGTTGTCAACAGCCTTTTGGAAGAAAGTGATCTTTTGCTGGAGGATGAGGAACAAGTATCTCCTGTCATCATAGCTCCATCTGAGCCCCAACGATCTACTCAGACCTCTACTTCTAGTGATTCCACTCCAAATGATCTTCCACCTTCTCAAATCGACACAATTCATATCGCCACTAGAACCCAACAGTATGATGATCCATCCTCATCTACAGCATCTCGACCACGGGTTGTCATTTCTGTAGCCCCCGAAGGAATTTCTCCTTCCTCATTAGCCTCAAGACCCCGAGTCTCTATTCGTGCTACACCTCGGGCTCAAGTCCCCATATCAGTTGAGGAGAGTGTCATGAAACAACTCACCCAGGCTCCGGTCAAAATGTCTCTTTTTGACCTCATTCAATCCTCTCCGCAACATCGCCAGGCTCTGATTGATAATCTACGTCGTATCACTGTGAATTCAGATGAGCCCTAGCCCTTCGAGATGGTTGTTGGATTGAATAGACCATCAACCGCCATTTCTTTTGAAGATTCAGAAATTCCTTCCCTTTCTTCCGAGGATTTGGAGGCTCCCCTCTTTATCACAGTCCAAATTGACAACACTACATTAAAACACATTATGATCGACAGTGGTGCTGCACTTAACATCATTTCCTCACACACATTCGAGCAGACTTAAGTTACCAAATAACGTAGTGTCACCCCACCTTTCGCTCTTTGATCATTTAACTATCAGCTAGCAGTTACTTTAGGAAGCGTGGTCCTACCCATTTGAGTAGGTAAGAAGCTACTTCACAAACTCTTTTACATTGTTGAAGGAAATTCCACTATAATATGATCCCTGACGCTCCTGGATTCATGCAATGCATTGTGTCCCGTCCACCCTCCATCGATGCTTAAAATATCAATATGAGGGAAAAATCTATACTCATCCAGGAGATCCTTTTCCTTCTGCACAATGCGACATGACCACAGTGGTCCGCCTCTAAAGGAAAATGCTTGTTCTCCGACGGGGCTTCATCTTCTTCCATACCGCAACCAAACTACCGGATTTACAAAATCTAGAAGAGACATTGCAGTGTTTCTCACCGGGAGAGCTTCCTCTCCTTTCTTTTGACGCCCATCTCAAACCTAATGAGTATGGTAGACTGCATAAACAACCGAATATCAGCCTAGGTCTTGGTCGCATCGTCACCATTGTTTTGCCCAATCAAGACTAACTTCATTTACGGTGGTCTTGATACACCTCACTATCACCCGGATTCTCCTCCTAGGGCCAAACCTTATTTAACAGGTTCGATTGTCTCTGTAATCCCACGTTTGCAAAAACTTATTTATATTGATACGCGTGGAAGGGATTTGGCCTAGGAAAATATGAACAAGGTGCGCATGACCTCACATCCATTCCAACTCTCATGCCACATCAAAAATTTGGTTTAGGATTTAAACCTCTTTCAAAAGCCACCATCACTATTCTTGATGAGCCTCTTCCTATTGAGGAACCATCATCTCCCGCTAGGTCAGAAGCATCACTCGATGTGGACGATGCCATTTCCATCCCGTCTAACTTTTTTTTAGTCAATACCATTTCCTTAGGACCACTAACCTATAAGACTAATGACACGTCCACTTCCATACCGTTAGTTTTCCCTGAAATAGTTAGAGACGACTCTCCTACTATCAACACTATCCACCGTGCGGATGATGATTCGTTCTCTCACCTATCTCAAAGCGGAGGATTCCTATCTTCCTAAAACCATTCCTTCGACACGTCTACATGCTTCTCAACAAGGCCACTATCGACCTTAATATAGGGACTTCTAAAGACCTCGCATCATTAAGGTCGGCCAATCCCTTAATCCATAGGAGTTAGGAGACTTTACCACTTTTCTTTCCAACCATCGTCAAGTCTTTGCTTGGCCATATGAGGATATGCCAGACTCGATCCCGATATTGTGGTCCACAATATCATTACTCTTCCCAACATCGGACCGCTTAAACAAAAATTGTAAAATGCACCCTAGAGTATCCCGCTTGTTAAAGAAGAGTTGCAAAGTGCTTGCTCTCGGCTAATTTCATCCAACCCATCGATTATCCACAATGGGTTTCCAATGTAGTACCAGTAACTAAAGCCATTGGGAAAATTCGAATTTGTACCGACTTCCGGGATCTTAATCTTGCTTGTCCAAAAGATGATTTTCCTCTACCTAATATAGACCAACTCGTGGATTTAACTGTGGGTCATGAGATGCTTTCTCTTATGGATGGTTTCTCTGGGTATAATAAAATTCACATCACACCAGAAGACCAACATAAGACTTCTTTCATAACTCCTTGGGGGACCTTTTGTTATCATGTTATGCCCTTCGGTCTTAAGAACGCAGGAGCAACCTATCAGCGAGCAATGACCTACATCTTCCATGATCTCTTACACAAAACTGTGGAAGATTATGTCGACAATCTCCTCGGTAAATCCAAATGTCGTCAGGATCATCTTTTCATTCTTGCACCTCTCTTTGAGAGGCTTATTCACTTTTGTCTTCGCCTAAATCCATCTAAGTGCGTGTTTGGTGTTCTCACTGGTAAACTTTTAGGTTTTATCATTTCCATTAGGGGTATTGAAGTGGACCCCGCAAAAATAAAGGCTATCCTCGAAATGCCTCCCCCTTCTAATTTAAAGCAACTCCGCAGTCTCCAAGGACGTCTTCAATCAGTGCGTCGTTTTATCTCACAATTGTCGGATCGTTGTCAACCTTTTCATCATCTCCTCCGTAAGAATGTTCATTTTGAATGGGATGAGCATTGCCAAAAGGCCTTTGATGATCTCAAAGCTTATCTTCTTTCTCCACCTGTGCTTACACCTCCACGCGAGGGGGAGCCTTTCTATCTTTATATCTCTGTGACTGACCATGCTCTGGGAGCCATGATCTCGCATCGGGACACTTGTGGTAAAGAACAAGCTATCTATTACATCAGTCGCACCCTCCATGAGTATGAAACACATTATTCGAAGCTGAAAAGCTATGTTGTGCTCTCTTCTTCGCAACTTCTAAGCTTCGTCATTACCTCCTTAATCACAAAACTTACATTGTCACAAGTGTCAATCCACTCAAGATAATTCATGCAAAGCCTTATCACAATGATCGTATCACTCATTGGCTCATGCTTATGACATAATTTGACCTCGAGTTTATCCCGCAAAAGTCTATCAAGGGTCGAGGTCATTGCAGATCAATTAGCCGATGCTCCTCTTAGGACACTCAAGTCCCCTTGCTCAATTCCCGGTGAATATATCCAACAAATTGATTTAGGTCTGTCTCCATTTAAAGTAAAGCTCTTCTTTGATGGATCCAAATGCCGCAAGGGGAGGTGCATGTTTCGTGATGATTCCTCCTTGGGGTACGCCTATCCCTGTCGCACACAAATTAAACTTTGAGTGCACTAATAATATGGCTGAATATGAAGCTCTAGTCTTGGGTCTTCAAAATGCCATTAATCTCGACGCTCGTCATATTGACATCTTTGGTGATTCTGAACTCATCGTTAATCAAGTCACAGGTGTCTATCAATGCAAGAATGATGTCCTTCAAAAATATCATGATATCGTTCTTGCTCAACTCCAATCTTTTGATAAATTCACTATCCAAGCCATTCCTCACACTGCGAATCGATTCGTGGATACAATGGCTTCGTTAGCTTCGCTTATCCCACCTTTTACCGAAGACTCGCGACTTTATGTGGCTGTGCAATGATTAGATCAACCATCTCATCTCCGGCAACTAACTTTAATCCATGTTGTCACAACCGATACTCAGGATGAGTGGTATCAACAGATCGTTGATTATCTGTCTCATTCGGTCCTGCCTCCAGATCTGACTACCAATGGTAGAAGATCTTTTATCCAACGCGCTAATCGCTATACTATTCTAGGCGGGATCCTCTACAAACGCGGCTTTGATGGCATTTTGCTTCGATGCCTCAAAACCCGTGAATCATCTAAAGCTATCCAGGAGGTCCATGACGGTATCTGTGGTGGACATTTTAGTGGCTTGGCTGTGGCTAAACGCATCTTGCGTTTGGGATATTATTGGCCTTCTCTTAATCGAGATTGTTGTGAATACACTAAGAAATGTGTCAAGTGTCAACAACATTCTAATCTTACACATATCCCTAGTCAAGCTTTACAACCTGCAGCGGATTTGTGGCCTTTTTCGCAATGGGGTCTTGATCTCATTGGTCTCATCAATCCCCGTTCTTCACAGCATCATCATTCTATCATTACTGCCACGGAATACTTTACTAAGTGGGTGGAGGCTATCCCTCTTTCTTCAACAAAGGCTAAACCCATAGTTGATTTTGTCTATCAACACATCATTTGTCGCTTTGGTGTTCCACACAAACTCATCACAGATAACGGTAAATCTTTCAAGAACGTTGATTTGCAGAATCTCTGCGACGCTTTTAATATCAAGCTTAGCTTTTCTTCTCCATACTATCCGCAAGCTAATGGCCAGGCCAAAGCTTCCAATAAAACTTTGCGTAATATCCTCGCAAAGGTAACTAGTCGAGCTGGTAGGGATTGGCATTTACATATCCCTTTTGCTCTCTGGGCTTATCGGACTAGTATTCGTACTCCTACGGGTGCTACTCCCTTCTCTCTCATCTATGGGTCTGAGGTTGTTCTTCCTTTGGAAGTCCAAATCCCATCTCTTCGTGTTTCTCTCAGAGAATTTGTCTCTGATGAGGACTATCGTCAAAATCGTCTAGCACAACTTGAATTATTAGATGAGCGGCATCTCAACGCTCTTGAACATCATCAAGTCTATCTTGAGCATGTCAAACGTGCTTATAACAAGCACTTGCAGCACCGTGACTTCAAAATTGGTGATCTTGTTCTTAAAGAAAACCAAAATGTCACTACACTCGAAAGGAGTCAACGTGGTAAGTTTGCTCCCAACTGGATGGGCCCGTACATTATCACTCATAAATATGGGTCTGGGGCTTATCGTCTATCTTCCATGGATGGTATACCTGAAGTGGAACCTCTTAATGCCTTGCATCTAAGGCCCTTCTACTGTTAAAATCTATCTTACACAAATTTAGTCGCAAGACAGATCTTTCATCCATCTAACAACTAGTCATGTACTTTCATGGTGATTCGGAACTATGTGGTTCTCCACCTATTGCCTCTTTTACCTTAAATATGAGTATCGCGGCTCTACTCATTGCATTTTTCTTTTGGATATGTTCCTCCTCATGGTAGGGATACCTTAATCACCACTTCATCTATCCCAAGTGCTTATCTTAATCGGATCTACTCGGGGCATGAGTGCGTGCTCTTTTATGTTTTCTTCCCCTCTATCTGATCTATCTAGGTCTAAACTCAGCTTCTTCCAAAAGGATTTTCAAAAAAAAAAAAAAAAAAAGATGCTATCCAAAAAAGATAGACTGATCCCTTGAAGGACAGCTATCCATACAATCAAATGAATCAAAAGATATAGACCATGCCCTCGAAGGATGGCTATCATTAAAATTCAAAATATAGACCACTCCTTGAAGGACGGTTTGTTTCTCAAATGAATACTCAAGGCTTCTTGCATTGATCAGCCTTTTGATCGGTTTGTACACTTTTTTAGCATCGCTGAAAGACTTCCCATATTGATCAGTCTTTCCATATCTAGCAAACTTCCCGCATTGATCAGTTTGCTTTTCTGCCAAAATCATGAAGCTGAGATTTAAGACCTTTTGTCGATCATATGGAGAATCCTATTTTCCCAGTATGAACATGTATTCTGTCCCTTGTAAATTTCGACAAGATACTTACTTACTGCTCTTTCCGTTTCCATCCTAAATCTGGTTTGCGGCTAGTTAGTGTCAGGTTTATTTTAACCTCATATAGGGCCTTGTATGCATGGTCTTTTGGTTTCCTATCCAGATTCTATTTATGGTCGGTTGGGAGTCTGATTTATCATTTTTCTTCATATTTGGGTGTATTCCCTTTATTTCTAATCAAGGTCGTTCTCACTACGTCCTTGACTCTCACCAAGAGTCTTTCCAATTATTTCATCCAGTTAACTTAACATTTAACATGTTAATCAAACTCTATCATTTATCTAAAATTCATCTGATCTACTTTGTCCAATACATATCTCATCGCCTCTATCTATTTTCATCAAAATATAATTAAAATCTCAAAAATATCAAATCCATTCCAGCTATTACCTCCTATCTATCTATCACATCATCTAATCACTTGTCTATCCATGTCACATTACATCTATCTATATCTATTTTCTCATCCAAATTAAATCCACATATCAATCACATCAAATCACATCTATCTATATCCTCTATCAGTCTATGTCTATCCAATCACATCTATTTCATCATCTATCAGTCTATATCTATATCCATCACAATTACGCTACATCTATCCATGTATATCAAAATCAAAAGCATGAGAACAATTATATGACAAATGAAATGATGAATCTATATATACATGTGTGTCTGTACAACAAAAAATGGGTGGCTTTCAATCAAGCCATCTATAAAATGCCTTCCAATCGAGGCTACATCACTACATCAATCTCTATATCGTGAAATCTGATGCGTGGAGGACACTATCTCCTCCACCCTCCTCTGGACCAGGCTGTCTCCCCTGGCCGCCGCCTATCGAGCTAGACGCACCTGCTGCTGGAGGCCTCTGCACACCTCGGTCTCTCCCGGTGCTCCCTCCCTCTGATGCCCCGCTCGCGGTGGCTATCGCTGATCTCCTCCTTGCCCCGTAACGGGCACATCTGGGGCATGCTGTGCTAGGGCATCCTCGTAATATCTCACCTCAGCGAGGAGAGACTGATAGGTACTCAAGCTCACGGTACCATCTTGCTCGTAGTGTCATTTGTCGGTGCGGTGCTTGGTGCTCTTTGGTGGTGCCCCTCCTAGGATCGTGCCCTATGTCCCAGACTCTGACATGGTACCTGTCTCACCATATTTGGCCCTGAGGGCCTCCCTATGTCGATGGTAGCGATCCCTCTGTTGGATCGCTGTATCTCGCTCCTGGCGAGTGGTGTCTCTCTCCAAAATCAGGGCATCCCTCTCCTCTGCTGTCGAGCTCTAATCTCCTCGAGAGCCACCTGGTGTGTCTGTGTCAGGGTGGCATGCTCTCCCTCCGGTCTCTCCAAAGATCAGAGCCATATCCTCCTCATTGGCATCTATAGATGCCGGAAGATGTCGTGGTAGCTCAGAACATACCATGCCGCATAACCCGTCATCTGTGGAGGGTGGGGCCTCTCTCAAAGGATCTTAGGGATCAAAATCGGCAGATTAGTCTCTCTGCTGTCTCGCCTGTAAGGCCTGTAGGTAGTCGGCACTGTCTGTACCAGGCTGAACTGTCTCAATACCCATATAAATGGGACACGCTCCCACATATCAGGCCTGCATCCTCGGACCACCCTGCTCCGTCTCAACTCCACCAGGTGAGCATCCTGCCCGGCCCATGTCAGAAATCCCCGATATGGTCTCCAGATGACTGCTCTCGTGTGTCGGCATCTCCGAGACGCTCGGTATACCAATCTGCAGATCTCCCTGTATCTCCCGGGGCCATATCGGCCCGCCATCGCCGGAATCCATAGTCAATAGACCCCACTGCTGCTGGCATCCAAGGAAGCCCGGATGGCCTGATCACTGCTATATGCTCATATGCCCAGCAATGGAGCACAAAACTGACATCGATACCTGTCCTCCGGCCAGTGGTATACATCCATAGCTCATGATATATCTGAGCTATCAAGGCATCAGCAAATGCGAATACCTGTCTGAACTGCAAGATGTCACACACGCAATCTAATAATAACAATGGGAATCTCCCACCTCCCGAATCTGGTAAAGCAAAATAAGAGATCGCCATCTGAATCAATGCTATCCGTCTGCTCCTGGGCACATTCTGTCTATACTGCGAGGCTATCCTCACCCCGCCGGATGCTATCTCTGAATCATCTACCCTGTCTCCATACAATCGAACTAGGGCCCTCTGCTGCTGCTCTCGTGGCGTGATCTCTATCGGATCCCCAGTGATCGGCAGCCTCAAAATCCTGTATATGTCCTCGTGGGTGATGGTCATCTCACCCGTCCTGAACCAAAAAGTGCAAGTCTGGCTATCCCATCATCGCACTAATGCCCGCATCAACTCTACATCTCACGGCACTCGTCTGTAATACCGAAAACCCCGAGCCCGGCTAACTCTAAGTGGCGCCAATCTGCATCAGTGACGTCAGGGAGAATGGTCTCCGAGTGAGCTCGAGATGTACCTCTCGTGCCTGCATTCACCACATTAAGAGTGATGTTAGCTTCATATTTACCTAAATCCGAACATCCAAAAAAAAAAAAAAATCTATCATCTTCATCTAACACTTTTGTTCAATCGGCGTCGATTATATACAATCGACGTCGATCTACTAAAGTCGACACCGATTGAATTCAATCGGCACCGCTCTAATAAAAATCGCCACCGATTATACCAATCGACGCCGATTTCGGGCCGAATTAAATCTGACTCTGGCCTCCCACAAAAAAACAAATCAAAAAAAAAAAAAAAAAGTTAATAAAATAACGATAATCACGAGTCAGGAGAAACCACTTACCCCAGGTCGTGTCCTCCTCCGCTTCTGACCGCTTCCAGAGGCTTCCATGATGCTCAAATCCAATTTTTGACTCTCTCTGAATCAATCGTCACGGTGTAAATAAATCGTTTACGTTTTCCGTTCACATATTTATATGTGCTATAAACGGTCGGCGCCGATTTTTTTCGGTCGGCGCCGTTTACTTGGGTCGGCGCCGATTATTGTGATCGCCGCCGATTTTCCATATCTACTTGCCATAGTGTTGATGCTTGGCCTTATTTATCTGATCATTATGTGTGCTGAATGTTGCCTTTTGGCACATATTTTCGATATTACCGTCCATTTCAAGTTTGTTCCCTTTGCGTGGAGCACTCACTTTTTTCAGCCGCTTAGGGTTCACGGGTCTGTAGGCACTAACGTCGTCTGCCTTGCAGACCGTCTAGTTGTCCCTACCAATGTGTCTCTTTTAGAGGCTGACTATTTTGCAGTCCTCCTTACACTCATGGGTCTGTAGGTACTAACGTCGTCTCATGAGGAGACCGTCTAGTTTGCCCTACCAATGTGAGTTCCTTAGGTTGCTGCCTCTTTATTTATTTTTGTGCATCATTAATGATCAGATTTACTCCAGACATCCAGCTGGGGCATCCCGTGTTTTCATCTACCTCTTTCAAACTCGGGATCGTTTGTTCTATCACCCATTCCATCCCTAGTTTGAGGGGGATCACATCATCACTTTTTCTTCTTTTCTTCCACCTCCTTGTTTTTGTCTCACAACCTTGCTTATCGCAAGTTACTCGACAAAAAGGGGCAAAATGTAGACACTTAAAATTGGTTACTCAATTTAGTGTCCCTCACATTCGTTTATCTTCTCAGGTAACCTGGGGCACGTTTATATCACCACTACCCCCTTGGAGTATTAATCATTTTGTGATTTAAACACCTATCCTAAGTTTAATTCACCCCATTTTGTTTACCCATGAGTAATTAAATATTAACTATTTAATTACACCTTTTTACATATATCCTAACCACTTATCTACCCCATATCTATTTTATCCATATATCCCCCCTATTTCTCCTCCTCCCAAACCAAGTCGCGGGATATCTCCCGTACTTGGGATGATAGGATCACTCTCATCTTCCCAGAAATCACCCCGTTTGGCCATTTTGGGAGTTTGTTCCCCGATTGGCGCCGACCGGTACTCGGTCGACGCCGATTTTTCAGAACGATGCCAATTTAATCTCGGTCGGCACCGATTACAAATAGAGGCCTAGAACTCAGTTCTGGTTAGACACAGATTGAAAGAGACACAGATTGAAAGAGACATAGATTGTAAGAGAGAGAACGAGACAGTTCCGAACATCAATTTTGAGTTTAATCTATCGAGTGAAAGTGAATCTTGTCCAAATCAATCCCTGAGAGGAGCACCGTTACTCTGCTCTTATCACATCAGCATTGCACATCTCCATTGATTCTCTCTGGTGGTTGTGTTCCCGTATCAAGACAGTGGACCCTGGCCAGTGTCTCTCCGGCATTTGCAGATCCTGTAGATGTTGACGATCTTGCCTCTGTTTTCTGATTCTCAAACCTTTTCGCACGCTGCCCCGGATCGACGCCGATCCACATCAGTCGACGCCGATCCAAATCAGTCGACGCCCATTCACATCGGATCGACGCGATCCACACGATCCGACATCGATCGATCAGTAGAGCAGGTAAAAGACACAGGTAACACAAATCCAGTTTTGTTTGCACAGTTTCCTGTTTTCTATTGCTTTCTGTCTGCTGTTTAGATTCTACTTATTACTTTGATCAGAAAATTTAGTCCTATACGTACATCTTTTATCATGTATGCTTCTTTGCTTAATTGAAAACGTGGACTGACATCCGCCGAGGGAGCTTATCGCTTCCTGGACCCGCTTCTCGGGCAGTCCACCTAAATATCTTTTAACGTGGTCTTTTTCTGTCAAGCATCGGTGTCTCGCAGGTTACTTGGATCTACTGTGCAGAATTGCTCGTGTGCGCCCGTCTTATCTACATCAACTTCCTTATCCGTCTACATCTTCGGATCTTGTCCATTAGGTATCAATTTCATTTGAGTTTTTCAAGGTTTTTGTGCTTAGTTTGATACATTAACTTGGACAGGTAACAAGCGCGAAATTCTTGATCTACACTTAAGTGCCCTATGCCTTATGCAGACAGAATCAACTATGTATATTCGATTTTATTTCTTCTTCAAGCTCATCCCAATCACTTAGTGCCTTATTTGTTTTTTCGAGGATGTATGTAAGTACTCCATCCATCTCATCCAAAGTCATGTTATATCCCCCATTCGCAATATCGGAGAACATTAGCTAAGCTTGAGACCATCCCATCCATGACATCCATCTCGCCATGCTATCAACTTTCGATCTCTTTAATTTGCTCCTTATGAGGGTCCTAGTCTGCCGCAAGCGCATCGTGCTTCGCTTCTACCAAACCGAGCCTCTCCTCACACCTAAGGGTTTCATTTTTATTGCTTTAACAACCTCATTCTCTTGTTCCATATTCCTTGTCCTAATTATTATATCATAGTCCACACATATGTTTGATGTCATATCTTCCTTCTTCATTTCATCTCTCAATGTTTGCAGTATAGACTCATAACTAGTAATTTTTCACCACACAGGTGGCCTTTGATTTCTATTTTTACGCCACTTTGCATCTTTAGGTTTTGGTATGTGAATTGGTACTTCATCTAAAACCATGTGGACTAATGTGCATAAATAATTTAGGGAAAAAGGAAATTATCCAGCCACCTTTTCCTCATATTGGGGTCTCACCTTTAGGATCTCTTCCTTGATTTGTTCTACCAATTCAAGAAATTTTTCCTTCCTTCACCTTAGCTTTCTCTTTCTACTCTATAAGGTACTTGATCTTAGTATCCTTATCTTTCCTCTCTTCGAATAAGGACCAAATATTTATCACCTTATCAATATTTCTAACCGTAACTTCTACAGACATCTTCATTAAAGCATTACTCACCTATTCATCCGAAAATATAGTTGGTTTGGTTGTAATATGGTGAGAATGTGGCACTCTTATCATTCTCCATGATGTACATGATTCCTCACAAACATAAAAGTTAGGCTCATCCATGTGATTACGCATAATCCACAACAATTTTTTAGGGATGTGTGTATTCGCCATATCTGGATCCATCAATTCCCAACCATATATGTTTTCACTAGGCATAGTACTCTGGAACCTAGCGTGAATTATCTTGTTCACATAATCAGCATAGCCAAGGTTTTGTGTTCTTACCACCTCATCTTCCTTGGGCTCACTAGTGCGCTCTCCTAATTTCTCCCGCACTTTAACACCGACATTCTATTGTACTTCCTCTTTTTCCTCTACTCCCTTATCTATGTGTGCAGCTTGGGTTTTATAATTTATGTATCTCCACCAGCATTTCTTTCCTCTTTAGGTCCCTACATAGAGATAAAGGGGACATCCTCCTATAACATAGGCTACTTTCCACCTATCTCCTCATCTACACGTGTTTCTTGACTATGTGTGGCAATATGATGTTGTGCGCTCTATATCGAAGACTTTTCATCATCTCTTTCCTTAATCTGGACATACCTCTAGTGCTTCTATCTTCCTTCCTCCAAATTCTTCTTGATGTTACATGTGGTGATCTTCTAATTGGATGTGATATCCTAGCACTAGTATCTGTTCCCATATGCCTTCGTGTAACACTCTTATAGTATAATATAGTCTAGAGTTATTTTCATGTTCTTATTCTTGTTGCTCCAATACATTCTGTAAGCCTTCCGGTATTGGATCTTCCTTTTTTGGGGGCGTATGTTCAACTGAATTCCTTGTGCCCATCGTCTACTGCTGTTTGGGAGGATGTAGCAAAGATAAGTCATATCTTGCAAGAACCTTCCCATCCTTAAACCATGGCCTCGAGATATACATATACGTGCACATGCTCGATTTTCCCCATGGCCATAGTCTCCAGAAGTTATATCTATGTTTTCCATCTCCATTGTTTCTACATATCCTTCTTTATTTGTCCATACATTTTTCTTACATAAGATATGTATATCTGCATCTAGTTTTTCAGCATCAAACTAAATCTTCCACGCACTATGCAATATGTTCACCAAATCTTTAAAATAGCATGCAAAGTGAAAGTGAAGGGTAACTTACACTAAGGGATTTTTTCACCCGTCTTCATGAAGAACCTCCCTAGGCTGAAGTGTTGGTACACCACAAAATCTACTTGTCCATCTAATATTGTAGGTAGCTCACGTGGTATGCACCACTCTCCTTCAAACATCAAAGTGCATCCTTCTAGACCATTTCTCCTACCACTCTTTGTAAGTTCTTTAAATGGAACCATGAAATGTATACTTGAAAAAATTTACTCATGTGATTTATTTTCCATGGGATACTCCCAAAATTTCTCCCTTGGCCCATCGGGCACACCAATTTCACTGAATACAATCAAAATTAAAATAGCACCCTAGGTTATTTTATCACCTTTTTCATCTTGAATGCACACCTATGCTACCATGCTCTCGCAATATAACTGCGATTTAATAGCAAGTTTTTCTTGCCATTTTGTGCGCTATATGTAGCCAAGTGTTGAATGACCTCAATCCATCTTTTTGAGGCACCTAATTTTCAACCTATGAGCCGTGTTGAACCCTTGTAGCCATATCCTCTATGTTCATAACCTTGAATATTCATCCTCCCTTTTTATACTTGAACAAAGTGGCCGTCACATCGAGTCTGTCATCATCATTAGATCTCCTACAATATTGAACCCCGAGTCATGCAACCATGTGACATTTACGACTAATTATGCGCTAATCCTCATACTCCTACCCATAAAATAAAAGAAGTATTCATGAATGTGTGACAATATCCACTAGTAAAGCGATCGGGATTTTCAAAATATGATAACTCAAGGAGTTACATTACCCCAACACTTTCCAACATTTTCTTCCCTCAAACATCAAAACCCTAGTTCCATCTTCTGTCCTCCTGTTTGTCTTTCGGATGGTCTCCACAACAACATCCTTCATGATCTTCTTGGTCCTCTTATTGAAATAAGAAATTTTACACTATGTTATCTTTGATACCCATGATCTCCCTTTGATCACCCCCTCTAGATACAACATTTCTACCAACCATTATTTTGTCACTTGTCGGCCTCCTTCTTTATGACTAGGGCTCACCTAGGTACCATTGCTCTTTTTTACTTACAATTTCTCCTATACCTCCAACGCTATCACTTCCCTCTACTTGTAGACCTTCAATTCAGACCAAACCCTTTTATTTTGTGAAATCCTAGATGTAACTCTACCACCATGATAACCTAACTAGATGAACCTTTCTTTCCAATACCCCTAAAACCTCAAACACACATGTGGAGTCCTATCACTAACATGTCATGAGTTCACCTAGTTCACTAGTCAACAATTCATTCTTCGCACTAACCACCTCATCACTCTTCATCACATAACACAATTTGATAGCTCAAACGATGCAAGGTAATAATAACATTATGCACACTAACTTTATAGACCATTTCAAATTCCTTTAATAATTGCTCCTAACTACCGTACCGTACGTAATTAATTCCGCCTTCACGTGTTTCCACATGTACCACCCTATTTTTTTGGTCATATTTTTCGTGTCTCAATCATAACATTCGCGCACCCACTACTTCTTTCCTATAGATTTCCTTGCGTTGAAGTACCTATCCAATGTGCCCCATTCCCGTAGTTTTCAAATCTACTGAGTCTACCTCATGTTACACTGAGCATCCATCCTATTATGAGTGGTCTTCAATCTCGAT
Source organism: Taxus wallichiana var. yunnanensis (assembly GCA_018340775.1). NCBI lineage: Eukaryota > Viridiplantae > Streptophyta > Pinopsida > Cupressales > Taxaceae > Taxus > Taxus wallichiana. The sequence goes on along the minus strand of CM031243.1, from coordinate 46,515,634 downwards.
AAATTTATTTGAAACGTCTTCTCAAGTATAACTCTTCTCTGAAGCACTGTAAGTTTTCTTTTACCATGCATTGTAATATAAAAAAGGAATCAGTCAATCCTTCTTGATCTATCTGTTGGTGCAAATTTTGAGTTTGCACACTGTGCCCTAATTTCTTCTCGTCCAAATTTTCTCACAAATGTTTCATTTTTTCGATTTGATGATCTACAACTTGTTTATCCTAGTGGAATCCTTCAAAAGTGCCTAGGTTGTTATTATTTTTCCCTAATTTGAACACATTTCCAAGTTCCCCCTTATGTGCCCTAATTTCTTCTTTCCCACGGGCTGTGTCATTTTTACTTTGTCAAAACATGCAAGAAACTCGTATTTGATCAATTTCCATTTTTGTGCAAGTGAAATCTCAATCCCCAAGTCGAAAATGAACGTAAATCATGTTTCAATTGATTTAAAACCAAGAAATGTGTCTTCCTTATGAAAAATACGATTTCAGGGGAATCCTCTACATTTTTACGTTTTTGACGGTATACGGGTGTCACCTACCCATCAAATTTATCTTTGCAACATATTGCTAACGTGGCAGGCTTCTATTGGCCGAGGATGTGCGGGAAAATGTTATAACTTGTCACTTTTTAATTTTTGGCACAAGAAAATTTTTGGTCCATGGCCCCACATTGCTACAGTGATGTGCCTACGTGGCACAATTTGATTGGTTGGAGGATCGGCGGGTGGTGGAGGTCACTTTGAAATTTTGCCTTTATTTTTCTCGAAGGCCCATGAACGAATTGGAAGGTGACACGTGGCACAGGAAGGTCAGGTGGGTCAAGGAAGGACTTGGAAAATTTTATTGTTTTTGCCTCGGATGCCAAGGTAAAATTTTGACCCAAAGGCCCACCTCCAATAAGAAGTGGACATGTGTCCAAGAAAGTCAACATGGAGGGGCGGAGTTTGTGAAAAATTTGAAGTTTTTAACTTCAAAATGTTAAAGTTAAAATTTGGCCCAAGGGCCCATGACCAATTGGGGAAGACAAGTGTCCAGGAGGCAAGATGGAAGAAGGGGCCAAGGGAAAATTTTAGGAATTTTTGCCTTTATGTTTGCAAGGTAAAAAATGAAAAATGGGCACGTCTCCAATGAAAAGTGGACACATGTCTAGCAAGGTCAAATGGAGTGGTGGGGACTTCGAAAAATTTTGTTTTTTTTGGGCTTAAAGTTACAAAGGAAAATTTTTTCCCTAAGGCCCACGTCCAATGAAAATAAGACACGTGTACAAAAAGACCCGAGAGATTTGGAGCTAGGGAAAATATTGAAAATTTTACAAATTTTGGCAAAGACAAAAAGTTGTCCGTGGCCCCGACAGGAAAAAATTGGACGTGTGCCCCCGCAGCCAATCAGGGGGCGACACGTGGGCCCGTAAGAGGTTTTTTTGCTCGCAGAGGGTTGAAGGTAAACTTGAAGGGTCGGCTCTGCAACGAATGGGAGACCGCCACGTGGCGAGAGGAGAGAGCAGTGCTCGGGCCCATGGAGTTTTTTGAGAAAATTTTCCTTTTCTCAAAAATGTGCCAAAATTCATCAAAATGGGCCCGTAGTTTTTGTGGGGCCTACCTAGGGACACGTGGTGGGTCAAGAGGGCAGGCGGGGAAAATTTTCAAAATTTTCAAACTCAAAAAGGATTAAAAATGTGTTTTTTAAGATGGGGACCCGCCCAATCATGTTTGGACATGTGTCCACCTAGTCCAAAGGGGAAAAAGGGGAATATCTTTGACACATGGAGGGATAACATTAAAATTTGATTTTTAAATCAACGGTTGCTATGCAATTTCATTTTTGGGTGCCATAGCAACTCCAAGAAACTTGGAAATCACGTTTCTTCATGAAAATGCATGAAATTTTATATGGTTTCACATCCCCTCATCCTTCTGAGTGCAATGGCACCATTTTTGGGAGCTAATTTGATGGATTATGATGTTTTTTGATGAAATTTTGCCCTAGATCCGTGAAAAATGTGAAAACAAAAAATAAAAGGTTGTAGAGGTGAAAAATGATGAAGTAAAAGGTGGAAAATGATTGCAAATGCATGTTGGCATGTCTCGAATGCTAAAAACATAACCACAGGATGGATAAGAACATGAATTCATGCAATATTTTAAATTATTTATTCATCACGGCATTTTACGAGTTGTTTTACATTTTAATGTCATTTTCGTGAAATGGGTAAAGTTTCTTATAACAAATTTGATCCCTAAGCATATTCTTTGCTTGGGAGACAAGGATCCCAGTGGCATGAGATATAAAATGTATTTTTGAAGCATTTGTAAAGGGGGGAGATAGAAGAGAGAAAAAGACTCAGAATTTTCAAGCAAAAAGGTTGGAAGAAATCCATTTCTCTAGAGAGAAACGCTTGAGAGCCATTTTTAACTCCATTTTGTATCAGATTTCATCATGTTGAGTTGGTTTCAGATGTAAATCCATCAACAAGCTCTGAGATTTTTCTTATAACATTCCCCTACTGATGTATTTGATCAGATTTTGGATTATGTGGTGTTATCTCTTGGCAAAATTTGCATATACTTATGTCTCAGAATGTTTTCAATTTGTGTTTCTTGCTCATGTTGCAATCTTGTGTTTAGGATCTCTTTTATCATATAGGGTCTCATTTCTTGTTGATGGTTTAATGGAATTTGCAATCTTGTATTCAGAAGAGCTTTCATCTGATAGAAGATAAACAGACTTAAAATCATTCTACTATCCTTGAATAATGAGACTGTTTGTAAACCTTTGGGTGCACCTTAGGTCATGATTAAATAGGGATTCTTGGATACTTTGTTGGTATTTTGCTTCAAGCTTTTGTGGTAGGTTATCAAAGGTTGTGTGGAAGAGTGCAGATCTAGGCCTCCATTTGTGCACATATCCTAGTTGAATGAGCATTTAAAACCCTTGGAAGCATCCCTGTTGTGTAGGTATTGCAAATTTCCTGCAAAGGTTTTCAAAGAAGTTGGTAATTCCTAGCTAGACTTGTCTAAGCATCTCCCACAAAATTTCATTCGAACTAACTCATCCTACCTATACTACCCCTACATTTGCATTATGTGTGTCAAAAAGAATACAATCCTTCCACCAAAATGCACAAAGTATATCGGGGTTTTATCATGTCTTTAGTAGCCCTAGCTTTGTTTTGAGAACATTTCCATCATTTAGTAGTGACAACTCTTTTGGGTTTGAATAATGGATGCTTGATCATGTTTTCACAAGGCCTTTTCCATACCATATGAAAAACATAAGGATATCTCCATCTCCTTTACCATATAAGGGCTGCAATATAGGTTCTCTTGCCTTGGTTGATAGGTACAACCTAAAACACCGAGGGTTAGATCAAAACCCTTTTGAAGGTGCTATCCACTCCCTCAAATCTTGAATACAAACAAGCGAGATAGGTGTGCTCCCCAACTACAAATGAAATACAAACCATCTATCTATCCTTGAGTGTCTTGTGTAAGTTCATGATGTTATTTCAGTTGTGAAGGAGATTAAATCTGGATACCAACACCCGAGTGGTGCCGTTGCTGGGGAGTTCTTGGAATTTCTTGGTGGTTTTGAAATGTTTGAAAGGTTTGAGCATTTGTGTCATCAAGTATTTGAGTTGTTACATTCTTGAGATATCATTTCATACTTCAGATCTACATGTTTTGTGTAAAAAGGACTTCAAGCTTAGCTGCTTTCGATTTACCAGCAGTTTATATGATTTGGATGCATTGTTTTTGGTTGAATTAAGAAGAAGAAGATCTGATGTGTATACCCTTGCAGATTTTTCAGCCATAACATACATTTGATGAGAATATTTTAGTGCTTTCTTGCACAACTAAGGTGGAAATACTTAATGGTGACTCCATGTTGTTTGGATCTTGAAATATCGGTTGTCTTATACATCTCTGTCATTTGAAACTTTTTAAATCTATCAAGTGGAGGAAGGAGATCCCTGTTCATCAAAAACTCTTCTAAGAAGTTTCTCACTGAATCAAGAAGCTTAGAACTAGAAATAATAAGAGTGTGGAAAGTGGTTGGTGATTTTGTTGCAAGAAAATAAATCCCCATAGTCAAATTTGAAGGAGAGAAACACTGTTATTGAAGATTATAATTCTTTTCAAGTAGATTTGATTCAAGAAATTTTCTTGCTGATTTGCATTCTCCATTAGGTGAGGGACCTTCTTGTGTATTTAAAAATGTGCTCCTAAATATGATCATGTGGTTTCTAAGTTTTCTAAAGTTTATCAAGAGAGAGAGCCTTTGGGGTTTTCATTTTGAAGATTAATCATCTATTCCAATCAGACCCATTACTACTCCTCACCGGCTTGTTTCACCTCCAAGATCACCCCCACTAAACAATATGGCTCAGCCTAGACCTCCATTTGTTGTTAACACCTTTGGTCGTATAAATTTTGGAGGAATGGATGGTTATCCAAATGCTGTCCCACAAGATGTTAGAAATAGGTTACCAAAATTCCAAGGTAACAATGCCATTACCGGTGATCAACACCTCAAATTGTTTGATAATATGATGGAAGATTTTGAGGATGTGTATATCAAGTTGTTTATCCATACAATTGAAGAATATGCTAGGATTTGTGCAAGGCTCTACCGATAACTCTATTGATTCATGGTGCGAGATGAAAAATGCATTTAGATTGCAGTATGGTGATAGGGTGATCCTAGGTTTCTTTTGTCTAAATTTGAAAATATCAAGAAGAACCCGAATGAGAGAGTCCATGTCTTCAATACAAGATTTAATAAAACATTGAGAAGGCTTCCTATCATCTTGAGGCCTTGTGATTAATCTTTCTTGATTAAATATGTAAATGCATTTGATAAAAAGGCAGCCTATTACTTGAGAGACAAAAATCCTACAAACTTGAGGCAAGCTTTCACCATGGCACTTCAAATTGAAAATAATATTAAAGATATTGGTAAACCACTTAAGAGGGATGGTGTGAAGCTGATAAACCCCTGAGAATCCTCAAGCTAGTAGGGGGTTGATTTAGAAGATGTTGTTAAAACTTTGGTAGGGGTTTTCAAAGAAATCTCTTACAAACTAGCACAGTGAGAAAGGTATTGGGCAAAGTTCACAAGGATAGAAAAGAACTCAAAACCATGATAGATTTGGCAATCATCCTAGGGGTTATTAAAGACAATATGATAGAGGTAAAGGGCTTGTTGGATCTGCAAATAGACAACCCTAAGCATGTGAAAATAGAGTGGTTCACGACCCTCTAAGCTGCAAGGGTTGTTGCTGTTCAAGAAATTGCTGATATGGATTGGTGTGATAGATGTTTTATTCCTCATCCTCCATGTGAAATGGACCAGCAAGTTATTGAAGATGATAATGAAGATGAAATGAATGATGAAATTTGTATGATGGGTAGCTCTTTAGGCTCACAACAAGTAGTAACAACAACAGATGTGATAAGTGCAAGAAGCTGCTGCAACCTTTACGGGGTTGCATAAAGAGGGTAACATTTCTTTCTCTTCCTCAAGATCATGATGTAGATGTAGTTCAGGCCTTTGAAATTCCTAATAATGACTTTGAATATATAAGGGCTTTAATGATCAAGAAGTATGATGGTGGTATTCCTTCTGAGGAAGATAGACAATTATTAATGAATTCTATGGTTGGTCAAGAGAAAGAGTACAATACTAGAAGTAAAGTTGTTAGAGGAGCTGGTCATCAAGCCAAGCCAAAGACACCCTTGCTCACAAGCATTCCCAAAGACAATCCTAGAAAAGAAACAATTACCAAGAACCCCTGCTATCCCATGCAAAAATATCAGTCCTCTTAATGCCCAGGCTACCAAGAATACTTCTCCATCTGATGAACCTTCTTATTTCCCTTCCAATGTTGTCTTACCAAAGAATGTTCCATATGATATAGTCTAGGTTTTGAGCCAAATTAAAGTGAGTGTTCTAATTATTGAATTGATTAGAATTCCTGAGCATAAGAAGAGAGAATTTGAGTACTTGGGATTGAAAGAAGAAAATATTACCCCAAACAAAAATGTAAATGTTGTTGAGACTCCTCTTCAAAGAATTGCTGGCCTTGAACCACCACCACCAATGGAAGATCTTGGAGAGGCACCTAAAGTATATTTGGGGACATCCTTGGTTGATTCGCAATTGAATGTTGATCCATTTTTCACAACTTTTCTCATAAAAGATAGGTTGCTTCACAATTGCATGTTTGATTCTCGGTGCATCATGTAATGTCATGCCTCTAGAAGTCATGAATGAGTTGGATATCAAAGTGACAGCAGCATATGGGAAGTGTACAGCCATGGATTCAAGGGAAGTTCTGGTTTTTGGTTGTGTGAAGGGTTTAGTAGTGCAACTTGCAGCATATCCGGGTAAGAATTTAAAACTTGATGTTGTAATTGTTGATTGCCTTGCCAAATGGGGTATGCTTTTGTCAAGAAAGTGGGCTGCAAGTGTTGGTGGTAGTGCTCAAATGGACATGTCTTTCACCACCATTCCCATTGAGGGAAGCCTTGTCAAACTCTATGGTGAAAATAAGATGTTGCACTTGATTGAATATCCCAACAATGCTTCTTATGAAGTGTTGTTTGCTGATGTGGATGTTGACTACTTCATTGGTTTTGTTAATGGAAAGGAGAACAAGATGGATAAATTAGAATGCCTTGGTATGGTAGGTTCTCCATGGACATTACTATTTGATTGAGCTTGCTCCAAATTTGGCAATGGTGCTGGTATAGTATTGGTTTCTCCTAGTTTGGAAGAGTTTCCTTTTTCCTTCAAACTTAATTTTGAATGCACTAACAACATAGCTGAGTATGAAGCATTATTGTTGGGGTTAAGAATTGCATGGAAGTATGGAGTAAAGGAAATTGTTTCCAAAGGAGACTCAGATCTGGTTGTCAAGCAAGTAAGAAAGTTGTATGCTACAAAAAATTAGCGTATGAAACAATATAAACATGTTGTTTGGGACTTGATTGAAATGTTTGATTCCTTTAACATTGTTTACCATGGTAGAAGTCTCAATGATGCTACAGATAAGCTGGTTTTCCTTGGTTCTAGATTTGACAATTGCACTATTTCACCTTTTTGTGAATATGACATTGAAGTGCTAACAAGGCCAGCTGTCCCGGATAATGTGAAACATTGGCAGATTTTTTATGATGATGCACAAGTGTTGAGATTCTTACAATGCCAAGGTGAGTTTTCTGGTCAGAATATTGATTGGGAACCAATGGTGTGCATGAATGAAGGTAGAGAAACTTTTTTTGACAAGGATATTATACAATTGAAGACAAACACCATTCCCAAAGGTCTTGTTGCACTTGAATCCAATTTTAGCAATGTTGATTGTATCATTAATAGAAGAAAAAACAGTCCTATGCCCAAATTTTAAAGAAATATCAAAGGCTGCCTTGCTTGGTCTTATTCAAAGCTAAAGGCATATAGAGAAGACTTGTTCCAACATGAGATTTAACTTGAGGCCAAAACCAATCCATTTAGACAAAAAAGGCCTATTAACCCATTGCTTTCCATGAAAATGTAAGAAGAGTTGAAGAAGTTGAGAGATGGTGGCATCATTCACCTACTAGATACTCATCTTGGGTGACAAACCTTGTGCGGTCGAAAGAAGAACAGAGATATCAGATTTTGTGTGGATTTTAGGAATCTAAAAAAAACATCTATGAAGGAAAACTATCCCTTTCCAAACATGGAAAATATGTTGCATCTTGTGACAAGATCAAAGATGATTTCTACTTTGGATGGTTTCTCTGGATACAATCAAGTAGTTGTCAAAGAATTAGAAAGACTTAAGATAGCCTTCACTACTCCTTAGGGGACTTATGTTTTTATAAGGATGCCTTTTGGATTGATGAATGCTGGTGCTACTTTTCAAAGGGTAATGGATGTTGCCTTTGCTGGTTATATCAATGACTTTATTGCAGTTTACCAAGATGATGTATTTGTTTTTTCGAGGCAGCAAGGAGACCATTTGCAACACCTAGAGAAAATGTTGATCAGATGTAGAGAGTATGAAATTTTCTCTTAATCCAAAGAAATATCATTTTGGAATGCAAAAGGCCAAGTTGTTGGGAAATATTGTGTTCAAAGAAGGTGTTATGATAGACCGAGAGAGTGGAAGCAATCAACAAAGTGCTATCCCAAGAACCAAGAAAGGTATCCAATCTTTCTTTGGCCAAATCAATTTCATTAGAAGGTTTGTTTCCAATTTTGTTGAGCTAACTCTTCAAATCAAAATTATGCTAAAAAAGGATCAAGCTATCAAGTGGGAGGAGGCTTCCATTAAAGCTTTTAAGGAATAAAGGATGCACTTAAGCATGCACCTGTTTTGGCAGCTCCAAACTATAAGAGGCCTTTCCAAATCTTTTCTTTTTCCTCTAAATTCACTATTGCTTCAGTTTTGTTACAAAAGGATGAGAATGGAGCTGAGAGGCCTATTTCCTTCTTTAGCAAGGCTTTACAAGAAGCTGAGTTGAAGTATAGAATCATGGAAAAGCAGGCATTTGCCTTTGGTAAAAGCAACAAAGATTTTCAGGCCCTATATATTGAGTTCAAAAGTGGTTGCTTATGTTCCCCACACCATGGTTAAGGACATCTTATCAAACATGGAGGTATCAAGAAAGAGATGTATATGGGTTAAAAAATTACAAGAATATGATATGGATATCCAAACAAAAAATTTGGTAAGAGGTTTGGGTCTTGCCAAGCTCATGGCTGAGAGTAATTTGCAAAATGTAGAAGTGAATCAGCTAGAGGAAGAAAGGGTAGACCTTCTTGACAAATTGATGAGGTCTGAGTGGTACAAAGATGTGATTTTATACCTCAGACATCTATGTTGTCCTAGTCACTTGAATAAAAATTAGAAAAGAGCCCTCAAGCTGGCTTCTCAAAAATATATCATAACAGACCTTGGGCTGGCTTGGAAGAACCCTGAAGGTGTCCTCTTAAAATGTATAACTGAAGATGAAGCTCCCAAGTTGATTGCTGATTTCCATGGGGGAGTTTGTGGAGGAAATTTTTCTGGTAGGGTGACAACACATAAGATTTTGAGGGCTAGTTATTGGTGGCCAACTCTTTTTAAATATGTAACACAACTAGTTAGAAAGTGTGATAGTTGCGACGTTTCTCTAGAAGTCGAAAGCTTCAAGATCCCTTCCTTTGCAGCTCCTTCCAAACAATGAGGAATGGACTTCATTGGTGATATTTTAGATCCTTCTAGTGCTGGTCATAAATGGATCCTTGTAGTAGCGATTATTTTACAAAATGGGTTGAGGCAATTCCATCTAGGAAGGCAACACACCAAGTGGTAATGGATTTCTTATTAAATCATATCATATGCAGATTTGGAGTCCTAGTTAATATTGTATATGATAATGCCATGTGTTTTAGAGCCAAGCCTTTGATGGAAATGTGCAGTGAATATGGGATAAATCGACTTATTCTTCAAACTATAATTCACAAGGAAATAGATAAGTTGATTCAAGTAATAAGAACTTGCTCAAGATCATGAGAAAACTTGGAAATCTATAAGAAGAAGTGGGGAGAGCAATTGAAATTTGTAGTTTGGGCTGATAGAATAACTCCTAAAAGAGCAACTGGTAAAAGTCCATTTGAATTGGTGTATGGAACTCAAGCATTGCTGCCCTTACATTTGCAATTGTCCACATTTCAGTTTTCCGATAGTTAGAAGATCAAGAACATGGCCCATATGAATCAAGGATCAATCAAATCATTGAGTTGGATGAAGAAAGGAGAGCTTCTCATCAAAGGCATATCAAATTTAGAGAGAAATTGAAGAGGTTGTTTGATAAGAAGGTCAATCCTAGAGCCTTCAGTGTTGGAGATTTGGTTTTTCTGTGGGATAGTAGGCATGAAGAAAAGGAAAGCATGGAAAGTTTGATGCTCTATGGATGGGCCCTTATGCCATTGATATCAGGATTGGAGAAAATACATTTTTTCTCAAGGATTTAGATGGGGATTTGTTGGAGCTGCCTATTAATGGTAGACATTTAAAACATTTCTTGGATTAAATCCCCATGTGAGGTATGCACAAGTTGTACATTTTTATAGCCTCTTGTTTTGCTTTGTTTTTTGCTGTTGTTGGCTTGTGGTTTGCCCTTTTGTCCTTGGCAACCATTTTTGGTCTGGTTTTCTCAGCCTATTTTTGGTGAAATTTCTAGTTTTTGGGTTGCTCTGCATTTTTGACTCCTTACCCAATGGATTTATGGCACTTGGTCTATGTCGTAATCTTGTGGCACTCGTTAGGAGTGACCATCCCAAGCAGAGCCAATGTTGGTGCAAATTTGAGTTTGCACACCTTTGTGCCCTAATTTCTTGTCGAAATTTGCTCACAAACGTTTCATTTTTTTGATTTGATGATCTGCAACTCGTTTATCCTAGTGGAATCCTTCGAAAGTGCCTAGGTTGTTATTATTTTTCCCTTATTTGAACACATTTCCAAGTTTCCCCCTTCTATGCCCTAATTTATTCTTTCCCATAAGTTTGTGTTGTTTTTACTTTGTCAAAACGCAAGAAACTTGTATTTGATTGATTTCCATTTTTGTGCAAGTGAAATCTCAATCCCCAGGTTGAAAACAAACTTAAATCATGTTTCAATTGATTTAAAACCAAGAAATCTGTCTTCCTTGTGAAAAAATCTGATTTCCAGGGCATCCTCTACATTTTTATGTTTTTGATGGGTATACGGGTGTCACCTACCCGTCAAATTTATCTTTGCAACATATTGCTAACGTGGCAGGCTCCTATTGGCCGAGGATGTGCGGGAAAATGTTATAACTTGTCACTTTTTAATTTTTGGCACAAGGAAAATTTTGGTCCGCGGCCACGCATTGCTATAGTGATGCACCTACGTGGCACAATTTGATTGGCTGGAGGATCGGTGGGTGGCGGAGGTCACTTGGAAATTTTGCCTTCATTTTTGCAAATTTCTTAAAATCAAATTTTTGCCTGAAGGCCCACAATGAATTGGAAGGTGACACATGGGAAGGACTTGGAAAATTTTATTGTTTTTGCCTCGGATGCCAAGGTAAAAAGTTTACCCAAAGGCCCGCCTCATAAGAAGTGGACACGTGTCTAGGAAAGTCAGCATGGAGGGGGAGAGTTTTTGAAAATTTTGAAGTTTTTAACTTCAAAATGTTAAAGTTAAAATTTGGCCCAAGAGCCCGCGACCAATTGGAGGAAGACACGTGTCCAGGAGGCGAGATGGAAGAAGGGGTAGAGGGAAAATTTTAGGAATTTTTCCTTTATCTTTGCAAGGTAAAAAATGAAAAATGGGCCCGTCTCCAATGAAAAGTGGACACGTGTCCAGGAAGGTCAAATGGAGCGGCGGGGACTTCAAATTTTTTTATTTTTTTTGGGCTTAAAGTTACAAAGGAAAAATTTTGCCCTAAGGCCCACATCCAATGAAAATAGGACACGTGTACAAAAGGAGGTGGAGGTTCGGAGCTAGGGGAAAATATTGAAAATTTTACAAATTTTGCAAAGACAAGAAGTTGTCCGCGGCCTTGACAGAAAAAAATTTGATGTGTGCCCCCGCAGCCAATTAGGGGGCAACACATGGCATTTTTGAAAGGTGAAAAGTGGAACACGGGCCCGCAAGAGGTTTTTGTGCTCATGGAGGGTTGAAGGTAAACTTGAAGGGTCAACCGCGGCGAATGGGAGATCGCCACGTGGTAGGGGAGAGGCGGGTGTTCGAGCCCACAAAGTTTTTGAGAAAAATTTCCATTTCTCAAAAAGGTGCCAAAATTCATCAAAATTGGCCCGCGGTTTTTGTGGGGCCAACCTAGGGACACGTGGTAGGTCCAGGGGGCAAGCGGGGAAAATTTTAATTTTTTTCCAAAGGTCAAAAATGATTAAAAATGTGTTTTTTAAGATGGGGACCCACCCCAATCATGTTTAGACACATGTCCACCTAGTCCAAAGGGGAAAAAGGGGAATATATTTGACACGTGGAGGGATAACATTAAAAGTTGATTTTTAAATCAACGGCTGCTGTGAAATTTTGTTTTTGGGCGCCATAGGAACTCCAAGAAACTTGGAAATCACGTTTCTTCATCAAAATGCATGAAATTTTATATGATTTCGCATCCCCTCGGCCTTCTGAGTGCAATGGAACCATTTTTGGGAGCTAATTTGATGGATTATGATGTTTTTTGATGAAATTTTTCCCTAGACCCGTGAAAAAATGTGAAAAGTGAAAATAAAAGGTTGTAGAGGTGAAAAATGATGAAGTAAAAGGTGGAAAATGATTGCAAATGCATGTTGGCATGTCTGAATGCCAAAAATGTGACCCTAGGATGGATAAGGATCTGAATTCATGCAATATTTTAAATTATTTATGCATCCCTGGCATTTTACGAGTTGTTTTATAGTTTAATGTCATTTTCATGAAATGGGTAAAGTTTCTTGTAACAAATTTGATCCCTAAGCATATTCTTTGCTTGGGAGACAAGGATCCAAGCTGGCATGAGATATAAAATGTATTTTTGAAGCATTTTTAAAGGGGAGAGATAGAAGAGAGAAAAAGACTCAGAATTTTCAAGCAAAAAGGCTGGAAGAAATCCATTTCTCTAGAGAAAACCGCACTTAGAGCCATTTTTAACTCCATTTTGTATCAGATTTCATCATGTTGAGTTGGTTTCAGCTGTAAAGCCATCAACAGGCTCTGAGATTGTTCTTATAACATTCCCCTGCTGATGTATTTGATCAGATTTTGGATTATGTGGTGTTATCTCTTGGCAAAATTTGCATATACTTATGTCTCAGAATGTTTTCAATTTGTGTTTCTTGCTCATGTTGCAATCTTGTGTTTAGGATCTCTTTGATCATACAGGGTATCATTTCTTGTTGATGGTTTAATGGAATTTGCAATCTTGTATTCGAGAAGAGCTTTCATCTAATAGAAGATAAAGAGACTTAAAATCATTCTACTATCCTTGAATAATGAGATTTGTTTGTAAACCTTTGGGTGCACCTTAGATCATGATTAAATAGGGATTTTTGGATACTTTGTTGGTATTTTGCTTCAATATTTTTGGCAGGTTATCAAAGGTTGTGTGGAAGAGTGCAGATCTGGGCCTCCATTTGTGCACATATCCTGGTTGAATGAGCATTTAAAACCCTTGGAAGCATCCCTGTTGTGTAGGTATTGCAAATTTCCTGCAAAGGTTTTCAAAGAAGTTGGTAATTCCCAGCTAGACTTGTCTAAGCATCTCCCACAAAATTTCATTTGAACTAACTCATCCTACCTATACTACCCCTGCATTTGCATTGTGTGTCAACAAAAGAATACAATCCTTCCACCAAAATGCACAAAGTATATCAGGGTTTTATCATGTCTTTAGCAGCCCTAGCTTTGTTTTGAGAACATTTCCATCATTTAGTAGTGACAACTCTTTTGAGTTTGAATAATGGATGCTTGATCATGTTTTCACAAGGACTTTTCCATACCATATGCAAAACACAAGGATATCTCCATCTCCTTTACCATATAAGGGCTGCAATATAGGTTCTCTTTCCTTGGTTGATAAGCACAACCTAAAACAGAGAGGTTAGATCAAAACCCTTTTGAAGGTGCTATCAATCCCTCAAATCTTGAATGCAAACAAGAAGATAGGTGTGCTCCCCTGCTACAAATGAAATACAAACCATCTATTTATCCTTGAGTGTCTTGTACAAGTTTATGATGTTGTTCAAGTTGTGAAGGAGATTAAATCTGGATACCAACATACCCCATACTAAAAGTATGTGTGGTTCACTCCGGATGAATTCAATATATAGTAAACAACTTCTAGTGTGCAAGCCCTCTTATTATGAAAAAAATACTGAACAAAATTGTCAAAGCATAACAATGATGAAAGGAAACACATATAAAGGAAATGCATTAAGGGAAACATAATATAACTAGAAATACTACCTTAGTAGAAATTGCAATAAGACTTATTTATAAAAGGGCTTTAGCCTACTCATGTTGAAGTAACTGGGAAACCATGTTCCATCCATCACTTCTAGTTGGGATGTGCCTGAATCAAGTATGTAAATCACAACATACGGTCCCAACCAATGCACTTGGAACTTTCCAGGGTGGCACAAAAACTTAGAATCATATAGAAGAACCATCTGCCCAACCTCAATCTTCTTTTTCTTAATATGTCAATCATGCCATGCCTTCTACCTAGCATTTTCTGTCTTCTAGCTCCAACAAGCTATAACGTACCTTTCATCCAACTGCATCAGTTTGTCTATACACTCTTCAAGTGCTTTATCATCCACCAATCCTTCTACGCGTGCAATATGTAGGGAGGGTTACAAGAATTTGATTTGGTAAAATAGTCTCGTGAAAAAATCAACTAAAAGGGTGTGGTTTTGTTTAGTCTTTTATAAGTTATTTTGTATGCCCAAAGTACAACAAAGACTTTATCATCCCAATCCTTCCTTCCAACATCGGAAATCTTAGTCAATTTATGGATCATTATCTTGTTGAAAGCCTCACCATTCCCATTGGCCTATTGATGATAGGGGTTGTTTTGTGATGCACCACCATAAACTCATCTAACAATATCACGATAGTCTCATTCAAAAAGTGTTTGCCCCTATCACTTGTCAGACTCAATGGACATCCATACCTACTAATAATGTTCTCCCATAAGAACCTTGCTGATGTAGCTTCCATGGAATCCTTTGTAGGTACTACTTCCACCCACCTTGTAAGATAACATGTATAATTTATAATGTAGCGTGACTCGATATTGTGCGTGGGTGGGGAAATAGGAACCATAAAGTCAAGTTTCCATTTTCAAAAGGTTTTGCACTCGAAATTAACCTTAAAGGCATTCCATCTCTATGCCTAGGCTTTCAAAGTACTAACAAGTGGTTACAAACCTTGTAATACTCTATACAATCCTTGTAAATCATTTCCCACCAAAGGCACTCGCTAATAGGATCTTGCGTATAGTGGAATTTACTGCATAATGACCACCTATAATTGCACCATGAGATTCCTCCTTAATAACCTCACACTCGGACTCAAGTACACATCGACACAAAACCTCATCCCAACATAACTTGTAAATATCTCCACCTATCAGCATATAGGGTGCGATGCATATAACAAGTTGTTTCTTCTCCAAGGCCTTCATACCTTTAGGTGCCACACCCGTACAAAAAAATATTGTAATAACCTCTAAGTTATATAGTACGTAGTTTAATATGAATAATTGTGTATCTAGCATTATATCCTCAATTTTCTTTGCATCCTCTCCTAAATTAATCCTGGATAAATTATTTGGTCATGAGTTACTCTTTCCTAGCTTCACTACCACTATAAAATATAATTCTTGGAACAAGAGAATCCATTTGCATATATGTCACTGCAAAATGGGCTTATTAACTAGATACTCTAACACCATGTGATTTGTATAAAATAAAAATGGAATTTCCAACAAATATTGCCTAAAATTATGCAACGCATAAATCATAGACAACGCGTTGTGCTCGTAGTTGTATAGTTCTGTTTAGTTGGAGTCAACTTCCTACTTGCAAAACAAATAGGGTGATCAACAATACCTTCTCCAAGATAGGCAAATACTACACCAATGGACATGCTAGTGGAATCCACGTGCACACTGAAATGGCTTGGTCCATAAAGGAAAGCACAAAATAGGCATAGAAGTAAGTCTTTCCTTCAATGTCTCAAACACTTGTTGTTGCACCTCACCCCAATGGAACTTACCTTTGCTCTTCAATAACTCCTCTAAGGGAATGGAAATCCTGACATACCCCTTAATTAATTTCATGTAGTACCCCATGTGTCCAAGAAACCCACGCACTTCACTTTGGTTAGTAGCCTCCTCAAAGCCCAAAATGACATTAATCTTAGCAGGATCCACCAACAAACCTTCTTTGCATATGATATATCCCAAAAGAGTGCCAAAGGGTGTAGAAACAACACACATCTTGATGTTGAGAGATATCTTCAGCTTCTTGCACCTCTCAAACATAAGCCTTAGATTTTCACAACGGTCTTTAACGAGCCCATAAACAATCCAATCATCTAAGTAAACTGTAAGAACTTATGTATGAAATCTTGAAATGCTTTCAAAACAATCCATGAAAATATTATAAGCACATTATTCAACATAAAAGGCATAATTGTGTATACAAAAATTCCCCATTCAGTGGTGAAAGTCATTTTCTCTTGATCCTCTTTAGCTATTCTCACACGATGATATCAAAAAAACCCATCGGTAAAGGAGTATATCTCATTCCCTACCACATCCTACAAGATATCTTCTGTAAAAGGTGTGGGGAAAGGATCTATAACACAAGCAGCATCCAATTCTCTATAACCCATGTAGATTTTTATCTTGTTATCTTTCTTTATACTTATTATCATTGGGCTAACCCATTTTGATTCCTCTATGGGATCAATGATTCCATAGTTCAACATCTTGTCAATTTCTTCTTTAATTTTAACATGCATGATATGATTCATCCTATAACGCCTCTTCCTAACTGGGCACACACCTTCCTTTAACTTGATTCTCATCTCACTCAAAGAGCCATGCCCTCCTTTCAACTCATGATAGCCTCTAGGAAAAAATCTTGGAAGTCACACAACATCTCAATGATCTTAGAAACCTCTGAATCAGACCAATAATCACCAATGATAGCCTCTTTAGGTTTTTCATGTATCCCAATGTTGAACTTTTTTTTTCATAGGCGCATAGTATGTGAGTGTCCATTCATATGCACTATCCATGACCTTGTGTATACCCACAAAGTATGATCAACATCCAAGTTATCTACTTCCTCATCATATATCATATAAACCATCTTGCCTTTTCCCTTTGCTAACTAGGCATGCCCAAGTTATTCTTCATCTATTTCCTCTTCTTCAAAGAGCGCCTCGAGCTCTGATTCTCCCAAGAAATCCTGAATAAGTTCTTTGGAACTTCATTATCTGTAATTCCTCATTCACAAGTGGTTTATTAGAAATAAAATCAAAGGTCTGAACCATACCTATAGTTAACTCTTCCCAATTCCCTATCACTCTATTCAGCTCTGCATAAACATACCATATGTTCCCACAACCTCACAAAGTGAAATAAAACTTATGCACCCACAATGAAGGTGGTAAAGCTTCCTTCCTCTCTGTCTAGTGTCTCTCAAACTGTTGAATGTGGTACTGAACAAGATCTTTCTCATGAAATTCATAGATCTTAGAGGGTACATTATCTTGTAGAAATCTAGCGAAAATGCAACTCTCACTTCACACAACTTCACAAGATTATCCTTGTATGTAATCCACTAGCACATTATCTTCCTACACAAAGTATAAACTAGCATATTTCTTTGTTATACTTGGTCGTCCTTTGGGCCTCCATAGCACCAAGAAAAACCTCAAAATTTCCATCACTAGTGTACCTTGGTACCTAGTTATGTCTCAAATGCCTAACAGATTATGACCCACTAACACGTGTAACTACACTCTTCATTTCTCATCCAACCATCTCATAAGTCCCATGTGCCCAGTTATCACAAGCAACACTTGTTGTATCACTCATAGATTGTGAATCATCCCACTAAATTACTCCTTCCTTTGACGATTCGGGCACCTCAAGATCTTGGATGGCGCACACATAGATTTTTTTATATCCTATTCACTCAAAGGTTCTACATAAGGTGCAAGCTTTCCATCTATCAAAGGGATTATCACATGCTCCTTATTCTCAAATCTGATATAACCTTTATTGAGTTCTAAGACCTCAAAATCACTAGTAAACTTGGCCCCCTGAATTGTAATAGTGGAATATTTCAAAACTTCAACAAACATGGCTTTAGTCTTGTTTTCCATAAACAACACATTAGAAAATGGCTACAATCATGGTCTCCCCATCTATAGCCATGTATCCAAAGTGAGTACATTCACTTCCGTAACTATATCAATAAAAATGGTACTTAAAATCCATCCATTAACAACTACATTCAACATGATCTCTTTATCATAATCAATACTATGAGGAGGAAAGTTGGCATGCAATATTTGTCTCCCATGCTCTTCCGCAACACGTGGTACCTTTCTCTCAGCCATTCCCCTAATAATAGAATGATATTCTCTTAACACAATTAACTTACAAACCTCCTTAATTTCATCCACATCATGCAGGTTAATGAGGCTACATTTTCATGCTCCAACTTCCGCGACTTCTCCTTCAAGAATTATATCTCACCTTGCAAGTTCCTGATAACATCCATAGATTCTCAATAAACTTCCTTCTAATGCACAGATTGTCGGTATAATCTTCATTGATAACATCCTTTGTAATAATAAGCTTCGTTTGGGAACTTCACAAGTGCGCATGGCCTTAGTGTGAATAGTAATAAGGATAGGTAGCATGTCAATATCATGTGTTAACTTGGTTTTCCACTTGATCTCCCATAGCACATTGTACTTTTATCATCCTCACACATTTATCTTGCTTGTGTTGCTTATGCATATGCTCATATAATTATGGACACTCTTCATACTTGTGATTATTTCGCACTAAGAGAAAATCGGGTTATGTAGGCATTCATGCCTATAGTGATTGGGTGATACTCCATTATAACATGTTCCATGAGGAAAATCACTCCTTCCTCCGCTGTGACCATGGCCCCTGAATCCTCCACAGTACCCTTGACCTCAACTACCTCCATCAGAGTGCCCTTCATTATTATTCTGATTCTGTCCACAATTATCACCTTGCTCCTTGGAATTGTTTACAACACTGGTCTATCACACACCCATATCAATTGCTTCATGAATTTGATCAATCAACCTATAGTTCTCTATGTCATGAGTGTGTGATTTGTAAATCTTACAGTAATTGGACATGTTCTTCCGGATAGTGCATTGTAGTAAAGGTCACCTACTCAAATCATGATCCAAATGAAAAATTTCACAATCTAACATAATAGTGTGCACCGATATATGAGGGAAACTATCCTTGGTATGACCCTTTACTTTGTAATATGTACACCACAATCCACTACACGTCTCATGTGTTGAATTGGATGACAATTTTTCTAAATTTTTGCCATAAATTTTATACGTACTTCTACAAAGGGATTTACTCCAGTTTTCACACTACCAACAACCTTAGTGTGTAGAGCTTCCTCAAGAGATTCACACAGATCTATACAATTCTTATGTGAGATATCTCTCCGGATGGGGTTATCAAACCATCAACAAACCATTGTTCATGCTGACTAAGATTAATATCATAGGATAACTTTGATAACAAATTTTTAAAAAAGGCATCATATTACCTTACACTCTTAGCCATGCCCTTCTTGATATCCTTCATCACACTGATGATCTTCTACTCAAATTTAGGAATATTGAACTCCACCAAGAAAGTATCACATAACACATCGTAATTCACACAAGTCTGGTTTAGATCAAAATTCTTATACTAACTATGTGCGATCCCCTACAACGTAGTTGCAAACTAACTTTCTTTACACTCGGAGCTATAATCCTCTTGGTATGTAATAATATTTCACACATATGACCGTGCTCGTGGAATATTCAATGCCTTTGTACTCTGGGAGATGAAGGGACATCTCATAATACACCTATTGGAGTTGGTGTAAACCATTCCCACCTCATCCAGAACTTGTATTTCCTCATGTGTTTGCTCCACCTCTAAAACCACCAGATCCACTAGATCCTAAACCTCCAGAGCCTCTTGATCCTCCTCCTGTGGTGGGAATTATACCGAGAGGATGTGTTGTCTTGTGTACGAGCCATTGAATTGAACTAAACTCCCACAATCTATGAATTTATGCTACTTCTAGATTTATTCCCAAGATTTTGTGAAACCACACTCTTTCCTAATGATGCTCCATAAATTATGTCTCCAATATATCCTAACAAATATTTTGTCACCGAGACACCATATATGACTCTGTTTCTTGAATTACTCCTATATTCAAAGGAAAATGATATCTACCTATTACTACTCTATCTCCATTGCTAACATAGTTATTAATAATTGTTCCAGTGAAGCACTAGGTGTGAGGGTAAGGTCACAAAGTGGGATTAGATGCATGCCTACGACTATTACTCTATCTTCTTCTAATGTAATATTTTTAGAAGCCAAGGGGGATTCTCTTCCATGCTTTCCTAAATGGGGATTAATAGCTGCTCGGGTTCCACTTTGGTTGCTTGAAGCTCGAATCCTTCACACATCACCTTTATCCACAACTCTATACACTCCTTAAGATTGCACTTCCTCACCAATTACCTCTCCCACATTTTAGTATATTTATTTCATCTTTCCTCTCTTTCCTTTTCTACCATAGGATCCGCCATCTTTCACCACACCTTCTTCTACCCTTGTGCGCGGTGGGGATTAGCTAGCCATAGGTTTCTCTTCAAAATCCAATGTTACCATCAAGATCTTAATTGCTAAGGGGATAATGCGTATATAAGATCCTTTGGGTTTGTGCAAGAACTAGAACTTAGCTACCTTTGGACAGGAATAAGTAGACACAATGTACTCCAATATATAGCTATTCAAGACACCACTCCACCAGTGATCTACATGTGTCCAAGCCAAATTGGCATCACACAATTTTTGATAACTTCCCGCATCCAAACAAGAGTTTTATACCTCCAATTCCTCTTTAATGCATATCCTACCAACCATTCATACAAATCTATGAGAAAATAGGAAAATAACATCTCATAAAGTTCTTGATATAGATTATGATCAACCCACATGCATTTATTAAACGGTCCAAAGTATTATATCTCTATGTAAACTTGTCCTCCAAATTCTCTACCCAAATTTCAACAATGTGCAAATTTATCCACTATAATTTTATCTTGCATTATCCTTGAAACAACTTCAAAAATAGGTCTCGATAGCGTAACCAAAATGTAGCCTTATTTTACCCACCAAAATCCAAATGCACGTTGGAACATCACCCAAGCGTAACCGGAGTGGTCACCTAAAGCGTGTAAGGGTACCAAGTCCATCTTTTATGTGAGCTTTATTAACGAGTTATCATGATCAACATACATGTGTTGCATATCCATAACAACCATACATAAGTATTTTGCATAGTATAAACAAGATGTAGATCTCAAATATTACGTATGAGTAATTAAACAAGAACCAAAATAAGATTTACCACATAAGATCCAGTATTATAGATGTCTACAACCAATATCCACCCATAAAGATCCATCATATTACTCTATCAATAAGATTAGTTGAGTGCATACAAAATATTATCACCATAAGTCATGCATGCATACAAACCAACAACATAACTCTATTACAAAAGTGACCATACTAATATATGCATATCGTACATATATATAAGGGTGGAGACTTACCCTTCACCACCCATGCATCCTCAAAATAGGCTACATGTGACTCTACAAGATTAAAAAGCAAGCAAGCTCACTAATAATAGATTATCTAGTAATAAACTATAGTCTAATCCTATTAATAGCTCCAAACCTATACACTTAGATTGGTCTTCCACCCACCCAAAATAAAATTTACATGCTTTGCAATTCTTCATGTTGTTGTGTGTTCTACACTCTAAGTCTATAATTATCCTTACAATCGTAAACGACTAAGTCACGAATCCTCATTTTTCTCGGGTGTGGCCTACTTTTTTATATTCCTATGTGCAACTACGTGCCCTATGTCCATGTGCCCAATCCTTATGGGCCTTCAATAATTAGGCTTTACTTCATCAACCCAACAATATACACTCAAAGGTTCTTAATGGTTAGTCCAAATGAATCACAACTATGTCAATTAGACCATCATCTAAAATATGCATATATGAAATCAAGACGGAATGCTACCTTTATTAGAGAAGAACTATATGTGTTTCACCGTGAAATAAATAAATATATGTGTGTGTGTGTGTGTGTGTGTGTGTGTGTGTGTGTGTGTGTGTGTGTGTGTGTGTGTGTGTGTGTGTTTGTGTAAAGGCAAGGAGGAGTACTTGTGATAGTCAAAGAAGGTTATGCATGTGTTGAATGTTGACCAAGCTGATTTTGAAGAGATTCCCTTTGGCTAGGAGGAACGACCTAAAATAGAACACAAAACCACAAGAGAGAGTTAAACAATATATGGCAGTAGATTTCCTAGCGTGTGCTAGATCTCGGGAAGTGTGATACTTCCTAGAGAGGCTGTCAATCCACTATTTTAAACACAAATTAATGTAAATAAATAACTGAAAGAAAGAGGTCCTATTGTAATAACATGATTTAGGTATATCATATGAAACAATAGACTATATTACTAGTAAAGGTAAGGTGTATTCAGGTTGGGCAGGTGTAGCAGAGGTATGGTAGAAGGTTTGGGTGATATTTGGTGAAGTTTGGGTTTGTTTTAGGAGAATTGGAAGCTCATTGGTCTGGGATATATTACCAGTACCACAAATACCAAAGATCAATTGGGTGATTGATTTCAGTACTGGAAATGAACTGACACTAGTTGGGTGACCAGTGTTGATATGGAAAATTATGTGGAGTGATTAAAATGGGCTAGTTTTGGGCTCTCTGTGCAATCTCGAGAATATTGAGGAGGTTTAGGTATGGTTGTGGGATGTTTAAGCGAGACTCATAGGTAAATAGATGGGTGTTTTGGAAAGGTATGAAGGTTCTTTGGGAAGATGGTTGGATGGAGGTTTTGTGGGAAAGATCTGGGTATTATAATGGGTGAAATGAAATAGATAACTAGTAAATAAATAATCTACTAAAACCAATGACAAAGGAGGAATGTACTTACTTGTGAAATGGAGATGAATAGTAGGAGGTGGTGATGGTTGTAAAAGAAGATGGTCTCAAACAAATGCAGTAGTAGAAGGAGGGCACAATGCTTCCTATGAGTGCACTAGAGCTCTAGATCAATCCATTGATGAATCATGTGGTGTCTGAATGTTGTAATGTTCTCTTGTATGTCACAATATTATTGGGAAACTTGAGAGTTAGTATGCAAGGTTGCAAGAGGCAGGAAATAGAATTGTAACTTAAACAAAGAGTTTTGAAATCCTATTTAAGGTAAACGATGACAGTTAGGTAACTAGTGTTAGCTAAGGAATAACCGGTGTCGGTTAGGGAGAAAAGGTCATATCTACTAAAAATAGCCCGATTCCTCCCAAATTTGGCGTGATTGAGATTTTGGTTCTGGGTCAAAAGTGTGGAATGGAGCTAAATGGAGCAGGAGAGTAGTTAGAGGGATAATAGGCCATTAATATTAGGGTTAGAATAAGTCCTAGTTGGTTAAGGGGAGTGGGGACTTGGTCTTGGTTAATTAATGAGCTTAGAATAGGTCTAGGATGAGGTGGAGAGATGAGTTGGTTAGGTGAGGTGGAGATGTGAGGTGGAATAAGGATTAATTTAAATAAAATTAATACTAATGTGTGGAAGGGGCCATGGTTAACACATGTGTGTCGATTAATTAAATAGAAGGGGCTTAGAGGGTTGTGACCAAATTTTTGTGTCTACATTTTTCCCCTTTTGTTGTGTATCTTGTATTGATAAGCGATGATGACAAAAATAGAAGGTGTTTTCCTAGGCACGGGTGGAGGTGATCCCCTCAAACTAAGAAATGGTGAAGTAATAGGTGGAATTGGTGATGGATTTGATAAGGTGGTAGATGGTGAAAGGTGGGTGTGTCTAATGATGATATGTGGGGCATTCCAACACAAGCACATGTATAGAATGCGATAAGGCACTAGGTTGAAGATCTCACAAACTCTACATCATCAAAGGTCGATAGTTTATCCAAATAAGATTAATGTGGTCCAAATATCCAAGGTATATGATATGATCCTAGACACAAAAGGAAACTAGGTGTAGGAACGAGCATTAGGTGGTTTCAAAGCACCAAAAGATGTGGTCTCAGTTAAGATAAACATAATAGCATCAGGTAAGGCAAGGTTGGCAGCTAAAAAACACAAGTAACGTCATTACAAGGTAAAATGAGTATGCCAATTCGAGTGTCAAATGGGTGAGGTCGGGGTGGTTGTATAGGTAAGGTCATGGGTAAGGCCAAGGTTTAGTAAAAATATGCCCCTAAGTACACTCAAGTCGGAGGTTAGGTGATAAGGCTATTAGGTGATCTCGTAGGGCTAAGGTAAGGCTAAAGCACTAATAAATGGCATTGTTCATCAATATTTTGGTAAAATTAGGTATAATTAGGTAGGTAAGGTAACCGATACTAGTTCAAGAGGAACATATGTCACTTAAGGTGACTGATGTCATTCACCTAGGGCATGACTTAACTGACATCAGTCAAGAAAACTTGAGTTTAAAATGAAAACTCTGTGTTGAAAACAAATCATTTGACATTTCCTAAGTTAGAAAATGATAGAGAGAGAATTTGTTCGTTTGACATGGAATAAAATGATAGGGTTTTCTTCTAGGCTAAGTTGGTGAGAGCTAAGTGGCTAAAGGAGTGGATTTTATGGGTCCATGTGATTTAGAAAAGGGATTTTATTGCTTGATAGCTGAGAGTTTGATTTTAGTCATGAAAAAGGTAGGAGAGGTCACAAGAGGACCTCCAGTTCAGAGACCATACATCTCACCATGAAGACGGTGCCGAGTAGAGGTAGGATCGAGCTCCTTGGTGTTTTGGGTGAAAACTAAGGTAGAAAATTAAAGAATTTAGATTTTGAAATTTGGTTAAAAGTGGGTGAAATTGGGTATGGGGAGGGCCAAAACTAGTTTAATTAGGTGGGAAAATGAATTGAGAAGTGATTTGGGGTGGTTTGATTAGGTATTTTATGTGTTTTAGGTAAATCTTGGAAAATGGGGACATGGGGATTCATCCCTAGGGCCAAACTAGTGACCGACGCTAGTCATGTATCGGTCGACGTTAGAAGCTAGTCAATTTCAAAAGGTGGGGCTAAAGGGAGACTGGTATCATCGGGGTGACCGATTTTAGTCCACCTGTGAAAAGTGATGGAGGCTAAAAAAGGGAGTTTGGGATGGTTAAAATGTTAAGGGAAGGATGGGTGAGGGTGTAGTGAGGTAGGAGTGGGTGAGTTAGGGTTAAGTTAGGGAGGAAAGGGGTGGTTTAGGGTCAATGTAAAGTGGAATGGATTTGTTAGAGGTTAATTAGGTAGAAATGGGTGAGTGAGGGTGGGTAGGGTCAAATCGAAGGTATAGGTTAACCATGTAGGATATGCACAAGATAGATAAGGAAATTTAGTGCAATTGGTTAAGGGGGAAAGGATTGAATCAAAATAAGTGTAGATGTTTAGGCTAGATATAATATATATCAGAAAAACAAGTTGGGTAAAAGGTGGGAAGGCTAAGAAAGGAACATATAGGTATTGGGCTAGGTAGAGTCAAATAAATGATCAAAAGGGAAAATTGATTAACAAATTTAAATGGTGATGATGTAGGCACGTCAGCAGTTGACCATGAGAGATAGGTTACCGCATCGTTTGGTACAAATTAGACCCATCGTTATTGAGGATGAGTGGGATCATATGAGGGATGTTGACTGGGAACTGTTAGGTGATATAGGCATATTGTCAGGGATCATAACATGATGGTTGATCTCATCGATAGATGGGATTCAATGACCAACACATTCCACCTTCATACCCGTGAGATGACTATTAATTTGGAGGACATCTACCGGATCTTGAGGCTACAAATTTTTGGGGAGTCGTTATATTATATTCTTTCACACGAGCCATTCAATCTAATGGTTATAGTGTTTAGAGAGGCAATGGGAGCTTTGTCCTATCATAGTGTGAGCATTATATATGAAGATATGTATGCCACACATCCACATGAGAACAAATTATTAGTGTTGTGTTAGGAATTAGAGAACAAATATGCGGAAACAATTCCTGAAACCATAGTAGTAGGAAACTATATAGTATAATTATACTTGTAGAAATATAATAGCATCAATGAATAATGCACAAAAGAAGACAAGACAAGATTTAACGTGGTTCACCCAATGTGGGCTACATCCACCAAGAACTTGCTCATATTTTATTATCAACAAGAGTAAAATAAATCTCACAGTATTCTCTTAGTTATGAACTCACAACATAATTCCAAAGACGTTAAACCACATCTAAACCACAATTGAAACCTAATTTCATAACCTTGATCACTCTTGATCACCTCTTGATCATTAAGACTCAAGACCTCTTGAACACTCAAGATATCTTCAAGATACCCTAACACCTCTATTTATAGGATTACAATCCTTTTAAGAATCCATAAAGCTGACCCTAGAAGATTGAAAGTCATGATCTTTCAACTTCCCATGGCTGGAAAAATAGTCCCGACGTTAACAACCAATTAACAACATGTTAACAAACAACGTCGCAGAATGGCACAACATCACAACAAACAACTGCATAATGCTCCTGAAGTCTCCTAACTTAACCGTTTGAGCTCTAACAATTCAAAACTGATTCAATAAGACCAAAAAACAAGCTCCACACCCTAACATGTTGATGATCGTGGTTATTGAATGTTATGCTCTCTCGAATTCATAAGGTGGGATATTTCCACAGACATTGATGGGAGATTTGGAGGATATGATTGAGGAGCAAGTTTTTTTAACATAGGTGCTAGCATTAATGGTACATCTTTATACTTGAGTTATGGGTGTATTGGAAGATTCGTCAATTCATTGTATGATACACCTATCTTCTTCATTATTGGCCCTATAAGCACATAGTGTGTCTACGTCCACCAAGCCTTCCATGACAAGATTGGTTTAGAGGAGTTTACAGAGTAGATTTCAAGAGATGGATACTGATAAGAGAACATCCTAGGGTAGATGAGGCATCACAAGATGTGACATATTGCAAGAGACTATTAGATAACATATCATGAGTTGACATTCTATGACGGCCTTATATATATTTCTATTCATATGGAGGCATGGCAGAGGATTTGGAAGGGTTAAAAATGGTTAGATGGATACAAGGATGGTGAACCGAGGAGCATGAGATGATTCCGGTTGACTCGATTCAAACTCCAATTTGGGCTTCAACAAGATGTGTCTTCACCATTTCCACAAGATCGTAGGGATGACCGGGACACCTTTAACTCCACCATATCAAGAAGATCCTGTAGGGTAGGAGGAGAAATTTTCTGATAGACATATTGATGACATAGACATGACTGAAGGGTACATGAACTAGTGGATATCCCAGCTATAGATAGTACCACCAAGGCCAAGACAACTTGATTTGGCTACGCTTATATTATAGAGGGACCAATTACAGGGGCAGCTAATGACTTTAAAGTGGAAGGTAACACAAGAACATGCATAGGTGATTACCCTATAGGGACAACTAGCACAAGCCTGCACACAAAAGTAGGGGAGGGAGGGAAGGTCACATGGTTATAGTCTCAGGTGTCCTCTTTATAAGAAAAAATGGCCTCATTACAAGCACAATTAGTAGTTTCATAGGCACCGAAACAGTGGGACATGGTCCCGTTGTATGTAGCAAAAGCACCGGGATAGGGTTCCATTATATAGGCACAACGAAAGGGTTTACATGTAGGTGTCGAGCTATGACACCACCCTAGGTGATATATATGGATAGGTACACGGAAATGGTGACTAAGACTAGGTATTATGAGGATCTACCGACAAAGAGTAGTATCTGTTTGTTTCATATGCCAAGTATAGAGCACAATAGTAAACCGGTGAGAGGTTTAGTTCACGAACCCATGGTACTACCACTTGGGTAGCCATTGGTCACATAGGAAGGGGCATTGAGAGGTGACTAGTTTGTGGAGGATGAGGTCACGGGAGAAGATAGGTGTTGGGCGATCCTAGAGCCAATGTAGGTGTTGATAATAACAATGTGAACATACCTATTCAACCCGAGAACAAAAAGGCTAGGCAGATGTGCCTTAACTCATTAATGATATAGAAAGGATAAGTCCACCCAAGTTTGATGGCACCACATTAGAAGATGGGGCTAATAATCGCTCGGTGAAATAGAGAAATAATTTGCAATAAGGAATTTCTCGGAAGAAACAAAGGTGATATAGGCGGCATATCAAATTTTTCACGAAGCATCTTCATGGTGGGACAACCATCGGCTAAGTTAAATATTGATGAAACTAATATCACATGGGATCGATTTAAAGGTTAATTTAGGAAATGTTGGCTACCAAATCTTTATTATGATCAGAAAATGACTGAATTTTAGAACTTAGCTCAAGGAAAGCTAACTATAACTGAGTACTAGGAGTGGTTTACAAAACTTCTTAAGTACGTACCCTAGTACCAAACTGATGAGAGATTCAGGATACGAAAATTCATCATGGTATTAAATCCAATGATAGGAGGAGAGGTTGATGCTCATAGCCCAACCATGATGGAAGAGGTTGTTGAAAAATCCATAAGGTAGGAACAAAAATTAAAGGTAATTTCTACTCATAAGGAGGAATTAAGGAAGAAAGCTCCAAACTCCTCTTCATCATCTCTTGCACCTAAGGAAGGACCATGGAATAAATTTGTAATGACAAGTAAGTTTTCATTTGATACTAATAAGAAAGTAGAAACCAAAAATTCTGTTG
Organism: Taxus wallichiana var. yunnanensis; assembly: GCA_018340775.1. Taxonomy (NCBI): domain Eukaryota; kingdom Viridiplantae; phylum Streptophyta; class Pinopsida; order Cupressales; family Taxaceae; genus Taxus; species Taxus wallichiana. The sequence goes on along the minus strand of CM031243.1, from coordinate 46,486,988 downwards.
GTAATACATGGAACAACTTTGCTAAGAACAATAATAATGGGATGAAGTTCTATGGGGTCAAAATGATAACTCTAAGGCTAGAAATAAACCCGATCCTAGGAAGGGACCTATAGGAGGCTATTATAATTGTGGTAAAGATAATAACACAAATTAATCCCCTTTGAAAAATAACGATTGTAATCAGCAACACAAGATGCACGCTGCAAAGAGTAGACAAGCTGAGGCTAAGAAATAGGCCATTCCTAGAAAAGTTTCTGTAAGTTATTTGGTTTACCTATATCTATTCTTTTTGATACCGGAGCTATTGAATGTTTTATTTCTAGCAAAATTAGCATCAAAATTAAAAATAAAAGATGGAAACATGGATAAAACATGGAATATATATTATGGAAACAATGTTGTTCAAATAGTTAGTATGTGTCTTTTTGGAGCAATCCTTGATTTACCTAACTTTTCCACTGAAGTTGATCTTTATGTTGCACCTTTGGGATCTTATGATGTAATCATAAATGTTAATTGGTTAGCATAACATAAGGCTAAAGTGGACTATTTTGAAAAACATATTTGTTGTTTAGATGACCTGTAGAAAACAACAGAGATTCAGGGTGTGAAACATGAGATTTCTATTAGAAAATTGTCAGCCTATGCAACTTAAAAAGGCCAAAAATAAAGGTTGTACCTTATATGCAATGAAAATTGCTGAAACAACTGAAGAGAACAATGATATTATGGAACAATATCCATTTTTATGAGACTTTAGTGACGTATTTTAGAGGAATTTCCTGTGTCTTCCACCCAAAAGGGAGTTTGATTTCACGATTGAGATCAAGCCCGAACTAAACCTATTCCTAAATCACCATATCGATCCCATGTATTGTATGGATCAACAATATAAGTGGTAAGAGTACCTTCCACTAGTTGAGTTTGCATATAATAATACATATCATGCCTCTCTTAAGATGGTACCTTTCAAGCATTATACGGAAGAAAATGTAGAACCCCCGTTAGTTGGGACAACATGGAGGATAGAGAGGTAATTGGACCTAAAATTCTTATGGAAAGGGAACAAAAAGTTAAATTGATTTGTGAGCGCTTGAAAGAATCAAGAGAAAGACGAAAGAGTTATGTTGATTTAAAAAGGTAGATAGGAAATTTGAACTTGGTGAGAAAGTCTTTCTTCAGTCAAACCAAAAGGATCTCTATAACTTTTGGCAAGGCTGCCTAGTTATCACCACATTATGTGGGACCTTTTGAGATAGTTGAAGTAATCAACCCCGTAGCTTACCGCTTTACATTACCTCCGCTTTATCGTGAATGCATGATGTTTTCCATATTTCTTTTCTTGAGAAATACATTTTAGATTTATCACATGTGTTAAATTAGAATTCCTTGTAGGTCCAGGACCTAGGAATAATTGTGGTTAAACCCATACGAGTGCTTGAAACTCACCAGTTGCATTTGATAAATCGTGAGATAAGTCAATGCAAGGTCCAATGGGACCAGTTTAATGAAGAAAGTGCAACTTGGGAAAACCTGGACAATATGAAAACCACATTTCCATATCTATTTGAACAATATTGATTCTCGTTGATCTGATTAATAAATAAATAAATGTGTGATTTTATCTTTATAATACAATAAGTATGCCATTTTTGGGAAAATATTGATTTTTTTGAATAAACAACTATGTAATGTTGATTTCTAGAACTTAAAAATTCTGATATGTTTTTGACATATGATAAGAAAACTGAATAAATTGATTGTCCTAAATGCAAACTGTGAAAGTGAGGCAATCATCGGGATGATGATTCTTTTTAGGAGGGAATAATGTAACACCCTTGAAAATTGTTATATTCCTCCTTTGCATTTCAAGTGTTGACATGTGATTTTCTTGATAAAGATGTGTTCTTTTGACTGTTGAATATCATGCTTGATATGGATAAATCATTTCTACTCTTTGATTGTAGGGCTAGTATGTTGTTCCTTACAACAATCTATTTCACTTCTTATGAGAAAGTTGTAATCTGGTTTGAATGGTTGTAAAATTATCCTTTGTAATTGGACTCATCCTTGGATCAATTCCATTGATCCAAGGTATGTTTTAAATCTTCTTATCTAAACTAAATGAAAAATTGACATTCATTGATTAAGAGACTTAACGGACTGAACTTGTGTTTGTTGTAAATTCTTTACTATCTCAAAAGACTATGCCTGCATTTTGTTTTGTGTTGTGCTTGGCTCTTCTTGATTGACCCTTGTAGAATGCTTAATGGTGTTAGGGGAAACCTACTTCAGGATTCTTGAGAAAGAGAGATTTTAATGTGTCCTATATCTATAAGGTCTATCCTAATAGATTCAAGACTCAGGTAAATTTTGCCTAACTCTTTCTACACCACTTTACGTGGGATGACATCCTAACCTAAGTTGTTAACACTAAGTTAGTATGAAGGAAATAACCTAAGGGATGTAAAGTTATTTCTAATCAATTTCCTATACTATTTGGTTAAGCTAAGACCTAACCTAGGGTGGCAATCTATTTAATTGTGGGTTATATCCTAAGGTTATATATTTTAAACTAACCTAAGATCTAACCTAAGCAAATTCTATCTATCCTAAACTAATGGGATATGAAAGGGAACCTATGGGTCATTGGAAAGTGGGGAACTAAGCGGTGGTTCCTAAGCTTTTAATGAGATTTGATTTTGATTTGGTTTTAAATGCATGTAAGTACTACCAGTTTGGCAGGGGCTAGTGAAATTTTAGAGGAACCTATGTGGAGGCATCACTAAGTTTGGAAATGCATGTGGAAATCTGATTTGGTCTCGCCAACTTTGGATGGCGGTGGAAAAGAGAGAGAAGTGGGAATATGCAAATTAATGTCATTAATCCACCTCTTAAGGCATGCTTTGGTGGATTTATTTAGGGTTGTTTTGTTTTGTATGCTTCCCGATTTTTGCTCTGCATGGAGCTATCTGGTTCTTTGAACCAATAGTTTGATCTCCACTTAGTGGCTATTTTTGAATTCTCTGAGCTATTTTCAGTTCGAGGAATGTATAAGTGGGATTGTGGAAAAATATTATGGTTGTTTGATCTTGTTTGGAGAAGAAGTGTTGGAAACTCAGCTAGAAGTCTTCTTCGAATCGGCAGAGGCACTATTAGGCATGATAGGCTCTACCCATTAAGATTTCTTGCTTTCTTCTAAATGATTCATTAAAAAAATTCTGCTCACTGGAAATTTATATTTGCATGATGTATCTGGTTATTTACTTACATGTATTCATGAAAACTATGTGGGTTTTCAAATGTGAATCCTTTGCTGTTATTGGAAGTTTTGGGAACTTTCTTTGTACTAGTTGTTAGAGGTTTTCATGCAAATTGTATTGAAACTCTGTAACTTGTACTTGAAGTCTTAATTTTTATTGAAGCTTTGTTTCTATCATTTGAGACTAATGTTGATTGAATGGGCATGTTTCTTATTTTGTTTTGAATCTTTATTTAGTCTTGTGTTTCGAGAGCTTGAAGTGGAGCTCCATAGTGGTTCTAAACTTGTATTGAAGCTCGAAAATTGTTTTAGCTTTACTAGGACCTGGTCTTTGTTTTGGACTGTGTTGAAACTTATTGAAGTTTTGAACCTTGGTTGAATCTTTTTATTCAAAAACTGTACTTGTATACAGTTCTTATGAATACTGAACTTGCTATTGAGTTGTTACATTGTGCCCTGTACTTAAGCTCTGAACTAAAGTTTTATTCTTCCTTAGGGAAATAGAAGGCTTGAACCCGTAATAGGGTGTTGGTGTTTATTCTGAGCTTTTATTAGGGCCATGGGTTTCATTTTAAACTCATATTTGAGCTTGTGTTGTTAGAACTTGTGTTGAAGCTCGTATTTGACGCAGGTGTATTCCATTGTTGGTTGTTTTTATTCTATATTTGGAATCGACTGTTGAATATTTATGTATTCTAAATTGGATATTAGGGGTATTATGAATTGTAAAACTTCAATCTCATTTAATATTGTCTGATGGAAGGGGTCTTGTGAGTTTTGTTTGGTCGGAGTAGACCATGTAACTTCTTTGAGGTCTCCTTTGTTTTGATTTTGAGAAGGAATGGTTGTATTACTTCTACCTTTTAGACTGCACTATGTTCTTGAACTTGACGAGGTGTGTGAATTTAGGAGTGTATTCTATTCATCTCTGCTCTGAGTGTACCCGTGTCTTGTGGGAAAACTTGACTTTTGTTCATAGAAATAAATGGAACTGGAACTACGTTCTATTATGGGATAGTCGTATCAGTTGTAGAGGTTTATGGAATGAATTACTTACTTCCTTTCTGTCTTTGATGTTGAGAAAATTCTTACCTGTCATAAGATTTTAATGGAACTCGAGAATCTTGTGGTGATTCTATTTAGTCATGTTGGAAAAATTTGGGAAGATTTGTCTTTGACGAATTGTTTAGTTCCTTACTCTCTTTTGACCTTTCATCCGATTCGTGGGTTTCATCTGAATGTTGAATTTAAACCCAGTATACTAGTGTAGTATGAAGGGATATTGTATCCCTGTTCGGAATGCTTGGAAATTTAGTCCTTGGGTCTATGAGTTTTATTGACCCTTGTCTATCTTACACTGTTGCGTATTTCTCTTCCTTGTTGGACTCCTTTGAACGAATCTCCACGTTTTAGTCGAGAAGTGAATAGGATCTCTTGGGGATAGTATGTTGTTTAGAGATAGTGCTTTGTGAATTTCATGAACTTTAGCTTGGTGAATGGAAATCAAGAATCGGTTTGTAAAATTTCAAGTGCAAATTGGAAGTATGCATGTTTTGACTATGCATTCAGTTTTGAGATGTCTTTTGGGAACTAGCTTAATAATTTCTAAGTTTGTATAAGATAATGGATTTCATTTCATAGTATAAATGATTGATAGGATCAATTAAGTCTTGTGATATAATTCTGATGTTGCAGATTATAATATGTTCTTTTCTTAAAAGTAAATTTAGATCTTCTTAATTGTACTTCTTTCTAGATGTTATTACTTATGATTATTTGTATGATGTTTATTAATTGTTTCATTAAAGCAGAGTTGTTTAATGAAAAAATTAGTGGAATGCACTTTACTTTAATGCTTAGTGCTTATCATGCTCAGTTCATTGAACTGACCTGTGCTAGCAATTTTGCAGATGGACATCGTAAGTGATTAAAGAAGACAAGAACTTTCATGTTGTATTGGGATTATTTAATTTTGAACCTTATGTAAAGAGTTTTGATTCATTCTTGAATTGTATTGAAAAAGAAAAGTTGTATTCTTTTTGGAATGGAGGTTGTTTGTTATACAGCATGCCTGAAATACATAGTCTTGTAAATGAATAAGTTTATAATGAGGAATTGAATGTTGGAGATTTACTTGTATTGGTTGTGTAAATTATCTTGTATTTATGAAGAAGATGGAATTCCTATCTTGATGATATTATTCATATCTGTTATATGCTTAATTCAGATAAACTTGATAAGTTAGATAAAGGGAATTAGTTTAATCTCCCTTAATAAGTTGCATAAGATAACGATTTTTATCTAAACAATTCTAACATAGTAATGGAATGTGTATTAAATATGTAGTAAAACTATAGAGAATGTGAAAGATATGAAGGGTTTGACAAACCCTAACACATAATCATGTAGAGGAAGACTCTTCCTCATTCAAATGAATGTAATCTAAAGAATGGTGATATGATCGTAAATCATTAGACTTCATTTCCCTATAAAGTCTACTATAGCTGAACCTATTTGGTTGCTACACCTTCTTTGAATGGTTAAGTTACATTGAATGGAACTTATGATATTGTTGTCCTGTTTTGGTTAATTTCTTGTTAAAATAAGTAAACAGACATTAAAATAAATCATGACTTAAGGAAGTTCTTTAATGCTTAATTGATTCAAATATATAATAATAACTTATGGAGTGTTGGATTAGGGTTTAGTAGGGTTGTTGTAATCGGTGTAATAATCCAAATTAATAATGTATTAATAACCTCCTTGGGGTATGTACATCATGATGAGGTAGTTTCTATAGGATGTTGGCACATGCCAACTGCAAGGCTATACCCTCGGGAAGACAGGGGTCTTCTTGAGAATACAACGATGTAGTTGACATGTGGCAACACCCTTCTGCATTGGTCATCTAGATCAACACACAAATAAGGACTTGAACTTAGTTTCTCTCTAGGTAAATTTAGTGGCATATGTAGGATAGGTAGTATATTTTAATGGCTCAGGTACCTTGGCACATCCAGTTGACTTAGGTCAACCGAGTATGGCCATATACCTTAAGTCATTATGAGCATCTTCCTATATTGAATTATGTTTCTAACCGGGGCTAGGGTTAAACCTGAGACAAGTGGATTGAAGGTAGCAGTAAATACCATTCTTGATAACAGAGGAGTGAGGTGAAGGACGTATTCCAAAATGACAAGTATGCCATCTAGGAATAGTGACATAAACAGTATGTTGAAAATCTTTCGCCAAAGTATCGTAAGTTGTTGGTTCGTTGTCCTATGTCACCTAGTTTAAAGAAACGTGATATCAGATGAATATTGGTACCAAATATTCAGATATTTTCTTTAAATAGATCACTCAGTACCCGGTTTAGTGTAGGAAAACCAAGTATATGAAGTATATGATAAGTATTCAATACTTAAAGTTAACATAAATAGATTGGTAGATCATCGAGTTATGAAATAAATAGATCGGTAGATTACCGAGTTATGAAATAAATAGGTTGGTAGATTAACGAGTTATGAAATGAATAGATCGGTGGATCACCGAGTCATTTACAACTGCATATGGTTATCTGTTTGAGATTGATTGGCATGGAATGTTTGTTCTAAATAATGATTTATTTAGAATAGAGAACATTATCTTAAAAAAATCCCTTATTTCTAAAGTCTTAAAATGGGAATGTTACATCTTGGTATCAAAGATGAAGGTTGCAAGATCTTGGACCTATTGTGTCCATAATCGATGAAACTTAAATTTTCTTGTAATAGAAAATGGTTAGAACAAGAGAAAATGTTGCAAATAACCCTCCACCTAAGGAAGGAGTAACAACTGCCTAGAAACTAGATGAGATAGTTGCTACCCTATTAGATAGAAGAGATCATTTGGTTGTACTTGAACAACAAGTAATGGGTAATGAGGAGGAAGAAGATGCTGACAGAACAATCAGCCACCTCATAGGGATAACACCAATGTAGGTTTTGATAATAACAATGTGAACATACATGTTTAGCCTGAGAACAAAAAGGCTAGGTTAAGTGAACTCACTAATGATATAAAAAGGATAAGTCCACCCAATTTTGATGGCACCACATTACGAGATGGGGATGACAACTAGCTCAATGAAATGGAGAAATAATTTGCAATAAGGAATTTCTCAGAAGAAACAAAGGCAATATGGGGAGCATATCAACTTTCTCATGAAGCATATTCATGGTGGGACAGCCGTAAGGTTGAGTTAAATATTGATAAAAATAATATCACATGGGATCAATTTAAAGGTTACTTTAGGCAACGTTGGCTGCCGTCAGAACTTTATTATGATCAAAAATGACTGAATTTCAGAACTTAGCTCAAGGAAAGCTAATCAGAATCGAGTACATCGGGATCAGTTTACAAAACTTCTTAAGTACATACCCTTGTACCAAACCGATGAGAAGTTTAGGATATGGAAATTCATCATGGGATTGAATCTCGTTATAGGAGGAGAGGTGGATGTTCACACCCAACCACGATTGAAGGGGTTGTTAAAAAAGCCATAAGGCATGAACATAAATTAAAGGAAATTTATTCTCATAAGGAGGAAGTAAGGAAGAAAGATCCCAGCTCCTCTTCATCATCTCTTGCATGTAAGAAATGACCATGGAAGAAATTCAGAATGAAAAGTAAGTTTTCATCTGATACTAATAAGAAAGTAAAGCAACAAACAAGTCTACTGGTAATGCATGAAAAACTTTGCTAAGAACAATAATAATGGATAAAAGTCCTATGGGGGTCAAATGATAACTCTAAGGCTGGAAATAAACCCAAGCCTAGGAAGGGACCTATAGGAGGCTGTTATAATTGTGGTAAAGATCATTACATAAATCAATGCCCTTTGAAAAAGGACAATCGTAATCATCATCACAATATACATGCTACAGTAGCTGAAAAGTAGGATGAGAAATAGGCCATGCCTATAGAAGTTCGGGTAAGTTATTTGGTTTACCTATAACTATTCTTTTTGATACAGAGCTACTGAATGTTTTATTTCTAGTAAATTAGCATCAAAATTAAAAATAAAATCTAGAAACATGGATAAAACATGGATTGTATAGTATGGAAACAATGTTGTTCATATAGTTAGTATGTGTTTTTTTGGAGCAATCCTTGATTTACCTAAATTTTCCACTAAAGTTGATCTTTATGTTGCACCTTTGGGGTCTTATGATGTAATCATAGGTGTTTATTGGTTAGCAGAACATAAGGCTAAAGTGGACTGTTTTGAAAAAAACACATTTGTTGTTTAGATGACCTGCGTAGAAAACAACAGAGATTCAGGGTGTGAAACGTGAGATTTCTATTAGAAAACTGTCAGCTATGCAACTTAAAAAGGCCAAAAATAAAGGTTGTACCTTATATGCAGTGAAAATTGCTGAAATAAATAAAGAGAACAACGATGTTATGGAATGATATCCGTTGTTACGAGACTTCAGTGACATATTTATGGAGGAATTTCTAGGTCTTCTACCCAAAAGGGAGTTTTATTTCACAATTGAGATCAATCCTAGAACTGAACCTATTTCTAAAGCACCATATCGAATGACTACTACATAATTAGTAGAGCTTAAGGCTCAGTTGCAAGAACTTTTGTCTAAAGGTTTTATTAGACCAAGTGTTTCACCTTGGGGAGTACCTGTAATTTTTGTGAAAAAGAAGGATGGAACACTTAGATTGTGCATTGATTATAGAATGTTAAACAAAGAAACAATCAAGAATAGATACCCACTCCCTAGGATTGATGATTTATTTAATCAAATGCATGGAGCATTGGTATATTATAAGATAGATCTTCAATCTGGATATCATCAATTATGGATTAAGGATGAGGATATTCATAAAACAACTTTCAAAACAAGGTATGGACATTATGAGTTCACAGTTTTACCTTTTGGATTAACTAATGCACCTACAACATTTATGAATTTAATGAATAATATCTTTCAAGAGTACTTGGACAAAGTTGTGCTCATCTTCTTGGACAAAATTATCATATATTCTAAAAGTATTGAGGAACACCATGAGCATTTGAAGATAGTTTTGGAAATGTTAAGAAAGAGACGGTTATTTGGTAAGATTTCTAATGTTATTTCTATGACATCGAAGTACACTATTTGGGACATGTGATAAGTAAGAATGAAATTATTGTATAAACTTCAAAAATTATAGCTATAACTGAGTGGCTTGCACCCAAGAATGTACATGAAGTTAGAAGCTTCATGGAACTTGTTGGCTACTATAGAAAATTTGTAAAATATTTCTCTAAGGTGGCTGCACCAAAACTTCTTTACAGAAGAAGGATAAAAAGTTCGTTTGGAATGAGAAATGGGAAATTGCGTTCAAAAATTTGAAGGAACAATTAACTTCAACACCTATTCTTATAGTACCAGATCCTAATGGATATTTTATGGTGGTAACTGATGCATCGGTGAAGGTCTAGGAGGTATTTTGTTACAAAATGGTCATGTCATAGCTTATGAAAGTAGAAAACTAAAGTTACATGAGTTGAATTATGCTCCACATGATTTAGAGCTTGCTACCATTGTTCATGTACTGCATGTTTAGAGGCATTACCTAATTGGTAAACCTTTTGAATTGAAAACTGATCATCTTGGGATAGAGTATATCTTCACTCAGCCAAATCTTAATGCAAGACAATGAAGGTGGTTAGAGTTTTTATCTCAATATGATTTTGCCATCAATTATATCAAGGGTAAAGAAAATAGAGTGGTTAAAGCTCTAAGTCGTAGGAAGAATATTTCTACTCTTATAACATTGAGAACTCAATTTAAGGATGAATTAAAAAGTGTTATGGAATCGATTCTTATTTTTAGCAAGTAAAGACAACGCTTGCACATGATCCTAGTGATTCGAGGTATAAAGGTATTCACTTCGATAATTAAGGAATCTTATGATTTGAAAATAGAGTATTTGTACCTTCGCTAAATGATTTGAGAAAGAAATTGTTAGCGGAATTCCACAACTCACCTTTTATTGGACACCTTGGTATTACAAAAATTCTTACCGATATAAAACAACAATATTTCGGAAGGGAATGAAAAAGGATGTTATAGAATTTTTAACACATTGCCTTAAATTTCAACGTGTTAAAGCGGAACATATGCACCCAGACGGTTTATTGTATCCTCATAGCATACCACAGTACAAATGGCAAGTGATAAGCATGGACTTTGTACAAGGGTTGCCTATGTCAAGAAATAAACATGATGTTATTTTAGTAGTTGTGGATAAACTAACAAAGGTAGCACATTTTATTGTTGGTAATCTGAAGGATGATTCTCCTATGTTAGCTAAAAGACTCATACATGAAATTTTGAGATTAGATTGAATACCTAAATTAATCATTTCAGATAGAGATCCTAGAATAACGTCAAGATTTTGGCAAATGCTTAATGCATCTCTAGGAACTAAGCTGAATTTTAGTTATGTGTACCATCCAGAAACATATGGATAGATGAAAGAGTTAATCAAGTTTTAGAGGATATGTTACGAATGTATTGTATGGATCAACAATATAAGTGGGAAGAGTACCTTCCACTAGTTGAGTTTGCATATAATAATACATATCATGCCTCTCTTAAGATGGCACCTTTCGAAGCATTATACGGAAGAAAATACAGAACCCCTGTTAGTTGGGATAGCATGGAGGATAGAGAGGTAATTGGACCTAAAATTCTTACTAGAAATGGAACAACAAGTTAAATTGATTCATGAGCACTTGAAAGAAGCAGTAGATAGACAAAAGAGTTATGCTGATTTAAAGCGGGTAGATAGGAAATTTGAACTTGGTGAGAAAGTCTTTCTTCAGTCAAACTGAAAAAGAGCTCTATAACTTTTGGCAAGGCTGCCAAGTTATCACCATGTTATGTGGGACCTTTTGAGATAGTTTGATCTTCACCTAGTGGCTATTTTGAATTCTCTCGAGCTATTTTCGGTTCGAGGAATGTATAAGTGGGATTGTGGAAAAAGATTATGGTTGTTTGATCTTGCTTGGAGAAGTATTGGAAACTTGGCTAGAATTCTTCTTCGAATCGGTAGAGGCACTATTAGGCATGATAGGCTCTACCCATTAAGATTTATTGCTTTCTTCTAAATGATTCATTAAAACAATTCTACTCACTAGAAATTTATATTTGCATGATGTATCTGGTTATTTACTTGCATGTATTCATGAAATCTATGTGGGTTTTGGAATGTGAATCCTTTGTTGTTATTGGCAGTTTTGGGAACTTTCTCTGTACTAGTTGTTAGAGGTTTTCATGCGAATTGTATTGAAACTCTGTAACTTGTACTTGAAGTTTGAATTTGTATTGAAGCTTTGTTTCTATCATTTGAGACTAATGTTGATTGAACGGGCTTGTTGCTTGTTTGGTTCTGAATCTTTGTTTAGACTTGTGTTTTGAGAGCTTGAAGTGGAGCTCTGTAGTGGTTCTAAACTTGTATTGAAGCTTGAAATTTGTTTTAGCTTTATTGGGACCTTGTGTTTGTTTTGGACTGTGTTGGAACTTATTGAAGTTTTGAACCTTGGTTGAATCTTTGTATTCAACAACTATACTTGTATATAGTTCTTATGAATACTGAACTTGTTGTTGAGTTGTTGCATTGTGCCCTGTACTTAAGCTCTGAACTAAAGTTTTATTCTTCCTTAGGGAAACGGAAGGCTTGAACCCGTAATAGGGTGTTGGTGTTTATTCTGAGATTTTATTAGGGCCATGGGTTTCATTTTAAACTCATATTTGAGCTTGTGTTGTTAGAACTTGTGTTCGAAGCTCGTATTTGACGCAGTGTATTCCATTGTTGGTTGTTTTGATTCTATATTTGGAATCGACGTGTTGAATATTTACAGGTATTCTGAGCTAGATTTTAGGGGGTATTATGAATTGTAAAACTTTAGTCTCATTTAATACTATCTGATGGAAGGGGTCTTGTGAGTTTTGTTTGGTTGGAGTAGACCGTGTAACTTATTTGAGGTCTCCTTTGTTTTGAGTTTGAGAAGGATTGGTTGTATTACTTCTTCCTTTTAGACTGCACTATGTTCTTGAACTTGACGGGGTGTGTGAATTAAGGAGTGTATTCTATTCATCTCTACTCTGAGTGTACCCGTGTCTTGTGGGAAAACTTGACTATTTTGTTCATAGAAATAAATGGAACTGGAACTACATTCTGTTATGGGACAGTCGTATCAGTTGTAGAGGTTTATGGAATGAATTACTTACTTCCTTTCTATCTTTGATGTTGAGAAAATTCTTACCTGTCATAAGCTTTTAATGGAACTTGAGAATCTTGTGGTGATTTTATTTAGTCGTGTTGGAAGAAGTTGGGATAATATTTTTCTTTGATGAATTGTTTAGTTCCTTACTCTCTTCTGACCTTTCATCCGATTCATGGGTTTCATCTGAATGTTGAATTTAAACCCTGTATACTAGTGTGAAGGGATATAGTATCCCTGTTCGAATGCTTGGAAATTCAGTCCTTGGGTCTATGAGTTTTATTGACCCTTGTCTATCTTGCACTGTTGCGTATTTCTCTTCCTTGTTGGGCTCTTTGAATGAATCTCTGAGTTTTAGTCAGAGAAGTGAATAGGATCTCTTGGGGATAGTATGTTGTTTAGAGATAGTGTTGTGAATTTCATTTTGAGAATTGAATCTGAACTTGAGCTTGGTGAATGGAAATAGGTAATCAGTTTGTAAATTTTCAAAGTGGAAATTGGAAGTATGCATGCTTTGACTATGCATTTGGTTTTGAGTTCTCTTTTGGGAACTAGCTTAAGAATTTCTAAGTTTGTATTAGATAATGGATTTCATTTCATAGTATAAATGAAATGAAATATGGTTTGGGTCCTTGTTGGTTTGAGATCCTTTTTTTGTTGACTGATAATTTCATTGATTGAACTTCTTGTTATTTGATTTTCTTCTTTGTCTGTATGGAAAGATGAAACATACTAATATGAGATATGTTGTAACTAACTCCTTTGCAGATTGGAAAAAGTTAAATGTGTCTTTCTATCCTCATGAATTTATGAAATAATTTAATGACAAGACTTGTTGACTGTTTAAAGTGATTGATAGGATCAATTAAGTCTTGTGATATAATTATGATGTTGCAGATTATAATATGTTCTTCCTAACTAACCATGTATTTTTCAAGTTATGGCTTGGCGGATTTTTTGTGGGAAATTTTCCCTAGAAAATCCCGGGCCAATAAGATGAGGCCACGTGTCCTCGGAAGGGCGGAGGTGGAGGTAAAATTGAAAATTTTACCAAGTGTTGGCAAAATTCAAAAAGGAATTTTTTGGCCCGATGGCCCGCCAGCGAATGGGATCGTGCCACATGTCCATGTAGGGAGAAGTTGGGAAAATTTCCCAAGGGTTGGCACAAACAAAATTTTGATGCCAAGGCCCGCATCCAATAACATTATGCCACGTGTCCTTAGGCCGAAGGAGTGGCGGAGGGCGGAGGAAAGATTGAAAATTTTACCAAGTGTTTGGCGAGGGTGCTAAAGAGAGATTTTATCCCATAGGCCCACACAACAAATGAGATCACACCACATGTTCTCGAACCAGTGGAGCGTGGGGGAGATTGGGAATTTTTCCCAAAACAAAATCAAAGAAAAATTTCAAAGGAAAACCCACCCCCAAAGTCCGAGCCAGTGAAACCATGCCACGTGTCCACGTGGTGGCAAAAAACATAAGGAAGGCCCGCAGAGAAAAATGAAAGGAAAATCCCACATCCAATGGGGTTGTGCCACATGTCCAAGTCAAAAAAGATGGTCAAAAGTGATGGAAAATTTGGAGGAGAGGCCCGCATGACGAATCGGATCACGCCACGTGTCTTCGGGTCATCAGTGGAGAATTTTTGGAAAATTTTCCAAAGGCCAAAATGATGGGAAATGAAGCAGAAGGCCCACAACAAATCAAATCATGCCATGTGGCACCAGAGTGGTGGGGCATGGAGATTTTTGGGGAAATTTTCCCAAATGCAAAAAGTGGGAAAATTTCAAATTTTGGCCCGCCAACCCATTTTGGCCCTGTTTTGCCCTAAATTTTCAAATGAGCATAACTTTTGATCCAGAGCTCGGTTTTTGGCGTTCTTTATATCAATGGAAATCTGGTGAAATTATCTACATGATTCCGAGGTAAATTTTTTGTTTTGGTGGAGTTTGGAGAGAGAAAATTGGAAAATGCCTCTAGCATGTGGAAATCAACAGAAATGACATTTCAACCACCATTTTTAATGAAGAATGGCTCGCATTCTCTCCCAAACATGGTTAAAAATGTTAGGAATGGAATTTTGAGGGTTCCCATGTTGTTTTAATACCATTTGGTTGGTGGTTGAAGCTCCTCTCATGTTTTCCTGTGTTTCTCTCTCCTGAGCTCATTTTTTGCATTGTAAAAGCCAGAATGGGCTCATTTTTTAAAAAGTTAGACATTCTTTTAGCTCTGCATAACTTCCCTTTTCTTCCTAATCAGGTAGATTTGTGGTTTTTTTACCTTTCCATGCAAATACTACACTTCTTTTTGCCTCTTGGCCATTGTAATGCACTGTATTGGACCTGGAATGATGATATATGCTCTATGATTAAATTTCTCAATCCTTTCATATGTTTATCATTGTTTCCTGATCTTTCATTACATTTTGGCAATTTGTGCATGTTTTATGTTGTATTTTCTTATGGATTGTGTATATTTTTGTAGTAAGCAGTGTCTACTACTCCTTTGGTGCATCACCTTATTTAGACTAGGTTTATTTTTGCATTTTCTCAACCCTGTCTCCTTGGAAAAGTTTGATTAAGTTATAGGTAAACCCTCTATAGAATGTCATGCACACTTGAATAGAGGAGTTGAGGAACCAACCTCTAATCTGGAGATTCTTTTCCCATTTTTACAAGTCCCACACTTGGGGAAAAGATTCAATGTTGTGCAATCACACTGGATGCTAAAATGTCAAACTAGAAATATGATAGAACATCCAGAGGGTGCTGCTGATTTGCACTAATAGTTTTGGCATGCCCAGTGGGACCTATGAGGTCTTCATCTTCATTGCAACAAAATTGATGTGCATTTTTTGCAAGTTTCTTTCTTAAAAGATCCTGAATTACACATCTGGCGACTCCAAGGAAGAAGAATCAGCTGGTTTTAGCAGTACAGACCTGAAAACTCATGAGAAGAATCACCACAAGGTCAAGAGTTGGAGAAGAAGAAGTATTTTTTGAGTATCTACAATTATCTCCAAGAAGAAGACAAAGAGGGAGGAGAATTCAAAGGTCTCCATCTCCACCAAATAGAACTCTATCAACTCCTCCACCTGGTAGACCTTTCATCCAATCAACAAGGGTTCTAAGGCCAATCAGAATGGCACAACACAACCCATATGTCAATTTCACTGGGCAAAGAACCCACTTGCTCTCAATGCACAAAATCCAATCCCAGTTGCAGCACTGAAGAACATTCCATACTTTACTAGAGAGAATCAGACCACTCCTAGTGATCATGTCAAGGATATTGCTAATATTTGTGCAATCCATGAGATTGATGAGATGCAAGTTGTTGTCAAACTATTGGCATCTTCATTCAAAGGGAAGGATTTGCAATGGTTCAGGAGCCTTGCTTCAGGCTCTATCCAAAATTGGAACCAGTTATGTATAGCCCTCCATGAGTAGTTTGGAGAAAAGGGAGATAACTTGTCCCTTTTGGAACAATTGACAACTATCAAGAGAGCTCCCAATGAGTAGCTGATTGACTTCAACTTCAGATTTCAAAGGACTTGGGAGAGAATTCCAATGGCAAGTAAGGCCAACAATAGAAGGTGCTTTTCTATATTACCTTAAAGCTTTAAATTTGATATTTCTATGTTAATTCAATCCATGGGAGGCACAACTATCCCTGCTGCTTATAACATTGCCATTAGAGCTGAAAATTGTCTGATTCAAGCTGGTAAGCTAGCTCCTAGGCCTCCAATGCCATTGTATCCAAATTTAGAGAGTCCAAGTACTAGTCAAGCACCTAATTTAGCTCCTATTCCCACTCCTAGAAATTAGAATTCAAGTGAAGCTTCTACTTCATCTTCTAGTGCCTCAAATGAACTTCAAGAAGTCATGAAGCAATTGCAAAATTTAGGTAATGAGCTGGTTACACTCAAGAGGCAGCAAGCCCAAGGTTTTAGACCTTCTTATCAGCCTCAAGCTCAGCCTAACAGGTAGCCATATCAGCCTCAAAGACCACCCAATCCTAGCTGCAAATCAAAATCAAGCAAGGCCTCCTGCCAACAGACCATTTCAGCCCTATAATCCCAATGCTACATCTACCTCTAAAGCACTAGTGCCAGTGCAAAACAACATAGCTCAAGAGTATGATTGGTGTTTCCCATGTAATGAACCTCACAACCAGTCTATGTGCTTCAATGGTGCTCTAAATCAAGCCTTGATGGTAACAACAACTGGTGTGGAGGGTGAAGGGAGTCAAGGAAATAATCAACAACAAGAAACATCCCAGCAACAATCAGCTCCAAATGATACCACACTTGTAAACTGGCAGGCAAAAGACTTTTGTGGTATGAATCAAACAATCTCTCAAAGTGTTGCAGCCAACACAAGGTCAAAAAGGAGAAATTTGGGTGAAGGACAGCCATTGGCTCCAAGTAATCCACAACCTTCTACCACTCCACAAACTATTGGCAAACAAAATGCAGTTCCAAACATGCAAGGACCACCCAAACCAGCTCCTAAACCAACTCAGATGCCAGTTGTTGCTGCCCATGTGCAAGGAATGAATGTGTAGGCCAAGGGACAAGTAGAGAGATGCTTCATCTCCATTCAACATCATTGATCAGATGAAGAAGACAAATGTAAACATATCAATGTGGGAATCACTATCCATCCTAGGCCAAAGAGATTTGCTACAAGCTGCCATGAAGGACTGGTCAACTTCAAATCAACAGGTCCAAATGCAAGAGAAGGTACTCACAAATGCTGCCATCCTGAGGGGAATCATGGAGGACAAAAGGTAAAATGTTGAAGCCCCCTCCATTCTATGTTTCATTGATCATTGGAAACCAATTAGTACACAACTGCATGATTGATTCCGGAGCAAGTAGTTCAGTAATGCCCAAGAAAATAGCTGATCAGTTGGGGCTTCAATATGAAGTCATATCCAAAGGGGTAGTGCAATTGGATGGGACAAAGTGACAATAGTAGGAGTGATTAAAAACTTGAGTCTTACTTTGCATGCATGCCCCAACGTTGTTGTTTTGCAAGATGTCTCGGTGATAGATCTTCCACCACTCTTTGCCCTATGTTTGTCAAGGGATTTCACAGCTAAGATTGGAGGTTACTTATCTGCTGATTGGTCACACATGTTGTTTAGAACAAGATATGGAACTAAAGCCACAATCAGATCTGAGCCTATTGCAAACTTTCACATTGAGCCTCACACTCCAAGCCAAATCAATACCAATTGTTCAACATTTGATCAAGAGGATTATCCAAGCATTGATGAAGCTGACACCAAGGTTGGAAGCATCCTAGATTTGACTCTTGATGAATGGGCAAGCAAGGTGCATGCTTTTGATCCTTATCAAGAAATAGAAGAATCTGAGCTAGGAGTCTATTGCATACATGAAGAAAATCAGCCTATTCCTAGCATCACCAAGCCAGACCACAAGGATGACAATGAGGTATGGCAGTTGTTCTTTGATGGATCAAGAAGTAGACAAGGTGGAGGGGGAGCTATGCTTGTTTCACCTCAAGGAGTTAAGTATTATTCAGCTTTTAGATTTCAGTTTGCATGTTCTAATAACATTGTTGAATATGAAGCTTTGATACAAGGATTGCATTGGTCAATCAAGAGAGGAATAAAGAACTTGCAAGTTTTTGGTGACAAAGTGAGCTGATTGTCAACCAAGTTAAGGGGCAGCATGCTACCAAGAATGATCTGCTCAAGTGCTACAAAAATAGGGTGTGGGACCTCATTGAAGATTTTGAGGGCTTTAGCATCAAGTCCATCCCTAGAAAAGAGAACCAAGTTGCTGACAGGCTTGCAGCAGTTGGAGCAGCCTTTGATGTTGTTGAAAGCATCAAGAAAGACAAAGTATAGCCAAGCATTCATGTGATTGTAAGGCCTTCAGTGCTAGACAACAATGTAAGTTGGCAAGTGTTTGAAAATGATCAACAAATCATCCATTTCTTGTAAGAAGAGGCTGAGTTCTCAGCTAAAAATCAGGAAAAGTTAGAACAAGCAGTATGGTGATCAAGTGGTACAACTGAGAACCAACAAACTACCAAAGGGACTTGTCACTTTGGAGTCCATTTTCAATCCTAATGATCAGTTTAGGAAGGAGAAAGCAAACATCCAAGTCAAGGGAGAAGATTCAGTGCCCATCTTGGTGGAAGAAGGAAAATCACTCCAAATTGGTAAAATGACAACTGAGCAAGAAAGGTATGAGTTCATACAACTTTTTCAAGAATTCCCTGATGTGTTTTCTTGGAGCTATGAAGATTTGAAAGGTTTCAATCCCAAGTTAGCTCAACACACTATTGAATTGGACCCAAGTGCTAAACCCATCAGGAAAAAACAAAGGCCAGTCAATCCACACATGGAGCCTCTCATGAGAAAAGAATTGAATAAGTTGATAGAGTCAAGTATCATATTCCCTATCAAGCATTCTAGTTGGGTAGCCAACTTGGTTCCAGTTAGAAAGAAGAGTGGAGAAATCAGATTGTGTGTTGACTTCAGAGATTTGAATAGAGCATCTCTCAAGGATCATTACCCACTTCCTTCTATGGAGCAGATTTTACAAGTTGTTGCTGGCTCTGAAAGGTTTTCATTGCTTGATGGCTATTCAGGGTACAATCAGATCATGGTGAAGGAAGAGGATCAGTTCAAGACAACCTTCACAACCAAATGGGGACTTATGCATATAGAAAATGCCATTTGGGCTGTCCAATGCTGGAGCTACATTCCAAAGGGCAATGGACATGGCGTTCAAGGATTTGATTAACAACATGGTGCTGATATATCTTGATGATATCACTATTTTTTCAAAAAATGCAGCAGACCATCTCTTTCATTTAAGACAAGTATTCCAAAGGTGCAGAAGATTTGGGGTATCCTTGAATCCCAAAAAGTGTATTTTTCTAGCTCATGAAGGAAAGCTCCTTGGCCACATTGTCTCCAAAGAAGGATTAGCAATTGATCCAGAAAGAGTTGAAGCCATAAGAGCACTGCCATTGCCAAGTCATAAGAAAGCCCTTCAAAGTTTCTTGGGAAGGATAAATTTTGTTTGGAGGTTTGTCCCAAATTTTGCAGCCCTAGTCAAGCCTATCACCAAGATGTTAAAGAAAAGCATAGCTTTCAAATGGATAGCAGAAGGCAAGGAAAGTTTTGAAGCAATCAAAGAGGCCATCTCACAAGCTCCAACTCTCATTAACCAGATTTCTCCAAGGATTTCATCCTCTATGCATTTGGAGGTGATGATACTATTTCTGCAATTTTGGTACAACAGAACAAAGACAATGATGAGCAGCCAATTGCTTTCTTCAGCCAAAGCCTGGAGGACTATGAGGTGAGATATTATTTCATTGAGAAGCATGTTCTTGTAGTAATTAGGAGCTTGAAGAAATTTAAGCATCTAGTTTCAAACAACAAGGTTCAATTGTTGGTTTCTCATGTGGGAGTTAAAGACTTCCTCCTCAATAAAGACCTAAATGAAAAGAGAGCAGGGTGGATTACTCGTGTCATGGAGTATGACATTGAGATCAAAGTCACCAAGTTGGTCAGAGGAAAAGGATTGTGTGAGCAGCTGGTCTTGAACAAACAAAAGGAAGCATGCAATGAGAAAGAGGTTGTTTTGGCATTGCAAGACAGCCATGAGCAAGGAAGCACTCAAGAAGAAAATGATGGTGTCCTCACTCCTTGCTGGACCCAAGACATAATGCACTTCCTACACACAGGCCTATGCCCTCCAGAGATGAACAAAACCAAAAGGAGACACTTCAGATTGCAGGCTGTCCCATATGCCCTTGTTGATGGTGTTTTATTCAAAAGGGATGTGAATGGAGTGTTGCTGAGATGCATTGGTACAAATCAGATTCACAGAGTGTTGGAAGAGTTCCATGGTGGATCAGCTGGTGGTCATTTTGCACCAAGAGTGACAGCTCTCAAGATCATGAGGGTTGGCTATTATTGGCCCAAGATTTTCAGTGATTGTTATGCATGGATCAAGAGGTGCAAGAATTGTGCATTCTTCACAGGTAAGGAGAGACTAGCTGCCCTTCCATTGCATCCAATTTCAGTTGACCAGCCATTCATGCAATGGGGTTTGGACTTCATTGGAGTCATTAATCCAAATTCAAGCCAAGGACACAAGTGGATTCTAACAGCAACAAATTACTTCACCAAGTGGACTGAAGCAGTAGCACTCAAGGAAGCAAATGAATCTAGCATCCTAGACTTCTATGAAGGGATAACAACCAGATTTGGCATACCTGCTACAATAATATCAGATAATGCATTGGCATTCATTGGGATCCAAGGTAACTGAATGGGCTATCAAGAATGGGATCTACCTAAGCACTTCATCAAATTATTATCCTCAGGGTAATGGCCAAGCTGAATCTACAAACAAGAACTTGTTAAGGATCATCAAGAGGACTCTTGATGAAAATTAGAGGTCTTGGCATACTAAATTGAAATCAGCCTTATGGGCTGATAGGATAACCCCAAGAGATCTACAGGTAATTCTCCATTCAAGCTTGTTTATGGAAGAGAGGCAATTTTTCCCATGTCACTTGAGTTGCCAACATTAGAACTCATGAAGTAGTTGGAGTTGTTGGAGTTTGGGCCCATGGAGGTTAGGTATGTAGAATTGATGGAGCTCCAAGAAATCAGAAATCAGGCATCCCAAGTAATGGAGAAGGATCAAGCTTTGATCAAGAAGACCTTTGATAGAAAGGCCAAGGATAGATCTTTCCAAGTTGGAGATCTAGTGTTAAAATGGGATGCAGACAGAGAAAATCGGGAGGCATTCAAAATTTGATGCCATTTGGAGTGGCCCATACATGGTCACAAAGTGTAAGGACAACAATGCCTTCCAATTGTCTACATTGGATGGTGAAGAATTGTAGATTCCAGTCAATGGAATCCATCTGAAGCATTTCTACTGAAGGAAATTCTCCACCTTGTACATATTAGCTTAGGTTTTCATTCCTCCAAGTGCTTATGCACATTTTTTTTGTAGTTTAGCTTTGCTTTCCCTAAGTGCTTTGGCACAAGCTTGTTATTCCAGAAATGTGTTTTGCAGGCCTTGCTCCAATCAGATGGTGTTCTACCCTCCATCTTCCTCCTTGCATTGTTCTAATCAGTTGGGGTACCAAGCAGAGAATTTGATGACTCCATGCCCAATGGATTACTTCAGGAAACTGGTAACTTCATCCAAGCAGTAGATGACCCCTCTGAGTCACCAAAATTGTTATCCAAAATGAGCCCCTTGCTCATTTTGTGACTAACTCCCTTCATTTCATTCCTCCCTTGTGCCTCAGTCAAAATTTTTTACTTTTCAAGCACTCAAAATGTTTGGAAATGGCACCATTGGATAGAGCTCTTTCTCAGCTTTCCAGAAAGGTAAATTTTTCTTCCTAACTCCATGTATTTTTGAAGTTATGGCTCGGTGGATTTTTTGTGGGAAATTTTCCCTAGAAAATCCCGAGCTAATAAGATGAGGCCACATGTCCTCGGAAGGGCGGAGGACGGAGGTAAACTTGAAAATTTTACCAAGTGTTGGCAAAATTCAGAAAGGAATTTTTGGCCCGATGGCCCACCGCGAATGGGATCGTGCCACGTGTCCAGTGGGGAGAAGTTGGGAAAATTTCCCAAGGGTTGGCAAAAAAAAAATTTTTGACACCAGGCCCATGTCCAATAACATTATGCCACGTGTCCTTAGGCCGAAGGAGTGGCGGAGGGCGGAGGAAAGATTGAAAATTTTACCAAGTGTTTGGCAAGGGCGCTAAAGAGAGATTTTGGCCCATAGGCCCGCAACAAATGAGATCGCCACGTGTTCTCAGACCAGCAGAGCATGGGGGAGATTGGGAATTTTTCCCAAAACAAAATCAAAGAAAAATTTCAAAGGAAAGCCCGCCCCCAAAACTTCCGAGCCAGTGAAACCATGCCACGTGTCCACGTGGTGGCAAAAAAACATAAGGAAGGCCCGCAGAGAAAAATGAAAGGAAAATCCCACATCCAATGGGGTTGTGCCACGTGTCCAGTTAGGTAAAAAAAGATGGTCAAAAGTGATGGAAAATTTGGAGGAGAGGCCCGATGAATCGGATCATGCCACGTGTCTTCGGGTCATCCAACGGGAGAGAATTTTTGGAAAATTTTCCAAAGGCCGAAATGATGGGAAATGAAGCAGGAAAGGTCCGCAACAAATCAAATCGTGCCACATGGCACCAGGAGTGGT
Source organism: Taxus wallichiana var. yunnanensis (assembly GCA_018340775.1). Classification (NCBI taxonomy): domain Eukaryota; kingdom Viridiplantae; phylum Streptophyta; class Pinopsida; order Cupressales; family Taxaceae; genus Taxus; species Taxus wallichiana. The sequence goes on along the minus strand of CM031243.1, from coordinate 46,464,215 downwards.
GGGGTGGAGATTTTTGGGGAAATTTTCCCAAATGCAAAAAGTGGGAAAATTTCAAATTTTCGGCCCGCCAACCCATTTTGGCCCTGTTTTGCCCTAAATTTTCAAATGAGCATAACTTTTGATCCAGAGCTTGGTTTTTTGTTCTTTATATCAATGGAAATCTAGTGAAATTATCTACATGATTCTAGGGTCAATTTTGTGTTTTGGTGGAGTTTGGAGAGAGAAAATTGGAAAACACTCTGGCACATGGAAATCAATAGAAATGATTTCAACCACCATTTTTAATGAAGAATGGCTCACATTCTCTCCCAGCATGGTTAAAAATGTCAGGGAATGGAATTTTGAGGGTGCCCATGCTATTTTAATACCATTTGGTTGGTGGTTGAAGCTCCTCTCATGTTTTCCCATGTTTCTCTCTCCTGAGCTCATTTTTTTGACATTGTAAAAGCCAGAATGGGCTCATTTTTTAAAAAGTTAGACATTCTTTTAGCTCTGTAACTTCCCTTTTCTTCCTAATCAGGTAGATTTGTGGAGTTTTTTTACCTTTCCATGTAAATACTGCACTTATTTTTGCCTCTTGGTCATTGTAATGCACTGTATTGGACCTGGAATGATGATATATGCTCTATGATTAAATCTTCTCAATCCTTTCATATGTTCATCATTGTTTCCTGATATTTCATTACATTTTGGAAATTTGTGCATGTTTTATGTTGTATTTTCTTGTGGATTGTGTATATTTTTTGTAGCAGCAGTGTCTAATACTCCTTTGGTGCATCACCTTATTTAGACTAGGTTTATTTTTGCATTTTCTCAACCCTGTCTCCTTGGAAAAATTTGATTAAGTTATAGGTAAACCCTTTGCAGAATGTCATGCACACTTAAACAGAGGAGTTGAGGAACCAACCTCTAATCTGGAGATTCTTTTCCCATTTTTACAATAACAATTGGTTGTGTAAATTATCTTGTATTTATGAAGAATATGGAATTCCTATCTTGATGATATTATTCATATCTTTTATATGCTTAATTTGGATAAACTTGATAAGTTAGATAAAGGGAATTAGTTTAATCTCCCTTAATAAGTTGTAGCTTGTTAAGTTGCATAAGATAACGATTTTTATCTAAACAATTCTAACATAGTAATGGAATGTGTATTGAATATGCAGTAAAACTATAGAGAATGTGAAAGATATGAAGGGTTTGACAAACCCTAACACATAATCATGTAGAGGAAGACTCTTCCTCGTCAAAGGAATGTAATCTAAAGAATGGTGATATGATCGTAAATCATTAGACTTCATTTCCCTATAAAGTCTACTATAGCTGAACCTATTTGGTTGTTACACCTTCTTTGAATGGTTAAGTTACATTGAATGGAACTTATGATATTGTTGTCCTGTTTTGGTTAACTACTTGTTAAACTAAGTAAACAAACATTAAAAGCAATCATGAGTTAAAGGAAGTTCTTTAATGCTTAATTGATTCAAGTATAGAACAAGAACTTATGGAGTGTTGGATTAGGGTTTAGCAGGGTTGCTGTAATCGGTGTAATAATCCAAATTAATAATGTATTAATAACCTCCTTGGGGTATGTACATCATGATGAGGTAGTTTCTGTAGGATGTTGGCACATGCCAACCTGCAAGGCTATACCCTCGAGAAGACAGGGGTCTTCTTGAGAATACAACGATGTAGTTGACATGTGGCAACACCCTTCTGCATTGATCATCTAGATCTACACACAAATAAGGACTTGAACTTAGTTTCTCTCTAGGTAAAGTTAGTGGCATATTTAGGATAGGTAGTAGCTTTTAATGGCTCAGGGTACCTTGGCACATCCAGTTGACTTAGGTCAACCGATTTATGGCCATATACCTTAAGTCATTGTGAGCATCTTCCTATATTGAATTATGTCTCTAACTGTGGCTAGGGTTAAACCCGAGACAAGTGGATTGAAGGTAGCGATAAATACCATTCTTGATAAAAGAGGAGTGAGGTGAAGGACGTATTCCAAAATGACAAGTATGCCATCTAGGAATAGTGACATAAACTGTATGTTGAAAATATTTCGCCAAAGTATCGTAAGTTGTTGGTTCGTTGTCCTATGTCACCTAGTTTAAAGAAACGTGATATCGATAAATATTGGTACCAAATATTCAGATATTTTCTTTAAATAGATCACTCCAAAGATGTACCGGTTTAGGGTAGGAAAACCAAGTATATGAAGTATACGATAAGTATTCAATACTTAAAGTTAACATAAATAGATCGGTAGATCACCGAGTTATGAAATAAATAGATCGGTAGATTACCGAGTTATGAAATAAATAGATTGGTAGATTACCGAGTTATGAAATGAATAGATCGGTGGATCACCGAGTCATTTAAAAATGCATATGGTTATATGTTTGAGATTGATTGGCATGGAATGTTTGTTCTAAATAATGCTTTATTTAGAATAGAGAACATTATGTAAAAAAATCCCTTGTTTCTAAAGTCTTAAAATGGGAATGTTACAATTAGTATGATGGAAACTAGTTATAGGCATGGTTTGGTTGAAATCTCCAAGTTATTGGTTTTATCAAAATTAATTATAGGCATGGTTTAGTGAATGTATTGATGAGTTATTTGCATGTCTATAATATTGTTGTCATGAAATGTAGATTTTTAAGCATGGTTTATTTTAATTTCCAAGTTCGTGATACTATGGAAATGAGATGTATAGGCATGGTTCTGTTTAACTTCCAAGCTATTGATATTATGGAAATTTGAGCTTTAGGCATGGTTTGGTTTAATTTCCAAGTTATTGATACTAGGAAATTTGATGATGATGTATGGTTTAGTTTTGAGTTAATTTCTAAGTTATTGTTTTTATAGAAATCAACTAACTAGGGTTTTTGGTTATGGGGGAAGAAAGATAGGGGAAAAGAGTGGCCGAGATAAGCTTCAAGGGTCTCATACCCTTGGAGTGCTACCTATATAGCCCTTGCGAAAGGGGCCTTAGGTCAATGTAGTTCTCCCTTAAACTAGGGAAGAATGATATTGGATTAGGTAAGTTGAGTAGGTAAGTTGGGTAGGTAAGTTGGGTAGGTAGGTTGGAATTAATTGGTTGGGTAAGGTATGTTTGAAAATAGGAAAGGTGAATTAAGGAAAGGCATAGATGACGGTGTTATGAGTGAGTCCATTTCAATGGTCTTGTCATGTTTGAAGAAACAATAAGTAAACAAATAAGAAAAGAAAATAGGTGGCATGCCCATATTTAGTAAGGACCATAGGTGTCATACCTTTAGACTTATTAAACATAAGGCCCTAGATACACTGCACGAGTGATAGTTCCATAGGTGAAACAAGTTGTGTGATAACAATGTGTATAGTACATGACATGTCCCTTGAGTGGATAGGAGAAAATAAATATAAGGTAGGGTGAAGGGGTTTTGTTAAGCTAACCTTGTTGTGGGACAACATGCCCCTTCTGCAAGATACCCAAAACTAGAATAGGAAAGTCCATGACCAAAAGATGGTATTTTTCTTACCTTTTTCTATTTTTGCTTCTTTTTATGTACTGAGAATGATTGATGCGGGATGTCTATATTGGGATAAATAGGTTCTCCTTAAGGTCTTCATGAAGTTGATCAATGCGGGAAGCTCTAGAATTATTTTTATTTGAGAGATACATGCTAGTCTTATTTTTTTTAGATAGACTAAGTATAGCAGGTGGCTAACTTTTTATAGTTTTCCTTCGAGGGAGCAGTCTACTTATATAGTAGCACAAGAGAGAAAGATAGATGTCCTTTTTGAGGGGATCATCTATTTTGTATAATTTTGACTCAAGGAGTAGATTTTTTTATCCCGTATATTTTTTATTTCTGGGCTTAAAGTCATGGACAAGACTATAAAGAAGTATAGGATTCTTGTATGAAGACAAAAAATCATAGAATGAAAAGGTTAGCTATGAAAGAGGGGTTTCAAGTGACGAATGACCATGGTATTCCATCTTGAAAAGGGAAAAAATTATCCTTGAGAATCATGACATGAATAGAGTCATGGTACTCATATTGAAGACAAAGGCTGAATCGTGGTAGATAATAACACAATTCTAGTTTAATTGTTGGTCCTTAAAAAGGTTCACTAAAGAGACGAGCATATAAGTGACATAAAGTGTAGTACTTTATTCAACAATAGAATGGTCGAAGATGCAAGGCACTAAGGGGCTTGGGTTCAGTTTACCCTTAAGAGAGGATAAGTGATAAGCGTTTGATCCATAAGCATGGGTAACAATATAGGGTCCAAGCCAATTAGAGGAAAACTTACCTTGTTTACTTTTCTCAGATTAGGTTACATATTGGGTTTCCTTGAGGAAATGATCACCAACCTTGAATATTTTTTCATGAACACATTTGTCATAGAAACGTTTGATATTTTTGGTAGATTTGAATATGGTCTAGAGGATTTAGACAATGTTCATCCAATAGCTCAAGTTGTGCCAAACGTTCTTGGAAAAAATCGTCATCAAAGACCATATCTTTGAGTGATATATGAAGAGATGGAATTTTAACTTCAAGATTCACGATGGCCTCTATACCATAGACCAAAGAGAAAGGTGTGGCATTGGTAGAGGTACAAATGTTGGTACAATAAGCCAATAAGGCGAAAGGAATGTGCGTGTGCCAATCCTTACCAGTGTCATCAACTACATTCATAACATTTTGATTGAGGGTTTTGTTGGAAGATTCAGCTTGGCCATTTGTCTGTGGGTAATAAGGTGAAGAGAAAATGAGTTGAATTTCAAAATTATCACACAATTTGTTTAGGGTTTTATTTTTGAACCATTTTCCATTGACATTGATAAGGCGGTGAGGAACACCAAAATGACAAATGATATTATGATTGATGAATTCCACAATCTATTCGGCTTTGGTAGAAATGAGAAGAACGATCTCCACACATTTTTAAAATTATTCGGTCCCCGTAATGATCCATAATGATGTTGTTATGAATGAGGATTAATATCTCCGATGAGATCCAAATCCCATTGTGAAAAATGCCAAAGTCTCTAGCAAATTACAAGGCATGAATTTGGGTATGATGAAGGTTAGTGTATCTTTGACAGTTTACACAAAACTTAACGTATTAAAAATGTCTTAGTTAAGGGTTGGACAATAATATCCAGGGTGAAGGATATGTTTAGGAATGGTGAGGCCACTAAAATGTTCAACACAAATCCCATCATGGATTTCCTTGATGGTTTATGAGATTTCAAAGCGGTGAGGCATTAGAGGAGGATATAGTTAAATCCACATTTTCAGAGAAGACCCCCCATGACGACATAGTGAGATACACTTTTGAGGAAGGCTTGTCATCCATTGTGAGTGAAATCTGGAGGCATAATTAAAAAGGAGAGGTAGTCAAAGAAGCGCTTATACTAGATATCACATGGGTCAGTTTCAATTATTCCCATAAAATTCACATCATGAATAAGATAAGAAGATGACTATAATTGTTTTATTGTGATAAAAAAATTGAGTCTAAAGGTAAAGCGGGTATTTGTGAGGCAAGGTAGGCCATGGTATCCACAAATTTGTTAGTGGATCGAGGGGTGGTTTGAATGAGGTAGGTTTCAAACATGGTCAAAAGTATTTTGACATGATGTTTATAATTTTGAAGGGCCTCATTATGAAACTAGTACAAACCATTGACTCGGTTCACAACCAATTGAGAATCACTAAAAATATTAATGGTTTTAACATCTAAGGCATCAAGTCCGAAGGCCCAAAACAAGTGCTTCATATTCAAAAAAAAATAAAATAGTGTAGTCGAAGTCAAGTTTGAAGGATAAACGCAAGGCTTATCCTTAAGAGGAATGAGGATAACCCCTACGCCACCCCCATGTTGACATTTATAAATTTTTAAGAATAATTTCATCTAATAAATGGTGTCCTCAAGGGAGAGAGAGTAGTAATAGATTCATCGAGAAAAATTGAAGTTAGAAGATTGATGTCCTGAAGCATAGTGTCGACAAGATGATCGGTAATGGTTTGTCCCTTCAATAAAATTTTGATGAATGAATTCAAGGTCTAAGTCTACAAGGATCATGTGCCAACATGAGGTGTTTTGATGTTATTAAGGTTTAGAATATATTTTATGTAGAGGGTTGGTGTTCGTGATGATGAATGTTTTGTAGTTAAGTAGGTAGTGGTGAATTTTAGTGGCCACAAATACCAAGGCTAGGTAGATATTTTCAGCGTGAGTATACCTAGTCTCATAGTATAAAAGAGCATGGTTGATGTAATAAAAGACTTGTTCCTTGTATTTCTCATCGTGATGAGCGAGCATGGCACCCAAGGAATGATCATTAGCGGAAATGTAGAGGTAAAAGGTTTTTCATCTTTAGGTGAGATGATCACAATTTGAATGAAGAAGGTATTTCTTCAACAATTCAAAGGATTTGTGGCACTCATCATTCAAATTGAAGGAGCCAAAATTTTTAAGAATATGATGAAAAGGGTGACATCTATCGAAATTTGGTAAATAAAGTGTTGAATAGATTACAAATTGCCTTGCAAAATATAACATTTTCGAAGGTTAGTAGGTTATGGCATCTTGAGAATAGCCTTGATTTTGGCGGGATCAACTTTGAAGCCCCATAAAGAAATGATGAAACCAAGGATTTTTCTAGAGAGGATGGAAAATATGCACTTATTTGGTTGAAGGAAATAGTAGTATTTAATGAGACGATTAAAGATGACTTTAAGGATTGGGAGGTGTTTGACATGACTTTTGGACCTACGAAGGATTTTTTCAACATAATCCTCCAATATGTGATGCATGATATAATGGAAGATATAGGTCATAGCAAGCTGATAAGTGGCAACAACTTTTTTAGGCCGAAGGGAATGACGCAATAACAGAAGATCATGTTATCAAAAATAAGCCCCTTGCTTATATTTTGGGTAACCACTTTCATTCCTTCCTTCCTTATGTCTCAATCAGAATTTTTCATCTTTAAGGAACTCAAAATGTTCTAGAAATGGTTTTATTGGATAGAGCATCTTCTCAAATTTCTAGAATGGTAAATTTTTCCTCCTAACTCCTTGTATCTTTCAAGTTATGGCTCGACAGAGTTTTGGAGGGAAATTTTCCCATGGGAGGCCCATGGCCAATCAACATGTGCCACGTGGCATCGGAATGGTGGGGGCGGAGACAACTTAGAAAATTTTCATCAAAAATTGGTGGGGTGCATGAAGAAATTTTTGGCCCATAAACCCGCTAGCCAATAGGGGAGGCTACGTTTCCACGAGCCCGTGAGGGTTCGGCAGCGGAAGGAAATGGGAAAATTTTCCAAAATTGGCAGAGTGGAAAATTTTGGGGAAAAATCCCACCAATGAATCACATTCAGCCACGTGTTCCAGGAGCGTCGGGTGGTGGAAGAGCGGAGGAAAATTTTTCTTTTTTCCAAGTGATGGAAAATATTGAAACGAAGGCCCGACCGCGCAGGCCCGCGCCAATCAACGGTTGCCACATGTCCAGGTGGTCGGCAAAAAAGTTAAGGCAGGCCCATGGAGGAGAAGAACATGTTAGGCCCACACCAATGCCAGGGTTCCATGTGTCCCATTCAGGGAATGGACATAGTTAAAGAAAAATTTGGAAGCGTGGCCACAAAGAGTTAATTAGAACATGCCACATGTCCCAGGAACATCGGGCGGCGGAAAATTTTGGAAATTTTTCAAAGGTCGATAGGCATAAAAGGTCAAGGAAAATCTTCATAACCAATCAAAGCTTTCCATGTGGCATTGGAGCTTTGGGGGTGGAAATTTTTGGGGAAATTTTCCCAAAGTCAAAAAGGGGAAAATTTCAAACTTCGGGCCCGCTAAAATTTGATTTGCCCTAGTTTTTCCCTAAATCTTCAGAAGGGCATAACTTTTCATCCAGAGCTTAGAGTTTCATGTTCTTGGTGGAGTTGGAAAGATAGTGAAATCCTCTACATGATGGAGGGCTCAATTTTGTGTTTTGGTGGAGTTTGGAGAGATAAAAATGGAAAATGCCTCTGGCATGGAGAAAAGAACAGAAATGACATTTCAACCACCATTTTTTAATGGAGTATGGCTCGCATTCTCTCCCAACACGGTCAAAAACATCAAAGAATGGTCTTGCAGGGAACCCATGTTGTTTTAATGCAATTTGGTTGGTGGTTGAAGCATCCACTCACATTTTCCCGCGTTTTATTCTCCCTAGCTCACATTTTTTCATTGTTAAAATCCAGATTTGGCTCATTGGTTAAGGGTTGGACATTTTTATGTTTTGCAGGCTCCCTCTTTCACCAAAAGGGGATTTTGTGGATTATCAGACCTCTTCCAAGACTGCAATATGTTTTCTACCTCTCTGCTATTGTAATGCATGTATTTTTGATATTGGAAATGACAATGCAAGCTCTGTGAATGATTTTCAGTCCTCTGTTTGTGTTGTTTGCTTCATTTCTGATCTTTCATTACAGTTTATTAGTTTTTGCATGATGTTTTGTTACATTTCAGTGATTTTTGTCAATTTTCAGAAGTAAAATGTTCACCACTCCTTTGGTGTATCACCTTGTTAGTATTAGTTTTATTTCTTTTGCATTCTCTATCTCTGTCCCCTTGGAATTTAGAGTAGGATTTACAATTTAAACCTCTACAATTTTCAAGCATACATCTAATGAGAGGAGTTGGAGAACCAACCTCTAATCTAGAGATTCAAATCCCATTTTTTTTGCAATTCCCACACTTGGGGAAAAGATTCAATGTTTTGCATTCACACTGGATGTCTAAATATCAAACTAGAAATCTGATAAACATCCAGAGGTGATGTGAATCTGCACTAATAGTTTTGGCATGCCCGAGTGGGACCTTAGAGGTATTCATCTTCATTGAAAAAAAGTTGATGTGCATTTATTGCAAGTTTCTTGCTTGAAAAGAGCCTTGATTTACACATCTTGTGACTCCAAAGAAAAAAAATCACAAGATCAAAAGCTAGAGAAGAAGGGTTGTCTGAGTATCTATAACTATCTCCTAGAAGAAGGCATAGATGAAGGAGGATCTAAAGGTCTCCATCTCCACCAAATAGAACTCTATCAACTCCTCCACCTTCTAGACCTTTCACTCAATCAACAAGGGTTCTCAGGCCAATCAGAATGGCACAACCTAACCCTTATGTTAACTTCACTAGCAGTAGCCCACTTTCTCTCAATGCACAAAATCCAGTTCTAGTTGCAGCATTGAAAAACATTCCATATTTCACTGGAGAAAATCAAACCACCCCTAGTGATCATGTCAAGGATATTGCTAATGTGTGTGCAATCCATGAGATTAATGAGATGCAAATTGCTATCAAATTGTTGGCATCTTCATTCAAAGGGAAAGCATTGCAATGGTTTAGAAGCCTTGGGGCTGGTTCTATTCAAAATTGGAACCAATTGTGCATAGCTCTCCATGAGCAGTTTGGAGAAAAGGGGGATAATTTGTCTCTACTAGAACAATTGACAACTATCAAGAGAGCTCCCAATGAGCAGCTGACAGACTTCAACTTCATATTTTAAAGGACTTGGGATAGAATTCCAGTGGTAGTAAGGCCAAAAGCTGAAGGTGCTTTTCTATACTATCTCAAAGCTTTAAATTATGATATTTCTATGCTAATTCAGTCCATGGGAGGTAAAACTATACATGAAGCTTATAGCATTGCCATTAGAGCTGATAATTGCTTAATTCAAGGTGGTAAGTGGCTCCTACACCTCCCATGCCCTTGTATCCAAATTTAGAAAATCCAAGCACTAGTCAAGCAACTACTATAGCTCTTATTCCCACTCCTAGGAATCAAAGTTCAAATGAAACTTCCACTTCATCCTCTAGTTATTCAAATGAACTTCAAGAAGTCATGAAACAATTACAAATTTTAGGCAATGAGCTGGTTACGCTCAAGAGGTAGCAAGCCCAAAATTTCAGACCATCTTATCAACCTCAAGCTTAGTCCAATAGTTAGCCATATCAGCCTAATAGACCACCCAACCAGCTGCAAAAAATCAAAATCAAACAAGGTCTCCTGCCAATAAACCATTTCAGCCCTATAATTCCAATGTTGCATCTGCCTCTAAAGCTTTAGTGCCAGTGCAAAATAATATGGCACAAGAGTATGATTGGTGTTTCCCATACAATGAACCTCACAACCAATCTATGTGCTTCAATGGTGGTTTGAACCAAGCCTTGATGGTGAAAACAACTGGCATAGAGAGTGAAGTGAGCAAGGAAACAAACCAACAACAAGGAACATCCCAAAAAAATGCAGCTCCAAATGAGACTACATTAGTGAATTGGCAGGATGAGGAATTTTGTGGTATGAATCAAGCAGTGTCTCAGAGTGTGGCAGCCAATGCAAGGTCAAAAAAGAGGAATATTGGTGAGGGGAAGTCATTGGCTCCAGGTGATCCACAACCTTCCATCACTCTCCAAGGTGTTGGTAAGAAAATGCAATTCCAAACATGCAACAGTTAGGGTAGCCCAAGCCACCTTCTAAATCAGCTCAAATACCAGTTGTTATAACCCATGTGCAAGAAAAGAATGTGCAGACCAAGGGGCAGCAAATAGATGTTTTCTCCCCATTTAGCATCATTGATCATATGAAGAAGACAAATGTGAATATATCTATGTGGGAATCATTATCCATTCCAGGCCAAAGATATCTCCTACAAGCTGCCATGAAGAATTGGTCAACTTCAAATCAGCAAGTTCATGTGCAAGAGAAGGTACTCACAAATGATGCTCAACCTGAAGGGAATCATGGAGGACAATGAGGTAAAATTTTGAATCCCCTCCATTCTATGTTTCATTGATCATTGGGGATAAACTAGTACACAATTGCATGATCAATTCTGGGGCAAGTAGCTCGGTGATGCCCAAAAAAATAGCTGATCAGTTGGGTCTCCAATATGAAGTCATATCCAAAGGGGTAGTGTAACTAGATGGGACAACTAGTAACAATAGTTGGGGTGATTAAATATTTGAATCTTACTTTGCATGCATGTCCCAATGTCATTGTTTTACAAGATGTCTCAGTGATAGATTTGCCACCACTCTTTGCCCTATGCTTGTCAAGGGATTTCACAGCTAGGATTGGGGGCTATTTATCTGCTGATTGGTCACACATGTTGTTTAGAACCAGATATGGAACTAAGGCCACAATCAGATATGAGCCTATTGCAAACTTCCACATTGAGACTCATACTCCAAGCCCAATCAATGACAACTATTCAACATTTGATCAAGAAGATTATCCAAGCACAGATGAAGCTGACACCAAGGTTGGAAGCATCCAGATTTAACTCTTGATGAATGGGAAAGCAAGGTGCATGCTTTTGATCCCTACTAAGAAATAGAGGAATCTGAGCTAGGAGTCTATTACATACATAAAGAAAATCAACCTATTCCTAGCATCACCAAGCCAGATCATAAGAACGAAAATGAGGTATGGTAGATGTTCTTTGATGGATCAAGGAGTAGACAAGGTGCAATAGGGGGAGCTATGCTTGTTTCACCTCAAGGAGTTAAGTATTATTTAGGTTTTAGGTTTAGTTTGCATGCTCTAACAACACTCTTTGAATATGAAGCTTTGATACGAGGATTGCATTGGTCAATTAAAAGAGGTATAAGAAATCTACAAGTCTTTGGTGATAGTGAGATGATTGTTAACCAAGTTAGAGGATAGCATGCTTCCAAGAATGGTCTCGCTCAAGTGTTACAAAACTAGGGTGTGGGACTTCATTGAACATTTTGAGGGCTTTTTCCATCCCTAGGAAAGAAAACCAAGTTGCTAATAGGCTTGCAATAGCAGTTGGGGCAGCCTTTGATGTTGTTAGAAAGCACCAAGGAAGAAAAATTATAGCCAAACATTCATGTGATTGTAAGGCCTTGAGTGCCAGGAGCAATAATGTAAGTTGGCAAGTGTTTAAAAGTGACAAGCAAATCATCAATTTCTTGTAAGAAGAAGAAGATGAGTTCTCAGCCAGAAATCAAGAAAAATTAGAACAACGTATGGTGATTAAGTGGTACAGTTGAGAACCAACAAACTACCAAAAGGACTTTTCACTTTGGAGTACATTTTTAATCCTAATGATCAATTCAGAAAGGAGAATACAAACATCCAAGTCAATGGAGAATATTCAATGCCCATCTCAGTGGGAGAAGGTAGATCACTTCAAATTGGTAAAGTTGCAACAAAGCAAGAAAGGTATGAGTTTATGAAACTTTGTCAAGAGTTATCTGATGTATTTTCTTAGAGCTATGAAGATATGAAGTGTTTCAATCCCAAGTTATCTCAACACACCATTGAATTGGATCCAAGTGCTAAGCCCATCAGGAAAAAGCAAAGGCTAGTTAATCCACACATGGAGCCTCTTATGAAGAAGGAATTGAATAAGTTAATAGAGGCAAGTATCATATTTCCCATCAAGCATTCTAGTTGGGTAGAAAACTTAGTTCCAGATCAAAAAGAAAAGTGGATAAATCAAATTGTGTGTAGACTTCAAAGATTTGAATAGAGCATATTTCAAGGATCATTACCCACTTCCTTCTATGGAGCAGATTCTGCAAGTTCTTGCTAGCTCGAGATATTTTCATTGCTAGATGGTTACTCAGGGTACAATCAGATCATGGTAAAAGAAGATGATCAGTTCAAAACAGCCTTCACCACCAAATGGGGGACTTATGCATATAGAAAAATGCCCTTTGGGTTGTCCAACGCTGGAGCTACCTTCCAAAGGGAAATGGACATGGCGTTTAAAGGATTGATAAACAAGATGGTGTTGATATATCTAGATGATATCACTGTTTTTTCTAAAAATATAGCAGATCATCTCTTTCATCTAAGGCAAGTGTTCCAAAGGTGTAGAAGATTTGGGGTATCCTTGAATCCTAAAAAATGCATTTTTCTAGCTCATGAAGGAAAGCTCCTTGGCCACATTGTTTCAAAAGAGGGATTAGCTATTGATCCAGAGAGGGTTGAAGCAATAAGAGAACTGCCATTACCAAGCCACAAGAAGGCCCTTCAAATTTTCTTGGGAAGGATCAATTTTGTTCGGAGGTTTGTGCCAGATTTTGCAGCCCTTGTCAAGCCAATAACCATGATGTTGAAGAAAAGCATGGCTTTCAAATGGATAGTAGAAGGTAAGGCAAGTTTTGAGGTGATCAAAGAGGCTATCTCACAAGCTCCAACTCTCATTAACCCATATTTCTCCAAGGATTTTATCCTTTATGCATTTGGAGGTGATGATACAATCTCTGCAATTTTAGTACAATAGAACAAAGAAAATGCAGAATAGCCAATTGCCTTCTTTAGCCAAAGCTTGGAGGACTATGAGGTGAGATATTATTTCATTGAGAAGCAAGTTCTTGTAGTGATTAGGAGCTTGAAGAAATTTAAGCATCTAGTTTCAAACAACAAGGTTTAACTGCTAGTTTCTCATGTGGGAGTTAAAGACTTCCTCCTCAACAAAGATTTAAATGAGAAATGTGTAGGGTGGATTACTCATGTCATGGAGTATGACATTGAGATCAAAGTCACCAAGCTGGTCAGAGGAAAAGGATTATGTGAACAACTGGTCTTGAGCAAACCAATGGAAGCATGCAATGAAGAGGATGTTGTTTTGGTGCTGCAAAACAACCAAGAACAAGGGAATGTTCAAGGAGAGAATGATGGTGTCCTCACTCCTTGTTGGACCCAAGACATAATGCACTTCCTACACATATGCCTATGCCCTCTAGAAATGAACAAAACCAAGAGAAGACACTTCAGATTGCAGGCTGTCCCATATGCACTTGTTGATGGTGTTTTGTTCAAGAAAGATGCAAATGGAGTGCTGCTGAGATGCATTGGAACAAATCAAATTAATAGAACATTGGAAGAGTTCCATGGTGGGGAAGCTGGGGGTCATTTTTCACCAAGAGTGACAGCCCTCAAGATCATGAAGGCTGGCTATTATTGGCCCAAGGTATTCAGTGATTGTTATGCATTGATTAAGAGGTGAAAGAGTTGTGCTTTCTTCATAGGCAAGGAGAGATTAGTTGCCTTTCCATTGCACCCAATCTCAGTTGACCAACCATTCATGCAATGGGGTTTGGACTTCATTGGATTCATTAAACCAAACTCAAGCCAAGGGTATAAGTGGATTCTAACAGCCACAGATTACTTCACCAAATGGACTGAGGCAGTGACACTTCAGGAAGAAAATGAATCTAGCATTCTAGACTTCTATGAGGGGATAGTGATTAGATTTGGTATACCAACCACTATAATATCAGATAGATTTTTGGAATTCATATGATCAAAGGTAACTGAATGGGCTATTAAAAATGGGATCTATTTGAGCACTTCTTCAAATTATTACCCTCAAGGTAATGGCCAAGCTATGTCTACAAACAAGAACTTGTTAAGGATCATCAAGAGGACTCTTGATGAAAATAAGAAGACTTGGCATACTAAATTGAAATCAGCCTTGTGGGGCTGATAGGATGAATCCCAAGAGATCCATAGGTAATTCTCCATTCAAGATTTTTATGGAAGAGAGGCAATTTTGCCCATGTCACTTGAGTTGCCAACATTGGAACTCATGAAGCAATTGGAGTTGTTGGAGTTTGAACCCATGGAGGTTAGATATGCTGAATTGATGGAGCTCCAAGAAATCAAAGATCATGCAGCCCAGGAAATGGAGAAGAATCAAGCCTTGATCAAGAAGACCTTTGATCGGAAGGCTAAGGCTAGGACTTTCCAAGTTGGAGATCTAGTGTTGAAATGGGATGCAGACCGAGCAAAGCCAGGAAGGCATTCAAAGTTTGATGCCATTTGGAGTGGCCCCTACATGGTCACAAAGTGTAAGAACAACAATTCCTTCCAACTGTCTACATTAGATGGTGAAGAATTGCAGATTCTAGTGAATGGAATCCATCTAAAGAATTGCTACTAGAGGAAAACTCTCTACCTTGTACATATTAGCTTAGATTTCCATTCCTCCAAGTGCTTGTGCACATTTTTCTACTATAGCTTAGTTTTCCATTTCCCTAAGTGCTTTGGCACAAGATGGTTGTCCCAAACATGCGTTTTGTAGGCCTTTGTTCCGGATCGTGTGATGATTCTACTCTCACAATCTTCCTCCTTGTAATTTTCTAATCGGTTGGTGTTCCAAGAAGAGAATTTTATGACTCAATGCCCAATGTATTGCTTCAAGAAGCTGGTAACTTCATCCAAAGCAGCAGATGACCCCTTTGAGTCTCCAAAATTGTTATCCAAAAAAGCCCTTGCTTGTTTTTGGCTAACCACTTTCATTCCTTCCTTATGTCTCAGTTAGAATTTTTTATCTTTTAGGCACTCAAAATGTTCTAGAAATGGTTTCATTTGATAAAGCATCTTCTCAAATTTCTAGAATGGTAAATTTTTCCTCCTAACTCCTTGTATTTTTCAAGTTATGGCTCAACGGAGTTTTGGAGGGAAATTTTCCCATGGGAGGCCCGCGGCCAATCAACATGTGTCATGTGGCATCGGAATGGCGGGGGGAGACAACTTAGAAAATTTTCATCAAAAATTGGTGGGGCACACGAGGAAATTTTTTGGCCCGTAGGACCACCAGCCAATAGGGGGAGGCCACGTGTCCATAGGCCCGTTGGGGTTTGGCTCGGCGGAAGGAAATGGGAAAAATTTCCAAAATCGGCGCAATGGGGAATTTTGGGGAAAAATCCCACCAATGAATCACATTTGGCCACGTGTCGTAGGAGCATCGGGTGATAGGAGAGTGGAGGAAAATTTTTCTTTTTGCCAAGTGATGGAAAATATTGAAACGAAGGCCCGGCCGTGCATACCCGCGCTAATTAACGGTTGCCACGTGTCCGGTGGTCGACAAGAAACGTTAAGGAAGACCCGCGGAGGAGAAGAACTTTTCAGGCCCATACCAATGCCTGGGGGGAACCACATGTCCCATTCGAGGAATGGAAACAGCCAAATAAAAATTTTGAAGCGCACCCCCGAAGAGCTAATTGGAACATGCCACGTGTCCCAGAAAGCCAGGGGCGGCAGAAAATTTTGGAAAATTTTCCAAAGGTTGGATAGGCATAAAAAGGTCGAGGAAAATCTCGCAACTAATCAAAGCTTGCCATGTGGCATTGGAGCTTCGGGGTAGAAATTTTTGGGGAAATTTTCCCAAAGTCAAAAAAGAGGGAAAATTTCAAACTTCGGGCCCGCCAAAATTCAATTTGCCCTAGTTTTGCCCTAAATCTTCAAAAGGGCATAACTTTTGATCCAGAGCTTGGATTTTCACGTTCTTGGTGGCATTGGAAAGATGGTGAAATTATCTACATGATGGAGGGCTCAATTTTGTGTTTTGGTGGAGTTTGGAGAGAGAAAACTAGAAAATTCCTCTGGCATGGAGAAAAGAATAGAAATGACATTTCAACCACCATTTTTTAATGGAGTATGGCTCGCATTCTCTCCCAAAGCATGGTCAAAAATGTCGAGAATGGTCTTCAGGGGAACCCATGCTGTTTTAATGCAATTTGGTGGTGGTTGAAGCATCCACTCACATTTTCCCTGCATTTTCTTCTCCCTAGCTCACATTTTTCATTGTTAAAAGCCGATTTGGCTCATTGGTTAAGGGTTGGACATTTTATGTTTTTCGGGCTCCTCTTTCACCAAAAGGGGATTTTATGGATTATCAAACCTCTTCCAAGACTCGTAATATGTTTTCTACCTCTACGGTATTGTAATGCATGAATTTTTGATATTGGAAATTATAATGCAAGCTTTGTGAATGAGTTTGATCCTCTATTTGTGTTGTTTGCTTCATTTACGGTCTTTCATTATAGTTTATCGGTTTGTGCATGATTTTTGTTGCATTTCATGATCTGTGTCAATTTGTAGAAGTAAAATGTTCACCACTCCTTTGGTGTATCACCTTGTTAGTATTAGTTTTATTTCTTTTGCATCCTCTATCTCTGTCCCCTTGGAATTTAGAGTAGGATTTATAGTTTAAACCTCTACAATTTTCAAGCATACATCTAATCAGAGGAGTTGAGGAACCAGCCTCTAATCTGGAGATTCTTTTCCCATTTTTTGCAAGTCCCACACTTGGGGAAAAGATTCAATGTTGTGCATTCACACTGAATGTCCAAATATCAAACTAGAAATCTGATAAACATCCGTGGGTGTTGTGAATATGTGCTAATAGGTCCCCTAAGGGATGATGAATGTGGTTTTTCTTGATCTTTATGAGTGAGTAATATTTGATTATAACCTAAGAATCCATCCATAAGAGATAGCATCTCATGGCCGATCTGTAAGATCAAAAAGTTAGTCGATGCTAGCCAAAGGAAAGTCATCCTTACTATAGGAAAGGTTAAGGTCACAGAATTCCATGTATGTGTGGAGTCCCCGTGTTGCTTTGGTGACAAGAAAAATGGTAGAAATCCATTGTGGATAGTCAATGAGTAGGATGATGGAAATACAAAGAAGTTTTTGGAGTTTTTCTTTCACAAGAAGAACATTGTAGTTGTAGGCTTAGGTGTAGGTTTAGGTTTGGGTGTGGATGGAGGTTAGGGTGTAAGTGAAATTTGGAGTGAAGGTAAGGATGATAAAGAAGAGGTTGATACAATTGGATCGGATCGACAGATTTGGTTGCATTGAATATTTTAGGATAGATCATCGAATTATTAGGAGAAAAAAATGCATTTGGGTAGACACTCAAATTCGAAGGCACCCCAGAGTGTGGAGTAATTGACATACTCTTAGTGATCAACTAAGAAAGAGAATGGAATAGAGGTAGAGGAAGATGGTGAAGACTTGGTGGTAATCCCTGTGAAGAATTCCAGGGTCTCGTGGGACAAGGAATTTTTGGCTTCGACTCTGTTTATATAAGTGGCATAAGAAGGTTGATAGTATCTTAGAAGACCCTAGGAGAAGCATCACTTACAGGAAGAGGATATAATAGTGGATCCTCTATTGGTCGAGGAGATGGAAATTTTGGTGGTGTAGACTCTTCCTTAGGTAGATAAGAGAATAAGATAGGATCTTCCATGGGTATAAATGTGCGTAGAGTGGGATCCTCAATAGGTGGAGGGATAAGCGGGGTAAGCTCCTCTTTAGATTAAGGATTAGGTGAGGTAGGTTGTTTGGTGGGTAAAACATTAGGTAGGGTAGGTTCCTCTCGTGGGGAGAGCAGTTCACACAAGGATTTTCTCAATAAATGGGATGGGAAGAAATTAAAAGAAGGAATATGTATTGTTTTGAAGATGGCATGGACCTTGTGAACATTGGTGTCATTGCTAGAAGTATCACTAGCCTAGTTTGAAGAAGGGTTGTGGTTTGGAAATGGTTTCTTAAAGACTTGAATATTTTTATTTGCTAGTGCATTAGGGTTGTCTAGGATGAGATATCCATTATCTAGCATTTCCTAGACAATGTTCTGGAATGTCTTACAATTTCCATCACTATGCCCCTAACATGGTGATAGTTACAGTAGCCATTCTCTTTATACCATGTAAGTATAGGATGGGAAGGTTCAAAACTAGTATGTGGTTTGATAGGTGGAAGGGTAGTAGCTCCTTCTTTTAACAAATTTTCCAATAGAGAGGATTAAGGTTCTCTTATGGGGGATGACATTTTTATACTTGTACTAGAAATTATGAATAGGGGACAGATTATGAGGAGGTTTCGTTGTTTTGATGGATGAGGGGGTCTGGAAATCAAGACCGCCACCTTGGCAGATCCTTTTAGCTTAGAATGATTTTTAGAATGGCTGTTTTGTAGTTTAGAAGAATAAGAGGAGTCATTCGATCTAAACTAAGCATTCTTGTTGTGCAACGTAATAGTTTCCTATTCAAGGGCACAAATCTCTAGCTTCCAAGCCATCGTGAATGCCTTGTCAAAGATTTGGAATGTTTATACCTGAAGAGTTTGGCAAATGTTCCTGGCATAATTCCGGTGAACAAATATATCAACTCGGTTTGTGGAAGTTGAAGGTGTATAGACACTAAAATTAGGTCATACTCCCCTTTGGTCCCTCGAAAAATAAACACCATTCATCACATTAACCTAGCCATGGCCCCCTTCACTCAACTAATATTAATTTAATTAAATTAATTCATTATCCTCACCATATTTATTATTTAAATATCTTAATTAGGGATAATGTCTACATACATCTCACCTAGACACCCCATCAAGCCAACGCACGCTAAGACCTATTCTTAGTAAGTTGCCATAACTAACTAAGACTTACCCAAACCCTAAAAATCAATGCCTACATTCCCTCTAACCACATTCTTGCATGCTTACAAGAATCTTCCAGTCTAATCCATGGGTGAGTGACATGAAATCCCATAAAATCAAGGGGATCTTCCTAGTTTATTAAACCTAGAAAATCTCACCTTGACCGACGCCAATTAAGCCGTAACCACATCGGTCACCTTTTAATCCCCAAAACAACCTTATTTTTGAGGTTGGAAAACATTAGCACATTCCTGAGAGATATTGCATCTTCTGAGAACAAATTTGAGTGAGAACATGCATGCAAGGAAGGAGATCAAGCATTTTCTCTTACACAGTCATCCAGTACTCACCCCAAGAAGGATTTTCTCCAACCAAGAAAAAAGGAATGCACATACAACCCATGCAGAAGCTTTCCTATTATTGGTGATCCTTTATAGCCTTCAACCTCTTATCAACACCTTCATTCCTTACTCGCAAGTGTCCGAACTGTGTTCTAAGTAAGTAGAATGTTGTACTTCTTTGGTTCATTAGTTTCATCATTGTATTGTCATCCTTTGTTTCCTTAGCCACCCATTGACCTCCATTCATACTCACCCCTCCACATACCCATTAAAACTTCACCAAATCCCACCCAATCCACCTAATACCTCATTCTAGCCAATCAGGTCCTTTGTGCAATCACAAGGGAGACCCAAAACTCATTCTGTGGCATTCCCAGTTTTCCACAGTAACCGACACCGGTTACACCCAACCATCGTCGGTCACCCTTAACCGGCATCAGTCTTTGTATTCACCAATACAGTCTAGAATAGTGACCTATCCACCTATTCCCACATTACCTTTGTTCATCTGTGATCTACCTGAGACCTTTGTCAGACCTACAGAGACCCAGAACCAATTACTTGACCTTCAGATCTTATTTTAACTTATCCTGTTAGATTAGATCTTTCTTATTGTATTTTGGATGAGATACCCAAATCATTTTAATTACAATAGGGTTTACTTTATTATCCGCATTAAATTTTTTTAAACAGTGGACTAACAGTCGTCTAGGAAGTATCACACTTCCCAGATCTAGAACATGCTAGGCAGTTCACTGCACATATTGTTTAACTCTTTTTGGTGGTCTTGCTTTTCATTACAGGTAGTTCCTCCTAGCCAAAAGGAAGATCTCATGATCAAATATGGATTCAGAAGTTATACGCGTGCAACAACCAACCAACCAACATTTAAACAAGTATTCCTCCTATGCCCGTTACCCTATCTATTTCGTCAATATTTCAAAGAAACGTCTAAGAATCAGGTGAAACATTTTGGCACGCCTGGTGGGACCCATCCGAGGTTCTTTGCATTTTATTCATTCCTAGGAAAAGTTGTGTTTGTTTCCCTTCTGAAAAGCATACACATTAATTTTCTTCCTTGGTAACCCTCTTTTTCTTTCTATTTTCTCTAAAAGAAACCTTTCTTTTGGTGTACTTAAAAAGAATAATTTCTTCTTGTTTTCTACATTTTAGTGAAAGAGCATCCCTCTTCCTATTCATCCATTTATGTCATCGAACTTCATATTTCAATTTGGGCTTAAAATAAGTGCATTGCATTCTGATTTATCACATTAGCTCACATTAATTGAGGGCAACCTATATGTTGGAAGTCATTCCCAGTTGATGGTTGACAAATGAATCATAGAAAGCACATCTCTCTCTCTCTCTAAGTCTTGCCACATTACACAAATTCAAAACAAATACATATTCTTAAACAATATCTTTCCTGGGAATGGTCATCAATGATTGAACTGATCCGAGGATTGGTAGGTACTCCCCAACTTGCCGCTTGCTCTATTGAGTCATAATTCGTAGAAAAGCCCTCCCCCACCATAACATACCTGAAACCTAACCTTTTAGATATCCTTCTTTTCGGAAGCCATCCTCACAAAAAAATTATATTCTAGAGTTCATGAGTTAGTCCTTAAGTAGCATAAGCTAAACAAACATAATAGAAAAGGCACTCTTAGGATCACATTTTTCTTAGTGTTTCTACTTAGCTTGTTTTTTGAGGTGAGAGGTCACGTTCTTCATTCTTCTTGTTTATCCTTGCACACTCCTCATCATAGTTGGTATATTCCAGCTTCATCTAAGGGTGCCTAGACAATATTCTCATCATTCCCGAATTTTGGGTTTGATTCCACATCAAATTTTAATTCACAACCATTTTCCTTTCATCACTGTTTCAATTTCACAGGACCTGTCATCCAATGACCATCATCGGTTACCCCTAACCATCATCGGTTATACTCATTTGGTTTCGGTTTTGTTGGTTTGAAAATCTATCGATTAGGAAGATCGTGGGGAAACAAAGCCAACAGCAGGTGTAGGGCATAGCCCCTCTTTGAGACAACAAAGAAAAACTAGTTTATTGCTAATCTCTCAAGCAGAATCTATGCAAATCTACACTATTCTAATTTTAGGGGTTTTGGGATCTCATCCCAAAGAGAGGTAGTTCCGACCGCGAATAGAAATGTAAGAGGGAAGGAATGAAGGAGGATAGATCGAAGAAAGAAAAGAAAATAATTCCAAGATGGAAAGGTTAGAAGGTTTATACTTTGGGCTAGTAGTAAATGAGAGCCAAACTTACTTGCATAAACAAACAAAGCAATACTGATGAACATATGAAAATAATAATAATGAATCCAATAGAATAGAAACATAGATCTAACTTAAGAAAGATCTGATGAAAATAACACATATATTGAGCACAAATTCTGAACATATATATTAATATCTCTTCTATTACAAGAAGGCACAAAGCCTTTCTCTCTTCACTTCCTTTTTCATACGAAAAATGTCCACCTAGAATATAAGTATTCCAATATTTATAGAAGGAGAAGGAGAAAGAAGACAAAAAGAAACCAATAACTATTTACAAAATATCTTAGAAGATATTTACAAAATATCTAAAAAGTCAAAAGTTGACTTTGGAAAAGTTTCTGGATGGCAACATCCCATGGTGCAACATGGATGATGTCATTGTAAATGCCAACATACTTTTTAAATTTTTTAAAAAATTGATCAAAGTGTACACATGAGGAGAAAATACTCCTCATTATCTCTTGGCTTAAACGAAGTGTCTTACTTCGATCGGGAGAGGCGATGTGACACCGAGCTCGGTCAAGATTCAATAATCTTACTAATCATTATCTGAAGTTGATTATGATCTGGACCTTTGAAATGGTACCTAATAACTTTGCAAGTTTCTTTTTCAATCGTGAGCTAGTCGAGGCATCCCGACGTACTCTTCTCTTGCATCAATCAGGAAGCCAATGAAATCATGGAAAGCCGAAGGTTATTGATTGATTCTCGGTCAAAAGTGACCTCTGGCACCAAACCTTGGGTTGCGATAGCCTTGAAGAGCTAGATTGTATCGTCTGCCTCCCTCAAGGTGAATGATTCACTAAGCATCCCTGGAGACATCTTTGTAACTATCTACTCCATGTTGTATTTTGCATCCAGGGCTTCATCCTTGATTTTATCTATCCTCTCCAGGATATATTCCATTTGATCAACCTGATAATCTAAAGTGACGAGAGATTTGTTATGTGCTCGCGGGTGATCGATGACACCGACCTTTAATAGGTCGTCGACTGAACAATTAGCCATTACTTGGAATGTTTTGTGTTGCAATCTGGTGTTATCCAACTCCTCAGAGAGGGATCCTACTACTGCTTGTAGCTCCTTATTTTCCTGATCTATATCCTAGTAGAGTACTATGAATTTCTTGATCATTTCCTCACTATCTCTGAGGATTCGCTCTATCCAAGAGGATACTGCCACTCCTTGTTCACCAATCTTGGCGTATTCATTTATCTTGTCCTGACTGAGAACTTTAGTAGGCTCGGTGGTAGTCACAAGAGGAGCATTTCCCATTATTTACAATGCTTGGAGAAGATGTTTGTTCTATTCCTTAAGTATTCTCTTCTCATCCTTTACTTCTTGAAGTTTTGTATAGAGGGCATCTACAGTAGATAAGGCCTCTCCTTGTAGGATTTCAGATGAAGTTCCCATCGTGACTTGAGTCACTATGAAATCTATAGGAGAAAAATCTTTCTTCTCTTTACTGGGATTTGGATATGCAATCTCCATTACTCTCTCTCCCGAAGTGCTCTTAGAGAAGTGAATTATAGCTTTCTACTTCTTAGGTCCCTTGTTTGGAATGACAGAGAAGTCCATGGGTGCTATGGGAACCTTTCTCTTGTGTTGACCCAGATGGTTAGAGATCTAGCTTGGACTTATGGGAGAGGGAGTAGAGGGAATAGAAGAAGAAACAGGGGTGAAAGGGGAAGCAATTGAAGAGGCCACAGGAAGAAAATTGGGACACTTGGTGGTGGCATCGGCAAGAAGTCCAACACGTTATTTCTTATAGGGCCCCGAGTTACTATAGGAGAAGAAAAGGTCATGGAGGTGGAAGGGATCTGTAATGGGATGGAGGGAACACTAGGTGACAAATCCATGAGAGAGGAGAAGATGGAAGAGGTGGGAGATGGAAGGGAGGAAGGGAGAGAAGAAGAAACATCCATAGGAATAGATGCTTCAACGACAGGGGGAGGAGAAGGAGTGGAAGAAGGAATGGAGAGGACCTCGTAGTTATATTTGTGACCATATCCTGAGTGGATGTATCTGTTGAAACTTCGGTGGTCTCTTCTTCTTTACCTAGAGACACCAGGTCAACCACTTGCTTCTCAAAAGTAGTAGGAGGGATTTCAGGAGTTTCTTCCTATTTTCTTGGTTCTCCCTCCTTATCCTTTCCTTTTCCTTTGGGCGCACTGGGCCGGCCTGGGAGGTGGTCTTCCGAAGGAGAAGCAAGTGAAATCTAACCTAAGGTAGGTGAGACCATTCTGTTTACACCAATGCTCGATTGCACTACAACGTGGGCTTGACCCTTTCTTGAATGGTCTTCGTGCTTTGGCTCTATCGACCTCTGCGAATGGCCAATCATCCCCATCTGTATCAAGGTAAACTTGATCAATTTTTTTATCAGGCTCTTGGAATCCTTTTGGATCGATAGCCATGCTATAATGGATGATTTCATCTAGAGCCATCCAGAGTGATCCTTTCGCTTGATATCTATTTCATGTGTTAGGTCGATGTAGATGTCCTCGATCTTAGGAACATGGATAGGATCAATTTTTTCCTTTGGGAGGCAACTCCGGCAATCAAAAGTGGGTCTTGCTGGGAAGTTATGCTTCAAATTCAGCAACTCAAGCTCAGCATACATTTCCCAAGCTTTGGAAAGTGTGGTGCAGGTGTATCGACCAAATGTAAGGGGGAATGGAGTTCCTCCTTTCTTTCTCTTCATGCACCTCTCGTGGTATGTGATTAGTTGCCTTGACAACTCCAAGAGAATCAGCTTGGGCCCTGCATACCTTGGTAGCTTGGTCAATTCACCTTCAAAATTCACCGCCCTGAGATATGTGAATGTGGGAAACTACGTGAACAATGCTCCCCACTTCTTTGTGACAGTGATCACACTCAGACTAGTTCAACCATGTCTCATGTTTGGCCTCAATAAGAAGATCACCTCATAGAAGAAGGTGTCATTGATTTTTGAGAACTGGGGGATGTTGTTCTTAAGCCTTAGCTCTAGATAGAATTCATATATTTTAACTTGGGGCCATACCCCATTTCGAGCTAGGCCCACAAAATATCTCACTGATGCTGCAGCGTATACAACGTAGGAATTCATATAGAACTTCCCAATTGTGAGGACCTATTGAAGCTACTAGGAGATGGTGTCATTGATGATTTCTCCCCAACCAAAATGCTGATCAAGTACATTCTTGCTCATGGTCTCTAAGTACCTCAAAGCATCCATTTATGGAAATAATGGGCATCAAGAAGCCCAAATACCCTATTCAGGAAGGTGATTGTATCGCTTAGTTCCTCATTGAAGTCACTACGATGGATGGTGTGAGTCCATCTACTAACCAGATTCTTATTTTTCAGATATAGCTCATTCATCATTTACATACATTTGTCCTCATTGTTGTCCCATGCCTTCTTACAGTCTTCTAGACTTATGGCGACATATTTCCTATGATGAGGAATGCCTAGGGTTATTTCAAAATGACGAGCTGTTAGGTCGATGATCATATTTCCTTCTTTATCTTCGACACATCTAGTGTCCTTCAGCAATAGGAAACCAACATGATGAACTTTTTATTTACAATACTTACTTGGTAGCTCACCGTAAAGTGAAATCCACTACATACTAGTTTATTCATCCATGGGCCACTAGTTGCCCGGTTGGTCCTGCCTTAAGTCTTCCATATCAATATGCCCAAGCTTGAAGTCTCTGATGTCGAGATCACTCTTTCGTATGAGTCAGGATTCCTCACCTTTTGATATTTGTACTTCATCTCTTGTTCTGTCAACTTTTCTTTTCCTTTAGACTTTGTTAGCTTTTTTCTTGACGAAGACATGTGTGAGCTTGAGGATGGATATTGTTGTTCTACAAGGGGAATCAAGGAGGTCCAACATATAAGAGCCATGTCAACCATCATATTATTCATAATGAAATCTTGTAGAAAGAAAAAGATTGAGAAATTATAAGGCTTAAGGCAAAAGGCACAAGTTCACAAAGCATGTTGCAAAGGATTAAAAAGGCTGGGCACACTTTTGAGGATGTTGACATGGAAAAAGGTGCACCTGTGTTGACAGGAGAAAAGCTGTGCTTATTTTAGAAAGGGCATACTTTTGAGGGGTGTTGCATGATAGAAGGTAGTGTCAAGGGAAAAAGCACGGGGCACATTTTTCTAACACACAACATGCAGATGTTGATGTTTAGGAATATGTGCCTATGCCTTAGGAAATTTACTTTAGTAGGGCGCAGAAAATTCGTGTTACATGGATTTTAAGTGCACCCAAGGCACAATTTTGGAATATGTTGCAAAACAAATCAATGCACCAAAGGAAAATTGTTTGGCGTGGATTTTGAGCACACAAAGCATCTAATGTTGATGTTGTATAGGATGCTTTGCACCCTTAGGAAAGTTTCTAAGTGTTAGCTAAGTTGGCGCAAGTATAGGTTGTGTTGCAAGCAAGGACAGTGTGCTAAGGCGCGACTATGGGAGGTGTAACATGAAAGGATAGTGCGCCAAAGTTTAGATGATTTTTGCACTTTCTTTGATTCCTTCTCTCTTTTGGTTTGATCAAATGGTAAGGAAGAGGGTTTTAATGAGATATCAAGAAGGGAAAATGCCATGGTTTCTTTTTAGAGGCAGGGGCCTTCCGGATTTACAGATCTGGAAGGAGAGGAAAATGGGTTTTCAGATGGCTATGGATTGTTAGGTTTTTCATTTTTTTAGATTTAATACTTTTTAACAACCTTAAAGACCTAACACAACCAAAAACAAAACCATAATAACAAAAAGGAAGGCAGAAGCCACTTACCTAATTTTATAAAAGATGAAGGATGACGTTGGGGTCCACAAAATTGACAAACGGCATGCGGGGGTGACTAGGATAGCTGACAAGCACAGAGGAAATACTTTTTCCAATTTTCAAATCAGCATTAATTATTCCACCAAATTTCTTTGGTGCATATTTGAAGTGTCGACATGGGTGTCAATGTGCGTTGGTGCACCTTAATTGGTGTCGACATAAAGTTTTTAGTGCCTTAGCGCACTTTTTGTGATGTCAACACAAAATTTCCCGTGCCTTAGCACACATTTTAGGCGCATGTTTATTAATGTTGACATGTCATTTCCTGCACCAAAGGGGCGTAACTTTCGGATGTTGACACAAGTTTTTCAGCGCCAAAGGGATTTTCAAAGAATGCACATCTCATGGTGTTGACACAACATTTCTTGTGCCTAGTTAAAAAAAGGTGAAAATGGCTAAGTTCTTGAAACTTGACTTATGAAAGGGAGTTTTAGGCCATTTCAAATGCCGACAGACTTCCTTAGGGACCAAAAATAGATTTTTGGTATGGTTATCTACAAAATTTCCTTGTCAATTTTACAAGATAACAATTAGCTCTTTCTAGGGACTATCTTTAAGTGAAACTTAATGGTAGAGAATCCCAGATTTCATGTGCCTATCCATTAGGCTACAGAGATTCAAAAACAAGTGTGACCAAAAAGGGATGGAAGGGAACACACAACAAATAGTAAGCAAACACACAATGAAAGAAAACACATGACAAAATCAAACTGTACAAAGAAGAGAGAAAGCTCTACTTCCTAAAGATATTTAGGTGTTGCCCACTATAGGGAAGTGGGAGCTCGATTCCATCCAGATATGAGAGATAGAAGCTATTCTCTCCATTGAGCTACTTAATCTTGTATGGCCCTCTCCAAAGAGAGTCAAACTTCCCATGTAAACCTTTCGGTTCTCTTCATTTGTCCCACAGAAGGAAAAGATCTCTTACTTGGAAATATCTCTACCTAGCTTTATTTTCAAAAAATGTCTTGACTTGATTCTGATGTTCAGTGATCTTGTCAACCACTTTCACTCACTTTTCTTCAAGTACTATTAGGTACATGATTCTATTTTCAAGATAATTCTAGAATGTTTCATCTTCCATCGCTTCGAGCCAAGTGCAGAGAAGGAAGTTCTATGGAGATGGGAATTTTAGCATCAATCCCATACAACACCTAGAAAGGTGACATGCCAAGAGACCTCTTTAGAGTGATATGATCCACCCACAAATAATCATACAATGATTTGTGCCAGACGGCTATTTCTCATCAACTAGATTCTCGTATGATAGTCACCAGGTTCTTGTTGCTGGATTCTACCTGACCATTTCCTTGAGGGTAATAGTCAAAGGCGCGACCCAAAGTTATTCCGTATCCATAGCAAAAACCAATTACCTCCCATGAAGATAAGTTAGAAGCATTGTCAGCAATGATTTTGTGTGGAATGCCAAATCTCACAATAATATTTTCCTTAATGAAGTTACAAACAACTTGAAGTGGCATGCTTGACTAGTATGGCCTCCACCCATTTCGTGAAGTAGTTCATTGTTGTTAGGACATAACTATGTCTAGCACTCAACTAAGGATTGAGTGCTCCAATGAAATCAATTCCCCATTGCTTGAATGGTTTGTCAATGATGACGGGCCTGAGGGGAAATGCAGCCAGCTTTGGTTTTCCAACAAAATGTTGGGAAAGTTCACATTTCGCTACCAGTGGTCGTGCATCCGAAATATCGTCACCCAGCATTACCAGCCTGAATGATTTTATGTGCTATCATAGATGAGGAGAAGTGACCACCATAGGATGAGTCGTGAAAACTCTCCAACAATTTTATTTCGGCAGCACTTATCAACGCATCGTAGTAAAATGTCGTCAATTCCATGTTTATATAATCCATCATTCCATATGACATACCTTGCGGCTCGAGCTTTACCTCTCACTTTTATTTAGTGGTTAGGTGATTTGGGCACTCTCCATAGGTGAGAAAGAATGCAATTTTAGAATATCATTTGTCGTTGATTGCGATAAATGAGAACCATGGGTAAATAATCGCTTTCCCTAGCTCATTTTGCTCTCCATTAATGTGATTAGATTTCTCTTCGTGTATCTTTGAGTATTTATTTTCAGCGATTAGTTGACACAGCCCTTACCCCTTACCAATTTGGTTGGTCTGATGTCTAGATCATATTCTTGGACCTTTGCGATCCAATTTCCTCGTAAGCTCCCTAACTCTTGTTGAGTCAGGATAGACTTAATAGTCATGTCGGGAACCAAAGACTACTATATGAGAATTCGTAATGTAGTAGCAGAAGTTCTTGACTGATTTTACCATGATGAAGGCATGATTTTCTAGTTGTGACATTTTCAATTCATGAGGCTTAAGAGGAGAAATCATAAAAGTAATTGGGGATTCTATATCCTCGAATTATTTTGCGTCAAGATAGCGATACAAAGTATGAGCACGCATAACCGTACATGATGAATTCTTTTTTGGAAGTTAGGGCATACTAGAACAGAGCATGAGTGATAAATGTTTTTATGTCTCCGAATGATGCCTTGCCTTCCTCACTCCGTCGGAATTTTTGAAACCCTTTTATCATAATAGATATATGATGATTCTTCTCAACAAAATCAGGAATGAAGCATCTCGGAAAATTTACCTTTCCGAAGAAAGAGTGAATTCCAGTCTTGCTTGTAGACAAAGTAAGGCTTTGAATAGCTTTGAATCTTTTGACATCTATCTTAGTTCCCTCTCTGTTGATGACATGTCCTAGCAACTTTCCTTCAAATGACCCCAAAAACTAACTTATTGGGATTTAGTGAAATCCCATGCTCTCAAAGATCCGATCAAGACTTGCTCTAAATGATCACATGATCACTTCATTTATTGGAGAACACGGTCAGGTCATCTAGGTAAACTATGATGAATTCTCCCATCAGACCTTTGAATGCAAAATCCATTGCTCATTGTAAAGTGGCACCGGCGTTGATCAAACCGAACGACATTTTGCTATAGGCGAAGGTACCCCAAGGGGTGGTGAGTGTTGTCTTGAACTAATCTTGGTGTGACTTTGATTTGATTGTACCTAAAAACCGTCAAGCATAGACAACATTTCGAACCGGTTACTACCGTAGTACTTGATCCATTATTGGCAGTGGATAGTTATCCTTTAAGGATGACTGGTTCAAGTTGCAAAAATATACGCATATGTGTATCTTGCCATTCTTCTTTCACACAGTACAATATTTGTGACCAGTGCATCGTGATGAATTGGAAAATGATTCTTGCATCCAGAATCTTCTAAATTTCAGCCTAGATGGTACCTAAGATTTTGGGGTTGTAATGCCTTTGCTTTTGATGAAAAGTCTTGACGTCGTCCTTGAGTGGGATGTCGTGCTGAATTTCCTTTGACTTGAAAGACTTTAGATCAGCATAAGACCATGTTAGTATATCCATGTACTTTTTAGAAACTCGAGCGAATTTCCACTTTTTTTTTGGGCGTCATAACACTTCTTGATGTTCATAGAACGAGGATGTTCTCAGTAGTACCCAGATTGACGGATTCAGCTTCCGGAGAAGAGGAAGGATCACCCTGTCGGTTTTTCTTGACAAAATGGTCATGTTTATCAAATAATCATTCTAAGGAGACCAAACCTTTCAGAATATTATTTCCTTTGAGTTGTATCACCGTATCCTTTTCGGATTCATGTGCTTAGCCGGTAAGAGACTCACAACACGCAGAATTTGATCCATCAAAATGAATTTCTTTGAAATTGTTAACTTTCTCCGAAAGGTGATAAGTTGGTTGTCATCATTGAACACTTACCGGTGTTATGAATTTTCTCAGCACACTTGGGAAAAAAACACCTCAATGGTATAGGTATCTTTTTTCAACCCTAGGTGAGGAAGCATGAGAGAGACTGATATGGCCAATGAATCAGCCATGTCATTTTGAGTTCACGAAATTGCTTTGATTGAGAAAGTGTCAAACTCCTCAATGCTATCCCATACTGCATTGCGGTAGTGTCTGAGCCAATCATTCTTTACTTGATATATCCCTTTTACCTATTTGACAATTAGCTCAACATCACCTTGCACTTTTAGATTCTTTATTCCTTTCTCTTTGGTAGCTTACATGCCAAGTAACAAAGATTCATACTGTTGATCAAGAGTTTCGCGCTTGTTACCTGTCTAAGTTAATGTACCAAACTAAACACAAAAACCTTGAAAAAATCAAATGAAATTGATACCTGATGGACAAGATCCGAAGATGTAGATGGATAAGGAAGCCGATGTAGATAAGACGGGCACACGTGAGCAATTCTGCACAGTAGATCCAAGTAACCTGCGAGACACCGATGCTTGACAGAAAAATACCACGTTAAAAGATATTTAGGTGGACTGCCTGAGAAGCGGGTTCGGGAAGCGATAAGCTCCCTCGGCGAGATGTCAGTCCATGTTTTCAATTAAGTAAAGAAGCATACATGATAAAAGATGTACGTACAGGACTAGATTTTTACGATCAAAGTAATAAATGAATCTAAAACAAGAGAGAAAACAATAGAAAACAGGAGGCGTGAAAAGCAGAGATGGATTTGTGTTACTGTGTCCTTTTACTGTCTCGCAGGATGATCGAAGTCGATTATGTAGAATCGGCGTCGATCGGTTCAGATCGGTGTCGGCCCGATATAGATTGGCGTTGATGGTTCAGATCAGTGTCGACTGATATAGATCAGCATCGATCCGAGACAAAGTGCGAGAAGATTTGGGAATCGAAAAACGAAGGAAAGATCGTCAATGTCTGCTGGATCTGCAGAAGCCGGAGAGATACTGGCAAGGCTCCACCTGTGCTGGATACAGGAACAGAGTCACCAGAAAATCAATGGAGACGTGTGATGTTGATGTGATAAGAGCAGAGTAACGGTGCTCCTCTCAGGGATTGATTTGGACAAGATTCACTCTCATTCGATAGATAATGTTCACACTTGATGCTCAAAACTCTCTCGTTCTCTCTCTTACCATCTCGTGTCCCCCAGGTAACCGAGTTCTAGGCCTCTATTTGTATCAGATTTCACGATATAGAGATTGATGTATTTTGTATCAATGTAGTGATGTAGCCTCGATTGGAAGGCATTTTATAGATGGCTTGATTGAGAGCCACCCATTTTTTTTTGTACAGACACTCATGTATATATATAGATTCATCATTTCCTTTGTCATATAATTGTTCTCATGCTTTTAATTTTGATATACATGGATAGATGTAGCGTAATTATGATGGATATAGACATAGACCGATAGATGATGAATAGATGTGATGGGATAGACATAGATGTAGAGGATATAAATAGATGTGATTTGATGTGATTGATATGTGGATTTAATTTGGATGAGAAAATAGATATAGATAGATGGAATGTTACTTGGATGGGCAAGTGTTTAGATGATGTGATGGATAGGTGGGAGTTGATAGTTGGAATGGATTTGATATTTTTGAGATTTTTAATTAAATTTTGATGAAAATAGATAGATAGACCCACATGTGTTTATAATAGAGGTGATGAGATGTGTTTTGGACAAAGTAGATCAGATGAAATTAGATAAATGATAGAGTTTGATTAAATTAACATGTAATCTGGATGAAATAATTGGAAATACTCTCTGTGAGAGTCAAGGACGTAATGAAAATGACCTTGATTAGAAATAAAGGAAATACACCCAGATAAGAAGAAAAATGATAAGCTGGACTCCCAACTGACCATAAATAGAATCTGGATAGGAAACCAAAATATCATGCATACAAGGCCCTATATGAGGTTAAAATAAACCTGACACTAACTAGCCGCAAACCAGATTTAGGAGGGAAACGGAAGGAGCAGTAAGTAGGTATCTTGTCAAAATTTACAAGGGACAGAATACATGTTCATACTAGGAAAATAGGATTCTCCATATGATCGACAAAAGGTCTTATATCTCAGCTTCATGATTTCTGGCAAAAAAGCAAACTGATCAATGTGGGAAGTTTGCTAGATATGGAAAGACTGATCAATACGGGAAGTCTTTCAGTGATGCTAAAAAGTGTATAAACTGACTGAAAGGCTGATCAATGCAAGAAGCCTTGAGTATTCCTTTGAGAAACAGCCGTCCTTCAAGGGAGCGGTCTGTATTTTGAATTTTAATGATAGCCATCCTTCGAGGGCATGGTCTAGATCTTTTGATTCATTTGATTGTATGGATAGCTGTCCTTGAGGATCAGTTTATTTTATTTTATTTTATTTTTTTGAATTTTTTTGGAAGAAGTTGAGTTTAGACCTAGATAGATCAGATAGAGGGGAAGAAAACGTATAAAGAGCACGCACTCATGCCCCGAGTAGATCCGATTAAGATAAGCACTTGGGACAAATGAAGCGGTGATTAAGGTATTCCTGCCATGAGGAGAAACATATCCAGAAGAAAAATGCTATGAGTAGAGCCGTGATACTCATATTTAAGGTAAAAAAGACAATAGGTGGAGAACCACATAGTTTCGAATCACCATGAAAGTATATGACTGGTTGTTAGAGGGATGAAAGATCTGTCTTGCGACTAGATTTGTGTAAGATAGATTTTAACAGTAGAAGGGCCATAGATGCAAGGCATTAAGAGGTTCCACTTCAGGTATACCATCCATGGAAGATAGATGATAAGCCCCGACCCATATTTATGAGTGATAACGTACTGACCCATCCAGTTGGGAGCAAACTTACCATGCTGACTCCTTTCGAGTGTAGTGACATTTTGGTTTTCTTTAAGAACAAGATCACCAATTTTGAAGTCACGGTGCTGCAAGTGATTTTTGTAAGCATGTTTGACACGCTCAAGATAGACTTGATGATGTTCAAGGGCACCGAGACACCGGTCATCTAATAATTCAAGTTGTGCTAGACGATTTTGACGATAGCCCTCATCAGAGACAAATTCTCTGAGAGAAACACAGAGAGATGGGATTTGGACTTCCAAAGGAAGAACAGCCTCAGACCCATAGATGAGAGAGAAGGGAGTAGCACCAGTAGGAGTACGAATGCTAGTCCGATAAGCCCAGAGAGCAAAAGGGATATGTAAATGCCAATCCCTACCAGCTCGACTAGTTACCTTTGCGAGGATATTACGCAAAGTTTTATTGGAAGCTTTGGCCTGGCCATTAGCTTGAGGATAGTATGGAGAAGAAAAGCTGAGTTTGATATTGAAAGTGTCGCAGAGGTTCTACAAATCAACGTTCTTGAAAGACTTACCGTTATCTGTGATGAGTTTGTGTGGAACACCAAAGCGACAAATGATGTGTTGATAGACAAAATCAACTATGGGTTTAGCTTTTGTTGAAGAAAGAGGGATAGCTTCCACCCACTTAGTAAAGTATTCAGTGGCAGTAATGATAGAATGATGACGCTGTGAAGAATGGGGATTGATGAGACCAATGAGATCAAGACCCCATTGCGAAAAAGGCCACAAATCCGTTGTAGGTTGTAAAGCTTGACTAGGGATATGTGTGAGATTGGAATGTTGTTGACACTTGACACATTTCTTAGTGTATTCACAACAATCTCGATTAAGAGAAGGCCAATAATATCCTAAACGTAAGATGCATTTAGCTACGGCCAAGCCACTAAAATTTCCACCACAGATACCATCATGGACCTCCTGGATAGCTTTAGATGATTCAAGGGTTTTGAGGCACCGAAGCAAAATACCATCAAAGCCGCATTTGTAGAGGATCCTGCCTAGAATAGTATAGCGATTAGCGCGTAGGATAAAAGATCTTCTACCATTGGAAGTCAGATCTAGAGGAAGCACTGAATGAGATAGATAATCAACGATCTGTTGATACCACTCATCCTGAGTATGGGTTGTGACAAAGCATGGATTGAAGTTAGTTGCCTAAGATGAGATGGTTGATCTAATCGTTGCATAGCCACATAAAGTCGCGAGTCCTCGGTAAAAGGCGGGATAAGTGAGGCTAATGAAGCCATTGTATCTGCAAATCGATTCACAGTGCAAGGAATAGCTTGGATAGTGAATTTATCGAAAGATTGGAGTTGAACGAGAATGATATCACGATATTTTTGAAGGATATCATTCTTGCATTGATAGACACCCGTGACTTGATTAACGATGAGTTCAGAATCACCAAAGATGTCAATATGACGAGCACCGAGATTAATGGCATTTTGAAGACCCAAGACAAGAGCTTCATATTCAGCCATATTATTGGTGCACTCAAAGTTTAGTTTGTGTGTGACTGGGATAGGCATACCCCAAGGAGGAATCATCACGAAACCTGCACCTCCCCCTTGCTGGCATTTGGATCCATCAAAGAAGAGTTTTACTTTAAATGGAGACAGACCAAAATCAATTTGTTGGATATATTCATCGGGGAATTGAGCAAGGGGGACTTGAGTGTCCGGAAGAGGAGCATCAGCTAATTGATCTGCAATGACCTGACCCTTGATAGACTTTTGGGATAAACTCGAGATCAAATTCTATCATAAGCATGAGCCAACGAGTGATACGATCATTGTGATAAGGCTTCGCATGAATTGTCTTGAGTGGATTGACACTTGTGACAATGTAAGTTTTGTGATTAAGGAGGTAATGACGAAGCTTAGAAGTTGCGAAGAAGAGAGCACAACACAGCTTTTCAGCTTCGGAATAATGTGTTTCATACTCATGGAGGGTGTGACTGATGTAATAGACAGCTTGTTCTTTACCGCAAGCATCCCGATGCGAGATCATGGCTCCCAGAGCATGGTCAGTCACAGAGATATAAAGATAGAAAGGCTCCCCCTCGCGTGGAGGTGTAAGCATAGGTGGAGAAAGAAGATAAGCTTTGAGATCATCAAAGGCCTTTTGGCAATGCTCATCCCATTCAAAATGAACATTCTTACGGAGGAGATGATGAAAAGGTTGACAACGGTCCGACAATTGTGAGATAAAATGACGCACTGATTGAAGACGTCCTTGGAGACTGCGGAGTTTCTTTAAGTTAGAAGGGGGAGGCATCTCAAGGATAGCTTTTATTTTTGCGGGGTCTACTTCAATACCCCTAATGGAAATGATAAAACCTAAAATTTTACCAGTGAGAACGCCAAACACGCACTTAGACGGATTTAGATGAAGACAAAATGACTAAGCCTCTCAGAGAGGTGCAAGAATGAAAAGATGATCCCTGACAACGTTTGGATTTACCGAGGAGATCGTCAACGTAATCTTCCTCATTTTGTGTAAGAGATCATGGAAGATGTAGGTCATTGCTCGTTGATAGGTTGCTCCTGCGTTCTTAAGACCAAAAGGCATGACACGATAACAAAAGGTCCCCCAAGGAGTTATGAAAGAAGTCTTATGTTGGTCTTCTGGTGTGATGAGAATTTGATTATACCCAGAGAAACCATCCATAAGAGAAAGCATCTCATGACCTGCGCATTAAATCCACGAGTTGGTCGATATTAGGTAGAGGAAAATCATCTTTTGGACAAGCAAGATTAAGATCCCGGAAGTCGGTACAAATTCGAATTTTCCCAGTAGCTTTAGTTACTGGTACTACATTGGAAACCCATTGTGGATAATTGATGGGTTGGATGAAGTTAGCCGAGAGCAAGCGCTGCAATTCTTCTTTAACAAGAAGGGCTACTCTAGGGTGCATTTTACGCAATTTTTGTTTAACCGGTTTGATGTCGGGAAGAGTAACGATATTATGGACCACGATATCGGGATCGAGTCCTAGCATATCCTCATATGCCCAAGCAAAGGATTGACGATGGTTGGAAAGAAAAGTGGTAAAGTCTCCTAACTCCCCGTGGATTAAGGGATCGACCGACCTTAATGATGCGAGGGTCTTTAGAAGTCCCTATATTAAGGTCGATAAAGTGGCTTCGTTGAGAAGCGTAGACGTGTCAGAAGGAATGGTTTTAGGAAGATAGGAATCATCTGCCCCCAGATAGGTGAGGAAAGAATCATCATCCACACAGTGGATAGTATTGATAGTAGGAGAGTCGTCTCTAACTATTTCAGGGAAAATTAACGGTATGGAAGTGGACCTGTCATTAGTCTTATAGGCTAGTGGCCCTAAGGAAATGGTATTGACTAAAAAAAAGTTAGACGGGATGGAAATGGCGTTGTCCACATCGAGTGATGCTTCTGACCTAGCGGGAGAAGATGGTTCCTCAATAGGAAGAGGCTCATCGAGAACAGTGACGGTGGCTTTTGAAAGAGGTTTAAATCCTAAACCAAATTTTTGATGTGGCTTGAGAGTTGGAATGGATGCGAGGTCATGCACACCTTGTTCATATTTACCCAAGCCAAAGCCCTTCCACGCGCATCGATATAAATAAGTTTTTGCAAACGTGGGATTCTGTAGACAATCGAACCCTGTTAGATAAGGTTTGGTCCTAGGAGGAGAATCCGGGTGATAGTGAGGCATATCAAGACCACCGTAAATGAAATTAGTTTGTTGATTGGGTAGACTAATGGTGACAATGTGACCAAGACCTGGCTGATATTCAGGTTGTTTGTCTGGTCTACCATACTCATTAGGTTTGAGATGGGCGTCAAAAGAAAGGAGAGGAAGCTCTCCCAGTGAGAAACACTACAATGTCTCTTCTAAATTTTGTAAATCCGGTAGTTTGGTTGCAGGTATGGAAGAAGATGAGGCCCCGTCAGGAGAACAAGCATTTTCCTTTAGAGGGGTAGACCCTGTGGTCATGTCGCATTGCGCGGAAGGAAAAGGATCTCCTGGATGAGTATAGATTTTGCCCTCATATTGATATTTTAAGCATCGATGGAGGGTGGACGGGACACAATGCATTGCACGAATCCAGGAGCGTCGAGGATCATATTATAGTGGAATTTCCCTTCAACAATGTAAAAGAGTTCGTGAAGCAGCTTCTTACCTACTCGAATGGGTAGGACCACAGTTCCTAAAGTAACTGCTACCTGATCGTTAAATGATTGAAGAGCAAAAGGCAGGGGTGACACTATGTTCTTCGGTAACTTAAGTTGCTCGAATGTGTGCGAGGAGATGACGTTGAGTGCAGCACCACTATCGATCATAATGCGTTTTAATGTAGTGTTGTCGATTTGGACTGTGATAAAGAGGGGAGCCTCCAAATCCTCGGAAGAAAGGGAAGGAATTTCTGAATCTTCAAAAGAAATGGTGGTTGATGGTCTATTCAATCCAACAACCATCTCAAAGGGCTGGGGCTCATCTGAATTCACTGCGATGCAAACAGATTATCAATCAGAGCCTGGTGATGTTACGGAGAGGATTGAATGAGGTCAAAAAGAGACATTTTGACCGGAGCCTGGGTGAGTTGTTTCATAACACTCTCCTCAACTGACACGGGAATTTGAGTCTGAGGTGCAGCACAAATAGAGACCCGAGGTCTCGGGGCTAATGAGGAAGGAGGAACTCCTTCGGGGCTACAGAAATGACAACCCATGGTCGAGATGTTGTAGATGATGATGGATTATCATACTGTTGGGTTCTAGTGGTGATATGAATTGTGTCGATTTGAGAAGGTGGAAGATCATTTGGAGTGGAATCACTAGAAGTAGAGGTCTGAGTAGATTGTTGGGGCTCAGATGGAGCTAAGATGACAGGAGATACTTGTTCCTCCTCCTCTTCCAGCAAAAGATCACTTTCTTCCAAAAGGTTGTTGACGACAGATTGAAGAGCTTTACATCCCTCGGTATCATGACCCGGGGTACGGTGGTAAGCACAAATCAAATCAGAGTTAAACCAGGTAGGTTTAACTCCTTTAGGGTTATAGGGTTTAATCGGAGGAAGAGATATGGATGAAGATTGGATAAGTTGGTGAAGGATTTCAGTATAGAACCCGGTAGACAAAGATGAGGACAAAGATGATGAAGGCGCCTCTTTTACTTTAATAGACTGCCGAGGTAAAAGAACCTGCATGTTAGGTTTGACAGTCTTTTTAGGGATCATCTTATTTTTTTGGACATCTGGAGGAGCAGCCTTGGGCACTTGAGATGGAAGTAAGTGAGACATGATTGATTTCGATGGAGGAGGAGCCCCTAAAATAGATTTTGAAGATGATGGAGATGTGACAAGTGTTGTGGTCTTCAGAGATAAGGGAGGCTGCTTGGTCGAAACTAATGATGATTTAGATAATGTCGATTTAGATGAGGGAGAAGCTCCCAAAGTAGGTATAATTGGAGGAACAGAGGGTGCCTTGGTTTTTGGTAACGAAGATGATGATTCTGATAAAAGAGGTGACGTCTTTTTAGTAGGTAAGTCCACTTTTCGAGGTGCTGGTGAAGAATGTGTTGTAGAAGAAGATGATGGTTTTGATACGTTTGTAGAAGAAGATGCCTTCTCAGTGGACAAATCCAATCTTTTATGAGGCGCAGAGAGGGATTTTTGCGGGAAAGCACCAAGAGTCTTGATGGTTTGAAATATGGGCTTTCCTTTTTCAGGGATGGTGACAATTTCAACCGCATAAGGTGATTGTAACCTTTTCGGGGGAAGCAAATGGGGAGGTACTGATGACGCAACGTTAGATTTCGGTTGTCTCGGTACCTAAGTTCAGAACCGAGCGTATAGGTGTCGATCTTGCTACTTCTTTAGATTTCCCTTAATAGGCAAAGTAGCATTGTGATGGAAGAAGTGAGTGATGAAGAAGTAGTTACTTGTGAGGGAACTACTTCTGGTACAGTAATTGTGGGTGAAACTACTATAGGAAAGGAAATAGGAAGAGTCAAAATCGAAGACGCTTCCGTCGAAGTCAGCACAACTATAGGTATGTTCACCAATGGCATAGTCGCAACAAAAATGGGAGAAACAGAAGTAGATGTATCCGCGGTGGAAACTCGAAGGGATGTAATTGCCTTGAGCATTGAAAAAATGTCTGACGATGAGACAGATGAGGATGATACTGTCTCGGGTATGGATGGAAGATCAGACAAAGAAGTAGAGAGAGGTGAATCCATATCTAACAATGTTGGAATATTCAAAGACGGGCTATCTGAAGATGGTGGAATCCCAATGATTAACGAAGCGGAAGGAGGTTCTGATTCGGTCGATGTGTTCACAGATGGCTTAGTTTTAGAAGAAGATTCTTTAGTAGAGATGAAGCTGATAGTATGAGTGTTTGGTTTTTGAGACTCTGAAGCATCATGGTTTGGGGAATGATTGGGAAAAGGTTGCTTAAAAACATCAAGCGCTTGATTTGGGGGAGCATTTGGGTTATCCAGAATGAGCTCGCCTTTATCAATGAATTTCTGGACAAGATTTTTGAAGGTTTGACATCATTCAATGTCATGACCTTTGGTTCTATGATAATGACAGAAGTCATTTTCCCTATACCAGAATGGACGTTCTTGGCTTTCATCAATATTCCTAATGGGGGGAAGTTCGATCATGTGAACTTCCAACATTTTTTCCAGGATAGAAGCATATGATTCCCCCAACGAAGTGAAAGATCGAGATGACGAGGACCCTTTTCGAGAAGATGAGGAGTCTCTTCGTGGTGTTTGATTAGAAGTGTTATCGGCTCGTGATGTTTTTAATACGATAGCATTGGTGGATCCCTGATTCTTGTCTTTAGAAGTGGAAGGATTTGATTTGGTAAACCGAGAAAAATCTGGTTTAGATTTAGAGTGAAGTTTTAACTTCCCTTGTTCAATGGTGCGAGATTCAAGTTTGCATGCCATCGTAAAGGCTTCTTCAAATGCCTTAAAGTGGAAGAAATATGATTAGAACAAGATCAAGTAAACAACTCGATCTCGTTGGGATTGAGGAAGGGAGAAAGACAATTGGTTTATTATCCCTCTCCAACGAGTGACAAATTCTACAATAGACTCATCATCGAATTGCGAATGTTATAAAGATCTGTAATCAAGATCTTATGCGCAATATTTATTGAAAAGTTTTCAACAAACATCTGGGCCAATTGAGAGAAAGAAAACAAGGAATGTTATTGTACCAGTCTAAAGCAGGACCTGCTAGAGACATAGGAAAAGTACGGAGCATAAGCTCCTGATCCTGGACTATGAGGTAGCAAGCATGTTTGAATGCTCGCAAATGCTGTTGAGGGTCCTCCCGACTATGAAATTTTGAAAATTTAGGAAGTTCCCATTGGGGAGGATAAGGCTTAAAAGCCACTGAGGGGTGAATGGGTTCATTACACACTTCTTCAAAAGAGTATGAAGGACGAGCCCCTTTGGTGGAGGCTTCCAAGTCTGCGATTTTCTTGAAAAGAATTTGGACCACGTCAGATTGAGGAGGAGGAGGAGGCACACCTGGCATGTCCTACATAAGAAGCAAATGGTGGATGTTGTTGAGGTGTCAATGGGGATTCATCGTTGATTGATAGGATGATAAGAGGAGTAACCGGGCATTCAGGTGATGCACAGTGGGGTATTTCTTGATGAAGGAGCCTGTGTATAGGCAGGCTGTGAGATAATAAGTGGTTGAGAAAATGAAGGTTCGATGACGGACGGAGCCTGTGATTGGTAGACTCTATGCTTGTTGTTGAGTCGGAGCAGTTTGAGGAACATGGGTGCCGATTTGATTGGACATGGTGGGGAACAAGACCTAAAAGAGGCTTTTTACTGCCGGATTAGTTATTAAGGGCGCCGATGCTAGAGGATGGGTGAAGGTCACTGTTGCTGGAACATTGGAAGAAAAACCCACTGGAGGACGAGAAGTAGGAACCAACTGACTAGTCAAAGGGGTTGACTCATAAAGAAACCGACCTTGGGACATAATGGATGACATAGATGAATTAACAACAATATGTGGGTGTGCAGACGCACCCATTATAGCCAGAGAAGAGGACTTCTCAGAAGTAGGTTGTGGAATAGTCGAGGTAACTGCGGCGTTAGGAATAGGTAAGACTATTTGAGAACTAGTCGATATGGTCGGTGGAAGAGAAAAAGGAGGCACAGGTGCGCCACCCTCTTCCGTGGCTCAAGGCGAGAAAAATGATGCTAACTGTTCTACAAAATCCTGGGATGGTTCACGAGAATAATCGTACACTTGCTGGATTGGTGGTCCCTGATCAGATATTTGAATAGACTTGTGTACTAGGTAGTCCATGAGGGCTACCGGATTGCGATCAAGGAGCGCTGAAATTCAGGATCCCCGCGAGGAACATACTCTAAGTCAGAAGTAGATGATATTTCTGAAGGACTAGGGGAAGCTGGACGTGATGGGGTTGCTTTGGCCTGATAGAAAGGATTATATGACCAGGATGGGGAACCAACTAACAGCGGTCCCGAGGAAGACCTGGGGGGTGCCGAAACATCCACACTAGTGGTGATCTCGGAGGAAGAAGGGGCTAATTGAGCCATTCTTCTAGATTGTAACCGAGTGATGACCGTCATAAACAAGCAGAAAATAAGATTGACCTAACTAATGCACAGATAATTCAAGCAGTGTAGGTGATTATCTCTTTTAAGTTTTTATGCTTTTAAGAAAGAGAATATTAGGGAAGGCATTTTAGAACAGAACTACTCGAGATAGCCAAACTAAGGATGGTTTGGGGATTTTTTTGGTGAGGAGTCCCAAAGGCACTTGAGAAAAGACCAGACGTGGCTTGATATAGGGGCCTACCCCCACACTTCACACACCGCTGCGATAAGGGAGTTGGGTGCTTTGCCAATATATACCAGAACTTAGTGAATTTATAGCGCGCCCAAGTACCACGTAGGCTCTTCCTCTTAGATGTCACTTCCAAGTAGGCGAGGCCGGGGAAAGAATTTTTGTTTAAATGCTTTATACCTAGTGATTTTGGCTTTGTGTGCAAGGGTGAAAAATAAAAATCAAATCTTTGTCACTACCGATTTTGAACAATTTTCTAGCCTAATTAAAACTAGATGAAAAACATACAACGAAATGACAAAGAAAGAGTTCTTTTTAAGCACTTAAAAGCGAAGTGTTTGATTTCGATGAAGACAAGTCAAAGCAGATTCTTTGCCAAATGCGATTAAATTATTTTTAAGAACAAAAATTGAAATGTTAGAATGTGATAGACCACAAACAAAGAAAGTTTTTTTTTTTTTTTTTTTTTAGTTCCTAAAAAGGAGAAAACACCATAAAAGAGAAATACCTGTAGATTTAGCTCTCCAAGGTGTGTGGACTTCAAAAAAAGCATGTTGTTGAGCTCTTCCCCTCGAACAATCCCACGAACAAGCAAAGTGCTCCGCAAGAAAAGGTTAAGCAAACACCAAACAAAATCCAGAAAGATATATCCAAATAATGGTGAAACGAAAATTTCTATTTTAAGGAACTAGAAAAATTTCAAGGAAATAACAATTTCGCATAAAGAGCAAGATTGAAATGATGAAAGGAAATGCTCAAGCAGAACTGATAAAAATCAGTGAAGAAAAAGAACAAAGCTCAAAACTAAAAAAGAGATGAACTTACCAATAAGGGACTTTGGTTGGGTCCCACCGGGTGTGCCAGAATGTTGATCAAGAATTTCGCGCTTGTTACCTGTCCAAGTTAATGTACCAAACTAAACACAAAAACCTTGAAAAACTCAAATGAAATTGATACCTGATGGACAAGATCTGAAGATGTAGATGGATAAGGAAGCCGATGTAGATAAGACGGGCACACGTGAGCAATTACGAGATCCAAGTAACCTACGAGACACCGATGCTTGACAGAAAAAGACCACGTTAAAAGATATTTAGGTGGACTGCCCGAGAAGTGGGTCCAGGAAGTGATAAGCTCCCTCGGCGGATGTCAGTCCACGTTT
The DNA here is from genome assembly GCA_018340775.1 of Taxus wallichiana var. yunnanensis. Classification (NCBI taxonomy): domain Eukaryota; kingdom Viridiplantae; phylum Streptophyta; class Pinopsida; order Cupressales; family Taxaceae; genus Taxus; species Taxus wallichiana. The sequence continues at coordinate 46,420,713 of CM031243.1, read as the reverse complement.
TCAATTAAGTAAAGAAGCATACATGATAAAAGATGTACGTACAGGACTAGATTTTTTGATCAAAGTAATAAATAGAATCTAAGCAATGAGACAGAAAACAATGAGAAAATAGGAAACTGTGAAAATAAAGCTAGATTTGTGTTACCTGTGTCCTTTTACCTGTCTGCAGGATGATCGCGTCGATTATGTAGAATTGGCATCGATTGGTTCAGATCGGTGTCGATGGTTCGAATCGGTGTCGGCCCGATATAGATCGGCGTCGATCTGCTTTGGTCGGTGTCAACTGATATAGATCAGCGTCGATCCGAGACAAAGTGCGAGAAGATTTGGGAATCGGAAAACGAAGGCAATATCATCAACATCTGCTGGATCTGCGAAGCGGAGAGATACTGGCAAGGCTCCACCTGTGTTGGATACGAACAGAGTCACCAGAAAATCAATGGAGATGTGCGATGTTGATGTGATAAAGAGCGAGAAATAGCAGTGCTCCTCTCAGGGATTGATTTGGACAAGATTCGCTCTCATTCGATAGATAATGTTCACACTTGATGCTCAAAACTCTCTCATTCTCTCTCTTACCATTTGTGTCCCCCAGGTAACTGAGTTCTAGGCCTCTATTTGTAATTGGCGCCGTTAGAAAAATCAACGTCGACCAAAGCTTGGTCGGCGTTGATCATGGAGCAGACTCCCGAGATGTCCAAAAGGAGTGATTTATGGAAAGATAAGAGTGATCCCTCCACCTCAAATATGGTAAATATCCCATTGCTTGGTTTAAGAGGAGGAGAAATAGGGAGGATATATGGATAGAATAGATATGGGGTAGATAAGTAGTTAGGATACATGTAAAAGGTGTAATGAAATAGTTAATATTTAATTACTCACGGGTAAAACATAATGGGGTGAATTAAACTTAGGATAAGTGTTTAAATCACAAATTGAATAATACTTCAAGGGGATAGTGGTGATATAAATGTGCCCCGTGTTACGAGAGAGCAAGCGCGCACGAGGGACACTAAATTGGATAACCAATTTTAGGTGTCTACACATACTCGGCAATATTATTCATATTGAAGAACTACAACTTGAAAGAAAAAGGGAAAATCTCTTCTTCAGGAGATATTAGAATAGCCCCAACACCGCATCCACTCATTGTACAACTGCCATCAAACTGAAATTTCCATACTTTGTTGAGATCCTATTTTTAGATGAGAATGTCCATTCTATCGAAGTTAGTGGACAAGAAATAATTTCCCATCCCTAACGATTCGAAGAGAATCTAAGCTTTGGGGTCATCAGAGTTGGTGACTAGATATTTCTTTTGTGATTCTGGTTCCAACGTCTGCATCACTCCTTTGACAGGAATCCTGGCTTTGGACCAATCCATATGAATTTCCCCACTAACTTCTTTCTGAAGCTCCTCCCTAGTAATATCCCATATGCTACTAGAATATCAGCTACAAGAATAGTCATTTTTACCCTTTTCTTTGGAAATGTCGCGAATGCAAACTATGCGTCCATGGAAACCAAACTAAGGACGCATAGTTTGCATTCGCGACATTTCATTCCTGCATTTCCAAGCTCCATGGAAACCTTTTAGTAAGGGGGAGGCCCAAAGTGTGGGAAACTTTTGCTAGCATAACATTGTCGAAGCTCCGAATCAATTATATAGTTGTTTATTTTATGGCCATTGATCAGGAGAGATAGGTAAAAGGTTCAATTTTCCCCAACGCATAAGTTGAGGCAACATTTACATGAGATGTAGGAGGCATGGGAAGAATTCCTTTTGGGGAAATGGGAGGAAGGGTGGCAACCTAGTCTTGGATATACTTAGTTAATCTTACAAGCTGCTCTGGGTTAGACTAAAGGTATTCAACCTTAGACATTTGGATCTTGGTCTTTTTGGCATGATCAATTATATCAAATGCGACTAAGGGTTGTGCTAACGAAGGAGTGAATCCTTTTTTTTTTCGTTTTGGAGGAGGATTACTAGTATTTATGGAATTAAAGGAAGGTTGAATTGGAGGAAAAATGGGAAGAAAAGGTTTCTTTACAAAAGGTTTAACAGGAGGTTGAGAAGGAAGGGGATTACCTCTTTTAGTGATCATTGGTGGTGGAACTACCATGGCCTTTTCCTTTTGTTTTTCACCAGAAACCTTTTCTTCTTTTCCTTGCGAGTGAGTGAAAACTGTGTATGATTGTCTACTTGCATACCCTTGAGTACCCTCTTCTTCATCATATTCCTCGTCTTCAAATTCCATATACCCGATAGTAGATTCGCTAATCGGTTCATCGACATCTTGATCATCTTCACCTTGTGACAAAGGTTCTTCGTAACTTATATCATCTTCTTCAATTGCTAACCTTGGAGAAGCAACGGGGAAAATGCAGCCTTTGAGGGGTCTTTGTTGGGAGTGAAGTTCCTCCGTGTGATATCCGTACAGAGCAAAAGATGGCGATGTTTGATCAATTGTTTCTTTAATGAGAGAATATCATTCACCATCTTTTGAAATACTCGATTTGATGAGGTAGCTGAGAAGAAGTTGAAGCCTTTAATTTTGATGGCTCACGTCTTAACTCACCAAATATAAGAAGGTTATCTTCTATCCGAATGGCCACAGCTTGAGCAAGAACCAAGGTGGGTATTTTTTCTTGTAAAAGTAAGAAACTTACTCTCGAACTCATCATGTTCACAAAGAAACACTTTTGATTCTCTAATGTTGGCAACATGGCAGGCGGCACATGGTTGATTAGCGAATTGAATCGAGGTGATAAAATCATGCATGGTTTCATTGGCCTCCTTCTTCATGTGAGTGATTTGTGATGATAACGTGAATGCGTCTTCCAAAGGCTTGTATCTGTCTTCAAACGCAGTCCGTAATGTGGCCCAACTGGTGATGGATCCGACTGGTAAATGTTGGAACCATTCTGATGAATGTCCTTGCAAGGTCTCAAGAAAGAGACATAAAGATACATCTTCATGAGTTACGTCCAGAATACTGCATGACATAATAAACGCAGCTATATGTGTGTCTATGCTTTTATTTCCGCTCCCATCAAATTTCGAGAAATTTTTGTGATTTCCATGAGGGGAGGGGTTATTTGGATGCAAGAAGTGCTAGAGCACCCATGGTGTTTCCCCATGGTACAGGAAGATTTATCACCATTTTAAACATGGGAAAAATAACACGAGTAAGGAGTGTGGTTCCACTTAGCAAAAGAGCACTGCAAATTGATGTCGAGGCACCTTGTGAAATCCGGCTCCTTCACGGAGGCAAGGCACTTCTTGCTAATCGATCTGCTGAACTTAGTGATGTGAATCATCCGGGTAATCTTGAAATTGTTCCTTTGAAGTAGATCAAATATTGGATCAACTTCTCCATGAGCTCTTCTACCACAAGTAAATTTTTCACCCACCAGCGTAGCCGTTCAAATCTGCAACAATTAAGAGTAGATTTACAAAAATCTTTTGTTTGTACTTTCTGATTTTCTAATTTTTCGGCAAAAATCAGTAGCATGTACTTTTCAATTTTTAAATTTTATCCTCTTTAATAACAACTGATTGTGTTTTTCTAACAAATATTAATAAGGATAAAAAGTGGGTTAATTTTAGAAAGCTGATTTTCGGATCTTTGAACCGAATTTTACAAGGTTTTGAAAATATCATAAAATGTCGAATCTCGAGATCTATGGAAATATAATTTTTTTATAAAAAATCAGAAAACTAAAAGCTCCTAACTAGTCCAGATCTATGGATCTATATAAGGAAAATTTTAGTTTTGATCACTTCTGCAAAAAAATTAATTTTTAACAAAGAGTTAAAATTTGCAATCTGGTAGTGATTTTTACAGTTTTTTAATTATTTCCTTAGTTCGTTCCCGGAAAAGGGTCGCCAAAAACTATTGGTTTGAAAATCTATCGGTTAGGTAGATCATGGGGAAATAGGCCAACAGTGTGTAGGGCATAGCCCCTCTTTGAGATAGTAAAGCTTGGCTGGTTTATTGTTAATCTATCAAGCAGAATCATGACAAATCTACACTATTCTAACTTCGGGGGTTTGGGATCTCATCCCAGTAGAGGTAGTTCCAAATACAAATAGAAATGTAAGAGGGAAGGAATGAAGGAGGATAGATTTGAAGGAAGAAAAGAAATGAATTCCAAGACGGAAAGGTCAGAAGGTTTATGCTTACTTACATAAACAAACAAAGAAATATTGATGAACATATGATGATAATAAGAATGAATCCAACAGAATAGAAACATAGATCTAACTTAAGAAATATATGATGCAAATAACACATATATTGAGCACAAAGTCTGAACATATATATTAATATCTCTTTTGTTACAAGAAGGCACAAAGTCTTTCTCTCTTCACTTCCTTTTTCATACAAAAATTCCACCTAGAATACAACAAGTATTCCAGTATTTATAGAAGGATAAGGAAAAAGAATACAAAAAGAAACCAACCACTATTTACAAAATATCTTATAAGATATTTACAAAATATCTAAAACGTTAAAAGTTGACTTTGGGAAAGTTTTTAGATCACAACTTCCCATGGTGCAACATGGATGATGTCATCGTAAATGCCATCATACTTTTTAAATATTTTTTTACAAAATTGATCAAAGTGTACACATGAGGAGAAACTACTCCTCATCATCTCTTGGCTTAAACGGAGTGTCTTGCTTCTGATCAGGAGAGGCGATGTGACACTAAGCTCAGTATTCCATAAACTTGCTAATCATTGTCTAAATTTGATTATGATCTGGACCTTTGAAATGGTCACTAATAGCTTCACAAGTTTATTTTTCAAAGTGTTGAGCTTATCGGGCAGCTGGCATACTCTTCATACACATCAATCAGGAAGCCAATGAAATCGCGGCAAGCCAAAAGGTTATTGATTGATTCTTGGTCAAAAGTGAGCTCTAGCACAAAACCTTGGGTTGTGATAGCCTTAAAGAGCTAGATTGTATCGTCTTGCCTCCCTCAAGGTGAATGATTCATTGAGAATCCTTGGAGACATCTTTGTAGTATGCTGCTCCATGTTGTATTTTGCATCCAGGGCTTTGTCCTTGATTTTATCTATCCTCTACAGGATATATTTCATTTATCAACTCGATAATCTAAAGCAACGAGAGCTTTGTTATGTGCTCTCGGGTGATCGATGACACCAACCTTTAATAGGTCATCGGTGAGCAGATTAGCCATTGCTTGGAATGTTTCATGTTGCGATCTAGCATTATCCGACTTCTCATAGAGGGATCTTGCACGCTTATAGCTCCTTATTTTCCGATCTATATCTGGTATAGCACTATGAATTTCTTGATCATTTCCTCACTATCTCACGAGGATTCACTCTATTCGGGAGGATACTGCCGCTCCTTGTTCACCAATCTTGACGTATTCATTTATCTTGTCACGACTAGGAACTTCGTGAGGCTCGAAAAAATCACGGGAGGAATGTTGCCCCTCTTTACAATGATGCTTGTAGAAGATGTTTTTCTATTACTTAAGTATTCTCTTCTCCTCCTTTGCTTCTTGAAGTTTCTTGTAGAGGGCATCTACAACAAATAAGGCCTCTCCTTGTAGGATTTCAGATGAAGTTCCCATCGTGACTTGAGTCACTGTGAAATCTATAGGAGACAGATCTTTCTTTTCTTTAGTGGGATCTGGATATGTGATGCAGGAGCATCCTAATTAGTTATAAAAAAAAAATAACTATGTTTTATTTTGTTGTTAAATTTGTCATGTGTGAGGGTTGGAAGTTGTTTCCTCATTTCCCTCCACTTGTCTGTTTGAATCAAACGGGATGGGGATGAAAAACAGCCCTTGAGCTAAATAAGGCCCAATTTGGTTTTAGGCTAAAATAAGGATTTTTTTTAGGATAGAAGGGAATAAAATAGGAGGACAAACTGATCTCCATGGTTTTGGAACTTTGTTAAGCAGAGAAAGTCAAGTCCAGGTAGGAAAAATGGAGGAGAAATAGTGAAATCTGGTGTTTATTCTAAATTTAGAGGTTTTGCTTGAGGAGATATAGAGGAATTCGATGGAGGAAGAAGGGATGCATGGAGGAAGATGTAAACAGGACAGGAGAATAATGAAACGGTTCTTTTTTGGTTTATTTGGAAAAAATAAATGTTTGTAGCAAAAATTGTGTGTTTTCTGTATTAAAAAAAAATCTGTCTTCCTCCTTCAGGCGAGGCTTGAAATTGGCAGAGTTCGTAGGAAGCCTCCAAACTCGACTGTGATGATAGCTGGAGGTTGGAGGAGCTGAAACGGGATCCCACAATTTGTTATTGGCTGTGCAGCCCCTCCACACGCGTATACAAGGCGTTTTTGGGTGAAAAACGTGGGTTTAGGGCTCGCTGGATCTCGAGCTACACGCACAGAGAGGGGTTCTAAGATTTACACGACACCATTGTCATGTGAAAACGACCTGATCCCTGTAATTTCAGGTCTCAAAACCCCTCCAGGCGTGAAAAAGAGCCGATTTAAGCAATAAAACGTGGGTTTTAGGGCCTCCCGTTTCTCCTAGCACACGTCGATTCAAGCTCTGAGATTTCTCCCACACCATTGTCAGGCAAAAACGACCCTGTACCTGTAATTTGGGGTCTTGCAGCCATCGGGAGCCCTCCTAACCGTGGATCCATCTTGCACGGGTCGTTTTGGCAATTTTGGTGTTAAAAATTTAATATTTTTTTCACATTTTGTTGCTGGTACAGTCCCACCAACGGTATGAACAAGTTTGAACTTCCTTATTACTCTTATTGATCACGTATAAGAGGTGGAAGGAGAAGCTCTTGAGAATTTTCATGTTTTGCCTCAATCAAGCACGAGAAACCGAATCGGAGTTCGTGGGTGTCTTGAAAAAAAAAAAAAACGATAACTTGTGTTTCAAAGCGGTCTTGTCCAGCTTGTAACATGGCTTGTTTAATCCAAAAATGTGTGTGAGAGCTGAGTCGAAAAGAGATCCACAAGAACGAAGCATGCACTTATGGAAGAGAGTGCATTGAGAGCAGGAAGAGTGAAATCTTGAGTGAACGAGGAGAGTCACCGATTCTTTAAGAAAGCACTCATCATTTGTGGTATCAGAGCGATTGATTGTGCACAATCTAAGGATCCAGAGAAAAAAAAAAAAGGAAGGATAAGAAGTGACAGAACAAGATGCCACCAAGAAGAGCAATTCAAGTAGCCCAAGCAGCCCAATTAGCATTGGCTGAAGACATCGGAACCTGACAGCTAGGTTGAGGGACCTAGAAGAGGCACAAAGAAGAGGAACAGAGATGGCAGAAGTCAGTGATGGTGAGCAAGAGCCACCAGAGGAGGAGCTGACTGCAGAGGTGGAGGAAGAGACACCTGAAGAGAGATTGATTAGAGCCATCATGAAGGTGAACACAAAACCAAAGATGGAGGTTCCCATGTACGAAGGTAACTTGAATGTGGAAGAATTGATTGATTGGATCAAAGCACTGGACAAGTACTTTGATTTTGAAGGTATAGTGGAAGATGACAGAAAAGTGAAATTTGCCATGACCAGATTGCATAAGCATGCAGCCCTGTGGTGGGATGGAGTGCAAGAAGAGAGGAAAAGAAAAGGCAAAGCAAAAATTAAGAGCTGGGACAGAATGGTAGCCAAGATGAAGGGCAAATTCATTCCCAGAGATTATGAGGTAAACCTATTTAAGAAGTTGCAAAATTTGAGGCAAAAGGAGTTGTCTGTGAAAGAATATACTGAAGAATTCTACAGGCTAACAATCAGATCAGGTCACATAGAAGAAGATTTGGAAAAGGTAGCTAGATACATCAATGGACTGAGATTCAACATCCAGGATGAGATCAGCCTTCTCACTCCCAAGACCATTGAGGAGGCCTACCAGGTTGCTCTAAAAGCAGAGGAGAAAATAGCCAGGAGACAAAACACTGTCTCAAGAGGAAGGGGCAGGTCATTCAGAGGAAGAGGTGCTCCTAGTGATAGAAGACAGCTGCAAACAAGTGCTGAAGATGGGAGCAGCTCCAGTAGCACACAGAACACAAGAGGCGGTTCACCGTTCAGAGGAAGGAGACCCTATCGGGGTTATCAAAGAGGTAGAGGCAGATTTTTGGGTAAGTGTTTCAGGTGCAACAAGTATGCTGGTCATAGATCCTATGAGTGTCAGAGAACCCTCAAAACAGCCATGGAAAGAATATGTATATTGCTTCAAATGAAGAGCAAGGTGGAGAGCTAGATGTAGCTCCTAAACTAGAGAATATCCCGGAAGATGGCGAGTCTCTTCTCATGAAGAGAGTGCTGCTGAAACCCAACAAGGAGGCAATGGAACCCCCTCAGAGGAAGAATTTGTTTAGGACCAGGTGCAAGAGCAAAGGGAAGTGCTGCAAGGTGGTGATTGATAGTGGGAGTACAGACAACCTTGTGTCTGTTGAGATGGTAGAAAAGCTGGGCTTGAAAAGAGAGCCACACCCCACTCCATATAAAGTGTCTTGGCTGCAAAAAGGACATCAGCTGTTGGTAAATGAACAATGTAAGGTAGAATTTCAGATTGGAGCCTATAAAGATCAGGTCATGTGTGACATCATGCCCATGGATGTTTGCCATATCCTTTTAGGAAGACCTTGGCAGTTTGACAACAAAGCCATTCACGATGGGAGGAAGAATACTTACACCTTCAAGAAGGATGGAGTAGAGCATACACTCATACCTCTGAAGGAAGAGAATGATACAGCTGAATCCAGTTCAAAAGTAATGATGGTAAGTGGCAAAGAATTTTTACAAAGCATGAAGAAGGAAGAGGTAAGTTTTGCAGTCATTGGTAAATTGAAAAGTGTAGTGACTAACACTCCATTGAGTGATTTACCTCTTGAAGTCCAGGAGATGCTGAGTGAATATGTAGACATTGTGGTGGATGAGCTACCAAATGAGCTGCCACCTGTGAGAAGTATCAGCCATCACATAGATCTGATCCCAGGTGCAAGTTTGCCAAACAAGGCAGCCTACCGGATGACACCAAGGGAGAATGAAGAGATCAAGCAACAAATTCAAGAGTTGTTGGACAAAGGATTGATAAGGGAGAGTTTGAGTCCATGTGCTGTACCTACGGTGCTCAGTCCTAAGAAAGATGGAACATGGAGAATGTGTACAGACTCCAGGACCATCAACAAGATCACCATAAGGTATAGATTTCCTTTGCCCAGGATAGATGACTTACTTGATTGTTTGAGTGGATCAGTTTACTTCTCTAAGATAGATTTGAAGAGTGGATACCATCAGATAAGAATCAGAGAGGGAGATGAATGGAAGACAGCATTCAAGACAAATGACGGGTTGTATGAGTGGCTAGTTATGCCCTTTGGGTTGACCAATGCTCCTAGTACCTTCATGAGACTGATGAATGAGGTGCTTAAAAGTTTCACGGGTAAGTTTGTCATTGTGTATTTGGATGACATTTTGGTATTTAGTCAGAGTAGAGAAGAACATTTATTGCATTTGAGAATGGTACTAAATAAGTTACAGGAAGAGAAACTGCTGATCAATGTGAAAAAGTGCAGTTTTCTACAAACTGAGCTGGTGTATTTGGGGTTTGTCCTATCAAAGGAAGGACTGAGAATGGATAAGGATAAGATCAAAGCCATCCTTGAATGGCCAACACCCAGGAGTGTGTTTGAGGTAAGAAGTTTCCATGGGTTAGCTAGTTTTTATAGGAAATTTATCAGAAATTTCAGTGGTATTGTAGCTCCCATGATAGAGACTATAAAAGGTGATAAGAAACATTTTCAGTGGACTGAAGCAGCAGAGAGAGGATTTCAATTTCTGAAAAAAAAGGTAACAGAAGAGCCCATTTTAGTTCTACCTGATTTTAACAAATTGTTCCAGGTAGAGTGTGATGCTAGTGGCTTAGCAATTGGGGCAGTTTTGAGCCAAGAAGGCAAACCAGTTGCTTTCTTCAGTGAAAAACTCAGTGAAGCAAAAAGGAAGTATTCATCCTATGATCAAGAATTCTATGCAATAGTTCAGGCACTAAAAAAATGGAGACACTACCTGTTGCCTAAAGAATTCGTGTTGTTTACTGATAATTATGCCTGCAATTTATTAGTAATCAGCCTAAATTGAATCAAAGACATGTCAAATGGGTGGAGTACTTGCAAAATTATACTTTCAGCATTAAACACAAGAAAGGACAGGCCAACAAAGTGGCAGATGCTTTGAGCAGGAGGGTGCTGGTTGTACAAGAGCTGCAGGTGAGTGTGATGGGTTTTGAGAACTTGAGAGAGCAATATGAAGAGGATGATGATTTCAGCGAGGCTTACAAAGCTTGTAAGCAACCCACAGTGATGGATAGGAGTCCATGGATGGACTATATGCTGCAAGAAGGACTGTTGTTCAAGGGCAGCCAGTTATGCATTCCTAAAGGTTCAATGAGGGAGAACCTGATTCGAGAAAAACATAGTGGAAGTTTATCGGGACATTTTGGTCAAAACAAGACATTAGCCCAACTAAGTACACACTATTTTTGGCCAAGGATGAGTCAGGATGTGAAGAAATTTGTAGAAAGATGCAGGATATGCCAATACAGTAAAGGGACTAGCCAAAATGCTGGTTTGTATCAGCCACTTCCTATTCCCAGCAGACCATGGGATTGTTTGAGCATGGACTTTATACTGGGATTGCCCAAGACTCAGAAGGGACATGACTCCATCTTTGTAGTTGTTGACAGGTTTACTAAGATGGCACACTTCATTCCATGCACAAAAACTAGTGATGCTACCCATATAGCTAACTTATTCTTTCAGGAGATAGTGAGACTGCATGGATTGCCAAGGAGTATTGTATCAGACAGGGATACAAAGTTTGTTGGGCATTTTTGGAGAACGCTTTGGAAGAAGTTGGGAACTCACCTGAGTTTTAGTTCAGCCTACCATCCACAAACAGATGGACAGTGAAGTAGTCAACAGGAGCCTTGGAAACATCCTGAGGAGCTTGGTGAGCATGCACCCAAAACAAGTGGGATCTAGCACTTGCACAAGCTGAATTTGCTTACAATGATTCACCCAACAGGAGTACAGGCATGAGTCCTTTCCAAATCATGTATGGGCAGCACCCAAGGGGTGTATATGAGCTGAGAGACTTGGGGAAAATGGAAGGTAGGAGTGCAGATGCAGAAGAATTTGCTAAGGCAATGCAGGACATCCATGAACAGGTAAAGAAGAACCTTGAAGAAAATGCCAACAAGTACAAGCAGAGAGCTGATCAGAGGAGGAAGGAAATCAGTTTTGAAGTTGGTGATGAAGTACTTGCACACTTGAGGAAAGAGAGATTTCCCAGGAAAGAGTATAACAAGCTGAAAGTCAAAAAGATTGGTCCCTGTAAAATACTCAGGAAATTTTCCAACAATGCTTACGAATTGAAACTCCCTGAAGGCATTGGGATTTCTCCAATCTTCAATGTTGCAGACCTGTATGAGTACAGAGGAGGAGAAGGAGCGGAAGAGGAGTCTGAAATAGGACAGCAGAACACAGATTGGCAGGCACAACTGCCTAGAACGAAACCCAAGGAGATAGAGCAGCTGTTGGACAAAAAGGTTATCAAGAAGACCAGGGACAAAGAATACTACCAGTATCTGATCAAGTGGAGAGGTTTTCCAGCTGAGGATGCAACGTGGATGACGGAAGGAGACCTGATCAAGCTGGGAGTCAAGATTGAAGACCTGCAAAAGACAAACCAGCCATGAAGAAGATCTTTCCTCTCCAGGGTAGAATGATGCAGGAGCATCCTAATTAGTTATAAAAAAAAAATAACTATGTTTTATTTTGTTGTTAAATTTGTCATGTGTGAGGGTTGGAAGTTGTTTCCTCATTTCCCTCCACTATGTCCATTTGAATCAAAGCGGGATGGGGATGAAAAATAGCCCTTGAGCTAAATAAGGCCCAATTTGGTTTTAGGCTAAAATAAGGATTTTATTTAGGATAGAAGGGAATAAAATAGGAGGACAAACTGATCTCCGTGGTTTTTTTTGGAACTTTGTTAAGCAGGAAAAGTCAAGTCCTGGTAAGGAAAATAGAGGAGAAATAGTGAAATCTGGTGTTTATTCTAAATTTAGAGGTTTTGCTTAAGGGGATATAGAGAATTCGATGGAGGAAGAAAGGATGGCATGGAAGAAGATGTAAACAGGACAGGAGAATAATGAAAGGGTTCCTTTTTTCTGGTTTATTTTGAAAAGAAATAAATGTTTGTAGAAAAGAATTGTGTGTTTTCGTATTAAAAAAATCTGTCTTCCTCCTTGAGGCGAGGCTTGAAATTGGTAGAGTTCGTAGGAAGCCTCAAACTTGGCTGTGATGATATTTGAAGGTTGGAGGAGCTGAAACGGGATCCCACTAACTGTTATTTGCTGTGCAGTCCCTTCACACGCATATACAAGGCGGTTTGGGTGAAAAACGCGGGTTTAGGGCTCGCTGGATCTCGAGCTACACACAGAGAGGGGTCCTCAGATTTACACGACACCATTGGCATATGAAAACGCCCTGTTCCCTGTAATTTCAGGTCTCAAAACCCCTCCAGGCGTGTAAAAGAGCCGATTTAAGCAATAAAACGTGGGTTTTAGGGCCTCCCGTTTCTCCTAGCACACGTCGATTCAAGCTCTGAAATTTCTCTCACACCATTGTCAGGCAAACACGACCCTGTACCTGTAATTTCAGATCTTGCAGCCATCGGGAGCCCTCCTAACCGTGGATCCATCTTGTACAGGTCGTATTGGTAATTTTGGTGTTAAAAAAATTAGTATTTTTTTCACATTTTGTTGCTTGTCCAGTCCCACCAACTGTATGAACAAGTTTGAACCACCTTATTACTCTTATTGATCACGTATAAGAGGTGGAAGGAGAAGCTCTTAAGAATTTTCATGTTTTGCATCCAATACAAGCCTGAGAAACCGAATCAGGTTCGTGGGACAGTCTTGAAAAAAAAAAACGAGTAACTTGTGTTTCAAAGCGGTCTTGTCCAGCTTGTAACATGGCTTGTTTAATCCAAAAAATGTGTGTGAGAGTTGAGTCAAAAAGAGATCCACAAGAAGCGAAGCATGCACCGATGAAGAGAGACCATTGAGAGAGGGAGGAGAGAAATCTTGAGTCAACAAGGAGGCGGTCACCGATTCTAAGAAAACACTCATCAATATGCAATCTCCATGACTCTCTCTCCTGAAGCACTCTTAGAGAAGTGAGTTATATATTTCTACTTCTTAGGTCCCTTCTTTGGAATGATAGAGAAGTCCATGGGTGCTTATGGGAACCTTTGTTTTGTGTTGACCCAGGATAGTCAAAGAACTAGCTTGGACTTATGGGAGAGGGAGTAGAGGAAATAAAAGAAGAAACAGGGGTGAAAGGGGAAGCAAGCGAAGAGGCCGTAGAGAAGAATGTTGAGACACTTTGTTGTGGCATTGATAAGGATTCCAACACTTTTGCTTGTAGGGCACTGGAGTTACTTGGGAGAAGAAAAGTTCATGGAGGCGGAAGGGATCTATAATGGGATGGAGGGAACACTAGGCAATAGATCCACAAGAGAGGAGAAGATGGAAGAGGTGGGAGATGGAAGGGAGGAAGGAGAGAAGAAGAAACATCCATAGGAATAGATGCTTCAACGATAGGGGGAGGAGAAGGAGCGGAAGAAGGAATGGTGGGTACCTTAGTAGTTGTAGTTGTGACCACATCTTGAGTGGATGTATCTGTTGAAACTTTGGTGGTCTCTTCTTCTTTACCTGGAGACACCAGGTTGACCACTTGCTTCTCAGAAGTAGTAGGAGGGCTTTCAGGAGTTTCTTCCTGTTTGCTTGGTTCTCCCTCCTTATCCTTTCCTTTTCCTTTCGGTGCCTGGGCGGCCATTGGAGGTGCTCTTCCTGAAGGAGATGTAGTGAAATCTACCACGAGGTAGGTGAGACCATTCTATTTACACCAATGCTCAGTGCACCACAATGTGGCCTTGACCCTTTCTTGAATGGTCTTCGGTGCCTTGGCTATATCAACCTCTATGAACGGACAATCATCCCCATCTGTATCAAGGTAAACTTGATAAATTTCTTGATCGAGCTCTTGGAATTATTTTGGAGCGATTGCCACGCTATAATGGATGATTTCCTCTAGAGCCAACGAGGAGTGATCCTTTCACGGTATTTATTTCATGTGTCGAAGTCAATGTAAATTTCCTCGATCTCAAGAACGTGGATAGGATCAATTTTTTTCCTTTGGGAGGCGAACCGAGAAATCAAAAGTGGGTCTTGTTGGGAAGTTATGCTTCAAATTAAGTAACTCAAGCTCAACATACATTTCCCAAGATTTGAAAAGTGTGGTACAGTGTATCAACCATCTATAAGGGGGAATGGAGTTCCTCCTTTCTTTCTCTTCATGCACCTCTTGTGGTATGTGATTAGTTTCCTTGATAACTCTAAGAGAATCAGCTTGGGCCTGCATACCTTGGTAGCTTGGTCGGTTCACCTTCAAAATTCACCGCCCTGAGATATGTGAATGTGGGAAATTGTGTGAACAATGCTTCCCACTTCTTTGTGATAATGATCACACTTGGGCTAGTTCGACCATGTCTCATGTTTGGCCTCAATAGGAAGATCACCTCATAGAAGAAGGCGTCGTTGATTTTTGAGAATTGGGAGATGTTGTTCTTGAGCCTTAGCTCTGGGTACAATTCATATATTTTAACCTGGGGCCATACCCTATTTCGAGCTAGGCCTGCGAAATATCTCGTTGATTTTGCGGTGTATCTGATGTAGGAATTCATATATAAATTCCCAATTGTGAGGACTGTTGAAGCTGCTGGGAGATGGTGTCATTAAGGATTTCTCCCCATCCAAAATGCTAATCAGGCACATTCTTGCTCATGGTCTCTAAGTACCTTAACATCCATTTATGGAAATAATGGTCATCAGGAAGCCCAAATACCCTATTCAGGAAGGTGATTGTATCACTCAATTCCTCATTGAAGTCACTGCGGTGGATGGTCTAAGGCCATCTACTAACCGGATTCTTGTTTTTCAGATATAGCTCATTCATCATTTGCATACATTTTTCCTTGTTGTCCTAGGCCTTCTTACAATATTCTAAACTTATGGAGACATATTGCCTGTGATGAGGAATGCCCAAGGATATTTCAAAATGATGAGTTGTTAGGTCGATGATCATCTTTCCTTATTTATCCTCGACACATCTAGTGTCATTTTATAGTAACGAGAAAACCAACATGATGAACTCATTAATTACATCACTTACTAAAGAGCCCAACTACAAAGTGCAATCCATCGCTTACTAGTTTATTCATCCATGGGCCACTAGTTACCTAGTTGGTCCTTGCCTAGAAGTCTTCCATATCAATATTCCCAAGCTCGAGTCTCGATGTGGAGATCTCTGCATATGAGTCAGGCATCCTGACCTTCTGATATTTTTACTTCATCTATTGTTCTATCAACTTTGCTTTTCCTTTAGACTTTGTTGGCTTTTTGCTTGACAAAGACATGTGTGAGCTCAAGGATGGTTGTTGTTGTTCTGCAAGAAGAATCAAGGAGGTCCAACACAGAAGAGCCATGTCAACCGTCATATTATTCATAATGAAATCTTGTAGAAAGAAGAAGAATGAGAAATTATAAGGCTTAGGGTGCAAAGCGCGAGTTCTGACATCTTTGCATAGGCTTAAAAAGGTTGGGTGCACTTTTGAGGATGTTGACATGGAAAATGGTGTGCTGTGTTAACAGGAGAAAAGTTGTGCTTATTTTAGAAAGGGAATACTTTTGAGGGGTGTTACATGACAAAAGGCAATGCCAAGGGAAAAAGCGCGGGGTGCATTTTTGTAACACACAACATGCAGATGTTGATGTTGAGGAATATGCGCCTACGCCTTAGGAAATTTACTTTAGTAGGGCGCAGGAAAATTCTATTTTACATGGATTTTAAGTGCGCCCACAAAGACAATTTTGGAATATGTTGCAAAGAAAATAAATGCACAAAGGAAAATTCTTGGCACAGATTTTGAGCACACAACATCTAATGTTGATGTTGTGCAGGATGTGCCTACGCCCTTAGGAAAGTTGCTAAGTGTTATCTAAGATGGGTGCAAGTTTAGGTTGTCTTTGCAAGCAAGCAGACAGGACGAGACGCCAAGGCATGATTATGGGAGGTGTAACATGAAAGGACAGTGCGCCAAGTTTAGATGATTTTTGCACTTTCTTTGATTCCTTCTCTCTTTTAGTTTGATCAAATGGTAAGGAGAGGGTTTTAACGAGATATCAAAAAGGAAAAATGCCATGATTTCGTTTTAGAGGCGGGGCCTTCAGTTGTAGATCTAGAAGGAGAGGAAAAGGGGTTTCATATGGTTATGGAGTTTTAGGTTTTTATTTTTTTAGATTTAATCCTTTTTAACAACCCTAAAGACCTAACACAACCAAAAATAAAACCATAACAACAACAAGGAAGGTAGAAGCCACTTACCCGGTTTTATAAAAGATGAAGGACGACGTTGGGGTCCACAAACTTGAAAAATGGCACGTGGGGGTGACTAGGATAGCTGACAAGTGCAAAGGAAATACTTTTTTCAATTTTCAAATTGTGAAAATGACAGGTGTCGGGCGCCTATTTATAGAAAACCTAGCATTTATTATTCCACCAACTTTCTTTGGTGCATATTTCAAAGTGTCGACATGGGTGCAAATGTACCTTGGCACAATTTAATTGGTGTCGACATAAAATTTTTAGTGCCTTAGCGCGCATTTCGTGATGTCAACACAAAATTTCCCGCGCCTTAAGCACACATTTTTCTATGTTGACATGTTACTTTTAGCGCCTTAGCACACATTTTAGGCGCATGTATATTAATGTTGACATTTCATTTCCTGTGCCAAAGGGGTGTAACTTTCAGGATGTTGACACAATTTTTTCAGCGCCAAAGGGATTTTCAAGGGGCGCACATCTCATGGTGTCGACGCAACATTTCTTGCACCTACATCAAAAAAGGTGAAAATGGCTAAGTTCTTAAAATTTGATTTCCAGAAGGGATTTTTAGGCCATTTTAAACGTCAACAAACTTCCTTAGGGACCAAAAATATAATTTTGGTATGGTTATCTACAAAATTGCCCTTTTCAATTTTACAGGATAACGAGTTCATTGTCATTTTGGTTAACCTACCCAAAAGGAAATTTATTCACCTTCTTTAACTTTTTAGAGTCCCTATCACTATTACCATTCCCATTGACCTTGTAAAACTCATCAGGTTTGGCATACCTATCAGATTTGACCTTACACCTTGTTTTTGACTCACTGTCCATTTCCCATAGTGACCAGCCATAGTTACCTGTGACTGGCGTCGGTTTACCCTAACCGACATCGGTTAGCTTGTGTCATTTTCCAGTCAACATTTGGTACCTAGTCCACTTTTACCACCTATTTCACTGTTCTGTTGTTGTTACGTGTCATTTACAAGAGAAGTGGCCTAACACGATCGAGTACTAGTTCACATGGTGCTAACCCGAAGACAAGCAAGCACACTCGTATTCCACGCAAGTTGTCAACCACTCCCACCTAGTCCTTCACCACCTTCCATTTTATCACCTGCCATGGATCCTATCCAACCTATCACTATCACTACCAGAGATGAGGAGTTCACATGACTCCTTCACCAAAACGTTGTCACATTGTAGTTTTATCTTTCCCACTCATCTACCCAAGATGCCTCGGGTCAGTTGATATACGGCATGCCCGTATCTATCCCCCCTAACTCTCACTCCCACTCTGCGTTAACCCCTTGACTAGCTCCGTGTTTTCTGCATCTACCTTACCCCAGGTCATTTCACAGCTAGGTCCTATACCTACTTATGACTGCCACATCTGCTACCTCCATTGCACCTACCACATCTACCATACCTTTGACAACCACCCAAAATGTAACCTCATCTCCCCTAATGTCTCGCATATACCCGTAGCTACATTACCACCTCGATGTCGAGTTAGCCCTACCCCTTTTTAGAATGTGGTCCTTTCTATTCCACAATCGTTAGCCCCCATTTCCACTAGGGTTACCATGACCCTTCCACCCCCATATATGTACTATCAGTAGCCTCCCGTTTCATCTATTATTCACTCTGGGTACGTACCCCTGTTTCACTTCCTTCTTACGAATCAACCTATATGGCAGCACCATATGGAGTGTCACCCCCTTTATATGCCCAAAACCAACCCTCTCATGCTACAGGAGGCACCCAATCATCACAACCTACCAATGAACTAATCAAATTGATGTTGGATAAGATGCATACATTGGAGGCATCGATTTTGGCTCTACAACACTCTCACCTACGATGAGATTTGTAATGAGCCCATCCACCCATCCATTCCTATTTTTCCATACCCCATATATTAGGAGATGAAGAAATTCAACCTCTTCAATAGCAAGGAATACCTACTGATAACATTTATGGTCATTCAAACATGGGTGCTACCTAATCGTGCACGATGATGCTTTTATCTTGAGGACCTTTCCCATGTCTCTGAATGGACCTATGTTAGATTGGTATAGTGGGTTATCTAGACACTCTAAA
Source organism: Taxus wallichiana var. yunnanensis (assembly GCA_018340775.1). Classification (NCBI taxonomy): domain Eukaryota; kingdom Viridiplantae; phylum Streptophyta; class Pinopsida; order Cupressales; family Taxaceae; genus Taxus; species Taxus wallichiana. The sequence goes on along the minus strand of CM031243.1, from coordinate 46,402,134 downwards.
TTTTCAATTAATCAAGTATCCCAAGCCTTCGGGATCATTTCTCCTTCAATATCATCAAGAAGGTTACCATGATCAACCTATATTCCACGCGTCAGTATGAGGATGAATCTATCATAGATTTTGTCACTCGCAGGCATAGCTTGATTAATTAGCTCACCTTCCAACTACCACAACTAGAACTCATCGAGCTCTTCACGTGGGCTTGTACCAGACATATATCACTGACCCTATAGGTCCAAACTTTCCAAACCTTCAATGAAGCATTCACCATGGCACAAAAGGAAGAGATTCGAGTCATTGAAGAGAAGAAAATCCAATTACACAATAAGAATTTGGAATTCAAGTCGAATGATACCTCTTATTCTTCCAAACCACAAAACAATTATTTAAAGACCAAGGGCACTGCTAATGCAATGGTACTCAAGGCCGGCCCAGCTCATCTGTCAAATTAGGCTACCCCCTCATCTAATCTCTCACCCATCTAGACTTTTCAATTCAGACTAGAAGAGAGGAAATACACCCCAATCGGGGAGCCTTACTCTTTTATCTTAGAAAAGCTTATCAAAGTTGGGGCCATCACCCTTCCGCCCATAAAACCACACACTGGTTTTGACCCTGCTTGCCCCATGCCCGCATGGTATAAAGAACATGACTTATGTAACTATCATTGAGTAAAGGGTCATAGTGACGGTAATTGCATCACTTTCAAAAACATTCTCCAAGAAATGCTCGAGAAAGGCAAGTTAATCATGGATAATCCTAACGCACCTGCCAACCAAAACCTACACATCTTAAAGAAACCATTTCCTAATAATGCCCCTTCATCGATCAAACCGATTAGGCCTCAACTCATGATATCCATACTGCGAGGTCCATGCTATTTTTAGTGATACACCTGTTGCTTCCCAGTTACCCCATATTCTGTCCATAGAGGAGATTCTAGCCCGAAATCCTCCTTCTACATTGGAACCAACCTCCCTTGTTCCTTCACCCACAGAGGAACACCTTTCACCTCCTTCCTCACCTATGGAGGAGTCTTCTGCTAACATTGAAACCATTTCACCTTTGGCTTCTCCACTTAGAGAAATACCCAGAGTACTTCTTCAGTTCATAGAGGATACTTATTTGTCTCCTCCACCCATAGAGGATCTCCCATCATCTCCTCCACCTATAGAGGAGCACCTATCATCTCCTCCACCTATCATAGACCTAGTTGAGATACCTTTGCCTCTTGGTGAGCATTCTCCATCAGCTACCCAAGATCCTGCAGACCTACTTTCGGCTCTCTTACCCATGGAAGCTAAAGCTAGCCAATTCCCCATCTCTAAAACACATTTTTTGGAATAAATATTACGTCCTCATCAACTCCACCTACAGATGTGCCATTCTCATGTTTGGTTGATCACTTAGATTATGTGGATAGGGCCTTACTTTGGGGGTGCCTTTTGCTTCCTGTCTCAACACAGATGTAGATGTCACTTGCTGATACCTCCACTATCTACCCAAAAATATTTCGACCAATCAAAACAAACACAACCACCTCTATCACAACTTCTTCCACAACACCCATCATAGCTCAACATACACCCTTACCCATAACCCAAACTACATCTAAACCCAAACCCACACCTACAACATCTACCTCGACTAAACCTATTACCACCTTAGGGGTCACCCCAACCACCAGCCTTACTCATCCACCTATCAAACTAGATTTAGCTACATCTTCCAAATTCAACACCACACCTACTCCGTCACCCAAAAAAAAGAACCAAATCCATAGAACTCATACTCCAGGCTACACCAATCACACCTGCACCGGTCCCATCCATCTTAGGACCTCAACTTCCTAACATGGTTAAGAAACTTCCACCCATCAATAAACCAAAAACACAACAGCCCACTCCTTCCTCGCAAACCTCTAACCTACCCAAGCACTGACATGACTTACACCTACACTTGTAGCATCTTTACCACCCATACCCCCAATACTCTCCACAACTTCTTCACTACCCACTACACTTCAGTCTTTGTCTCTCACACCCCTCCTCAAACCACATCATCTACCTTTGTAGTACCTCTCGTTATCCATGTGGGTAACTCGCCTCATCCCCCATATGATTTTCCCTCTAGATCTCATACATGCATATCACCTTTACCCAAGAAGGTGCAACACAAAAACAAAAATCCGTAACCCTCAAATAAGGTAGTCAAAGCAACCATACACCCTCCTTCCCTGTTCATCTACCATACCCCTACCCAAACAAACATGACCAACACCCAAGACTACTCTAGCACCCAAAACCATGGCTTAACCCACTCCCCCTCTTGCAAGGACCGTTCCTCAACAATCAACCATACCTACACCCAAACCCACTTTCACTTCCCATTGTGATCCACTAGTGGGGTCCTATGCCAAAATATTAACCAACCTCCTTGAGACTTGTTATCACATTACCACCACTCAGACCTTATGACCCCCTCAAACCCAAGCCAAAAGGGTTTGATGACACTAAAATTTGTGCCTACCATCATGTGCTGGGCATGATGTGGAGAACTACAAGGCTTTAAAAACCATCCTTATCTAGTTATGTCCTCCGGAAGCCAACTTTGATGATGATGACCTTCTCGATGAGGACACTGCTTCACCGACACCCATTCCCATAGTCCTTCCCTCACTTGCCCACTCAACAACCACGACCTCCACCACCATAGCTCCTAGAACCACCTCCAAGATTTGAAATTAACATGGTTCACATTAGAGAACTTGCCACACCATCACCCAAATGTCATTGCGCCCAGCTCACCTCACAGGGTTTTTCTCCTCCAGGTAGGTTTTTACCCGTCATGTCATTATACCACTCACCCTACACCTTCTTTGTTTGCCAACTCCCCTCAGATCAACATGATCCATGTTACTACCCATGCTCAGAAGGATAAAGGTAAAGAAAAGGTGACTGACCCACCAACCAATCCTATACCCAACATACCATCTACACCCATACCTAAAATCACTAGTCGCGGCCCCACATACCCCATTTCTAATAGAGTCACACATCGCACCATGCTCGAAAAAAATTACACCGATCTCCCCTCATAATTTCCATATATGATCTCATCCAAACCTTGGAATCCCATCGTCAAGCTCTCATGGAGGTTCTTTAATCTATTGAGGTTTTACCCAATGACCCTACACCTGTAGCCTCCATTATCACACCCCATTATGTAGCCTCTCTCACCAAATTGCCACCTTTATCCACACCACACCCTACTCACCAAGTAGCCTCCCTTAGCTTCTCAGAAAAATAGATCACACCACACAAAATGGATGACCGGACTCCAACCCTCTTCAACTCTATCCACATCGATGATATACGTGTACGACGTGTAGTGGTTGATGGGGGCGCTAGTATTAATATCATTTCATCCCACGCATTCACTCAAATGCGCATACCTGACAAATGCATGCATAAACATCCTGTCATGTTGCGTTCATTCAATGACACTATCACCTAAACATTAGGCACAGTCATCCTCCACATTCACGTGGGCCCCCACACTATCCCAGAATTATTTTACATCTTTGAGTTGGAATTTCAATATAAATTTTTGTTTGGCGAGACCACGGATTCATGTCATGGGTTGCGTTCCTTCCACTTTGCATCATTGTGTAAAGTTTGAACATGAAGGAAACACCTATACCATTCCATCTGATCCATCACCTTTTAAAACATGCAACATGCTTTACCGACCTAATGATGTGCTCATACCCATTAAGGTGTCTACCTCCACAACCGCTACCACTTCACCTACACTTCCACTTACCAGTACAATCGCCACCTCCACCGCACATACCTCTTCCACTCCTACCACCGCCACAACCTCCATGGCCAACCCATTAGTCTCCCAATCTGTTAACTCCACCTCCGCATCGACCTCTGACACATCATCTATTCTCGCTACCCACATACCAACCACCGATCCCTTGGAAGGTGTTTTTCAATGCCTCGCTTTGGGAAATACCACCTATATAGTGTCAACACATTCCTTACTCCATAACAGTTTGGAATTCTTCACCAACACCCTCACTATGATCACCACATAGGAGAACGCCTTCTTTATGGTCCTCCTCATCTTCGTACCAGTCTCACCTATGGGGGACTTGATACTACCACATACATACCTAAACCATCGTTATAAACCCACCCATTTTCCACTAACTTCCAGTCTCTTACCAATCATCATTTTTCCCACACCTTCCTACACCGATGTGCGTGGAAGGTTTTGGTTTTGGATTTTACGAGCAAGGCCACCATACCGTTATTCCATGTACCACCCACGAACATAACAACTATAGTGGTATCAGTTTTCGAAACCACCTACCAAACAGGCCCGCATTGAACTCATCAAGGACATCAACCCTTCTCCACCCTCTTCACCCACTCCACCTTCATCACCACCTTCACCAATGGAGTCGATGGATCCTGAATCTATCCCTCCAAACTTTGTTTTTTCATAAACACCATTTCATTGGGGCCTTTGACTTATCAACGTGAGGGCGAGGCTCCTTCCTCTCTTCCCTTCTTGTATCCTAAAATTATCGATGATGATACACCTTCAATTAACATCGTCTAATGTCAGGATGATGAATCCATACTCACCTACCTTGGTGCAGAAGACTCATATATTCATCGGTTGTTACCCTCTGAGACGCAAACCATGTTGAATGAATTGACTATCGAGATCAACATTCATACTCAGAATGACCCGCACATCCTAAAGATTGGTCAATCTTTAGATGTTCTTGAGAGGAAGCCATCACTTCTTTTCTCAAAGATCATAACCACGCTTTTGCTTGGTCTTATGTAGACATGCCCGGTATTGACCCCACCATAGTGTTCCACAATATTGTAACCATTCCCAATGCCAAACCCATCAAACAAAAGCTGAGAAAAATGCACCCTCGCATTGCCCTTCTTGTCAAAGAATAACTTCAGTGCCTTCTTTTTGTTTCCTTCATATTACCCATTGATTATCCTCATTGGATTTCTAACATTGTCCCTGTCACTTAGGAGACAAGGGGACTCCGCATCTTCATGGATTTCAATGACCTCAACCTAGCCTGCCCAAAAGATGACTTCCCTCACCTAGTATTGACCAACTAGTCGACCTTACCGCTGGTCACGAGATGCTATCACTCATGGATGGCTTCTCGGGTTATAACCAAATCCTGCTTGCCCCAAAGGATCAACATAAAACCGCATTCATCACCCCTTGGGGGACCTTTTGCTATCGTGTCATGCCTTTTGGCCTTAAAAATGCTAGTACCACATATCAATAGGCTATGAATTACATCTTCCATGATATCATGCATCGTAGATTGGAAGATTACGTGGAAGATCTCTCGGCCAAATCTAAACACCGCTCCGAACACCTTACCGTCCTTAAAACCATTTTTGACCGTCTCAAAAAATATTACGTTTTCCTTTAGCCTAAGAAGTACATTTTCACGGTCCTCTAAGGAAAAATCTTGGGCTTTATCATTTCCATATGTGGTATAGAAGTTGACCCTATTAAAATCAAGGTCATTCTCAAAATGCCTCCATCACTAACCTTATACAACTTCATAGCCTGCAAGGTAAGTTGCAGTCTATTTGTCGTTTCATTTCACAATTATCTAATTGGTGCCAACCATTTCATCATCTACTCAAGAAGGATGTTTCCTTTAAATGGGATGATGACTGCCACAAATCTTTTGAGGCCCTAAAACAATACCTCCTCCAACCACCCATACTCATTCCACCTAAGGATGATCAACCTTTCTACCTATACATATCAGCTACCGATCACTCCCTGGGAGCCATGCTCACACATCGCGATGAACAACACAGGGAGTAGGTGGTTTATTACATAAGTCATACTCTTTTGGATTACAAAACTTGATACACCCATCCTGAAAAACTTTACTTAACCTTAGTTTTCATTGCCACCAAACTCCGCCATTACATACTCAACACAAAACCTACGTTGTGACCAACACCAACCCCTTACACTTCATGTATGCCAAACCTTACCAAAATTAGCATGCCACATGCTAGCTTATACTTTTATCTGACCTTGACCTCGAATTCATTCATCAAAATTCCATCAAGAGCTAGCCCATCGCCAACCAATTTGCCGACACACCTATTTCAAGGACCAACCCTCTAATCTTGACTTTCCGGACGAGTCAATTGCTACCCTTTCCTGCACGAACCCCCTACCAAATGACACTCTTATTCGTTGGTTCAAAGTGTTAGCATGGGGGTGGGGATAGTATTATCCTCATTCCACTTGATGGTGAGCCCATACCTTTGTCTTTCAAACTCAATTTTGAATGCACAAACAATATCACCGAATACAAAGCACTCGTATTAGGTCTCCAAGCCGCCTATGCCCTAGATGCCAAATTAATCAACATATTTGGTGATTTTTAATTAGTCATAAACCAAGTCAATGGTGTATACCAATGTCATAATGAGATAATTCAAAAGTATAAACATCATGTAGACATAATTTTGACCACCTTTGACAATTACGCCCTTCAAACTATCTCACGTTCAACCAACAAATTTACAAATACCATGGATCGCTTAGTTTCCCAAATACCCGCTTCACCCACCAATTCTAAAATCTTTTTCACCATACAATGACTTCAATCAACTTCTTATCTACCTCATGATGTTTAATCTATTAGAACCATTACCCCCGTCATGGCGAGACTTGTGGTATAAACAATACTATGACTATCTTTCTCTCTCCATCTTACCCCCTCGATCTCACCCATAATGAACAACACACCTTCCTTAAAAAGGTATCTCGTTATTTCATCATGGGGGGCCTCCTCTATAAGCATGACTTTGATGGTATTCTCTTATGATGCCTCACAAGTTCTAAAATTCCTTATACCATTAAAGAAGTTCATGATGGTATATGTGGATGTCACTTCAGTGGCCTTGTTGTTGCTAAGCGTATCCTTCGCCTAGTCTATTACTATCCGACCCTTAACCTTGGTTGTTGTAACTACATCAAAAATTGTGTAAAATTCCAACAACATTCCAACCTTCATCACACACCCAGTCAAGCCTTATAGGTTTCCCGTGACCTTTGGCCCTTCTCTCAATGGGGTTTGGATCTTGTCATAGAAATCAATCCCCATTCTTCCCAACGACATCAATGGATGATCACTGCTACTGAATACTATACAAAATGGGTTGAATCCATACCACTCATCTCCATAAAAGTTGAGAAAATATGTGAGTTCATCAATCATCACATCATTTGTCACTTTGGTGTTCCTCATGTCCTCATCAATGATAATGGAAAACAAGTCAAAAACAAAACATTGCAAAAATGTTGTGACGCCTTGAGTATTCAGCTCAATTTCTCATTACCTTATTACCCACAAAACAATAGCCAAGCCGAATCCACTAACAAAACCTTAAAAAAATCCTCATGAAAGTGCTTAATGATTGGGAAGAACTGACATACGCACATTCCTTTTTCCCTATGGGCATACTTTGCACTAGTATTCACACTTCCACCGCCACAACACCATTTTCTTTGGTCTATAGTATGAGGTTATTCTTCCTCTCAAAGTCTAGATTCCCTCACTTTGCATTTCTCTCCATGACATGTTGTGATGATGACATTTTCTAGGACTATTTAGCATATCTTGAGTTATTATATGAATGTCGTCTTAACGCTCTTGATCACCTTAAATTTTACCAAAAATTTATCAAATGTGCCTATGAAAAATGTGTCCATGAACGAACCTTCCAAGTTGGTGACCTTGTCCTGAAATAAAATCAACATGTAACCAAAGAAGAAAAAATTAAACGGGGAAAATTTTCTCCTAATTGGCTTGGACCATACATCGTGACTCATACTTATGGATCAAGTTCTTATCATTTATCTTCACTCGATGGTAAACCCGAACCTGAACCCCTTAACACCTTGCATCTTCGACCATTCTATTGTTGACTTTTAGTCCTACCTCACCTTTTTCTTCTTTCCATGCTCGTCCCTTGAGTTCTATCCACTTCATACACCTCACCAATGATTAAACAAGAATCATGTGAGTACATCACATGTTATCTTCTCTTGAATGTGTGTACCACGGCACTACACATAGCATGATTCTCATGGATACTTTTTGTCTACCTTTAGATGAGATCCCATGGTCATTTCACCCTACTTTCTGAACAAGAATGCTATTCTTCACCTTGGTCTTGTCCATGACTTCAAATCCCCACATGGGACCCAACTCCTTAAGTCAAACTTCTAACAAAAAGATGACTCCCTCAAAAGTACATCTTCCTCTCCGTAATCGTTGTTGTAAATAGACTACTCCCTCGAAGGAAAACTATGTAAATTGTTTCAAAAAAAAGTGAGAGAATTTAAAGCTTCCCACATTGATCAGATTCATGAATACCTCAAGGAGTTAAATTCAACATCCGGTATAGACTTCTCACATTGATCAGTCTGTCTCTAATAAAATTCAAAGCAGATAACTTTTTAGTCATTGACTTGCCAATTGTGACCTCGGATCTCTTGCCCAAAGAGCGTGGCACATCATACCATATAAAAAATTAACCACCTTTCACCTTTCTCACCATTCCCACTCCCATTTTCTATCGCCTCAAGTGACCTCTTGGAAACCAAGTTATTTGGTGATCATGTGACTACTTTTCACCTTAGAACAATCAATCACGCAATGTCTTTAGGGTCTTACATTCATCACCTCCTCCAAGGTATGATCTACTCGATATGATCCTAACCAATCAGGTGGCTTTATTTCCCCCTCTTATCTTTTGACCATCTTTATTTACATTTTGATTACCTTATACAGGATTTGGTCCTCGACACTTACCTTTGGGGTATTCTTCTTCTTTTCCACAATCGACATCACCTATATCACTTTACCTCTAACCCACCCACACCTAACAGACCTCAACCCACAACATGCCTAAAACCTACTAACTCATTCTCATACCTCATCATATTCTTCCCTAGCTCATGGGAGAACTACATCGACCTGAGATCCCTTTTCACCGGGACTATATAGGTAGTACTCTGAGGGCATGGGGCCCTTAGAGGTTAGCTCGGCCACTCTCTATCCTAACCAATCCATCTTTCATCTTTCTAAAATATATTCTACCCCACTTAGTTTCCTCTTTATATCAAAAATTGAAAATCAAACCAAACAGACAACAAGTTGTTTAACATTTTTATTATCATCGCAACATACATTTCTTATGACTACTATTTCTCTACCATCATCATACATATATTATAAAGCATCTTAACAATATCCCATATTATCATTCATTATACAAATTAATGAATCACAACCCCAACCACTTTAAAAATCAATCATGCCTAAACAAACCTGACTCAACCATGCCTAAACAAACCTGACTCCACCATGCCTAAACAAACCTGACTTAATCCATGCCTATGACCTAACTCAACCATGCCTAAAACATGACTTGACTCGATCCATGCCTATGACCTGACTCAATCCATGCCTAAACCAAACCTGACTTCATCATGCCTAACTCACCTAATTTCCATCCATATCAAAACAACAAATCAAAAGTCTCATCCAAACATCAACAAATCAAAAATCTCATGTATCTCATCATATAAATAAATGTGTATCTCAATACAACATACATGGCTATCCCATCATGTCCATCATCTCAAAATCATCGACACGCAAGCTGATACTCAATACAAAATGTCATCGGCATGCAAGCCGGTCTCATATACAATAAAATAATGAACCAATACAAAATCTCTTGGTCGCAGCGGTATATGCTCAAAATATACAACAAAAACTCTCATACATCCTCACTACCTTCAGCACAGAGGTCGGCATATATCAAAAAATGACTACAATACATCAAAAATCAAAAGCCACAAATCAAGCGTCTTAGTGGATATCCTCCATCTTAGTATTTCATGTACCCTCTACCTCCTCCACCCTTGTCTAGCGACCTGTTAGAATCTCCCCACCCATCATAGGTGGTGGCTAAGTCCCTGTTGCTGCCTCACCTGGAGCTGGTCTCCATGCACTGGTAGCCTCTCCTTGATCTGGCCTCGGATCTTGATGGCCCCTTGTGCTCTCCACACTGTGAGTGCGGGATCTAGTCCTCTCACTTGATGTCTGTTGTGCCCGATACTCTCCATAGGATAGAAATTCTATCTTGGCCACCATCGAGATAGTCACAGTAGTATCCGGCCTCACCTAGAGCATCTCGTAACCTAGAAATAGGCACAGTCTGTGGTGGTCCCATAGGTCTCGGCCCTTGTACCTGTCTTGTGGGAGCCTGTCCCACTCCCGCCTATGAATCGGGACCCGGTCTCGGTGCTTGTTGTGGTGCCCTATGTCCTTGTGCACAGTATCGGGCTGTAAGGGCCCAATCTATGCTTGATCTCCGGTCAACTAACCCCGCAACCCTATCACCTATGCTTGTAAGGCTACCACCTGACCATCATCTCCATCCCCACCACCGGCCATCTAGGTCTACAGAATGGCCACCTGTACATGTAGCTCTACTACCTCTACCTTTGAACTTGTCGGTTGTTTCTATTCCATATCCAACTAGGTAATCGTAGTAGCCACACCGCCCTCGTAGGGCATCTCTCTCTGCACTGTGATGGTGGCTAGATCCAGCTACCCCGGTCTGGGTGGTATGGCTCATAAATGTGCCACCCACCACTGTTTGTACCTATCTATGACCCCGACATCATCTATCCACCGGTCCACTACCTGCTCCTCCTGCCCTGTGGGAATTGTCGGCTGTAGTAGAGGTAAAGGCCTCTCCACGCGTCGTCTCTCCGGTAATTTTGGGAAGGGTAGAGACATATCCTATAATAGCCCAACCTACCGCCTAACTCTATCTATTGGGATCATCTTGTGCTCCCGACATGGCGACCCTGTATCCATCTCAATAGCTGGAGCTTAGCTAGCTCCTCATGCATATGCCTATATGAGGGGAATCCCACATACGACCTCCATATAATGTCTACTCTAGACAACCCCTCCAATAACCACCAGAAATAGGCCACATCATGTGTGGGCTGTCTGATCTCCACTCTCCAATAGCAGGCACCCATCACCTGTATCCCCACCCGCACCACTCTTGGTGGAAATGCATCTGCTTGGGGCATCCCTACTAGCCACACACAAACTATGTGCTCATAATCCTAGTAGTGTAGTAAGAAGGTACAACATAGGTTGAACCTGCGTAGCCACCCATATGCCCATAACTCTCTATACAGTTGCACCAAGAATGTTGGCACCCAGGAAAAGTAGGTCTCATCTATCATCATGTTGTGGAGTACCCCTATCAATGATCAGGGAAAATGTCCACCCTCTGTATCTGGCAGTACAAAGTAGCACACTGCCTCCATCAAAATAACCACTAGCCTCGTCTCCTCCAGACGGGCTAGGTACATCTCTCCATAGTGAATGCTGGCGCACTATGGAATGTCATCTCAGCCATCCCCTCACCAAACACCGTCAACATTAGCTCCTCTAAGGCCTCGGAGATAGAGTAGACCTGCGTACCCAATATGAGTAGCCAAAGAATCTTGAACATGTCCTCAAGGGTGACAGTGATCTCACCCATCGGCAATTGGAACATGTTGGTCATGGAATCCCATATATCGATAAGTGTGACCATCAAACTAGGCTGCTAGACTACATGCCGATAGCGTCAGACTCCACTCAAGCCCACCGCCTCCACATGTTGTAACTCCTCAGGGGTCGCTACGCCATGCACTGTCATGAGCAGGGGTGGAACCCTGTCCCACATATATAGTTGATCTCTCCCCTACATCCAATATGAACAACACATTAATCTACATTTTTATACCCATACTTGCCCCCTATCATTTCCCAACACCCTATTTTACCCCTACCCATCTTGATCCCCCAACTTATGGCACTTTTGACCCCTTTCTCTCCACATCCTAACCGGTGCCAGTTATCTCTAACCGACCCCAGTCACCCCTTAACCGGCATCAGTCACTGTTTAGTGACCAATACTAGTTCAACCCTACCGACGCCGGCCAAACTTGACCGACACTGGTCACTGTCGCGGTGAAAACCCGCGACCCCCAAACCCCCCTTTTCTCAAAAACTACCCACCTTGACCCTTTTACCCCCTAAAAACACCTACACCTCCCTTCCACCTCATCCCCTCCCTTCCTCTCCCATTTATTTCTCTCCCCATTCCTATTTTACCCACTTTCCCTCTCATTTCAAAATTTAATTTTTTTTTCACCCACCCAAAAACAAAAACTACAAAAATTTGTAAATCACCTAATCTATCTAACAAAAACTAGAGTCATATGCTTACCTAATCATGTTTCCGTCGTCTCGGTGGCACGTCCGATCTTTGCACAAAGTGGCCCACTCTATCCTTCTCTAGCCTTTGCCATCACTAAATCTCCACCCGCGTCTCCAATCAATCGAATCACATGCACCGATCTTGTGGAACCACCTCTCACCAACCAATCACCGTTGTTCACACCATCAACTCAATGATCCGTTCCGTTCACCACTTTTTCCTCTTTTCTCTCTCTTTTGTCATTTTCTCAATTCATTAAATGACAAATGAATAACAAAAAACATAGATTTTTTTGTTTTTATAACAAACCTGACCTAACCGACGTCGGTTTTACCCTCACCGACATCGGTCACGTGCCCTACCTTACCATGGTTAGTTTCACTCTACCGGTGTCAGTTACCCTTAACCAACATTGGTCACCCTATCTAGCACAAAACCCAACATTTTACCCTATTACCCCACCTATCCCTCCTTTTTTCCACACCTACCCTTTACCCTGACCATTTACCTCACCTAACCTTTACCATGACTACTTACTCCACCTTCCTGACCTTATCATTTACTACCTACCTTTGTCCTCCTTTGGGGACTCCTTATTTTACCCCTCCCTTGGCCTTACCCTGTCGTGAACTAGATTTTTTTGGCCTTGGACCATCGCTAGTGACCTTTGACCTCACATGTTCACTATACCTTGCGGTATTGTTACCTATGTTGTTGACCTAATGACCTTACCTAGCCTATTGCCGTGACCATTTATCCTGACCCTACCTTTGGTGTACCAGAACATACCTAAATGTTCATGCACCTAACCTACATTGTGTTTCTTGACCATATCCTATACCTTGGATACCAGAATCATTTCGACCTTGTTTGGATAAACCTATCAACCTTAGACAATGTAGAGTTTGATTGCTCTTTAACACAGAAAGATGCTACGGTTTATACATGTGCGTGAATTTGACTGTTACTACCTTTGACCTTGACCCATTACCTAGATTGCCCGAGTAGATATTTAACCCCTTTTTCCCCGTTCCCCACCTTCCCTTTTATCACATTTACCTTTTATCAAACCACTCACCATGATTCTGCCTCCTGCCTCTTCGGTTCCTATCTTAAGGGGATCACCTTCACCCACACATGGGGCAACCACATCTTATTTTTGTTAGCGTCACTTACCAATACAAGCTACGTAACAAAAAGGGGCAAAATGTAGACACTAAAATTAGGTCACACTCCCCTTTGGTCCCTCGACAAATAAACACCCTTCATCACATTAACCTAGCCATGGCCCCCTTCACTCCACTAATATTAATTTAATTAATTTAATTAAATTAATTCATTATCCTCACCATATTTATTATTTAAATATATTAATTAGGGATAATGTCCACATACATCTCACCTAGACACCTCATCAAGCCAACTCACCCTAAGACCTATTCTTAGTAAGTTTCCATAACTAACTAAGACTTACCCAAACCCTAAAAATCAATGCCTACATTCCCTCTAACCACATTCCCACATGCTTACAAGAAGCTTCCAGTCTAATCCGTGGGTGAACGACATGAGATCCCAGAAAATCAAGGGGATCTACCTAGTTTAGTAAACCTAGAAAATTTTGACTTAAGTGACGCCTAGGTTAAGCTAGAACCACCATCGGTCACCTTTTAATCCCCAAAACAACCTTATTTTTGAGGTTGGAAAACATTAGCACATTCTGAGAGATATCACATCTTTTGAGAACAAATTTCAGTGAGAACATGCATGCAAGGAAGGAGATCAAGAATTTTCTCTTGCATAGCCATCCAATACTCACCCCAGCAAGGATTTGCTCCAACCAAGCAAAAAGGAATGCACATGCAGCCCATGCAGAAGCTTTCCTATGATTGGTGATCCTCTATAGCCTTCAACCTCTTACCAAAGCACCTTCATTCCTCACTCGCAGGCATCCAAAACCAGGTTCCAAGTAAGTAGAATGTTGTACTCCTTTGGTTCATTGGTTTCATCATTATATTGTCATCCTTTGTTTCCTTAGCCACCCATTGACCTCCATTCATACTCACCCCTCCACATACCCATTAAAACTTCACCAAATCCCACCCAATCCACCTAATACCTCATTCCGCCAACCAGGTCCTTTGTGTAATCACAAGGAGACCTAAAAATCATTCTGTGGCATTTCCAGGTTTTCCACGATGGCGGCACTTATTACACCCAACCGTCATCTATCACCCTTAACCAGCATCAATCTCTGTATTCACCAATACAACCCAGAACAATGACCTATCCACCTATTCCCACATTACCTTTGTTCATTTGTGATCTGCCTGAGACCTCTGTCAGACCTGCAGAGACCCAGAACCAGTTACTTGACCTTTGGATCTTATTTTAACTTAGCCTGTTAGATTAGATATTTCTTATTGTATTTTGGATGAGATACCCAAATCATTTTAATTATGATAGGGTTTACTTTATTATCCGCATTAAATTGTTTTAAACAGTGGACTGACAGTTGTCTAGGAAGTATCACACTTCCCGAGATCTAGCACACGCTAGGCAATTCACTACACATATTTTTTAACTCTTTTTGGTGGTCTTGCTTTTCATTACAGGTAGTTCCTCCTAGCCAAAAGGAAGCTCTCATGATCAGTTGTGGATTCAGAAGTTATACGTGTGTAACAACCAACCAACCAAAGCATTTAAACAGGTATTCCTCCTACGCTCGTAACCCTATCTGTTTCATCAATATTTCAAAGAAACATCTAAGAATCAGGTGAAACAAGGTGAGCTGATTAATGAGACCCCACCAACATGTGACAAATTCAATGATAGACTCTTCATTATACTGACAAATAGAGTATAAATCAGTCATGGAGACCTTATTCGATATATTAATGAAGAAGTGATCAAGGAAGGTTCGAGATAGCCGATTGATGAAAAATATTGAGTGCCTAGGTAAAGCACTATACCAATCTAGGGAAGGTCTTGTCAAGGACATGGGGAAGGTCCTAAAGAGAAAGGAATCATCATGAGAAATCAAATAACATACATGTTTGAATGATCACAAATGTTATTGTGGATCTTCCTTGTTATTATATCAATCGAAATTAGGCATCTCCCAATGTACGTGATAAGGATGAGTGGCTAAGGATGGATGAATAGGATCATTATAGATTTCATCGTAAGTCAAGGTATTGCGAGAGCTAGAAACAGATGCTTCAAGGGTCTACATATTATCCATCATCATCTTTATAAGATATATTGTAGGATTCAATTAAGGTACACCCCCATAGTACAAGGGGTTAGATGAGGTAGATAAGTTGTAGACAGGACACAAGTGTATGTTGATGTTGAATAAGAAAACTGTGATGGGGGTATGTAAGAGGGAATAGATGATGAAGGCATGTACCCTAAATAAGAAGTAGAGGCAATAGGTAGTTGTTGAGGTAGGGTATAGGTGGGAGGAACTTGTGTGAAGACCCTCGTAGCAATAGGTGGAAAATTTTGGGGTATGGAAAGGACTAGGTTCTGGAAGGGGGTATGAGATGCCAAAGAAACTAGTGGCTGATAAGAAATGAGTACATGAGGTACTAATGATGGTGAGGTCGACATCGAAGGGGTGAAATATGCCGAAGGTGTGATAGATGTTGTAGGTGTGATAGATATCGAAGATGTAGGGATGATTTGAGAAATAACGAGCTGTGAGGTGAGAGTGGATAATGCTACATTGGTGTTGGATGATATGGAAGTGGGGGCAAGAGTGAGAGAAATGGAGGTAGGTATGTCAAATATGGGTTGAGCTAATGAGTTGTAGGTGGAGGAATGGGCGAGATAATACTACAAGGCTATAATATTATGATAAAGAAATTTTGTGAGTTCCTCATCATATGCGGGTATAGCAAAGAGAAAAAGTGGGGTCCATGGGTGAAGAAATAGAAGGTGGTGAAGGGATGGGAGGTAGTGGTTGATGGATGGTGTGAAAAACTAGGGCATTGGCTTGTTGGAAATTCAAAACCATGTGAATGATGGAAACATAGGTGGTTTGAGCTCTAAAAATGCTACAGAAATAGATGACGGTAAGAATCTAGAGGATAAAAATAGGTTGTTTCTAATAAAAATCTAAAACATAGAGACCGATACCATTCAGTGTAACCAATTCTTGTTAGGAAAGAATATTGATGTCGTTCACTGGACCGATGCCGGTTACTGTGGATAACCAAGAAATTCTGAAATCTAGAGAATAAAAGTCTAAAATAGGTGAAATTGGGTTATGTTAAGAGTGACAGAGACTTAGAAATTGTTTATTAGAAGAAATTGGAACACAAAAATGGATGAATGTGAAAAATTATGTTTTTCACGGGAATATAAAAAAAAGGTAGACTAATATTGATCAATTAACTAGTCTTTGGTATGATGAAGGAACTAATTCCGTTCATTGGACCGATGATCTTTGATTACTTATATTTTTGAGAAAATGAAGAATTTTTTTATTTTGGAGTGAATTAAGTCAAAATAAAGCCAACCCGAAGTTGTGTATGACAACAAGATGTCCTATCACACTCAGAAAGAACCAGAATACACTAGTTGTGATTATGGAGTGTGAAAGAAAAGAAAGAGTGATGAATCATCCTAACAATGTAAAACACAATTCAATCAAGAAAAACACGTAAATCCTAGGTGTCATATTTTAGTGTTTAGTGGCTTATGCATTTTAGAACTGACTATGAATGAAATAGAGTTTTGGATAACGAAGGTTCCCTATAAGCAATCTATGGCTGGTCTCAAGCTAGTTTTGGCTAAAGTATCCCCAATATACCTTCCGGTATGTGAGATCTAAGCTCTGATATGATAAACTGACTAGAACATTGGGTGGGGACCACCATCAGCAGAGTTGTTAAATCCTTGATGGCTTCTTCCTATAAGGGAAATGTGTAAATTGTGTAATTGGTTTGTCTTGGGAGTGTGTGCACAAATGTAAACTACGCTTAATCCAATCCAATCACCAAGTGGTCATGACCTCCACCGTGTGATTGCTAATTAAATCTATGTGATCTAATGCAACACTCAAAGGATGAAATGTATAGATTTTAAACCCAAATCAAAAATGAGATTCAATATATCGAAAGGAGAAGAGGAAGAGGAATTATCTTTCACTAAATGTAATACGAAGAAAAGAAGGTGTTCTTTTTAAGCACCAAAGGACAAATTTCTTTTAGACAAATAGAAAGAAAAGAATATTTACCAGAGAGATATTTAGTGTGAATTTTTCAGGAAAGAAACAAACACAAAAATTCACCCTATATGAACAAATGCAAAGAACCCACAATAAGGTCCCACCAGGTGTGCCAAAATGTTTCACCACAAAGTAGAGATAAAACAAATAAGAGGTAAAGGTGAGGAGGAATACCTGTGATAGTCAAAGAAGGTTGTGCATGCGTTGAATGTTGACCAAGATGATTGTGAAGAGCTTCCCTTTGGCTAGGAGGAATGACCTGAAATAGAACACAAGACCACAAAAGAGAGTTAAACAATATATGGCAGTGGACTACCTAGCATGTGTTATATTTGGGAAGTGTGATACTTCCTAGAGAGGCTATCAATCCACTATTTTAAACACAAATTAATGTAAATAAATAACTGAAAGAAAGAGGTCCTATTGTAATAACATGATTTAGGTATCTCATATAAAAAAATAGACTAGATTAAGCTAAATACTAAATATAAAACAAAATCTAGTAAAGGTAAGGTGTATTCAGGTTGGGTAGGTGTAGCAGAGGTATGGGTGAGATTTGGTGAAGTTTGGGTTTGTTTTAGGTGAATTTGAAGCTCACAGTGCTGGGATATATTACTAGTCATAGAGAGTGGTTTTGGTTGGGTGACAGATGCGAGTACTAGAAATTAATTGACATCGATTGGGTGACCGGTTTCGGTAGGGACAATTATGTGGAATGATTAAAATGGGGTAGTTTTGGGCTCTTTGTGCAATCACATAATATTGAGGAAGCTTAGGTAGGGTCGTGGGATGTTTAAGAAGAATTGGAGGTAATAAGATGGGTGTTTGGGCAAGGTATGAAGGTTCTTTGGGTAGATGGTTGGATGGAGGTGCTAGGGAAAGATCTAGGTATTGTCACGGGTGAAATGAAATAGATAACTAATAAATAATTAATCTACGAAAACAAATAATAAAGGAGGAATGTACTTGTGAAATCGAGATGAATAACAAGAGGTGGTGATGGTTGCAGAAGAAAATGGTCTCGATCAAATGTAGCAGCGAAAGAAGAGGACACAAAGTGCCTCTTTGTGAGTGCACTAGATATCTAGGTCAATCCGTTGATGAATCGTGTAATTTATGAATGTTGTAAGGGTCTCTAGTATGTTACAAGATCCCTAATAAACTCAAGATTTGGCATGCAAGGTCGGAAGAGCCAGAAGCAGACTTAAAAACCTGAACAAAGAGTTTCAAAATCCTATTTAAGGTAACCGATGGTGGCTAGGTAACTGGCATTGGCCGAGGAATAACTGACTTTAGTTAGGGAGAAAAGGTCATATCTAATAAAAATATCTTGATTCCTCCCAAATTTGGCATGATTGAGATTTTGGTTCCAGGTCAAAAGTGTGGAATGGAGCTAAATGGAGTGGGAGAGTAGTTAGAGGGATAATAGGCCATTAATATTAGGGTTATAATAAGTCCTAGTTGGTTAAGGGGAGTGGGGACTTGGTCTTGGTTAATTAATGAGCTTGGAATAGGTCTAGGATGAGGTGATAAGATGAGGTGGCTAGGTGAGGTGGAGATGTGAGGTGGAATAAGGATTAATTTAAATATGGGTAATTAAATTAATAATAATGTGTGGAAGGGGCCATGGTTAGGCGTGTGTGTCGATTAATTAATTGGAAGGGGCTTAGAGGGTTGTGATCCAATTTTGGTGTCGATAATATGTAAGCAAATTTCATTTTAATGTCAATATGTTAAAGAGGGCACTAAGTGCCTCATAATAATACATGACAAATTGGATCCTCATGCCTCAAAATAGTTCTATATAGTCTGTCACAAAAGACAAGTAAAATGTAATGGAATAATATAAAGCTATGTTAAATTGGGCCTCAAATCCCCTCTCTTTATGTAGAATTCCTCTTGAAAGTCACTAAAATAGGTGAGGATAGTGTAGCTGAAAAGGTATTATATCATATCATGTAGACGTTGTCTTGTTGTAGTGATCACATTAGACCCTAACCTGGTCTAACTCCCAACCTCAAAGGCCCAATGTCCTATGATCCAATATCCAAATGGTCGTAATCCTAGTTGGCATTCCATATATTCTTGTAAATCCATCTAATCCAAAACAAGGGTACTATCAAGTATGTAATATTACAAAAGAAAAACATGGAACATTTTATGAACATGTGAATGGCTAGGTGATAGGGCTAGATGATAAGCTCTTAGAGAAACAATCTTTAGTATCTCAAATAGTATCACAAAATGAGGTGCAAGCTTAGAACCTTTTCCATGGCAGATTGGGTTTTTGTTAGGCCACACTTCCAAAACATTTTGTCTCCCTAAGAGAAGTGTTTATCTATCTTGTTGGTCTTGTGCCTCTTAAAGAAAATGACAGATAAGAAAAACCTATCACTTCATGTCCTACAATATAACAAGACAAATATCAACCATGTTTTCAATTCAATCCTAAATTAAGGTTGTCCTACACTCTCTACCATATAATGTTTTGTAGGGTGCAATGTCAATAGAATCTGTGGCAATTTCGTTATAAGTGAACTTGACCAAGTAAATATATTCCCCCAATGGGGTTATTGGTCGATCATAAACATTCAAAGCATGTCCTATAAGACCCAATCTACTTTCTTGGTCAAGTCATCTTCTGTAGATGATATGAAGTGCAAAAGTTGAGAAACATGCCCAAAGCCTCTTGAATAGTGGTAAAAAAAATTGAAGGTGTAGATAAGATCTTTGTCTGAAATGAAGTTATAGGTAATCTCGTGCAATCGAAATATGTCATGCAGAGACAATATTTTTGTGAACATGGCATTTAAAGTGGTATGTGCTTGTGAGAATTGAGCTAACTTAGTCAACTTGTCTATTGTTACCACGATTGCATCATGGTGGTAAGATGACATAGGAATCCCAAGAATGAAATTCAAAGAAATGGTGTTCCACTTCTACTCCAAAATCTCACTAGGGTATATCAACCCTATTGGATGATGATTCCTCACCTTGACCCTTTTACACTATAAGAAATAAACTACAAAACCATCAATATTGTGCTATAAATCAAAGCCACTAAAACAACTATCTCAATTTTTCATGCATATTCTTCACATTAGGATGTGTTGAATAAGGGGTTCGATGAGCCTTCGATATGAACACTCTGTGCAAGTCACGCAATTTGGGCACATGGATGTGCCTTTTATGTTGCAAAACACCATCAATCTCAAGAGTGTATCCCACAAACTTTCTCTTAGGGTATTTTTGTGCATCTACCATCTATTTAACCTCTTGGTAAAATGGATCATTAAGTAGTTCACGACATCTCGACATCGTAAACTAGTACAAAATGTGATTTCTTATAACTTATGGTTTTTCCTTGTCAAAACATTTGTAACCATATTCTATTTCCCTTTGATTTACTGAATATCACCATTGTATTCACATAACAACTTTATCCAAGGTTGTTGATGGGCATTAAGGCTATGTTGAGTGAGTACTTGATAAAGGATCAAGTCATTTGTCTCTAGTAAAAAAGGACAACCAAGAATAAAGTGTCACCATTTCAAGGAATCTTACACAATTGGCAAAAGCTATAGCTTATGTGCTAGGTAGTTGAGCTCACACCTGAGTCCTTGAGTTTGTGAGGCTTCCTCTTTGAATGAAGACCTCAAAACCATAAAGGCTCAAATCTAGATGTGAACTAAGAATTGATTTCACTAGGGGCCAATTTTTAAACACTTTATAAATACTCTAAGGGCATATGAAGTGGATTGTAACTTCCATTAACATCTCAAAACTCATTGAAAGAAAATTGTGAACACTCGGAAGATGGGAACTATATCAAATGAATGCATTCTCGTGAAAAGAGTTAAAAATACCTCCACATTGACTTTTTTTTGATATTCACTCCATCTCTAACCCAATTGTTAACCATAAGGCCCCCTAAAATTGAAGAGAACAATTTTGGGTTCCAATATTGTTGTCTTTGGGACAAGTACCCCTTGTAGGTAACCAAAGATCCCAAAAAATATGAAAGTATACCACTACCTCCAAGATGATTGAATTGATCAACCTCAAGTTGTAAAGGTAACAACGAAATTCTACAATCCCAAAACCACTATGAAAACCTAAACGGTCTAGTTGTGCCAATCACTTTTTTTTTAAAAAGACCATAGAAACATATATAAAATATACAAGGAAATGGGCTCTCCAATCCTCATTCAATAAATCCATTCACGGGAATAGAGAAATACAATCCATTTATTTATAATGTAGAGTTTTTATCCAACAAAATAACAACAAAGGGTTGATAAACCACTCCCAAGTAGAACCCATAATGAATCGTTAAGTTGACTAACCTCTAATGTGAAATCACATCCAAAAATCAAAACTAGTCTAAATAAGGATCTTGTTAATAAAATTGATACTCCCACTCCCAATCACTTGAAGCAATTTGAAACTTATATGGCAACCAAGATGAATGTCGGAGGGATCAACGCTCTCCTTGTCATTAAAATTTGAGCATATGAATTTTGGCTTATAATTATTTTGAGGAAAAAGGATAACGTGGTAATCAATTTTGAACTTAGGGACAACAATGCACCCACAAATCTAACCATCACTCAAATTAAAATCAAACTTACTCTATGGCATCTAGTTTTTGTTTTCTCCTTGTTTTTCCAAAATATCAACCTTATATAAATAGAGAGGCTCAACAACAAGGTAAGTAATATAAGAATCAACATGCAAATCTTCAATATCACAACCAATTGGTAACTCTCTACTCTTAAAGTGAATACTAATGTCAAAACTAACAATATATTTGCATCTTTAACATAAAAAATATTGGTTTTTTTAGTAACTACACAAAACAAGTCACATTCTGAATATGAGATGTATCTATTATGTAACTTATCACAACACTACAATAATTCATAAGATGTTCACTTTTCCAACATAGAATTTTCCAGTGGAGACTTGTGATTATTTTAATGAAGTGAAATATGCTCACTTGCATTCTCTAAATCGAACAATAGTTTGAGTTCATCAAATCATGTATCATACAGTTCACCTTAACATTTATGGTTTTAGTAGACTCAAAATCCTAATCACCATGTCTTATGGTTTCTTAAAGAGCATCAAAATATTATTATAGGTCTTATGAGTTAATTGAGTTGATTTTATCGATTTAATTTATAAGCTCAATATTTTCACTTATTTAATTGGAACAATAATGATCATCATGATCATACCTTTCCAAAATGGGAGGCATTATATTGGAACTCATTTGTGTGATTTTATTTCTCATCTATCTCAAACAAAAAGTTTAAATAATACATCTCTCGATTCTTCACCTCATGAGAGATCATTTTATTTACCTTAGTGTTTAAATATAGGCTTGAAATTTCAACACTTCAACATTCAAGGGACACAACAATTTTTAGACGTTAAAAGAAATCATGATCACAACATTCAATTAAATAACATCGTTCACCTTTATCTTCATTCTATGAGACTTGAAGTTGAGTATCGTAGTGTCTTAAAACACTCTCTCTTTATCTTCATGATTTTTCTAATCATCAAGCTCATTAGATACCTCTTAGATGGGAAAAAAATTTCTTTCATAATCAAAATCTAAAACTCTTGTCTCAACATATTCTTTAATGAAAATTATATGTGCGAGGGTTAATCATTCTTGAGTTTCACATCCAAATCTTGTTCAAACTCAAACTCATTTACTTTTAACTCTAAAAAATCTTCATGATGCATCTCTTCCTTTATAGCTCAATTGCAAGTATAAAATAATTTTCGATTTCCTCTTACTAAAAATATCCATCAAATGCATGTTGATTATCATCCTAAAAATCATTATCCATCTAATGTAAATAGAATAATGCCTCATTCTCTATAACCTCTGGATGTTGAGATTATGTCAAGACACACATATTACCCAATGTCTCTACAATATAATAATCAATAGACCAATTTTATTCATTTTCAACATAAGTGCTTCTCTGCTCAACAAACCCGTCATCAACATCAACCATGACAAAATCATTAGATGATAAACATTTTGACTCCAAAAATTAAACAAAGAAAACAATATAATGAAATGTCTAAACATGCTCTTCTTCATCCTCAAAAACATGAAAAACTTCACTATATTCATCAATTTCATCAAGGATCCCACCATTACATACAAATACACAATTATATTTAACAAATGCCTCAAAAAGTGCATTATTATATAAAGTGGAACAGATTTTGGGCTTAACCATTAAATTGATAGATTCACCATACATTTGGAACTTGAAGGGATCATGATCATAAAAAACATAAGGTTCCAAATCATGTAAAGAAGTGATGGAATGATTAGGAAACAAACTATGAACATGGGGTTGTATATCAACAAGGAACTTTGAATCATTTTCAATAAAATTAAACCCCTCAGTCATAGATTCCTTCACCAAAATTTCATAGTTCTCATAAGTATTTAACAACATTGAGCACATACCCTCTTGAAAATCATTCAACTAAAATTCATTTTCATCAACATATAATTCAGAGGCATGAGAGATAGTTTCAAACTATAAAGCCAATATCAAAGCATGATCAAGTGTTAGTGGGAATTTGTCTCTTAAATAATAGTTCAATTCATCATTGAATGCCTCATTATAAACAATAAGAGCATAATATTCACTTAGTATAACATGCTTTGGAACTTTATTTCACACCTTCTTAAAATTGAGGTCAAAAATTGAATTTTTCATTCCTCTCCTTAAGCATATTAAAAAAATAATTTCTAAGGAGACATAATTAACTTTATCAACATACTACCCAATAAAGAGTTGTTTAAATCTATCCTAGGAATCAATAACTTGTGTAGGAAGCTTATAATACCATTCCCAGAATCCCCATTGAGACTTTGAATGAATAATCTAAGCTGCAATAACTTAATTATCAATCTTATAATCATAAATTAAATTGATAAAGGACTTTAGATATCTTTCCCCCTTTCTCTACATATACCATCATACTTAGGTAACATTTATCTAATCACTTTAGGGAAATGAACATGAAAATTACATAGGAAATATATATCAATAGGTCTAAATCTTTGATCCATGATTGAATATTTAGGTAAAGGCTTATTTTAAAAATGAAGAGACTTTCTACCACTAGTGCAAGGCCTATCCACAAATTCCACAAATTAATTTACTTCGAATGAGTATAATTGTTACCTTAACTTATAACATGGAAAATGAAGGTTTTCATAAATGTATCTTAACAAATGTAATAATTGAAAC
Organism: Taxus wallichiana var. yunnanensis; assembly: GCA_018340775.1. Lineage (NCBI taxonomy): Eukaryota > Viridiplantae > Streptophyta > Pinopsida > Cupressales > Taxaceae > Taxus > Taxus wallichiana. Next base: position 46,377,205 of record CM031243.1, on the reverse strand, counting down.
ACTCACCCACTATGATCAAAACTCTATAAAACCACTTATTTGATCCAACACAATGTTTCATGGTACATTTCCATAAAGAGGAGTCAAAAGGAAAAATGATAGAACAAAAGTTCTGAAGCCTTTTGAAAAAATAATCAAAACATAAACCACCAACATAAAATGTTTGAGAAAAAAACAAATGTTGAAGCAAACCGGTCAATAAATTAGTTGGGAGTCACCACTTCACAAAGGAAGAACCAAATCAAAACTCTCTATGAAATTATGCAACAACCAAAATTGGAAAGAGATTACTAATTTGAAATTAAAATGGAAGCAAGTAACGATAAGCTTAAACCCAAGCCAAAATGGCACATCCCGTAATGACATCGATTTATTAGCTCATAAATATATACCAATATTGCAAAGAGTGAAGACAATGAGATAATTCATCATAGTAAGTGGATTCTTCACCTAGAATGGCATACTTATGGCCAAAAAATGGGAGGGTGGTTAACCTCCTACTATTCATGGTGGTTAACCTCCTACTGTTACATACTTATGGTTTGAGAGGTGACTTAGATGATTCAGTTGACTTTTGACATTTTCAATGATAAATCTGAAATGAATGTTCTTTAAATTTTCCCAAATGATTTTTATTCACATGAATGTGCATGGGAAGGACTATACTCCACTATAGATTGAATTATATGGTTTTGGACCTATAAATGGTGGGATATTAGTTTCTCTTGTGTCACATCATTTTCATTCCGACACACTTTGATATCTTTAACTTTACATGTAACCATAAACTTCACACATATACTTGCAATTAATACTAACTTCTTGCAATAACCTTAAGCAAGTGTGAAAACAAAAATAAAACATCAAAATTCTTGAGTAAGGTTGACCTCGGTGGTCACCCTGTTTGTGATTCATCGAGTGTTACACTACATTTAAAACTCAATGTAGTTCTCCTAGTGCTTCATGCAAGTGTACACACAACTAAAACCCTTTATCTATCTTGTCCCTTGTTCTTCTACATGGATAACAAGCTATGGTACTTTGTTCCCATAAAATCCTTGTATGAAAATTTGCAAATCAAAATTATTTCCTCTTGTGATGTGATAAGAAGTAACAAATTATTGCATTCTTGACTCGATAAGTGGTAGATATATAAGTGTTTTCTAGACAATAAATGCTTAGAGTAAACTTGTATATATTCGAGTCTTTTACTTTGAATTTTGAATCTTACTAGCATGTAAGGTTGACCAGAACATAAGAACTAAAAGAGAAAAGAGTGATGAAGAAACCCAAAATGTATAAAGGACCCAAAAGTAAAAGGGTCCAAGACCGTACAATCAAGGTCAAAATTGTAATACGGTCTTGATCAAATTGTATGGTCTTAGACCAAAGTCAACAAATACCAAACAATAAATTATAAAAGTTAGATGTCTTTGTGACACAACATAAAAACATAAGGGAGTATCGAATACATTACAAACATAAGACAAATCAAGTAATGTAAAAGTGAGATAGCAAGAACATGTGCCACTAAGACTTAGTTTTGTCTTTCAAGACGGTCATATATAAAGTTTGCTAAAAGCATGATGTAATAAAATTCTACGCTAATTTTAGTGTCTACAAATATATATCATTTATACTATCATGAAAAGGTGAAATGTCCACTAATATCATAGTAATTTGTAAACTTCAATGGTGTGCGGGGCATTGGAAAAACACTATTCATTGTAGAATGTTATTTCCTATTAATTGAGGGGGCATAGTTTTCAAGCTTAAGAATTTGAGAAATGGTGATGTTCACATAATGTTATAATCCTTGGAGTTCTCTCTCTCTCTCTCTCTCTCTCTCTCTCTCTCTCTCTCTCTCTCTCTCTCTCTCTCTCTCTCTCTCTCTCTCTCTCACACACACACACACACACACACACACACACACACACACACACACAATCTCATAAAAACCAATTTAAAGAAAACTCACTCTCAATGATATTTTCCTATGTCCAAATGATTTTAAGCTCTCCAAAAATACTAAACTATCGCCATATAGCATCCAAATACTAAGTTTAAATGGAGACATGAAATTTACAAATGTCGTGCAACTCAATAACTAATATTAAAACATGCAAAAATAATATAACATCAATGATAATTGACATGCAATTTACAAAATTCATGCAACCCAAAAATGATATTACAACATGCAAAAATAATATAACATTAATGATAATTGAATGAAATTATGCTATGTAAACAATGAGTTGTTTATTTATTACAATATAAAATGTGAAGTAATTCTTGAATAATGAAGATAATGGGGATCTCAATACAAATCTATGGGTATATTTTTAATGCTAAAGATTAAGCCAAATTAATTTTGATGGAGATGCAAAAGGTAGTTCTGGGTTAGCCATTGTTGGTGGTATTATTAGAGATGAGGTGGGTTCCCTTGTTATGGCTTATCCTGAGCCAATTGGCAATAAATCTAATAACTATGCTAGGGCTTATGCATTTTTAATCATTTACAATGGGTGAAGTATTTACAAATAAAAAATATTCAAGTGGAGGGAGATTCGTTATACATTGTTAATGTTATGAAGGGTCTATCAAAGCATCATATTAATATTGATTCAATTATTAGAGATGCTAAGACTATGTCGGTAAAATTTGATAATATTTAATTCAATCACGTTTTCTGTGAAGCTAATACATGTGTTCACATGTTAGCAAATATTGGTGTTTGAGTTCATAATAAAATGTGGTGGCGGAGTGAGGTGGATTTACTTGATAGTACTAAAGTTGTGCTGAATGCAGAAAAGAAGATTCAAGCATGAGAAAAGGATACGAGCTATCCTTGATATAATATTCTAGTGTGTGATATTTATTGCGGCTATCATTTCAGGGTATGCGTCGGCATGGTTTATTAATTTAAAGGCTTGTTTTATATTTTTATGTAGGATCATTGAAGACTGGTTCATCTTTCATTTATGTGTCTTCGAGATGGGTGGAGCTAGGGTTAGGGTTGAGCCATCATCATCGGTGGGTTTGGAAAGAGATACTTTTCTTTGGGATATTTTTAAGGAAGAGGAATTACTCATTTTATGCGAGTTTACAAGGGTATGATGAAAATATTTCGAAGGAATTTACAATGGTTTGGGATCTTTGGGGTTGTCACTTTGTGGGGTGTTAGTTTTTATTTTACGAGGAATTCATTGGTAACATTACTAATTCATCCAGAGGTCAATACTGAGAAGAAATATGCTCCCTAAAATTCCTAGGATTAGTACATTGTGGAATTTGACTTGAGAGCTTTCCGTTAAATATTTGAATGTCGAAAATGGAGTCTATATGTGCAAATGGTGGCTGATCAAAGTTGAAGTCAACCTTATGAGAGAATGGGTCAATGAATAATCACAACATGGTAAAACAAATATCATGTGTTTGGGTTTATACCTCGGTCTTCAATGCATCATATTGGTCATCTTCACAACAAGCGAGAAAAATATACCTCGGCCTACCACAACTTATCAATTAGTCAACTAAGTAGACCAAGTTATTCATCAACCCATGGATTTAGTTCGAGTTGCATTTTCTAATTAGAAGGAGAGCTATTAATTGCATTGACAAGCTCGAGCTCAAGTTAAACATAGACCAAGAAAAAAATCCATGGGCGAGTTAATCATTTAGCTCGGCGAGCTAACGGATGATCACCGGCCAATAAAATCTTGTCTACGTGGCCTAATCCACGGTTATTAAGTTGAATAAAGGTTATTTAAAGCCTTATTATAACCATCTGCCACTCAATTTGGGATAAAACATTATCCCTAGCCACGGCAAAACCATTGAATGGTCTCGGAGGATGACTCGCCATTAGAACGGGGTTGGAAATCTACGTTGATGGCGTGGATGCGATTAGAGGGACATGGTGATAGTGGTATTAGTTGGAAAAATTTCCTAAGAACAATGGTCGGTGTAGAGTAGGGTGTGAGATTGGAACTGTGACCTCCCTTTGCATACGAAGTGTCCCAACTAACTTGGCTAATGATTTGGTTAGGATATGGATGGATAAATAAGGGTTTTAACATGAATTTCGGGTCACATTTTTCAAATAAAAGGCCACTCCACTCCTTTAAGCCACACAAGCTCATTTTTTAGAGCTCTCTCTCTCAAGCAAAGACCAAAGGAAACTCATTTTGAAGGAAATCCTAAGGAGTTAGATAATATGGTGGAGGAGGAAAATATATAAGTCCTATATTATTTATTATAGGAATTATTATGTTATTTAAGATATATATTATATATAGGCATTATTATTTTGAAATACCCATATTTTAATATAGGTATATGTTCTGGAGCCAAGGCCTATTATTATAGGCATGTAAATATGTAAACCCTATCATTATAGGCATTATTATTATTTTAAGTCCTATTATTTTTAATAGGGGGAATATTATTTTTAGCTTTGAATTCTCTCTACGATAAGACATACCGTGATCCCGAGACGAGAAGGAAGACTAGTGAATTTTGATGGTGATCATGGTGACATTATGGAGATGTACAACCTATTTTAATATAGGAAATATGGAGAGATAAGACCTATTATTTTTAATAGGAAATATTGTTATTGGGAGTTATTAATACTATCCAATAGGCCATTTGAGCCACACTACATATTTCGGATCCTAGACTTTAGTGTCATAGGATATTTACGCAAAGGGAGATCATCCTTTGCATAATTTCAGGATTATCACTTGGTGGTCGTGGAGGAGGTTCTTGTTCTTCAAGCTTATTAAGACACAAATTCAAAGTACTTCATGTCTAGAAGACCGATCGGAGAGCCATAGGGTGTCATAATAACATCTATAAGACCAATCAAGGAACCATTGGGCATTCTACCATGAAGGAGAATACTATATTGAATGCATAATAAGCCGGAGTAACTATTTGGTGTTCGTGATAAAATTTATTGTTCCAATTTTTATTGACATTATCTTACTTAGATTGTAATATTTTTACATTTGTTGAAGTAGATTATATATATATATATATATATATATATATTATTTATATTGATTAACCAGAGACATAGGCATTCTTACTAACTTTGTTATCAACTTTGTGTACAATTTGTTTCAATTCTTGCATTTCTTTAAGTTTATTTTAATGGGGTAAGTTCGGAAAATAATTTAATTCCTATAGGGGTCTGTGATCAAGGAAAAAAATTAAGTTAATTTTTAGATCATGTTGGTATCAGAGCTGGTGATCACACTTGTAAACTTTTTATTCTTCAAGAAGGTTGATCGGTGTAGGATGAGTTAAGCTGTGAAGGAATCACCTTGTACTTGTGGAGTCCAGATTGGAGGGATAGACTAAGGGATAGGTTTATCATCCTCAGTAATTTTATCACATTTATATTTGGATTTATTATATTATAACTCATGTGCAAATGATAGATCATTTGACGATCAATAGGGGCACATTAGTCAAAGACCCAATTTTAGGGAAATGTTTGTACTCTCTTATATGTGCATTAGTAAGACCCCTTAGAGGGAAATTATTTTGGTGATTTTTCTAACACCATGAGATGCAATATATTTTTTCCTTGTTGAGTTATTTTTCAGTAGGGAGGAGACAAACAAAGTCAATCCACGTTGCAACATAGTGGGGAAGACAAAGTACATAAGCCACCAAATAGGAGAAATCTTCGCGACAAGTTTATCATGTGAAATTATTTTCCTTATTTTTGGTATTTAAGCTTATTGTACAAAGAATCCAAAAATGGAGCATTATTACAACTAAATTTACATGATGTATTAGGAAATGTTTTCCTTACACTTGTATTTAGAAGTTGTATAAAGACCCTTTTAAGGGCACATATCTCCTAATCATCTTTTTTTAAGTGACTGTTATAGGTAGATACTCATACCTATAAGCTTGGAGAATTTTCATCTCTTTTTGTATAAAATTGAGCATTGGTGTCAAATTGAAACTTCATTTTGTGTAGAGGAATTGTAACCATGCAAAAAAATGGTAATGAACAATATTAGCATCTAACATCAGGTCGGAACTTAATTTTGTGAAGAGGTCCATAATGGTTTGCAATGCGTGATTAGTACTTGATAATTTATGTCAACAAGAGGATCTCACAAGAGATTAGCTCGAAAAATAATTCAGTGTCAAGGAATTACAAATGTACATTTGAATGGTAGTTGATCATCGGACTTATCACCATGTAGTGGAAGTTTTGAGGTCTTGACAGAGGACTTAGCACTCGTGCAATGGGAGCGTTGAGATTAGAAAAGGGACATGACATCAGATCACATCTCCATTTTTGTAGAGTCTCTTATGGACCTGTAGTATAATGGTACCTAAAGAGTCATTTTCCATTATTGACATTAGATCACTCTTATCTCGTGTAGCATGGACTTCCTTCGAGACTAGTTTGTATTCTACGGAATCAACTCATAGCTAGGAGTTATGCTATAGAGTAAAAATGTATCCTTGTTGTCGGATATATGTAATCTTAGCACCTCACAATGGGATCCTTGAGGTTTCATTGGGAAACTTATCACCATAAAACAAAGGAATGGATTTATTCTTGAGATATCGAGTGGTGTAGTAGGAGGTAGCGAGCCCAAGTGCCACAGTCCTAGAGTTTGAACCATTAGTTTTTTGATTGTGGGGTTGGCAGTATACTGCGTAGATATCTTCTTAGCAACATGATTTGGAGTTTACAAGATTTGGGAAAAAATGCCTTTCCCATTGGGGAGGTATGATCGTAGGTCAATACGGAGGACATAGTTTTCCTAAACTTCCCAAGATCAAGCACAATGTAGAAGTTGAATTTGAGATCTTTTGTTGACTATTTGAACGTCTAAAATGGAGTTCGTATGTGCAAATGATGGCTAGTAAAATTTGAAATCAACCCTAGGAGAGACCAAGTCAACTGACAAGTCACAAGGTGGCAAAAAAATGTTGTGTTCGAGTTTATACCTCCAGTCTTTGACACATTATATCAATTGTCTTTATCAAAGCAATCGAGAAAACAATATGCCATGTGGTGGTTCCTCAGGCCACCATGTGGCCTACCATAACTTATCGATTATTCAACCAAGTACACCGAGCTATTCATCAACCGAGATCGAGTTTCATTTGTGAGTTAGAAGGGAGAGCTATTAATTGCATTGATGAGATCGAGCTCAAGTTAAACATCGATCAAGCTAAGCATACATGAGCGAGTTAATCATTTAGCTTGCTGAGATAAGGGATGATCATCGACCAATAAAAGCATCCGCATGGCCTAATCCATGGTTAGTAAGTTGAATAAAGGTTATTTAAATCCTTATTATAACCATATGCCACTCAATTTGGGATTAAAAATTATTTCTAGCCCACGGAAAAACCATTGAATGGTCTCGAAGGATGTCTCGGTGTTAACACGGGGGTTGGCAATCTACATGGATGACGTGGATGCGGTTGGATGGACATGGTGACAAAGTGGTAGCTTTTGGAAAAACTGACTAAGAACAATGGTCGGCATAGAGTGGGAGTGGTATTCGAACCCACGACCTTCCCTTTACATGTGGAGTGGCTCAACCAACTTGACGAGTGAGTTGGTTGGGATATGGATGGAGTGATATGGGTTTCAACGTAAACTTCGGGTCACATTTAGCCTATAAAAGGACACTCCACTCCTTCAAGCCATACAAGCTCATTTTTTTTCTCTCTCTCTCCAAGGAAAGACCGAAGGCATTGCATTTTGAAGGAAAACTCGAGGAGTTATATAGTATGGTGGAGGAAAATATATATGTCCTATATTATTTATTATATGCATTATTATGTTATTTAAGACCTATATTATATATAGGCATTATTATTTGTAAATACCTATATTTTAATATAGGTATATGTTCGGATCTAAGCCTATTATCATAGGCATGTAAATATGTAAGCCCTATTATTATAGGTGTTTTTATTTTAAGTCATGTTATTTTTAATAGGTGAAATATTATTTTGTAGCTATGAATTCTTCCCGAGAAGACATACTCAAAGCCCGAGCCGAGAAGGATGATTGTTGAAGTTCGATGGAGATCATAGCGCCATTATGGAGATGTATAACCTATGTTAATATAGGAAATATGGAGAGATAAGACCTATTATTTCTAATAGACAATATTGTTATTAGGAGTTATTAATACTATCCAATAGGACATTTGAGCCACACTGCATATTGCAGATCCTAGACTTTAGTGTCATAGGATATTCTACAAAGGGAGATCAGATCTACTACATAAGCTGAGGATTATCACTTGGTGGTCATGGAGGAGGTTCTTGTTCTTCAAGCTTATTAAGCCACAACTTCAAAGTATGCCATGTGTGGAAGACCGACCAGGAGCCATAGGGCATCATAATAACATCTAGAAGACCGATCAGGGAGCCATTGGGCATTGTACCATGAAGGAGAATACTAGATCGAATCTACATCATAAGCCAGGGTAACTATTTGGTGTTCATGATAAAGGTTTTTGTTCTAATTTGTATTCAACATTATCTTACTTAGATTGTATTATTTATTACAATCGTTGAAGTAGATAATATATTGGTTCTATTGATGAACCCAGAGATGTAGGCATTCTGCCAAACTCCATTATCAACATGTGTGTAGTTTGTTTCAATTATTGCATTGATTTAAGTTGATTTTAATGGGGTAAGTTTGGAAAATAATTTAATTCCTATAGGGGTCCATGATCGAGGAAAAAAATTTGGTCAATTTTTGAGATCACTATTATGGATTGTAGTGGTTATAAGGTGTTTAAGGATAGGAATCGGCTTCAGGAGGAAGTCCATATTTTTCTTGAAAATGATGAGAAAATATGTTTTATGGAGGATGGTATAGCCCGTAAATCTTTATTGGGGAGATGGTATAAAGACTATTTCTACATAATGAAGTATATCACATTGGATGGTAAGTACCAAAAACTACACTCTCAAAGCATTTAATGATTCTTAAACATTTTTGTAGAGGAAGGAAGATGAGTATCCCTTTCTACTTGTTTAATTCTCTTCAACTTTCTGTTAAGAGTTTTAAGGAGGAAAAATATAGGTTCTTCTTCACCAGGGGTTAATCCTGCTTGTTAATATGGGTAAGTTGATTCCACAAACTAGGGGGATTGGCATTAGGTTTGGGGAAGACTAGGAAGATCACATTTCTTTAGTTGATAGGATTAGGATTAATAAAATGAAAGAGAGAGCCAAGAAGGAGGTGGATGTTGTGACTTCTTTACAAAATCTTGTCGGGAATAATGAAGAGGGTAATCCTAGTAATGGGTTTCTGGAAGGAAACATTGTGTTTAATTTTCTTGCAAGTAAAATTGAAGCTTTGGAGGATATTGTTTTTCAATTTAAATTCAAAAATTGAATTTTTTTACTGGGATTCAAAGGTCTAATGCAACGATCAAAGGTTTAGAAAATAGGTTTGATGTTCTCCATGGGATGGTTACAGTGGACAAAGGAAAGAAGAGGTAGCTTGACATAAGCAGTTCTGATGAGGAGGATTTCTAAATGGATGGTGTCGATCCAAGCTCAAGGACTAGGGAAAAATGTGTTTAGGGCTCTATTGCAGACTTGTTGTTGATTGTCTGTTGAGATGGTTTTGTTGTAAACTATTTTTTCTATGGGTTTTTTTTATCTTTTTGGTTGGGCTTTGGTTGAGTCAATCTCTTTTTGACTCGATCTTTTTTCTTTTGATGAGATTTATTGTAATATCTATTATGTAAATGGTCCTTGGAGCCTTTTCCAAACATTATCTATCAAAAAAACAAATTGTTAAAAATTATAAAACCCATTAAAGCTTTTGAACATATTTGATATACGTTTTTTAATGCATATGTGGATTATAATTTGTTATTATTTAATAAATTACAAGTTTTTTACGGCAAAAATGTTGTAAAGGGTATTTTTATTTTATTAAAATATTGCTCTTACATGGTTATAGGTACCATGTACCCTTTAACAAAGTGTCCACCAACCTTGTAGGTTAAACTGAAACCAAACTTGTGAACTAGTTTAGAAGTGTAGGAATTCTTCTTCGCACATCAAATAAATTGGGCAGCCCTTTCCTTCTCATATTTAATCAAAAATATAAGCAAAAATCGGAATGACATGGGTTATATGTGTTTCTTTAAATACCATATGATCTTGTTATTACTAAAACTTGAGAGTTGGAGATGAAATGAGTATGTTGTGAAAAACAACAAATAGTTATGGAGGATGCAAAGGATATATTATGGCTAACGAAAGGGGCATTAAATGCCATTAAAAAACATCCCAAACCCCAAAAGGAAACCCTTAAGAATATTGATGGTGGTTTACCTCTTGTCATGCCCACTTTGGACATCTCTAATTTGAAAAGGTTCCCTCCCTCGATTCTCACAAGGTATGGATTTCAAATTAAATAACATCCCTTTCATGCATTATAGTTTCATCACTATTCTCATCATACCTAGAGTTTTAGCCATGTATCAAAACTTATTGTTTATCCAATGTTGAAAAAAACAAAATAAATTCAATCTGTATCCACAATACATGCCAGGATTGCTCATCAAAAAAAGTAGTATTTTTCCCCTTTTTTTCTACAATTGTGAACAATCAAACAACAACTCCCAACAATTTTTAATAAATTAATTCACCAGAAATTACAAATAGCAATCAAGTACAAAATCTATTATAAAATCTTTGAAATTAATTTTCATCGAAAATGGAGTGGAGTGAACAAGTTATTTCTTATGATATCCCATAAAGTTAATCAAATTTAGTTTAAATTTAGTTTTTACTCATCCATTCTACTAAAAGGATGTAATTTTCCAAAATCAGCTCAAGCAAATGATGAAAAGGACAAAATGCGGATTTAAATTATCTTAATCAAATGAAATAGTAAAAGTTAATAACGCTAAGCAATTTTCATGATGACAATTTATTTTTGAGCCTCGGTCAACATGCTTCTCATGTCAAAGCCATTGTATTACAACTAAACTTAGATCAATTATCTTATAAAGTCAAGTCAACATCAAAACATCAAACCGAGGTGCTTGACAAGGCACTTACAAGTTTTGATTTTGTATGATTTTTAGAAGCCTTTTACAATGTTTTAGAAGCTTGTTAGGCATTGACATCCCAAATGGTATTTTAACTTAGAACAACTAGCTTGTAAACATGAGTCAACACCAAAACACCAAATTGGGGTGTTGGGAAAATGTAAAGCACATACATGAAAGACTGTTGGAGCTCAAATTTACACCCATCCTAAATCACAATAATATAGGGCTTTGAGGAAACATGGGACTGTCTCCAAGTTATGGGAATTGAACTAAGATAGACCTCTAGAGAAGGCTTGTTCCTCGACTTACTCCTATTACTAAACTACTCCTAATCTGGAAATGAAATTATATAATGCTAAACTAACTTTCCGAGGGACCAAGTTTAGGAAGAGTTGTATAAATTGAAATCCTACACTACAAGAGGTGATAACACTGAAAAATAAGGGGAAATATACTTCTAAAAGAGAGAAAATGGGGACAGAATAGTGATGGAGAGGGCAGAGATGATAACCATAGTCTAAAACAACATCTAAATTCCCATTTTTAGACAATGCACAATAGAAATAAAACCTGTAACACAAGGAATTACACACAACATACCTAAAAATAAATGAAGAGGAAAATATATACAATAGATCACTAGCTAAGGTAGTAGAGAACCATAAAACCAGTAATTTTTCTTTGCTTCAATATGATGTAATGATCATTACAATGAAGGAAGGAGGTGTTAACTCATTTGCAAAATTATATTCCAAGGCATGCAACTCTAGAACACTTGTGAAGAATTTATATTGATGCCCTTGTATTCCCAAAATATCCAATATTAAAAATTATCCTTCCATTACTATATATGTGTGTGTGTGTGTGTGTCCTTCCTCATGTTACGGGGTATATTTCTATTTTACATTATTTGAAAATGAAAATTTAGATGATGTTTTGGACCGTGGTTATCATCTCGGCCTCTCCATCACTTCTGTGCCCATTTTCTCTTTTATAAGCATATTTCCCTTATTTTTGGTGTTATCCCCTCCTGTAGTGTAGGATTTTAGTTTAAGTAACTCTTCCTAACCTTGGTCCCCTTGAAAGTTAGTTTAGGATTAGATAATTTCATTTCTAACATTAAGAGTAGTTTATCCCTAGATTATTGGAGTAGTTTAGTTCAATTCGAGTCCCACAAATTTGAGACAATCCCATGTTGCCTCAAAGCTCTACATTATTGTGATTTAGGATGGGTGCAAATGTAAACTCCAACAAGACCAAAACACAAGATTAAATAAATTAGATTTTTTTGTCTTTCATTACTTGTTACAAGACAACACATAGGCTTACTCAAAAGAACTCCACATCACATGAGACACTTGTATTAACATAAACCCACTTATACAACATGATAACACTAAGTGCACATCAATGCCACATTTTTCCAAATGAACAAGTACAAAACAACAACCCAACCACAATATGGACTCACAGTAGGAGTTTCCAAAACACAACATTTTCATGGTTCCATCTTTATTACAATCAAAATTCATTATTTAACCTTAAATATTTGAAGATAACTTAACATGTAAACATACATTCTCATTTTCTCTAGACTAAAATTTCTATATTTCATTTAACATTTAACCAATAATGGTTCCATTTAAATTTGGGTCATTTCTCTCATTACAATTACATTATATATTTCAATTGTTAATAGGGAATATTTAAACACACATGATTCTACTAGTACTTTTTCTAAGGATTTGTTTCTCAAGAGCATGTTTTTTTTATATAGATAATGATTGGAAAGGATATAAGGGCCATTTACAGAAAAGATATTACAATATAGTACTTTAGGAACCAAAATCATCCATAAAAACCGATAAAACAACTTGAGTCAAAAATAAATTGACTCAAACAGAGCCCCACCAAAAAGAAAGAAGAAACCCAAACCCAAAACTAAAAATTACAAAACCGACATTATAAATAGTCAAAGCAACATGTCAGTAACCAAGCACTTTTTCCCTAGTCCTTGAACATGGACCAACACCTTCCACTTGGAAATACTCCTCATCTAAATTGCTTATGTCAAGATTTCTCTTCTTTCCTTTTTCCTCTGTAACCATCCCCTAGAGAGCATCAACCTTGTTTTCTAACACTTTTATCTTTGCATTCGGCCTTTGAAGTCCCCGCAAGAAATTTCTATTCTGAGCCTTTACTTGATAGACTGAATCATCCAGAGCTTAAATTTTATTCGCAAGAAAGTAAAATACAATGTTTCCTTCCATTAACCCACCAAGTATGATTACACTCTTCATCATTCCCAAAGCAATATTTTGTAACATTGTCGTAGCATCCACCTCCTTCTTGACCCTATCTTTCATTTTAGTAATCCTAATCCTATGAGCTAAAGATATGTGGCCTTCCCAGTCTTTCCCCAACCTAATTCTAACCCTCCTTGTTTTGCAAGTTCAAATTACCCATTTTAACTAGAAGAAGGATTAACCCTTGATGAAAAAGAACATCTATTTTTTCCTACATAAAACTCCTAACCAAAAGTTACATAGAATTAAATAAGTAGAAATTAATACTCATCATCCTTCCTCAAAAATGGTTCGAAGCATCAAATGATGAGATCAGCACTTTTGATACTTCCCATCCAGAGTAATATACTTCATAATATAGAAACAAACTTTAGCCCACCTCCCCGAAAAGATTTTTGGGCTATACCATCCTCAATAAACCAAATTTTCTCATCATGTTCAAGAAAAATATGTACTTCCTCTTGAAGAAAAGTTCTATCCTTAAATACCTTATAACCACTACAATCCATCTTAGTAACACTTCCAATTAGCTCCTTAGAGACCAGAAATCTTACACCCCTCATTGTAACAACCCCTTTATCCCAAACTGTAGAAAATTCCTTTGATATGTTTTCATCAAAACCCCTTAAACTCTGCATAAAATAAGAAACTCCTCCTTCCTTAAAAAGATCCCAAAGAAACAAATCTCTTTCTAGACCCACTAACGAAGAAGGCTCCACCCTAACCCTAACACCACCCATCTCGAAAACACATAAAAGAAAGATGAACCAACCTTCAAATGATCCTACATAAAAATTGCAATAATATTTTAAATTAATGATCCAAACCAATGCGTACCCTGTAATGATATCGCATTAAATCTCACATACTGGAAAATAATATCAAGGATAGATTGTATCCTATTCTCATGCTCCGATCTAATTTTCTGCATCCATCACTACTTTTTACTATGAGGTAAATCCACCTCACTCCGCCACCACATTTTATTATGAACCCGAACCCCAATATTTGCTAATGTTTCTGCACACGTATTAGCTTCATAGAAAACATGATTAAATTGAAAATTATCAAAATTTACCAATATAGTCATATCATATCTAATAATAGTATCAATATTAATATGATTCTTTGAAAGCTCCACATTAACAATATATAGTGAATCTCCCTCCACTTGAATATACTTTACTTGCAAAGACTTCACCCATTGTAAACCAATTAATAATGCATAAGCCTCATCATAGTTATTAGTTTATTGCCAATAGGCTCTGCATAAGCCAAAACAAGGGAACCCACCTCGTCTCTAATTATACCACTAGAAGAAGCTAACCAAGAACTACCTTTTTCTACTCCATAAAAATTCAATTCCATCCACCCTATAGGAGGTTTATCCCATTTATCAATTTTCCTAACCAGAGCATTCAACAGATAAATTTGTTGTACACACTTAGTGATACCTAAACCTTGAATAATATCCTTCTCATGATCAAGGTAACCACCTTTCTCTTTAATCTTCACTATTAAAATATTATTTACCAAAGCCCCTTAAATGCTACTCCCCACCCTCATAGATCTTTTATGTTTATCTCTAAAAATTCTTCCATTTCTTTCAAGCCATATCCCCCATAAGAAATGAGGGAACACAAAACTCCAGGCCTTTGAAAGACTTAATGAAACAAAAGGACTTATCCATTGTGCATACCAATTAACAAAAGTCTCGGAAAAAACCAAAAGATCTGGAAAACATGCATAACATAAATAATAACTCTTCAAGAAAAGGGACATTGAAGAAAAATGTTTTGAATAGATTTGCAAGCTTCTTTGCAAAGAATACATTGATTAGGGATAATCATTCCTTTCTCCTGTAAGTTATCTACAGTTAAAATTTTATTTTGAACAGCATGCCAAAGGAATAAGTTAACCTTAGGAATAATATTCTTATCCCATAATTTTTTCCAAAAAGGATGTGAATGAGGACCATTTCTTATTATACCATATCCAGTTCTCACCGAATACACACCATCCTTTTTAAAGACCACATTAGTTCATCCTCTTTTTGAACTAAAGGAATATGTAATACTCTTAGATTTTCATTTAATATTCTTATTCTTTCATTCATTTCTTCATCCTCACCTTCCCATTCCAGGAGTTTCCAATCCCATCCCCATTCAGATCTTCTACAATAATCTCTAATCAACCTCCCCATAGAGAATTGAAAATTAGCATCCACATCTCTCCATTGATCTTGATTAATTATAGGAACATAAGCTAACCACCAATATTCCCATAATCTAATTTTTGTATCATTCCTTATTATCCACTTACTACCTTTCAACAAAATATCCCTACATTTACAAAAACCATTCCAAAGGAAGGACCCATCCGGAAGATCAACATTAGAAATAAAAGAGGCTTGATCAAAATGTAGATATTTTACTTTTAGAATTCTAACTCATAAACCATCTTCATGCTCCAATCTCCATTCTACTTTAGCCATAAGGGCCAGATTCATAATTTTGATATCTTTCAACCCAATCCCACCAGCATTCTTAGGAAGGGTAACTTTATCCCATACCACCAAAGGAATTCTCTCTTTTGATTCGGTTCCAAACCATAAAAACCTACACTAAATCTTAGTAATAATATCTTTGATTTTAGTTGGCATTTTAAAAAGTGACATCAAATACACCACTAAAATCTCAAGGAAACTTTGGAGCAATTGAATTTTACCTACCTGAGATAATAGAGTTCCTTTCCAAGTGGCCAAATTTTTCGAAATCTCATAACGAGAGGATTCCAACTTTCCAACTGCATCCTACCCTTAAAAAAGGCATTCCAAGATAAGAACAAGGAAAAACCTGTAAAGGACATTCCAAAACCTCAACAATTCTATTTTGAATTTCAATGTCCACATTAAAAAGAAAACTAAACTTTATCTAAAATTGACAAGTTGTCTTGTAACCTCCTCAAAATCCTACAAAATCTCCTTAAACACCAATGCTTCAGCTTGAGTTTCCTTTCCCAAAAGAAAATTATCATCCAAAAATTGTTGCAAAGCTATAGGGTCTAATCCATTAGAAACAACTAACCCATTTAGCTTATTCTTCTACTTACAGTCAAGCACAAAGTCTTCCCAAAGTCTCTACCACAATGATATAAAGAAAAGGAGAAAGTGTACCCGCTTTCCTTAAACCCGTCTAGATGAGAGAAAACTTTCAGATTTCCCATTGACAAGAATTGAGTATTTCAAAGTAGAAATACACTCCATTATAATATCAATGAAATGCTTATGAAAACCCAAGTTTCCAAGAATTATTTTAAGAAATTTCCATGACACCCTATCATAGGCTTTATTCATATCAATTTTAAGCATCATAGCCGACCTTTTGGAAATATCCACAGAGTGGACCACTTCATGAATAGTTATGACACTATCCAAAATTTGTCTTCCCTCCACAAAAGCTCCCTGATTTGGAGAAATAAATATTGCAAAAAGCCTTTGATTCTTAAAGAGATCATTTTAGTAATCATCTTATAGACTATATTACAAAGGCTTATTGGCCTAAAATCTATAACTTTTTCAGCACCAAGCACCTTAGGAACAAGAGCTATAAAATTACTATTCACCTCCTTCAAAATCTTACCATGCATAAAGAAGTCTTGAATAGCTTCTTCAACATATTTATGAATAATTTCCCAAAAGCTTGGAAAAAAAGAGCTGGAAAACCATCCAGACCAGGAGATTTTTCCCCTTCCAAATAAAAAACAACAGTAGTTATCTCCTCAGAGATGGAATTTTAATCAACTCAACATTATCCTAATGAGAAATAACCGGTTGAAAAATATTTGCAATATAAGTTTCCTTACCAAAATCAAGTTCCCTTCCAGAAGCCAATAATTGAGAAAAGAAACTAATAAATTCCTATGATATTTCATCATGATTCTTAATTCTAACTCCTCTCCTGTCTTCAATTTCCAAAATAGTATTATTGTTCTTATGCATAGAGGTTGTAAGGTGAAAAAAATTGTATTCCTATCACCCTCCTTCAACCACTTAACTCGAGAGTTTTGTTTCCAATAGGCCTCCTCTTTGGCTTCTAAATTATGATAATCCAATAATAGGTATTGCTCCTTATCTCTTAAATATTTATTCAATTATTTTTATCAATTTCATCCTAAATCTTCTTTATAGCTTCACTAATCAAGGTTTTTTTGCAAAAATATTACCAAACATTTCTTTATTCCAAACTTTCAACCTGGCTTTAACATTTTTTAATTTTTCCACTAGTCTAAACATGGGTTTACCTTTGACATCATATTTCCAACTAGCCTTAATCTCATCCTCAATATTAGGATGTTGCATCCACATCTTAAAAAACCTAAAAGGCCTTCCTCTAACTCCAATACTATTACCAGTTTGCATAGGAAAATAGGACTATGATCAGATCCAATCCTTGGTAAAACAACAAAAGATCCATCAAGCCCCGGTAACCAATCCAAATTAATAAGAAATCTATCCAGTTTGATTTGGATAAGATCTTCTCCCACTCTCTAATTCAACCAAGTAAAGGAATAACCTTTCAACTCAACATCCACCAAATCACAAAGTATGCAATAAATTCGGTGAAATCCCCATACTATCAATGTAGGCATTCAAGCCAAATTTTTTATCTTCCTGCAGAAAGGAGTGATGTAACCTAGAATTTACTAGATAACACCCTAGACGTGTTGGCACATCACTCAGCCTAGAGGATCGAGTGCTCCCCAAAGTACATAAAGGTATCAGGTCCCTCTTTAGGGTTTCTATAGCAAGATTTTAGCATGATGGAGGAAACATATAGATGCATAACTAATCCATCATTCTACATTGCATGCCATATTCAGATCTATGAAAGAACAAGCTTAAACAATAATCATGATTGAATCAAGAACATGCACTACTCAATTACACACAGATTGACACTTAGATTCAGCCAATAACTTCCATCTATTAATAAACATAGAAGCTCCTTATAATAATGGCATTCTATACCGATGCGTGCACGGATCTGATATAGTAATCCAGTCATATGCACATATCTCTCTATGCTTACCTCTTACACTCTACATATACCTATATATCTCTCATACTTCTTTATCTTAGGTAATTCACTACCTATATATAGGGTGGGGACTTTCCCTTCACCACTTATCTATTCCAGAAAAATTCCACATGCTATCATTAGCCACATGTCGTTTACAGGCATAGCCACACATGCAATTGTGTTGTCTATAGACCTCTTTCAGTTAACTAAAGTGACAATCCTATTCTTATCTTGTCTCCATGCAAAATGCTTCGATATGATCCTCCAAATATAGATAATGTGTGGCACGCACGTCTCTGCATCGTTGGTGTGTTCTATACGTAATCTTCTAAAAATAGGTCTTCATGCTCAAAATCAGCTAAGTCTTGAATGTTGAACTTTCCCTCCACACGTAGGTTCTTCCTGTCCATTCATGCCCTTAAACCTAGCCTATTTTCCCATGCAGACTTCTTGTGTGAGTTCTTTCAAGTGTTCTCTGATCAACATTACCCCACACTAATCTCATTGTCACCCCAACAATGGGTATCTCCAAAAATTGAAGTAAATAATGTTGAATGGAAAGAATAAGAAAGAATGTAGATGAATAAAGAATGTTTTATGAGGCAGCCTCCATTGTATCAGAGTGAAGGATCAACTTTGGATACTCTTCCTTTATTTTGGCCTCCAAGGCCTACCACTCAGTGAATGCTTTCTCTGCCTGCTCTGGTATGTCCACAATAATAGACTCCAGTTCATCTTGGGTAACTTCACCTTTTTCATTCTGCAATACCAACATAATGTTGGACATTGCAGTATGTTTTCCTTCTAGTGCATCCATATTTTGTGCGATGAGTTTCCCAAGCTCATCTAATAATTCCTTGTGTGGCTCTTGTGCTGCTATTAGGGCCTCATGCTTTTTCTTTACGAGTGTTAACCATTCTATGTGGCCCAAGGTATCATCCTTCATAGCCTTCTAGACTGCATTATCTTCTTCAGATTCTTTACCTTGATCAGTGCCTCTGGAGCTGTGCATATATTTAAGGCATGATCTACCTTTTTTAATTCTTCTTGGAGTGCTTGCAGTAGGCCTTTGTATGATGCAATTTTTCTTACTACTGCAGCCTTAGCCCTTTCTACCTCTTTTCAGGATTCTTTGGTTTTAGCATTCTTATTGTGCTCTATTGCAATACCAAGTCCACCAAATCTCTAACATAATACATTACCGAGGGGAATTATTTTGGTACCTTAGATTTCAGATGTCGCACTTTCATCACATGATCTCCAATGGCCTCTGCCATGCCAATTAACGCACTATTATTTTTCTACTCCAAGTCCTTCTCTTGGGTTAGGTGCACTATCTCTACATCCTTCGTCTTCAACTCCTCACATAGCGCTCACGATTATTTACAGCCTTGTCCATGTTTCTTCTTGTAAATTTAGTAGAAACCTTCACTAATGTGTTTCGACTGCTCATCCGACATGACATTGGGCTTTCTTGTCATATGTCTAGTTTGGGGTGCCTTCTTCAGCCATCTCATAACACATGACTCTTCGCATACATAAAATTAAAGCTCATCCATGTGGGTATGCATTTACCATGATAGTTGCTTTTGATTACACAAGGGCACCATATCCTCATCCATTAGGTCCCAACCAAATAAATTGTTTTGTGATATCGTGCTCTGGAAGCGGGCATAGACAATTTTACCTATGTCTTCTGCATACCCCATGGCTGGTGAAATGTGCTCTCCACTCATACTCTTCAATCTAGGACCCTTGGTAATTTTAGCTTCAAGGTTGGGAGCATGTCTTGATATGCCTTGAACAGTCACATGTGTGGATCTGGAGGTTTCTTTCTCTCTTTCTTTTCTGTCCTTCATCTCTTCATTTTTTTTCCCTTCCTCATTCTATGGCTCATCTTCTTACTTGAGCATGGTAGGAGATGCATGCTCTCTCTCCCCTAATTCTTCCACTTCTTCATCTAACTTCAACTTTCTCCTCCTTTTGAGCTCAGTGGTTTCCTTGTGTGGAGAGAGGTGAGGTGATTTCCTTATAGTTTGTGGGGTTCCACTTTGAGTCCTTGTGCATCTAAACACTTTCTTAAACCTATGCTCCCCCTGCTCAACCTCTGTATCTTCCTCTTCATTCTGTCCTTCAGGTGGAGTGGTTGCGTGCCATGAATCCTCTTTGTCATATGGTTTCTTTCTTCTATGCTCCAAGCCTCTACTATCTTCACGCTCCTCTTCTTCATCCTCTACTTCTTGATTTATATTGGCCTTGGCGATGATGTTTTCCATTATGTGCGTCCCCTTCTATGGCCCCAGGAGCATGAATTCATTCTCCACATACTTATTTTTCTCCATCTTGGGCTTTAGCTGAAGATATAATAATGTTGCCCCTATATCTGCTACAACCAGACTTATTGGCTTAATATTCAACACCTCCAAAAAGAGCTTCTCATCATAGGAACTTCTTCTTGGATACACATACTTCTTCCTCAACATGTGGTAGTCATAGTCTAACTTATCTGCATTGAATACCAATCGGCATGTGTCTATGAATCTGTGAATAGATGCTTGGAAATACCTTGCAAAGTAAATGCGTAAGGCAATTTACACCAAGGGCTCTAGACTCCATCTCTCATTTGGAAGCGAGCGATACAAAAATGCTGATATACAAAAATTATACTTGTCTCCCCACTATTGATGGTAGGTCCTTCGGGATGTGCCACTCTTCTCCAAGTGCCACGCGGAGCCTATCATACCATTTCTCCACCCTTTTCTTGACATAAATGTTATGGACCCGCACATAGGTACTTACTGAACCTTTCAGCTGGTGACTTATTCTCCATTGGGTATTCCCATACCTTTTCCTTTAGCCTGTATGGTACTCCAATTTCCATGAATACTAGTGATAATAGAACAGCCCCAAAGCTGATATTCCCTCCTGTACACACTTCCTCAACTATCTGCTCTATGATGTATCCTGCAATATTGTAGACTACTCCTTCTGACATCTTATGCACAATGTGTAACCACATAGTATTTACCTGTGACCACCACTCCTAATCATTCAAATATATAAAAAGGTGTGTTGTTGCTTGGATAATCAAAAATTTCTTCAATTTGTCTATATTCATACCACACGAATGATTCGGTACCCCAACTCTGTCTGGTCTTTAAGATCGCAGCTTTATCTCGTGATATCATTCTTTATATCCTCTCCGTGGCATTCAAACTTGTCACTTTGATGAAATAAGCGCAGATGATATTATAACTTTGCATTCTGTAAAGTAGAAAAAGTCCTCATGCACTCTACTCATGATCCACTAGTATAAGGGCTCATACTTCCCAAAATATGGAAGCTCGTATAATTGGTAGACCCTAATTTTCTTTAGAAGCTTCTCACATGCATCATCACAAACCGGCATGTCATCTTCTATATGTTTTTTTTTCCTCGTAGTGAGCAAGGAATCGAGCTCCTTCTTGTTCTCTGAGGTCTTGTGATTGTATTTGCTTACTTTTCTCTTTCTCATGTGTGAATCCCCTTCCTGGTCGATGATGACTTCTTCTGGATATTACATTTCTAAAAAAATTCTTTTAGGTGCCATCTCTTCCTCCTCAACAACCACCTTCTTCTTTCCTTTTGCTCTTGCTGCAGCTACCTTCTTGGGTGCCATTTTTACCTTGTAATCGTCTCCTCTTTAACTCTGTAATTTGCGAATCAAACCCTATCTCAATTCAATCATGCCCTAGGTGGAACTTTTTTCCCTAACTCCTCTCTGTCTCCTTGCTTCACTCAAACCCTTCACCACCGGGGACGTAAGCTTCTTTTCACACAGATCTGTTTATCATGCTTGGTTTCACACCCTTCACACTTTAACCCAATCACTCGGCTCTTCACACTTAGCTCTTTCCTCAAATACTCTTAGTCGCAATGGTAAAAATGAATTCACATCCCATCCTTATATAATTTTTCAAATTTTGATGCATTTATTTCTCCTTCACCTACCAAATATCCTCTCATTCATTGACCAAATTTTTTCATTCCATGTGGTACATCTTCGTACCCCAACTATAACCTTTATTGCACCTTCTTACCCTCGGTCACAGACTTCTCTCGCAACACGTGCCCTTGTGCCCAAGTACCTCATCACCATGCCTTCTCTTGGTAGTTATCATGGCCTCTTCCTACCTCATGTTATATTTTCCTTTCATTCATCTCCATCTTTGGTTACTTTTGAGAAGCTATCTTCTATTGACTAAAAGCACACTCATAGTAGCTTATTCCTTTCATATTTCAATTCCCATAGTCTTTTTCTTGGATAACAAAACCACCCCACATTAAAATTATATGCATTCCTCGCACATAAACATTATTTACATAGTAATTAGTTTTATGTGCGCAAGCATGCTTATTACACAATAACAACAACTAAATTAACAAAACATAACGACAATGAAGCAAATACATTAAGGAAAGATAGAATTGAAAACCTAATCTAAATGGCAATACACGCTTATTACAAACACCAAGAAGACTTATTTATATTAGGCTTCACCTAATCCCATTAAAGTAACCTAGTAGTCATGTTCCATCAAGTGTTTCTAACTAGCAAGAAGCAGATTTAAGTATGTAAGTGATGACATACGACCCCAATCAATGTACTTTAAGTTTTCCTAGATGGCACAAGAACTTAGAGTCATAGAGTAGTACCATTTGTCCAATCTCAAACTTCTTATCCCTTATGCTCTCTGTCATGCCATGCTTTCTACTTGGCCTTTTCCTACTTCTGAATCCATCGTGCTATGGCTCGTCGCTCATCCAATTAAATCATATTCTCAATACGCTCTTCTAAATCCTACTCATCATCTAGACCTCAGCATGGGAAATGTGAAAAGAAGGTAACATAAATTCTATAGGGAGGACAACTTCTGCGCCAAACACCAACTGAAATGGTGTGCCTTTGTTCAATCTCTTATAAGTTTTTCTATATGCCCAAAGAACAGCTGACACTTTATCATCCCAATCCTTTCTTCCAACATCACAATTTTTGTCAATGTCTGGCTCAAAATCTTGTTGAAAGCCTCAGTAGTTCCATTTTCCTGAGGGTTGTAAGGTGTAGTATTATGGTGGGCAACTATAAACTCATCTAATAGGATCCTTATGGTTTCATTTAAAAAGTGTGTACCCCTATCACTTGTCAAACTTAAAGGACATCCATATCTTGTAAGAATATTCTCCCATAGAAACCTAGGTGTTGTAGTTGTTGTACAGTCCTTCGTAGGTGCTGATTCTACCCACCGTGTGAGATAATTTGTGCAAGTAATGATATAGCGCAATTGAGTCATGCGCACGGTTGGAAAAATAGGTCCTACAAAGTCAATGGACCATTTCTAAAATGGTTCGAAACT
Organism: Taxus wallichiana var. yunnanensis; assembly: GCA_018340775.1. Lineage (NCBI taxonomy): Eukaryota > Viridiplantae > Streptophyta > Pinopsida > Cupressales > Taxaceae > Taxus > Taxus wallichiana. The sequence goes on along the minus strand of CM031243.1, from coordinate 46,353,332 downwards.
AGTAATTGGTCTCGATGGCATATCATCTCTTTGTCCTAATTTACCTAGACACTCGGTAATGGTCACATGCTTTGCAGTATGCTTTGCATTCTTTATACAAAGTGTCTCCCACCATAATCCAGTAAGTAGGATCTTCCGGGTAGTTGTATCACCTGCATAATGGCCTCTTGCAATACCACCATGGGATTCTTCCATAATATCCTTACGCTCATGCTCTAATACACAACAAAGATAATACTTCATCTCTTCCTAACTTGTATAGGTCACCACTAATCAACATAAATGGTGTCACGCATATAGCAAGCTGTTTATTTTCTAATGCCTTCATTCCTTTTGGTGCCACACCAGTCCGTAGAAAGACAAAAATGTCTTCTAATTTTGATGGCACACATTGTAACCTATATAATTGTGCATCTGGCATGGTTTCTTCAATTTTCTATGCTTCCTCCCCTGAGTTAATTCTAGATAAGTGGTCTGGTCCAGAGTTACTTTTCCCTAGCTTCACCATAACTGTGAAATCAAACTCTTGAAATAGGAGTACCCATCTACATATGTACCCTTGTAAGATGGGTTTGTTCACCAAATACTTCAATGTCATATGATCCGTATAGAATACAAATGTTGTAGCTAGAAAATACTGACAAAACTCTTCCAATGCATCTATCATGGGTAAATCTTTGGGCTCTGTAGTTTTATAATTTTGTTTAGCACGAGTCAACTTCCTACTAGCAAAGCAGATAGGATGATTGACAATACCTTCTCTAGGTTGAGCTAACACAACACCAATGGCCATGCCAGAGGTGTCCACATGTACATGAAATGGTTTGTCCTATAAAGGAAAATGTAGGATAGGCACGGTAGTAAGTTTCTCTTTTAATGTTTCAAATGCACACGTTGTTGTGATTCTCCCCAATAGAATGTACCTTTTCCTTTCAGTAACTCCTCCAGAGGTGCAGAAATTTTTGCATATCCCTTGATGAATTTTCTATAATATCCTATGTGACCTAAAAATCCACGCACCTTGCTCTGACTAGTAGGCACCTCCAACCCTAAAATGACTACAACCTTAGTTGGATCAAAAATCAATCCCTCCTTGCAGATTATGTGTCCTAATAGTATTCCAAAAGGTGTAGCAAATATGCACTTCTTGATGTTCAAAGAGATACTCAATTGTCTACATTGGTCAAACATTAAGCGCAGATTGTCACAGTGATCCTTAACAAGCCCATATACTTTCCAATCATCGAGGTAGACATGTAAGAAGTTGTCAATAAAATATTTGAATGCCTGAAAAACTATGTGCGAGAATACAGCAGGCACATTTTTCAATCCAAAAGGGATCATAGTATAGGAAAAACTACCCCATTTAGTAGTAAAAGTTTTCTTTTCTTGATCCTCCTGAGAAATCCTAACCTGATGATACCTAGAAAACCCATCATTAATGGAATATATTTCATTCCCTATAACTCCCTCTAGTATTTCCTCAGTAAATGGCTTAGGGAATGGGTCTATTACACATGTGACATTTAGCTACCTGTAGTATATGCATATTCAAATTCTACCATCCTTCTTGATATTGATCACCATTGGACTAACCCATTCTGACTCATCAAGGGGCTTGATAATTCCAAATTTCAACATTTGATCAATTTCTTCTTTTACCTTTTCACACAAATTATGATTCATTATGTAAGGTATCTTTCTCACTAGACGCACACCTTCCTTAATTTTATCTTAATTTCCTCAAGTGATTCATGCACACCTTTAAGTTCATGATACCCTCAAGAGAATAAGTCCTGGTAATCCCGTAATAACTCAATAATATTTGCTACCTCCGAGTTTGACCAATAGTCTCTAATTATGGCCTCTTTAGGTTTAACCTTTGATCCTATATTGACCTTCTTTGTCTTCATGGGTTCGTGATAGGCATGCATATCCTTTTTTGCACTATACAAGACCTCGCGCACCCCTTGTGAATGTTCAATATCTAGGTTCTCAACTTCCTCATCATCCATGATGTAAACCATCTTTCCTTTTTCTTTCTCAAGGCAAGCACATTCAAGCAATATGGAGTCTTCTCCTTCTTCTTCAAAACACATGCCTAATTTTGCCTCACCAAATAATCCTTGTGTGAGTTCCTCCGCCTTTGCACTATCTCCCATGGTTAACCGCTTAACAAATTTTAATGCCTCTTCTATTAGAGGTTGGGAAGAAAAGTATTTAAAGGTCTGGATCATTCTTATAGTCAAATTTTGCCAATTCCTAGTCTCTCAATGTAGTTCAGTGTATACATATCAGGCACATATGCATCCTTGTAGAGTAGAGTACAATCTATGTGCCCAGAGTGAATGTGGTAATGCTTCTTTTCCCGTTGTCTAGAGTCTCTCACAATTTTGAATATGATGTTGAACATGTTGATCACCAGTATAAGTGAATATATGCGTAGGTGCATTACTCCTTACAAATTTAGTAGATAGGGCAACTCTAATCTCCTTACACTCTGTAAGATTATCTCTATGAACTACCCACGAGCGTTTTGTTGTCCTACACAAGACATATGCTAACATGTCTCTTATTTTGACCTGGTCTATCCACTATGCCTCTATGGCTTGTAAGAATACAAGAAGATCTTCTGCTCCTGTATACCAAGGTACTGCACTACCTATCCGTCAAACAGAACGAAGTCCATTCTTGTGTGCAATCACACTTTTTACCTCGCTTCCTACTATTTCATATGTACCATGAGCCCAATTTTCACAAGAAATACTCATAGTATCACCTGATAGAGTGAGAATCCTTCTTTGTAGGATGCCTTCCTTTGATGGGTCATTGACCTCACGGGTCTTGAATAGTGTGTACATAGATTTTTTTAAGTCCTCCTCACTTAGAGGCTCAAGATTTGGTGTAGACTTCCCATCTATTAAGGGTATCACAAATCTTTCCTCCTTGTTCTCAAATTTGATATACCCCTTATTAAATCTCAAGTCAACATTATTTTCATAACACCAAGGGCATCTAAGCAAGGATGGAAAATTGTCTTCTTCTCGTAAGTGCTAATACCTTAAAATCCCGGTGAATTTTTCCCCTTGTATAGTTATGGATGCATCCTTCAACACTCCTATGGGAGTGACCTTATTCCTATTTGCCATAAACAAAACATTAGATGATGGCTGTAATGGAGGCCTCCCCATTTATACCCATGCATCTAATGTAAGCACATTCATTTCCACACCTGTGTCAATCAAAATATTGCTCAATAGCCATCCATCTACAACAACATTCAGAGTGATATCTTTATCATAGTCAATGCTATCAGGGGGAAGATTCACATGTAGGATCTATCATCTAGTCTCAATACTTACGTGTGGAGTGTTCCCTTTTAACCAAATTCCTAATAGTGGAATAATATTCTCCTTGTGTAACATTTTACACACTTTTGTAAGATCATCAATATCAGTTTGGATTGTCTCCGATGCTTCCTTCGCTACTTTAGGTATTGTATCTCACCCGAATATTCCTTAGCACTTACATGGTATCGTGGTAAACTTCCTTCGATGAGAAGGATATGGGTACCTTACATGCAAAACCTCCTCCTTGGTAATCATAGGCTTCTAGTGTAATGCCTCTCTTATGTGTTTTGCTTCATCTCATGTAGTAATCTTCACTTTGTTAATGCCTCAAGCCCAGTGCTATCTTAGGCATCCACTAATATTCTACCACATTTGGATTCTACGACCATCCTAGTGCCTTTTTTTCTTGCTTATGCTACTTATTTAGATGCTCATATAAGTTTGGGCAGTCTTCATAACTATGGTTCTTTCCATAGAAAGAACATGCAATATTCTGAGGACATTCACACCTATAGTGGTCAGGAGATCTACATGTATAACATGTTCCATAAGGGAACTCACCTCTTCCTCCACCATGGCCTCTTCCTCCATATCCATCGTGATATCCATGTCCTCTTCCACGACCTCCTTCAAAATGACCCTCATTCCTGTCATAGCATGGTTGATTATGATCCTGATCTTGGTGCTCATTATTGTTCTTAGAGTTATCCTTTACACTTTTCTGTCATACCCCAATGTCTATAGCATCTCAGATCTAACCAATAAACCAACAATCTTCAATATCATGGGTCATGAACCGAAAAAAATTACGGTAACAAGATACATTCTTCCTTATCACATGCTGTAATAAAGGACAGTGACTAGCATCATGATTCAAATGACAGATCTCACAGTCCAACAGTAATGAGCATTCTATTATATGAGGACAACTATCCCTTGGTGTGACCTTCCACTTCACAATCTGTACACCAAATCCACGAGCGTGTTTCATGGGCCAAATTCGCTGATACCTTCTCTAAATTTTTTTCCATAGCTGCAATATTTGCCTCTAAGAAAGGAATAACACCATTTTCAATGCTCCCAACTACCTCAACATGTAAATTTACTTCCGGTGCTTCACGTGGATCGGTGTATGTCTTATGTGACACGTTCTTTTGAATGGTGTAATCAATCCTCCAAAAAACCATTGTGCAGGCATTTGGATGGTGCGAATATCGTAGGAAAAATTAGATAGAAGTGTCTTAAAGTGGGAATCATACTCACGTACACTCTTAGTAGTTCCTTGCTTGATATCCTTGAGTGCACTTATAATCTTCTACTCAAATTCAGTGATATGGAACTCTTTCAAGAACACATCCTTCACCACATTGCATAATCCACTCAAGTTTGATCAGGGTCAAACTTCCTATACCATATGTGTGCACATCCTTGTAATGTAGTAGAAAATTGACTTTCCTTACGCTCAAAAGTTGTGATCCCTTTCATGTGCCATAAGATTTCACACATATGCACATGTTCGGTAGCATCCTCTATACCTCTATATTCTAGGAGATGAAGAGACATCTCCATATAGATATTTTTTTGTTGTTGCGGGCCTTGACCACCTGATCCATAACCTCATGTTTTTCCTCTTCCTCCAGAACCACCAGATCCACTAGAAATAGAACCATCTATACCTCCTGATCCTCCACATGTAGCTGGAATAGGACCTGTAGATGTACTCCCCTGTGCTCCGATAGTAGTACTATACTGAACCCCTACAATCTGTGAGGTAGTTCCACTTCCCAGAGGTGAATCCAATATTACGTGTGCTCACATTTTGTGTGTATGATGTTCCTAAGAATGTTCCTCCAAATATCATTAATTTTATTTTTCCTACCATTGATGTACTTGCTCCCCGACTTAGTCCTGCTCTCCTACTTTCCAAGTTAGCCTACTCGTTACTTGTCATACTAGATACTAAAAAACCAAGCGCAAGGGCTAGGTCACTAGGTGGATTAATATTCACACCCGCAGCCCAGGTAGTCTCTATTGGCGTATACGTGTGAGGCCAAGCAAGGATCTCTGTCATGTTTTCCAAAATGGGGGAGTTCCCGATGCTCGGCTACACATATTCTACATCAGTTGTAAATCCTTCATGATCCATATCTCTCCTCAACACCATAATTTATACAACGAAATGTTTCTTCTCTATCTCCCTCTTGCCTACCTCATTATACTCAAGCTGCATTTCCTCTCTCTACATTTCTTCCACTAGGTCGCCATCTTTGACCAAACCTAATCCTACCCTCGCACGTGGTGGGGTTTAGTTAGCCATTGGTTTACTCTCTAGGTTCAAAGTTACCATCAAGATCTTGATCACCAGTGGGATGCCTTGCAAATATGCTCCTCTAGGATATCGCAAAAATTGGAATTCAACTACATCCAGGAAATAATACGTCAAAATTGAATATTTCGTAATATAACTGTTTAGAACACCACGAAACCACATATCCACGGCACGAGTCTAGATCAGATGAGCATCATAAAGGGCCTAAAATTATTCCTATGTCAAGACAAGTGTGTGATACCTCCAATTTCACTTAGATGCATAAGCAATCAACCACTCGTATAATTCTACTAGAAAATATGACAAAAAAACTCTCATATAAGTTGTCATACGATTCTGTTTCTACCCAACTACATGTGTTAAACTTAGATCTAATGTTAAACCGCATCCATATTCTTCCTCCATATTGTGTATCCACTCATCAATACTTGTTATAGTTAACCGGTACATCTTCATTGTGAACCATCCCCTGAAAAACAACTAAAAAAGAGGTCCCGACAATGGAACTAATAATGCAACCTAGAATTTACCAGATAACACCCTAGATGTGTTGGCACATCACTCAACCTAGATTGAGCACTCACCCAAAGCATGCAAAGGTACTAGGTCCCTCTTTAGGGTTGTTGTAGCAAGATGTTAGCGTGATGAAGGTAGAAACATATAGATCCATAACTAATCCATCATTCTACACTGCATGCCATATTCAGATCTAAGAAAGAACAAGCTTAAACAATAATCATGATTGAATCAAGAACATGAACTACCCAATTACAAATAGGATTGACACTTAGATTTGGCCAATAATTTCCATATATTAATAAACATAGAAGCTTCTTATAATAATGGCATTCTATATTGATGCACGCATGGATCCGATACTGAAAGTAATCCGACATATGCACATATCTCTCTATGCTTACCTCTTACGCTCTGCATATACCTATATATCTCTCATCCTTCTTTATCTTATGTAATTCACTACTTATATATAGGGTGGGGACTTTCCCTTCACCACTTACCTATTCAAAAATAGGTTGCATGCTATTATTAGCCACGCGAGTTTTGAGGCATAGCCACACATGTAACTATGCTATCTATAGACCTCTTTCAATTAACTGAAGTGACAATCCTATTCTTAGCTTGTCTCCATGAAAAATGCTTTGATCTAATCCTCTAAAGATAGACAATGCATGGCGTGCACGTCTCTACATCGTTGGTGTGTTACGTACACCATCTTCTAAAAATAGGTCTTCATACTCAAAATCAGCTAAGTCCTAACTATTAAACTTTCCCTTCACGCATGGGTTCTTCCCTGTCCATTCGCCCTTAAACTCCGGCCTATTTTCCCACACATGAATTCTAGTGTGAGTTCTATCAAGTGTTCCCTGATCAACAAAGAGTATTAAAATATCCTCTAATCAGCCAATTTAAATCTTTAAACTAGCTTCGAAACTAAACAATATCTGACCAAAGATTTCTTCTCTCCACCACAGAATTGGGGGCATAAATATTTGAACAAACCCACAAAGAACCATTATTCTTTTCTTTGAAAAAAATAGCTAAATGATAAAGAGACTGAAAAAGCAAAGTCCCTTCCCTATCATTCTGATTCCAAAAAGTAACCAAACCACCAGAAGCACCTACCGAGGAGACACTCTACAAACAAGAACTAAACCAAACTTTATTCTTTACTTCACTCATTTTTTCTTTAGACATCTTAGTTTCTTGAATCAACAGGATATCAGGCTTATTCCTTTTCCTAAAAGATGATAAAATACTCTGTTTATTAGGATTATTTAAACCCTTGATGTTCCAAGAGATGATCTTCATCTTTTTATTTGGTGAAATTCTCTCCTCAATGGAGTGTTGTCTTCCTGAATCTATTTCTTTAGTCGTTGTTTTCTCCCTCTTATCCCTATTTGAAGTATTACCTTTTTTGAAGGAACCTTCCCATAATCTGCTCGACATTTTTTATTTATGAGCACTTCTTGTATTAATCTTCTTTTCTTCCAACACCTCCTTAATCCTTTCCAAATTGAAAGAACATGGAACTTCCTCCACCTGAGACATCTCCTTCTCTTCCTTTAAAAAGGAATCATTATTTTTTATTAGATCCAAAAGCTTCGAATCTACAACTTCCAAACTAGTTTGATGAAGCTCCATAGGGACCTCCTCAGCATAGATCTATTATATTTGGATTTGAGATCTAATGTCTTTTCCTTCTTGATCCTGATCTATAATTTCCTTAGCCTCCGTACTTATTTCTGAAGATCCATTTGTAGTACCACATTTTCTTGAAACTCAGCTTCCACCAACTCCTCTACCTCTAACAAATGAAACTTATTTAAAGACACTTTATTTGGAGATAACTTACTAGTTTCTTCATCTCTTGATGATTCATTTTCTTTCCTTTCCCAAGTTTTCTTCCCTTTCTTAGCCTCCTTACACTGTCTTTTCGATGTCACATCGACTATAATTTGGAGAAAACAAAGGAGAAACTTCACATTTTTGGATCCAAACCCCAAACTTCATTTTAAGTTCTATTTCCTTTCTCAACATATTTCCAACTAGAAAATTTACACAGAAACGAGCATACATTAGCCTAGTTATTGCCCGGTTACTAGATCAAACACCACCAAATTCCCTATGGAATTTGTAATGGCAATTAAGATTTCTTCTTCCCAAAATTCCATCGGAAGTCCTAGAAGTTTCACCCACACAGGAAACTCATCCGGTCTCTCCTTATATGGATCAAACCCTAGATTCCATTTTTGAACCAAGAGAGTAGATCTACCCATAAACCATGGCCCTCCCAAAAAAATATTTTTACAATCCACAAAATTTGAAAGGTTAATGATAAAAAATCCATTCACATAGGAGGCTATTTCCAATGATCCCTTAGGATTCCACTTTCTTTTAGCCCATTCCCAAAACCACTCCACATTTGGTCTAGATCCATAAAAATTCCCAACCAGGGCATATTCCATCCTAGATTTAGCTTTTTCCGCTAACCCATCTAGGATAGCAATACTTAACAACCCATCTTTTTCCACAGTCATAATATTTGAAACAAAAGGCTGATTCAAAAATTTCTTTTTCCGACCCAAGATCATGTCAGCCCATGATGGAAAATGTAATGACTTACCTTCACCTTGGTTAACCCATGGGTCCCCATTCTACAACACCTTGATCTAAGGGTCTCTTGTGTCCTACACCAGTTCCCACCCATTTGGTTTTTAAAAACCTCGATCCTCCCGCTCCCGCTCTCACTCCACCCGAGTGGCCCATTCAACCGAAGGGAAAAAATGTGGTATGACCAACTTCACGCGGAATTTGAGGAGGAATGGTGCATTCCAAAGGAACTACCTTTAGTAGTAGGCAAGGTAGTATAGTTTGTAGTGTATCAACACTTCGGTATCGCGTGGTTTTCCATGAAGAATGGGACATGGAGTCCATTGTGTAAACTTCCTATGGCTTCACAATGTGCTACTTCTAGGCTTGATTCACAAGTTTTCTAATGCACCCGGATGGAATTCAACGTAGACAAGGTATATTCGACTAAAAAATCTCAGGAAAACATATTTATATCATGGTCAGTCTACCTACATTGAGAGGATCATTTCAGATGTCATAATTATGAAGCTAGTAAGTTTAGCTATTGGGGACAGTGGAACCGCACTTATATATCTTTACCTCAAGCCTAGGCTAGAGAATAATAAGTATGTGGAGAATGAGTTCATGCTCCCAGGGCCACCTAAGGGAAAGAACACAATGGAGAATGTGCCAACTCCAAATCTAGTTGTGACCATACATATATATGAGGAGGAAGAGGAGGAAGAAGATAGTGGAGGCAGCTCACATAAAAAGTGGAGAGTGACGGCAAGATTCTCCACCACAAGCACATGCTAGAGAAGAGGACTACGATGTGGATATCATTCCCCGAAGAACACCGGTTTAATAAGGTATTCAGAAGAACCAGGACCCAAGGTACATGAACACCATAGCCGATAAGAAGATCACCTAGACTCTCCCCTCAAAAAGAGGAACTTGAGAAGAAGAGAAGGAGAAAGTTGAAGCTGGATGAGGAGGTGGAGTCTCGAGGAGAGTGTGTCGGGGACCCTAGTAAAACCGGAAGATATGGAGGAGCCCAGAGATGAAGAAATGAAATATTAAGATGAAGGGATGAATGAAGAAGACGAGAGGGTACAGGAGTAACCCAACGCTCATGTTACTACTCAGAAGAAGAATGACCAAATCCAAACCTTGGCACTCAGGTTCCTAAGGGGCTAAGAATAAATAAAACAAGTGAAGAATATGTTGTTCCAAGTATGGGCTATATAGAGGACACAAGAAAAATTGTTTGTGCCTAGTTCTAGAGCACACCGAGCCTTAAGGAATTGTGTGGATGGGAGTTGATGTATGAAGACATGAAAACCATGTGAATAACAAAAACTTATCCTGGTCCATCCATACCTATATGGATGAGCCGGATTTTGACATCTACGATGAATCTTATGTATCAAGAAGAGTGAAGAAGGCACCCCAAAGCAGACACATGACATCAATCCTACACCGATGTCTCGATGAGAAGGTGAGAAATGCTTTGGTTAAGGTATCTACAGAGGAACATTGATAAGGTTTCCACCATTAGAGTGCTACTTGAAGATAACAAGGCAAAAACTACAATAATAGCACGTTTAAAAGGAGAAAAGGACCTAGAAAATAAAAATAATGAGGCCTTCATTTGCATGGCAGAAGAAATTGGTGACTATGTTCTAAAAGAAAAAAACTCATCTTGAATCTCAAGTACATGATAATTTTCCTTCAAACTATGCATTATTTGTACACATTGGTTGATTTGGTGCTAGAAGATGGACCAATTCAAATGCCAGTGTCAAAGGATCCTGAACAACAAACAGAAAGAGAAAGGGCCTCCGTGGTTAGGAAAATTTCATATTATGAGGTGTTGCTTCAAACTCTAAAGGGTGAATCGAATAAAACAGACCAATCTCTTAATATATGTGTGGCACCGAAGCGATAATGATAAGGATCGAACTCTAGTTAAAGACAATGTTATTCTAAAGACCATGAAAGATGAGACACTGGGATGCGTAAAAATATCGCCACTTGTGAAACAAAAGCACGAAGCCATTACGGTAGATCAAGACCCACATAAGGAGAAAATAGATGAGATTGCAAAGCATATAGCGTAGAAGATGGATCTTTTGGAGGGAATGATGAATTCTATAGCCAATGTTGTTTAAGTAATTCAAAAAGAGAAGGAAAAGATTACTCAAGATGAATTGGAAGCCATTGCCATAGAAATTCCAGAGAAGACAAGGACCATGCTAGATGAATGACAGACATTGGAGGCTAAGATTAAGATAGAATATACAGTAATTGATCCTTCCTTTTAAGTAATAAGGTTCTACATATTAGAGTTCTATTATTTTGTACAAAGATTCATTATATTATTTCCATTCTTATTCTTTATTATTTGAGAACATAAAAAAGAATCCCCATCACGGGATGACAATGTACTTTAGTGTGGGGTAATGTTAAGTAGAAAATACTATCCGAAGGAGAAGACACATGTAGGATTTGTACATGGGAACAAGGCATACTTGAAGGCACGAAGGATAGGAAGGGAAACGCACACATGGGAACAAGGCGTACTTCACCATTTTCATGTATGCGGGATATTTTTGGAAGATAAAAGTGGAGCACACCTTGGGATGGAAACTTACATGACACACCAATGCTATTTTGGGAACGGCCGTCTCGATAAGCTCCATACATGGGTTTAAGATAATAATAAGATTACTTCTTCCAATTAACTATAGGATGTTTATTAGTAGCACACTTGCATGTTATTGTAAAGGCGCATGGCTATTATCGGCATGCGACCTATATTTGAGAAGTGTGTAGGCGGTGAAGGGAAATTCCCAACCCTATAAATATGTAGTGAACTATGTAGTTAGAGAGAGGCTGAATAGTGAATTATTATATGGTTATGTTGTTCGATCGATACGCGCATAACTTATGGTAATGCTTTGTAATATAATAAGATTCTATGTAATTCAATGTTTAATATAATGAAGTATATTTGATGGATAATGGTGTTAAACATGACTATAACTGGTTTTTGCATGGTTAATATTATTATGGTTATCGTTTAATTCAAGATTCTCTAAGATCTAGATCTGGAATATGCTTTGTGGAATGTTATGCTTATTTATGGTTCGAATATGTTGTATCTTCATTACGCTAACATCATACATAATCAACTCGAATATGGGCTTGGTACCTTTATGTACTTGGTGAGCGCTTAGCTTAGGCTAGGTGATGTGTCAAAGACACCCGGGTTTTGTTGGGTTTTAGATAGTAAATTCTACGTTGCATCATTAGTTCCTTACTTTACAAAGGGAACATGATTACGGTAAGCAAACTTATATTTCAAATATTTTTCAACCTGTTATTTCTCATCAGGATAATGTTGAGTTGATTAAAATTCCATCTTCTGAGGAGATAACTACTCCTACTTTTTATTTAGAAGGGTAAAAATCTCCTAGTCCAGATGGTTTTTTAGCTCTTTTTTTCCAATATTTTTGGGAAATTATTCATAAATATGTTGAAGAAGTTATTTAAGACTTATTTACGCATGGTAAGATTTTGAAGGAGATGAATAGTACTTTTATTTATGTTGTTCCTAAGGTGCACAGTGCTTGAACAAGTTCTGATTTTGGGCCAATAAGCCTTTGTAATATAGTCTATAAGATAATTACTAAAATTATCTCTTTACGAATCAAAGGTTTTTTGGAATGTTTTATTTCTCCAAATCAGGGAACTTTTGTGGAGGGAAGACAAATTTTGGATAGTTTCATAACTATTCATGAAGTGGTCCACTATGTGGATATTTCCAAAAGGTTAGCTATGATGCTTAAAATTGATATGAATAAATCCTATGATAGGGTGTCATGGATATTTCTTAAAATAATTCTTGGAAATTTGGGTTTTCATAAGCATTTCATTGATATTATAATGGAGTGTATTTCTACTCCGAAATACTCAATTCTTGTCAATGGGAAATATGAAGGTTTTTTCTCATCTGGAAGGGGTTTAAGGCAAGGGGATCCACTTTCTCCTTTTCTTTATATCATTGTGGAAGAGACTTTAGGTAGACTTTGTGCTGACTATAAGTAGAAGAATAAGCTCAATGGGTTAGTTGTTTCTAATGGATTAGATCCTATAGCTTTGCAACAATTTGTGGATGATACTTTTCTTTTGGGAAAGGAGACTCAAGCTGAAGCATTGGTGTTTAAGGAGATTTTGCAGGATTTTGAGGAGGTTACAGGATAACTTGTCAATTTTAGGAAAAGTTTAGTTTTCTTTTTTAATGTGGACGTTGAAATTCAAAATAGAATTGTTGAGGTTTTGGAATGTCCTTTACAAGTTTTTCCTTGTTCCTATCTTGGAATGCCTTTGTTTAAGGGTAGGATGCAGCTGGAAAGTTGGAATCCTTTGGTTATGAGATTTCAAAAAATTTGGCCACCTGGAAAGGAACTTTATCATCTCAGGAAGGTAAAATTTAATTACTCTAAAGTTTCCTCCTGAGTTTAGTTGTGTATTTGATGTCAATTTTTCAAATTCCAGCTAAAATAAGATATATTATTACTAAGATTCAACGTAGGTTTTTATGGTCAGAACTGAATCAAAAGAGATAATTCCTTGGTTCCATGGGATAAAGTTACCCTTCCTAAGAATGTTGGTGGGCTTGGGTTGAAAGATATCAAAAGATTGAATCTGGTCCTTATGGCTAAAGTAGGATGGATATTGGAGCATGAAGATGGATTATGGGTTAGAATTATAAAAGAAAAATATCTACATTTTGATCAAGCCTCTATTATTTTGAATGTTGACCTTCTAGATGGATCATTTCTCTAGAATGGTTTGTGTAAATGCAGGGATGTTCTATTGAAAGGTAGTAAGTGGATAATAGGGAATGGTACAAAAATTAGATTCTAGGAAGATTGGTGGTTAGTTGATGTTCCTCTAATTAATAAAGATCAATGGAGAGATGTGGATTTTCATTTTCATTTGTCTATGGGGAGGTTGATTAGAGATTATTGGAGAAGATCTGAATGGGGATGGGATTGGAAACTCCTGGAATGGGAAGGTGAGGATGAAGAAATGAATGAAAGAATAAGAATATTAAATGCAAATCTAAGAGGATTACATATTCCTTTAGTTCAGAAAGAGGATGAACTAATGTGGTATTTGACAAAGGATGGTGTGTATTCGGTGAGAATTGGATATGGTATAGCAAGAAATGGTCCTCATTCACATCCTTTTTGGAAAAATTTATGGGATAAAAATCTTATTCCTAAGGTTAACTTATTCCTTTTGCATGTTGTTCAAAATAAAATTTTAACTGTAGATAACTTACAGGAAGAAGGAATGATTATCCCTAATTGATGTATTCTTTACAAAGAAGGTTGTGAATTTGGTCAAGACATTTTTCTTCAATGTCCCTTTTCTCGAAGAGTTATTATTTATGTTATGATTGTTTTCCAAATCTTTTTGTTTTTTCCAAAAGATTTTGTTGACCTAGTATGTGCAATGGATAATTCCTTCCGTTCCATTAAGTCTTTCAAAGGTTTGGATTTTTGTCTTCCTTCATTTCTTATGGAGGATATCGCTTGAAATAAATGGAAGAATTTTTAGAGAAACAAAAAATCTCTATGAGGGTGGGGAGTAGCATTTTAGGGGATTTGGTAAATAATATTTCGATAGTGAAGATTAAAGAGAAAGGTGGTTACCCTGATCATGAGAAGGAGATTATTCAAGGTTTAGGTATCACTAAGTGTGTACAAAAATTTCTCTATCGAAGGCTCTAGCTAGGAAAAGTGCTAAATGGGCTAAACCTCTCTGTAGGGTGGATGAAATTGAATTTTTATGGAGCAGCAAAAGGTAGTTTTGGGTTAGTTGCTTCTGGTGGTATAATTAGAGATGAGGTGGGTTCCCTTGTTTTGGCTTATGTTGAGCCTATTAGAAATAAATCTAATAACTATGTTGAGGCTTATGCACTCTTAATTGGTTTACAATGGGTGAAGTCTTTACAAATAAAGTATATTCAAGTGGAGGGAGATTCGTTATATATTGTTAATGTGATGAAGGGGCTTTCAAAGAATCATATTAATATTGATACTATTATTAGAGATGCTAAGACTATATTGGTAAATTTTGATAATTTTCAATTTAATCACATTTTCCATGAAGCTAATACGTGTGCGGACACATTAGAAAATATTGGGGTTTGGGTTCATAATAAAATGTGGTGGTGGAGTGAGGTGGATTTACCTCATAGTACAAAAGTAGTGTTGGATGCAGAAAAGTAGATTTGAGCGTGAGAATAGGATACGATCTATCCTTGATATTATTTTCTAGTATGTGAGATTTAATGTGGATATCATTACAGGGTACACATTGGTTTGGCTCATTAATTTAAAGGCTTGTTGCAAGTTTTATGCAGGATCATTTGAAGGTTGGTTCATATTTATTTTATGTGTTTTTCAAGATGGGTGGTGCTAGGGTTAGGGTGGATCCTTTGTCGTCGGTGGGTCCGGAAAGAGACTCTTTTCTTTGGGATCTTTTGAAGGAATAAGGAGTTTATTATTTTATGCAAATTTTAAGGGGGTCTTATTAAAACATATCAAAGGAATTTTCTATACTTTGGGATAAAGGTATTATTACAATGAGGGTGTAAGATTTATGGTCTCGAGGAAATAATTGGAAGTGTTACTAAGATGGATTGTAGTGGTTATAAGGTGTTTAAGGATATAACTCGGCTTCAAGAGGAAGTCCATATTTTTCTTGAACATGATGAGAAAATTTTTTTATGGAGGATGGTATAACCCAGAAAAATATTTTCGGGGAGGTGGGCTGAAGTATGTTTCTATATTATGAATTATATTACTTTGGATGGGAAGTATCAGAAGCTGCACTCTTAACATTTGATGATTCTGAACCATTTCTAGAGAGGAAGGAGGATGAGTATTCCTTTCTACTAATTTAATTCTCTGCAAATTTCAGTTAAGAGTTTTAAGGAGGAAAAAATGAAGGTTCTTCTTCATCAAGGGTTAATCCTTCTGCTAGTTAAAATGGGTAAGTTGAACCTGTAAACAAGCGGGGTTGGAAATACGTCGGGGGAAGACTGTGAAGACGAAATATCTTTAGCTGATACGATTAGGCTTAATAAAATGAAAGAGAGGGCTGAGAAGGAGGTGGATGTTGCGAAAACATTACAAAATCTTGTTGGGAATGATGAAGAGTGTAATCCTACTGGTGGGTTGGTGGAAGGTAACACTATTTTTAACTTTCTTACGAGTAAAATTGAAGCTCTAGAGGATTCAATCTATCAAGTAAAGGCTCAGAATAGAAATTTGTTATGGGGGATTCAAAGGTCAAATGTAGAGATAAAAGTGTTAGAAAATAGGGTTGATGCTCTCCAGGGGATGGTTGCAGAGGACAAAGGCAACAAGAGGTAGCTTGACATAAGTAGTTCAGATGAGGAGGATTTCAAGTGGAAGGTGTTAATCTGAGTTCTAGGACTAGGGAAAAAGTGTCTTGTTGCTGACTTGTTGCTAATCGCTTGTAATGTCAATTTTTTAGTTCTCAATTTTGGGTCTGGGTTTCTTGTTTCGTTTTGGTGGGGCTCTGTTTGAGTTAATATATTTTTGAATTGAGTCATTTTATCGATTTTTTATATATAATTTTGGTTTTGAAGTGTATTATATTGTAATATATTTTATGTAAATGGCCGTTGGAGCCTTTCCAATCATTATCTATCAAAAAAACTTCAAACTTTACTTGGTCCCCTACAATTTCTGGCAACTCGGGAAGAATACACCACTCATTCTCAAAATCCTAACGCAGTCTCTTATACCATTTTTCATTCAGATCTTGTAAGCATTTGTGATGGAGCCATCACAAGTGAACTACAAAAATTACACCGCATTAGATGAGTGTACTAGTAAGTAAACCCACACATTCCCATTTAGTCCATTAGGGATGCCAATCTCCCAAAATATGATTAATAGCAGGATGGACCCCCATGTGATATTTACTCCTGCCTCATTTTTGACATGCACTTCCTCAATGATACTCTTTGCAATGAAATGCATGAAGGTATAGTGTGCTCACTTTGATACTCTAGACGCAATGTATGGGTATTTTAAGTTTATCTTTGTCCAACATTTTGATGTACCTAATTTGTATCTGATAAGTCCAATAGTGATCCTTAATTTTGGGTCATCCAAATCTGTAATAATCTGAGCCCTCCCCCTTTTTCATACTTCAACTACATGACTAATATTGAATTTTCGCATTAGCACATAAGTCAAATGCCATATCCTCGCCAATGTTTCGCAGGCATGTCACTCTCCTTATCAATTGGCCCATAATTCTCATTCTTCTCCTCGTAAAGTAGAAAAAGTCTCTACGCACCCACAAAATTAACCATTGGAAGAGGGGTGGATTTAGAGAAGAAGGGAAACTCCCATAGTTGTAAAACTCCACTTTTATGCAGCTCCTATTGCTTGACTGAGTTGTCAACCTTAGGATTTCCGAGCTCGTCTAACCACGGGACATATTTAATCGAGATCTGCCCACATCAAGTTTTTGTGTTCCTCTGTTATGTGGTTGAACTTGCTAATTTTTCACCTATATAGCTTCTAACTCCACTTCTCTACTTTGATTAGACCTGGTAACCGCATTTCTAAGTATATCTTTACGAGTTCCTCTTTCTCCACCACCGGTTTTTGAATCATGACTTACTTGGTGCGATTTCTGTTTCTTCACTCCATGCCCTAGGTGTTAAAATTCTCCTTATCTCGCTGCAGAGCTCTCACACTTCAATAGATTCACTCTTACATAACCCCTACCTTGCCTCACTATTTACTCCACTTACCACTCCACAAGGTCTTGTCATAGTTTGCAAAATGCCACTAGTTCATAAAATTACTTCACTTCTTTATCACACCCTTGTCGCACTTCAATCACTCTTGATCACAATTTTTTTTGAAGGAAATGTAGTTAGAATTACTACCTTCACCCCCTATTTAAATTTTTTTGTGACCTCATCGTCCTTTCAACCCATGCATCTTAAAGTTACTTTTTAACAAAGTAATTTTTCTCGTTTAAATAAACTTCCACAACCCCACCTCATGCATTACAGTCATAACCTTCCGACATGTTAACACTACTTAATTGCCACGAGACCTCCTTATCGTACCTTAGTATGCCAAAGTACTTAACCTCTACGGCATCCGCTAAGTAATTTCCCATGTTGTCGCCTACCTCACATTACACTACATGATGTTTTTCTTTCCTTCTCTCTTTTATGGTCTTCAATCATCTCAACCTTCCTTAAAACACCTCTCATATTAGACAAACCATTTTTATACCTTTGCGCCAATATCCCATAAGGAATTTTCAATCAATCCAACCTCCCTTAGAAACACACCAACAATTTTTTTCATTATACTTCAATCCACCCCACACTAAATGTATATGTGCAATCCTCAAGCACATAGATGCACTTAAAATTTAATTAGATCTTTGGTGCACCAATGCGTAACACAACACATGAATAAAAAGACAAAGAATAGTGACGACGAAAGGAAACACATATAAAGGAAAATGCACTAAAGGAAAACCTAAGATAAATGGCAACATTGCCTTATTACAAACACCAAGAAGACTTATTTATAGTAGGGCTTCAACCTACTCCTATTAAAGTAACCGGAAACCATGTGCCATCCAAATCTTCTAACTAATAAGCGCCTAATTAAAGTATATAGGTCACAACATACGGTCCCAACCAATGCACTTGGAACTTTCTAGGATGGCACAAAAACTTGGAGTCATACAAAAGAACCATTTGTCCAACTTCAAGCTTCTTGTTCTTAATTTTCCAATCATGTTAAGCCTTTTGTCTTGCTTTCTCTATCTTCTAGCTCCAACGAGCTCTAGTGTGCATCTCATTCAATTGTATCAGTTTTTCTATGTGCTATTCAAGTGCTTTCTCATCATCTAATCCTCTTGCATGCGTAATACGTAGGCATGTTATCATGAACTCAATAAGTAAAATGACCTCTATGTCAAACACCAAATGAAAGGGTATTGCCTTGTTTAGCCTCTTGTAGGTTGTTCTATATGACCAAAGTAAAGCGAAACTTTATCATCCCAATATTTCCTTCCAACATCATAGATCTTTGTCAATGTGTGGCTCAAAATATTGTTGAAAGCTTCAGTGGTTCCATTAGCTTGTGGGTGATAGGGTGTAGTCTTGTGATGTGCTACCATAAACTATTCCAATAATATTTTAACAGTCTCATTCAAGAAATGAGTACCCCTATCACTTGTTAAACTCAATGGACATCCATACCTGCTTATGATATTCTCCCAAAGGAACCTTGTTGCAAGTAGTTGTAGTGTAATCCTTCGTAGGTGTTGCTTCTACCCACCTTGTAAGATAATCTGTACAAGTAATGATGTAGTGTGTCCCAATCCTTCACGCTGGTGAGGAAATAGGGCCTAAAAATTCAATTACCAATTTTTCAAAAGGTTTTGCACTTGTTATAAGCCTCAACAACATTTCATCTCTACGGATAAGTTTATTAAGGCATTGGCAATGATCACATCCCTTGGCAATGATCACATCCCTTGGCATATTCTATGTAATCCTTGTACAATGTTTCCCACCATAAGCCAACCATCAAAATATTGCACACAGTGGTTCACCCTGCATAGTTTACACCAGCAATCCCTCCATGAGCTTCCTCCATAATACCTATGCACTCATGTTCAAGTACACACCAGCATAAAATATCATCCTAGCCAAGTTTATATAGATCTACACCAATCAGCATGTAAGGTGTGGTGTGGATAACAAGTTGTTTCTTTTCAATACTCTTAATTTCATTAGCGCCACACTGTTCATAAAAATACCGCAATATCCAAAGCCAAATCATAGGGCACACATTATAATATGAAAAAATAAGCATATGACATTGTGTCTTCAATGCTCTACATGTTGTCACCTGAATTAATTCTTGAAATATGGTTAAGTCCTGAATTTCTCTTTCTTGTCTTGACTACAATTTGAAAATTAAAAATCTCAAATAACAATACCCAATGGCATATGTTCCCCTACAACACACAGATTGTTTACCAAATACCTAAGTACCATGTGATCTATGTAAAAGATAAACAAAGTATCCAATATATATATACTTCCTAAAGTTATGCAAAGGTGCATAAATCATAGACAAAGCTTCACGCTCCGTTGTTGTGTAATTCTAATCAAATTTGGAGTTAACTTTTCGCTTACAAATCACAAAGGGTGATCAACAATACCTTCTCTAAGATGTGTTAGAACTGCTCCAATTATCATCCCTAATGCATCCACATGCATATGAAAGGGCTTGTCCCAAGAGGGAAAGCGTAAAATGGGTGCAGTAGTAAGCCTCTCCTTCAACATATCAAAAGCCACATGTTGCACCTTATCCCAGTGAAATTTTCCCTTATTCTTTAACAGATTATTCCAAGGGAATGACAATCATGGTATAACATTTTATAAAAAATTGTAGTAACATGTATCCCCTAAAAATCTGTGCACTATGATTTGATTAGTAGGTTCCTCCAAACCCAAAATTACAGCAACTATGGCATGATCTACCAATAAGTCTTCCTTACAAATAATATGACCTAGAAATGTGCCAAAAGGAGTAGAAAAGACACATTTCTTAATTTTTAGAGAGATACTTAACTATCTACACCTCTCAAACATTAATCTCAAGTTATCACAATGATCTTTCACCAATCCATACATTGTCTAATCATCTAGGTAGACTTGTAGAAACTTATGAATAAAGTCTTGAAATACTTGCACCACAATACATGAAAATATAGTAGGCACATTCTTAAGTCCAAAGAGCATAACTTCCATATATTGTCTAATCATCTACGTAGACTTGTAGAAACTTATGAATAAATTCTTGAAATGCTTGCACCACAATGCGTGAAAATACAAAGCAGGCACATTCTTAAGTCCAAAGGGCATAACTATGTAAGAAAAACTTCCCCATTTAGTGGTGAAATTAGTCTTCTCTTGGTCCTATTTTACAATCCTTGCCTAGTGATACCCTGAGAATCCATCTATAAAAGAGTATATTTTGTGCCTTGCTACTCCTTTCAAGATTTCTTCAATAAAAGGTATTAGGAAAGGATCTATAAAAATGCAACATTCAACTCTTTGTATTCAACACATATCCTTAGCCTTCCATGATACTAATCACCATTGTGCTAACCCACTCATAATCTTCAATGGCTTTAATGATCCCGGATTCCAACATTTTATCAATCTCTTCTTTCACCTTCATGCGTAGATTAGGATTCATCCTATAAGGCCTCTTCCTAATTAGGCACGCACCTTCCTTCAACTTAATCCACATCTCTCCCAATGAGTGATGAACCCCTTTCAATACATGGCATCTGTGCGGGAACAAATCCTAGAAGTCTTGTAGCAACTCTATTATCTTAGAAACATCTTGGTCTATCCAGTAATCACCAATGATCACTTCGTTTGGCTTTGCTTCTATACCAATATTGACCCTATTTGTCTTCAAAGGCTCATGGTAAGTGCATGTCTTCTCATCTGCACAATCTAATACTTCGTATGCGTACCCTCTGTATGATCAACATCTAGGTTCTCTACTTCCTCATCATCTATCAGGTACACCATTTTTCCTTTCTCCTTTTCTAGGTAGGCGCACTCAAACTGTACTTCATCTATTTCTTCTTCTTCAAATCACACCTCCAAATCAGGTTCCCCTAATAAATATAGGATGAGGTCCTCAGCTTTGGCACTATCTCCCAGAGTAAGGCACTTGACTATCTACAAAGCTTCATTCACTGATGGTTTAGAAGATATATACTCAAAAGTCTAAATAATGCATGTCATCAACTCTTGCCAATTTCTTGTCTAACAGTGTAACTTTGAATAGACATACCATGCACATGCACAACCTTACAAGGTGGAATAGAACTTATGAACCTAGAGTGAAAGGGGTAAAGCTTCGATCCTTTTTTCCATGCTTTCTCACATTCTTGAATGTGGTACGAGGTGGATTCCTTCCCATGATAGTCGCATATATTTGAAGGTGCATTGTTCTGAAGAAATATAATAGAGAACATGATTCTTACTTCATGCCACTCTATAAGATTATCTTGATGATTTTTCCACCAACACGGTTTTTCTCCACGCAAGGTATAAAGTAGCATATTCCTCTGTTTTACTTCACGAGTCAACTAGAATTCCATATCATGTAAAAAGACATCAAGGTTACCTTCTCCCATGTAACTTGGTAACTATCTTCCTCCTAGATGCCTAACCGAGCATGCCTTGACAACTCGAGTCACAGTTCCCTTCAATTCTCTCCCAACTAACTCATAAGTCACATGCGCCAAATTATCGCATGCAATTCTAGTCATATCACTTGTGTCTTGAGCATCATCCCACTGAATGACTCCTTCTCTCAACATGATTCAATAACCTCTAGCTATCTTATGGTATGCACATAAATTTTATTTATGTCTTCTTTTCCCAAAGGTTCTAGATAAGGTACATACCTCCCATCATTTATTGGAATAATTACGTGCTCCTTCTTGTGATCAAAACTGATGTATCCTTTGTTTAAGCACAAATCAGCATTGTTTGCATAACACAAAGGGTGTCCAAGTAATGCTAGAAAACTATCTACCTCAATAAGCGCTAAGACTTCAAAATCACCAAAGTGAACTTGGCCCCTTGAATGGTTATGGAAGCATTCTTCAAAACTCCGATGGGCATAGCTTTAGTTCTATTCACCATGTACAACACATTTGAAGATGGCTACAATGGTGGTATCCCCATATGATTCCATGCATCTAAAGTAAGAACATTAACCTTTGCACCTATTTCAAATA
This sequence comes from Taxus wallichiana var. yunnanensis, assembly GCA_018340775.1. Taxonomy (NCBI): domain Eukaryota; kingdom Viridiplantae; phylum Streptophyta; class Pinopsida; order Cupressales; family Taxaceae; genus Taxus; species Taxus wallichiana. The sequence goes on along the minus strand of CM031243.1, from coordinate 46,330,625 downwards.
GTATGTTGCTCAGGATCCATCAATCAACTACCACATTCAATGATGTGGGAGCATAGCTTCTAGAGACCATAAATTTTTATCCGATCATTGGATTGTCCGAAACTTTACGAGGTGTTATATATACATGAGTAGTATGTTGTGGCCAACTTAGCATGCAAGGTTGTGCCCATTTTGGCACATTTTCAGGTCCAGATTCCTTCATCTAATGGCCTAAAATTGGCTTGTAATGTTTTTTTCACTTTTGTCTAGGTCTTAGAAATTTAATACCTTTTGTTTTGCTTGTTATAATAAGTCCAAATTTCACGTGAGCCCTAATTTATGAAGGCATATTTGGCATGCAAAATTTTGGGTCCATCCGAGTTGTTTTGCTAGTAGGTAATTTTTGGCATTTTAGGGTTTCTTGGCATTTTAGGGTTTTTGGCATTTTAGGGTTTTTAGAGTAGACATGAAATAAAAGGAGGATGGTAATGATGTAATAGATCAGTGTGGATTCTAGAATGAGAAGTAAGCTATTTTGAAATTCTTGGGTTTTATTTGTAAATTCGTTTATGTGTGTTTTGGAGGTATTTCAACCTCTTGCAGCTAGATTCACATCATTCAATGTGATTTCTTTGTAATAATCAAGACTATGAGGGGGTAAATTAGCATGTAAGATATTCCTCTCATGCTCACTTCCAGCATGTGGTATCTTTCCTCTCAACCAATCTCCTAACAGGGGAATGATATTTTCCTGGTGCAACATATTACATACCTCTTTGACATCATCAATGTCCTTATGAGGGATCTCAACATTCTTCATCTTCTCTAACTTCCACGAAAGCTCTTTCAAGCATTTGATATCCCATTGAAAAATCCTAATAACCTCCATAGTCTCCTAGTAAACCTCCTTTTGATAATTCAAATCAAGGTACTTTCCATGTAATACTTCTTCTCTTATAATGATAGGCCTCTACTTCGATGTTTCTCTAGTGCACGCAACTTCATCACGTGTAGTTAATAATATTGGCTCTAACTCAGGATTAGGAACTACCGTAGGCATGAATAGGGGCTCAACATGTTTCACACTAACCATTCTTACACCCTTATCCTACATATTATGATTTTGTTGCATGTGATCATACAAATCAGGGCACTCCGCATACTTATGTTTCTTTCTCGCACCACAAGCACTATAGAAAATCGGGAATTATCACTTCTAATGATCCGTAGATCCACAATTGACTCAAGTGCCACAGGGGAAATCACTCCTTCCTCCACCGCGACCAACATGGCCTCTAGAAACTCCATGAAAAATTCTTCTCCTTCCTCCGCCATCTTTAATCCCTTCTTGATCGACGTCCCTTGTTTTTAGAAGCTGTTTGTAACGTTGGTGCAGTGCATACCAATATCAATTACATCATGATTCTAGGATATGAACCGGAAATCCTTTGTATCATGAGTAGTAGATGCACAAATCTTACAATAGCAAGACACATCCTTACAGAGCACACATTGTAGTAATGTGAATCTACTTAGATCATGATCCCTGTGACATATTTCACAATCTAACGACATGGCACATATCAACTTTCTAGGGAAACTATCTTTGGTGTGTCCTTCTACTTCACAATGTATACACCAAAGTCTAATTTGAGTCTCATGTGTTGAATTTTAAGATAATTTTTCAAGTTGCTTTTCCATGGGAGTAATTTTTGCCTCCAATAATTAACTTACACCAGTATCAATGCTTCTAACGGCCTCAATGTGCAGAGCAGACTCCAAGGTCTCACGTTGATACATGAAAGTCTTATGAGAAATATCCCATCAAAAGGTGTTATCAAGCCTCCAATGAACAATTGGGCATGCTGAGAGGGATGGATATCATTAGATAAATTTTACAAGAGAGTCTTAAAGTGCGTGCACATCATACCCCCACATAATCTATACCATACCCTAATGAATCTCCATGAGCACATTGATGCTCTTTTTCTCAAATTCAAGAATATGATATTCTTCTAAGAACGCATCATGCATTGCATTATAATCCATCGATATTTGATGTGGGTCATACTTTCAGTACCAACTATGTGTGTGCCCTATGAAAGTAATTTCAAATTACCTTGCCTTCCACTCTGGGGTAGTGATCCCCTTAACACACCATAGAAATTCACACTTGTGTACATGCTCTACAACATCCTCAACACCTTTATAATCAGGTAAATGAAGATACATCTCATAAAATACCTGTTGATGGGGTTTTGGTCCTTGCCCACTAGATCCAAAACCATGATTCCCTCCTGTGTTTCCTCCACCACCATATCCACTAGATCCACTAACTCTTGTTCCCTGCAGACCCACCGAGATCATCCAAATCCACCAAATCCTCCCCTATAGTAGGTATAGGGTCTGAAGGAGTGCTACTCTGCGTTCCCACTATTGTCCTAGACTAAGCTCCAACAATCTATGAAGTTTAACTACTTCCGGACATGATACCCATGTTTACGCACACCCGCACCTTATCCAAATGACATGCACGATAGGATACCACCAAACCCGTGAAATGTCTCGTGTGGCCATAGATGGATTTAATGAAAAATTATATCTACCGAGATGTTTGTCTATAAGATGTTTCAAGTTCTCATTATTGAAATATGAAGTTAGTTTAGCTCCCATTTCTAGGAGATGAAAAATCAATCGATGTTTATTTTATCTAAAATGTTCATCAAGTTTTTCTTATTCCTCTTCTAAAATAACAGTTATTTATTTTATTCTTATTCATCATAACTATCTATGTCAAAAGGATTTTTATTTTTCCAAATATTTCATAATGTTTGGTTCATGTTTTCACCATTTTGTAGTAAAAAGATAAAAAAGTAAGGCAAGAGGTGATATGGATGAATTTGATTTGTTAAGAGTTCCTTTATATGAATTTAGATTTGAGAGATTTACTTAAAGCGAGATAAAGTGAATATATTAAGTATAATAATTATTTTTGTAGAATTTATATGCTTGAACTTAGACAAAGTGAATGTCTAAGAGATAAGGCTTTTGAATGAAATTTAATATCCTTAAATTTGGGAAAATTAAATTTATGAAAGATAAGGCTCTAATTTGGATTTGATAGGCTTGTTTTTGGGAAAAGTGAATGTTTAAAATATAAGGCTATGTTTAAGAGAATAGGATAGGATCAAATTTAAACAAAGTGAATGTCTAAAAGATAATACGTTGATTGAGAGAATAGGATAGGCTTAAATTTGAACAACGTTAATGTCAAAAGATAAGGCTTTGATTGATAGGATATGATAGGCTTAAATTTGAACAAAGTGAATGTCTAAAAGATAATAATTTGATTGATAAAATAGGATAGGCTTAAATTTGAACAAAGTGGATGTCCAAAAAGATAAGACTTTAAATGATATTTGAAAGGATAATACTCGAATATCGATACTCAAGATAAAAGACTTAGATTGAAACTATGATAGTTTGATAAGATGTTATTTGATTCATCAAGATTTGATAAATTTGGACAAGTTTTGATTTTGATTTTAGATTCGAAAGGATAGAATTATTATTTTGGGATTGGATTGAATGTGGATAAAATGGGATACAAAATAAAAACTATTTAAACCCAACAATCTAAATCGTAACAAAATATAGATTTTTTTTAGAACAGTTTTTAAAATTGTTGTAAATTAATAATGAAGCAGAAAGAAAGGAAAAGAAAGGTTTTTAGAACAAATTTTTGAAACAGTTTTGAACACACAATAAAAAAATGAAATAAAATAGGGTTTTTGTAAAAACTGATTTTTGAAATGGTTTTGAATGAACAATGAAAACAACTAAGGGAAAATTTGACCCTAGTTTGTTAAGATTATTAGGGATTTTGATAACAATCACTAACCAATAATTTTTCGAATGAGTACATGTACCAAAAAACTTCTAAATATGAACTATACCCTGAAATAAATTAAGAATGGGGCCATCACTAGAAAAATTTTGATATTCCTCATGGGTATGAATATTCAAGTAGGAAGGGGTGCTACACATTTTGTTAAATAGTTCCCTCAATGTGCCAACTACTTTGGGGTTCATGAGGTAGGCCTCACAATGAATTTTAGAACTATGTCCAAGTACTTCCCAAAGTTAAGTGGATGGGTTTAAACCCTTATCCACACCTACAATGCAAATGTTTTATTTTATTAAATTTAAAAATTGGCCGTTTGATTTGTCTTTCGCCTAGGTAATATGCATACATGATATTAATAGTTTCTTGCTTTTTTAGTAATATTTTCAAATGAAGTGGTCTTCCACAAAATTTATTAGTAGTTTCTATGTAATCATAATATTAGAAAAAAATTCAATAATAAGAAAAAGTTACCATAGTAAGCTAGCACATGTATTGATACATTAGTGCACCCAATGATGTGGTAGCGCATGAAGGAGCAAGGTAGCATGGATAGTTAACGATAACGCGCGTGAACATATACGGTAGAAGACGTGGATAATGATAGTAGTGCATGAATATTTATGGTATCACATTGATTGATACACGATCATGTGAAGTTAAATGGTAGCGTAAGTTACGTGAAACACTAGTGCAAGTAGTGCTATGCTAGAGTAGATAACCTATAGATACGTAAAAAATTAAAAATAAACATGGCCAATTTATGGTTTTGAAACTTCTTTCGATTACTCCATCAAAACCCTGTAAATTGGTCATCGATTTTAAAATTGCTAGAGGACAACAAAAACAAGGTTAATTTTATGAAAAACGGTGAATAATTGAGAAATATATGGGTTTGTCCCACCGTGAGGGTGAAAAATGTATACAAAGAAAAACTACATATGAAATAAATAAAGAAAACCAGTTCTTCCTTCATATATCCTAAAAATCTCAAATGAAGCATCAAGCTTGTTAAATCTCTTGATCAAATTTGTTTGTGGTTTCTCCAAAGGTGTTCCAAATGGAAGTAGATTATCTACGAGGAAAGTGATTGAATGATTCATTTGGACAACGTAATATTGTGTGTGATTGAATTATAATTCAACACAATGATGATGTAATTCTCAAAGCTTCCAAAGATGATAATTGGATAAGAATGAGTGATGATTTATAGATGAAGGAATGAGATTCCAAATATAGGATTTGTATAATTAGCTTTTCTTATCTTAAGTTAACTAAAGAAAGATTGAATTGTTTAATTGAGTTTCCAATCTATTTGAGGAGATAAACTCTTGTTTGAACTTGCATTCTTGAGCTTTTCCAAAGGTAGAAAAAACTTTTTAATATTTAGAATTAAATATTCATTCTTTGACTTTTGTTTTATTCCCCCAAAAGTGGATGTGACTTTTAGCCTTTTGCATTGATTTGATTTATTTTTGGGAATGTCATGCTTTATGAGATGTCTTTAGTTAATTCAAATGCATGTTTGATTTATTTTAATTTTTTCCTCTTGCACATGTATTTAATTGATTTTAATCTTTAATTAACTCATTTTTCCCTAGTTAACTTGAGATGTTGACTAGTGAATTAATATTAATTAATTAGATAAGGGGGTGAGATGTAAATGGATAATGTGTAGGATTATTTAATTAGTTTTATATTAAATATTAGCTAGTAAAATTAACTCATAGAAAGGGAAGAATAATAATATTGATAATAGGATTAATTAATTAGCCCTAAGAATGGGATATGAGTGTGACAAGGCCCATAGTGTGAATATTTAATAATTCAAGACCTTGTTTGATCGATAGGAGTGTTTAGGAAATTTGTGTGAATGATAGGATTTTATTCAAGACAATATCATAGAATGAGTTAAAAGGTCACAACATAAAATAATATAGAAAATTGGTCGAATATACACTATGAAGGCATTAGAGAATTATTTCAGAGGATTGGAATGTGTAATGTGATATTTTAGGGTGTCTACAAGGAGCATCTACAATTATTATGATCTGTTAAATTTACAAAAAAATGGCCTTACCCCAATCATGTATGATAGGGTAGTTGTGCGATTAAACAAATCCAAGGTTGAGGTGATTTGATAAATTCTAAATGTTTATTTGTAATTAACATATGAACCTAGAATTCAACAATTCATGGACATTCAAATTATAGAGATCCTTGAGGCATATGACATGTTGTTGAGTAGGAAATGGTAAAAGGTTTTGAATGGTTACATGTCAACTGATTGTTCTCATATGTGGTTACCTTGGATATGTATTCTAAAAAAAATTATGATAAAGATGGAACCTAAAATGAAACATATGATGACTGAGTCTGATTCTACTAATGAATAATTTAATATTTTTTCCATGTTGATATTGGAGTATACATATTACATGTGCGAAACTAGAATTGCTAAAAGAAACCCAAGACAAACCAGTCCGAGGTTTTGGATTTTGATGGTGCATATACCAAACATGAAAGTGGGGTAGGAATAATCTTAAAAGGACCAAAATAAAAACAATACTATGCCTCATGTATATTACAATTCCCATGCACCAACTTTGCTGAATATGAAGCTTTAGTGTTAGGATTGCAATTTTTCATTAAACATAAGATCAAAATGCCAAAAAAAATTGGTGATTCCGAGGTTGTTGTCAATAAAGTTAGAAGAAATTATCAATGCAAGCAATCTTATCTTAAAAGGCATAAACATAGAGTTTGGTATTTGAATGAATATGTTGATGTATTTAACATTTTTACATAGAAAAAAAAGGAGGTTGATTCATTGGCTACATATGTTACTATGCTTATGCCTACTTAGGATTTGGAGAAGTGAAAAATGATAGAAGAGATGGTTTCTATTCCTTTATTACTAGATAACACAGATAATTTCCATCTATTTAAATATTATCAGCAAATAATTTAGTTTTTAAAAAGCTCAGATGTATTTTCATCTCACATTATAATTAATAATGATATGGATTCTTCTAATGGTGATGTTGTTTTGAATCTGAAGGAGAATATGATTCCTAAAGATATGATCTCTCTTGACATAATATTTTATTAAGATCAACAAGTATATAATGTTGTAATATCTAAGGAAAATGATAAATATTGTAATCAAATCAACCTAGGAACTAGAGAGAATCCTAAATTCGTGAATGTTGGTCTAGCATGTTCGAGATATAGAGAAGGATAAAGTGATGATTTGAAAATTATTGAATTAAATGTAAATGTTAAATTCTATATATGTAATAAATGCGAGATATAGATATGCAATAGAGTACATATGTGACATAAGTAATTAAGCTATAAAATATGAAACCCTAGTTGCAAGTGAGAGGGTAAAGTAATTAGTTGATTTGTAATAATGTCAAAGTTGTGGCAAGTTGGAAAAATGATGAAGTAGGAAGGCATATTATCATAACCGAGCCCAAAAAATTATGTGAGTGCTAGAAACGTTGGTACTAGGGCAATTAGACAAGGTCAAAGGCATGTGGTGTGTTATAGAACTCCATTTAGCACATGTGATTGTTGATAACCTCATACATTTATTTTTATAATGTCATTTCAGTGTCACTTAACTTCGTTCTTTTTCGCTAACATGTCAATGTATGATTGCCAAGCTTTCTTGAAACCTGCAATAAGAAAGAGAACCTGCAAAACCTCAAAACACATCAAATTTTTAAAATAAAAATATGTAAATGGGGAGTCAGACTAACCACAATGGTCACCTAACCGAGTGAAATTATAATCTAGGCATTGCAATACATTTCAAAATCCATGTAGTTTTGCATGTGTGTGTGTGGAATCATGCCCTAGGTGGCTCTTATGTGAGTCACATTTGGTAGAGATAAAATAGCTGGATGTAGAGAATGTAGATAGATGAGTACATGGAAAATTGAACTTCCCCTCCTATGAAGTGTATGCGTAAGAATTCCCTCCCTTGTTCCTTTTGTGAATGCTAGATGGAAGTTTGAGTTCTCTTGTAATAGCCTTTAAATGTAGCCTTAGGTGGTGATAATAGATGCTTAGTGATTGGTCCTTTATTATTATCACATAGCTTTGTACTTATATTATTCCCTTGTTTGAATTTCATAATTAAACACTAAAAGGTAAAATAGTAAGAAATAATATTCCCAAATGGCTATAAAATACCCAAAAGGTGGGAGAAAGATACAAAGGGATCTAGAGCACCCAGAGGGGATGGGGGCACATAGGAATTAGATTCTTTGTTAGGCACTAGTGTTCAAAGTCATAAATGTTGAGGTATCATTAGGAAAAATAGGAAAGGAGTGTAAGACCAAGAATAAAACTAGAAAGTAAGCAAAGTTGCCAAAGACATTGGTTAATTAGCACTTTTCTCACTTAGGAATAATATAAATAGTAGTATGTGATCAAGAATAGAAATATTCATAAAGTGCATGATTTAGTTTCTACATTTACCCCCAATTTATGTTATTGAGTGAATGTTTGATAACATAAAGTAGATAATAGATGCATACCTAATAACCATGTAGATCGATGGTGAAAAGTGTGCCAAGGAGAGAAGATAAAGTGTGGAGTGATAAATATATGAATCTTCGATACTATAGAATGGGAATTTAAGATGACCCTAGGGGTGAAAGTGTATGTATATATTTTGTGTTGTACCAGTTGTCAATTTTTTTATGCTTGATGATGTGATTTTTTCTTCCCATAAGGATGGGCCTGTAAAAGAGAAGAGAAAAAGAGTAGTCAAAGTTGTGTATATGAAAATTTTGATCAAAAAAGTAAAAAGTGTGTAAGAATTATGTGAAAATATGAAAAGGAACATGTGCACCTGATCCATGATGAGTGAAAGAGATATAAAGGATCCTAAAGATGTTGTAGAAGAACGGGTTTTTGGGTGATTTCGGCGGGCCAATTGCACCGCGGAAGAAGTGTAGGGAGAAAGGTCTAGTGTTATTCTCCAACCTTTAACGCTTCTTGAATTATAAACACCACTTTTCATGGTGTGTGTAAATCGATCAATTTCAATCCATTCCGATCCAATGAAAAAAATAGAAGAGGGGATGTAATGCATGTATACTAAGTGTTGAAGGTCCGTGCGTGTTCTATAAAAGTCGTTGTGTAAACTATTGTGAAATTTCCAAACTGAGAAAAACTATGTAACTTCCCCTAATCATAGGCACCTGAGGCACTACTATCGTGTCTAGGAGTTGGGGACTATGATGTGCTAAGGACCCAAGTCGATCCACGGTTCGTTGTTGTGACTAAAGACTATGTTGTCGGGTTCAAATGTGTTGTAATGTGACTGTAAATTGTTGTATTGGGATATTTGTTCACCCAATGATGTAACCCCCATTTGGGGTGCATGTGAAATCACAAGGAAGATGCGGCCCAAAGGAGGACCATACGTTGTACGTATACTAATTCCATACATGGGGATTATGTTTGGTAGAAGCAAGGCACATGCAAACAAAGTGGCTAGAAACAAGTTTTAGTGCAAACAAGATAAACACGCATATAGAAGACAATGTAGACAAAAAAATGTTGTAAATATGGAATATCACTCACGATGTCACAATAGAATCGAGACCGAAGTATCCAAAATCATAGAGTGTGCGTGAGACAAGACAAAGGGCATATCCTAGAAAAAAAAACATACAATAGCAAGAAATGAAAAATAGTGACAAGCAAGATGTCAGACAACCATGGTAGCAAAGAGCTCTGTAAGACTAAATTTTTCACATGAATCACACATTGGCATGTTGGAAAGATATAAATTATGTAAAAGCATGTGTAATCCAATATAATAGTGTGCTAGTGAAAAATAGGAGGTAGTATAAATTGAAACAATAGCACCTGTGATGTGTACGAAAGTAGATGCCCCAAAAATCTGCTGCGTGGTAAGAGGTATTATGACAAGCATATATATGTTGCATGTAATATAACTATCTAAAGACTACAATCACAACTAGAAGGCAAGTGAACATGCATGTGTATGTAGTAAATATAATGACATACAAATTATCTATCTAACATAGTAAGAAAAGTGTACATGAGAGAATAAGTAAGCCAGAACAATATGCAACCAAGATATGCAGTATGTTGTGAGTGTGGAATGGAATGGAATGTAGACGGGTGTGATAGGAGAAAATTTCCCCTTGAGAAAATTTGGCTGAGCATGTGTGAGATGAGGTTCATTTATAAATGTCCGTCAACAATTGAGAGTGAACCATAGAACAAGAGTGTGTCATCAAAAATGGCTTGAATCGTGTGTTAGAAATATGTGATCGATAAATCATAGAGCATATAGAGTAAGTGAGTGTGATGAGGTTCATTTCACCTTGAGACCCTCAACATGAGTATGAACCATGGAACTAAAGTGTGTCATGGGAAATGGTCTAAATTTTGCTCTATAAATATGTGATCGATAAAGCGTAGAGCGTATACAATGAGTGAATGTGGAGAGGTTCATTTCATATTCGGACCCTCGTAGTCGAGTATGAACCTTGGAACTAGAGTGTGTCATAGGAAATTATTTGAATTTTGCGCTAGATAGATATAAATTATTTAACAAATATAAATGTTAAATTATATATAGCAAGAAAGTAGCTAGATGTAGAGAATGTAGATAGATGTGTGCATGGAAAAATGAACTTTCCCTCCTACAAAGCATATGCATAAGAATGTGATCCCTTGTCCCTTGTGTGAGTGCTAGATGGACGTTTAAGTTCTCTTGTAATGTCCTTTGGATGTAGCCTTAGGTGGTGATAATAGATTCTTAGTGTTTGTTCCTTTATTATGATCACATAGCCTTGTATTTATATGATTTCCTTATTTGAATTTCTTAATCAACCACTAAAATTCCTACTAGTAAGAAATAATATGCCCAAACGGCTATAAAAGACCCAAAAGGTTCTAGCAAGATAAAAATAGGTTAGGGCACCTAAAGGGGACAAGGGCACAGGTGTTGGCGTCTTAGCTAGGCATTGGTGTCTAGAGTCGAAATGTCAAAGTATTAAAAGATAGACTAGGCAAGGAGTATAAGACCAAGAAGAAAACCGAGAAAGCAAGAATATAGGAAAAATACGGTGGTTAATTAGTAGTTTTATTGCTTAGGAATCATACAAATATTGGTATGTGATCGGGATTAGAAATATACGAAGATTGTGATTTATTGTCTACAAGTGAAAATTTTTCTAAAGAGTTACCATGATGTCATTTCATGGTCTTATGATGATTTGAAAATTTTTTACCCTAGAGTTATCACCCACACTATACCTTTGATAAAAGGCCATAAACCTTTTAGGAAAAGGAAAAGACCAGTGAATCCACTCTTAGAACGTCTTATTCAAAAAGAGGTCATGAAATTACTAGTTGATTGTATTATTTTTCCTATTATACACTCAACTTGGGTAGCTAATTTTGTGCTTGTTAGGAAAAATAATAGGAGATAATACTATATGTGTATTTTAGATACTTGAATACAACATCAAAAAGGGAAAAATATCCCCTTCCTTCTCTTGATGAGGTCATACAAATTGTTAGTGGATCTAAAATGATGTCTTTTCTTGATGGATTTTCAGGATACAATCAGGTGTTAGTAAACAAAGAGGATATAATAAAAATATCCTTAACCAACATGTGGCTAACATTTTCATATAAGAGGATGTCATTTAGATTAATTAATATTGGTGAAATGTTTCAAAGAGAAATGAATCAATCTTTCCAAGATATTAATGGTAAGTGCATTACCATTTATATGCATGATCTTACTATGTTTTCTAAGAATATATTTGATCATCTTGGACATTTACAAAAGGTTCTTGAAAGGTGAAGAAATAATAGAATTTATTTGAATCCCAAGAAAATCATTTTTTCTGTAATAAAAGGTAAATTTCTTGGTAACTTTATCACCAAAGAAGTTACTTCCATTGACCTTGATAGAATTCATATTATTTCAAAAATAAGTCCACCTATTAGAAATAATGAATTGAATTCCTCTTTTGGAAAAAAAAATTAAGGAAATTTTTTTGTTTTTTTCCGACATTTTTAGGTCATTGAGTATCATGTTGAACAAGGGTATCAAATTTGAATAGACTAAGGTGACTAAAAATGTTTTCAATATATCAAGAAATCAATCACCCAATCCCGAGTTCTAATCGACCATGACTTTACCAAATATCTCTTCTTGTATTTTGTTCTTCTAATCATACAATTGTTGTTGTGATAACTTAGAAATCAAAAACATTGAACACCCAATTGCATTCATGAGAAAAAACTTGAAATATTCCTAACTCAACTATTATATGATGGAAAAGCAAGCCCTGCTCCTTGATAAAAATTAGTGAAGAAGTTTAGACGGTATATACTTAGAAGAAAAGTGCAAGTAATTGTTGCAGACCCTTCCATTAACTTGATACTATGACAAAATGAGTTGGGACAAAGAAGGGGAAAGTGGATGAAAAATTTGTAAGAATTTTATTTAGAAATAAAACCGAGAAAATTTGGTTAGAGGTCAAGGCTCGCACAAATCATGGCCAATGTTGATCCAAGGATTGATATCATGTAAGTGGACAAAGAGTATATGTTAAAATATGAATGGTACACTCATATCATTCATTATCTATTGTATTGCTCATGTCCACTTGATTTAAAGAAATGGCAGTGGAAATAATAAAGGTTGAAGGAATCTCACTTCATGATAAAAAAAAAAAAGGGATTCCTTAATATAAATAACTATGAAGGTGTCCATTAGAGATGTGTATTCAAATAAGAAGTTGTTGATATCATGTGCAATTTTCATGAGAAGATTGGAAGTGGTCATGGATCAAGTCAAAAACTACTCATAATATTTTAAGCTAGTTATTGTTGGCCAACCACATTCAAGGATTCTCATGCACATATTAGGAGTTTTCATTAATGTCAAATTATTCCTATTAGAGAAACACATGCACCATGCAATTGTAAACAAATGATTGAAAGAAGACCTTTTACATAGTGGTGCTTGGATTTCATTGGGGTCATCAACCAAAATTCATCAGTTTGTCATACATTTGTCCTAACTATGAAAAATTATTGCACGAGATGGACTAAAGCTATTGCTACTACAAACTGAAAGACATTGGATGTTTTTTTTTATTATTGGCAAATAGTTTTTTGAAAGGGACTATACCCTTGTACAGGAAGGCTCAAAAGCCAAGATTGAATCATTGAAGCCCAACAGTAGAAAACAATCTGCGCAAAAGTACCAACACCCAGCATCATTTCAGCAAAAAAATAGCTGAAAAACAACAACCAGTCTGCAACAGCACCGCAACACCTTAGCAGATCCAAAAACCATTGTTCGGCAAAGACAATGGACAATGAAGAACAACCGAACAACAAAAGAGAGACAAATCATCGAGGCGGAGAAGTGGCATTCTTTAAAATAAACTTTTTCTTTTTCGAACAGTTACCCAACCTGATGATGTCTCCACGAATGGAGGGTTAGAAGGAGTATTTTCCATAGTTGCAATAGTACCAACTGAAACAACATCATTGTTTTCATGAGATGATTTTTCCTTGTTGTCAACAACTAAATGAGATAAATTTGTTGCATCTTCCTTGCTGTCGGCAATAGGATTTTCCGATAAAGGGGTTTCAGGGACTAAATCAGATTCAGCCTCAGCATTTGAATTTGATTTTAGGTCCTCTTTTGTACAAAAACCAAGTGTTCCGGGAGGGCATCTTTCCACCAGCTGCGTTTCTCATGTTGGTGTTTTGCCATCCCACAATTAGTAGAGGTGTGACCTAAACAGAAACATCTTCTGCATCGGAATGGAAGACCTTCGTAGTCTAAAGGTTGTGACCAAGTTGCTTTTGCACTCTGAGATCAATGGTTGCAGGAAGGTTTTTAGCCGTGTCTAGTTCCACCAAGATCCGAGCGTAGGTAGTATGGGTATAATCAGATGTTTGAGAATCTATAGAAAGTGTAGTTCCCAAGGTGTTTCCAATAGATTTCAAACATTCACCACTCCAGAATTGGAGGGGTAAATGGGGTAATCGGATCCAAACAGGTTTGCATGAAAAAGACTCAGTGAGCGGGTTAAAAGAGGGGAACCAGGATTTAATGACTAGGTGCTTAGATTGGCAAACCCAAAGCTTGGAAGCAATGGAGTCTTTGTCAGCTATTGAAGAAAAAGTTACTATGAAAATACCTTTAGCACACGGGTATAAGTCTAACCTCCCAGCGATCAATGGAGTCCAGTGCTTGGAGATCCATGCGTGAAGATCAGAAAGGCTCGGCCAAAGTCTCTCGAATCTGCAGATGAGAGCATGTTCCTTATAATAATTTTTAGTTGAAATGACCTCCTCCCCAAATGTAATGCATGGGGTACAATCTGCAGGCTTCATAGAAGAATCCTTGCCCCTTAATGCATCTTTGAACGAGGTTACAGTGGGGCCGTGAATAGGTGTGCCATGGCCCGTCCCGTCAAGAACAGAGGGAGCCTGACCGGTGAATGTGCCGCCGTCCTCGGGGAGTATTAATGGAGCCTTCGCGGGTATTGAAAGCAAGATTGATCCAGGACAGGGCCGAGTCCTCATCCCCCAAAGCCGTGCCGCCTCCAACTGCAGGTTGTCTGCTGAATCGTGCCTGGAGGTCACCCGCCACCGTCGCCATGTAAATGGACAATGCCCCGCTTAGTGTTTGTGCAGGGACGATTCGCTGGTTTCTGTGCAGAATGGGCATGCGTGGCGACCATTTTCTAGGGTTCGTGCGAGAAGGTTCACGCAGAAAGACATTGGATGTTATCGATTCCTTGAGGAGAATATCATAACCATATTTGGTTATCCTTTTTCCCTCATTTGTGACAATGGGCCAGCCTTTGCATCTACAAAGTTCAATGAATGGGCCTATGATAATAAGATAATCATTAAGTTTACATAAAATTATTATCCCCAAGTAAATAAAGTGGTTGATTCAATAAAAAAATGATCAATTCCATCAAGAAATCAATAAACAAGAGGCCAAGTGAGTGGCATTATTTTCTAAATTATACGTTGTGGGCTGATAGGAAAAGATATAAGAAAGATCTAAAGTCTTCTCCATTTTTATTCATGTATGGACAACAACCTATCTTCTTAATCACACTTACGTAGTGAACCTATGAGTTCATGTAGGAATACAAGTGGAAGGAGAAGACAAAATTGAAGAAATAATTTTAGACATTATCCAAATGGAATATGTAAGTGATTTATCCTTACAAAACTTTCGTATGCATCAATATATTCTCAAGAGATGGTTTGATAAAAGGGATAAAGTAAATACTTTGAAAATATCAAATTTATTACTTCTATGGGATAAATCTCATAAGAATAAAGGAAGCATAGAAACTTCTCACCATTGTTGATTGAAAATTATCTAATAGCTAATATTTTAGGCCAAAACACTTTGATTAAATTTAGAAGGGAAAGAAGTAATCCATCCGGTTAATGGTTAATTCCTAAAGCATTACCTCTCCACGGCCCCATCACAAGTCCCAATAGAATGATCAAAGTAGGGAAGTAGTTTAGTTTCCCTTCATGCATTTATTTATTTCTAGATTAGTTTCCTTTTTGCATTCGATATTTTCTTCAATTATCTATTGTTATCACTTTATTATTTATTGTGTAAATTTTTCTTTTGTTTTTAATGTCTTTTTTATTTTGTTTTATGTTCCTTACATTTACGTAAAAACAAATTGATCACTTACTTTTTGGAAGGTATGATTGTTTTTAGATGTTGGAAAAGTGGATAACAAGAAATGTTGATAAAATAATCGAAAAATGGCGAGTATCTCTTAATCAAATTATCCTTTAGAAAACTGAATTACCCAAAGTATTGAGTGGATTTTAGAAAGGTTTTAACCATTGAAAAGGATGAGATTCACAAGGAAATAAAGAAAAAACTAAATTTTTTCTTCTTGATCTTATATGTTTCTAAAGAGGAGTTCTTTAATGATATCATTTGATAAAACCCTTAACTTGCTAACTTGGTTCCTAAACCTCTAAAGGAAGGCATTGAATATAAGCTAATCAACAATATAACAAAGGACTTATTTCAAAGGTTATTCGAAATCTCCGTCAATGTTATAGACACTTGATTCGGGCGGTGGAGAAAGGTCGTGAAAGGAGCTAAAGGCATATATGTCATGGCTATGAACACTGTCTAGAAGAAAATAAATTCCCAATAATTACCCTCTTTAAACCATTCCAAATAAAATTAAAAAGAGAGAAAAAACATTCTTGAGATTTCAAATGAGCCTCCCATACCAAAATGATTGTATTTTTAAGCAAGGACAAGGTTAATCAACTAATTACACACACACACACACACACACGGTTATCTTTCTTCATTTTTATGGTTTAGTATGTCATTGAATATGTTTAAATTACTCAATTTTGAAAGGCATGATGGCATTGGAGATACGAAGATCGATTTCATAACTTCTCTAATTAACATTTTTAAATTCGGATATCTCGAGTTTTAAATACACTGTAGTATTTTCCCCATTGAGTCACCATTTGTTATTTCATAACTCCCCTCACTTGTTTTAAATGATTAAATCCAAATGGGGACCCTCTTAATCTTCATACAGATTGATAGCATCTAAGTTTCTACCTTTAAAGAGATTTGATTTGCATTATCTAGCTTGTTTTGTTGAAATGACTGGCATTTGTATTGAACTTGGATTAAATATTTATACTTAGTCAAATTTTCAGGTTTCTTAACTAATTGAAAGTTTGTCTTCTTCTTGTAGTTCAAAAGGAAAAGCATGAACATATGTGGAAGTCAAAACTCAATATTTGGCAAACATTGTTGAAAACTCGGTCTTTAGCGGCATTTTCAAAAAAATTGTCTTAGGAGCATTTTAAAATTTGAGTCTTCTACGGACAAACCGCAAAGCAAAGAGGAAATCCAAAATAGTGTTATGTGGACCTTGAGAAAATGGAATTCCATGGATTTGGTTAATTCTATGAAGTAAAAATGCGAGTCCTCTCAATGGAATCCAAGATGCTGATAAAAATGGGTCATGAGGTTACGCAATGCACCGCAAGGAAAAAAAAAGAGGAGTCGATGCAATTAATTTTAGGAGTACAACAAGGAACTTGGTGTTCTACTGAGTTTTCACAAACTTGGTGTTTTGTGGGTTTTCAAAAACTTGGTGGTTCACGGCTTCTCCTAACCCACATAACAAACGAAACATGATTGTGGTTTTAATAAAGGAAGATGGCCTTTTTGGCATGATAGAAAGATAAGGATGAGAGTAGGAGCATTAGAAGAATAATTTTGTCCAAGTTAGAAAGACACGAAACAAAGAAAACTAGTGCTCCATATACTTTTCAAAAAATAAGTGTTTTGCGGGTTCACCTAGCCCATTGAACAAAGAAAAACACAAAGTATAAATTAGAGGAAGAGAATGTGAATTTATTTACATTTCTCAATTTGCATTTTGGCTTAGTATTCTCGAAAATATTTATATGATTTGAGTGTGCATAATTGACCATTTCTGAGTTGTAAAAAGAGAATGATGATGGTTGTAAAATAGAAAAAATAGTTTTTATCCCATAAGTGAGTCTTATCCATTATCCCTCACATTTTCATCATCATGGAGCATAAAAAGAGCATATTTTCAGTTGGGCACATTTTCCCTCCAATATTGCATGAATGGAATAGATTAATTGAGCTAAAAACTTGGAATCTTTCGCACTCATGTGGAAACTGTCATTTTGACAATGTATTTATCATGTTGATTCAATTTAAGATTTTTTTTACATATTCATATGTTTACGAAAGGAATATTGATCATTACCTAATAGAGGTGGTGAAATGCAATTGTAATTTGTATAAAGATGTATGCCTCACTTGTATAAAGGGGGATAAAAAAATTTATCAATCAATGTAACTTAGCTTTAACATTAACTCATGTGAGTTGATATCGTCATGATCTCATTTCCCTCTTATGCTGCAAATTCATGTGTTGATATTTCTTGATGTTTGATGTATCCTTCATCGATTTCACAGTGGTCTTTAGATTATGTTATGCAAATTTGATTTAAATCACCATAACATGTTGTATATTAGATTAATCAAATAAATGTACATAATTTCAAAATTTAGTTGGTAAATATGACTTTAGGTTTAGATAATTTTTAAATCTCCTTTGAATCTCTACATCAGTAGCATTCAAATTTGAGTCTAAGCTATGTTTGGTGCTCTTGATTAACAAGGAAAGCATGTTATTTCTAACTATCAGGCATCAAGTACTTAAAACACATATGCGTTAAAGTTTTATTTTTCTCTCTACCCATCATTTCTCATTTTTATTTCTTTGAGAAACACCCATAGATTACATTAATTTAGGAGGTTTCAAAGTTAAATCGAGTTGAATAAGGTGTAGGAAGTAGGGATAAAAGGATCAATTTGTTCAAAAAAACACCCATTTATTTGTTTAAATGACAAATACCTTGGAACTCATGAACTAAATCACACTATGTGGTCATACAACGATCAGGACATAAGATTATGTCATTCCTCCTTTTTTTGTGTAACTTGTATGCATCAACAACTTGCGAGTAAAAAAAATGCAAGTTAGAAATACAATAGTAAATTTAATTATTATTTTCACATAAACATAAATTATACAAGTTACATATATAATTATAGATTTAAAACTCTATAAAATTAATTTCTTAGTATTATACACTCTTAAAAACTAGAAATTTCATTATTGGAACATAATCTTCACCGGGTTATTGTGGCCTTATGAGTTTCTAAAGATTGTAGTTAATGTTGATATTAAATATAACTATAAACTATAGTCTATAGCTAATAAATAAAAATATGAATATATTTTTATTTATTAAATATAACCTTAGGTTTATATTAATTGGTTTTTAACCAATTAGGCTAGAAAGGTGTTTTTGGGAGTCACACCTATATGGTGTGCCAAAAATGTGTCTCAATGGCTTGCACTCTTAAGTCTTACGTTATATAAGGGTATTGTTAAGAAATCGTATTAGTGTAAACACATATTTATAATTATAACAAATCACGTAGTTATTTTGTTAAATGTATTATAAGTTGTTGTAAATAACTTACAAATATAGTAGAGGTGTTTTAGTTTTCTACCTTATTTTATAGGAGCTATTTCTCCTATATATGTGGATGTAATTGATTATAGAACATATAAAAAATTATTGTGTTTACATTGTGTAAACTTTGAACCAAATATACATTTGGTATCAGAACAGGTTACACCTAATTTCTATATAGTTTACTGAATTGGAAGTGGTTTCACTTTACTCCATTGACCCTTGCGGGTGAGATTTATAAATTCATCCTCAGGAATATGCCGTGAAGAATTATTTATGTGAGAACTATTTGTTCTGGTGTTAAATAATTCTAAATATCTGTAATTCATCCAGAGTTCTTCTGATGCCATCACGTAAATGATTTGAACAAACATGGTAGTGGCGGGTTAGAATTAGTAGTTGAAGGCATTGGGAGAGGAGCAATATTAATGCTCAGAAAAGGCGGTTGCCAATTTCATATCATTTGAAGGAGGTTCTCTTTTTCCATTCATCCTCATGCATTTGTAGAAAGCGTTTTAGATGTTCTTATGTGCATCACGTCTCCTATCTTCAAGCATTTCCATTCATAAATGACTCGCATCCTTAGAGCGAAGAAATGCTAAACTTTTATTCCTCTAGCTTGTCATTCCTGTAGATTTGATTCAGTGCCTGGCGTTTTATATTGAGTTTATGCAAAAGTGAGATCACCATCACGTGCAGACCTCAGAACCAGCCTTCAAATTCTGTCAGGAAACATCAATCTCCTTTTGATGTTTAAATGTTACACTTCCGCCACTTTATATCGACAGATATTTAGATCCTGCATTGGACAACTATTTCCCTCCACACCGAGTTTTCCTAAATGCAGCTTGTGCATACATGAATATAATGTGCTCTTCCACATGGATCCGTGAATATACAAGATAAGTTTGATGCTTGCCTGCCACGTTCTAATCCACTATTGAAAGTTTATTTTATTTTTATTTCCATGTGCATTTGTCTCAACCCGTGAGATCTCCGATTGATAGCATTTTTACTTTATCCATTTAGGTCCACGTGCCCCTCTTCGAATATTAAAGTTTTAATGTGGTCACGTATTTTCTAGGTTATGCGTTGAAAATCATGTGTATTGTTTTGTGTCATATACCATTGTTAAGTCCCAAAAAGAGCATGTGTATTGTTTTTTTGGTCATATATCATTGTTGAGTACAAAAATCATTGAATTTGTGTATATTTTTGTAATAGGGTAATAGGGGCATAGTTTCTAGCATTGTCTATCAATCAAATACAATTTTTAGAGTCATTGTCAAAGTCTCAAAATAAATTAAAAAGTGAAAAAACAAAAAAATTGCCTCATTATTGGTTGGAAGCATTTTCACTTGAACACGACGTCCAAAGTTAAAATTTGAGGTGGGGAATTTCAAATTATCCTCAAATTCATATTCAATCGAGCTAGCGATGAGACACCGGAGGATGGAAGCAATGATGGAGGGTGATCAATGCCTCTCGCGAATGACAAGCCCACATTTTGGTATGGTGGCATCTCTTTTTTAGTTGTGTGGTGTGTGCAGAATAAAATAGTGTGTGGTTTCCTTCCCCTCTTATGATTGAAACGAGGAGAATGTGCATTTTGGAATCTAAGAACATTTGTATAGAAGGGAAGCAAAACTGGAGTGATCCTCTGAATGTTGAGATTATTCGACTTTCAGAATTCTTCATCGATTAGCCGGTGAAAGAGCATTCACTAGAAGTGAAAGCGAGAAGCTGTTGAGTAAATGTATGTAGGTGTATTGGTGTAAGTTTAATCATTTGGTAAAGGGATTCACTATAGTGAAGTGGATATTTCATGTGCAACAAGATCCAAGCTAGCAATAAGAAAACCTAAAAGTATGCATAGGCATCCGATTACATTTCCGATTCTTGATATGTGCTTTCTCCCCGTGTTCACACTAAGGGGGGAATGTTAAGAAATCGTATTAGTGTGAACGCATATTTATAAGTTGGTAAGTGATTTGTTATAATAAATCACGTAGTTATTTTTAAAATGTATTATAAGTTATTAGAAACAACTTACAAAAATAGTAGATTTGTTTTAGTTTGTTATCCTATTTTATAGGAGCTATTTATCTTATATATGTGGATGTAACTCGATTATGGAATATAACAAAATTTTATTTTGTTTACGTTTTGTAGACTCGAACTAAATTTACATGTATGAGGAAACGAATAAGATACACGCATGGACTAGCACATAATTGATTAATTTAAAGGTGCTAGAATGAGCGCTAAGTTCACATATCCATATGGCGTAAATCCCTACACTAGGTCAACCTAGGGTTTTAAGGCTTGTCAAGATAGATGAGAGCATCCTTCTAGGATATCAATTAATGGGGGAGAGGTACATATGTTGATAAGAAGATGGTATAATAATGCACAATCTACGCTACCGCAATATAGCTGAAATATAAGTAGAGGAAAGCTAAGGATCTCGATTATATAAGAGCACTATTCTACCTAAGACTTGAGGTTCATACAATACTAAGCTAACATAGAATAATGGTGAAGGGAATTGAACTAATCTATACAAAATGACAAAGAAAGTTAGAGCACTTACCGTAGGGTGGTTTATAATGCATTTGTCTCTTTAGATAAGCAAGACACTAAGAGATAATCACTATGGGTGGATAAGAGGAACGTCATTCCTTTCCTAGACTCATTATAGATGACCCAGTAGTGCAAACAATCCAACAATCAAGAAGAGTGTACAATTTAAGTCAAATGCAAGATGAACCAAGAGAAAAATGAGAATATGCAAAGATGACATAAAAGAGGAGAGCAGATTGTTAGTTCCTATGATATTTCTTCCTTCCTTATGAATTTTTGGGTGTGGTCTGTATATATACCCAACGCCATCGACCGCGGATGATGGCATCGTCCAAGGGAAACCTAACACTGACACCATATCCAACAGGTGATTTCGTTGACTAAAGATGCCTAAATGTCAAAAATGGTGCAATGTGTCATGGAGAAAGAAACAAAATGTGAAAAATGTGCAAATGATGAAGTCGATGCAAGAAAGTGTTAGGATTGTTAGTGTGTGGTACATAAAGGGACAAGGATAACTAATGAAAGAATAAATGAATCTAGGGCCACATAACGAAAGTCTCTCTGTGTATTGTCTCTAACCCATAATTACCATGTGAATAGCTATACCCCATTTTCAAGAGGCCCCTTAAGGCACCTAATCAATAAATAGATGCATCAATGACCCTTATCTACGTAAAGGAAATTGTTAGGAACAAGTATGAAAGATAAAGATGAAACATTAGGTCTATATATATGCCCCAGTTGTTGATCACCACATGACACAATATTGAAACATGAGGTGGTCAATAGAATGAAATAGTACATAACACTGAAATTGAAAGTATCTACTAAAATTAAGAAGGGAACGAATGAAATGAAATATACCCACCAATGTGTACCTGATAGTGTTGTTCATCCCGCCATGTGTAGGTGCAATCAATACTATAAGAAACTTGGAGAATTAAAACTAAATGGAAACACTAGAGTATGATTAGTAAAATAATACATAAATCACCTATTAGGGGCTTATGGGACGAATTTCATGTCATAGTGTTGATATGTCAAGAATTCATAATGTCATAGAGATCATATGGTGATATGGTGTCAAAAATATGTAAAAATTGAAATTTCTCGATATATATGTGTAATAAGTAAAATCAAATGGTATGAGCTCATCATTATAACACAATAAATGAGGCATTTATCAGAGATCATAAGTAAAAATGGTAGTTGGAAGGTTTAGGGTTATCATGACCGAATTTGAATAGAAATGTCATGTTTATATAGTCATTTGGTTTGTTATTTAGTTTTTTCTATTTTAGAATTGAGAGAACCGAGCTCGGTTTCCAAATTTGGGTGTGTTTTGTGATGTTATGGCACAAGTAAAAGGTGGTGACATAGGATGATAAGGTGGTGCACACGGTGAGGCACGACCATGCGTAATTCTTTGTACCTAATGGTGTTGGGTAGATTAGGTTTAATTTGTTTATTTTACATTTTTAGAGCCATTAGCACATCATTTTCTTCCAAAATTGTTGTATGGTAGATTAGGACAAAATACAAGTGGGTTCGGGAGGAATTTTTATTTCTATATATCGTTTTGTATTTTTTTGGCATTTATGTTTTAAAAATCACAACTTCTTTTAGCTAGATGCCATCGACCCCTAGATTAATAGGGACGATGGCATCAACATAGGCATAAATTTTTAATAAGGGTGAATTATGAAGTTTAGGGGATGATAGCGTAGGGATAGTTTCACCTATGGTATTTTTATTGTGATTTTGCATTCCAAATTATTTTTTAAGAGTTCTAATATATGTATTTCTCTTATTCTCGTGCATGTAGGAGATCATAGGATCAGCCTATGGAGTAGTGTTGATTTGGCATGACTTTGTGGAATTATTATTGGATTGACTGGGAATAGGTATCCTAATTACAAGTTTAAGGCTGGGGAATCATGCATTGCATAGGATACCTCCAGATCCGGACTTTCTCTAGATGTTTTTGGTTGTATGGGAGATGAGGTCCAACAACTTTCGGTGGTGGATGGGACAAGAGACCATAGAGATGGCCCTGAATTTCTAGGATTTTCATGGGATTTCGGGGTTACCAATTGGAGGGACTTTTATGTACCATGATTCGTCTCAGGATGTTACGAGTAGGAGCCTTAGTTAAATAGGCTCTTTGGGAGTGAGACATACGATGAGGCTATGTTGTGTTTCTGAGTCATTACAGTATACACCTCAGGGATTTCGATCATCCAAAATGTGGTTATGGGGATTTTTGTGGCATGGATAGTGTTTCATAAGGTAGAAAGAGTCATCCCCTATTTTGACAGGTGAGTGTCTAGAGACATTGTGGATCATGGTGTGCCATCCAGCTGGGGCACCACTATATGGATATAGTTAGTGCATGATTTATACAAGGTTATATGTAGATGACATAGGGTTGTGGGACCCATCATTTTATTGATGGCCTAGATTTATAATTGGTTTTTGATGTATCGGATGATAGGGATTTCATTGGTAGTAGTAGAAGATTCCTAAGACTACTCTAGTGGGAAAAGGGTCAGAATGAGATAACTTTGGTAGCTGTTTCCATTAGCATAGGTGGGTTTGGATGATGTCATATAGAAACACTATGAAAGGAATTTAGATCATTGTCCTAGTTATCCAAGTGCAAAATATTTATATTCCATCACCAAGGTAATCGGGAATTATTTATACCTGGGTGGAGACCCACTTGGAAAGAAGTATCCCGAGGTCGTTTGGGTGACAAGTGCCCCTAGTGGTACTACCATTACCTCCTACCGATGTCGATCATTAGAGAGGCCATATGAGGACATTTGAGGTTACCAACACTATGGCCATGTAGGGTATGGCTAGAAGACCTGTGGTAATTTTCAAATATAGGGAAATTATTGTGGAGATGCTTAGGGCCCACCACAAAGTTACAAAAACAAGTGTTTCGAGAGGAGGGATCTAATGGAGGAGCTGCCAACATAGGTTCACATGAATGAGGTGCAAGTGGAGCTAGTCCTAGTAGTAGAGGGGTAGTAGGGGGCAATTAGTGGCATGGTTGAGGGAGTATAATATGCACCAACTATGAGAAGGTTACCTAACACCCATTGTAGTCTAGATGGCCATGTACTTGAGACAAAGGCCCGGGACATAGCATAGAGGAGACATTATATTTGGGCCCTGAGACAATTGGAAAAAATATATAGGATCCACATCTCAATGTGATGACAAGGGGAGGATATATTGGGAAGTTGAGGAGATGGTTACACCATCATGGAGAGCCTTGAGAAGCCAATTATGTGTGTCATTATTTTATTTCAATTTACTTATAGTAGTTATTGTGTGTTATATTTGTATCATAAGTGACATGTGTCTTCATTTTTTTATTTTTCAGAGTGGACGATGGAGGAGTGGCACTCCTTGATAGAGAGTTCCCACCATGAGATCTTGGATCCAATGATGGATGTTCAGGATGTTACAGTGATGGTTGATCCAACAACACTATTGGCTGGAGACTCGAGTGGGTGACATTTATCTAATTCGAGAGGAATTCCAAATAATACAGATGCACGGGGATGCATAGACACTAAAGCAGCCAAAGGTACCATAGATTTGATGTTAAATATATTATTTCAAGTGAGGGAAACCTTGGTAAATGAGAAGGCATCCCCTCTATTAGATTCCCAAATGGTGACCAAGAGGATTATTACACTAGAGGAAAAATTAGCAAGAGCTCAAGGAGAGGCCTCTAGAGCTCGATTTAGGGTAGTGTCTCTAGCTTGTACAACACAAGATACTATCATGTTCCCATCAACCTAAATAATCTAGAGACCCCACAAGGAGTGAGGGTGTTTGAGTCTTATTGTGGATGGGTCAAAGCTATGGACTTGATTTTGTGGCATTTTTTGATGTATAAAAGTGATTTGAGTCATATAAATAGATGATGATTATAACATTTTTTTCTATTGGATGTGTATGTGTATTTTTCTTATCACTTCCCAATTTTTGGCATATAAGTATGTGATGATATAAATGGTACTTAGGAAAAATGATGATTTCATGTGATAGGTAAACCCGATGGTAGGGGAATCAGTAGGATACCCTAACCTTGAGAAAATGTAAAGAAGCCAAGGGGTTGAAAAAGGAAAAGATATCCAATGATAGGATGTCAGGGCATTGTTAGGTGAATAAATCCAAGAAAGGCCATAAGCCTAAGTGAGGATGTGCATAATATTCCAGTGACCCATGGGATAGATTGGGTTGTACAAAATATAAAAAAATGGTGGAATTGAGGCCAAGGCACTCCAATGGTAGGAGAAACTAATGTGTTCGGTGTGACTAATCCAAGTGGGGAAGTCATCCCTACCGAGGATGTAGCAAGATACAAGGAGATGTGTGAAAAACCCAAGTGGGGGCAAGGATCACATGCGAAGGAGAGAGATAAGGAATTTTGTAAAAAACCCATGTGGGGGCGAGATCCCATGCAAAGGAAAGAGCTCAAGTGGAAGAAGGAGATAAAATTTAATCAAGTAACTATAGATAACTAACCACGAGGGGAAAATTAGTGCAAGGTGCCAATGATGATGTCGTTGACCTGGTGTAAGATGTGACTTTTGGCTCAAGTTAGGTGGTCCTCTATGGCATGTTATGTAATAGTGACTTGCTGATGAACTTTAGATCTCATTATAAATATGGTGTAATCAATCCAATCCTTTATCCGAGTGACAATGTTACACCGAATATTATTCATAATGGGATGAGGTTCGGGGTGAGGTGTTGATCCATAAGAATACTATGGTCTAGTTGTTCAGTGGGGAAGGTGACCCATTCCAAGAGGAATGAGCCACACGCTTTTGATTATGGGAAGAGGTTTCGAGAGCCCGGAACTTGCTACATATAATCTAACAATCATCATTAGTATGTATGTAATAGCCATGGTGAGAACAAAAGAAGGGAGACAAAGTGGAAGGTCTTGTAGACTTTCTAGTTTAATCACATTTGACCTCAAATTTGAGTTTCTTCATGTGTCATTGATAAGCTTTATAATCGAGACATTATGTCCCAAGGCCTCATGCCATGTTGTAATGCCCCTCCGGGACACCTAAAAATGCACCAAATGTGACTAAAATTTTAGGGTAATTTTTTTTTTTGAAGTGTTTAATTAATACTAATACATCTCTTATACTCTTTCTTGATTACTAATTTTATACGATTTTAATTTACCCAATTAAATTAATTACTAGCCTAAACCCGATTTTAAAAAAAATACTAGGGCCATAAATAATAAGTCTACACCCCTTCTATTCTATTCACCCTCTTCTTATTTACTTAACTTATCACACTCCCCTTTTTAATTTATTTAACTTACAATTCTCACAAAAAGGGTACAAAACCTTAAGTGTGTAGGGATAAACAAGAGCCCTAAGATCTAATCCAGTCAAATCAAATATGACCCTTGATTTCCAAATTACCCTAATGTTGCCCTAACTTTCTCTTTGCTATTTTCTTCTCCTTTTCATTTCTCTTCTCATTTGTTTTGTTTGGTCTTTGTTTCTTCATGCAGGTTGATGGAAGGATCTAAGAGAGAATCCTAAGGAGATCTGGTTTGTTGTTTTTTTTTGTGTATGAAGAATATATATATATATATATATATACACTTATTTATTTTATTTTGGTGAAGATGAAGGGGGGACTGTTGGAGGAAGGGGCCGTGGTGGAGGGGCATGGAGTGGTGGCCGTGGTGCGCAGGGTGTGTGGGAGTCGGCGCCAGGAGAGGCGAAGTGGAGGGGAGCAGCGCAATGGGGTTTGGTGGGGGATAATGCCCCACGGGGACAATGCGGTGCGGGGTGGGGGCTCCTTCCCCGCCACTTTTTTTTTTTGTTGGTGCGCGCAGGGGGTGGGGGCCGAACCACTCCCCCCCCCCACCCCCTCACCAAACTTTCTTTTTTTTATCTTTTTGTTTTCTAAAGAAAAAACGTGTTAAATAAAATGTTTTTATTTATTTTATTTTTGTTTTATTTATTAATATATAACTCATATAGTTAGTATATATATATTATATCATATATAAAATATTCTATATATATATATATATGTAACATTTATTTATATATATATATATATATATATATATATATATATGTATATATATATATATATATATATATATATATATGTATGTACATATATATATATATATATATATATATGTTTTTTTTTTAAATCAAAAGTAACATATTAATAAATAATACATTTAATATAAAATACATATAATATATATATTGATATATTAATTTAGAGAAAAAAAAATTAAAAAAGAAACACTATTTACCACCTATTATATATACATATAAAAGTAAAAAAATACCTCAACGGAAGAAGTTTTGAGTAGATACAATTTTAAGTGTTAAAAATTTGCAATGCTTATTTTCATTAATTTACCAAGATAAAATGATTAATATAAATTACTTTATATTTTGTGTTAAAAGGAAGGTAAACCAAGTATTTTCCAATAAAATAAAAGACTTATTTCTAAAAGAAAAATCTTCAAGAAAATTACTTAATCAAATAAGGTTGCTTACTAAGAACAAAACATTAAAACTTCTCATGGAAAGAATCAAGACTAATCTTACTCCAAGCATTAATATTACAAACAAAACAATACAAGAGGGAAGACTTTTTGTCCAAATGCAATTCTAAAAGATTATTTCAGATTTTGTTTTACATGAGGGATACTCAACAAGATTAACACCATTCTTATAGGAGAACCTACTTTCTTTAAACAATCTTCCATTTCAAATAATATTCAAATCAATGTATGTTAATGGAATATAACCATATTCAAATAATATATAATTACAAGACTTCTCTTGCACAATTTCTCAATACATCATAAACCAAACATGCAGCAATACACAAGATGACAATCCAACAAACTCCTTCCCAAGGTTGAAAGAAAATTTTCAAATACCAAAGGATAAACCAATCTTGTAAATGATGTTCAAATACAACATGGAAGAGGAATTACAATAAAGAGGAAGTTTCCATAAGCCATACTTTTCAAGATACAATGAGGTAATGTTTCAATGAGAGACCATGATGCCACCAACTCCAAACCAACATCCAACTTCCATGCCTTCAAAAATCCATACAAGGAGAAAGAGCTTGATTACCACCCAACCATAGGCATCATTACATGCCTTTCCCAAGGTTGGGATGCATGCTAGCCTCCCCCAAGCCCATGGGAAAGAGGTCAACTAACACAAAACTTGCACAAGATGGAGGTTGAACTAACAATGATACAAGCACACAAAAATAGGACAACACAAAACAAGACTCCAAAAATTTTACAAGGAAGAAGAGAAGAACCCAAGTTCTAACTCTAAAACAACATGGGGAAGAGAGGAGAAAGTTCTCCAAAGTTATATATCAAATTGCTTGCACAAAGCAAAAGTTTTCATACCCTCCTTATTACTCCTAAATTCAATTAAAACCCTCCTTATTCCTCCACAAAGTCCTTCTTGAAAGGGTTTTCAAACCCCAAAGGGGTTTCCTTACCAAGAATGGGGAAGGAGATTCAAACCAAATGAATCAACTTCCCCACCTCAACCATTTGAGGGGAAACACAAAGACCCTACAAGGCTTGACCATCAAGCCTTGAGGATAGAGAGAAAAATCCCTCTCTCCTCCCCACAACTCCAAAACTCCATCATGCCATATGATGGAGCGAGTAAAAACAAGCAAGCAACCAAAATCTACATGCAACAATAACAATTTCAAGCAACCAATCTAACCACTAAAAAGAAAACAACACAACAATAAGATATAAGAGCCTACCTCAAGGAAAGCTCTCCAAAAAGCTTCCCAACTTCAAGTCTCTCCACTCTTGACTCAAGCAAATCACAAGCTCCAAATCCCCAAGAATCCAAGCAAGAAGTTCCAAAGAAAAAGTCCTCTCCTTTCCCATGAATGGGAATTTAAAGAGGAGCAAGCAAGAATCCTCACAAATGAGGGGGTGACATGTGTCACCCCTCTCCTTCTTCAAGGTCAAAAATGCCAAAACAAAAGAGATAAAGGGTAAAATTGTCTTTTTCCCTCTTCTCCCAAATTCCCTAAATGTTAGCAAAACAAAATTAGTGAAACTTTTAATAAGCACTCCAATCCAGACCCCTTACACGGATGTGACCAAAAAGAGGTAAAAAGAGGAAAACTCCCTCTATCCTTGAAAATAAGCCCCCTACCCATTAGGTAGGGTCTAAGGGCTCATTTATATGTTAGGGAACTCCCAAGCTACAAGGGGTCCCCAAAATGCCCAAAATAACCTAATTTCGGGTTTTACATTTTTGGCACAAGGGTAGAGGGTGTGGGGACCACCCAAGGGTCTCACATGTGACCCTAAACCCTTGTGATTAAGTGACTCATTAAACAAAATCAAAAATTAAAAGAAAGTGGGATTATTAACTCCCAAAACAAGTTTACATCATAATTAACTACCCTAAACAAAATTAATAATTCATGGCACAATACATTACAAAAATTGGGGTCACTCATAGTGCCCAAAATAATAATCTCCTATACTAAGGCTTCACACAATGAACATGGCTAGGACTCAGCCCATGGGTTGCTTGTGCAAGATTGTGTAGCTAGCCTGAATTCTCACGTTCTCCTATAAACCTGTCACCTACACACTCATTGCACACATTAACCGCACCTGCCCGATAAATATAAATCAATGACTCAACAAGATATCAATGAGTTCTAAACTAGCCTAACATCCTACTAAAATCAAAATGTGACAACATGCACAAGTATACTCAATTCTCCAAAGTTAGACAAGATGATAAAGTGACATAGAATCCCACCATGCAACAACTATCCATCAATATAATTAGGTTCCAAACACAACATCATATTCATTAGTATTCATGACATCATAAGAAAATGCGACAACATAGAAATTAAGCTAAATTGGTGTTATACGCCTGAATGTCCACACATGTCTAATAAGATCAAACTCTAATACAATGTCCATGATATAACAAAACTCTGTCAAAACATGTCTATGAGCAAAGAAACAACAAGCTACTGAGCTATAAAAAGTGTGGGCACTACACATGTGAAATATGGCTCAGTTATAGGGGACCAGGAGCCATAAGGGAAAGAGTTAGGAAGGGAAGGATCACAATATGTAGAGGGTTGGTAAGCATATATGGGGATGACACCGATGCAATGGGTGAAGACAATGTCAATCGAGAAACTTGTTGCTTATTCATTGAGGCATAGTAGATGGGATCATCACCCATGAGTTCATGGGCTTCATGGTCAAAAATAGTGATCTAATCATCCTTTTCTATAAGGGAAAATGGATTTACTTGGTCAATGGTAGTGTGTGGAGGTATAACCAATGGAGCACTCGAGGCTCATGCACCTTTGGTTGGGAAGATGTATTAACTACGCTCGAGGATTCCACTTGTATAAGGATTACATTTACATCGTGAGAAATTTTGTGTGAATATTTTCTTGGTAACGTAAGACTTCCCTATCATGAGTATGGGCATAGATAGCCAACTAGGGGTCATCTAAAGCATGATTGTCATCGTAGTTGGAAATGGAGGCATCCATCATACAAGATTCAATTGTAGTCTCCGAACATACCACGTGATCTAATGGAGGTTGTGGTGTATTTGAGACAACAACAGAAGTGAGGTCTCTTTATGAGAATGAGGTCATAAGGAAGGAGGTAATTGGGATATAATAAGCTCAGGAAGATTGAAAGTATTAATTCTAAGTGTGATCTCTTCAGGATCATTTTCATCGACTCCAAAAGATTGGGAGGCATACACCTGACAAATTCAGGGCAACTAACATTTCCACGAAGAGAATCTACGGGGTAGTTAAAGTTTTGATATTCTCATAAGGGGATGGAAAATAAATCATCTGGTGCTTAGAGTTTGTGCATCCCCATTTTTTGGAGTCTTTCCTAGTTCCAAGGATTAGGATCCCCTTAAATCTTATAGATAGCTCCTTGGTGAGAAAAAATGAAACATTAACAACTGGAGGAAGTGACTGTAAGCATGCAATGAGTCCAAGGTTACCTTAGGAGGATATTATAGGATAGAAGAAAGTTGAATTCCATGAATTTAACACGAAATTCCTAGGATGAAGGGTGATGGGTAACCAAATACACCACATATAAGGCATCTATCAGCAATCATACCCTTAACAATTGGTATGGGTAAATTTTAAGTTACATATGGATTAAACAAGAAATTTAATGAAAACGAAGGAGGAAACACGTGTTTTGGATCCTTCATCAATGACAACGTGTTTAATTGTAGTATGGCCAATATGAACTGATATCAAAAGAGGTGGATTACTTACATGAAGCAAGAGCTTGTCATGGATCATAGAGGCTATAGGGAAGAAAATGCAAGAATGATCATCCGTGGTAAGGTTAGTATGAATGGAGAATCCTAGCCCTAATAGTGGATGTATTCATTTGAGCCATGTTATGTGAGACTCAACCAAAAGTGGTAGGAAAGGTGATTTTCATGTTGATTAGGGTTGTCATGAGGCACTCATGGTTTTAAGGAGATGTATGCATGAGTTATAGAAAAGGGACTTTCCTAGGTATGCCGGAAATTTCTTCAAGAGGATCCCACTCATCATGACTGATATTTGCATTAGGCTGAAAGTGATGGGAGTCCTCAAGGATAGATCTAAAAGAACTAGGGGTAATCAAGCCCAAGGATACCTCTGAAATTGTTTTTTTCTCATTTTCTATGTCATCATCTCTATATGTTTTACTCTCACATGTGTTGATGGTGCATGTAGTTAGGGAATAACTTCTCGAACCATCATCCCTATAGGATATTTTCCACATGGGTGGATGGCACTGGAGAAGGGAAATTTTTTCCTTGGGAAACCTGAGTTTGAGGTAAATAAGGGTATAATTCTTTGTGAGTTTGAGGTTAGAATGATGTGGGGTATTCAGGCTCTACAAAAATATGACACGCCTCACATCATTAATGGAAATTATATTTTCAACAGGATATTTTGTGTTAACTACATTGTTTGTAGGATGTTCTAGCTTCTAGGAACTCTCACCAGAATTATGGTTAGGCATGGGATTAGAGAAGACCTATAGCTTCTCATTAGCTTGGTTAATTTCTTCATGATCATCTTATTGTTGTGCCACATCATGGGATTTGACCACTTCATTCAAACATTCTTCGATGATGATTTTGTGATTGAATTGGGATCCTAGGAAAAAATTGAAGGTGGTTGGTTGTGCATAGTGCACAAAAATTCTCATGGGAGTGACCCCAATTAGCATGCCACCAACAAAATTTACTTTCATCATGCCATTGAGGAACATGTTGAGAGGGATCTGAGGTTGTGGTAAACACCTTAGGTAAACGATGTTTCAACTCTTCCTTACTATATAGGTGATGATAGTTAGACTGATTTTTTATTTTCTTATTTTTTTATCAATGTTAAAAATGGTCCTATTTGAAGAATAAACACAAGGAAGAGCTTAAGAGAATCTACCATCTGTCATGTTCTTGTTCTTAGAACATTGAAGGATTTGAAATTTTTGTTAGGTTGTATCTTAGGAGGAACTTTCTCAAACTCTCTCATGAGATAATATTTCCTTTTAGCTTGTTCAAAATATTCTTCTAGAGAGGTGGGAGAAAAGGACCTCACCTTGTATTGAAGGTGAGGTTCAAGAGCTCATAGAAAATTTGGAAGAGGTTATCACTAGGCATGTTGTGTTCAGCTCATGTAGATAAGGTCTTCCAATGTTTGATGAAGGCTTGTGTTGATTCATTTTCAGATTGCTTACAATTGATGAAGGCATTAATTTTGTTCTCAAGTAGGTCATGATATTGAAATTCATTTACTAAGGTTATCACTAAGGACTCTAGCTCAACTATGGATTTAGGAGGTAAGGTATGGTACCAATCCAAAGTATCTCCAATGAGGTTTTAGCTAAGAGCTTGTTGGAAGCATATGAATTGGTTTTAATCCATTATTTATAAATATTTCCAAAGGGATTCATGTAAAGGGAAGGATCGGTGGACCCATCATAACAGATTAGAGGAGCAATACCCTAAATATCCTCGCTTAGTAATATAAGGTGTTAGAGGCTCATTTTTTGTATAGGGGATTCAATTATTGGAACCCCATTGGGCCCATTTACTAAAATATAGGGTGTGGCGCCCCAAGAGATAATTCTAGTGCGATTGACTAGTTTATTTGTGTTAGCTTGCATTTAAAGGAATTAAGTTGCATTGGCTGATTGTTGTTGATTCATCCTATCAATGAGTTGGAGAATAAGGTTGGTAGGGTAAAAATTAGAGGTATTCTCATATGAACCTACTTGGGACCTTTTCCCTTTTCTTCCCTATTATCAAGTTGTTTGGAGAAAAATTCAAGGAGATGTTTACCAAGCATTTTTTCTTATTCATCCTTGTATTGAGGAAATTGCACCATAAAAATCTGAATCTCAGTAAAGAGGACCAGAAGTGTTGTTATTTTTATTTTCCTCTTATTCATCCCAAAATAGTCCATCGCATTGTTTATTAGGTTTATTTCTAAGAACTCCTACGATACAACAATCCATGCAAAAGGGAATTCATCCTTGGGATAAAAGGTTTCAGGAATGTGTGCACAACAAAATTAGAGGATCCTAAACCTAAATATTGCATGATTGATGTATGATCTGTCTCGAGATAAATTCTTGAAATGGGAATTACCAATGCGATTGTCCATACAAGAAACATTCCACATGGGTTGATGGTTTTGGAGACAAGTTTTTAGAAATATAAAAGATTGATTGTGGAGTGAAATTTACATAGGGGCCAAATAACCATAATTTCATTAAATATGGACATTTTGATAAGAATTTAGATTAATAGTATTATCATTTCTTATTTTAAAATTTTTGAAATTGGATTCCTAAATTTCCATTATTGGTTTTTATCTAGTGTGATATCAGATTCCAATATGTTTATTATTAGAATTTAATTAGTGTAATATCGGATTCCAATATTTACACTATGTCATACAAGTATGTTCCTAATTCTATATTGAGTTTATGAGAATGGGAATATGCCCATTCTCAACACACTTATAGTATAACTATGTTCCTAATTCTTTTTATGTGTATCTGCTTTATCTCAATTCTTTTTCTATGATTCCTATATGAGGAATTTTGATCCCTTTTAAAAATTAAACCAATGTGATATGGGTACATGTTGTATGAAATAAGAAGCAACTATTGAGTCTATGAGAATGGACATATGCCCATTCTCATCACACTCATGGTACAAGTATGTTCCTAATTCTTTTTATGTGTATCAACTTTATATTTATTTTTCTTCTATAATTCATATATGAGGGATTTTTACCTCTTTTGAAAATTTATATCTTGGCAGATAATAGGTTAAGTCATGGAGCATTTCCAGACACTCTTATTGAGATCATTAAATAATATATCTTGGCACTCTAAATATTATAGTTTTGCATTCAATAATTAGGGGATTCTAGGCATATAATTTAGTATCCACACTTGTAAAGGTTTGCATTTTATAAATTTATGAGAATAATTAAAAAATAAATTATCTAGACTTATGCACATAGCCTTATTAGGAAAAGACCATATAATTTTTTAGTTATAATGAATGCATACATCAATTCATTACATAGCATAAATTTTTGAAATGAGTTCCTTGTAAATCGCATCCATGTCCCTTTAAATCACAAGATCCAACTCCTTGTAAACTTAGAGCATAATTAAGGATTTTTTTCAAATTAAATTAATTGCATGGTAGAAATCATATTATTAATAATATTCTAGAGTTCCATAAGCAATACAATGTTTTATAGAATTATATTATGGAAAAATATTCCAAAGTAATATAATACTCAGTCTTTCATTTAATTATCAAATAATAGTACAACTGTAAAGTTTATAGGACCAAGGTTTGGAATATTTTAAAAAAAAACCCACATCCTGGGCCAAGATGATTTCACATATAAATTTATGAACTTCAATAGTTTCTCCAAGTCA
Organism: Taxus wallichiana var. yunnanensis; assembly: GCA_018340775.1. Classification (NCBI taxonomy): domain Eukaryota; kingdom Viridiplantae; phylum Streptophyta; class Pinopsida; order Cupressales; family Taxaceae; genus Taxus; species Taxus wallichiana. Next base: position 46,294,932 of record CM031243.1, on the reverse strand, counting down.
ACATTCCTTATCATGTTCAAGTAGTTCAAGGTATGATTTAATGGCCATGTGTCCTTTATCGGGTATCTTTATGTATCCACTTTTCCTTTTTTTTGTTTGGTTTCCATGCCCAGATGATGCTATCCACATCGATATCTGCTTTAGGTTCTTATGAGATGGTCCATGTTTTATTTGGATTTAAACAATCCCGATACAATGTTGTACCTTCTCCTCTCCCTACAGGTTTCCAATATTGAACTCTCATCTTTTTATTTACATCATTTCCTTCCTATTGAAGGAAAATATCCCCATCTGATCTCCCCATCCATATATTTTCATTATCATTTCCTGGTCGTATAAGTAGCATGTTTCCCTGAACACATCATTCAATGGATTGAATTCTTTGTTATATCTTACACAAACATGCCCATCGTAAATATCTACTTGATCACTATGTACAAGGTGTAGACAAACCATTTAAGCACCCCCTTTCTTAATCATAAGGGAACTTCTTGTTTCATTAAAAATAAAATGTTTTATTGGGAAAAAAATTGTTTTATTATCTAGCAAGTTTGGGCATTCTACAACACATATTCACCACAATCTATCAAAATTCAATGGAATCAACCTCTCTCCAATCATTTCATGAAATTATAGCACATGAGTTATATAACCCATGGCTATGTCATCATCTCTGCTACAATTTTTTTTTTTGAGAATGACATTATCTATGACAAAATATTTTCTATATTTAGGACTTGTATTGATGGTGCTTTCAGTGTCATCACTACAACCGCATCACTCTTTGCATTGTAATACTCTAAACCACCGCAAATGTTTTCACTTCCCAAATTTTACTCTTCCATCCAATACTATGTTAACACTGACAACCACAAATCCTCTTCCCACATATTTTCAATGTAATGTATTCCTACTTGGATATACTCTTCCCTCCACAACTTTGGTTCCCTTTGAAAATAAGTCCACATGATCATCCTCTACAAATACAAAAGACTTTTGTTGGAACAACATAAAATACAAATTTTGTGAGATGATGGAAAATATCTTAAAGCATTGCATAAAATAAATTAAAAATTATCATGTATGTACAACCATAAGTATATTGAATACACATATCACATGAGCTGCAAAATTCTATAATTCAGTAAGGTTTAGAAATACTTCAAAATTATGCATATAATTTGGAAATATTTATAACATGATTTCTAAACTATAATTGAACTTGACTCAATTGAATTTAAATGATGAGAAATAAATAGAGGTTACATTTCCATTTGCTAACCGCTTCATCCAAATAGAGGTTAAATAGATGAGGTTGAATTTAAATGATGATAAATAAATAAATAGTGGTTAAATAGAATTTAATTATAAACTTGATTGCTAACCGCTTCATCCAAATATCTTCATCATTTTAACATAGCATGTATTACTTTTGCAAGAATTCCTCATACTTCCCATATTCCCTGACTATGAGAATGGGCATCTATCCATTTTAAACATTCTCATAAAAGGATGTAATTGTCATTCATTCTTTATGTTTCACGTAGGAGAATTTTTCTTTCTTTCTATATTGAGTTTATGAGAATGGCCATACATCCATTCGCATTACAATGATAAAAAATTGTGTTTAAAATGTTCATTCTCATCACAATCATAAAACTCTTTATTTGTATGAGAATGGGAATATGCCTATTCTAACCATTCTACCTCTCATCACAAGAATGAACTTAATCATTTTTATATCACTAATTATTACACGAGAATGGACATATGCTAATTCAATACAAAATAAAAAAGTTTGTTTATTTGAGAATGAACATATGCCTATTCTATATATGTGTATTTTTCTTCTATGATTCTTATATGAGAATGGACATATACCCTTTAAATACAAAATAAAAAAATGATTTTTGTCCGAGAATGGACATATGTCAATTATATCCATGTGTATCGTAACAATCATTTTATTTTTTTGTAATGTAAAATATTAATTGAAATTTATAGGTATTATTAAATGATACAATATTATTTTTTGTATTTAATTATTAGTATTATTAATTAATGTTGTTTATTAATTAATTTTTTCATTAGAGATAAAAAAGGGTTGAGGGGACCCTACCCCATACAAAGTATTACCATATCTTTACAAAGTGGGCAAGGGATTTACCATCAGAGCCCAAACCGTAATCCAAAATCATCGCTTAACAAAACAAAACCAAGATAAACACCCAGAAAACCAAGAAGTAAAATAACTAATAAAGAAAGATACACATGAACTAACAACAAACAACAATTAACTAACAACAGAAATTAGAAACACCATTATCCACAAAACCATGTTTCTTCATCATTCTTTTATCAGATCCCCCACTGTATTCATACAACCATTCCATTCTTTGACAAGGGTGGTGATAGTAGATTTCCAATACTTGTAGTTAGGCTCTGGTATCTCCACTTTAGGGCCTTTTCCTTCTTTTTCTTTTTCCTTTGCTAATTCCATAGAATGAATCATCTCTGCTAGGAGTTTGAGATGGTGGATGGTGCTTTTAACATTGAGAATGTGGATGTCATGAATCTAGAGAATTATTTCTTTCATCTTCAACATTTCCTTTTCCATCGCCAAACTTCTTTCATTAGCATTTTTTAGTTGTTCACTAAGAACAAGAGAAGATAACTTAAAAATGAACAACTAAAAATACTAATATGATATGTTAAAAACATATTCTTTGATTTCTAATTTTTGATGATTAAAGTTTAACTATTTTTATTGGCCCATTCTAAACATTATAATTAGTGAAGCATTATAAGTAATGAAGCATTATAAATATTAATGGAGTTTATGTGGTTCATTAGTTTTATAAAGTTTTACTATATTTTTTATAATCATTTTTAAAATGCACATTAATTAATTAAGCATTAAAATAATGGTGATTAAGCACAATAATTAATTTTTTATTCATTTGATAATATATATAGATGTCATTTTTAATCTAATAATTTAAGTTTATTAGTAATATTAAATCTTGTAGTTAATATTAATTGATGGGATATTTGTTTGAAATTAATTATAATATTATTGGCTAATTTTTTAAATTAGCACTAATACTAATTAATTATAATATTATTAATTAATGTTATTTTTAATTTATTAATGTATTAATATTAGTTTATTAATTAATATTATAATATTAATTTATTAATATTATTAATTAATGTTATTACTATTAATTTGGCATAGTGAGACCATTAATTGTTTACCACCTTTTATTAAATGAAGGTACTTCTTTGTCAAACACGTCTTTGAGCACCCGTTGGAGGGAAACTAGAAAAATTAATGGCAATTAGTTCATCTTTGGCATGGTAAAGAGAACGATAATGGTTACTATTTTTGATGATGGTAGAGATCTTGGGAATTGCAAGGTTAATCACGGTCGGTGAAGCTATCTCTTTCTTGTTCGTCCTTTCCGCTTTCTTTTCATTCGCCAATTTTTTTCGTCCTTCCTCTTTGGGCTTCCTGTTTATTAGTTATATTGTTTCATCCTTTGAAGAAGAAGATTTGAAGATTATTTCAGAGATATTGTTTGTTCTCTCTACTAAGTTTTTGTTTACGCTTTCTACTTTGGGCTCCCTCTATTTTGTGAGACCGTTTCAGATTTCGAAGCACAATATTTGAAGACAATTTTATGCATGAACTATTCTAAATCTTCTCTATTGAATTAGTATGAGATGGAGAATATGATTTGGTTTTTTTTTCCTTAGAACTATTCTATTATGGTTTTAATGATAATGCCCTATTTTTTATCTTCTGTATTTTTTATTTGGGTATTAAGAATATCACTTCAATGTTTTGAAAGACATGCGTAGTTGTTAACCTAAGCGTAGTTGATAATACAGGAGTTATATGTTATGATTTTACCAAAGTACAAAGTGGTATTACCACCTAAGTGGCATAACAAGCATTGCTTATTTGTCGAGCTATGTGGTCTATTGTATCCGAATTTCTCGGGTAAAGTATAATGTCATATTTTAGATTTTTTGTATTTTTTATATGGGTTTTAAGAATATCACTTCAATATTTTCATTATAAGACTTGCATAGTTGTTATCCTCCATAGTTATAAAAGGATACATCTAATAATGACTATTTCATGCATGTTTGAGACTTCTCTATTTTGTATTCTAAATTTTTTGGTATAAAATAATGTCCTACTTATATTTTTGCATTTTTGATATGAGTTTTAAGAATATCACTTCAATATTTTCATTATAAAACTTGCATAGTTGTTATCCTCCATAGTTATAAAAGGATGCATCTAAAAATGATTGTTTCATGTATGTTTCAGACTTCTCTCTATTGTATTCCAAATTTTGGGCATACAATAATCTTGTATTTTAGATTTTTATATTTTAAATAAGGGTTTTAAGAATATCACTTCAATATTTTCATTGTAAGACTTGCATAGTTGTTATCCTTCATAGTTATAAGAGGATGCATCTAAAAATGGTCGTTTCATGCATGTTTTAAATCATCAACATGATCACATTCCCTTGTGAAAAATGTATATGATTCTAAGAAATCCACTTCTAATCCTTCTTGCTTTAAGACAGGAGTTAATGATGTTTTTATTACCAAAGTACAATGTAGGGTTACCACCTAGGAAAGCGTTACTTATTTTCCGAGTTAGGTGGCGTCACTGCGCAGCCTAGATGGGCGAGTAAGCCATGAAGATAGCGATTGGTGGGCGAGCTGAAATTTCAAGTTGGGCGGGTGACTTGACATTCGAGATGGGTGGGCGAGTTGAAATTTTGAACTGGGTGGTAGAGTTAGCCTATCGAATCGGCTCTGCCGAGATGGCCTATAAAGTTGGCCGGTTGATTTGGTCATTCAAGATGGTCGGTCTAGATCTCCATCGACATGGCTAGACGAGATGGGCTAGAGAGCATCTCTACCAAGTTGAGCGGGTGAGGTTGACCTGAGACAAGCTAGGTGGGCGAGCTGAATTCCGAGTTGGGTTGGGTGGATGAACTATCGAGCTAGGTAGGCAAGTTGACCTACCAACTGGGTGGGCAATTTGACCTGTCGAGCTAGGAGGGCAAGATCACCTACTTGAGCTAAGCAATATTGAACCTATTTTTTTCATATATGAATTAAAATTATGAATTTCAATGTTATATCTAATGAGAAAATATTAGGTCTCATAATTGGAATCATTAAAAGAAGAACAAAGATAAAATCTAGCTTGTTGTATAATTCATAGTTACCCATTCTCATAGCCTTCGTGAGAGTTATTTATAATAAAATTTCAATATTTCTTGTATTAAGTGATTAGAATTGGCATACGCCCATTCTCATACAAACAAACTATTTTATCTTCCATTTAACAGTTAGGTATCCATTCCTATAGAGGTATATTAAAATGTTTAAGTTCAATATTGCTTGTATTAGAATGTTTAGGAGCCTTTCTCATTTTCATACATTCTGGAATTTATTTCATACATTGAATGAGAAGATGCCCATTGACATATGGGAATCATATATGAATAATATAGATAAAATTTAATTTTTTAAGAATGGGTAGTTTCCTTTATAAAATAGGAATCATATAAGAAAAGTAGATCAAATTTATTTTGTTTTGAAGGGGAAATTCCCATAATCTCAACCTTCATGAGTATTAAAATGATTATGTTCTATCTTGTATCAAATGAAAACTTCCCAAGACCATATAGGAATCATAAAATAAGAAAATACATAAAATCTAATTCATTTTAGAAAGGCGGGTTGCCCACTCTCACAAACCTTCATATAGTTTTTAAATTGATTAAGTTACTTTTTTCTTGTATTAGATTGACAATTATTTTTCACTCTTATATCCTATTACTTTTCCCATAGTAATAATCAAGTTCAAGATTGCTTGTATTGCAATGATAAGAATGGGCATACTTCCTTTATCATACAAACAAACATTTTTATCTTGAATGGATAGATTCCCAGTCTCCTATAGGAATCATAGAAGAATATTTTAGGTTGAATTTATAAGATGAGAAATTAATAAATAGAGGTTAAACAAAATTTAATTAGAAACTTGACTATTAATTGTGTTATCCAAATATCTTCATCATATTAACATAGCATATATTACTTTTACAATAATTCCTCATACTTTTGATATTCCCTGAATATTAGAATGGGCATTTGTCCATTTTAAACATTCTCATAAAAGGATGAAATTGTCAATCATTCTTTACGTTTCACGTAGGAGAATTTTTCTTTCTTTCTATATTGATTTTTTGAGAATGGGCATATGCCCATTATCATTAATATAAGATAACTCTTTTTTGTATGAGAATGAGCATATACCTATTCTAACCATTCTACATCATGAAGCAATATTTAACTTAATCATTTTAATATCACTACAAAGGATGGAGGAGTGGGAAACTATCCATTCTAAAACAAATTAAATATTACCTCTATTTTATTCTATGATTCTTTTATGAGAATGGGCACATTCCCATTCAATACAAGATAAAAATTTATATATATGGAGAAGGTGCGAGAACATAATAAACACTTAAATATATTCATAAACTTTATATCCAATCATAATAGTAAAGTAAATAATAATATTCATAACATCTACGAAATATCAATAATAATCTAATACTATTAAAATTTGAAACAAGTTTTCTAATTATCCATGATTGAAAATATCCCTCTCTATAATATAAATTAGTATCAATTAATTTTATTGATTTTGTGTGCCATGTGTTTTTGTTGATTCTCAGTGGTGCCATGGCGATCCCTCTTCTATTGAGACTATTTATTCAAGGGAAATCAAGGGAGCTAGCCTTCTATGGCCCTATCTCCTCTAATATTATTTGAAAAATATTCCAGATTGATTCTAAATCCGTGGAGAAATCCATATAAACTATTCTCGAGGAGTATTACATGTAAGGTTATGATCGAGCTCGCTTTAATCTTTGAGTTTTCTTCCTTTTTCATCACCCACCTGCTGCTCCTTGGAGGATTCAAGGATGAGACCCTTCATATTGCTTGACATTTTATGCAACGTAGACATGTGGTTGGTCTTGTAAAAGTTGTAAAAATTTTCAGTTTTCCCATAGTTCTTTCAAAAATTTCAATGGAAGTTTATGGGGATTTGGTTGCTCGAGGCTAGGTTAAAGAATTAGAAAGGAGGTATAAGACTCTTTGAGATTTTTTTGTTTCAGTTCATCAGAACTATGGATTTAAGGAGGAAGGTCCTGCCTACATATCCTCCATAGACTCTACCATAATTCGCCATGAGCCAACTCAAATTGACAAACTCAAGGAAGGCCTTGCCGACAAAGCCCCCTAGACTTGGAAGCTTTATCCTTCCCAATTGGCCTTGTTCTATCTCAAATTTTCAAACTTAGGAGGGAAGGGATTGCTTCATATACTTCTCTGCTATGGGCTACATACACTTTATCTCAAGAACATCACAATAGCTCCATTTGAAGCCCAAGAGGTTAAAGTGAATTCTGAAGTTTATGAATTATCAAAATAATAATGCTCATGTGTATATTTGTTTTAGTTTTGTTTTTTATTTTAATTTTTAGAGCATCCATGCTTAAACTTATTTCCTTCTTTTGGACTTCCCTACTTCTTGATATTGTATAAAATGTTATATAAGGAGATGACCCAAGAACCCCCCAATTTAAAGCTCCAATGAAAATCATTTATCAATTAAAAAAACATCAAACATGGATATGAATTTTTAAAAAATTATATTTTATTTTAAGTGCAATAATTAAACCTAAAACATGGCTATGATATTGTTTAATATTTACATTTTTTTGTTTGTGGCATAGTGAGACCATTAATTTGCAAATAAATTATTTACCACCTTTTATGATTTGAAGATACGTGTTTGTGAAACAAGTCTTTGAGCACCCATGGAGAGAAATTGGTGATACTAATGGAAATTAATTCTTCCATGGTATGGTAGAGAGAATGATGGAGGTTACTGTTTTCGATGATGATAGAGATCTTGGGAATTGTAAGGTTAATCACTATCAACGAAGCTATCTCTTTCTTGTTCATCCTTTCCTCTTTCTTTTTCATCCAGTTTCCACTTTTTTGTTTTTCCTTCCTCTTTGGGTTGCCCGTATTTCGTTAGACTGTTTTATTCTTTAAAGTAGAATATTGTATGCATATTTATGAGATATTATTTGTTCTCTCCGCTAATTTTTGTTGACCCTTTAAGTTTCCACTTTGGGATCCCTCTGCATTTCAAAATACCATTTTGGGTTATGATGCATAGTATTTGAAGAATATTTTAGGCATGAATTATTTTAACTCTTATTTGCTAAATTATTATGAGATAAAGAAGGGGTAGATGCCCATTGTCATATGATAAATGGAATATGCCCATTGTCATCACAATCATAAAACTCTTTGTTTGTACGAGAATAGGCATATGCCTATTCTAACCATTCTACCTCATCAAAGAAATGTTGAACCTAATAATTTTTATATCACTACAGAGGATGTGGGAATGGGAAGCTGTCCATTCTAAAAAAGTAAATATTTCCTTGATTTCTCTTATATGATTCCTATATGAGAATGGGCATATGCCCATTCAATACCAGATAAAAATGTTTGTTTGTATGAGAATGAACATATGCCCATTCTATCTATGTGTATTTTTCTTCTATGATTCTTATATGAGAATGGGCATATGCCATTTCAATACAGATTAAAAAAATGTTTTTTTGTATGAGAATTGACATTTGTTGATTCTCGTCTATGTGTATTAAAACAATCATTTTATTTTATCCCTATATGATAATGGTCACGTGCCCATTTTATATGCTCGTTATCACATATGAATCATATTATAATAATAGAAAATTAATCTATATTATTGAATTCAATCGAGTTAGAGATATATACAAAGTCTGCGATAATGGGGAATTGTCCATTACGAAACAAATTAAATTTTATCTCTATTAATTCTTGTGATGATTTATAGATTTTGATTATGTAAAATATTTACTTTGAAATGATCTTATTTAATGTTTACATTTGAATCATTATTAGGCACTACTATTACCTTATATATATATTATTATGATGATGAATAACTTTTGTTTCTTTCTTATAAGACTTGAATTTTTCTATATGATTATAAAATTAGTTAGCAAAAATAAAATCCAACAGAGATTGCATTATTACCTTGTTAATTGATAATATGTACTATGTAGATATAAAGGATAGTTAATCATTTTGTATTCTACATTTTATAATAATTCAACATGATTATGAGTTAAAAATTCATGCCGATTATTTGAACTCGGCATGCATATAGTTTCAGGATTTAGAGTAATCATTACCAAGTGACACATTGGATTTGATACACCTACAAAGGCGGCGAGATTTGGTAAATGCCACTCTAAACAAAGTAAAAAAATTATTATACTTATTCACATATCTCTATGAACAATAATGGAGTTTCTATTATGATTGAAATTAAATAGAATAGGCATATGCCCATTCTTCATATACTAACGTTATCTCTATAATTATTTTTATTATTTTTCATTTGTCTCTAGTATGAACAATAACTTACATTTTCTTAGCGATTTCATTATGAGAATAGGAAAATTCCCATTCTAAAATATATATTAAAGAGAATATGTATATGCTCATTCTACGTTTTTTTAATCTTAGCGATATTGTTTGCATTTTTCCATTTAACAAAAATAAAACCAATATTTTGTTTGCATTAGAATCGGCATATGCCCATTCTAAACGATGTAATACAAGCAATACTAATGTTATGAGATTACTTCTATTATTCCTATTTAAACCAATTTAAAAATTTGAAATTTTTGACACTTTGTTTAATCCAAACTCTTTTTTTTTTTTTTTTTCTATTATTCCTATCTACCCAAGTAATTATTCTATGATTCCTAAATGAGAATGGGTTCCCATTCTATAACAAATTAAATTTGATTATTCCTATCATAAAGGGCATATATCCATTCTAAACTTTATAATACAAGTAATATTTATTTTTTTGAAAATGGGCATGTGCATAGTGATCGAAACATATTTGTTTATGATAATGGGCATGTTCCCATTCTAAACATTCTCATTCAAAAAAATTTGATTCTATGAGAATGGGCATGTGCACACTCATCAATACTTACTCAATACTTATGATTGTTATCTTCCCTAAGAACTCTTTTTTTATTCCTATATGAAATAGGAAGTTGCCCATTTGATACAAGATAATGTAAATATGGTCAATCAATTTTTTACTTATTTAAAATTCGTGACCATTTAAAAAGCATACTCTTCTTTTATGATTCTTATCTACCCAAGAAAGTATTTTATGAATCCTATTTGAGAATAGGTGATTAAAAATGCAATGCCCATTCAAAACAAGGCAAAAAAAGTATTTTTGCATGAGAAAGGGCATATGCCCATTTTAAACATTGTGATACAATCAATAGTGATTTTATATCTATTTAAAAGCGTGAGACTATTTTATCCATACTCTTCTCGGTCTTCTTCTATGATTCCTAAATGATAAGGGGCATCTGCCAATTCAATACAAGACAATACCATAAAGCTCCATCACGAGATGTAAGAATGGGTACCCATTCTAAAATAGAGTAAATTTTGAGTAGATAACATATTTATCTAAGGTGAAGGCACATAAAGGATGTGTGCGCTGGAGAAAGGATCATTTGAGGGCACGAGAAGAATAGTAGAATAAGAACGCACCAAAACACTTTAAATTTGGGACTTAGCCATTTTGTGGATAAAGGATTTTTGGTAGATAGTGTGCTAAGAACACAAAGAAATGAAGACTTGTGATCCATGCAATGGTATTTTCGGAATAAGCAATAGTTGAGCTCCATGCATAGTTTAAGCTAATAATAGGATTTCTACTCAGAGTTAACTATAGGGATTCTATTCTCAAGAGCACTTACATGTTTTACATCCTTTTGTAAAGGCATGTGGCTATTATTATCATGTGACCTATTTTGAGAAGTGCATGTGCGGTGAAGGGAAAGCCCCATCCCCTGTGTGTGTCTGTGTGTGTCTGTGTGTGTGTGTGTGTGTGTGTCTGTCTGTCATGCTCTGTGTGTGTGTCAAATTGTAGAGTTATGTCACTGCTTTTGTTGCCTTCATGACTCATGGAGATACTTATGTAATGTAAGAAGCTTCTGTGTTTTAGAGTATTTAATGCAATGGTTCATATTGGCTGGATAATGGTGTTGAACATGACTGAATCTAGTTCTTTCATGGTAAACCTCGTTATAGTCATTGTTTAGTTCATCTTATATATATTCTAAGAATTGGATATGGTTTATGCACTCGCTTGTTTGTTGTTTACTATTGGTAATGAATATGAATACCTATATGCAACATCATGTTCACATTCGTAAAATAAAATCTAAAGATGGACCTAGTGCGATTGCGCATTTTAGGTAAGTTCTCGATTCAAAGCTTAGTGATGTGTTGATGCACCTAGGTTATTCATAGTAAATTTTAGGTTGCATAATTGGTTCCATTTTCAGGACCTCTTTTCAGTTGTTTTCATAATGTTGTGTGATGGTGTTAAGGAGTGGATAATAGATCCGGAAGAAGAGTACGCTTGGAGATTGACATTGGATCTAAGTTTGATGCATGCACATGGGTGGAGAATAATTTGTATGAATTCTTAAATGAGATGTTCTTTGTTATATTTCTAATAGAGCTATATGAGTGGCTGGTTGCATATGTGTCTAAAAGGAATTGGAGGTTTCACGCACTTTTCTAGACACAATAAGAATTATATGCCTTCTATGATGTTGATCTGATTTGGACGTGTGTTATGGATACTTGGTTCTGTGGTGTTCTAAATAGCTATATTTTGGAGTACTCAATTTCCACTTACTCTTATCCGAAGGTAGTTGACTTCCATTTTCTACATTATTCAATGGGAACCTATCTGCAAGGTATTCCACTGGCGATCAAAATCTTGATGGTAACCCTAAATTTGGAAGAGAAGCCAATGGATAGTTAAACCCCACCATGTGTGGGGGTAGGAGTAGGTGTGGTGAAGGATGGTAGACCTATTGAAAGAGATGAAAAGAGAAGAAAGGTGGCTAAATTTCAATTAGGCACACGAGAGGGATTTTGAGAAGCGGCGTGAGATTGCAGAATGGATGGCATTGAGGAGAGAGATGGATCGTGAAGGATTTGGACACACACAGAGGATGTCGAGCCAGAGCATCTGAAACTCACCCATTTGGGTAGTAGAGTAGCAAGAGGTAGAGTTGACTTATTAGAAAGTTTAAGAGTGAATCAAATAGAAAGTACATTTATGGCAGCAGTGAATTCTTTCCTATTATTTGAAGGACCAGTTGGAGGAACCTTTTCAGGAACGTCATCGTCATAGAACATAGGCACATAGAACTTTGGATTCACATTAGGGAGTAGAAAAACTTTACAGACTATAGGAGTTCAGTTTAGCACCATTGTTGGGACACAGGGCATTGCATCCTCTAGTTCAATTCTGTTACAAGTGGAGGATCGGAAGGTATATGTGGCTTAGGATCTAGTGGATGCGGGGTGGAGGTAATATAGGAGGTTTTGGATCTGAATGGCATTGTCCTCACAAGTCCCAAAATATTTACATGGAGATGCCACTTCATATCCAAGAGTATAAGTGAATAGAAGATGTTGTTGAGCATGTTCATATGTGCGAGATACTTGTATGCATGAAAGGAATTACTGATTCAAAGCATAAAGACAAGTAAGTTTACAACTATGTTACGAGGGGATGCACACATAGTTGGTACACAAAGTTTGACCCTGATCAGACTTGTGTGGATTATACACCATTACAATATGCTTTCATTAAATAATTTTATATCCCCGATTTCGCGTGAAAAGTATAAGTGCTTAGTAATATCAAGCGGGGCACTACCGATAGTTTTGAGTATATGATGCTTATTTCAAAACTCTCTTGTCTAAACTATCATATGATATCCATGTAATTTAGCATTCACGGTGGTTTGTAAGATGCTTGATTACACCTTTTAGAAGGGCATTCTTAAATAAGACATATATAGACCTATGCGTGGAACTTGAAGTAGCTTTGCATGTTGACACGGTCGGGATCATAAACACTAGATTGAGCCCATTCTTGGAAGCTCAGATTGTAGAAATGGAAAAGAAGTTAGAGAAACTATCAGCCAATACAACACATGAGACATGCAGTGGAATTTGGTGCATAGATTGTGAAGTAGAGGGTATACTAAGGATAGGTGTCCTCACATATCAAGTATGAAGCTCGTCACTAGAATGTGAGATATGTCATGTAGAATATGATGCAAGTTATTGTTCATTGTAGAAACATGCGATAAGGAAGAACGTGTCCTACTACAAAGTAAAATTTTCTACGGTCCACGATTCACAATACTAAAGATTATCGATTGATTGATCATATCCATGATGCCATTGATATTGGTGTATGAAAGATGGGAGTTTCAAATAACTCTAAGGATAAAAGTGAGGAACATGATCATACTCAAGGGCGCTATGATCAAAATGAAGGGTGCTTTGAGGGAGGTCGTGGTAGAAGTCAAGGATACAGTGGTGGATTCATAGGTCGAGGATGTGGCCGTGAATGAGGAGTGTTCTCACGTGGAACATGTTATACATGCAGATCACCTGACCATTACAGGTGTGAGTGCCCTCAGAAATTACTTGTTCTTTTTGTGGAAATAATCATAACTATGAAGAGTGATCAAACTTATATGAACATCTGAGAAAGAAGCACAAACAAGAGAAAAAGGATGTGGGGATGGTTAGAATACAATGCGTCATGGAAAACCAATGGATGTTAAAGTTAGCATCAGATCCTGAGGTAGTACCTATGAAGATTACTACATGTGTCTTTGAGGCTACGTGTGCCAAATAAACATTGAAATAGAATCCTCATCGTCACTAAGGAGGAGGTTTTACATGTAAAATATCTGGATCCTACACATGAGAAGGAGGTTTATCAGGAAACCATGGAGGTGCTTAGAAATATGCAAGGTGAAATATAGTGTTTAAAGGAACAGTTACGGAGGTTGGAACAGAAGAAGGTAGTTGAGACTTACCAGTCAGATGTTGATGATCTAAAGTAAGTATGCAAGATGATGAATCAAGAGAAAATTATTCCATTACTAGGGAGTTGGTTGAAAGGAAACACCTCCCATGCTAGTATTGAGAATGCACGGTAGATTTTACATGCTAGTATCCCTCTCTATATCTTGATTATGACAAGGATATCACTTTGTGAATGTTTTTGTGGATGGATAATTTTTGAGAAATATTTATATTGAAACAAGAGCGGAAGTGGATGTTCTTACCTTAGATGCATGGGTTCATGGGGGCGGACTGAATTGCATTCATCTTCTAATGTGTTATATATGGAAAATTGGACTAAGGCCATGCCAATTGGATTATTGAAGGATGCATCTATTACTATACAGTGGGGAAAGTTCATTGGGGAATTTGAGGTCTTAGCGCTTGTAGAAGTGGAAAACTTCCCATCTCTACTTGGGCGCCCTTGGTGCTATGAAAATAATGTTTATCTATAGTTTAATAAGGGATATATCGGTTGTGAGAACAAGGAAGAACACGTTATTATCCCTTTAACAGCAGAATTCTACACCTTATGTTGAGCCCTTAAGTGAAGAAGACCTAAACAAAATTTATGTATTCACCATTCGAGATCCAGAAGCGCTTGAGCCATCTAAGGAAGGAATTCTCCAATGGGATGATGCATCCATCATTGATACTACAATTATTTCCTCCGATAATTGGGAACATGAAACTTATGAGATGGTCGATCATGAGGTAAGAAGTGTAGTTGTGTGTAGAAGCATGCCATGATTGTTTGGGCAAATAGGAAACAAAATGGTACCCCGATAAAATAGAGAATGAAACTACGAGGTATTCTTATGAGCCATAGAAGTACAAAGTGTAAGGATCGGTGGAGAACATCAATATGTTAGTGTATACCCTACGAGGGACAATAATGCACTAGTGAATGGTTCACTGAGGATAAACTTATAGAATGGAGAGAAGTGAGAATTGCTCTATCACCTTTTCTTAGGAGGAATGCACCTACTAAAATCTGTGAATATCATGGTAATAATCCTATTTAGCACCACGTTCAGAAGTGTGAGAGACTCTAGATAGAGGTGCAGGAAGCTTTACCACCTTCATTTTGGGTGCACATAATTTATTTCACCTTGCAAGGTTACACGCGCTTGGTATGTTTAGGCGGAGTGTGTAGAGAGACTAGAAATTGGCAAGACTTGATTGTAGAAATGATCCAAACTTTTGACTACTTCTCCACTAAACCTCCGGTGAAAGACACATTACAATTTATGAAGTGATTGACTATGGGAGATAGTGAAAAGGTTGAAGAACTCATTCATGATTAATTTGGTGAGTCGATTTAGAATCAAATTTTAACAAAGTAGATGAGACAGATGCAGAACTACTTGAGCGTGCTTTCCTAGAGAAGGAGAAAGGAAATATGGTCTATATGGTGGATGATGAAGAAGTGGAAAATTTAGACATAGATCATTCAGAGGGTATGCGCGAGGTCTTAGAAAGTTTGGATGAGAATGCGTACACCTACCGAAACCTATGAAGACAAAGAAAGTGAACATTAGCATGGATGTTTAACCTAAGGAGGCCATAATTGGATATTACTAGTCCGAATCAAGTGGCTAAAATAATCGAGTTATTTCATAATGTCAAGGACTTGTTTCTAGAGGATACCATGATTTGAAAGGAGTGCATGAATCTTTAGGCGAGATGTAAATTAAGTTAAAGGAAGGTTTGCACCCGCTTAGGAAGAGACTTTACGGGATGAACCCTAACTTGCATGTAAAAGTTAAGGAAGAAATTGACAAGATGTTGGAATTTGGAAATATTGAGCACATACATGAATCGAGTGGGTTAGACCTATGGTAATCAGCATAAAGAAAGATGGAAGAATCGGGATTTGTGTGGACTACGGGGATATGAATGATGCATGTGTGATTGATCCTTTTCCTACACCATTCACCGAGGAAATATTAGAAGGTGTTGCAGGGCACAAAATTTACTCTTTTACAGATGGATTCTTTAGGTATCACCATGTAATAATTATTAAGAAGGATCAAGAGAAGACAACTTTCACCACTGAATGGGGAAGTTTTCATACAAAATGATTCACTTTGGATTGAAGAACATGCCTGTAGTATTTTCATTCATTATGGTTCAAGAATTCGAGGATTTTATCCACAAATTGTTGCAGGTTTACTTGGATGATTGGACCATGTATGGGTTTATCAAGGATCATTGTGACAATTTGCAGTTAATGTTTGAGAGGTATAGAAAGCTAAGAATCTCTTTAAATATCAAAAAGTGCATATTTTCTACACCTTTTGGAACTCTACTAGGGAATATTATCTACAAGGAGGCTTTGTTAGTAGATCTAGCTAAGATTGCAGTCATTTTAGGCTTGGAGGAACCCACAAGTTAGAGTGAGGTGCACGGATTCTTGGGCCACAAAGGCATTACATAAAATTTATCAAAGGATATGATAAGATTTTTTTTTCCCTTGGAGGATTTATTAAAAGGTAAAGAGAAGTTCTATTGGGGAGAACGCGCAGTAACATGCATTCAAAATTCGAAGGAGAGGCTTACTACGATGTATATTTTATGTTTTCCTTCATGGAATCTACCCTTTCATATACATGTGGATGCCTCTCTCGGCATGGCCATTGGTAAAATTCTAGCTCATCATAGAGAAGGTATTGGAGATCATCCTATCTACTTGTCTAGCTTTAGAAAGTTGACTCATGTAGAACATAATTACACAACTACGGAGCGCGAGGCTTTTTCAATGATCTACGTGCTACAAAATTTTAGACAATACTTTTTAAGACACCATTTTTGTTCTATACAGATCACATGGCATTGAATTACTTGGTAAATAAGCCCATTTTACAGGGGCACATATGCTGATGGGTTCTATTATTCTAGGAGTTTGACTTTACATTTTTGGAAAAGCCGGTATAAGTAATTCTTGTCTAGAAACTGACTTATCAAGGATTATATCAAGAGAGGACATGGAGAGTATTGAAGATATAATGTCGGATGCACATTTATACTGAGTTTAACAATGTGCCCTCATATTTTGAGGATATGGTTGTCTTTTTACACATAGGTATGATGCTTGAAGGAATGAAGGCTTTGGAAATGAAACAACTTGCAATTTGTACCACACCTTTCATGTTTATCGGTCTTGACTTATACAAACTAGGCCGAGATTAAGTATTGTGTCAATGTGTACTAGAGCTTGAGCTGACGGAAATCATGGAGGAGGCTCATGGCATTATTACTGGTGACACCAAAGGCACGTAATATTTACTAGTTGGTTTATGGTTAGAAACCTTGTATAAGGATTGCAAGGGATATTGTAAGGCATGTGATCACTATCGGTGCCTTGAAAAACACAGGTGGAGAGATGAAATGCCTTTAAGGCATGTTACTAGTGTAGAGCCTTTTTAGAAATGGGAAATTGACTTTTTGGGTCCTATTTCCCTAGCCATGCATAGAACTGGATCATGCTATATCATCACTTGTATAAATTATCTTACAAGGTAGGAAGAAGTAGCACTGATAAAGGCTTGTACAATGGCTACAACAACAAGGTTCTTGTGGGAAAATATTCTTATTAGGTATGGATGTCCTTTGAGTTTGAAAAGTGATAGGGGCACTCATTTCGTGAATGCAACAATCGGGATATTATTGGAGTAATTTATTGTTGCACACCATAAGACAACACCTTATCACCCTTAAACAAATGGGACTACTAAGGATTTTAACAAGATATTGAGCGAGACTTCGACACAAATTTGTGATGTTGGAAGGAAAGATTGGGATGATAAATTTTATGTTGTGCTTTGGGAATATAGAACAACCTACAAAAGAATTAATAAGGAAACACACTTTCGGTTGGTGTATGGTTGAAGCGATTCTTCTGTGGGAGGTCTAGCTAATGAGCACGCATTAGAAGAGATAATTGACAAGTTGATACAATTGGATGAGAGGTTCACCATAGCATGATGGAGTCAGAAGCAAGAAAAATCCAATAAAAAGGCATGGCACGCAGCACATCAAGGACAAGAAGCTCAAGGTTGGGAAAATGATACTTCTTTATGATTCAAATTTTTGTGCCTCCCAAAGCCAAATCTTAAGGTGCATTGGTTCGCCTCATATGTTATCACTCATATACTTGACTCGGTCGCTTGATGGAACATGGTTACCGGGTTACTTCAATGGGAGTAAGTTGAATCCCTACTATAAATAATCCTTCTTGGTGTTTTTAATAAGGCAATATTGCCATTTAGATTAGATTTCCTTTACTATATTTTTCCTTAATGTGTTTCCTTCTTTGTCAGTTATGCTTTGTCAATTTAGTTTAGTGTTTTGTGTAATAAGCATACTTGTGCACCAGAAGATGATTACAATCTGAAGTGTTTTTATGCGTAGAGGAATGCACATACCCTTAGTGTGGGGTGGTTGTCATTCAAACATGGGTATGCATAAGGAAATACTTGTGCAAGTGATTTCTCTTGTTAGAAAGTGTAGATAGTATGGAAAGGTGTTACTAGAAAGAAAATTGCTCCTAAAGAAGACCATAGTTGGAAAAAATGAATGCATAGTGTAACACGAGTTAAGTTGTGAGCTGTAGAAACTACTTAGAGGAAGGTACCATGGTGAGGTACTTTGGCGCATGGATGTGCATGAAAGGATGTCTATAGCCAAAAGGTAGAAAGGAACACTAGAAGGTTATAGCCGTGGCACGTAGGTGTATCACGCAGAAATTTGGTGGAAAATTGGTGAATGGTCAATTAATGAGAGGATCGGTGGTAGGTGGAGGAATAATAAATATGATAACTTTTTCCAAATCTATATAAGGAAGTGATGCAAGTTCACTTTTACCTTTGCAATCACAAGTATTTGAGTGAGTTAATTGTAGAAGAGCTAAGCAAGACACGTTGAGGTGCGAGAACTGGTAAACCAAGAAAGTAGAGTAGATTTCTTCATGAAATTGGCTTACATCCCCATTGGATAAGGGTTTGAGAAAAGCATAGGCATGCAAACATGACAAATAAAGCACCAGGGTTTGAGAAGAAGCTAGGGCACCAGATTTTTATTGACATAATTAAAAAGGCATAACCTTGTCTTACCATGACACCAAGGAGAGCTCCTAGAGTAGGAACAAATGGGAAGAAGAAGGTAGAAACTGAATTAGAGATTGAGGATGCCCCCGAAAGCAAGTTTTCAAAAATGTAGTACCCAGAGGACGTAATCATGGGATGTGATTGGGATTCTCAGATTCGTAAGAGTGAGGTAAGTGACTAAATCCATCACACAACAATGATGACAAGAAGGAAGAGTTGGACGTGCTTTTAATTAGAAAGAAAAACAAGCACACAATCGATGACATGCTTGTCTATGATGATGCTAGAGAGAAATTGTTGAAGAA
The DNA here is from genome assembly GCA_018340775.1 of Taxus wallichiana var. yunnanensis. Taxonomy (NCBI): domain Eukaryota; kingdom Viridiplantae; phylum Streptophyta; class Pinopsida; order Cupressales; family Taxaceae; genus Taxus; species Taxus wallichiana. The sequence continues at coordinate 46,275,344 of CM031243.1, read as the reverse complement.
GGTAGGGTTCTTGTAGCTATATGAACTCCCTTACTTTAGAAAACTTGAGAAACTATATCAATGGCTTATGAAAAGAGTCCACAAGGACTTATTTTATTTTTTGGGTGGCGGATGAGGATCACCACACCCTTAATTATGATCCGATAGGTTTGAAGGGAATAGGGATAGAGATTACCAAGTGACTTATCTGACAAAGCAGCTATTTTGGCCACTTACAAGGAGTTGGGTTACTCAAAGGGTCCACGCAAAATGGATATTTACAAGTTAAGGAAGTACCCTATTGTGCAGGAGGCCATGCACTTACTCACAAAGTTGAATGATCAGGAGAGGTGGTCACAAGTGAACACCATGTGGCTACACATTGCCAAGAAGATGTCATAGGGAGAAATTTATAACTTGGCAGGATACATAGCAAATATCATCAATGAAGAAGCATGTAAATGTGAGAAGATAAGCTTGGGCACCATCTTGCTATCTCTTGTTATTTTTGAAATTGGAGTTCTCGATGGGCCAAAGAATAATATTGGGAGTATCCTATAGAGAATAAGTCTCTAGTAGAGAGGTTTGAGAAGTATTTATGTGAGGGATTTATGAGTGGCCCATTCAAGCAAAGGGCAAAGATGTGGTATGACAGACTTATGCACGGGATTCAAAGAGGAATGGAGAATTCCTAAGGATCTGCCATCAATAGTTGGGAAGTCGGTACAATTTTCTATGTACCAACACTTTTGCATTGTATGCTTTGAAATGAAGGATGGGACGAGGAGTCCCTGGTGTAAAATCCCTTACGTATTTATAGTTTGATTCTTCTAGCAGCGAGTTCACAAGTTTTTGATGCGTGATGGTTAATCTATAATGTAGACAAGGTAGATTGTGACTACCATACCTTGAGAAAGACTTAGACATACCCATGTAGGTCTACTTATATTGAGAGGTTCACATCAGATGATATAACCATGAGGCCTATTATTTTGGCTATTGGAAATAGTGGGGATATGCTAATATATATCCGAGAGTTAATATTAGGCTAGAAATTGGTAAGTATGTTGTAAATGAATTTATGCTACCAGGCTCGCCAAAGGGGAAACATACAGTTAGGAGCCTGGCAGCTGAAAATACCACTTTACCATTAGAAGAAGAAGAAGAAGAAGAAGAGGAACGAGAGGATAACGGTGGTTTAGTGTGCAGGGACAGAGGATTCCCTTAGACACCGAGGAAAGTGAGTGTGAGATTACTCCTCCATAGTAGCAATAAGAGGAGGAAGCCTTAGAAACAGATGCACTAGCCTTACATGTAGACCCAATAAATTAGGAACAAAAATTTACAAGGGTGTTCATAAGGACAAGGAATCAAGTGCGGGTCCATCACAACCTCCACATAGATCACCTCAAAAATTCCCTAAGAAATAAGTACCTGAGAAGAAGAGGAGGAGAAAGTTAAATCTCACAGAGGATGAAGAAGATGAGTCTGCTAAAAGTGCGCCAGGAACCACAGTACGACCTAAAAATACGAGAGAAGTCTCATGATGAGGAAATGAAATATGGTGAAGAATGGTTCAAGGAGATAGAATAGGAGATGGGGATCCATCTTGTGGGGCCTCACTCCACACAGGAAGGTGAAGGACCCACTACAGATTCTAGCGCTTGGGTTCCTAAGGGAAAGAAGACAAAGAAAGGAAAGGTAGTTGAGGACTATGTGACTCCGAATATGGGGTACATAGAGGAATCCAACAAGATCATTTGTGCCAAGTTACAAAGCATGGTAGGCCAAAGTATTTATATGACAGGAGTTAATGGACCCGAGAAAAGGCCAATGCGTAGACTAGAAAGAAGTTGCCATGGTCCATGCGAGACACATATAGATGAAACATATTTTGATGTGTGTGAGGATTCATGTGTCTTGCATCAGGTAAAAAAGAAACCATAGATTAGGCACATGACTATCAAACCTCCTGTAATTTCGATGTGCAATTAAGCAATACCTTCGTTGAAGTGGCGAGGAACATTGATAAGGCAGCCACCATTCGAGCACTACTTGAAGATAACAAGGATAATACTATAGAGATAAAGCACTTGAAAGCATAGAAGGAACAAGAAGAGGAAAATAATGAGGCCTTTTTTATCATGGCTGAGGAACTTGGTGATCATATCCTTAAGATAAGGCCTCATTTGGAGTCTAAATTTCCTTAGAAGTTTCCCTCTGCAATGCATTATTTGTGCACTCTGGTGGATCTTTTACGAATAAATTTCCCATTGTTATGGTCGCACCAAAAGATCCTATAGAAGAAAAAACAAGATCGGAGGCTACAATTGTTAGAAAAATTTCAAGTTTTGAGGCCTTGCTCTAAACATTAAAAGTTGAGTTAAAGAAAGAGGATCAATCATTGAACATGTGTGCGAGTCGAACGCCATAATAATAATCACAACTATAGAAAATGATAATGAAGTGATGAAGGCAATGAAGGAAGAAACACTTGGGCATGCAGAGAGGTTAGCCCTGGTAAAACAAAAGTGTGAGGCCCTTACAACAGCCCAAGATCCACACAAAGATAGGATCAATGAACTTGGGAAACTTATAACACAAAAAAATGGACTCCATGAAGGGAATGGTCTTGAATATGGCACATGTTGTCCATGTACTGAGAATGAAAAGGAAAAAATCACTCGGGATTAAATAGATGCGATAGTGATAGACATTCCAAAAAAAAAAGCAGGGAGCGCGCTAAGTGGCTGGAAGACTTTGGAAGATGAACTCAAAAATGAATATCCGAGTTAGTCATGCCTAAGGAAGAGGGTTCTATAGAGTAAACTTCATTATTTTTGTAGTGCTTCATTCATTATTTCATTCCTTATTCTTTATTTTTGGAGACGGGTAAGTGCGGTAAGTTGGGGGACAAAAAGGGATCATAAATGGACGTCATATTGCAAATAACAACATAATATCAACTTATAAGGATTATTAGAAATACATACACTCAAAATTAGAAAAATTTATACCAAAATAAATCGTAGCATCCGGAATCTAGTTTCTAAAATACTAATTTTTTTCAAAAATAGACAAGTTTAGCTATATTAAACACTCAAAATTCAATAACTTGGTTTTTTTTAAAAACACCTATAAGATTGTAGTCCGTTTGCCCATGATTTGAATGACCAAAAACTGATATATATTTTTATCCTTTAGTGAGAAGTTAGATGCCACTATCTGTCTTGGGATAGATTTTATTTGGTATTTTTTTGAGAAATATTTTATTTTTTATGATTTTTCCTGTGAAAGTGGTCTGAAAACATAAATAAAATAGAGCACTTTCCGTTTGCCCGCCATAACTTCATAATAAAATATTGAAATCAAATAATTTTTTCGAACATGTATATAATTTCACCACGGTTGGGATGGTATAATTTTTATCACATTCTGACAAGTGAAACAAAATTTGTAGTCTTAAATGTAGACATAAACATTCATGGGAAAAAGTGTCTTAAAGACCTACTATTAATAAAAAATTATAAAATGATATTTATCCTATTCTATTCACTTTAAAATCAATATTTCTTTAAAGATAACAGTCTCCCCTACATGATGGTACCATTTTTATGGCATATTTTTGAATTTTGGCATGGTTCAAGTCCATGGAAGACTAAATTTGATGTTTTTTTGTTTTTTTATGTAAAATTCAGGATTTGATGTCCACTTAATTGTCCCCCAACTTGCTACACTTACCCGGACATAAGAAGGAATTCCCATAAGCTGGGGTAGAAATGTACTTTAGTGTAGGGTAGTGTTGAGAAGATAACATATTTCTCTAAGGTGAAGGCACATAAAGGATGAACGTGCATGACCAAGGAGAATTTGAGGGTGTGGAAGAATAACATAATAAGCGCACACCAAAGCAGTTTGAATTCAGGTCTTAGCCATTTTGTGGATAAAGGCTATTCTGAGAGATAGCGTGTTGAGCACACAAATACATGAAGAATTGTGTTCCATGTTATGGTATTTTGGAAACAAGCAATAGCTAAGCTCCATGCATAGTTTAAGCTAATAATAGGGTTTCTACTCAGAGTTAACTATAGGAAGTATATTCTTAAGAGCACTTACATGTTGTGCATCCTTTTATAAAGGTGCATGGCTATTATTAGCATGTGACCTATTTTGAGAAGTGCATGGGTGGTGAAGGGAAATTCACCACCCCTGTGTGTGTGTGTGAGTGTGTCAAATTTTAGAGTTATGTTGTTGGTTTTGCCGCGCATGACTCATGGAGATACTTATGTAATGTAAGAAGCTTCGTGTTTTAGAGTATTTAATACAATGGTTCATATTGGCTGGATAATGGTGTTGAACATGACTGAATCTAGTTTTTGCATGGTAAATCTTGTTATAGTCGTTTTTATTTCATCTTATATATTCTAAGAACTAGATCTGATTTATGCACTATGTGTTGTTTACTATTGGTAATGAATCTGAATACCTATATGCACCATCATGCTAACATTCTATACAAGAAAACTCTAAAGAGGGACCTAGTGCCTTTGTGCACTTCAGGTGAGCACTCATCTCGGTGAGTGATTTTCTAGTGTGCCGGGTTATTCAAAGTAAATTTTAGGTTACATCAATAAATTTTATTATTCTTATCGTAAAGATCATATGCTTATTCTAAACTTTATAATATAAGTAATATTTATTTTTTGAGAATGGGGATGGGAACATTCATGATTGAAACATATTTTTTTGTATGAGAATGGGCATGTGCCCATTCTAAACATTCTCATATAAGAAATTTTAATTCTATGAGATTGGGCATGTGCTCTTTAAATCAATACTTACTCAATATTTAGTCATTTGAATAGCATATATAATCCATAATTTTATTTTATCATTGTTATCTTCCCTACGAGATTTTTTTATTCCTATATGAGAATAGGTATCGCCCATTTGATACAAGACAAGGTAAACATGGTGAATCAATTTTTTACCTATTTAAAAGTGATGACCATTTATAAAGCATACTCTTCTTTTATGATTCCTATCTGCACAAGAAAGTATTTTATGAATCCGATATGAGAATGGGTGGATTAGAAATTCAATGTCTATTAAAAAAATTCAAAACAATTTTTGCATGAGAATGGGCATATGCCCATTCTAAATATTATGAATCAAGTAATACGATTTTATCAAGTATGCCTCTATTATTCCTATTTATATCGATTTAAAAATTGTGAGATTGTTTTATCCATATATTTCTTATTCTTTTCTATGATTCCTACATGAGAAGGTGCATCTTCCCATTCAATAAAACACAATGTAAAAAATCTCAATCAATTTCTTAACTTTATACAAGCCGTGAGAATGGGTGCCCATTCTAAAAACAATAAATACGAAAATGGTACTAATTAAAAGTGTCTAATTAGGTTTGACGATAATTTCTACTATATATTTTTTATTATTCAAATATCTAAGTAAAACTAATTTAATTTAATTTAATTTAAAATTAATGTCCAGAGGTAACCAAAAAGGTTAAAGGGACTACAAGAGGGGAAAAGAGAACAAGATGATGCATGAAGGAAAAAAAAATACAAAACAAAATACAAGAAGCAACAGGAAAGACACATGATGCAACAAGTCTATGTGCTATGCTTAAGAGTTTCTATGCCTAGTAGATTGTGACTGATGTGTGAAGTCATGTGCCCATTTTTGCCTCGGTGTTGTGTAGAAGACTAAAGAAATGCACCAATATTATTGGACCCAAGGCTTCCATGATGATGTTTGAGGAGGCCATATCTATGTTGGGTCATCTCCCAGATAAATAAAGCTACATACCTCTGGTCATCATAATGAATAAGGGCATGTAATGATCCTTGAGTTTCTCAAAAGAGACAATAGTACCTACCATAGATCTCATAGTACACAAGACAATGAAATATAAAGTGCTCCTCTAATTCGGGTTCATTCTTGCAAAGTGTACAAGTGCGTTGGTCTCGGGAATGGAGTCCTCTGTCTCCATGTGAAGTTGAGAGAAAACTCTTATTTAACCCAAGGGGAATCTCAAACCAAGTGGGAACCTGATGTATTTAGAGGGAATGACACGTCCCTCGTCCATTTGCAGATAATGCTCCAAATAGTGGTGTATTTTTTTTGGCAGTGGTTCCGATGGTTCAATCCACGTTGATTTTATGTAATCTTTGTAGATCTCCTCTCTAATTCCTCTATGAATTATCCCTTCTAGAAATGTGGGGAGAATTAATAGAGAATGTGAGAGGATGAAGGTGATCAATATCCAATCCGATGTGTTGGAGGAAATTTGTATAATGTTCATACCAAGTGGTTTGGATACCCAAGTCACATAGACTCATGGATGATTAGAGAGCCTTGAAGGGGCATCTATTTTGCCTAATTGGTGTGTTGGTACCTAAATTGATTCCCCTCGAAGTTAAGTAGCATCACAGTTTTGTGAGAATCTTATAGGCAAGCGAGAGCACGTTGTGTGTCGTTTTGTAGCCAGGGAAGAAATGCAGCTTGCTCTTTGTCACTCGAGGACGACGTGGACAAATGGGTAACACGCTTAAGAGGATTTGATCTATCCTCTCTACTTTATGGTTGTGCCTTTCAACCAGGGTAAGAGGACCCCATTGTAGCTTTGTTGTTTGTAGAGGAGATGGAGATATCCTACTTTGCAAAGTTATTAAGAAGAACTTGAAGAAAACATGATCAATACAAGAAAATCTAACTCTCACGAGTTGTCACCCTAGATAATGGATACATTTTCTAAGCAAGGTTCAAAGCTACTAAAGACAATAAAAACCTGATTTCTTATGCATGTTTTGGTAACTGAAATTATGCATTTATGCACACATAGGAAAAACAAGGGTAGTATGGGTACGATTGGTTTTTTTAAAATGAATTTTGGTGGGAGGTGAGGAAGAGTGGATTTTTACTTGCAGGATCTTTGAGAGCTTTTACAAAAATGGAAGGCTTGACAAACATAATGCTTTAAAATAGCTATAATGTTCCTTTAACGAAAAGGTGTGCTTCAATGACATCCCAGGATCAACACGTTTTCACACAAACTTTAAGGATCCAAAATGAAGGCTCAAATTGAAAAAACTTAATTAAACACTATCAACATCTATTTTGTAACTCCTAAGATACCCTCAAAGGCTAACAAACAATCTTAATCATCATGCTAGGAGTAAAGTGATTTTAAACTTTTTTATTTCATTATCAAATGAAAGCTCTTCGATAAATTAAATTACAAGTGCCACCAAACTATCACAAAGCTAAGATCTTGTGTGATTCACAGAGATTTCAATGTAATATTGCTGATGGGAAAAAGAAAGCATTTCTGAGACATCTGAAATGAAGCAGACACAATTTTGCTCAAAATCAAACACGATTTACTCAAATTTTATTAAATTTATTAGCAAGGGAAAGTTTATAGAACAATCTCAAATCCTGTTAATGGTTGTACACTCGCAACCACCATGACGTGATCAAATTTAACATAAAAGAAATAAACAAGTTCCTCAGATAGTCTCTCGAAAAGATGGGCTCTGTCAAACTTTTCTCTCAGGAATTAGCTCCCGACCTCTAACACTCCAACCATTTGCACGAAAAATTCATGCAATTTATAATACTTCATTTACAAATGAGTTTTCCCCCAAAACCAAAAAAATTCAAAGCACCATTGCGTGTTACGACCATTGATCATGACTCCCAAAATCAGATTTGTAAAAATTTGTCAGGTGTGCAAAGGGAAAATCTCTCCAACTATTTCCAGCATTCATTTCTTCACCTGGTAAGTCGTTCTTCATCTCACGTGCCAAATACTTCCTCTTCCAATCTGTCAAATCAGGTTCTTTGCATGCCAAGGAAGAAAAAACTACAAAATTAGATCGAAGCTAATAGTCAAATCACATCTTAATGGTGAAAGGCGTTTTCAGACCTTCCCCACCAAACTAGGATATCAAACAGGTCTCTTGCGTGCAAGGAAAGAAAAATCGGGTTGAATCGACGGTGATTACATCTTTAATAGTAAAAGATGTTTCTAAACCTTCCCCACCAAACCCGGATATCAAATTAATGTTCCTCTTCATTTGGCATGCAGGAGACTCCAAGAAATTACAAAAAAACCATAAAAATTCACATCCCCGGGAGCTTTGGGAGCGAAATGGAGGAAAATCATATATAGACGCATAGTTTCCGTCGATTTCCCTTTTGAATTTGGACCATCTATGTAGGAGATCCGAGTTAAGACAAGCCTGGGGGTTCCTTTTTACTTTTTGCACCTTTTGGAAAAAATTCAAAAAAATTCAATTTCCTCCACCCCTGCGCCTTTGAAAAATGGGCTTGACACATGTCCCAATGTGGGTCCCAAAGGAACCACGGCTAAATTTTTCTATTTCACCCATTTTAAGAAAAATGAAAATTCTCCAAATTTTCCCCACAGCTCCACCCTTCCACTTTTAGTTTCTGATGTGGGTCACAATGGAACCGTGCTTCCTTTTTACACTTTTAACCCTTTTCTCCATAAAAGGAAAAAATTTGAAATTTCCCTGAAATTCCAAACCTTCACCGTTTTGAAGAAAATTTTGACTATTCTCTGTCGGGCTTGTGGGTCATTTTGATGATTTTAATCTCTTTGACAATAAAGGGCAAAATCCAAGTTGCCTGTAATGGCCCACCTCCTAGCCTTTTGACATTTCAAACCACCATGCATCTCAATGAAACATCTTGAGATGGTCCCAAAATTAGAGACCCGAATGAGCATGGGCTCGCCACGTGTCTCATCCCGCAGATTCTACTAAAAAGCTTGAGAGTTCAATGGAAGGTGCCATGTGTCCAAGGTCTGAGACAGTCTTCTTCGGTCATTGAAAATTCCAAGCAAAAAGGAGAGTGAGTGGAAGCCTCCAAGTGTCCTCTGGCGCTTCTTCAAAATAAAACTCAAGGGTCGGTCCCCAAACATGTGTGGTCCCTCCACGTGTCTTAGGCCTTTTAGGAAGTTGCTTGAAAATTCTAAGGAAGACCCGGTGGAAACCTCCATGTGTCTTTATGGTGAAACTTCAAGATGGTCCCCAAAAGTAGAGACCCTGAATGAGCATGGGCTCACCATGTGTCCCAGGCCTTAGAAAATTTCTTTAAAAGTTTAAGTCCCTAGTGGAGCCGACGGAAACCTCCACCTATCCCTCTATCGCATTTGTTAAGGTGGGACCCTAAGACAGATCTTCAAATGAGTGCCAGCCCACCACATGTCCATGGCCCACCAAAACTATATTAGTTGCATGAAAAAAATTTCTATGTCTGAGCAAAGCAGTGGAATTCTCCATGTTTCCTCCCGGCGCAACTCCAAGGCTAAACAAAAAGGTGAGTCTTCAAACAAGCGTCATTCCTCCACATGGACAAGTTTTAGGTTAAAATGATCCATAAAGTTTTAGAGTGCCCTACCGAGCCGCATCCAACCAAAAAGGGCCACATTTCCACTAATGCAAAGATTTAAATTTGACGGGAGAAACACACCCGTCAAGCCATAAAAATGCAAGGAAACCACTGTTTGAGCCTAGAGATGAAATTTTCTTCAAGGACAGAGAATTTGGAAATGTTGTAAGGTTCACACATGACCCTATGAGCTATATCCATTCACATTTATTCATGTACCTGGGACAAAACGATAGGGACATCAACACACAACTATGGAAAAAGAAGGAAGTAACAGCTCGAGTTTTACACCCAATTGATAGACACCTTCAACAACTTGAGTTTTACACCCAATTGATAGCGGAACAAATCAAAAATTATGGGCTTCTAAGTGACCTTCGACCAAGGAGGAACCAATCATGGAAACAAAATGGAGGATAGGGTTTTCAAGCACCTGACTCGGTGAGACAAAAATGTGACAGAGGCCGCAAACTGAGGGATTTTAATGGAAAATGAGGCAAGACTAATTCGAGCACCAACATCGGCTCTGACTCAAGGATGGGCACTCCCTGTGAGTTCCATAAGAACCAAATAACATACCAAGTGCCAAAAACATCCATTGGGTAAAGGAGTTAGCTTGCAGAGTAGAAAACTAGAACCATCTCCTAAAAATGAGTGAGGAACCAACAAAACCAGGTCACCAAGGACCAGAATGAGAAAAAACACAAAAGACAGAAAGAAACCAACAAACTATACACTGTACAAAGGATGCTCACCTTGATTCGGGAATCAATCTAGGAAATGTTTCAAGTGTCTACCATTAACAGGAAATTTGAGAAATTCCCCATCCAAGTCTTTCAAGAAGAAGGTATGTTCACCAATCCGGATGTCAATGGAGTAAGGGCCCATCCATAGTGCATCAAATTTACCATGCTTGCCCTTGTCTTCATGTCTACTATCCCATAACAAAGACAAGATCTCCAATGCTGAAAGCTCTGGGAGTGACCTTCTTATCAAATAACTTCTTCAATTTTTCTCTGAACTTCACATGCCTTTGGTGAGATGCTCTCCTTTCTTCATCAAGTTCAAAAATCTGGTTAATGCGAGCATCATATGGACTAACTTCTTGATCTTCTAGTTGTTGAATGAACTGATATGAGGATAATTGCATATGTAGGGGCAGTAGAGCTTGAGTGTCATACACCAATTCAAATGGAATTTTTCCAGTAGCTCTTTTAATAGTAATTTGATCAGCCCAAACAAGTAAACTTCAACTACTCACCCCATTTCCTTTTGTTCAGATCCAAGGTTCTCCTAACGATTTTTAATAAATTTTTATTGTTGGACTCTGCTTGTCCATTTACTTGGGGGTTATACTTGGAGGCATATGTCAAATTGATCCCATATTCTTTACCTAGTTCCACTAAAGGTTAAACTCGAAGCTCATGGCATTGTCAACAAAAATTTTAAGCGGCACTCCAAACCTACGGATGATATAGTTCAACATGAAGTCCATGAAAATTTGGTGTCTTGCTCTCTTTATGGGGATTACCTCCACTCACTTAGTGAAGTAATCAGTGGCTACAAGAATCCACTCATGGCCAACATTTGAAGTGTCTTAAATATCACCGATGAAATCCAATCCCCATTACTTGAACAAGGCTTCAATTGATACAGGTTGTAAAGGAAGGGATCCTAAAGCTTTCAGTCTTCCAGAAAAATGCTAGCAACTCTCACATCTTCTAACCAAAAAAGTTGTATCCTTGAAAAGATTTGGCCACCAATAACTAGCCCTCAGGATCTTGTGTGTTGTGACTTTTCCAGCAAAATGCCCCCACAAACTCCTCCATGGAGATCAGCAATTATCTTGGGGGCTTCATCTTCAGTAATGCACCTTAAGAGGACTCCCTCAGGGTTTTTCCAAGCTAACCCAAAATCAATAATGACATATTTCTGGGAAGCCAACTTAAGAGCTCTTTTCTAATTTTTACTCAAATACTCAGGGCAGTATAGATGTCTGAGATAAAAAATTATATCTTTGTACCACTCAGAACTCACCAACTTTTCAAATACATCCACCCTTACTTCTTCTACCTCATTCACCTCAATAGTTTGTAGGTTTCTCTCAGCTATACATTTATCTAAGCCCAAACCTCTTACCAATTTCATGGTTTGGCTATCCATGTCATACTCTTGAAAGTTATTCACCCATCTACATATTTTGCTTGAGACCTCTATCTCTAATAAGACATCTTTCACCATGGTGTGGGGAACATAAGCAACAACTTTAGAGCTCAAAATATAAGGTCTGAAAACCTTTGTTGCTTTTACCAAGGTAAATGATTGCTTCTCCATAATGGTGTACTTCATCTCAGCCCCTTGCAATGCCTTACTAAAAAAGGCAATATACCTCTCAGCCCCTTCATCATCCTTCTGTAATAAGATAGATGCAATAGTGTTCTCTGAATCAAAAGAAAATATTTGAAAAGGATTCTTATAATCTGGAGCTGTTAAGATAGGGGCATGCTTTAATGCTTCCTTGATCCCATATAAAGCTTGAATGGTAGCTTCTTTCCATTTGATTACTTAGTCCTTTTTAGCATGCGAAGTAATTGGAATGGTCAACTCAAAGCAAAGTTTGATATGAATCTTCTGATAAAATTTATTTTCCAAAAGAAGGATTGAATTCCTTTCTTGGTTCTTGGAATTGGGACCTTGCTAATGGCCTCTACCCTCTTAGGATCAATCATGACACCATCCTTTGATACAATGTGAACAAGAAACTTGGCATTTTGCACTCTAAAATGGAACTTCTTTGGATTGAGTAAAATTCCATACTCTCTACATATTATCATCATATTTTCTAAATGTTGCAAGTGATCACTTCTCTTCTTGGAGAAAATTGTCACATCATCCTGATACATAGCAATGAAGTCTTTTATATATCCTAAGAATGCTACATCCATTGCTCTCGAAAAGTAGCTCCAGCATTCATCAAGCCAAACGATATCCTCACATACACATAGGTACCCCATGAAGTAGTGAAAGTAGTTTTAATTCTTTGATCGTTACACAACCACCTAGTTAAACCCGGAGAAGCCATCCAAAGTAGATAAAAACTCAAAGCCAGTGACCAGTTGTAACATGTTATCTATGTTTGGTAAAGGATAATTATCCTTAATTGATTTTCTGTTCATATTTCTAAAATCCACGCACATCCTGATATCACCATTCTTTTTTCTAACTGGCACTAAGTTCGCAACCCAAGAAGAATACCTTGTTGGCTGAATGATCCCTCCATCTCTTACATTTTTAACTCATCTTGCATATTCATAGAGAAGCGGTGGGTTAATTGGCCTCTTCTGTCTAAATGGTTTTTCATTAAGCTCAAAAGGAATTTCATGTTGAAACATATCCTCTCTGTATTCTTTCAAATCTGAATAAGACTAAGCCAAACATTCCTAATACTTCTTTAACAACTGGACATAGGATTGTTTTTCCTCCTTGTTTAGATTGCTTCCCAACAAGATTTTCCTTGGTTTCTCTTTTGTACCTAGGTCATGCTCATCAACATCCCTTGAGGCTATTATATGTTTGTTAATAATGCAATCAACATTATCAAAGTTTGATTCAAGAGCAACCAGTCCTCTAGGGATGGTATTAGTTTTCAGTTGAATGATATCCTTTCCAAACAAAGTTTGTTTACCCTCTGCTACACACACCATTGGCTCTAAATCAATATACTGATCAGTGAACTCCCCTTTGTTCTACAAAAATATTTTGACATGAGCATCATCATAAAAAAATTTCCAATGTTTAATCTTGTCAGGGACAGATGGCCTTGTTAACACTTCAACATCATATTCACAATATGGGGACATTACATAATTATCAAACCAAGATCCCAACACTACAAGCTTGTCTGCCATAACATTGAACTTCCTATCATGATGCACAATGTTAAATGAATCAAACATCTCAATCAAGTCCTAGATTACATGCTTGTACTGTTTCATTCTCTGATTCTTAGTGGCATACAATTTTCTAATTTGTTTAACAATTAATTATGAATCTCCCTTAACAATGATGTCTTTAACATAGTATTTCCAAGCAATTCTCAAACCTAACAACAATGCCTCATACTTAGCAATGTTGTTAGTACACTCAAAGTTAAGTTTGAAAGAAAAAATGAACTCTTCCAAGCTTAGAGAAATCAAAACTACACCAAAGACACTATTTCAAAATTTGGAGCAAGTTCCATCCAAAAACTAAGACCATGGAGAGCCTACTTGTTCAAGATTCTTACATATATCCATTTTGTTCTCTTTCCCATCAGCAAACCCGATAAAGTTATTAGCATCAACACTTGTGTACAACACTTCATAACATGCATTATTGGGGTCTTGAGGTGTAACATCTTCTTTTCCTCGTACAACTTTACAAGGATGCCCTCAATTGGGATGGTGGCATAGGAAATATCCATTTCAACACTCCCACCGACACTTGGAGCCCTTTTTCTAGACAACAACATACCCCACTTGGTGGGCAATCAACAATAACAACATAAAGTTTCAAGTTCCTTCGCGGATAAGTTACAAGTTATACCACGGACCTTTCACACATCCCACCACTAGAACTTCTCTGGAATCCATGGCAAGTACACTTCCCATATGTTGTTATTCTTGTTATCTAAAATGTACCCCTTGCTCATTTTGTGGCTAACTCCTTTCATTCTTCCCTCTATTGTGCCTCGAAATAACTTTTTCTTTTCGGGTGCTCAAAAATTTCTGAAAATGACACCATTGGATAGAGCTCTCTCTCGGCTTTCCAGAAAGGTAAAGTTTTCCTCCTAACTCCATGTATTTTTCAAGTTATGACTCAGCGGAGTTTTTGTGGGAAGTGGCGGGGTCGAGAGGAAAACTTGGAATTTTCACCAAGTGTTTGGCAAAAGTTTTCAAAAGGAAGATTTTCCCCGTAGGTCCGCCGACAAATCAGATCCACGTGTCCAGGGGAGGAATTTGCAAAATTTGGCTAAGTGTTAATGCATGGAAAATTTTGGAAGGAAATCCCACACCCAATCATATTACGACACATTCCCTATGGCGTGGGAGTTTCGGAGGGCGGAGGAGAAGTTAGAATTTTGGTGAAGTGTTTCGCCAAAGTTCAAAAAAGAAAGTTTTGGCCCACTGCCCCATCGACCAATCAGCAAAGGCCACATGTCACCGGCACCTGGAAAGGTGGAGCGCGGGAGGAAATTGGGATTTTTTCCCCAAAGATTGTGAACAAAGTAAAAATATTTGCGGAGGGCCCGCGGTGAATGAAATCAGGCCACGTGTCCCGGACCAGCGGGAGGCGGGGAGAAATTGAGAAAATTTTCCCAAGGAAAACAAAGGAAATTAAAAAGGAAAAGCCTACCCCCTAAATGCAAGCCAATGTGATCATGCCATGTGTCAGGTGGCAGCATAAAACTCAAGTCAAGCCCACGCGGAAAATTTGAAAGGCAAGCCCGCATCAATAGGGTCTCGCCACGTGTCCAATGGTTTCAAAATATCAGTTAGGCCCACGAGGAAAATTCGAAGGGGCAAGCCCACATCCAATAGGGTCTCGCCACATGTCCAGTGGTTTCAAAATATCAGTCAGGCCCACGGAAAATTTAGGAAGGAAAGGCCCATGTACCCAATCAGCACGTGACACGTGTCCTCAACTCACCGGCCTGGCGGGGATTTTTTGGGAAATTTTCCAAAGGGCAAAACAAAGGAAAATGAAGCAGGATAGGCCCGTACCCAATAAAAATGTGCCACATGGCACCTGGAATGGTGGAGTGTGGGGATTTTTTGGGAATTTTTCCCAAATGCAAAAAAGGTGAAAAATTCAAAAAATTTGCCCGCCAACCCGATTTGGCCCTGTTTTGCCCTAAAACTTCAAACGGCCATATCTTTCGATCCAGAGCTCGGTTTTTTGCGTTCTTGATATCAATGGAAAGATGGTGAAATTCTCTACAAGATTTTGGGGTCATTTTTGCATTTTTATGGAGTTTGGAGAGATAAAATTGAAAAATGCCTCTGGCACGTGGTCATGGATAGAAATGACGTTTCAACCACTGTTTTTAATGAAGAATGGCTCGCATTCTCTCCCAGCATGGCTAAAAATGTCAGAGGATGGGCCTGCAAGGATGCCCATCCTATTTTGATTGTATTTTGGTCAATGGTTGAATCTCCACCACGTTTTTCCCATGTTTCTCTCTCCTGGGGTCGTGGCTTACCTTTGTAAAAGCGATTTAGCTCATTTTTCAAAGTGTGGAACATTTTTTCATGTATTGTAGGCTCCCTCTGTCACAAAAAGGGGTGATTTTGTGGAAAACTAGACCTTTTCCAAGACTACAACCTGTTTTACCTCTCAGGTGTTGTAATGAAAGTGGTTTTTGATGTAAAAATGACAATACAGGCTCTGTGAATGGGTTTTAATCCTTTGTCTGTGTTGTTTGATTCATTTCTAACCCTCCATTACAGTTATTAGTTTGTGCATGAAATTTTTGTTGCATTTTTATGAACTGTGTCAATTTTTAGAAGTAAAAATGCTCACCACTCCTTTGGTGTATCACCTCATTAGTATTAGCTTCACTTTCTTGCATTCCCTATCTTTTTCCCCTTGGAATTTAGAGTAGGATTTTGAATTTGAAAACCTTTGTATAGCTTGCAAGTGATATATTTGATCAGAGGAGTTGAGGAACCAGCCTCTAATCTAGAGATTCCTCTCCCATTTTTACAAGTCCCACACTTGGGGAGAGGATTCAATGTTGTGCAATCACACTGGATGCTTAGGATGATCAAACTAGAAATCTGATCAACATCTAGGGGTGTTGCTGATTTGCAACAACAGTTTTGGCATGCCTGGTGGGACCTTAGAGGTCTTCATCTTCATTTCAAAAAATTGATGTGCATTTGTTGCAAGTTTCCAAGTTTAAAGAGCCCTTAATTACACATCTGGCGACTCCAAGGAAGAAAGAATCAACTGGTTTTAGTAGTGCAGACCTGAAAACTCATGAGAAGAATCACCACGAGGTCAAGAGTTAGAGAAGAAGAGGTGTTGTTTGAGTATCTTCAATTATCTCTAACAAGAAGGCAAAGAGGAGGAGAATTCTAAGGTCTCCATCTCCACCAAACAGAACTCTCTCAACTCCTCCACCTAGTAGGCCTTTTATTCAATCAACAAGGGTTTTGAGGCCAATCGAATGGCACAAAACAACCCCTATGTAAATTTCTTCGGCAATAGCCCACTTGCTCTCAATGCACATAATCCAATCCCAGTTGCAGCATTGAGGAACATCCCATACTTTACTAGAGAGAATTAGACCACTCCAGGTGATCATGTCAAGGATATTGCTAATATTTGTGCAATCCATGAGATCAATGAGATGCAGGATTCTTGTCAAACTCTGGCATCTTCATTCAAAGGGAAAGCTTTACAATGGTTTAGGAGTCTTGCCTCACGATCCATCCAAAATTGGAATCAGCTATGTATAGCTCTTCATGAGAAGTTTGGAGAAAAGGGAGACAACTTGTCCCTTTTGGAGCAGCTAACAACCATCAAGAGAGCTCCCAATGAGCAGCTAATTGATTTTAACTTCAGATTTCAAAGGACTTGGGAGAGAATTCCAGTGGCAGTCAGGCCAATAGTAGAAGGTTCTTTTCTTTATTACCTCAAAGCTTTAAATTCTAATATTTCTATGTTAATTCAGTCCATGGGAGGCACAACTATCCCCATTGCTTATAGCATTGCCATTAGAGCTGAAAATTATTTGATTCAAGCTAGCAAGCTAGCTCCTAGGCCTCCAATGCCACTGTTTCCAAGTTTAGAGAGCCCAAATACTAATCAAATGCCTAATTTATCTCCTATTCCCACTCCTAGAAACCATAATTCAAGTGAAGCTTCTACTTCATCTTCCAGTGCCTCAAATGAACTTTAAGAAGTCATGAAGCAATTGCAAAATCTAGGCAATGAGCTTGTTACACTCAAGAGGCAGCAGGCCCAAAGCTTTATACCTCCTTTCCAGCCCCAAGGTTAGCCTAACAAGCAGCCATATCAACCCCAAATACCACCCAATCCAGCTGCAAATCTAAATCAAGCAAGACCTCCTGCCAACAAACCATTTCAGCCCTATAATCCCAATGTTACATCTGCCTCTAAAGCATTAGTGCCAATAAAAAACAATATAGCTCAAGAGTATGATTGGTGTTTCCCATGCAATGAACCTCATAACCAATCCATGTGCTTCAACGGTGCCTTGAATTAAGCATTAATGGTGACAACAACAAAAGTGTGCGGAGGGTAAGGATAGTCAAGAAACATTCCAGCAGCAGTCAACTCCAAATGATACCACACTTGTAAACTGGCAGGCAGAATATTTTTGTGGCATGAATCAAATGGTTTCCCAAAGTGTTGCAGCCAACACAAGGTCAAAGAGGAGAAATTTGGGTGAAGAACAACCATTAGCCCCAAGCAATCCTCAATCTTCTATCACTCCACAAACTATTGGCAAACAAAATCCAATCCCAAACACACAAGGACTGCCTAAAACAGCTCCTAAGCCAACTCAAATACCAGTTGCTGCTACCCATGTGCAAGGAATGAATGTGCAGGCCAAGGGACAGCAAAGGGATACTTCATCTCCATTCAATATCATTGATCAGATAAAGAAGATAAATGTAAACATATCAATGTGGGAATCACTATCTATCCCAAGCCAAAGAGATTTGCTACAATCTGCCATAAAGGACTGGTCAACTTCAACTCAGCAAGTCCAAATGCAAGAGAAGGTGCTCACAAATGTTTCCCAGACTGAGGGGAATCATGGAGGATAGCAAGGTAAAATGTTGAAGCCCCCTCCATTCTGTGTTTCATTGATCATTGGGAATCAATTAGTACACAATTGCATGATTGATTCCACAGAGAGTAGTTCAGTACTTCCCAAACAAATAGCTGATCAGTTGGGAATTTAGTACGAAACCATATCCAAAGGGGTAGTGCAATTGGATGGGACAGCGGAATACAATAGTTGGAGTAATAAAAAACTTGAGTCTTACCCTGCATGCCTTCCCCAACGTGGTTGTTTTGCAAGATGTATTAGTAATAGACCTTCCACCACTCTTTTCCCTATGTCTATCAAGGGATTTCACAACCAAGGTTGGAGGCTAATTATCATTGATTGGTCACACATGTTGTTCGAGAACAAGATATGGGACTAAGGCCACAATCAGATCCGAACCTATTGCAAACTTTCACATTGAACCTAACACTCTAAGTCGATCAATACCAATTGCTCGAGTTTGATCAAGAAGATTTTCCAAGCGATGAAGTGACACCAAGGTAGGAAGCATCCCAGATCTAAATCTTGATGAGTGGGAAAACAAGGTGCATGCTTTTGATCCTTATCAAGAAATAGAAGAATCTAAGTTAGGATTCTATTGCATGCATGAAGAAAATAGCATATTCCTAGCATCACCGAGGCTAGACCACAAGGATGACAATGAGGTATGGCGGTTGTTTTTGATAGATCAAGGAGTAGACAAGGTGTAGGAGGGGGCTATGCTTGTTTCACCACAAGGAGTTAAGTATTATTCAGCTTTTAGATTTCAGTTTACATGCTCTAATAACATTGCTGAATATGAAGCCTTGATACAAGGATTGCATTGGTCAATCAAGAGAGGAATAAAGAACTTGCAAGTCTTTAGTGACATGAGTGAGTTGATTGTTAACCAAGTTAAGGGGCAGCATTTGTCAAGAATGATTTGCTCAATTACTACAAAAATAGGGTGTGGGACCTCATTGAAGATTTTGAGGGTTTTGGCATAAAATTCACTCCTAGAAAAGAGAACCAAGTGTGACAGGCTTACAGCGATTGGGGCAGCCTTTGGCGTTGTTGAAAGCATTGAGAAAGACAAGGTATAGCTAAACATCCATGTGATTGTGAGGCCATCGGTGCGGACAACAATGTAAGTTGGAAAGTGTTTGAAAATGATCAGCAAATCATCCATTTCTTGCAAGAAGAGGCTGATTTCTCAGCTAAAAATCAAGACAATTTAGAGCAGCAGTATGGTGACCAAGTGGTGCAGATGAGAACCAACAAGCTACCAAAGGGACTTATTACTTTGGAGTCCATTTTCAATCCTAATGATCAGTTTAGGAAGGAGAAAGCAAACATCCAAGTCAAGGGAGAGGATTCATTGTCCATCTCGGTGGAAGAAGGTAAATCACTCCAAATTGGTAAGATGACAACTGAGCAAGAAAGGTATGAGTTCATGCAGCTTTATCAAGAATTCCCTGATGTGTTTTCCTCAAGCTATGAAGATTTGAAAGTTTTCGATCCCAAGTTAGCTCAACACACCATTGAGTTAGACCCAAGTACTAAACCCATCAGGCAAAAACAAAGGCCAGTCAATCCGCACATGGAGCCTCTCATGAGAAAAGAATTGAATAAGTTGATAGAATCAAGGATCATATTCCCTATCAAGCATTCTAGTTGGGTAGCCAACTTGGTTCCAATAAGAAAGAAGAGTGGGGAAATCAAATTGTGTGTTGACTTCAGAGATTTGAATAGAGCATCTCTCAAGGATGATTATCCACTTCCTTCTATGGAGAAAAATTTACAAGTTGTTGTTGGCTCTGAGAGGTTTTCATTACTTGATGGCTATTCAAGGTATAATTAGATTATGGTGAAGGAAGAAGATCATTTCAAGACAGCCTTTACAACCAAATGGGGAACTTATGCATACAGGAAAATGCCATTTGGGCTGTCCAACGCTAGAGCTACCTTCCAAAGAGCAATGGACATGGTGTTCAAGGATTTGATTAACAACATAGTGCTGATATATCTTGATGATATCACTATTTTTTCAAAAATGCATCAGAACACCTCTCTCATTTGAGACAAGTGTTCCAAAGGTGTAGAAGATTTGGAGTCTCCTTGAATCCTAAAAAGTGTATTTTTCTAGCCCATGAAGGAAAACTCCTTGGCCACATTGTCTCCAAAGAAGGATTAGCAATTGATCAGAGAGAGTTAAAGCCATAAGAGCACTACCATTGCCAAGCCACAAGAAGGCCCTTCAAAGTTTCTTGGGGAGAATAAATTTTGTTCGGAGGTTTGTCCCAAATTTTGCAGCCCTAGTCAAACCTATCACCAAGATGTTAAAGAAAAGAATGGCTTTCAAATGGACAATGGAAGGCAAGGAAAGTTTGAAATAATCAAAAAAGCCATCTCTCAAGCCCCAACTCTCATCAACCCAGATTTCTCCAAGGATTTCATCCTCTATGCGTTTGGGGGTGATGATACTATTTCTGCAATTTTGGTACAGCAAAACAAAGACAATGATGAGAAGCCAATTGCTTTCTTCAGCCAAATCCTGGAGGACTATGAGGTGAAGTATTCCTTCATTGAGAGGCATGTTCTTGCAGTAATTAGGAGCTTGAAGAAATTCAAGCATCTAGTCTCAAACAACAAGGTTCAATTGTTGGTTTCTCATGTGGGATTTAAATACTTCCTCCTCAACAAAGACCTGAATGAAAAGGCGACAGGTTGGATAACTCGTGTCATGGAGTATGACATAGAGATCAAAGTTACCAAGTTGGTAAGAGGAAAAGGATTGTGTGAGCAGCTGATTTTGGGCAAACAAAAGGAAGCATGCAATGAGAAGGAGGTTGTTTTGGCGTTGCAAGACAGCTATGAGAAAGGAAGCACTCAAGAAGAAAATAATGGTGTCCCCACTCCTTGCTGGACCCAAGGTATAATGCACTTCCTAAGCATAGGCCTATGCCCTCCAGAGATGAACAAGACCCAAAGAAGACACTTCAGATTGCAGGTTGTCCCATATGCCCTTGTTGATGGTGTTTTGTTCAAGAAAGATGTGAATGGAGTACTACTGAGATGCATTGGTACAAATCAGATTCATAGGGTGTTGGAAGAGTTCCATGGTGGACCAGCTGGTGGTCATTTTGCACCAAGAGTGACAGCTCTAAAGATCATGAGGGCTGGCTATTATTGGCCCAATATTTTCAGTGATTGTTATGCATGGATCAAGAGGTGCAAGAATTGTGCATTCTTCACAGGTAAAGAGAGGCTAGCTTCCCTTCCATTGCATCCAATTTCAATTGACCAGCCATTCATGCAATGGGGTTTAGACTTCATTAGAGTCATTAATCCCAATTCAAGCCAAGGGCACAAATGGATTTTAATAGCCACATTACTTCACCAAATGGACTAAAGTAGTAGCACTCAAGGAAGCAAATGAATCTAGCATCCTAGACTTCTATGAGGGAATAGCAACCAGGTTTGACGTACCTGCTACAATAATATTAGATAATGCATTGGCATTCATTGGGTCCAAGGTGACTAAATGGGCTGTCAAGAATGGGATCTACCTAAGTACTTCATCGAACTATTATCCTCAAGGTAATGGCCAGGCTAAGTCTACAAACAAGAACTTGTTGAGGATCATTAGAAGGACTCTTGATGAAAATCAGAGGTCTTGGCATACTAAATTGAAATCATCCTTATGGGCTGATAGGATAACTCCCAAGAGATCTACAGGTAACTCTCCATTCAAGCTTGTTTATGGAAGAGATGAAATCTTGCCCACGTCACTTGAGTTGCCAACATTGGAACTTGTGAAACAGTTGGAGTTGTTGGAGTTTGAGCCCATGGAGGTTAGATATGCAGAATTGATGGAGCTCCAAGAAATTAGAAATCAGGCATCCCAAGCAATGGAGAAGGATCAGGCTTTGATAAAGAAGACCTTTGATAGAAAGGCCAAGAATAGATCCTTCCAAGTTGGAGATCTAGTGTTAAAATGGGATGTAAACAGAGAAAAACCAAGAAGGCATTCAAAATTTGATGCCATTTGGAGTGGCCCATACATGGTCACAAAGTGTAAGGACAGCAATGCTTTCCAATTGTCTTCATTGGATGGCGAAGAACTGTAGATTCCAGTCAATGGAATCCATCTAAAGCATTGTTATTGAAAGGAACTCTCCACCTTGTACATATTAGCTTAGGTTTCCATTCCTCCAAGTGCTTGTGCACATTGTTTTGTTGTAGGTTAGTTTGTTTTCCCTAAGTGCTTTGGCACAAGCTTGCTATCCCTGGGAATGTGTTTGTAGGCCTTGCTCCATCAGATGATGTTCCACCCTCCATCTTCCTCCTTGTAGTGTTCTAGTCAGTTGGGGTATCAAGTAGAGAATTTGATGACTCCATGCCCAATGGATTGCTTCAGGCAACTAGTAACTTCATCCAGCAGGCAGATGACCCCTCTGAGTCGCCAAAATTGTTATCCAAAATGTACCCCTTGCTCATTTTATGGCTAACTCCTTTCATTCTTCCCTCTCTTGTGCCTTAGACATAATTTTTGCTTTTCAGGCACTCAAAAATTTCTGGAAATGACACCATTGGATAGAGCTCTCTCTCAGCTTTCCAGAAAGGTAAAGTTTTCCTCCTAACTCCATGTATTTTTTAAGTTATGGCTCGGTAGAGTTTTTGTGGGAAATTTTCCCTGAAACACTCACAGCTAATGAGATGTCGCCACGTGTCCAAGGAAGTGGCGGGGGTCGGAGGAAAACTTGGTTTTTTACCAAGTGTTTGGCAAAAATTTCAAAAGGAAGATTTTCCCCGCAGGCCCACCGACGAATCAGGTGATGCCACGTGTCCAGGGGAGGAATTTGCAAAATTTGGCTAAGTGTTGGCGCATGGAAAATTTTGGAAGGAAGGCCCGTGCCCAATCATATTGTGCCACGTGTCCTATGGCATGGGAGTTTCGGAGGGTAGAGGAGAAGTTAGAATTTTGGCAAAGTGTTTCACCAAATTTCAAAAAGAAAGTTTTGGCCCACTGCCCCATCAACCAATCAGCAAAGGCCACGTGTCTATGGCACCTGAAAGGCGGAGCGCGGGAGGAAATTGGGATTTTTCCCCAAAGATTGTGAACAAAGTAAAAATATTTGTGGAGGGCCCGTGGCGAATGAAATCAGGCCACGTGTCCCGGACCGGTGGAAGGCGGGGAGAATTTGAGAAATTTTCCCAAGGAAAACAAAGGAAATTCAAAGGGAAAATCCCGCCCCTAAATGCGAGCCAATGGGATCGTGCCACGTGTCAGGTGGTGGCAAAAAACTCAAGTCAAGCCCGCGAGGAAAATTCGAAGGGGCAAGCCCGCATCTAATAGGGTCTCACCACGTGTCCAGTGGTTTCAAAATATCAGTCAGGCCCATGGAAAATTTAGGAAGGAAAGGCCCACGCCCAATCAACACGTGACATTTGTCCTTAACTCACCTACTGGAGGGATTTTTTGGGAAATTTTCCAAAGGGCAAAACAAACGAAAATGAAGTAGGATAGGCCCGCGCCCCATCAAAATGTGCCATGTGGCACCTGGAATGGTGGAGTGTGGGGTTTTTTGGGAATTTTTCCAAATGTAAAAAGGTGAAAAATTCAAAAATTTTGCCCGCCAACCCGATTTGGCCCTGTTTTACCCTAAAACTTCAAGCGGCCATATCTTTCGATCCGAGCTCGGTTTTCACGTTCTTGATATCAATGGAAAGCTGGTGAAATTATATACAAGATTTTGGGGTCATTTTTTCATTTTGATGGAGTCTAGAGAGATAAAATTTAAAAACACCTATGGCACGTGGTCATGGACAGAAATGACATTTCAACCACCGTTTTTAATGAAGAATGGCTCACATTCTCTCCCAGCATGGCTAAAAATATTAGGGGATGGGCCTGTAAGGATTCCCATACTATTTTGATTGTGTTTTGGTTAATGGTTGAATCTTCCCCATGTTTTTCCCACGTTTCTCTCTCTTGGGGTCATGGCTTGCACTGTAAAAGCTAGATTTGGCTCATTTTTCAAAGTGTGGAACATTTTTCATGTATTGCAGGCTCCCTCTGTTACAAAAAAGGGGTGATTTTGTGGAAAAATAGACCTTTTCCAAGACTACAACCTGTTTTGCCTCTCAGGTGTTGTAATGCAAGTGGTTTTTCATGTAAAAATGACAATATAGGCTCTGTGAATGAGTTTTAATCCTTTGTCTGTGTTGTTTGATTCATTTCTAACCCTCCATTACAGTTATCAGTTTGTGCATGAAGTTTTTTTGCATTTTTATGAACTGTGTCAATTTGAAGTAAAAAATGCTCACCACTCCTTTGGTGTATCACCTCATTAGTATTAGCTTCACTTTCTTGCATTCCCTATCTTTGTCCCCTTGGAATTTAGAGTAGGATTTTGAATTTGAAAACCTCTATATAGCTTGCAAGTGATATATCTGATCAGAGGAGTTGAGGAGCCAACCTCTAATCTAGAGATTCCTCTCCCATTTTTACAAGTCCCACACTTGGGGAGAGGATTCAATGTTGTGCAATCACACTAGATGCTTAGGATGATCAACTAGAAATCGATCACTATCCGGGAAGTCTTTGCTGATTTGCAACAACATGATTACTTTGATATCTAGTTCATTCTTGACTTCCAGAGGCATAACATTACATGATGTCCCCAAATCAAACATACGGTTTGCAACAACCGATCTTTAATGATCGGAGTGGTGAAGAATGGATCCACATTTAGTGATACTCTACTAAGGATGTTCCCAAATAAACCTCAAGTGGTTCATCCGGCTCTTCCGATGCTAGTGGTGTTTCTAACTCTTCAATGATTGGAGGATTCTCCACAATATTTACATTTCTACTTGGGGTACTCTTCTCTTCTTTCAATCCCAAGTACTCAAATTCCCTCTTCTTGTGCTCGGGAATCCTAAGCAGCTCAACAATTATAACACTAACTTTGATTTGACTCAAAACTTGAGAAATGTCATATGGAGCATACTTTGGAAAGGCAGCCTTGGAAGGGAGATTAATAGAATCATCGAGATAACATGTTATTTTTATAGTTTGAGCATGAGGAGAAGTATGAATCTTGTTTGGGACAGTAAGGCCTTTGGAAGGTGTATCTTTCTTAGGAACCTCTTTAGGAATATTTGAAAGCAATGGGGCTTTAGGTTTGGCTTGAGGCCCTGCTCCTTTGACAACTCTACTCCTAGTATTATAATCCTTCTCTTGAGCAACAACAACGTTCATCAATAACTACCTATCTTCCTTAGATGGGATTCCTCCATCATACTTCTTTATCATCAAAGCTCTTAAATATTCAAAGTCATTATTGGGCAATTCAAAAGCTTGTATAGTATTTATTTCTAAAGTGTCAGAGGGAGGAAGAAGAGGTACCCAGTGAATGAAATCCCAAAATTCAACAACATTTCTAGCACTTATTACCTTAGTTGAGGTTTCTCCTTGTTGTGAGCTTACAAAGCACTCCATCATGCATGCATCATCATCAA
The DNA here is from genome assembly GCA_018340775.1 of Taxus wallichiana var. yunnanensis. Lineage (NCBI taxonomy): Eukaryota > Viridiplantae > Streptophyta > Pinopsida > Cupressales > Taxaceae > Taxus > Taxus wallichiana. The sequence goes on along the minus strand of CM031243.1, from coordinate 46,249,567 downwards.
TGTTATCATCATCAGCTTCCTCTTATTCTTGCTTATCTACTTCACATGGAGCATTGGGCATGAAACACATGTCACACCAATCAATTACATTTGTTTCTTTAATAACAGCAACTCTGGAAACCAAAGGATCAGGCACCATTCTATTTTCTCTAGCTTAGAGATGTTTATTTGTAGATCCCATGGGTCCCTTGCATATGTCATCAAATATTTTCTCATTTCTAGGATGATTGGTAAATCTATCTTGGCCTTCTTGCTTATGCTGACCTTGTGAACTCTTCCCAATTCCTGTCTCTGCCTGGGCTAATTTGTATGAGATTTCTTTGACAGCCCCTGCTAGAGTTTTAACAACCTCCTCAAGATCGACACTCTTGCTTGCTTGAGGTTTTTAAGGTTTGTCGGTTTAACACCCTTCCTCTTAGGAGGTTTTCTCATTGCCTTAATGTTGTTCTCAATTTGCAGAGCCATAGTAAAGGCTTGCCTCAAATTGGTAGGGTTTTTTCCCTCAAATAGTAAGCAACTTTCTTATCAAATGCATCTGAATACTTTATAAGACAAGATTCATCACATGGCCTTTAACTTACAGGAAATCTCCTCAATGTCTTATTAAATCTAGTGTTGAATTCATGCACTGACTCATTAGGATTCTTTTTAATATTCTTGAATTCTGACAAAAGAAACCTAGGATCTGTTCTGTCACCATATTGTAATCTAAATGCATTATTCATCTCGGTCAAGAATCAATGGAATTATCTGGCAAATCTTTATACCAGTCCCTGACATCTTCCTCCAAAGTATGGATAAATAATTTGATATATACATATTCAAATTCAATCTCAAAGTCTTTCATCATGTTTATAAAGAGCTTTAGATGTTGATCACCAGTTATAGCATTATTTCCTTGGAACTTTGGTAGTCTATTTCTTACATCTTGGGGAACTACATTTGGATAACCGGCCATCCCTCTAAAATTTATAGGACCAAAAGTATTTACAACAAATGGAGGTTTGGGTGGGGGATGGGCCATGTTGTTTTGAGGAGGTGACCTTGGAGGAGAATCAAACTGATAAGGGACAAGGGGTCTTTGAAACACAGGAGTATAACTTCCAAAATGGATATCCCCTAAAGGCTCTGTCTCTTGGAAAACCCTATCAACTTCAGAAAACATAGGAGTAGAATGAGAAGCAAACTTTTCAAATTCAAATGAAGGCCCCTCTCTAGATGGAGAATTTAATTCCACAAAAGACTACCTAATTCAGAATCACTTGAATGGCAATCTTCAATGATAGGCTAATCACCTTCATCAACAGAGATCTCTTTTCTTGACTGTTGATCTCCAACAACTCTCCAGGCTCTTCTTCCTTCTAACTTTGTTTTTCGTAGCTCTGGAAATAATGTCCTAGTAGGATCCCTAGCAAAGAAAGATCTTCTTCCTTCCAGCTTTGTAAAGATTAGTAACAAATATTACTTGACAGAGGTTAAGACAATGGTATTTATCAAAAATCATATTAACACGGAGTCGCCACTAAGGACTTCCACCTTAGTTGTGTAAATGCACTAAAAATATATGATCTGTCAAATGTTTATCAACACTAGAAACTAGAAATGGAATAATCTGACCTTCCTTTACCCAGATTTATCACTGAAACTTAGTGTAATAAGCGTGAGATCTTTGGAAATATTACACACAACACCTGTAACTTTGAACACTTCTTACAGGCCTAAACACAGGTTGATGTCGAAACAATTTACTAGCACTTAGAGTATATAAGAAATTTTTATCAAGCCTGAGTATGAAGAACTAGCAAAAAATCAACAAATCGGTCTTGGCAAAGACAAATCAATCCCGGCAATGGCGCCGAGAATGATGTTGGCAGGCCAAATGGATACAAACTAGTAGAAAATCAACAAATCGGTCTCGGCGAAGACAAATCGGTTCCCAAAGAACACAAATCGGTTCCTGGAAACGGAAATAAGGTCCCGAGAAATGGTGCGAATGGTGTTAGTACCCAAATTAATTACCCTCGAAGGTGATAAGCGTCACGGTTTGATAGGAAGCTTAGAGGAGAGAAGAGCACATTTTGTGTCGTTTTATATAGGAGAAGAGATGCGACTTTCTCTTTGACACTCAAATGTGGAGAAATGGGTAACACCCTTAAGAGGATTTAATCTATCCTCACTACTTTATGGTTGTGCCTTTACACTAGGGTGATATGACCCCTTTGTAGCTTTGTTGTTTGTAGAGGAGATGGAGATATCCTACTTTCCAAATTTATTAAGAAGACCTTGAAGAAAACATGATCAATACAACAAAATCTAACTCTCATGAGTTGTCACCCTAGATAATGGAGATATTTTCTAAGAAAGGTTTAGGATACTAAAGAAAATGAAAACTTGATTGCTTTTGCATGTTTTGGTAACAGAAATTATGCATTTGTGCACACACAGGAAAAACAAGGGTAGTATGGGTATGATTGGTTTTTTTAAATGAATTTTGGTGGGAGGTGAGGCAGAGTGGATTTTGACTTGCCAGATCTTTGAGAGATTTTACAAAAAATGGAAGGCTTGACTAATAGAATACTTCAGAATAGCTATAATGTTCCTTTAACCAGAAGGTGTGCTTTAATGGAGGCCCAGATCAGCACATTTTCACACAAACTTTAAGGATCCAAAATGAAGGCTCAAATTGAAAAAACTTAATTAAACACTATCAACCTCTATTTTATCATGCCTAAGATACCCTCAAAGGCTAACAAACAATCTTAATCATCATGCTAGGAGTAAAGTGATTTTAAACTTTTTATTTCACTATCAAGTGAAAGCTCTCCTGATAAGTTAAATTGCAAGTGCCACCAAACTATCACAAAGCTAAGATCTTGTGTGATTCACAAATATTTCAATGTAATATTGAAATGGGAAAAAGAAACTGTTTATAGACATTCAGAAATGAAGTAGACACAATTTTTCTCAAAATCAAACACAGATTTACTCAAATTTGATTAAATTTATCAGCAGGGGAAAGTTTATATAACAATCTCAGAGCATGTTAATGGTTGTACACTCACAACCACCATGATGTGATCAAATTTAACACAAAAGAAATAAATAGGTTCCTCAGATAGTCTCTTAGAAAATATGGGCTCTATCAAACTTTTTCTCTCATGAATTAGCTCCCGACCTCTAACACTCCAACCATTTGCACGAAAATTCATGCAATGTATAATACTTCATTTATAACAGAGTTTTACCCCAAAACTAGAAACATTCAAAGCACCATTGCATGTTACGACCATTGATCATGACTCCCAAAATCAGATTTGTAAAAAATTTGTCAGGTGTGCAAAGGGAAAATCTCTCCAAATATTTCCAGCATTCAATTCTTCACCTAGTAAGTCGTTCTTCATCTCACGCGCCAAATACTTCCTCCTCCAATCTATAAAATTAGGTTCTTTGCATGCCAACGAAGAAAAAATTACAAAATTAGATCGAAGCCAATAGTCAGATCACATATTAATGGTGAAAGACATTTTCAGACCTTCCCCACCAAACCGGGATATCAAACAGGTCTCTTGTGTGCCAAAGAAAGAAATATTAGGTCAAATATGACAAATGATTACATCTTTAATGGTGAAAGACGTTTTCAAAACTTCCCCACCAAACCTAGATATCAAATTAATGTTCCTCTTCATTTGGCGTGCAGGAGACTCCAAGAAATTATAAAAAACAATAAAAATTCACATCCCCAAGAGCTTTGGAGTAGAAATGGTAGAAAATCAAATATAGATGCACAGTTGTCGTCAATTTCCCTTTTAAATTTGGACGGTCCACTTGGGAGATCCTAGTTAAGATGAGCCCGGGGTTCCATTTTACTTTTAACACATTTTGAAAAAATACAAAATTTCTCAATTTTCTCCGCCCCTCCGCCTTTGAAAAATGGGCTTGACACATGTCCCAATATGGGTCCCAAAGGAACCGCGGCTAAATTTTTATATTTCACCCATTTTTGGAAAAAGGAAAATTTTCACAATTTTTCCCACAACTCTGTTCTTCCACTTTTAGTTTCTGATGTGGGTCCCAACAGAACCGTGGTTCCTTTTCACACTTTTAACCCCTTTCTCCATAAAAGGAAAATTTTCCAAATTTCCCCCGAAATTTTGCACCTCCACCATTGACTAAAGAAAATTTTGACTATTCTCCATCGGGCATGCGGGTCATTTTGATGATTTTAAACTCTTTGAAACTAAGGGGCAAAAAATCCAAGTTTCCTCCAATGGCCCACCTCCCCATTTTTTGACTTTTCAAACCACCACGTGTCTTAATGACACATCTTGAGATGGTCCTCAAAATTAGAGACCCTCGGTGAGCGTGGGCTCACCACGTGTCTCATTCGGAAGAGTTTGCTAAAATCTTGAGAAATCAGCAAAGGGATCCATGTGTTCAAGGTCTGAGATAGTCTTCTTGGTACCGTTGAAAAATCAAAGAAAAAAAGGAGAGTGAACGGAAGCCTCCAAGTTTTCTCCTAGCTCTTCTTCAAAATAAATCTATAGGGTTGTTCCCCAAACATGCGCGGTCCCTCCACGTGTCTTAGGCCTTTTAGGAAGTTACTTGAAAAATTCTAAGGACGAACCGGTGGAAACCTCCACGTGTCTTTATGGCGCAACTTCAAGATGGTCCCAAAAAGTGGAGACCCTAAATGATCATGGGCTCACCACGTGTCCCAGGCCTTAGAAAAATTCTTTTAAAAGTTTAACTCTCCCGTGGAGCCGACAGAAACCTCCACCTTTCCTCTATCTCATTGTTAAGGTGGGACCCCGAGATAGATCGTCAAATGCGCTTGACCCACCACGTGTCCACGACCCACCAAACTATATCATCTACATGAATTTTTTTCCGAGTCGGGAAAAGTAGCAAAATCCTCCACGTGTCCTCCTGGCGCAACTTCAAGGCCAAACAAAAAGGTGAGTCTTCAAATGAGCGTCATTCCTCCACGTGGACAAGTTTTTGGTTAAAACAATCCACAAAGTTTTAGAGTGCCCCACCGAGATGCATCCAACCAAAAAGGGCCACATTTCTACTGATGCAGAGATTTAAATTTCACGTGAGAAACACACCTGTCAAGTCGTAAAAATGTAGGGAAACCATTGTTTGAGCCCGAGAGATGAAATTTTCTTCAAGGACAGAGAATTTAGAAATGTTATAAGGTTCACACATGACCCTCCAAGCTATATCCATTCACATTTCTTCAAGTACAGGACAAAACAACAGTACAACAACACACAATCGGAAAATAGAAGGGAAGGAATAGCACGAGTTTTACACCCAATTGTGAGACACCTTCAGGTGGACAGAGGGACAAATCAACAAATTCTGGGATTTTAAGTGACCTTCGACCAAGGAGGAACAAATCATGGCAACCAAATGGATGACAAAGTTTTTAAGCACCAACACGGGGAGAAAAAAATGTGACAGAGAAATTTCATGCAAAACTGGGGATTTTAATGGCAAACGGGGTGAGACTAATTCGAACACCAACATGGTGTATCTACCATACATCTTAGTCTATGGATTAACATCACAAGATGGAACATAGTTGAGATTCAGAGAGGGTGTGTGCCAAACTCATCCAAGATAATTGCATGTGGAACTCGAGTGTTTTTCTCGAGAGAGTCTTGGATAGCATGGAGAGGCAGTACTCTATCAACATGAACCCAACTATTGTGCGTAAGATCGGGGCCCCAAATATCATAACCATACAACATTGTTGGTGTCACTAGAGTTTGGAAAATAGTCAATTTTACATTGGCATCTTGAAATTCAATTTGAAACATTGTCTCTCAAGTGTATTGAGGGATGCATAACCTTTATATAATCTCTTCGCTGCATGAAGCATGTTCAAAGGAGGACCCATGAAATTCACTCCAAGATAGGTTTAAGAGGAGACAACTTCCACCAAGTTTCCTTTGTACATGAGGTTAGTTGCATGGGAAACCCTCTTGGTTGTATTAAATACCATGACCTTAGTTTTCTTTAAGTTCACTTGTAAACCATAAGTATCACAAAAAGAGATTAGTATGTCAAGGTGTTGTTGTATGCCTATAATAGTATGTGACATGAGAATGATATCATCCGCAAATAATAAAATAGCAATGATGATATCATATAAAAAACAACCATCGTCTCTAAGACCAAAATTTGCAATGATCTGCTCTAGTTCGTCAATGTAGAGACCAAATAGAGTAGGAGAAAGTGGGAAGCCTTGTTTAACACCGATGGTGCTATTGATATCACCTATATAACCAGTAGGAGTTTGGACTAGAATGGATCCAATCAATTCAAATATATTTTTAAAATATTTACAAAAAACTTAGGATATCAAGATATTAAAGCATTTTAGCATTAAAAGGTGCTAATTTATTATTGTACGATAGATTCAATTTTTTTATAAATTTATACATTCATTATTCAAATATCTAATTAAAACATAAAATGAGTCGAATCAATTCAAATATATTTTAAAAATATTTTTGATAAAATTAGGAAATTAGGATATTAAAGCATTTTAGCATTAAAAGGTGTTGATTTATTATTGTAGGATAGATTTAATTTTTTTATAACTTTATACATGCCGTGAGAATGGGTGACCATTCTAAAACACAATAAATACATAAATAGGACAAAGTATTTTATCAGTATTTAAAAAAGCTGTCAAAATTTCATAATTTCATTATTAAAACATATTTTCGGTAAATGTGGACATTTTTAAAACATTACATGTGTCTAAAATGGTATAATGTATTTTCATTATTCTAATGAATCTATAAAATATGTTTCTAAAAGTTAGTATAATATCATATTAAAACATGTAAATATGTACCCTTTCGTGGTTAAGTATTTACGATATATAGTACATTAAAAAAATTTAAGCATTATAGTTTTTTGATTTATTACGGTAGAATAGATTAAAAGGTGATGATTTATTATGGTATGAAAAATTCAAATTTCGAATTTGGGCGCTTTCTTTTAGAGGTGATTTTATTTGGTCAAATACGTTATAAAAATCTTGAATTTGAATGGCTCGGATTTTGGTTGTACATTCTCTAATGGCCAAGTTTTTTTTTTTCTCTCTTACGGCCAAGTTTTTTCATTTAGAGATTTCATAGGAGAAATATGAAGGTATGCGAAAGGATCTGGGCTAATTGGATATAGAGATTATTGAAAAAGATACTTGTTACAGAGGTAATAAAACTTGTTGTGGTTATCATAAAAAACACAGAGAGACACAAGTATTACCGAGTCCATCTAATCATTTTTTCACCATAAACATGTATGCATTTTAGACCTTACAACATTAAAAAAGGAACAAAACAATTTTGATTTGTATATTTGGTAGTTGTTACATTTACAAATGTAAACAAATTGATTTATGTATTTGTTTTCTCTTACATTTATGCAAGGAAACAAATTGATATGTTTTTCAGACATTAAAATAAATGAGATATATAGAAAAACGGTTCAAATAGTTGATTGTGAATTAAAATATCTTTATTAGTATACATTCTTTATGCTTTAGAAGTAAACTTGGAAAAATTGAGATATTTTTTTATGCTTTAGAAGTAAACTTGGAAAAATTGAGATATAAAAACCTTAAATAGCCTGCTCTACCATTGTTGTATTCCATTTGAGAAATCTCCAATAGTCTCCCTTGCAAAATCATTATTTTGGAAGTTGTTTCTTCTTCTTTCTTTTGAAAAATCTCTATATCTTTGTATTTTTCCGGCCACATCTACGTTCTTCGTCTTTCCCCAGCTAAATCTCTGAATGAAAAAATATTTTTCCCAATAGAGCAAAAACCAAAACCCGATTCATTCAAAATCAATATTTTTATAATGCCAAAATAAATTGCCTCGTAAAAAAAGAGTGCCAAAAATTCAAATTTTGAATCAAACCTAACATAATAAATGACAATTATGAATTGCCTCCCAAAAATTAAGCACAAAAATTCAAAATTTGAGTCAAACCTACCATAATAAATAACCAGTACGAATTGTCTCCCTATAATAAAGCACCAAAAATTTGAAATTTGAAACAATAGAAAAATCATTGTGATTATATAATATTAGTATTAATTAATTAATTAAAAACATTAATTAATAATATTATAATTAATTACTATTAGTGCTTCAATTATTATATTAAAAAATGACATCTAATTATATTATCAAATGAATAAAAAATAATTTCAAATATTTAAACTTTAATTATCAAAAAATTAGAAATCAAACGAATAAAAAAATACGATTAAACTTTATATACTCCATTATTATTTATAATGCTTCTTCACTTATAATGCTTCATTAATGTATTTAACATATCATATTAGGACTAATCAAAATTAATTAATTAACAATAGTAATTAATAATACTAATAATTAAATACAAGAAATAATATTGTATCATTTAATAATAATTATAAATTGTTGTATGTGAATATGCTTGAATCGATTTTAATACCTCTATAGTAATCTCTATTCTTCGACTATGTTTGTTGTTAGAATGAAGCATGTGACTATGTTTTTGTGAGAATGAAGTTAGTTTACGCGCTAAAATGACAAGAACTTTCTTCTATTACTCATAATATAATATGGATGTGAAAATGATAAAAAAATTATATAACTTATAGTACTCACATCAAAGGTTTATATTAGATGTTCTAAATAATGAGATGGTACCTTGGAAGAAGAATTTAGAAAAATTAGTTTTTATTCCTTTTGAGAAAAAAAGTATTAATGGCTTAAAAAGTAAGTAACAAGAACAATGAAAATGAGGCAATACACATAGACAGAATGGGCATATGTTTATTCTCATACAAACAAGCATTTTTATCTTATATGGAAAGGGCATATGTCCATCCTCATATAATAATCATAGAAGAAAAATGAAAAAGTACTCATAGACAAAATGGGAATATGTTCATTCTCATATAAGAATCATAGAAGAAAAATGAAAAAGTACACATAGAAAGAAATTATTAATGGCTGAAAAAGTGAGTTACAAGAACAATTAAAATGAGGCAATACACATAGATGTATGGGCATATGTTTATTTTCATACAAACAAACATTTTTTATCTTGTATTGAAAGGGCATATGTTCATTCTCATACAAACAAAACATTTTCTATCTTGTATTGAAAGGGCATAAGCCCATTCTCATATTCTCATACAAACATACATTTTCTATTTTTTTGCCATATGGACATATTCTCATTCTCATAGAATGGAAATAGAGGTAATATACACATGACAATGAGAATGATCATATGTTTATCCTCATACAAATAAAAATCCTCTTCTACTAAAAGGAAAATGACCATTCTCATACAAACAAAACATTTTCTATCTTGTATTGAAAGTGCATATGCTCATTCTCATATTCTCATACAAACAAACATTTTCTATCTTGTTTGTCATATGGGCATATGCTCATTCTCATATAAGAACCATAGAAAAGAAATAGAGGTAATCTAACGAGGAATGGAAATACGTTAATTCTCATATAAACAAACATTTTAAACTTGTATTGAATGGGCATATGCCCATTCTCATATAAGAATCATACACCCATTCTCATTTAAGAATCATATAAGATAAATAGAGGTAATATACAACTAGACAAGGCCTAGACAAAATGGGAGTATGTTTATTCTCATATAAAAATCATAGAAGATGGAGGAAATATACACCTAGAAATAATGGGAATATGTTCTTTCTCATACAAACAAACATTTTTAACTTGTATTTCAAATGGGAATATGCCCATTCTCATATAAGAATCATAGAAGAGAAAAAGAGGTAATAATTATTATTTTTAGAATGGACACTTTTCCTTTCCCACATCCTTTATAGTGATATAAATATTATTAAGTTCAATATTGCTAAATAGAGGTAATATACACCTAGACATAATTTTCCCGCATCCTTTATAGTGATATAAAAATGATTAATTTCAATATTACTAAATAGAGGTAATATACACCTAGACAAAATGGGCATATGTTCAATATCATACGAACAAATATTTTTAACTTGTATTGAATGGGCTTATGCCTATAAGAATCATAGAAGATAAATAGAGGTAATGATTAAGTTTAATATTGCTAAATAGAAGTAATATACACCTATACAGGAATGGGAATATGTTCATTCTCATAAAAACAAACATTTTTAACTTGTATTGAATGGGCATATGCCTATAAGAATCATAGAAGAGAAATAGAAGTCATATGCACCTAGGCCAAATGGGCATATGTTCTTTCTCATACAAACAAACATTTTTACTTGTATTGAATGGGCATATGCCCATTCTCATATAAGAATCGTAGAAGAGAAATAGAGGTAATAATTTTTTTAGAATAGACAATTTCCTTTCCCACATCCTTTATAGTGATATAAAAATGATTAAATTCAATATTGGTAAATAGAGGTAATATACACCTAGACAAAATTTTGCCACGTCCTTTATAGTGATATAAAAATGATTAATTTCAATATTACTAAATATGTTCATTCTCATACAAACAAACATTTTTAACTTCCATTGAATGGGCATTCTCATACAAACAAACATTTTTAACTTGCATTGAATGGTCATATGCCCATTCTCATATAAGAATCATAGAAGAGAAATGGAGGTAATAATAATTATTTTTAGAATGGACACTTTCCCTTTCCCACATCATTTATAGTGATATAAAAACGATTAAGTTCAATATTGCTAAATAGAGGTAATATACACCTAGACATAATTTTCCCACATCCTTTATAGTGATATAAAAATGATTAAGTTCAATATTGCTAAATAGAGGTAATATACACCTAGACAGAATGGGCATATGTTCATTCTCATACAAACAAACATTTTTAACTTGTATTGAATGGGCATATGCCTATAAGAATCATATAAGAGAAATAGAGGTAATAATTAATTTTTTTAGAATGGACAATTGCCCTTTCCCACATCCATTATAGTGATATAAAAATGATTAAGTTCAATATTGCTTCAATGAGGTAGAATGGTTAGAATAGGCATATGCTCATTCTCATACAAACAAATACTTCTATGATTGTGATGAGAATGGGCATATGGCATGTGATTGTGATGAGAATGAGCATGTCATTTGAATTTAACCTCTATATATATTCTCATAAACTCAAGAAAAATTCACCAACATCCTTTTATGAGAATGTTTAAAATGGACAGATGCCCATTCTCATAGTCAGGGAATATGGGAAGTATGAGAAATTCTTGCAAAATTAATATATATGCAATTACATCATTTTATGATAATATTTAAAATGGACAAATGCTCATTCTAATAGTTAGGACAATTTGGGAAGTATGAGGAATTATTGGAAAAGTAATATATGTTATGTTAATATGATAAAGATATTTGGAGAGAAGCTATTAACAATCAATTTTCTTATTAACTTTTATTTAACCTCTATATATTTGTTTCTCAACTTATAAATTCAACCTAAATTCTTCTTTAATGATTCTTATAAGATATTGGGCATCTTCCCATTCAAGTACAAATGTTCATTTGTATGAGAATGGTCATATTCCCATTATCATCATTTCAATACAAGAAATACTTCTATTTATGCCCATTCTCATAGTCAAGGAATATGGGAAGTATGAGAAATTATTGTAAAAGTAATATATGCAATTACATCCTTTTATGAGAATATTTAAAATGACATGGATGCTCATTCTAATAGTTAGGCAATATGGGAAGTATGAGGAATTCTTGGAAAATTAATATATGCTATGTTAATATGATGAGAATATTTGGATGAAGTTGTTAATTAACTTCTATTTAACCTCTATATATTTGTTTCTCAACTTATAAATTCTAAATTAAGTTTTTATTTAATGATTCTTATAAGAGTGAATATGCATCTACCCATTCAAGATACAAATGTTTATTTGTATGAGAATGGGCATATGCCCATTATTATCATTGCAAAACAAGCAATACTTATATTTATCCTCTATATATTTGTTTCTCAACTTATAAATTCAACCTAAATTCTTCTTCAATGATTCTTATAAGAGACTAGGCATTGCCCATTCAAGATACAAATGTTTGTTTATATATATATTTGTTTCTCAACTTATAAATTCAACCTAAATTCTTCTTCAATGATTCCTATAAGAGACTAGGAATCTTCCCATTCAAGATACAAATGTTTTTTTGTATGAGAATGGGCATATGCCCATTATTATCATTGCAATACAAGAAATAATTCTATTTATCCTCTATAATGAAGGTTGTGAGAATATAAGAGTGAAAAGGAATGGTCAATCTAATACAAAGAAATATTTAACTTTATCAATTTAAAAACTATATGAAGGTTGTGAGAATGGGAAACTTGCATTCGATTACAAGATTTTATCTTATTTTATCTTATCTTATTTTATAGGATTGGGTAGTTTTCATTTGATACAAGATTGAACATAATAATTTTAATACCTATGAAGGTTTTTATTAAGGGGAATTTCCCATTCAAAAAATTTTGATCTTTTCTTATATGATACCTATTTGATAAAGGGAAAATTCCATTCTAAAACAAATTAAAATTTATAATTGAATGATGATCTCTCTATGTCTTAGAAAAACATTTTAAATTTCAAACATTATCATAGCCATGTTTTAGTTAACATAAATACATGGAAATTTAATATTAACTTGTGAAAAATTGGGAGCAATTATACCCCATCATGTCAAAGATTGGGTTTTCTTAAATTGGCTTTGGGTTGATGTATATTAAATTCTCAATGACATTGGCTACTGTGCATTGTCTTTAGAATTGTACATAGAAAATAAATGGATTTGACGACACTAGCTTTAGAAGATCATTCATCTACTATCTTTGAGAATTGGGAAGGGATTATTACTTTCGGCCTTGACTCGTGTGGTTTGATTTTTAAGTAGCCTTTCTCCCTATTGTTTTTGTCATCATGGTGCTTCCCTCTCTTCCTATCATTTTTCTGTGAAGCGATAGAAAATAAATGACATTCTTCAATTCCATTTCTCGGTTGCATCTCAAGTGGGTTTTCATAATTGATTTTCCATCTTTTTGTGAAGCAATTGAACATATTCTAGGTAATGCCTATCTCAGTGACTCCAAAAGATTGCTAGGTAAACTTAAATTCACCTCAGGAATGTTTGTTTACAATATGCCCTAGTTAGCCATAACAAATTAAATGTTCTAAGATTGCTAACTTTTTGTATCAAGGATCTCTTAGAAGTTGGTTTAGATGAAGAATGCATTATAATCCCACTTTGTCCATGTTAGCCCCGCGTGATTTGTTTTCCCTTTTTTTGAGATCCATCATTCATTTTGGAACCCTTAATGAGGTTAACCGATGCCTCACCCAATCCTTGTAGGCTGTCAGACTGTTGACATCGCGTCAAGGACGTGAAAATTCAATTTTCCTCGCATTTCTCAACCACTAAAGCTTGTATTTATGCAGATTCATGTTCATATCCACTTTGAGTATTATGGTGTTTACATGGTAAAAGATTCAATTTGAACTTGCCCACCTCATGAAAATGCTATAATATATGTAGCTTGTGGTTACAAGTAAATGGTCTTGGTTCTTTTGGTCTTCATTCTTGAGCTTTAGTCTAAAATACTGCCAATCCTAGATTTGGATATTTTATGAATCATTTTATTTTAGCATGGATTAGAATTCCCGAGTATTTAGTTATGCCTCATTTTTACTATGACAATGATCCTGCTTAGGAATCTTATAGCCAAGCTCAATATGCATTTTATGTGCCATCCTTCTCCTACTTTTTATACTTCGTTGTATAAATTTTTCAAGCATTACTATTATTCATTGTTTGATTATGTTATTTATCAGTTTTGTTTTACCATATATTTGTTAAAAGTAGGAATCGTGATAGGCCAATTATTTGTTATGCGCCATCCCTCTCACTACTTATAAATTTATGCCATTTTTACTTTAAAGTAACCATGCCTTTTGCGATGTTTTATAATTCCTACTCTTTACGGATTCATGGTGTGAACATGCAATGAGTACGAAGAGATCACTCGATTTGGGACAAGCTATAACATACAAACACAATATGGATTTAAACATTAAACTCCTCAAAAGGTTTAAATCGTCAAAGTTATTATCAAATAGTAGTGAATCATTTTATTTCACAAAATATCGCTCATTCAATATATATATACACACACATTGATACATACATATGGGAACATGGGGAATGATAGTTTCGAGAAACTATGATTTTACCACACACACAGGTAGGATTGAAGGTTTTCAATTAAGTTAATTACTGTCTTTTATTTAGATTCACACATTCTTGCAGGTGAATAACCACACCGGGTTATCTCACTTGTTTAGTTTTAGTATAAAAGTAGTTTAATTAAATATAATAATTATAATATCATATATTGAGTTTAGATTAGTTTCCCTTTCGTAGTAGTATAAATAGTGTTATTTTCAGTTTATAGTTAATCATGGAGATTCCATAACTAGATTAAACACTTAAATTCTAGTTAGGGTAAATCAATAGAATTTATGCTACCCACTATAGCCTCTAAATCTCCCCTTTTCAAGGTTTATAGGGAGATCAAACTAAAGATCTTATCAGGGCTTGATCCTCCCATGGTTAGCCATAAGAAAGTTGCTTGCCGATTCTCATCCTCGCTTGAGCTTTTCTATCATAGAAAGCTGACCATAATCCCGGATGTGACTTCATCTAAGTCACCCGCATTTCAAACCACCGGCTATAGTCAACAACGACCTCGGGAGGTCATGGAGTGCAGGGAAGGTCACTTGTCGATTATCATCCTCACATGTCACTTTATCGTATAGTAACGAACTACATAAGGTGACTCCAAAAGGTATGTGTAAACTCATACAATTGCCTCAATGTTTGTTTCCAATATGCTCATCGAGGTTATCCATGCCAAAATTAAATTTAAAAGTAATAGATAAAACTACATAACTTGATCAAGCCCTCTCTTAGGGTTGTTTTAGATGAAGAACTCAAGAATTGTAATCTGAACACTTTGTTAAGGTTTGTGGTCCTGATGCAGAAAAATGGTTGGATCTACTTAAAAAAATATTCGCATAAGGGAGCCCCTGCGGATGTTAATCGATGCCTCACCCACTTTGTGTAGGTTTTCATAGACTATTGCACATCCAAGGACCCAAATGACCACCTATCCATCTTCTAGTCCTAGAACTTTTATTTAACGCATAATTATGTTCCTATCCACCCTAAGTATGTTGGTGTTTCCATATTGTAAATATTTGGTGTCTCTCCTACATATTCCTATTAAATACTATCTTGTATGTAGTGGTGGTCACCATAGAATGGCTACTCGGGGTAGCTCCTTGGTTTCTTCCTTCTCGTTGGCTAATGTCAAAGTAGAGCCAATCAACTAATTTGGACTAATATTGCTGATGGCGACTAATTTTGACTATTAGTTTGGTCTTTATGGTAAATTAAATATGCATTTTGTGGTTTGCACTTTTTATCTCTGAGCATCAAATTTCTTATTAGCCCTACAATTACTTATCTTAAGTTTCCATATTCTATAAAATTAGATAAATTATTGATCTTGTTATATTCCAATCACATGTATAAATCATCAACATTTCTATTAGCATAACCATGTTTTAGGTTATTTTCATTTATAGGTAAATGGTGATAATTTCTATTAATATATTTGCATGGTGTCTCGCTATTCTACTTCGCATTATAACATGGTCTAGAACAAATATAAATTTAAACATTAGCATACTAATCCATTCTCAAAATCCATTTTATAAATTGTAAAATTATATATATAGTAAGATGAGAACTACATAAGGCTTGATCCCTTACAAGTGTATTTAGTGCATCACAAATTCCCATCATATATATGTTATTGTCACAATGCACAACTTCCCATTCTATCTATTGTAATTCTTATATGAGAATCGTCATATTCTCATTCAATGTTTACTAAATGTGAATGGATATATACATATATATATTGTAAGATGAGAACTGAGAACTACGTAAGGCTTGATCCCTCTCGAGGGTATGTAGTGCAGCACTTTGGTCTTATACTAATGGATCCACCAAGGTTATTCCAACAAAAATGATACAATTATAAAAATAATAATAGAACTACATAAGGCTTGATCCCTTCAATGTATGTATGATATAATTGATTGGATTAGCGGTGCACATGAGCACCTAATGGCTTGGATCCACCAAGGTTAGTCCAGCCAAAATGATACAATTATAAAAAAATAGAACTACATAAGGCTTGATCCCTTTTTTGGGTGTAATACAATAATACTAATTACTTCAAAACAAAAAATGTTTGTTTAATATGAATGTTCTTGTGCCCATTATAAACTGCATATAAGGTTTGATCCAGAAGAAATGCAATCATTTGTATGTAATTCATTTTTTAAAGGTACTTGACACACCAAATGTTAGGGATAGTTTAGTTAGTGTAATACAATAATACTAAACTTAAAAACAAATAATGTTTGTTTCATGTATTCGGAATGGGCTTGTACCCATTATAAACTTAAATGCACATCTTTATAAAGGTTGTCATAATTAACTACTTCCCATGTTATTAAAAGTAAATATAATATGTTGAACTTAAATTTATCTATAATCTTCTTCAATTAGATAAATAAGAGATTTTTTTAGTTATACAAGAGAATAAGCAAACTTGTCTCTATTCTTCTTCTATTAGTTATGTATGTGAATGGGCATCTGCCCTTTTAAATCTGAAAAGATGAACAAATAAATTTGAGAGAATAAAAGTCGCATAAACATTTTTTTCAAATCATGTTAAAACTGTCACAAGGTACATCTTCCAATTCTATTCTTATATGAGAATGGGCATACGCCCATTCAAAATTTCCATTATTATTCTATAATATAAGATGTGAATGGATATATATCTTGTATATATTGTAAGATGAGAACTACATAACTGGCTTGATCCCTCTTGAGGGTATGTAGAGCATAATTTTTCCATTTTAAATATCTAATATATCTGAATCTATTACCCCAACCAAAACAATATAATTATAAACAAGAACTTGATCTATGATAGTGAATGATTTCCTATTTTGTGTAAGTTTCAAGATGGGGTGTAAAAAAATATGGAGCACCTAATCATTTCTTCAACAAGTAATTTTCAATAATAAAAATGTACATACAACGGAAGTTTATCATTTAATCCTGAATATGTGATTCATGCTAATGTTTGGTAATGCAAGACCATTATGTGCTTGAATCACATATTTAGGAATAAATGCATCACTTCTATTAATATCTTGATGCTTCACTTCATCTTTAGAATGAAATTCTTCACTTCTATTACTATGGTCTTTAATATGATGAGAACTACATAAGGCTTGATCCCTCTAAAGGGTATGTAAATAATAAGCACTTGGCTAACATTGTTAGGATAGTCCAAAATATAAATACATTATAAACACTTAAATAGAGTGGAGATAACCGTATTTAATATGATGAAAACTACATAAGGTTTGATCCCTCTAGATGGTATGTAGTGCAAGACTACAAAGCTTGGCTAGGGATATTTCTAGCCAATATGATACAATTATAAACACTTAAATAGAGTAGAGATAAAGTAATTCGAATCACATAAGTACTTCACAAATTATTATAAAACAAACAATGTTTGTTTGTATGAGAATAACCTTCCCATGTTAAAAGAATGTAAATATAATATGTTGAGCTTGAAATTATATGTATTTTTATTCTATTAAATTAGATATATAAGAGACAAATAACGTTTTTGTATGAGAATAACCTTCCTATGTTAAAATAATGTAAATATAATATGTTGAGCTTAAAATTATATCTATTCTTCTTGTATTAAATTAGATATATAAGAGATTTCTATTAGTTATACATGAGAATGAGCATATTTATCTCTATTCTTTTTCTATTAGTTATATGTGAGAATGGGCATCTGCCCTTTTAAAGTGGAAAGGATGAAAAAATAAGGTGGAGAGAGTAAAAGTAGCATAAACATTCAGAGTTTAAAATATTTTTGAAACTATGAAACATGCAAATTAGACAGAGTAAAAGTAACATAAACGACCATCTTTCCTTCTACAATAAATTAATTACATTCATTTTAATACCTCTAAACTATATTCTTCTTCTTCCATGATTCCTATATGGGAATGGGTAGATCATTTTAATATCTCTAATCTCTATTCTAATTGGCATCTTCCCATTTTAAAAAAGGTTAAATTTTCACTCCACTTGCCCATTCTAATAACTCTAAAAAATTATGAATTGAAGATAAATTTTCTTCTTCTAATAGTTATGTTACATGAGAATGGGCATCAGCTCATTCAATATAAACAAACAATTATATCACATGAGAATGGGAATCTGCCCATTCAATACAAACAAACAAACAATTATATCACATGAGAATGGAATCTTCTCATTCAATATAAACAAACAAACTTATCATGGGTAGATGCAATCATAGAAAAATAATAGAGTTTAAAATGGGAAGTTGAATGTTATCGTAGCTTGTTACTTTTATATAAAATGTAAATTTTTTGAAGATTTTGATATGTATTACACTAATATAAACAAACAATTATATCACATGAGAATAGGCATTTTCCCATTCAATACAAACAAACAAACTTATCATGGGTAGATGTAATCATTGAAAAAGAATAGATTTTAAAATGGAAAGTTGAACGTTATCGCAACTTGTTACTTTTATAAAAGATGTTAAGTCTGCGTGAAGATTTTGATATATATTACACTAACAAAATTTGTAACAACAAAAAATGGCTCTTATTACCATGACCCCATACAAGGAAATTCCATTTATTGATGGTGCAGATGACTGTGGAAGAAGGGATGAAGCATGGTTCATTGAAGTTCACACCCCTGATAATTATTACAATGATATGTGGTTGTTTTATTCCTTGGGAGACCAATGCACACCAATTGGCATTCTTGTGAGCATAAAGTGTATAATAGATACAATTTTATCTCTTCAAGTGGAAAAAGTGGACAACAAATCAAGAACATGCTCACTACATAAAATGGAATTACAAGGTTTCTCTTTACAAAAAGATGGCATGGAAAGGTCAAAAAAATACAAAGATTCATGTTATAGTTATGGTTGGAAAATTGAGCCATACACTGAAGGGGACAAGAGTGGTGTGCATAATAGTGAAGCTATTTGTGCAGGAATTGTCACCATATTCAAAATGCTATATCAATATGCATTCACTTCATCTATTGCCCACGCCTGAATATGGATAAGGAAGTGGGCCAACGAAAATTACATTAAAAATGTTTACCATGCTCAAAAGACAAAATTATCTAAGCTAGAAAAACACATTTCAAAATCACACTTTCAAGAGGTGAAATGAGCAATCTATAAAAGAGAAAACATTATTAAAACAAGCTCAAACTAAATTTAGAAGAAGTCAATCTACATTATCTGAAGAGCTTCATATTTTTTTATTTGAAGAAAATTCATTCAAAATTTATATTTGTCTTTGTCATGAATCTTCTGCAAAATACCAATACAGATCACTTGATAAATCAAGTGTCATAGTCTCCTTGTGCACTCTATGTTGTGTAACCCTATACCTCTTTAGCGGGATGTAATTTTGCTTCCTTTCAAAAAATCTACTAGTGATATTTTTGACATGGATTATGAGCATGAAATTCTTGACATAGAAACTCATTTCTATATTATTGATGGGAAACATACAATTGAAGCCCAAAACAAATCCTTGCAAATTCTAATTTTTCATTTGTTCATGATAGAATCAAACAAAGTTCTACCCATATTCTATCTTCCAAAGCAACAACAGAACAAATAATCAGTATTTGCAAGCAACAAAATATGGAAAACAAAACATGGGTGAAAACAATATTTATTGACTTGTAGTACAACATCGGGTCAAGGTGGATCTTAGAGAAGAGGCCACAATGTCCTGGTTATAGTCACAAAAAGTTAGAGGGTTGGAAGGTATTTAGAAATTGTATTAAATTTTTCCACATAGAATTTAAATTACATTATTTATCATAGAATGTTAAACTAATAAAATTTATTTTAATGTTCACATGCAGTCATTCATTCAAAAAGAAAATTCACATCTTTTTAGGAAGGGAAAATTGAATGTTTGAATGATAAAATTGCATTTTTTGTACTCCCAGATGAAATTTGGGATAATTGGGTTTTAGTTTTTTGATTTGTATACCAATGGTAGGTTTCCTTGTAGCCCAAAAAAAGCTACATACCCAGATTTCAAGCCAAATTCATTAGATATGCTTATATCGTGACTATTTAGATACACAAAAGGTATAATGAGATGAAGAATTAGATTTCCTTCCTAATAAATTAATTAGTGGTGAAGTTTGGTTCAGAGATGAGTATGGTGTTAATGCAATCTTTCTAAAAGATTACTGTAAAAGAGTAAAGTAGGGTAGAGAAACAAGGTCCAAAGTTTTGTCTTATATGTTGGCAAGAGTTCCAGAATACGTTGCACATATAGGATGTAATATATTAAATGTGATTGAAAAAAATTCTATCCATGAGTTGCATTTTTCTAAACTATGTCAAGATCTTAGAGAAGAGAATAAAAAAATAAAAAGGAAAAAACACCATTAGGGTAAATAAATTTTCCAAATTATTCAATATATGTTATTGAACTACTTGAATTGTATGTAGATGCGGCTAATAAAATTCTCAACCAACGTTGCGATACATATGAATTCACTTCTCAATTTTTTATCCTCTTTTTCTTAGTAGAACATTGAGAGGTTTGGAATTCCATTTACCGTCACTCACTATAGAAGTCATAATTTTTATTTTTGTAATCTTATGAGTATTGTCTCACAAAATGATATTGTTGAGCTTCTATTTGTCATTGGGTGTAGTACAATGAGTTGTGTCTACATCTTTATACTTCCAGCAGTACAAGCTAGCTTATTTGATACTGTTATAAAAATATACATGAAAAAAGTAAAAAAATCACCTATAATTTCATAAGGATGTTATAGAATTTTGAATGCAGAACATGCATTTCAAGGGATGTCAGTGATTTTTACCGTATATGGTGTTCATAATTCAACCACTATGGAAGTGGAATATGTTATAGTGGAACTAGATTTGCAACATTCAGAGCCCTTAGATATCATCAACCCAAATGAAATTGGAGTTTCCATTCTTAAACATCCTCTCAAATGTGAGAGATCGGTGCATTTTGGGGAGAAGATGATTGAGAGATGCAACACTAATATGTCCCCTATATTAATATTATACAATGGGAAAATGCATTAAAATCATATCATAATACAAATAGGTCCCCACTTATCTTTATGGTGGAGAATCACAAGCAGGAGATCATAATTCAACACTATTACAAATCTCTAACTACGCCTCCAAGTAAATATCCTCTACGATTTTTGTGTTTTTTCATTATAGTCATTGTATACGTTAATTCTTAACAATGTTTACTTTGTTCTAATATTAAGATGTACATCCTTCATATAGTTTTCTCCTAAGTTCTTTTCATATTATAGAATATATGTAAACAAAAGTTAGAAGTTTAATTATAAGAAAATTAAATTTGTTTCAGAATATTTAGAGGTATTAAAATGATTAAATCCAAGTATTTCTTGTAGTTAAATGTTTACAATGGGCATATGCCCATTCTCGGACAAACATACATTTTTGTCTTTGTATTGAATTGGCAGTTCATAAAATATGTATCACAGAAGAATGGAATAAAATTCACTTTGTTTTATAATGGGAATTAGTGAATAATATCTAAGTATGGGCATACTCAGAGAGAATCAAACTTGTTTAAGAATGGGAAGTAGATTCTTGATGGATCTCTCTCGATGATAATCTGAATCATGGGTAGAGTTAGAAACAATCATTCTAGTGATCATTTTATAACCACTTCCGTAGAGGTAGAAAAAATCATTCCTTTGAACTTTTTATACTAGAGTTAGAAATATTTTTAATTTTTTAACCACTTCATTTATAGAGATTTTATAGTGGTTAAGCTCAATATTGCATGTATTGAATGGGCATATGTCCATTATATTAGAGTTAGAAACAATCATATTTTTTAACCACTTCCATTGTATAGGTTTTCCAATGATTAAGTTCAATATTTCATGTATTAATGGGCATGTGTCCATTATCATATATCAATCATATATTCTTCCTCAATGATTCCTTGAGAAGAACAGGAATCCACACATTCAATATAATGATTGAACTTAATCATTTTAATATATCTATAAATTATGTTATAAATCATGGGGTATGGCCCTTATACCTTATACAAAAGGAAAACTACTGAGGAGTTAAAAGTATAATTTTTTTACAATGGGAAATTGTCCAACCTGAATGGGAAAGTAAACCAGATGATAATTTGAATCATGGGTTGAGTTAGAAACAATCATTCCTATGAACATTTTATATTAGAGTTAGAAATATTCTGAATTTTTAACCACTTCCTTTATAGAGGTTTTATAATAATCAAGTTCAATATTGCATGTATTGAATGGGCATATGTCCATTCTCATATATCAATCATATATTCTTCCTCAATGATTCTTATATAAGAACAGACATACGCACATTCAATATAATGATTGAAATTGAACATTTTTAATACGTCTATAAAGTATATTATAAATCATGGGGAATGGCCCCTCTACCTTATAAAAGAGGCAAACTACATAAGGCTTGATCCCTCTCGTCGATGGTATGTAGTGCAAAGCACTCGACATAGTTAAAATTATAATTTTTTTACAATGGGAAATTGTATGCCCTGAATGAGAAAAGAAATCAGATGATAATCTGAATCATGGGTTGATTTAGAAACAATCATTCATGTGAACGATTTATATTAGAGTTAGAAATATTCTGAATTTTTAACCACACCCTTTATAGAGGTTTTATAATGATCAAGTTCAATATTTCATGTATTGAATGGGCATATGTCCAATCTCATATATTAATAATATATTCTTCCTCAATGCTTCCTATAGAAGAACACGCATATGCACATTCAATACAATGATTTAACTTAATCATTTTTAATACATCTATAAAATATATTATAAATCATGGGGAATGACCCCTCTACCTTATAAAAGATGAAAACTACATAAGGTTTGATCCCTCTCATCAATGGTATGTAGTGCAACACTCGGCTCTGCCAAGGATAGTCCAACCAATATAAGACAATTATGATTAGTTATCATAAGAAAAAAATTGCAAGTTTTGAATGGTGGAGACCTAGAAAAAAGTATTTACTTGGCCAAGTAAAAGGTATTCTTTGAATTCTTGGGTTATTCTAACATTGGTGATAGATTGCTAGTCATTTAGGCTTTGCATCGACAACCAGATTATGTAACATCTCTTTCATACAAAAAAACAAATGCATGCAACATTTTATTCTTCTTTTATGATTCCTAATTGAGAATAGGTATCCTCGAAGTGAATACAAGATTGAACAGGTATTACAGTGAATAGGTATCCACCCGATGAATACAAGATAGATCAGGTATTACAGTAATTAAGTGAGAATGGACAATAGTTAATTGTTTAAAATTGTTACTTTATATTCTAAGTATTTATGTTCATTCGCATTAACTTTTGAGCCGTTGAAAATTATCATAAGTGGAGAAAAAGTGCAAGCCATGAGGTTAATCCATTATAGGAAGATATTATTCCTATTAATAGTATGATTATGAGTGGAGAACAAAGCACAAGCCATGAGGTTAATCCATTACATGAAGATACTATTCCTAATAATAGCATGATGTCGGCCAACCAAGAAAAAGATAGCCAAGAAAAATATAGTATTCCTAACAATAGCACGATGTCGGATAGTCAAGAAAAAGTTACCCAACAAGAGACACAAAACACACAATTGATGGTGATTGATATTGAAGCTACATTAAAACCTTCACCATCAATTATGATAAGTTATTCACTAACATGTATCAAGTATTATTTAAAATTTAATAATATTTTTACTTGTCTATATTAGTTTGAGTCAATTTGATAAATATATCTTAATTACAATTTTTATGTGCAAATGCAGTTGGAGAAAATTTAGCAAATATATGTAAAGAAATAGGTTAAAATATTAATATTTTTCATTTGTCAATATTAGTTGGAATCAATTTGATAAATATATTCGAATTTCAATTTTTATGTGAAAATACAGTTGGAGAAAATCTAAAAAATCTACAACAAACAAATAGATGTAAAGAAAA
Organism: Taxus wallichiana var. yunnanensis; assembly: GCA_018340775.1. NCBI lineage: Eukaryota > Viridiplantae > Streptophyta > Pinopsida > Cupressales > Taxaceae > Taxus > Taxus wallichiana. Next base: position 46,225,186 of record CM031243.1, on the reverse strand, counting down.
AGGTAAAAATATTTTGTGAAATATTATTATCATATTTGAAATACATACAAGTTAATAATGAAGTTTAATATATTTTTTTGCAGTGCCTCCAAAGAAACATTTTCTTGTTCTTGAATTATAAGAATTGTTAGTTCAAAAGTGTACTTCTAAAAAGGAAAATACATTTCAATTGAATAATGACCACGTCCTACCATGAATGTCTATTACCTAATTTCTAACTTTTGTGTTTAAATATTTTCATCAAATATCATTTTGGTCATCAATGATGGATATAGATGCCAGTGTAGAAAAACTAGCAACAAAATTGTTACTCTCAACTAAAGTGGACTTGTAACCTTTGTTTTGTTAGGGTATGGAGCATTGCGAAAAGAGGAGACGTATTTATTAAAAATTTGGAAGACACCATAATTTCCATACAAATTGTGAAACTACGATTTGCAATTAATGTAGACAATAAAGGGTTCTGAAGAAAACATTTTGGTGTCTCCAAAGGTTTCGAGAAAGACTTTTAAAAGAATACGTGGATTATGTCAGAATTGTTTTTCGACTATCCACAAAAGTATGGGTTATAGATGATGTAAGATTCATCTTAAAGGGATGTGCTCTGTCTCAATAAATAGTGGAACAAATGAATATATAAAATTGTGTTTATTATATTTTTGTTGTTCTTTTTCCCATTTTCCATTTTAAGTGGTTATTATATAATGTTTAATAATATGTTATTGATGGTTATTAGTATGTAATACTAAAAATGTGTTTATTATAATTTTTTAGTTTTTCTTCACATTTCATCCAAATGATGTGATTAGTATATAATGATAATTTAGGATGTTATTTATAGTTTACCATTTAATGCTCAAAACTAGCTTTGATAGGTTTATACAAAAAGAAAGTAATTATCAATAAAATCATATAATATAATCTATAAATTAATTTATTGAAAAGAAAATTGTTATTGGTTGGTTTTTCAGATCTCATTTTCCATAGAAAGAAGTTATTAGTTTTGGGTGTAGAGGAATTGCTCTTTAGAGTTTCAAGGCTTTCTAAATTTAGATCATGACCATATAACCAGAATTTACATATGCATGTTATCGATACTTCGGTCATACTTTTAGCCAGTGAATTGTTAAGGATAGCACGACAACTTTTTATATTGGATTGTGGTTTACATATCGCATTCAAGAGAACAACATGCCTTAATGCAAAATTTTGATTGGCTAAAAATATTGAATTCATTTTTATGGGGCATTTTGGAGTGTGAAATTAGCAACAAATTTTTAATATCGAAGAAGGGGAATATTGTGCCAATTTACAAAAAAAAATGCACAAAAGGTTCTCGACAAGTACACCCAAATATATGGAGTAGAAAATATATTGTTCATAGGTGAAACAAAATGTTTTGTTCATGAGAGAACTGAGGCACTTTTATTTGGATTGCCTTCTTTTGGAAATTTCATGGAACAATGCATTCGATAGAAAACTTTTCACACACTTGTGTACATGGCTAAATCATGTGGGTCCACACCCAAATTTACGTCAGTCTTTGGAAATATTAAAAAAAACAATTACTAAGCTTGACTGAGTCTATTTGATACTATTATTTTGATTAATATATATAGATAAATTGATGCGGGAGCATAACTTGCAGAGGCCATAACTTTTGATCCGACCATTGGATCATCCTGAAATTTTACAGGGTGGTAGATATACATTAGTACTATGTTGGGGTCAACTTTACTTGCAAGGTTGTGCTCGTTTTGGCACGTTTTCAGGCTCAGATTCCGTCATCTAGTGGCCTAAAATTGGCTCGAATGTTTTTTCCGCTTTTGACTAGGTCTTAGAACTTTAATAACTTTTGTTGTGCTTGTCAGAATAAGTCCAAATTTTTGTGAGCCCTAATTTATGAATGCATATTTGGCACACAAATTTTGGGGTCAATCCGAGTTGTTTTGCATTTTAGGGTTTTTTGGCATTTTAGGGTTTTTGGCATTTTAGGGTTTTAGAGTAGTCTTGAAATAAAAGGAGAATTGTAATGATGTAATAGATCAGTGTGAATTCCAGAATGAGAAGTAAGCTATTGTGAAACTCCTGGTTTTATTTGCAAAGCTGTTTATGTGTGTTTTTGGAGGTATTTCAACCTCTTGCAGTTGGATTCACATCATAAATTTAGTTTATTTTTGTATTTTTTCTCATAAAAAATTGAATCATATTGGTTTTTTTAGTCTATTTCATAACAATGGATTTATTCTTTGTCATTTTATAAATAAAAAAATGTGACTTGTATTTTCAGCATAACAACACATTTCCATGAATCTTTCGAGCTTGATTGAGTTTACTTATTCTTATTGTGTTGATTAATAAATATAAAATAGTTGGTTTGTTTTTATTCTATCTCATTAAAATATATAAATAGTTGATTTTTTAGTCTATCTCATAAAAATATATAAATATTGGTTTATTTTTGTAGACTATCTCTTAAGAATTCATTTATTACCATCATTTTATGTTGTATGTATTTCATAACAACACATTTCCAACCTTCATTCTATGCAAATAAATCCATGTTATAGTTAAACGTTTGTCAAATTTTTATTGATATCATAAATTAGAAGCAATAATAGATACAAATGTATATGATCAAAATATCTAAAATATACAACATACAAATGTGCACAACCCCATAGTTAAAATAAATTGAAAGGAACGATAACCAGATTGTGTCGAGCCAAGAACACAGATGCTAATTAAACATCTCAATCAATAAGATGAAAGTAATTCGCGAATAACTTTACATAAACCTTTGCAAACAAATGAGCAGCAATATCATATATTATTATGGAACTCAATGCAATACATTAAGAATGGGCCTTGTTTAAATAGGTAAGGAATAACAATCTAAGAACCATTCAAGGTCGTAGATCAAGCCATAAATCAAGGAAATATCAAGTCATCAAAGAACTAGTCAAGACCATAGATTTAGGAGAGAACTAGACATCAAGAATCCAGTCAATACCATAGATCAAGGAAAGAACTAGTCAATACCATAGATCAAGGAAAGAATTATACCTAACAACTGGATAATATCTCTTAATATCTAAATAAGATAAAAGAAATATCCACACACATAAGTGGGTGAGGATAAATACAATAAAGGTAAATAAAGTACGTAGGTGAACATGAGCTAAGGTAAATACCTACTCTAACACCCCCTCAAGTGAAGTTAGGGGCCAAAATAGATGTGACATGTCCATAGTATGAGTCACGATAACTAGGCCTGATGAGGTACTCATATACAATAACTGGGAAAAAAGGGACACTGCAAGGTACCCAAAACTAGTAACAACAAAGTAAAGAGAGTAAAGACCCGCTCCAAGGCATCCCAAGAAGCTCGGCTCAAAAACCTCGTAATATCTTTGAAGAATGTTGGTGTGCACTTTGTGGTCGAATCCTTTGTTCAATCACAAAACTCAAAAACAAGCGACACTTTGGGCTCCACGCAGAATAGCTCCATATAAGGAGACTGTCAATGAAATGAAGTCGAAAGTGAAAAAAAAACACCAAACATTATTCGATCAAGTCTTTGTAAATAGGTGTGTCACGATCCAAGAATAATAACCAAAGTAACAAGGCAAGGACACAAAATCCAAAGTGTCACGATCAAAGAAAATCCAAGGTAACAAGGCAAGGACACAAAACCCCGACGAAGCAAGATCAGCACCACACCCTCCCATACTCTCGAATGGGTGGAGTGGCTCGATACCATGAAAGGAACAATAACTAGATTGTGCCAAGCCAAGAACACGAGATGCTAATCAAACATCATGATCAATAAGATGAAAGAAATTCGCAATGGAATAACTTTACATAAACCTTTGCAAACAAATGAGCAGTAATATCATATATTATTATGGAACTCAATGCAATACATTGAGAATGGACCTTGCTTAAATAGACTAAGGAATAATAATCTAAGAACCATTCAAGGTCGTAGATCAAGCCATAAATCAAGGAAATAACTAGTCATCAAAGAACTAGTCAAGACCATAGATTTAGGAGAGAACTAGACATCAAGGATCTAGTCAATACCATAGATCAAGGAAAGAACTATACCTAACAACTAGATAATATCTCCTAATATCTAAATAAGATAAAATAAATATCCACACACATAAGTGGGTGAGGATAAATACAATAAAGGTAAATAAAGTACCTAGGTGAACATGAGCTAAGGTAAATACCTACTCTAACATAAATCACATCCAAATTTTTCTTTCCTTCTATATTAAGCTTATGAGAACGGGCATATAGCCATTCTCATCACAATGATAAAAAACTTTGTTATTATGAGAAATGGCATATGTCGATTCTCATCACAATGATAAAAATTATCATCACAATAATAAAAATCTTTATTTATATGAGAATGGGCATATGCATATTCTAACCATTCTACCTCATTGAAGAAATAATGAACTTAATCTTTTTAATATCACTATAAAGGAAGTGAGAATGGATAAATTTCCAATCTAAAACAAATCAAGTATTACCTTTATTTTTCTTCTATGATTCTTATATGAGAATTAGCATATTCCCAAATAGAAGATGAAAAATGTTTGTTTGTATGAGAATGGAAAATATAAGTATTTTCTATTCTTTATAAAGTTATAAATGTATTAATTATTCAAATAATTATTTCCTATTCGTACTTAAAAATAGTAAACCCCTAAAATGGAATTCCCTCATACATGATATATAATTTTAAAAATCCCCTTTTGGATTCTAATAATAGCCGAATAAAATTCCAAAAATCCTCTTTTGGATTCCAATAATAACCAAATCAAATTCCAATATTTGGTATAAGAAAACCAATATAGCTAATTTCAGTATTTAATATAGATTGTAAAATGTCCAAATTTAACGAATTTATGGTTAAATACATTGTGAAATAATTTTTTGGAATATATAGGATCACCCCTAGGTGATGACATCTATGTAGGTAGTTCTTTTATTTTTCTAGAGTTTGGTGATTTGAAATTGTGTCAAGATTGAAGTTAGATTCTTTTTTAAAGGAATGATAAACAAATTGTTCCAAGTTATAAGATATCAAATGATAATAAGACACCACATTTGATAAGATGAAAGTGATTCACAAGAATAACCTTTAAAAAATTGCAAACAAAGAGCTAAAATATCATATATATAAATTCATCATAATCCATTATTACATTACATTAAATTTCATTTCTCAATAATGAGGAAGTACATTTAGGAGGAGATAAGTGCAACTACTACCTAAATCAATGGTGAAGAACTCCCACTAACTATAACTAGCATTTTAGTTAACTCCACAAAACTAATAAGCTAACTCAATGTAGAACTAGTAAACTACCTCAACACAACTAGTAAACTAACTCCACACAACTAGTACACCTAAGTAGGTTAACCCAAAAAGTGTAGGTATAATCCAAGTGCAAGAATTATCCTAATAAAGTAATAAATGGATAAATAATAACCTACATTAACACCCCCATAAGCATAGCATAGGTAGGTGAAAAAAAGGTGGGTCCTGAAAACAAGGCCTGATGAGGTACCCACATACAATAATTGGGAAAAAGGGAACACCAAAAAGTATCTAAAACCAGTAATAACAAAGTAGATAGAGCAAAAATACATTACAAGGCATCCCAAGAATCTCGGCTCAAAAATAGGTACAATTCTGAAAACATTTGGTGTGCACCGTGGTTTGAATCCACTACTCAATCACAAAAATCAAAAATAACTAACACCGAGCTTCACCAAAATAGCTCCATACAAGGAGACTATCAATTATGTGATGTGGAAAGTGCAAAAACACCAAAAATAATCGATCAACTACTATAAATAGGTGTTGCATGATCTAAGAACAATAACCAAGGCAAGGACACATGATCCAAAGAAATAGGAGTGTTATGATCAAGAAAATCCATGGTAACAAGGCAAGAACACAAGACCCAAAGAAGCAATATCAACTACTACAAATAGGTATGTCATGATCCAAGAACAATAACCAAAGCAAAAAGAAAGGACACACAATCCAAAGAAATAGGAGTGCCACGATCAAAGAAATATCATGGTAACAAGGAAAGGACACAAGACCCGAAGAAGGATCATCTTGACACCCTCTCATATTGTTGAATGGGTAGAGTAACGCTATAAATTTGTATGAGTTGTCAAAACAATTACTCGGATACTTACAAACTAACATTGATCTTCACGAGAATAGTTCCCCCACAATAGAGACTATCAACATGCCTAAAAGTGTCGAAATACAGATCTAAAATCTCTCAAAAATCAAGAGAGATATAAATGTTTGGCATTTTATAATTGAGTGTGAGTTACAATAATGGCATTCTATAATTTTAGTGTGTATCTCAAAATAAATAGTTCTAATGGAACAAGTATGAAAAAACAAGAACTTTGAAAAAAATGGCACTCAAATCCGAGTTACCAATCAAAAGATACAAGATTTTCAAATTTGTGCTTTAATATTTATTTTAAAAAATAAAATTGCCTTTTGCCTCCACTCTTCCTCAATTTATATTTTTTGGAAAAAAAATTCCAATTCTGGATCTCGTAAAAAATGTGAAAAACCCATAAACTATTTTTCTTTATTTTTTATCTCACCAACACGGATTTCTAAAATCCCCAAAGGTAGCTTAGATCTAAAAGATTCTTAAATATTTGACACACATGAACTTTCTAAAGTGTAAGAAAAAACCCATTACCGAATGCAAAAAACCCAAAAAAACTCAAAAAAGTGTTTTTCTCGGATTTTCTACCTCCCCGACACAGATTTTCCCACAACAGGGATTTTTAATATTTCAACATCTTGGTCAAATAGGAACTTCACAAAGCAAAATGAAGAACCCATTACTGAACTTTAAAAAATCCTAGAAAACCCCAAAAACCATTTTTCTATACTTTTTACTTCCCTGGCATTCCCAATAAGATTTCTAAAAATTTCGGATCAATAGGAACTCTTCAAAGTGGAAGAAAAAAACTCAATAGCAAATGTAAAAACCCAAAAACCATTTTTCTAGACTTTTTACTTCCCCGGCACATATTTCTAAGATTTCATATCCTCGCCAAACAAAAACTTTACAAAGCGGAAGAAAAAAATCCAATACTGAATGCACAAAACCTAGAACAAAAACCATTTTTCTAGACTTTTTACTTCCCGACACAAATTTCTTCCCCTGACACGAATTTCCAAGTGGATCTATACATATATGTGTTTGTCTATGCAAATCCAAAACAAACTCAAAAATTAAAATGTCTCCTTCAATGGCCAAGTTTATAGTTGTTTTTAGGGTTTTGCTACCTTCTAAATCCAACAGAGCCCTTTGTTTTGAATAAACATGGAAGCTAAAACAAAGTGCTAATAAATTCCAAAACATATGAAAACAAGTAAACTCTTGCTTCCACAAAAACTTACAGATGGATGTCTACATCATCTACTACTCTCATACCATAAAAGGAACAATAAACATATTGTTCCAAGCTGTAAATATCTCAAATGATAATAACACACCACATTTGATAAGATGAAAGGAATTCACCAAAATAACCTTACAAAATGATTTGCAAACAAAGAGCTAAAATATCATATATGGAAATCCATTATTACATTACATTACTCAATAATGAGGATGTACATATAGGAGGAGGGAAGTGCAACTACTACCTAAATTAGTGGTGAAGAACTCCCACTAACTGATACTAGAAGTTAAGTTAACTCCACAAGACTAGTAAGCTAACCCATCCTAACTAGTAAGCTAACTCCACACAATTAGTACACCTAAGCAAGCTAACTCAATAAGTGTAGGGATAACCAAAGTGCAAGAATTATCCTAATAAACAAATAAAATGATAAATAATAACCTACACTAATACCCTCGTAAGCATAGCTTAGGTGGGTGAAAAAGAAGGCGGGTCTCAACATCAATGCCTAATAACATACCCATATACAATAAGCTGGGAAAAAGGAACACCACAAGGTACCCAAAACTAGTAATAACAAAGTAGAGAGAGAAAAAAAAAAACCTGTTGTAAAGCATCCCAAGAAACTCGGATTTAAAAACTCATACAATGCTGAAGAATTTTGGTGTGCACCGTGGTCTTGAAACCACTACTCGATCACAAAACTCAAAAACAACTTACACTGGGCTTCACCAGAATCACTTCATGCAAGGATACTATCAATTGAACGCTGTTGAAAGTGCAAAAAAACACTAAACATAATTGATCAACTGCTACAAATAGGTGTGATGCGGTCTAAGAACAATAACTAAGGCAACAAGAAAAGGACACAAACCCTAAATAATCAAGATCAACTACTACAAATAGGTGTGTCATAATCCAAGAAAACAACTAAAGCAAAAAGGAAAGGACACAAGATCCAAAGATATAGGAGTGTCATGATCTAATAAATATCAAGGTAACAAGGCAAGGACACAAGATCTCGAAGAATCGGGATCAGCACCACACCCTCCCATACTTGAATGGGTAGAATGATGTTACAAATCTATATGATTTGTCAAAACAACTACTTGGAGACTAAAAACTATCTTGGGCTTCACCATAATAGATCCCCCACAACAAAGATGATTAACATGCCTAAAAGTGTTGAAAATACAGATCTAAATTCTCTCAACAAATAAGATATATATAAATGTTTTGCATTTTATTTAATTAAGTGCATGTTACAACAATAATGAAATTTTATAATTTTAGTGTGTTTCTCAAAATAAACAGTTCCAATGGAACAAGCACAAAAACAAGTACTTGTGAAAAAAATGGCACTCAAATCGAGTTACCAATCAAAAGATAAAAGTTTTCAAATTTATGATTTAATATTTATTTTAAAAAATAAAATTCCTTTTTGCCTCCACTCTTCCTCAATTTATCTTTTCTCGAAAAAACTTTCCAATCCTGGATCTCGTAAAAAAAGTTGAAAAACCTAAAAACTATTTTTCTAGATTTTTCATCTCATCGGCGCACGGATTTTTAAAATCCCCAAAGGTAGAGCAAATCTACAATATTATTAAATCTTCAACACAAAGGAACTCTCGCAAAGTGGAAGAAAAAATTCATTACCGAAGGAAAAAACCCGGAAAACCACGAAAGTGTTTTTCTAGAATTTTTACCTCCCCAACACAGATTTTCCCATGGCACGGATTTCAAAGATTTTAACATCTTGGTCAAATAGGAACTTGGAAAAGTGGAAGAAAAAACCTATTACTGAAATCAAAAGCCCAAGAAAAACCCAAAACCCATTTTTCTAGAATTTTTAGTTCCCCTGCATTTTTCCCCAATAAGATTTCTAAGATTGTTAGATCAACAGAAACTCTGCAAAGTCGAAGAAATAAAACTCGATATCGAAAGAAAAAAAACCCAGAAACCATTTTTCTGGACTTTTTATTTCCTTGACACTGATTTCTTCCCTGGAAAGATTTCTAATATTTTTATATCCTCGTCAAAATAAGAACTTCGCAAAGTAGAAGCAAAAAAATCGAACATAAAGCTGTTTTTATGGACTTTTTACTTCCCGACACAGATTTCTTCCCCTAGCATGAATTTCCAAGAGAATTTGTACATATATGTGTCCGTATTTAAAAAAACAAAACAAACTCAAAAAACAAATTGTCTCCTTCAATGGCCAAGTTTATAGTTGTTTCGGGTTTTGTTACCTTTTGAATCCAAAGCCCTTTGTTTATGAGTGTAACTCATGTTTTAATCAATCATCAAATCATATTAAATGAATAATCATATTAAAAAAATTGTAACATTCACACCTAATAAATAGGAGTTAGTTTAACTACTAACTCATTAAAATACTAATGAATATAGGTTGTTTTAACAACCTATATTCTCACACCTACGTGATTTGTTTTTAACAACTCATTATTCACACATAACAAATAAAACAAGAGCACTAAAGTTAGGATATTCCTAACATTCCCCCCTTAGTGTGAACTCGGTGGGAAAAAATAATATAGAAAATCTCCATCACTCGATTATCTTAGGTATAATAATTGTTCGGATATAGTCATCCTCTTCATCTGATTCTCCAACTGTCATTGCCATATTTTTCAATTTTCCATCAAGCAGATCTTGTGCTCATTTTTGTAATTTAGAAGCACATGCCCTTGTCTTTTTACAATAAAAACATGTACCTTTAGTTTTTCCATGTTTAGAAGTGTTGGGCTTTGTCATTGTAGCCATTAATTTCTCTGTTTCTGACTCCATAGCTTTGTTCTTATTTCCTTCTTCAAGTAATGTAGAAATAATGTTTTCCAGAGATGGATTTAACTTACTTAAAGTGAACACCACGTTTGACATACTATTGGGCATGTTGTTCAATAGTATTGATTTTGCATCATTGTCTTTAATAGGTTCATTTATCCCTACTAGTTGTGTTATTAGTGATTAAAACTTGCTGACATGGGCAACTATATCTTCTCCTTCTTCCATTTTCAACCCAAACAATTTTTGCTTCATAGTTATCTTTGCATTGTCAGTTTGCAAACCGAAGAGCATGTTCAATGTATCCCAAATATCTTTAGAAGATTTCTTTAGATCGATATGATGTAAATATGGATTTGAAATCCCTAAGCCAATGGTGGCTAATGCCTTTTTATCTTTGATCTTCCATTTTTTGAGCTCATCACCACTTTTCAAGTCGCATAACAATGTAAATCAACAACATCCCAGAGATCTCTTTCAATTAAAATCAATTGAGTCTAAATTTTTAGGTATGAAAGTCATTTCCTTTGAACTTTTCAATGGAAATTGACCTTTCCATATTTATCCCCCATAACTTTTAACTAACTCGGTGGATGTCAGTTTCAACCAAAAATGTGTCCTTATAAAGTTAGACTTGATATTAATTTTAGGGGAATTGCTTTCACATATACTAAGTGACAATGACTCAACATTAATAAATTGATGAAAAAAAAATGTTTTGAATATGACCAGACTTATACAAGACAATTTAAAAGATATAAAACTACTCACAAGATGCATGTGGTGGCCATAATAAATGAATCAAGCCCAAACTAGCTTTTATAGCTTAAGATTTTAACGGGTGTTACGGAGAATGTTGCTAGGATGGGCCAAGCAAATGTTCTTGAGAACAAGAGCTGAGTCACCAACCTTTTGAGGTCACAGATCCACCTACAAACTAGAATGCACTTCGAGGGTATGTGGTATTCAAAGCTGGAAAGAGGATCTCATGGATATCAAATCCTCAAATCGGTTTTTAATGCAGTTTTGGGATGCATATAAAAATCTAATCCATGATGCTTCAACTCAATAAACTCTACACTCAAACCAAAAAAACACTTTTTTTGTTATTTTTAAAGAGGTGGGATAAAATTTCCTTGATTCGGTTTGCATTGCATGTAAATCCGGGACGCTATAAATTAATGACCACGTATACAAATCACCCGGATTTCATGACTCATCATTTAAATTTCCCAACTCAAGATTCACCCAAATATGACATTGAATGTGTGAAAATATAGTTTCTACGTTATAAATGATCGCCCAAATATTTTCCCTTTGTAGTGAATTTGTTTTTATGCATAATAGAGTTACGAGATGATTTAATGAGTCCCGATTAGATCATTCCAAACACAATGGAAACACACCACAACCTCAATAAATTCTAAACAAATATTTCACTACTAGAAAACTATTTCACCAAAAGAGTAGTGAAATTACAATAGAATTATATGTGGTCTTCACATCTCTTCTACGTGTCATAACAAATCATGGTCTCTCAAATACGAGCTTCGTGTGTGGTCCTCATTGCTAAGCTCTTGCAAAGCATTACGAACCAAACCAAAACCAATTAGAGCAAAAACCCGCTTTGATACAAAATGTGAGTATAACTCATGTTTTAATCAGTAATAAAATCATATTAAATGAATAATTAGATATAATAATTTATAACACTCACACCCCTAATAAATAGGATTTAGTTCAACTACTAACTCGTTAATATACTAATGAATATAGGTTTTTAACAACTGTATTCTCACACCGACGTGAGTTGTTTTTAACTCATTATTCACACATAACAAATAAAACAAGAGCACTAAAGTTAGGATATTCCTAACACTGTTTTGACTAAAAATGGAAGATGCAACAAAGTACTAACAAATTCCAAAATATATGAAAACAAGTAAACCCTTGCTTGCAAAAACACTTACTGGATCGATGTCTACATCATCTACTACTCGATACCATGAAAGGAATGCTAAATAGATTTTTCCAAGATGTAAATATATCAAATGATAATAACACACCACATTTGATAAGCTGGAAGTAATTCACCAAAATAACCTTACAAAATGATTTACAAACAAAGAGCTAAAATATGATATATAGAAATCCATCATAATCCATTATTACATTACATTACATTCAATTTTTCAATAATGAAGATGTAATTATAGGAGGAGGGAAGTGCAACTACTACATAATGTTTAGGTTAATTCCACAAGACTAGTAAGCTAACTCAACACAACTAGTAAGATGACTTCACACAACTAGAACTCCTAAGAAAGTTAACCCAACAAGTGTAGGGATAACCCACGTGAAAAACTTATCCTAATAAACAAATAAAAGGATAAATATTAACCTACACTAACACTTTTAATGAGTTGTTCTCAATTAGGAAGTTTTAATGATTCAAGTCGGGCTCACCAAAAATGTATGAAAGGCCTAGAATTTGTTTCAATGGCTTGCAATCATAAGTATTCCATTCTACGAGAGTATGAGGTAACAAATAGGAGACACACATGGTCTAAAACACAATTGATTAATTTAAAGGGGTTATAGAAAGTGCTAATGTCACATATCTAGAGGGCAGTAATCCCTACACTAGGTCAACCTAGGAATTCCAAGGCCCTTGATCAAAATAGAGGAGATTACTCTTCTAGGATATACGTTAATGGGGGATATGTATAGATTGATGGAAATATGGGACGAGGCATGCAAAATCTAAACTACTACAATATAATTGAAATACAAGTAGAGGAAATCTAAGGAGGTGATGATATAATAGCACTATGCTAACTAGAACCAATTTGTGTACAATATTAAGCTAACATAGAGAAATGGGGAAGGGAAATGAAATAATCTATACAAAATGAAAAATAACGTTAGAGAAATTACATGTGGGGTTGTCATTGATGCATCTATCTCTCCAAAGAAGTAGTACACCGAGAGAGAATCATTATGGGTGGAGAAGGGGAACATTGTTCCTGTCCTAGACTCACTATAGATGACCCAGTAGTGCAAGCAATCCAAAAATCAAGAAGAGTTTCCAATCCAAGTCAAATGTAAGATGAAGCAAGAGAAAAGAAATCATATGTGAATATGGTGCAAAAGAGAAGCGAAGATGGCTATTTCTTATAATCTTTATTCCTTATGAATGTCTAGGTGTAGTGTGTATATATACATGATGCCATCTCCCTCGGGCTATAGCATCAACCAAGGGAAACCTAACACTGACACCATTTCCCATGGAAGATGGTGTCGGTCAAGGATCCCAAAATGTTAAAAATGGTGAAATGTGTCATGGATTAAGCAAGAATAAGCAGAAAAGGTGTCAATGATGGAGTCAGATGCAAGCAAGTGTCGAGAGTGTTATTATGTGAGATATAAAGGGATAATGATAACTAATGCAAGAATAAATAAGGTTAGGACCACATAACAATACTCTCTATGTGTATTGTCTCTAATGCATAATGACCATGTGAATAGTTATACCCCATTCTGACAGGCCCCTTAAGGCACCCACTCAAGAAATAGATCCATTAGTGGCCCTTCTCTCCAAAAAATAAATTGTTAATAACATGTATAAATATTAAGATGAAAAATTAGGTGGATACACACCCATTCCCAAAATAAATATGGCACACAGGGCCCGTAAAAAATTATCGGGTGAGAGAGAAGTAAGGTGAAAAGGTACAAGTTATTGGACTTCTTTATAAAGTTATTTTGGTTTCTCAAATATATGGAAATATATTTATGTGGATTTTTTACCACATACTCACAAGGTTAATAGTTTAATTTAATTGTTTATTTTATGTTGTAATATTTAATATTTAATATAATCTTTATACAAAAATTATGTGATCCTCCTAAAAATGTACCATGGATTATTGAAATTATATTAATTTACTAAAATTAAGTTGGGAAATCTAATTTATTAATTTTCAAAAACATAAAGGTTGTTGGATGGTTATAATCTACCTAGGTTATAAATATGGTCCCTCTCAATAGTTTTTACACAACCATATCATCTCTAATTCAATTACTTATATTTATTTCGGGCCAATTTGTTGTGGGTTATGTAAGAATGTTTTCTCTTATCTAGGCGTAGAAGGGATTAGTTTAGTTCTTGTACATGGAGGCATCTGTGTGATGGAAATTACATTCAATATCATGTGATTGGTGAGAAAATATATAGAATATTCAATGATTAGTGAAGTTTTCATCATATATTTTATAATTTTGGAATTATTTTGTTAAATATTTTATAATTGGTCAGGTTTGACAATGGATTATGTGGATGAAAGTGAGGTTTTGTGGAAATATATTGGAAATAGTAGTTTTTGAAGGGTTTTGCATTTTAGATTTCCTTTCATTACACAAATATAGAGAAATAAATTACATTTACATTTTGTATTTTACGGTTGTGAGAATATTTGAATTATGTGATATCAAATTATGTATAGGATCAATGTGGCAACATGAATTCATATTTGAACATTATATTTTGACTAGAAAAATTGATAAAAATACATGTGGTTAATAATTGAAATTAATATTTTGACAAGATCTTGTTGTATCGGTTTGATGGGTTTTATCAATGAATTATACGTTTACTCACACATGATATAAGTACTAAGTAGATGCCCATATTTGAATATCTATATCACATAGGTAATATGATATTACCTAGATGGATAGAAGACGATCATATCAGTCTCATCATACATAGAGGGGAATCTCACTCTCTCTAAGTGTGTGTAATTTATAGTATTTCAATTTACTAACATGTGATACAAATACTAAGAAGACACATCCACAGTTAATCATCATCATGTTTCATATAAAAAGTAAACAAATTAGACACACAAAAATTTAGAATTTGGCACTTGACACCGGTAATTTACCTTATATCCCCTAATCATAACTTGTATGCACAAATAGAGCTTCAACATATTATCTTATTCTCTCGAAATATTGAAAATAATTTATAATCTAATATTCTACTTATTAACTTATTACACTTCTTTATGCACCTTTATTTAGTAGTTTACCACTTGATAATGTTAGTATTGTCTTAATCCATAAATCATAACTTGAGTACCTATTCTAATCCTTATTACTATATCTTAGTCCATACTTAATATTTTACAAGACTTTGTCTCCCCATTACACTACTCATCCACTCACAAAAATATCCTATCAAAAACAATTAATCCACTTCCCTTCATTATCGTGCATATAACATTAAAATAATGTTGCTTCTTCCTAGACCAAACCATCAATAGGACCAAACCACCAAATTGTTTGGTCCATGATAGGATGGTTGTATCCATGGCCACCCAATGGTAAATTTATCAACTTGTTATATTTTTATGGGTAGTTATTTTCCCTATGAGTTGGCCTTAATGTGAAATTTTATCCATGAATCCCTTTGTAAGCAATTCTAATGTACTCATTTTCTCATCTTGTATTTTCAAGAGATACTTAAGTATAAATCACTAAAAATTCATAAAAATATATCGTAAACTTTCCTAAAGTATAAGCATACATTAGGAGATTCACCAAATATGTTTGAATAAATTTAAACCATATTCAAGAGTTAACATTCCCAAGACAAAAACAATAAAATCTAATTCAAACACGGGGTAAGTGCACCAAGTTGGGGGCAAAAGGGGGTCTTAAGTGAATGCATTTTTCTTAAAAAAACAAAACTTCAACTTGTATGAATTTTTTGAAATAGTTACACTCAAAATTGGAAGATGTTGTAGGAAAATGAATCGTAGAATTTTGATTCTAGTTTCTAAGCTACTAAATTTTATTGAAAATGGATAAGTTTAAGTGGGTCAAACAACTAAAATACCAACAAATGCTCTTGTTTTTGTTAAAAAACATAATAGAGTGACTTTCGTGCCCCAACAATTTTTTGAGCACCATTTAGTATTTTTGAAAACCCTTTAGTAGAAAGATAGCTAGGAGCATCTAGTTTGGGCTCCATTTTTTTAGATTTTTTTAGCGAATATTTTTTTATTTATGATTTTTCTAGTACAGAAATTTTATGTTTTGAAAAATAATGGAGCTCGACTATGCCCCCCCCTAACTACCTCAAAAAAATCAAAAATTAGATTTTTTTTTGAATATGTATAGAATTATGCCTAGTTTGGGCTACTATAATTTCTTTTAAATTTTGATCACCCAAAAAAAGATACACCATGAAAGATAGACATATTTACACTTCAAAAAATGGCTATAAAAATGCATAGTTAGAAAATAAATAATATGGAAACCTTATATTAGTCAAAAATTTGAAAAATTATATTTTAAGAAAGAAGAGACTGTGCTCTTCTACATCGTGGTACATTTTTTTAAAATGGATCAATTGTTTTATTTTGATTTATCATAGAGGAAGTGGCATTTTTAGATTTTCTTGTAAAAACAAGTTGTTTGTTGTGTTTGTGCAGAGTCCATGCCTCGGGCTTGGTGATCCAAACCAAATCCCAAGCCTTGAGGCGTGGCTTGGGAAAAGAGAAAACGCAAAACGCGCGTACGTGTTATATGCATTTTGTGTAGTATAAACATAAGGCGTACGCGTTATATCGCGTACGCATTATATCATGTACTCATTTTGTGTAGTATAAACATTATGTATGCCTTTGACATGCTTCTATTACATAAATAAATGTTTAAGTATAAGTTTTTCATTTATTTATATTTAGATTTTATTATTTCTTATACATTAATAAAATATGAATAATAATAAATGAAAAAATTGTACTTTAAATTTATTTGTGAAAATATAAGAAATTAGGGTCACTCTGCACCTTATGGAATTATTCTCGTAGCTCCATGAGTCATGGTTTAGGAGATAGTTTTTTAAGTATAATTTGGTCAGTACATAGGTAATTTTTCAGGATTTTAGCATTCAGCCTAAATATTTTAGCATTTAACTTCTACAATTAAAACCCTAAACCATAGGCCATAATCATAAACACTAAATTGTAAACCTTGAGCCCTAAACCATAAACCATAGACCTTTAACCGTGATCCCTAGACCCTAAAACCTAAACCCTAAACCCTAAACCCTAAACCTTAAACATTTATCCCTTACTCGTGATCCCTAAACCCGAGCTTTAAGACCTAAACCCTAAGCCATAAGCCCTAAACCCTAAACCATGAACCATGAGCCCTAAATGCTAAACCCTAAACCCTGAACCATAAAAACTAAATCCTAAACCCTAAACCCTAAACCCTAAACCTTAAACATTGAATCCTAAACCCTAAACCCTAAGCCTTGAACCCTACACCCTTATCCTTGAGCCCTAAAATCTAAACCCTAAACCCTAGACCATATACCCTAAGCCCTAAACCCTAAACCCTAAACCTCGAGCCCTAAACCATAAACCCTAAACCTTAATCCCTAAACATTAAATCCTAAACCATAAACCCTAAAACTTGAACCGTAAACCATAAACCCTTATCCCTAAACACTAAATCCTTAACTCAAAACCCTAAACCCTAAACCTTAAACCCTAAATCCTTAACCTCGATCCGTAAACCCTAACCATAAACACTAAACCCCGAACCTAAACCCTAAATCCTTAACCTCGATCCGTAAACCCTAACCATAAACACTAAACCCTAAACCTAAAACCTAAATCCTAAACCATAACCCTAAACCTTGAACCTTAAACCCTAAACCCTAAACCCTAAACCTTAAACCCTGAACCATGAGCCCTAAACCATATTTCATCAATATTTCCTAATCTCATGCCTATAACCATCATTGAGTATGCGTATAGAACTACCTTGTTTATGAGAGGTGGGACAAGTAACTAAATGGATATGGCATCTACCTTGTGCCTTGTAATGCATATATTACACATCTCTTCCAAACTTATTTCTCCCCACATATACTTACGCTCTTGAATGTAAATTTATTCACACTCTAAAATAAATTTCACATTTCTCATATTTCCATGTATGGTATTATGCAAGCTAGGATGACCCATTGGAAGTTGGAAAAAATAACCATCACAACAAAAAAATTAATCTTAAAGGAAACAAAAGAAACATAGAGAATATATCAATGCAGAGGTGTAGGATCATAATTGAATTTCCTGTAGTATCCTCTCCTTTAGAGAAAGATAAAGTTCAAGTGTTCTATTGGAATGGATAGTAAATTTGATAGAACTTCCTAAAGTGTTCAAAATAAGCATAGAAACAGGGGAATGGATAAGAACACTAAGGGGTTATCAATCACCTAGTAAATCTTTCTTGTTTAGTTCTAAATGGGAGTTACCTATCCTACGACTTAGTGACCTTCCATTCATTGATAAATCCTTATATGATAAACCCATGGCTGTTTTCAAAATCCCATGAACAAAAAGATAGGGGTAGTCATCAATCCTAGTGAAGGGTGTGATGTAATTTCCAAGAAAATTGAAATTCATATAGATTTAGAGGTCATAACATGAATTTTCAAATATCTCTATCATTATAAATGGAATCCAAGTAATAATGTCTCCCAATACATCCAAGTATTGAGGACTACTGGGGTCTTTAGAAGGATTGGACAATCAGAAATATGAAATTTCCCTCCTTCAAAATATCAACAGATGAAAAACATCAAATTTTTATGACTCTCTTTGAATGTTCTACGCCTACAAATTCGATGACCCTAAACTCGTGTCCTAAACCCTTAACCCTCAACCATGAGACCTAAACCCTAAACCCTTAAACCAAAATAATAAATCCTAAACCCTAAACACTAAATACTAAACCCTAGAACCTAAACCCTAAACCCTAAACCCTTGACCCTAGACCCTGAACCCTGGGCCCTAAGCCCTAAACCCTAAATACTAAATCCATAGCCCCGAGCTCTAACCCCCAAACCTTAAACCAGTAACTTTGAACCCTGAAGCTTAAGCCATAAACCATGAACCATGAAACCTAAACCCTAAACCTTAAGCTTTGAACCCTACACCCTAATCCTTGATCCCTAAACCCTAAATCTTAAACCCTGAGCCCTAAACCTTAAATCTAGAGCCTTGATCTCTAACCCCTAAACCTTAAACCCGTAACTAACCCCTAAACCTTAAACCTATAACTCTGAACCCCGAACCCTGAGTCATAAACCTTAAACCATGCACCATAACCCCTAAACCCTAAACCCTGAGCCCTGAGCCCTAAACCGTAAACCCTAAACCTTAAGGCCTAAATGTTAAATCCTAAAGGTCCCTAAACACTAAACCCTAAACCTTAAAAACTAAATCATAAACCCTAAACCCTAACCCCTAAACCCTAAACTCTAAACCCTAAGCACTAAACCCTAAATCCTAAGCCCTAAGCCCTAAACCCTAAACCCTAAACCCTAAACCATAAACCATAAACCATAAACCCTAAACCCTAAACCATAAACCAAAACCCTAAACAATTAACTCTGCGACCTAAACCCTTAACCCTAAACCTAAACACAGAAACCTTGAGCCTTAAACCCTAAACCCTTTGCCCTTTTCCTTAAACCCCGAACCACGACCTTTAAACCTTAAGCTCTAATTACTCCTAAACCCTAAATCGTAAACCCTAAATCCTCAACCCTAAACCTTAAACCCTATACCCTATACCATAAACCCTAAGCCATAAACCCTAAACTCTAAGCCCTAAATCATAAACCCTAAACCCTAAACCATAAAACCTAAACCTTGACCCCTAAACCCTAAACCTTGAGCCCTAAACCCTAAGCCCTAAACCCTAGGCCCTAAGCCATAAGCCCTAAGCCAAAACCCTAAACCTTGAACCCTTAAACATAAACCCTCACCCTAAACCCTAAAAACTAAACCTTGAGCCCTAAACCTTGAACCCTCAACTCTCAACCCTAAACCCTCAACCCTGATCCCTAAACCCTAAACCCTAAACCCTTTTCCCTAAACCTTAAACCCTGACCTTTAAACCTTAAACCCTAACTCCTAAACCCTGAACCATAAACCCTAAATCCTCAACCCTAAACCTTAAACCCTAACTCCTAAACCCTAAACCGTAAACCCTAAATCCTCAACCCTAAACCTTAAACCCTGAGCCCTAAACCCTAAACCCTATACCATAAACCCTAAGCCCTAAACCCTAAAATCTAAGCCCTAAATCCTAAAACCTAAACCCTAACCCCTAAACCCTAAACCTTGAGCCCTAAACCATAAACCCTAAGCCCTAAACCCTAGGCCTTAAGCCATAAGCCCTAAGACAAAACCCTAAACCTTAAACCCTCAAACATAAACCCTCAACCCTAAACCCTAAAAACTAAACCCTAAACCCTGAACCCTGAACCCTCAACTCTCAACCCTAAACCCTCAACCCTAATCCCTAAACCCTAAACCCTAAACCTTGAGCCATAAACCCTAAACCCTCAACCTTGACCCCTAAACCCTAAACCTTGAACCTTGAGCCCTAAACCCTAAACCCTTAACCTTAAACCATAAACCCTAAACTCAAAACCCTAAACCATAAACCCTAAGCCCTGAGCCCTAAACCCTAAACCCTAAAATCTGAACTATGAGCCTTAAACACTAAACCTTAAACCCTAAACCCCGATCTCTAAACCATAAACCCTAAATCATAAACCCTCACCCAAAGGAAAGTCCTAAAAAGATCATTCAAAGATGTTTTGTGTAAAGGAATAGTGTTTAATTTGATCGATTGACTCATTTAGTTTTTATGAGAGAATACTTCCTTTAAAGGCCTAAAAAGGCATTTTTGGCCATTTGTAGTTAATTGAACACCCTTCGAACAAGCTAAAATTAGCTAGTCATGTCACCGAGTTATCAAGGACCATTATTTGTGAATTATTAAGTTATCGTTTGTCTCCATAAGAGACATATGACCAAAAGCATGTATGAGAATCATGAATTTGATTCCATGAAAGGATTATTTTAGAGCTAGGAAAGGTGAGGGGATGATCTTTATATAGAGCACCATGTTTCTAAGAATGAGAAATCATCTGAGTTCACTTGATGCAATTCACTTGGTATTATTCATAATAACTCATTCAACACCTAGTAGTGTTATCACACCTTAAGGAGGAGGCACATTACGATCACCTCATTTTGTCCATAGGACGGGAATCTCATTCAAGGAACAATCCTCTATCTCCAAAGTGAGGATCTCTTTTTAGTAAGAAGTAGATAAACATCATAGAGTTAATTCATGGTCACTAAAGTGAATTATGGACAAATTTAAAAATTAGTACCAATTCAAGTAGTGGTAGGGCCAAAATCCATTTTAGAAGGTCAAAAACCTTTAAAATGACTATATGCTTTCCAAAAAAAGACCGACTACAATATATATGCCCGAAAGTTTTGGTCGTTTCTTTGAAATCCTAAAAATGAGTAAGTCTTGACTGCATTAGATTTTGAAAAACTATCTTCTAGATTATAAATGTTGGAGCTACGAGACCACTTCCATAGGGTGTAGAGTGACACTAATTTCTTATATTTACTAAAATAAATTTTAAGTATAATATTTATTTTATTATTTCTTATACTTATACTTTTAAAGTATAAGAAATAATAAAAGAAATCTTATACTTAACCATTTATTTTGTAAGTATAAAGCACCGAAACACATATGCGGGGTCCATACTACACAAAATGTGTACGCATTTTGACTTGCTTGAAGAGACAAAAAAATTAAAACGCGTGCGCATTTTAGCAAAACACGACGCGTTTTGCTTTTTTCGATTCTTGTCCACTTTACGGCCCCCAACTTCGTGCACTTACCTCACAAGCAAGATAACTCTTTACAAAGAATGGTCATATGATCATGATATCAAATATATTTGCATTCATATGGTATTATATTTCTATATGGATAAATACAATTGGTTTTAGTCCTATTACAAATCTAAGTGGTGTCTACATTATAATTCATTCCAAACACTAATTGTTTTTCATAGTTAGTACCCTCATTTCAAATGTTGGGTCGATTCAATTTATTAATGGGGTATTCTCACATTTGTGCTACCTAATATTTTATATAAAAACACATTCCATTAACTCATAGAGACCTAAAAAATAATAGTGTACCATTACCTACCCAGGACCAAACTATCTAATAGGAGAAACTACTAAACAATTTGGTTAATGTTCATAGTGCATACCCAAATCAAATATGAAGAATTTGTGGGAGATTTCAAGTCATTTTATCCTTATGTCACACCTAAGTAATATTATAGACCATTAAAATAGTTAAATTGTCCCACCTTCTCATGTTTTACTACAATTCACACATGTTTTAATTTTATCTATCATTCAAATGCTTTATATGTATATTCCAATTCGAATTTTAATGTTTGATTTGTAGTATGAATATACATCTTGTTTTAATATTAATTTATATTGAAATGAGTAAAGGTATCTCTTCCCCTTCCCCAGAATTTTGTTTCATATTGAATTATTTTGTGAACCTACTTATTCATATAATTTTTTAGTTAAGGTAAGGTCATTAATTAGGAGGTTTTTTATTGAGGTATCCCTATTTTTAATATCAAAACCCGGATTATTTTATTTTTTCTATTTTGGTTAATTTAATTAAATTCGGAAAAAATCTGAAACTAGGGTTAGTGGGAAGTTTTTTCTGGCTGACCATTTTTTGGGAGTGTGTAGCATGTTTTGTGGCTTGTAAGTCACATTTGGTGGCTTTTCTAGCATTTTCAGGTGTCTTGTTTCATGTTTTTAATTCATTTTTGGCATTTTTGGGAATTTTGACTCGTTTTAGAGTCATTTTGTGTTATAGTTCTCTTCTTCACTTGTGGGCTAGTAAGCGTGTCCACCACATCCTTGCAGAAAGAGATTTCCATATGTGACGTGAGACACTTTTTCTCACATAGAACTCTGTATTGTCCCCTTTTTCCTTGCTTTCACCCTTTTGTGCTTGTTTACATGTTTTTTCTTTTCTTCCGACTGAAACTTACTATGGCCTCCACTCTTGCGTGATTTTCACCTACTTCAAGGTGAGTGGTCTACTATTTCATGTCACACAAACACACCTTATTGTAGCCAACACACTTCATATAAAGTTTCACAAATTAGGGTTATCATTTTTCTTGGGTGTTGTAATTGTATTTAGACGCATGCTCAGGTGAGTTTGACGTCTTGCAACCTTATGGGTATTCTCACACCCTACTTTTATTGCATTCTAAACACATTTTTGGCTAAGTCCAACATTCATTTGAGCATGTTTTTCCTTGTGACTCTTATGCACTTTTCTCTTTTTGTGGATGCACCATGAAGTATTTTGTTCCAAACTTGAGCTTCGTAGGATTTCTTCTCAACCTCCACCTCTTCTTCTTGGTAGAGAAAACTATACATTATGGCATGCTTGTATGGAATGATAAATTACTCACGAAGGCCTTTATCCCTTTCTCGTATGGGAAATTTCATGTATCCACCGATCCTTATCGTCTTATAGACTCGGCTCAACAAGTGTGATCATGTTCTTGGTTTCTTGTTCCTACATGTTTTCAGGCCTCTCCACCATCATGTGGCACACATGGGTTCTCCTCACACTATTTAAATAATTCTTCAGTCCTTATTTAGAGACCCTTTAGAGATTTTCATTGTTGTTTCTTATTATGATACAATTATTTCCTTTCTAAATTAGTCGTTGGGGTTGAAAACATACTCCAAGGTTACTAGGCCCTTACAAAATTTATTTGATCCGAGTTGAAAAAATTGGTCTCCATATTGCTTCTCCAAATTTTACTAATTTCTTAAAGAAAACTCATATTCTTCTCTTATAAAATTAACAATATGTAGATCACTTTCAAACACTTTCCAATTTGTATCATTATGCGGTATAGAAGGCATCACTACTACCATATATGTGGGTGTACTTTTCTCCAACTACATTCAATCATCAACTGATTCATTTTCTATTCTTAAAATGACGTGAATTTTGAAGGCTTAAAAATCCTCTAGATTGTCTAAAAATCTATGCTTATAGGTTTTTAACAAGTCATTCTTGGCTACATTTGATCCTCTGACTTGATTCACCATCAATTCACTATCTTCAAAGGTCTGTAATTTTTTATGATCTTCCTTATTTCCCCGCAACCCATGGATAAGGGACTCATATTATGCTATGTTGTTGGAGCAAGTTAAAATACTATCTAAAAGAGGAGTAATACTTAGTGCCAATATGATACACCGTTACTACACCTCCTCCTACTCCTGTCTACTACCTCTTAATCCATCAAAGAACAGTTTCTAAATGGCATCCTCCTATGGATTATTTGGTTTGGAAACACTAGCCATAGGTGAATTATCTTCATGCATGCAGTAAATAGCAAGACCAATTTCTTCCATTCACCGATACGGATCAAATCTATAATATTCATTTCCCCACACATCAAGTAACAAATTGGAAATACCTTCAATTTGAGTATTCGATTCTTGTGTACTTTAATGGTTTTCTTGATAAAAATAGTGTAATTAGTGTTGATGGGGCTAGGTACATAAGGATATATGTGATATGTTATAATTGGTTTAGACTTGATGGTATCCTTAGTGCCATATATGTTCCTGAAGATCGTATGAGACCAATATGCCGATAAGTACCCTCAAATTTTGGAAGTGAAATCTCTAGAGAGGCATAGAGTGAATAATGGGGGAAAATCAATTAAGAAAATTTCTTAAAGGACTAAGAAATTAGGGTGTGTATGTAAAGTGGGGTTTATACCCTTGATAACTCCAACAGTTCCTATTATTGTTCCATCTAGTTGAACCACACCTTTAGAGAGAGATTCATGGTTGAGACCCACCGGTATGTAATTTGTTTGGGTATGAAAGAGTTTTTACTCCAGAACCGATCATACAGTTTTGAACTAAATGATTTCTGATGATAAATGATATATTGAAGGGTGGATGTTTGATATCCTCACTTGGCTAACCAGCCTTTTGATGAGGTGCATTAGTAAGCATGACCTTGATTGGATATTTGGGTGATTCATCTGTTGAAGATAGATTGTGCATAGCCACTTGTAGAAGGTCCCTTTGTCCCAAAACAACCAACAATTCTTACATTGATGTATTCACATTGGTCTTCTTCAGTTTTTCAAGGATGTTGAAAGGATTGAGATTATCATTATGTTGTACCCTTCTTATATCAAGATTTTCTTGTGTTGAGATTATATGGAACGACCCTTGGCTTGGATTTGTACATTTAGAGTCAGGTTTAAATTTCCAACTCCTTAGAGTTTCGGTGAGGGTTGGGAAGGACCTAAATATGCTAATTGCCTCTCTTCCATAGATAGTCTTTTGTATCTATTATTGAAAACCACACCTTGCGGAGCAGTCTAATTTATTCCACAAAATTCATCCATTTTCTAGTTTACAAGTGAAGCATCACTTGGAGGTGCCTCTCGGAATAATTTCATGCTTATGAATTTCTTTTAAGGTGGATCTTAAGAAAACTATGCATTTTATACAATTAAAGATTTGTTTAAAATGACATTAGGGTAGGTTGTTTGGTTATGTGGAATATGACAAGGGAAACACCACTCATAATCTTAGACAAGGTTATTTTGAACAGGAACCAAGGATTTGGATGAACTAACCGCATTTGGATTATATGGTTGAAATTTTCTTCTAGGGGAAATTTGATTTTGAACCGAGGAGTTTACTTGGTATGGATTTATGTTTAAATGGTAAGGGGACTTGTTGGGTTGGTATGGATTTTGGTAAGGTCTAGAACTTTGGGCTTCTTTACCTCTTAATAGACACCAACTCATTCCCTGAATTTCACAATTGTTTCATCACCTCTTACAACTCAAATTGAGGTACTTGATGAAGTGTAGATGCTTGACTAGAGCTTTGGTTTCTTAGTGATGGGATGGGAGCTAATGTAGGATCTTGATGCCAAGTGGATGTCTCTATTTCTAGGAATATGGGAATTAGAGGTCTATGAGTGAGTTTTCCAGACTGAATGAGACTATTTTCTACTCTAATGGAAATTTCATAAGAATATGGTAATGTTTTACCCCCATAGGTTGAATCATGACTAAAATGTCACTATCAAAGCCTTGATATAATAAAGAAATGCATACTAGGGTGTAGTTCTTACCACTTGAGTAATTATGTCCCAATTCCTCCGAAATCTTATGTTGAAATCAGTCATTTGTTCATTTACGAAGCTCTTTTTGTGGTCACCTACTCTATCAAAGAAAGGTAATCTTATTTTTCCTCAAAATGATTGAAAAAGACTGTATCAAATTCATCCCAATTATGAATGGAAGAAGATATTAAAATTTTGTACCATTAGAGGGCCTTTCTTTTGAATGATGAAGCCGGGAATTTGACTACTACATCATATTCAGTGATAGAATGGACTAAATAAACATTAGCAACATCTTAGATATGGTTATCTAGGGTAGTATGGTTTTCACCGGTGAAGAAAGGGATAATTTTGAGTGCATACACTAGTATATCATGTTGTGCATTGAGAGCTAGAGGGATACCACCATTGAGACTGGCAGAAGGCATATTCCTTTGAGGAGCCATAAAATGAATAGGTCTAAAAACTCTAGAAGATACCAAGAAGGGCTTCTTTGGGAGGAGTAGAGAGGACTCTATTTGGTGGTGATGGTGATCTCTTAACTGATCTACCTCTTCTTCTTCTCCTCGGTGTGACAGTTGCAAGTAATCAAAATATCCTTCTTCCACTATTCTAGACCTTGTTTAAATCCTTCTCATGAAAATGGGCACTTTAACTACTGAAACTAGTAGATGTAATATTTGAAGTCGCAAGATGTGTTTTGTAAAGCCTCTAAAAGGCTAAAGTTCACCAAGATACACACCAAAACTTGGTGAAATAACAATAAAATCAAATGATGTCCCATGAAGCGTGTCATAATTGTTATCACCAAAAAAATTACACCCTCTTATTTATCATGAATGAGCAATCAGTGTTTTGGGTAACATAGAGTTGTCTTTAATTGTAGGACTTTTTGTTTGAGGAAACCCTCTAGAGAATTTTTTTCCTCTTACTATTTCTAATGCTAAACTATCGCTATAGCTAGAAGTAAAACTATTTAATCCTAATCGAACTATCACGGGACCAAGGAAAGAGTGAGATGCATACAAATGTAAATCCTAAGCTAAAGAGAGGTGATATCACCAAGAACAATGGAAAGACACTCCCAAGCGAGGGAAAATGGGAGGAAATGAATTAGAGAGGGCAGGCATGGGAGCTATAGTCCAAAACAGAATTCAAATTTCCATTTTCACACAATGCATAAAAAACACCCCGTAAGGTGAGAAGACATACTCCACATACATGTAAATGCATGAAAAGGCAAGAAAATACAATAGAACACAATCTCGGGAAAATAATAACCACAAGACATGAATTATATTGTCTTAATAAGTTTATCTGATCATCACTACGATGAAAGAAGAAGGCATAAACACATAAAAAATCCCAAACTGAGGCATATAACTCAAGAACACTTGTGGATCAATTTGAAATGATGCCCTTGTATTTTGAAAGGGTCCATGTTATCCCAAATTCACCCCCAGAAAAATTTGGTCAGAACAAAGTCCTGCACATAAGGAAAATATGAAGGAAATGATTCAGACCCCCGAGCTCGAGTTCTAGAACTAGGCAAAGTGAAAACAGAAGCCCGAGAAAGTCAAATTCGACCCTGCATGAGAAGAAATAGAAGAAACAGTTCCTTTGAGCGTTTTCATACCTTAAATCTATTTAAATGGGTTGAGGGAGGACTCAACATGGAGTGGCGGGGGAAGAGAATGATTAAATGACCCTATGCAAAGAAAATGACTCTGTCAAGCTATTTCATGTCTTAAATCTATTTTGCAAGCTTCAGGAAGACTCAACAATGAAACTACATGGTCAGATAAGTATGGAGGAGACAGTTTTAAAGAGGCCAGATGCAAGAAACAGAAGAAACTGTGAAGTCTGGAATTTTTCAGGCTTGAAACAATTCAGGAAAGGGTCTAAAATCAACTAAGTATGGAGGAGGTGGTGGAGAGAGCCACATGTCTAAACGGCGCTTCTCCAAAGATGGATCCAAATAGAGAAGCTCAAACTTGTGCCAACCCTCCACATAGCAAATGGTCAAAGAGAGTCAAGGGGTAGATAGAAAAGGCTTCAAATTTGGCTAAGTATAAAAGTGTAAGTGGAGAATGCCAAGTGTCAGTGTGGCACATCTCCAAGAGTTGGTCCCAAGGTAGAGACCCAAGTGAGCGTGAGCTTGCCACATGCCCCATCTCAAAAAGGGGGACCCATTTTTCAAACTATTTCCCGTCCATTCGTACGGATCTGATACAAACTTTGAAGGGCTCAAAATATTGCAAATATGACACCATTGGAAAGATCTCAGCCTCGCCCACACAATGGAGGTCTGAAACTTTAATTTTTGAGAGGGTAGGTAGAAGAAAAATGGGGAAAAAGCTTCAAGCTTTCAATTTAGGGTCATCAATCTCAGCAACCAGATTGGATTTGATCTATTTCCACCATTTCCTCTTCCTTCAAGGTGCCAAATTGCGGATCGATGTAGTAAAGATGGATTCAGGGCAGATTTCAGCAGGAAACATTTAATGCGGTGGCTGAGCTTTGACCTATGTTTTCTCACTTCTCTCTCTCTCCTTCTTCTCTCCAATAAATTCTATAAATAGGGGTAGGATTCATTGTAAAGGCTTAGACATTCTTTGTTTTGCAGGCTCCCTCTTCCTTCTAGAAAAGGGATATGTGGGGTTCAAGCTTTCCCTAAAATTGAAATATGTTTCTACCTCTTGGCTACTTTGCAATCGAGTGTATCAATCTACAGAGCAATAAAACACGTCTATGATCAATTTTAGATCCTCTCTTGTCTCTTTTTCTTTCATTTGGCCTTCCATTATATATTTGGCTATCTGTGTTGGTTTATTGTATGCATTTTTTTGGTTTGTGTCTATTAGCAAAACAAGTGTTCATCATTCCTTTGGTGCATCACCTCGTAGTTTAGCTTTGTTTTAATTTATGTATTCCTTCTATCCCTATCTCCTTGGTAAAGTTTAGATTAGGATTAAGAATAGATCCTCTGTAAGTTTCTATGTATGCACCTAAACAGAGGAATAAGGAACTAGCCTTTAATCTGGAGAGCTTTTCCATTTTTCAAGGTCCCACACCTTGGGGAAAGTTCAATGTTATGCAATCACACCAAATGAGTTTTCCTTAGAAAAGTATATTTTTAGAACTCATTTGGGGGTGCTGTGATTTTGCATTAATAGTTTTTGCATGCCTAGAGGGACAGTGTCCGTACGAAGCACCTTACCACTTCACTTCATCAGGTTTAATGCGCACTTGGTGAAGATTTCAGCCTTTGGAGGCACTTTCAAGCACATCTGGTGACTCCATCTGGTCAAAAACCCATTCTCCGAGTTCGAGACCTTTTCCATCCATTTCCACTCATTTCATCCATTTTATTCTTCCATCTCTTTTATTTTATCCATTCCATGAGTTTTTGCGATCATGATTTCATTCCCTTCATGGAACTCACACTTACAACAATACAATCCACCTCCAATGTATTTCCCAACTCCTCCAAATCAATATTATAATTAGATCCGGGACCATTATGTTTACCCATATGGGAAGTGTCAAAACCAGTTTGAATATGGGGATTATCAAGAACAAGGGGATGCATATGATGGTGATAATTATGAAGAGGATTTTGGTCTCTCTGGAGAAGATTCAAAAAATGGAGGTTGGCATGGTTCAATTAAGGGCAATGAGATCAAATGTGGGATTTCAGAATTGTTTGCAGGGAACCTTGTCCATGGTAAGGCCCTTTTCTAAGACACTATAGCCCTCAGGAGAAGCTTGACTTCATGGTTGAAGTGTTGCCTCAACTTACACGGTGGCCTGAGAAGATCGGGGCTTATGAGAAAAGTACGAGACAGCCTTGTCAATGGGTAAGTCAATCACCAGCTCCCTATCTTTCATTGTCTCTTCCTCAATATTTATCATTTTAGAAGAGGCAAGAGTTAAGCCCTCACTTGCTTCCCCAAGTGTTCATTTCATTTCTCCATCTCCTAGTCTGCCACCTAACCTCAGTTTCTCTGTTCTTTTCCCTTCCAAATCTAATTCCCCTCTACAAGAGCCAAAATTAATGCCTTCCCCTCCATCACAAACAAGGAAACAACTAGTGCAGACCCCACCCACCACTCCTCTTGCCTTCCCAAGTCCATGTTGGGAAGAGACTCCAAAAACCAGCCAAGGAGAACATCAAACAGAGGAACCCAACAGAGAAGAAATGATAGAAAATCTGAAGAGTTGGGCTGCTAAATTTGAGTTTTCAAAGGTTCCCTTGTTGGTTAAGCTGTGGAGGAGGCGGAGGTCAAGCCGCAAGTGGTGGAAGCTCCAACTACAGCATAAGCATGGGAAGAAGGAGCTACTCCTAATCCAAAAGAAGAGGAGTACATTCTAGATGTGGAGGAGGACCATACAGTTTCAGAGGCTCCAAGTGTGGAGCAGGCCACAGAAGAACCTTTAGTTCTTCCTCCCACTTCATCCCCTTCAATATCTAATGTTGAAGAAGATTTTGATCTCTCAAACTTCATATTTGAGGAAGAGAGAAACCATGGTGAGCAAGTTGCAGATCAAGAGGACACCATGAAGGAGGTTGAGCACCTGCAGCAGGACAAAGCAAGGAGGTAGATTACCTGTCTGACTTGGAGGATTGTCTTGATGGAGAGGAGCCCATGGAGATTACATCATCTGCTCCTCCATCCATCTTCCACGCACATGAGCCTACTGCCATGAAGGAGAACATTCAGGAACAACAACCTATACTTCATAACAGCCCTCTAGAACCAAGGTTGGAATATCTTGATCTTCCATGTTCTTCAAAAGAGGAAGGAAACAGCGAAGACCCCATCTCTCCCACACCATCCATCCAAGAAGGTCCACAAGAAGACTCCATTTTGGAGTTGTATTTCAAAGAAACGGTCCCCTCCAAAGGATCGACCGTGCCAATCGATCAGTCTTGGCTTCATTGGAGCCAAAGGAGAAACCAAAACTAGTCATGCCTACTTCAAGGCATGAGGATAAGCATCAAAGTACCAAGGGTCATCATCAACACCTCTAGAAGTCCGATGCAAGTTAGCTTAAGAAGTTATTTTCCATTAATGTTGATGCCTTGATGATTTTGGTGGAGGACAAGCTTATTGTCAATTTTTCACTCATCCAACCAGCCATGTTCAGTGCAAATCGGTTGCATGGCTACCATTTTTAGGAAGGGAAGCTATTTCTCTCTTTCGATTCTGCAAGCTTTGTTTGAGTTCGCTTTGCTCTTGGTTAGAGTAGAGTAGGTAGGTTTGTTTTTAGTAGAAGAAGTTCTCTTGCACACTCTACATATCCCACTTGGGGTATGTATGATTTTCAGTTTGTACATAGTTTTTGGTGTTGTTGTTTTTCTCTTGCACAGTCCATTTCAGTTGGCTTTTGGTGAAGTCCAACTTCAAGTTTCGGTGGGTTTCCAAGAGGCTCAGAGGTCAGCAAGTGTAGAGAGTCGGGGAGTCCATTTTATAAGAAGGATCAGTGTCAGGCCATCATTCTTGACTCCATGCCCAATGGATGCTTCAAGGCCACTGGTCTTTTCATCTAGCAGGCAGATGTCCCCGTGAGTCGCCAATTGTTATCCCAAATTCACCCCCGGAAAATTTGGTCAGAACAAAGTCCTGCACATAAGGAAATTATGAAGGAAACGATTCAGACCCCCGAGCTCGAGTTCCAAAACCAGGAAAAGTGAAAACAGAAGCCCGAGAAAGTCAAATTCGACCCTGCACGAGAAGAAATAGAAGAAATGGTTCCTTTGAGCGTTTCCATACCTTAAATCTATTTAAATGGGTCGAGGGAGGACTCAACATGGAGTGGCGGGGGAAGAGAATGATTAAATGACCCTATGTAATGAAAATGACTCTGTTGAGCCATTTCATGTCTTAAATCTATGTTTCAATCTTTAGGCGAATCAACAATGAAATTAAGGTGGAGATAAGTATGGAGGAGATAGTTTCAAAGAGGCCCGATGCAAGAAATAAAAGAAACGGTGAAGTCTGGAATTTTCGGGCTCAAGCGGTTTAGGAAAGGGTCCAAAATAGACTAAGTATGGAGGAGGTGGCAAAGAGAGCCATGTGTCAAAATAGTGCTTCTCTAAAGATAAATCCAAATAGAAAATATCAAACTTGCACCGGCCCTCCACATAGCAAATGGTCAAAGAGATTCAAGGGGCAAACAGAAAAGGCTTCAAATTTGGCTAAGTATAAAAGTGTAAGTAGAGAATGCCAAGTGTTAGTGTGGCACATCTCCAAGATTTGGTCCCAAGGTAGAGACCCAAGTGAGTGCGAGCTTGCCACGTGCCCCATCTCAAAAAGGGGGACCCATTTTTCAAATTTTTTTCTCATCCATTCGTATGGATCTGATACAAACTTTGAAGGGCTCAAAATTTTGCAAATCTGACACCATTAGAAAGATCTCGACCTCACCCACACAATGGAGGTTTGAAACTTTGATTTTTGAGATGGTAGGTGGAAGAAAAATGGGGAAACGTCTTGAGCTTTCAATGCAGGGTCATCAGTCTCAACAACCAAATCAGATTCAATCTATTTTTGTCGTTTCCTCTTCCTTCAAGGCGCAGAATTGAGGATCAATGTAGTAAAGATGGATTCGAGGTAGATTTCAGAAGAAAACATTAACGATGGTGGTTGAGCTTCAACCTGCATTTTCCTACTTCTCTCTCTCCTTCTTCTCTCCGATTGATTCTATAAATACGGGGGCAGGATTCATTGTAAAGGGTTGGACATTCTTTGTTTTGCAAGCTCCCTCTTCCTTCTAGAAAAGGGATCTGTGGGGTTCAGGCCTTCCACTAAAATTGTAATATGTTTCTGCCTCTTGGCTACTTTGTAATGGACTGTATCAATCTATAGAGAAATAAAACACGTATGTGATCGATTTTAGATCCTCTCTTGTCTCTTTTTCTTTCATCTAGCCTTCCATTATATATCTGGCTATCTGTGCTAGTTTATTGTATGCATTTTGTTGGTTTGTGTCTATTATCAAAACAAGTGTTCATCATTCCTTTGGTGCATCACCTCGTAGTTTAGCTTTGTTTTAATTTTTGTATTCCTTTTATCCATGTCTCCTTGGTAAAGTTTAGATTAGGATTAAGAATAGATCCTCTGCAAGTTTCTACATATGCACCTAAATAGAGGAATAAGGAACCAACCTTTAATCTAGAGAGCTTTTCCATTTTGCAAGGTCCCACACCTTGGGGAAAGTTCAATGTTATGCAATCACACCAAATGAGTCTACCTTAGAAAAGTAGATTTTTAGAACTCATTTGGGGGTGTTGTGATTTTGCATTAATGAGTCCAACCTTTACAAATGAGCATCATTTTACAATTTATAAAAGATGGGAGAGATAAGATGGGGGAAAAGATGGAAATTTTAATTCTTTCTTCTAACCACCAACAACATGCATTGAATGCCCGAAAATAAGCATGGGCACCTGCCAAGGCCTTTCCCCATGTCTTCTTGCTTGTAGGAGAAGGAATGGGCACCATACCTCATCAAATCTGGTAGTTGAGCTACCTGGATCTACTCTTTTAATGTTGGGAATATTGTCCTATTTTCTATCCACCTAACCCCACCAAATTCTAGATTTCTTATTTCTATTTTGAAGTACATGATGAGAGCTTTCCAAAAATTTCAATTTTGTGAAATTTGGAGTTCAGGCCTAAATTTATGGCCATCCAATTTCCTCGGAGCTTGGGAGGAACGTGACAAAGTTCCTTGCGGGCTGCAAAAATATTCTTTAATGTATTTTTGCATTGGGTAGGATGAATCTCTCGGTGATTTAACCTGGAGGAAGGCGCGAACTATGCACTTTTTACTGTGGGGCCCAACTTACCCAATTTTTGCACTCCCCTCTAGCCCTTGGTTATTTCACCCAATCGGTGAGCTATTTTCTTGTGGAACTATTTCATCGGTGCACGAAAGACTTGATCCATCCCAACACTACCCCCCACCCATTCCTCATCCATCGGCTGAGTTGCTTATTCACCAACACAAGGAACATGTTGTTCATGTGTTCCCAAACTACCTAATCTGACCGACTGGGAGAAAATTTTGCTTAATTTTTTTATTTTTAGGTAACTATGGGGAAGGGGAAACTAGGAAAGGTAGAATAGATTTTCCCAGCACTATTTTTCTCCATTTTTAATCAACTTATATGTGCCCAAGTCGAAGCAGAAGTGCGAGTTATCAAAATATCCCGAAGGGAGATATTATGGATTATAGTTTTCAAAGTTAAATCAAGTGAAGATGATGTGGGGAGTGGTGCTAAAAGCATCCATTTGGTCCAACAAACACCCCTTTATTCGTTTAAATGACCAATACCTGACAACTCATGGACTAAATCACACTTTGTGATCCTTCAACAAGTAGGACATAAGATCCTGTCATTCCTCTTTTTGGTGTGTAACTTGTATGCATCAACAACTTGCAAAGAAATATACAAGTTACAAATACAATAAAAAAATATAATTATTTTTTACATAAACATAATACAAGTTACATATACAATTATAGATTTAGAACTCTATAAAATTAATCTATTAGAATTTGACACTCTTAGAAACTAGAAATTTCATTGTTTGAACATAATCTTTAGTGGGTTATTAACCCCTTATGAGTTCATAAAGATTGTATTGAATGTTGATATTAAATATATCTATAAACTATAGATTATAGTTAAGAAATAAAAATATGAACATATTTTTATTTATTAAATATAACCTATGGTTTAGATTAATTTTTTTAACTAATTAGGTTTACCCAAATAAATAGGGCACTCAAGCGTAAAAATTATGTGGGTGAGAGAGAAGTGAGGTGAAAAAGTAGATTTATTGGACTTACTTGTAAAGTTACTTAAATTTATTTATGTGGGTTTTTTTAGCTCTTAGAGGTATTCACATGTTAAATATGCAAGTTAATAGTTTATTTTAATTAGTTAGATTATGTTTTAATGTTCAATAACTAAATTAATATTTATCAAATTTTTACCCGAGAGGGTTAATGAAAGTATATTAATTTACTAAAATTAATCTTGATAATTTAATTTATTAATTTTTAAAACCAAGTTCCATTCCCATTGATTTTATTGGACACTTTCAATAGGTAGTCATGGGGACACATTGAGGTAGGGGTCGATCTTCTCTATATGGACCAAGTGGAACATAGTCAGGTGCTCTGAATGTGGATCGTTCGGTAGACATTAAGGACCCAAGCCCACCCCCATGTCTCACTTAGAGAAAGTGCTCCTCCGATTCATAGCTACGTATATTAAAATCGTTTAACACCAAATTTTTCATTTACATAGCTTGATTGGGAGGATCCGCCGTGCATTAGCGTGTGATGCAAAGTGTGCAAGTCACTGGGTCATTAACCATCGTAGTATCTAAAAATGTTTTAAAAGAAATTCAAAACCATAAAATTTGTGGGGTAGTTATAATCTACCTAGGCTATAAATGTGGTCCCTCTCATTTTTATTTAAACAACCATCTCACTCTCTTATTCAATTATGTGGAATGGGCCCACTAAAATTTTTAAATTAGAGGCAAGGGAATAACAATTTCCTCATAGAGAAAGAGAAAAACAAAATAACTCGGGAATATATATATATTCCTCCCAATTTGTTGCCGGTTATTTGGGTCTTTAGAAGGGATCAGTTTGGTTATGGTAGATGGAGGAATTTACTTAATGGAAATTTCATTCAATAGAAGGTGATTTTTACCAAATACGGTACTTTGGAAGAAAAAAATATTGTATTTTCGCTTTAAAAAAATTACCCTATTTTTTCGTTGTTATGTAGAAAAACACAAAAATGTGAAGTTTTTTTACATGTGGAAATTTAAATAATTTAAATTAACAATAAACCAATTATTAAATTATTGTTGAATCCATATGTTCTCTTCAAAATTTACGCAGAAATATCATTAAATTATGTAATCCAATGTCTAATTATAACACCCTTAAAGGTGCTCAATAAAATATAATAATAATTTAAATTAAATGAAAATATTTATTCACAAATTAAATTTAATTACGCCGAAGGCGTTCCCCCTATGGGAAAGGCCCTTGCAGACGTTTCTACAACTATGTTAAATTTGATGGTTTGACGGCCGTCTAGACGTTTTCACGTTTTTCAAGCTATTTTTAACCGATATTAGGTCTTGTGTAGATTTAGACGTTTTTTCAATATTTGTATGTAATGTTTTTTGTGGGGTTTTCATTCTCATGTTTTAAAGAAATCCATGTTTTTCAAGGCCATCATTTTCTTTTAAAAGAGAGCGAGAAAGGGAAAATCCCTCCGCTATCGGAAGTACTCGTGGCTCAACAGATTGAGAATATTCGGCATTGCGATTTCGGCAACGGAGGGTTTTTATCGTGTTCAAAAGCTGTCAAGTTACACGAGGTGGAAGTGGCAGGATTTGAGTAATAGATTCAGAAACAGATAATCATATCGTTCATGAGCTCCCCTTAGGCAACAAGTGTGTGAATGCAAATTCCAGTAACGGCCTAATACTTTTCTACGATTTCCAAACTCCAAATCTTTGAAGCGTGTGGAACCCTACTACGAGGGAACTCCGCCACCTACCTTTCATCGACGGAGAAAAGTATTTATGGGCCAAGTTCAAGGGTTTCAGTGTGGATGTTGGCACCGGCCGTTACACAATAGTTCACGTATTCAATCAACAACCACTGAAATTTGCCAACTATATGAAAATCGAAAGCCATGAAAAAAAAATCAAATCTTGCGATTACATGTATTTACAGGTGTATGATTCGGAGTACGAGTTTGATTCGGAGTAATTGATGGGGTCGAATATCGGTAGTCTAAGTTAAGCAGGCTGGAAATGAGCCATTTTGGGGAAGGAGGATAGGAAATGTTGCATGAATGCAATTTTAGCAGCACGGATGATGAATCAGATGAAGATGATGAATCAAATGAAGATGATGAATCAGATGATGAGGAAATGGAAGATGATGAAGAATCAGATGATGAAGAAATTGAAGAAGATGAAGAATCAGATGATGATTATAGACCGAGTGGAGGATGGTACAAGTTAACCATTTCAATAAATTGCAAGGGTCTGGCGTTGGTGGGTTCAAAGAGGAAGAGGAGAATGTTTGTTTGTAGTTTAGATTATTAAAGATGGAACAATATTAAACGTATACCTAAGATCTACTTTTTTTTTCCAAGAGTCTCTCTTTGTGAGATGATTGGTCATGTCATTTTCCCCCATGTTCATTTGTACTCATTATAAGAGAAAATCCTCACCAATATTATTGGTGGAAATTTATCGGATTATAGGATCATGTGTGGATATGTGATGGGTTTTGATATTGATGTCATTAGAAGGATTTAATTCTCCATGGGTAGCATTTTGCTTGAAGAGTCGTGCCTATAAGAGTGGATTGCTTTGGTGGTTAGATTTGATCATTCAACTTCTTTTGTTTTTTGTTTGTATATAATTGTAAATCTTCAAAATAAGGACATTGTCAAGTTTCAAATGTTGCACTTATATTTCTTCCATCTCCTAAATGTTTATATGTATGGTTAACTTTAACCCTTCCCTTGACATTTTTAGATTAAAAATAAATTTTTAATTGCACTTCTCTAACGGTTTCACAACTCTTGGACGGGCTGTAACGGGCTCAATTTTGATCCGTTCTTCTATCTTCAACTTTAACTTCTTCAACATCTCCCCATTAGTCTCTATTTATGCCAAAGGTGTATACCAGTTGAGTGACCACCGGCTGGTTGTGACACCCTGTAAGGAATCAGACGATGTGGAGATAAGGATAATTTTTTTATTTGATAGAAAATATGTCAACTAATATGTGGATGAAAATGACACATGTCTGGAACTTTATATGGCTTTGACTAATCGAATTTTCTAATTTTGAGATTTTGAACACAATGTTTAACAAGTTTCACGAAAATAAACCAACTAACACAGTAGGGAAACGAATGAAACATCTCTCTCTGATCTTCAGTGATTGGACTTAGCTGAACTCGCCAACACAGATAAAACACAGATTTCCACGGATCAACAGATTTGATTGTTCTACATAGAAGACAATGGCGTAGAATAATATGGCATTGTTAAAGTCATCTATTTTTTTATCTTGTCATACAAGTCTGCGCAGGAGTTGAGTGGTTCTTAACGTCAGATCTAAGAAGATATAAAAATGCATATCCACAAAAAAAAAGATGCACACTGAGTATTATAATGCACTATAGTGGATCCATGAATCACATTGTTCTAGGGTGGAGAATGTTGTATGGTCGGATATTCAAGAGTGTGGTGGTTGTTTCGGAATAGAGTAACCCAAATCTTGGAGTTGAATATGCTGAGTGGTGGAAAGTCTACAAGTAAGTTTCTCTGTTTGCACCAGTTTCTATATTTTATGCATTCATTTCTCTTCATTTGATTTTCAAATCTCATTTTCCTTTAGGACCCCAAGTGTGCAAAACTAAAAATACAATAGATCAAAAATATGATTCTTCTTTTTGGTTTTCTATAAGCCCACACCCGCAATGAGATCATATTATATAATGCACACATTGGGTCAGAATGCACATAAAGGAATTGTGTCTACTAGTATATTTTTTCTTGTGTTATTTCTATACCTCGAGCGTGTGATATTTTAGTTGCTTTATTGCTGAATTGGGTTAAATTTTTTGCATCTTTTGTGAATTATGCATTTATTATTTGTTACAAACTTTTCTTTGAATTGTATTTAACATCAATTATTTTCATTGTTTTGTCATTAAGCCTCGGTGTTTTCAACCTTATCTTGTTCATGCTCATATATTTCTTTCATAGATAGATCTTTGCGACTTGATGCAATATTTTTGTTTTACTTGCTTTGCTTTAAAACCGAGGAATGTATTCGCAACCTCTTTCATCTTGAACAACACCATGGCTGAAATTTCTTGGGCTGCAGAAGTTTTAGCCTCTGTAAGTTACCTGTATCCCTACTTCATAGTATTTCCTTGTATAACAATGAAAGGCCAATAGGATTTATCACTTTGTACTTCGGTTAAAAAACCTTCTTCCCATCAACCTTTTGACATCGAAGATGGTATTCTGGGGATTGGATGCTATTTGATTCTTGGCACCATCTCCTACCAGACTTTCCTTGTCACTAAAGTCCACCATATATGGAGTGGTTCTATTACCTTGGTCATTTGTGATGATTTCAACTTTGTCAAAATGCCAAAATCCTATGTAGTTGTAGGTCATTTGTAGATTAATGCCAATAACTTTAGTTATGGCCATATTTGTACTTTGCCAAAATAAATTTTCTTTTAATTTGTGGAGATGCACTGAAGGATTTGCAGGAAAACACTTTTAAAAGATGATGGTATGATGATTCTTATCCCAATATTTTCATCTTCCAAACCCATCTAACCCAACAGAAAACAAATCCATAGCCCATCTAATCCATAGTCATTTTTAACATTATACAAGCTAATCTAGCGAAAAAAGAAAAGAGAAAAATGCTAACCCAACAGAAAAAAATCGTTCTTATTATTGACATTTCGTCAAACAGTTTATATGAAAGAAATTAAAACCAGGGCATCCATATGTGTTTTTTTGTTGGCATTTTGTGAAACATTTTACATCTTCCAGCTTATGTTTTCCCAGAACACCTTCAATATTTATTCAAAAGGTTGCAATTAGCTAAAATCCTCCAGAGCTCCCTCATATATTTCAATGATCTTCATATTTTCAATAATCAAATTCCTTAATTCGTGATCAATGAAATCAAATACTTTAGAAAAACTCTATTTCACCATTTACTCTTCTTATTGCAAATCAAGAAAATCCTTAGTGGCCATATTTAATTTTTCTCCTCTAATTTAAGTTCAAACACAATGGTTATTTAATAAAATTTCTTGTTTCCAATTGAAACTAACGTGTTTCTCACAGTTCTCCCAATAAAACATTTATATCATGTTTTGTAAAGTGATTTCTCCAAAATTCTTCACACCAAGAAAGCAATGTATCGTACCATTATTTTCATTATGAAAATATTCTATTAACATACTAAGAATGTTCTCCACGTTGTATTCTAAATTGTTTTTTAAAGTCAAAAATAATGTTAACAAGCAAGTTAACCAAATATTCTTCACATCATAACCTAAAATCTTTTTTAAAATCCAAGAAGAATGTTAACCAGCAAGTGAACCAAATGTTTGGTAGAAATTTATACACTTTCAACACATATTGATGCCTGATACACTCATACTCAACACTTGTAGATATCTCAGCATTTGTGCAAGCATTGAATGGTTCTTAACGTCAGATCTAAAAAGATATAAAAAATGAAGATCCACGAAAAAAACATTACGCATCTTCCCCTCTAATCCCTTTCGGCGTCAACATTGCACAGTCCTACGCGTGATTGCTAGTTAATAAATAATTTTTATTGAATATATTTTGAATTTATCTTGGGTGCCACTTTGTTGTTTAACATTTTTTTAATAATTTATTTGATAGACCATTTTTTACCATATTTTAAGTCGGTACCGTATCAGGTTCTTTACCTTGGTGAAAAAAATTGTTGAATATTCAATTATTAGTGAGGTTTTTTTAAATATTTGATAATTTATGAATTATTTTGTTAAATATATGCTAATTGGTCATGTTAGATAATGGATTATGTGGATGAAAGTAAGGGTTCGAGGAAATATAGTGCAAGTAGTAGTTTTGAAGGGTTTTACATTTTAGATTTCCTTTTCTTGTACAGATATAGAGAAATGAATTACATTTATAGTCTGGATTTTAGGGTTGTGAGAGGATATTTGAATTCTATGAAATCTAGTTTATTAAGCCATCTAATTATGTATAGGATCAATGTGGTAGCATGAATTCAGATTTGAATAGTATCTTTTGACTAGAAAATTTGAAAAAAATACCTATGGTGAATAATTGAAATTAATATTTTGACAAGATCATTGTATCCATTTGATGGTTTTTATCAATGATTTATACATTGAAGGGAAAATTTTGAAGAAAAAAATCATGATCTATTTTGTTTACCCATTGATCAAGATTTGAGGCGAGATTCACGTGTCCTTAAGTTGTGGCATTGATTTCATATTTTTGAGGATTTTCAAGATGTAGCATTGATATTTTTACTAGAACCCTTCATGTGATTTAATTTTTTTATGATTCATTTTGTTCCCAAATAGTGCATTTATTCATGAAATATATATTATGTTCTCATAGTGGTAACGGTAAGAAGGAAATTAATCAAGAGTCAATTGAATCTTTAAAGAAAAGTCACCAAAAAAATAATTGTCCAAGCATCAAATTGTGAGGAAGACAAAGTCCAGGATAATTTTAGTGGCGAATATTCATAATATGGTGAATATTCCATTTTTGAAAAATTTGAAAAGGTGAATTTTCTGGCGCGGGTCAGTGACCTGTTCGCCTAAAAATTACACTTTAATTTTTTTTAGGGGTCGGCTTCACCTACCCTTGAAAAATATCCCCTATATAATCCTAGATTATTCGCCAGGTAGAACACTTCTACTTCACATTTGTCAACAATATGATATATCCCGTATTGTAGATGCGCGACAATGGGGTTATTTGTTGACGCGCGACACTGACGGATAGTTGACACGCGATAAGGAGGTACTGCAGATATTGACGCATAGTAGACGCATGACAAAGAGTTTGTTGATGAGCGACACGAAGATTTTTTCGATGCGCAAGCAGAGGGCGGAGGCTGCAGGTGCGCGACAGGAGATTTGTTGTCGCGCGTCAACAAATAACCCTCATTGACGCACGTCAATAGACCTCATTGACGCGCGTCAACAACCTTGTTGACACGTGTCAATGAGGTGTATTGACGCGCACGTCAATGAGGGTTATTTGTTGACGCGTGTCAACAGACCTCATTGACGCGCGTGTCAACAAGGTTGTTGACGCAGCGTCAATGAGGTCTGACCTGGCGTGCATCAACAAGGTTGTTGCGCGATTGACGCGCGGACAAAGGTTGTTGGCGATGCGCATCAACAAGGTTGTTGACGCGCATCAATAGACCTCATTGACGCGCGTCAATAACCTTGTTGACGCGCATCAATGAGGTCTGTTGATGCGCGTCAATGAGGGTTATTTGTTGACACGTGACACTGATAGATAGTTGACGTGTGACAAGGAGGTACAACAGATATTGACGCATAGCATGAGATGCACGACAAAGAGTTTATTGACGCGTGACACGGAGATTTTTTCGATGAAAAAGTAGAGGGCGGAGAGGTGCGAGATACATGCAGAAGATTTTGCTTGTTGGCGCGTCAATGAGGTCTATTGATGCACGTCAATTCATTTTTTTGACGCGTGACAGCAAAATCTTTTGTCACGCGTCTACAGCCTTATGTCTCACCACTTGACAATCAGGCGAAATTTTTCATACAACCCCAAAAAAATTGCCTTCCCATGAAACCGGTTCCGGGGATATTCGCCAGGTATTTTCCACCTCCGATTTCCAAGAGGTCTCTTAAAATGAACCCGACAAAGTCACATGGAAAAGAAAACACAAGTAGAAAATTAAAAAAATTAAGAATGAAGGTCTGTCAAATATATGGACCCTTGTGTGGCCACAAAATATTGTGTCGATATATGTAGAAACATTCCAAAGGATCTTCTTAACAACATATTTACTTCAAGAGAGGAAGCTTATTGTAATATATATAGAGTTAGAATATGATGGTATCATGATCAAGCCATTCAA
The DNA here is from genome assembly GCA_018340775.1 of Taxus wallichiana var. yunnanensis. Lineage (NCBI taxonomy): Eukaryota > Viridiplantae > Streptophyta > Pinopsida > Cupressales > Taxaceae > Taxus > Taxus wallichiana. The sequence continues at coordinate 46,181,998 of CM031243.1, read as the reverse complement.
CATGAAGTAGAAGAGGCTAGAAGGTTACTTTGATTCCCATGGCCACTATATTATTGTAAAACCAATAATGAAATCAAGGATGCTTGGATCTATAGTATTTATGTCTACATAACTATCATTAAAAAACACTCCAGGAAGAAGAAGCAATCGAAATCAATGATTGCATTAACAAATCATGTGAAGAAATTGGTATGATCGGGAGGCACATAGAAAATTCCTTCCACCCAAGAGCGATTTGCATGCCCTAAGGAGGATGAAGGGATTCACCTCAAGGAATGAAAAATTGGTGGTAAAAACCAAACTTATGTTTTATCGGCTCATAAATGACACCATGAATCTTATGGAAAATGGTGAATGCAATGTATACCATAAAGAAAGGAAAAAAATTGAACTAGACTTTGAGGAATCACATGAAATCATGTCTATTAATACGGGATAGTATTCTAAATATTTGTTATATGGAATAAAGATCCCATTTTTTCAAAGAATGGTAGGTGATGGAAATGGTTTAGGTTTGGTTGTACACCAATCAATTGTAATTGATTAAAATTTTCTAAAGTAGTTTCAACACACCTTTTGTGCATATCATGTAATCCTTAAAATCTCTAAGCCACATCTCTTTGAGGATTTTTGTCAAAATGTGCACGTGTCATGTGTATGCTTCCACAATTTGCATAAATTTCTATCAAGGCATATGCAACTACAATGCATGACAAAATCACATTTCCAAACATCCCACTTTGGATGAAGCTAAGAGTAGGTTGGTAAAAATCATCATGAGGTATGCTTTTACACCTATCAAAGGTTGTGGAGACTTCATTTATACCTAAGTGACATGTATAAAATTATGAATGTCCAAAACCACATATAACTCACGATGTTGCATTTGTAGAAGTAATGTTAGGACCATGATGAGTGGTTGGGGTTGTGGCTAAGGGTGAAACAACATAATTACATGCATACTAATACTCTTTCCTATTGTGCCACCCATAAACTTCTCCCAGTATACCCGGGATAAGCACCTTTCCATATATTCTTGAATAGGTGACACATTCTCTAATGGCACAAATAAAATAGTTGAAATATTCATTTTTCCACATGTTCAATTTAAATGCTACTTGATTTCTTTTACTTTTTAATGAGGTTATCTAGTTTGTAAAATGTCAAAAATTCCAACCCGAGAATCAATTTTGAATATTTTTAAAAGCGAGAGGGATGTGTTGACGATTATCTCTGCAAATGAATTGCCAAAGTCATGGGAAATCTTAGAGATGTGGGACTTGGCCCCTAGGATAACCTCCAGGTTTTATAGAAGTTTTTTCTTCTCTTATTTGGATTAAGATAAGGGTTGTAGAGAAAACAAAAATGGTATGTAAATCTTATCTAAGGTGATGCACCGAAACTTTAAGAGGCGCAGAGATAGATATCGAGATAACTACTAGGTTAGTCAAAGAGCATTGTGTTAGAGTAGGTATTTACCTTAGCTCATGTTCACCTAGGTACTTTACTTACCTTTATTTTATTTATCCTCACCCACTTATGTGTGTGGATATTTCTTTTATCTTATTTAGATATTAGGAGATATTATCTAGTTGTTAAGTATAGTTATTTCCTTGATCTATGGTATTGACTAGTTCTTTGATGACTAATTATTTCCTTGATTTATGGCTTGATATACGACCTTGATTGGTTCTTATATTTCTATTCCTTGCCTATTTAAGCAAGGCCCATTCTCAATGTATTGCATTGAGTTCCATAATAATATATGATATTGTTTCTCATTTGTTTTCAAAGGTTTTATGTAAAGTTGTTATCGTGAATTACTTTCATCTTATTGATCGTGGTTTTGATTAACATCGTGTTCTTGGCTTGGTATGATCTGGTTATTGTGGAGCATGATCAAATATTCTAAAGATATTTCAAATCATTAAAGGTGAGATGAAACTACATGCACAATAAAATAGATTCATGTAAAAGATCTAAGGGCATGCAACACGATAGATATTTAAACATTCATCAAGAACTGAAATAAGAGCAAACAAGAAGAAACAAAGGACACAGAATATTGTGAACTTCTCAGTGCATAGAACAAGAACTCTTATTTATATAGAAAATAGTACATAAGGCCAAAATGGCACATATTACAGCACTTTTTTACAATAGAGCCTTGCTAAGGCCAATGAACACAATAGACTGAACCTAAATTCCTCCTTTCTGACCTTCTAGAACTTCCTTTTTTGATCTCTATGTCTCCATCTCTCTCTGGCACAAGAACATTCTCTTATAGATCTTCGTGGATCTTACTTCAATGTGCCTCCATTAAGGTTTCCACTACCCACATTTAGTTTTTACCTATAAAATCCTCAACCTTTGGAGAAAAATCTCAAGTGCATGCTTTAAGGATCAAGATCATATTTAATCAGTCGAATCTTGAGCCCTTCGCTTCTTTAATTGGTCCTTTCGGTGATGGTAGTTGCATGTGCGACACTGGAGACCTGCGGATTTTGGACTTCCTTTTCTCTCTTTCCTTTTGAAGTCACACCTAGGTGACACATGGAGCCCTACACATCCTTTTCATTTACATTGATTTTTTAGCCTACTTGGGCTTCCTTGTCATGCTTTACCCACCTAGTCAATGCTCACTACTCAAGGGCTCCCAATTATTTGTGCCTCCTCCAAAATACATCAAAGGGACATATGGATACCCTCCATGTTCAGTTCCATACTTAGGAAAAATTTAGTCCTGAAAAAACCACAAAAGAACTCCAAAAGAAAAAGGGGTTGGGGCGACAAAAGATAGCAAAAATAGAAGAGCCCGACACAATGTAGAATTCATTCTACAGTTATGGTGACTCACCTAGGGACTCCGTGTCAGTCATGGAAGAATCTAATAATCCTTCGCAAAATGTGGCTCAAAAAGACACCACTCAGAGTTGCTTTAAAGTAGCTTGGTACTGACCCATTCAGCCTCTGTCAAGTAAGTCCTTCATTGTAGAGCCTAAAAGGCTCTATCTAGCTCAATGATCTCCTTGTGAGAGAATTTTGGAGATCCTACACCATTGCATGCAAACGGAACTCTAGTTTTATAATTGGGTTCAGAATGGCCTCCACCTCAGCTACACTAGAATCCTCCTTTAAAGACTGAAAGACAGTCTTATCTTGTTGTTTGGCCATAAGTAGTTGTTGAATTTGGTCCTCTACTAGGATGGTGGAGTCATTGGGAAAGGGGGAGGGGAAGCCCAATTGAACTAATTCTTTGATGTGTTGCTTCCACTCTTTGATCCCTAATAGAGTTGGGTCAGGAGATTCTAACACTTGATAGCAGCCTTGTTGCAACTCAGAATCTCATTAATTTTCACTGTGACCATCCGTCTATCTCGTAATACTAGCCCCTTGCGAGGGTAGAGTCGAAGAATCATAAAGTTCCGAACCGGTATCTCATGAGTCGGGGACCTTAGCAAGAATACAAAGTGTTGTTGATGGTTGAGGTCGAGGACTCCACGTTGGCGCACAAGCTTTGTGCATCAGATATGAATCTGAGTGCGGGTCCTAGGTCCATTACCTTGGAGGTAATTCTTTTACAATAGGAGACGTATAGCCCCTAAACCAACATGATGATTTCCCCTTTCGAGTGTTGTTGAGTAAGTTTCGAGTGAAATCCTTGACCATGTCCCTCTGCTAATTTGCACTTTGTTTGTATGTTTCCCTTCTCTTCCTCGAGGCGTGTAACTTGACTCCGGAGCATAGAAACTTCCACTTTCTTGGAATCAACCTCCTGCTTTGAGGAGCTTTTTCTCCTAGTCAAGAAAATTGGCCATAGCCTTGGATGTTTTCAATTCGGCCTCTAATCTCTTGGTCTTTTCTTGGGAATGTGAATGCACCTTTTTTAACTCCTTACAGAGTTTCTCTATTTCTTTTCCCTTGCCTTTGATTTCGGAATTGAGGAAAGCTATAGTGCTCTATGTCTATAGGAGGCTAGCCTCCACTTTATTCAACTTATTGCTGATTTTGAGGTAGTTAATGGTGACCACGGTGGTTTTCTCACTCATAAGTTTGACCTTATCTTGAGGCCAGAATTGTGTAAGGTCCACCGCATGCAAAGTGTTGATAGAATAATCATCAAGCAACATCTACTCGATAGATTTCGAGACATTAGGGACCATCTGAGCGATGGTCGGGAACTTTGTTGATGGTCATCCAATGAACGCATCGCCTCTAAGCTCATGTTTTCATTTCTTTATTTTTCTACCTCTCCCTCAATTTAGCTCGGACCTCCTTAACTACCTCTACTTGATTCAAAACTCAAAAGGGGATGGAACTATCCCACTGTAAATGGGAACCCTAGTGATAGGCCATAGGGAATTATGACTAGTTACGAGGGCTAAGAAATTGCGAGAGCTAAAGAAGGGCCCATCATAACTCGGGGAGAGAAAGTGGGAATGATGGTGGGAAGCGAAGGAAGAAGAGAGGAGTCAAGAGGAGGAAGAGTCTAGTTTGGAGTGACAAAAATGGGAGCACCCCCACATGGAGAAGTGAAAAGCAGAGGAGATGGATGAATGGGAGGACATTAAGGGGTGGAGGAAGAAGAGACAACAACTAACTTCAAATTCTTCCTTGGAGGACTCTATGGGTTGGCAACTTCACCGGTGGTCATAGAGGCGGGACTGATAGTTAGGTTGAGGTGAGACCCTAACTTGGTCCTAGCACTAGTTGTATTCTTCGACTCCTCACCCCGAGGGCCTCGGCATTGTTTCAATTGTGGGCATGTAGCCCGAGGGATCCTATTGAGAGATTGAGGGTGTGTCTTGAGGAATAATTTGTTGTTGAGAGGGGCCGAGGTACTCTATCAAATACCATGTGAACTACTTCTTGGGGATCTTTATTGACTCCTCACTGTCTAAATTGGACCCATGCTTAGGCTCCCAAAATTCTTCCCACTATTCATCGGTGGGCACGACCTCAAAATTGAGGGTATTTTTCCCAATTTCTTACCTATATTTTCAATAGGATTCATTTTTTCTATGCTCCATTCCCTGCTACGCAAGGCCACCCTCAAGCCCTTGGTCATAGTTATAGCGGGGTCATACATGTGCAATCTTAGATCAAATGACTCCCATATTGGAATCATGATGTTTCTCAGCTCGACATAAATGTAAGGAGTATCTTCCTGGGGAGACCTCTTATCATCAAAAAACTTATTGTTCCCATCTTTGGTAAGAATTTGAAACTATGTTACGTGACAGAGTGTCATACATCCACCTATCTAGGTCATACCTTTATGTATCTTGGATGAAAGCAAAGCCATAACAAGCCAGCTTCTGCATGACGAGATGCTCCACCTTGTGTTTATTTATAGTAACTCTTCCAATGCTCAAGGCGCAGTTCAAACAATGTCTTTTTCTAACAGCCGGATATGAACTCTACATCAAGGAGCACCAACTATCTGGTTACCTCCAAACCCACCACTCATGCCATGAGAATCCTTGGGAGCATGAAGGACTCATCTCTGAATCCATGCAACCAGATCATTGAATGTGTTACCCCAAAGAAAAATTCATAGGGATGAAGGGGGTCTAACATGATGACTTGGACTGAATCATTCATTCTATTATTGACCTCTTCTGGGTCAAATTCAGGCAATAGAGGCACAACAAAATAGTTAGAAAACTCATATGCATCCAAGGAGCGGGATAGCATATGAGTCCATGCATATACCGGGATGACATTTTGAGGGTCAACCTCCTCGTCCCACATTATTAGGGTCATGTATTAGCTAAGGAACTGGGAGTTCTAATATTGAATGAGGTGGAACAAACAGGAGAAGTAATGAAGCTAGATTTAAGCGAGAACATGGTGAATCGCTCGCAAATAGAGTCATAAATGACCTCAACGAAGTCAAACCAATATGTTTGTTCCTTCTTTACATATCTCATCTTAAATAGGGACACAAATTACCATTCATGGACATTTCTATCTCGTGTATCATGGCCAAAAAAATGTCAACATGGAGAAGGCATCCTAAGAATCTTCCATGAGCATTTTTAGCAAGATTGGGAATCCCTGTGCTCCAGAGCTTCTCGAATCTACTTTCCACAATTCCTTGTTAATGAATGAGGTTTTATTCTGGCATTGATCCCAAACACTTTGGATTTTTTCCATGTCATAGAAGTTGGTTGATTGGTCATAGAGGCGGGGCCAACATATCCCTGATGGCCCATGGTGTAATCACCACCTACATGTTCTTTCCCATGATGATGTTGGTCTTAGAGTCGAAACATTGTACACACATCTACATGAGCTCTTTATATGTGTGTATGAGAGGCACCGGTGTACTATGTGAGCATTTTGGTCTGCAGATCTGGAGACAAAAGACTGAAAATATCTGAAATTTAGGAGCTTGGCATGTGTAGCCTCACATAGAGCCTTCACTTTCTTGTTGAGGACTGGATCGAAGACCCCATACGTGAAATTTGTGATCATGAAAGGGTCACTAAATTGTGTTCCTATTAGTGTAAATCAACAACACCCCCTAAATTACCTTCAAATCTACAAGTGAGAATTGGGTCATTTAGTGTGATTACACAACATGGAATCTTTTCCACAAGTTTGGTACTTACAAAAATGGGAAAAAACTCTCCAGATTGAAGGTTGGTTCCTCTAATCCTCTAATCAGATGTATGCATGAAATTTGTAGAGGTTTAACTCAAAATTCTACTCTAATTTTTCCAAGGAGACAAGGATAGAAAGAAAAGAAGATAAAACTAAACTGACAAGGTGATACACTAAAGGAGTGATGAATATCTACTTCTACAAATTGACACAGATTATAAAAATACAACACAAATCATGCACAAATTGCTAAAATTGTAATGAAGGATCAGGATAGAGCAAACAACACAAGAAAGGATTGAAAATTCATTCACAGAGCTTGCATTGTCATTTCCATTTTTAAATACAGTGCATTACAACAAAGCAAGGAGGTAGAAAACATGTTGTATTCCTAAAAAGGTCTGATATTCCACAAATTCACTTGCTAGGGTGAAGGAGGGAGCTGCAAAACATTAAAAAAATGTCCAACCCTTTAAAAATGAGCCAAATCTAGCTTTTAACAATGAAAAACCGAGTTCAAGAAGGAGAAATGTGGGAAAATTGAAATGAATGATTCAACCACTAACCAGATCCATCAAAATAGCATGGGTACCCTTAAAATTTCATTCCCAAGATTTTCAACCATGCTAGAGAAGAATGGAAGCCATACTGCATTAAAAATGGTGGTTGAATGTCGGTTCTACTCTTTTTCCCATGCCAAAGGCGTTTTCATTTTTATCTCACTAAAGTTACAAAAATTAAAATTGAAGATTCCATCATTAGAGGACTTCAATAGCTTTCCAATGACACCAAAATCGATAAAAACCAAGCTCTGGATCGAATGATATGCCCCTCACGAAGATTTAGGAAAAACTAGGGCAAAAAAATCGGTCGTTGGTGAAACCTAAAATTTTTCCCCTTTTTTGAATTTGGGAAAAATTCCCCAAAAGCTCCACTCCCCACCACTTCGCTACCACATGGCACTTCCTTATTCATCTCGCAGTTCAAATGGAGATTTTACCTTTTGAATTTTGGAAAAAATTCCAAAATTTCTCCACGCCGTGTTGCTCCACCGCCACATGACACACTTTGATTTGATGCAAGCCTTAATCAACTTTCTTTCCTCTGTGGGCCGCGGGAAAAATTTTCCTTTGTGTGATTTTGAACACTTTGGAAAAATTTTCCAAATCCTTTCACACCTCTAACCTCCACCACGACTAGACACATGTCATCCTCTGGTTGGTCTCAGTAGGCCCTTTGTAAATTTCTTTTCCTCCACCACGGGCTTTCGAGCCAAGATTTTTCTTTGCACCCTTTACTATTTTGGAAAAAAGCCAAAATTTCCTCTGCCCCTCCAACTCCCACCGCCCTCGTGGACATGTGGCACACTCTCATTCAATGTGGGGTTCTAGGAAAAAAATTTCCTTTGCGCCATTTTTGACCACTTTTTCAACTTACCCCGCCGATCCAACCTCCGCTGCCATGTGGCACCTCCTCATTAGGTGCGGGCCTCAAGCCATTTCTTTTCCTCCACGGGCCCGCAGGAAAAAAATTTCCTTTGCACCCCACCCAATCTTTGGTGATTTTTCCAACTTACCTCCGCTGACCCGCCATTCTATCCTACCACATGGCGCATTCCTATTGGTTGTGGACCTTCCCAAGGAAAATTTCCCTCAAAACTTTATTGAGCCATAACTTGCAAAATACAAGGAGTTAGAAGGAAAATTTTACCTTTCGGAGAGGTGATAAAATCCTCTATACGATGAAACCATATCCAGATAATTTTAAGTGATTGAAAACAAGTCTCCTCGCAAGGTGTTCGGGATCCGAAAAAGCTCCCCAAGTGTGCGTTAACATCCCACATGCCCCGCTTAGCCCCGTGTGCTTTGTTTTTCTCTTTTCCCCTCTTTTCTTGGCCTTTTCTCTTCAGTTATGAAACCGCCACCCTGCCTGGGTGGCGGTCTCGTGACCACCGCCCCGGTGAAGGCGGCGGTCCAGAACCACCGCCCGATAAGGCGGTGGTCCTTTACGTGTTTTCCAGAATGCTCTTTTAACACGACTCACGTAAATTTCAATGTTTACCAGCTTTTTTCACCGCCATGAGCTTGCATTAATGATTCTGGTTCCCTGGAATAGTGTTTTGCCATTGTTTATAGTTTAAGAGATCAATTTGGTTTTTACCTTGGGTAAATGCAAATGCTATAAATAGTTGGCTTGTGCTCAAGCAAATGGCCCTCAAATTTGCCTCTGAATTTCTCATTGCAATAGATTAGTCTTTCATTTTGCTTAGAATTCTTAGTTTCTTTCATTGCATGCTTAGTTAGTGTTGTTTTGTTGTTAGGAAGCCACATATCCATCTTGTGCAAGTGTTGTTGATATTTCATCCAATCCATTGGAGTAGAGTAGTTTGTTTTCAATAGGAAGCCATTAAAGTTGCAGGTTTTGTTCTTCAAACAAGATAGTTTCAGGTTCTAGACATTTTATGTTGCATGACTCGTAATAAATCCCACTAGGAATTACATAAGCCAAGCTCTGTACTCTTGCGCTATCTCTCTCCTACTCGCATTGTATTCAGTCTGTATCCTAAGCTGCCTTTGTCCCAATATCTACTTCTGTTGATGCTAGCATTACACGCTTTTCTGGATCCACGTGAACACGAAGGAGCGAGGAGGTCACACTGAGGGGACAAGATCACACACATCATCGGATTCACCACATTTCGCAGAATCCTAGGTTTTAGCTTTCAAAGTTCTAAGTTAAAAGCATATCAAATAGAGTAGTTAATCACTTTATTTCAGTCAATTTTACTTTCGATATTGCCAGGGAAGCTGTGAGGATTGATAGTTTCTGAGAGACTATGATTCTTTCCTCACTTCTGAGGTAGGATCGAGAGTCTTTCAAATAGATTAGATCAGTTATTTCATTGTTTAGAATAGATTTACAACTGCACAGGCAAGTAGCTATACTCGGTTACTTTGTTTGTTTTAAAATTCGACACTAGGTTAATTGTCAATTTCTAGATATATTAAAATAGCTGCTCCTTCAAATTCATTTATAAAATTCATCAGAAAATAACAAAAATATAGAAGTTATATATGTTATAGATATACTTCGCATAGTTAATTTTATTTTGCTGCATTTAGTTTACATTATTGCTTTTGTATGACAATCACGGGACCTAGAGAGCCCAGGGAATACGTATTCGAGCCAATCGTGCCCCAACCCAATCTCATCACAGCCATAACTGATATAGATCAGAATCTTAGGATCCAAGTCTTCCGAACAATGGTAAACTTACAACAAATTAGTTTCCAACTGCACGGGTTAAACATAGAAGACGACCAAGCACACACATTTTGGTCAAATCAACCAAACTACAGATTACCCTAGATTCATATCCACATGACTGTGGAAGGGTTTGAAAGAGAGCAGACCTTTGGTTGTGATCCTTTGGTCCCACAACCAGACGCATAGGAGACACTCTCATAGATATAGATACCAGCTTGAGAATTCAGGTTGCACAAACGCCTGTAAGATATTCTGAGAAGATCACACAATTATTAATTCTGAATATAGAAGCTGAAAAAGCATATGACTATTGGATACTAGGGATTAGGGATTGATTCCGCACATGACCATAGTAGGACCACAACAAATATGAATCTACGGTTGTGACCCACAAGTCCCACAGCCCAACGAGTCCATAGGTGAATCAGACATAGATGTTGGCCTACGTACACTAGTATTCAGATCTACTCCACTTCCACCTATCATCATCGAACAGTTATCCTTGCTAGACACAACAGCTAACAAAGCTAAGGAGTTCTGGACTAGGCCAGAGAATCACCCATAGAGTCAATTATATTTACCATCCGCCCTATGACCTTATCTGGAGATATACACGAAACTATCCCAGGTCATTTTCCACGTATTCCACAACCTATAGACCGAATCACGCCAGAGCTCGATATTGATTGGAGCCTTCGAGCAGTCATCCTTGCGATCGATCTATCACACCAGTTTAGGTTAGGAGGGCCTTCTTTGCCTTAGATTCACAATTTCCACTAGTGCGCGTCGAAGACATCAGATTGCCTAATTAGCTTGTCTGCATCCCACACATATTTAATCCCCACCGGCTGTCTCAGCATGACCTCGGGAGGTCGGGTGCGAGGAAAAGTTACTTGTAGATTCCCATGCTCGCTTGTCACTTTTCCATCGTACAAAATTGGTGAACCCGACGTGAACCTTTCTACTTTCTGATTTGGAGTCAGATTTCTACTAGTTCTTTTAAATTAAAATGACCTTTACTACCTCATCAGCTTTCACCATCACCTTCGCTCCTTCCCATTATTCTGTGGGTATTCATATACCCCCGAATATGTCGGGATTTGATGCATATGGTAGGCCTCTCTTAGGACTTGAGGCATACTACGCTCAACTGAATAGACAATCATCACCCTCGCTCTCAGTATGGGGTGACAACTACTCAACTAACCAGTTGTCAACACAAACTCCAAGGGTCAGATATAGCCCATCTTTCCAAACAGAGGAGTTGGATCAAATTCGCTCAAACACAACAAACAGAGCCTTCAGGCTCGAACAATATGATGCTCACAGGAGAATCTAGTTCATCTCCTCAGGTACTACTTAGACCACAAATTAGTAGACAAGTTGACCCATACCTGGTTTTAGATAATGAACATTCGACACGTTATGCCAGGAATGAACAACGTTCCCAAGGTATGTACCCACCTATAGGGAATCTACAATTACAACCCGAGGTCTCTTTTCAAGGAAATACCTCCATGCCATTACATATAGGAAATGCCCTCGGGGAAACTTGGCAGGGCAGTGATCAATTCATAGCAGGATATCACATGCCTATACAACACCATGATATACAACAAACGCCGCTAAGGAAAAACACCGTGACTTCACCAAATGAAGTCATTTCAACGTTAGTAGAAAAAGTGAGGGGGTTAGAACTTGCTCAGGAAAATCACCATTCTCAACTCATGCAGGCAGGAAATTCCAAACCTAGCCAAATAGACCTCCTCACAGGAATAGGTACGTTAGGCGTGACCCCTCAGTATTCACAACAAACGCCGACTAGAACCGTCATTTCTAACACCGATCTGACACCTCCCGGTCTAGTACAAAATAATCCATTCTTGGACAATACCCCTTCATACTTAAACATGTACTCCAAATCACCACAAGGGGATATGTTCTCCTCTCCCAAGCATTTTTACTCAAACACAGGGGTTTCCTTATGCTCCTACCAATGCATATGCTATGCCATATCAACAACCCATTCCACCTCCACTCCCTCAACAGGCACCATCAATGGTCGAAACCTATGCGATAGGGACATATTCAAAATACTTGAAAGAGCCCTTAGATTTCACCATACGAAGCGCATCATGCTTCCAAGACCTCTTCCCGATTTCCCAAGTACAAAGGTGAGGGAGATCCGAATGCACATATCAAAGCTTACGCCACAGCCATCCGAGAACTACTCCCATGGGATGGGGTTGTTGCTAAAATATTTCCCAAAACCTTGGAAGGTATCGCTCTCGATTGGTATTATAGAATACCTGAGGCTTCCATCCATTCATTCAAGCAACTCATTTCAGAGTTCATCAAGGCCTTTGACATGAACAAACTATTAAGGACAGGAATCAGGGAATTCTTGCACATTAAACAAGAACACAATGAATCTGTCACCCATTTCATCCAGAGGTGGCGTACAGTTCTTTATTCTTTGGCAAGTGCTCCAAATATGGATCAAATGGAACTATGTGATTTATTCCTTCATTCTCTCAACAGAGAGTGAAGGAAGAAGTCCAGAAGTTCCCACTAAGAACTTACGATGAAGTACTTGAGAGTGCTCTCCGAATAGATCAAGCGGCAATTGATAGTGGTCGCAAAACATATGGAGCAAATGGGAGGTTAATCACCTCCAACCAAAACACTACAACTTATCCTACTATCATGAATGTCAATCAAGGACCTAAAATCCTTAATAAAAATCACGGAGTGACAATGGATGGAGTAACCGATCAGGCTAGAAAGGTAAATGTTGTGAATACTCCACCACAAATAAACAATCAACGAAACAATAACTTTACTCCAACAATCAATACAGTGGATTTTAATCATCCACAACAACAACAACAACAACAACAATGGAAGCCCTACATGGGATCCAAATCAAAATTCAACTAGGTATCAAAACCAGAATTCAAACCAAAAACAACAAACACAAAACTTTAATAGGCAACGGTTTGATCAAAGTTTTAGGCCACAATATACACCGAGCCAACAAACTAGGAATTACAATCCTAACTCGTATTGTGGTTTTCACAAAATCCGAGGCCATGACACTAGAACGTGTCGTGACTACAATAAATTTATGCAACGTTTTCCAGAGGAACAAAGACAACTTTTTATAGATATGTTCTTGGCAGATCCTACGTCACCAACACCAAATACTTTTATAGGGGTAGTTTCCCTCAAAATGCACCCCTCCAGATCTTCAATGATCCGCTTCCAAATCACAACAATAACAAGATAAATCCAAATGGGACAAACAAGGGTGTAATTACAGGAAACAATGATCATGAAGCCTCAACTTCACTGAATCCGTTAGTTGCGCCACAACTAGGAAGTCAGCCACGACCTAAGATAGTCGGTTTAGTGGAGTTAGATGCCGAACTACCCATAGAAGCTGTAACAAGGACACGAGAGTATTCCTCTCAGCTAAGTCCAAGCTACCCGCTAGAAACAGACAATATCCAACAAGTATTAATAAAACCCGTGGGTGCTTACGACTTAATTAATGATCTAACGAAAACCTTCTCACACATCTCCTTTTTGGATTTGTTGAAGAACTCCCCTGCTCACAGGGCTGCTCTTTTAGAAGCATTGGGTTTAGGTCATCTAATTAGCATCACTCCACCTCCGAAACATAGGTAAACCATATAGACTTTGATATCCACCCTCCGGGGCAGCCGGATAGGGACACCGAATTCATATTCAAAATAAACAAAATGCCAACAGATGCTGAGATTGCACGCCGAGGTGATCCGGCCTTACACTTGCAAGTGTGGGTTTATAACAATTATGTGAAATGCGCGATGGTTGACGATGGGGCAGTAGTTAACATAGTCCCTTTTTCTTTCCTTCAAAAGCTAGGGTACGGAGAAATGAATTGTTCCACAACCCGAAATACGCTAAGAGGCTATGACAGCCTTAAAGCCACTTCAATTGGAACTATAATACTACCGGTCACCTTAGGACCCAAAACAATCCTGACTGAGTTTTATATTATAGATCGGGAAACTAACTATAATATGATCCTCTACGACCATGGATACACCGTATGAAGGCAATCCCTTCTACGCTATTTCAAGAAGTAAGATTCTTGCATTTAGGAAAGGTGTTCATAGCCAAAGGTGATCCAAAACCATTCGATGTACACCTGGCTGACCTAAAGAAAAGACCAGGCATGCACTCGGAGTTTGAACTCCCAACGAACCAACTTAATAAACCTACCGACGTGAAACCAGAAGAAAAGTTGGTACCTACGATAGATCTTGAAACTATGAGCCTAGCCAAGGCAACCCCAGCCCCCAAAGATGAGGCTAACACTGTAGAAATAGTATCATTAGGAACTACTGCAAAAATTGTTGAATTACTAGAACAGGATCTACCAATGTTCCTACCATTTGATTCTGTAGGCATGGGGTGCACCTAGGTGTGTCGGTTCTCTCCCAAGCAAAGAGATCTCTGCATGGTAGAGGTAGAAGATGTTAACACAACAAATATCCCAGCGCCCATATTCCCAGCTAAGTATTGGACTCTCCATTTCGATGGAGCTAAATGTTGTTACGGAGCTGGGGCAGAGTAATCCTTACTTCTCCCGAAGGAAAAGTCCTACCATTTTCCTTTAAACTAAATTTCAAATGCACAAACAATGGCACTGAGTACGAAGCCCTCCTCCTTGGCCTCATCGTAGCTAAGAGAATCGGTGTTGATAACATCAGAGTGTTAGGAGACTCGCAATTGGTAGCAAATCAAGTTGCTGAGATGTATGAAACCAAAGCCGAGCACTTACAACTCTACAAAACAGCTGTACTAAATTTAAGCAAAGAGTTTGACTTCATATCAATCGAAGCAATCCCGTGAGAACAAAATCTTCTCGCCGATTCAATAGCAACCTCAGCATCACACTTTACTCCAAATAGTAAGTTAGAGGATACCCATTTCATGGTATCCCTTCGTGATGAACCATTGATAAAAACAATGTCAAATCCTCTTTTAAATAGAAATGAAAACAAATCTACTATCCTAGACCACATCGATAGTGATACAACCACTCTTGATTTCTTAAATGCCTATGTGGCATTACATCTCACCCATCACGTAATAGATTTGTCTTTAATTCCACATTCATCTTCTTACTTTGGGAATCCCATGACAGAGCTTCCCCCACAAAAGGAACTCAACATATACACAGTCGAGAACGGAGATGATCTGGAACTACCTCCAGCCCCGCCTGAGTTTGAAGAAGGTAACGCTTCTTTAATCGAAGAAACAATTGATATTAACATCGGAACGGAAGATGAACCAAGGATATTGAAGTTAGGATCCTCGTTAACTCCATTAGAAGTAGAAATACACACTCGGATCCTCAAGGAACATCAGAAGGCTTTTGCATTTAATTATAAAGAAATGACAGGGTTGCACCACACATTGCGGTGCACAACCTCGTCACTAAATCTGATGCAAAACCGATTAAACAAAAATCAAGACCAATGAAACCCAAGGTAGCTCTCATGGTGAAAGAGGAGGTAATGAAACTCCTCCAAGTAGGATTCATCAAACCAGTCGATTACTCTCAGTGGGTATCTAATATCGTTCCCGTTCTCAAAAAGAATGGGAAGATACGCATCTGTGTAGACTTCCGAGACATTAACAAGGCATGTCCTAAAGACGACTTCCCATTACCATCTATAGATGTCATCGTTGACGCAACAGCTGGATTTGAGCTTTTATCTCTCATGGATGGATTCTCGGGATACAATCAAATCAGAATATCCGAACAAGATCAAGCTAAAACCATGTTTATAACTCCTTGGGGAACCTATTGCTATGTTGTTATGCCATTCGGTCTCAAGAACGTTGGCGCTACATACCAATGGCTATGACGTATATATTTCATGATCTTATTCATAAAATTGTGGAATCCTATGTAGATGACTTGTTGGCTAAAGCCAAGAAACGTTGTGACCATCCGAAGTGCTTCACGTCATTCTTTCACGTCTGATAGAATACGGAGTCACGCTAAACCCTGAAAAATGTGTCTTTGGTGTGACAGGAGGGAAGCTCCTAGGTTACATTATATCATCACGCGGGATCGATGTTGACCCAACCAAAATTAAGGTTGTTCTCGAAATGGTCCCACCTTCGGATGAATCTGGAATCAGATCATTTCTCGGAAAACTTGGTGCGATCCGGAGATTCATCCCGGACTTAAGTTTCACCATTCATCCAATCAACAATCTACTCAAGAAAGATTATAGCATTGATTGGACCGAAGACTGCAATGAAGCTTTCAACGCAGTTAAGCGTTTCTTGTTATCACCACCTACGCTAATGCCACCTAAGCCAGATCACCCGTTAATTTTATATTCGTGAGCCACCAATGTCTCGCTAGCCTGTATGTTGGCTCAAGAAGATGATGACAATAGAGAACGTGTGATCTATTTCATTAGCCGACATTTGCTCGACTATGAAACACGCTACACGCAAGCAGAACGAGAATGCCTCGCCATAGTCTTTGCAACCAAACGCTTAAGACATTACATGTTAAATCAAGAAACAAAGGTCATCGTAAAGACAAAACATTTACGAACTTTCCTCACGCAAGGGTCCTTGTCTAAAAAGGCTGGACGCTTTATAACCTTAATGGGTGAATTTGAATTAAAATTTGTAAATCAGAAGTTGGTTAAAGGACAAATCATCGTGGATTGGTTAGCTGATAATCCATTAGACGGAGGTGATCTAGTAGATCTGGACTTTCCAGATGAGTGCGTATACTACATCGAAACCCGACCTTCTATCTCTGAGTGTCCTTGGTACACTGATATCATTAATTATATCATGGACCGTACATATCCAGAAGGTGCTACACCACAACGAAGAAGGTGGTTACGCATTATCGTAGCTAAATACGTCATCATAGAACAAGTGCTCTATCGAAAAGCATTCGATGGAATGCTTCTAAGATGCGTCGACACAGAAGAATCCAAGAGGATTCTCCATGAATCTCACAGTGGAATGTGTGGAGGCCACTTTGGTGGCCATGCCACCACTCAAAAAATACATCGAATGGGCTATTTCTGGCCTACTCTAGAACACGACGCAGTAGAGTTTGTACGAAGGTGTCATAAGTGCCAAGAATTCTCTCATGAGATTCACATGCCGGCACAAGCTCTACAACCAATCGCTACTCCATGGCCCTTTTCTACGTGGGGCCTAGATTTAATAGGGAAATTCTCTCCCTCATCTATAGATGGCCATAATTTCATAATCACGGCCACCGAATATTTTACCAAGTGGGTAGAGGCTATGCCTCTTACTACTGTGTCGGGTTCTGTAATCGCCAAGTTCATTTTGAACCAAATCATTTGCAGGTATGGTATCCCGCAAGTCATTATCTCAGATAATGGGACTTCTTTTAAGAATGACGAAGTTCACGAATTATGCAATAAATTTAAAATAAGCCATCATATAGCCTCCTTGTATTACCCTCAAGCCAATGGACAGGCTGAGGCGACAAACAAAACATTAAAAGCCATTCTCCTTAAAACGGTGAAAGAAAACAAATGAGATTGGCATTTGAAGTTATATCCAGCCTTATGGGCCCACCGAACCTCAATAAGGACACCAACAGGAGTGACTCCTTTCTCGCTAGTATTCGGGGTAGAAGTAGTTCTCCCGCTGGAGGTTGAAATACCCAGTCTCCGTATTTCATTACAAGGGATCCTGGATGAAGACGCTTATAGAGAAGCACGTCTCTCCCAACTAGAAAGCCTAGATGAAGCTAGGTTAGATGCTAAACAGTGGCACAAAATCTATGCTGACCGGATGTGCCGGCAGTATAACAAGAAGGTCTATGAACGATATATATGAAGGTGATCTAGTTCTAAGGCTGGACAGCCGGATCGACAAGAAGACCGGCGAAGGAAGGAAGTTCCGCCCAAATGGTTGGGCCCATACCGAGTCATGAAGGACTATGGAAATGGTGCATATCTCCTATGTACGTTGGAAGGTGAGGAATTTGGTGAAACAGTCAATTCCCTACACCTCAAACGATTCTACGCGTAAGCAACTAGTACTACTTGTATAATTATATCTACATTGCATCTTCATATAGATTAGGATCATTTTGTCCGCTTGTTTCGTAAAATTTGTGATCAAGGAATTTATTCTCAAAGCAATTCATTACAAACTCATGATGTTGTTGGCATAAACACTCTAATCATACTTCTATTTCCATGATATCATCAAACTATTTTGGAATCATTTCATCAAATAAAGCTAGATATGACAAGGTCTTAACGGTAACCATGCCAAGATCTGTGGGTTTATTCTCACTTTTGGTTTCTTCTTAGGATGGGTGTCTTGCCTATGGTCTGTTCTAGAAGCTTCATGGTGTCACATCTATCCCGTATGTATATCTCTTTGGAAATAAGAACACACTGACATTTTTCTCAAATAAACAAGTCAAGTATAGATCAAACAGAAAATTTTAAATTTACACATTTCCTTGCCCCACCAACCTTTGGTGATGAGCTTGCATGTCTCTTACTAGTGACGTAGGGTTGGGAAAGGATGGAAATGCCCTTACTCACCTATGCCTTGCCTATGGTGATAAACCCACGCTTCTTACTAGTAGCATGGGGCAAGGTGTGGGGGGTCCTCTTGACAAGCAAACGCAAAAGGTCATAAACAAACAATTCAAATCTTGAAGTCTTGAGTCAAAAGCAAATGAATCGGATGTCCAAAATCCCAAGAGAATTAAGAATCCTAAAACCCAGATTTTGTCTACCATATGGCCATCTACGGATCTAAGTCTAGATAAACCGCAAAGCAAGTTGCATCCCAAAACTATGAAGTCACTCGAGTGGAGTAAGCTTGTAGCATCCTAATTTGATTCCGTCAAAGCTTTGTCTATCTTTCATCAATATCATTTCAACACATTTCATAACTTGTGCCCTTTTCAGCTCTCGGTGATGAGCCCTCGCATCTTACTAGTTGTGTGGGGTTAGGAGAGGGGCAGGTTTATCTACTTATCATACCAGCTTATCTTCACCACTTTGCCAAAGCAAATATGAAGTATCCAAAATTGCTTACAGAAACTAAGATTCAAAATCACATTGTATCTACATTATCATATATCAGCATCATGAAATACAAAAAGAAAGTAAACACTTGCATCATTTGTTCTCCATTGCATACATTCTAAAGAGCATATAAGCATAATATCATAGTTCACATGAGGAAACGGAAATGCAAGTAAGCCATAAATGCCAAAAGTCTGATCCAAAAAGAATATATATATATATATATATATATATATATATATATATATATATATCAAAATTCCTATACAATGCCATCATGCGCTAAGCATGGTCAAAACGCTCAAAGAGCCCGAGATATACAAAAATATCATATCATGCAAAAATCTAGGGAGCCAAGTGGCTTCTCAACCCCTATGAGACCCCTCTGAAGGTGCACGCCCACGCCTAGGACTCGGCTACGCCGGCGCTCTGAGTGCATGGAGGGCTCAGGATCCCGAGGGGCAGCCACAGTCTCACCACGAGAATGACTCCTCATCAGGCGCTCGGCTGTCCTATACCCCGCTAACTCCGTACGGAGAGTCGATACCATCTGGCCACATGCCAAATAGGGGAAAAGATGTCAGTATGTCTTCGCCAACCTGCTGAGGGCTCCCGACATCCACAGATAGCTCCGCACGGGTCCTCTCCATGGGAATCATCAGGGTATCGGTGCATACCCTGCGAATCAGGTCCCGCCACTCATCGGTGGTCTCTGCAAACAAAGGAGAAAACAAATTAGAAATGAAACAAGAGATAAAACACAAGTGTAAACAAAAGGAGAGATAGCAACTAAGGAAATCCTAACTAAAAACAAACATTAAAAGGAAGGGTGGTAACTTACACTCTGATCACTGTGCCCAGGATGGATCTCTAGGGTCAGCACCTGCCACAGATGCCGCCGCTGACTGAGGTGCTCCCCCCATGGCTGGAGCAATGTAGCATCCTACAATGGACTCATCCTCCCCACCATGGCCCTGGGAGAGTGGCTCCTCTAAAACTAGAGTAACTCTCTCTGCACTCTGCTCGGCCCTCTCTGCCTGCATGATATCCTGAGTGTCATGCCACTCAGGATCACTGTCCTCCTCAGTCTCCTCCTCTATCTCTCCCCCTGTGAACTCCTCGGACTCGGAGTCTATGTCGATGGGGTCATCGCTGCTATGGGCAGGACCCGTGGAAATCCAAAGCAAGGGTGCCTGAGGTGCACCGGCTCTCCCTCGGGCACGTACTACCCTCCTGGCCGCAATAGGAATGCCAGGAGTAACAACTGTCCAACCCCGGCCTCTAGGACCCCCTCTGGCCTCTCGAACTGACTTGTATACTGGCACTACGGGGAAGCATGCCCATGTAGGGTAGGCCAAACTGCTGAGGAACTCGGCCAAAGGGGTGTATCTCCACTCGCCCCACTCTATCAATAAGCTGCCCTGTGGTGGAGCAGGAGATCAAAGTAAGAGCCTCCTCACCCCATATACCTGCCATGGTCTGATATGGTGTGGCCTCCATGTCATCGGTGGTCAGAGAAGCAACTGGCTGATGAGGTGCTCTGAGCACCGACATATCTGTCCATCTGGCTGCCCTCACAGCTCCTGGGATCTGTCACCTCTACACCTCTACCATAAGGAATGAAGTGCTCGTAAACCCAACTCATGACTAGGGTCGGGTGGCTCAAAGACTACCCCTATAAATGGACTACCCTGTACAAGTCATGGTAGGTAGTCCCAAGTATGTCTGCTCCCAGGCGTAAATCGGCCATGGCCCTCGATCTGTGCAATGATGGGGGACCAACAGTATAGTAATGTGTCTCCTCCCTTGTCCCCGATCAATCTCGAGGCAAGGATCCCCATAATAGCCTGGCGAAGCAAGGGGATGGGAAAACTAGGAATAGATCGAACTCTGACCCCCTTCTTCGAACCCGTGGAGATGACTGCATCTCCCATGTAGGAAGCCCACTGTGCTATCTGGGCCCGTGAACCTGCTGTCTCGAGGGTGAGTCATCTCCCGATGATCGGGACCCCCAGGATACGGTAAACATCCTCTAGTGTGATAGTCCACTCACCTCGGACCCCTGGTAATCGGAAGGTGTTCCGATCAGCATCCCAATAGGAAAATAAGTCACAGAGTATGTGACTGGATGGTGCAACATGGGGGACCCATGATATACGTAGTATACCAGCCCTCTGGAGAGTATCCTGCTCGTCCTGTGAAAGGGCGTCTAACACTGCTGGGAGCCAGTCACACTCCCTCTCTCGGCTCCACCGAATGTACTCCTCTCTCGCCTGCATACACCCAAAAACACACAAAACAAAGCAAGTTAGCATCCAAGTGACATTAGAAAAATCATGAAAACACATAGAAATGCTAAAAATGCAAAAACAATCTCAAACAAGTGTTCTTTTGACATTTTGTGAAAAACCACCGCCCTGAGTAGGAGGTGGTTTCGTAACCGCCGCCTTAAGGGCGGTGGTCTTGTAACCGCCACCCTGAACAGGGTGGCGGTCGTGTAACCGCCGCCCTGGGCAGGGCGGCGGTCGTGTCCCAAAACCCACGTGGGTTTTATAACTTAAAAAGCCTAAAAACACCAAAAAAGGACCGTTTTAGCTAAAAACAAAGCCTACCCAGTAGAGGCCCCCTAGATGGACCTTTTGAACCTAACATTTTTGAAAATAACCCCCCCACGACAAAGATTTTAGCATTTTAAAATTTTGGGGGTAAAAACAATAAATTGAGGAGAACTAACCTGTGATCTCGCGGGTCGATGATCTGCACATGGAGGCATGATCGCTATCTCGCCACGAACGTTTTGACTCTACTCTCATAAGAAACCATCACCGTGGGTCCCAGAGCTCAGAATCAATCAAATCAACACGCGCAAATGAATAGGAAAATGGGCCCACTTTCATATATATAGCAGCCTGACTTGTTTTGAATGTTTTTTTTTTCGCAGGTTTGGAGCGCCGACGGAGGTAAGTTCTTACCCCCACACAAATGGTACATCCTCATTTCCCATTATTTTAGCATTTATTTTCCGATCTATCTTGTCTATCTGCACTTGAGTTCTCTTTTCATTTTGCCAGGAGCGGGAATTTTTAGATGGCATCATTTCGACACACGGACGTACCAGGTATGACTTCCAACTTCCCATTTCGGGACCGCCATACTGACCCACCATTTTATGCCTCTTCATGGCTAAAACGCTTCTCCGAGGGGGCAATATGTACGTACCCAAAATTGTAGGGTACTGCACCGTCGAACAACGTAACACGTACCCCAATGATGATACAAGTCTCCTCGCAAGGTGTTCGGGATCCGGAAAAGCTCCCCAAGTGTGTGTTAACATCCCGCATGCCCCGCTTAGCCCCCGCGTGTGTGCTTTTTTTTCTTTTCCCCTCTTTTCTTGGCCTTTTTCTCTTCAGTTATGAAACCGCACCCCGCTCGGGTGGCGGTCTCATGATGCCGCCCTGGTGGTGGTGGTCCTGTAACCACCACCCTGTCAAGGCGGTGGTCCTTTACGTGTTTTCCAGAATGCTCTTTTAACACGACTCACGTAAATTTCAATGTTTACCAGCTTTTTTCACCGCCATGAGCTTGCATTAATGATTCTGGTTCCCTAGAATAGTGTTTTGCCATTGTTTATAGTTTAAGAGATCAATTTGGTTTTTACCTTGGGTAAATGCAAATGCTATAAATAGTTGGCTTGTGCTCAAGCAAATGGCCCCTCAAATTTGCCTCTGAATTTCTCATTGCAATAGATTAGTCTTTCATTTTGCTTAGAATTCTTAGTTTCTTTCATTGCATGCTTAGTTAGTGTTGTTTTTTTGTTAGGAAGCCACATATCCATCTTGTGCAAGTGTTGTTGATATTTCATCCAATCCATTGGAGTAGAGTAGTTTGTTTTCAATAGGAAGCCATTAAAGTTGCAGGTTTTGTTCTTCAAACAGGATAGTTTCAGGTTCTGGACATTTTATGTTGCATGACTCGCAATAAATCCCGCTAGGAATTGCATAAGCCAAGCTCTGTACTCTTGCGCTATCTCTCTCCTACTCGCATTGTATTCAGTCTGTATCCTAAGCTGCCTTTGTCCCAATATCTACTTCTATTGATGCTAGCATTACATGCTTTTCTGGATCCACGTGAACATGAAGGAGCGAGGAGATCACACTGAGGGGACAAGATCACACACACATCATCGGATTTGCCACTATTTTGCAGAATCCAGGTTTTAGCTTTCAAAGTTCTAAGTTAAAATCATATCAAATAGAGTAGTTAATCACTTTATTTCAGTCAATTTTACTTTCGATATTGCCAGGGAAGCTGTGAGGATTGATAGTTTCTGAGAGACTATGATTCTTTCCTCACTTCTGAGGTAGGATCGAGAGTCTTTCAAATAGATTAGATCAGTTATTTCATTGTTTAGAATAGATTTACAACTACACATGCAAGTAGCTATACTCGGTTACTTTGTTTGTTTTAAAATTGACACTAGGTTAATTGTCAATTTCTAGATATATTAAAATAGCTGCTCTTTCAAATTCATTTATAAAATTCATCAGAAAATAACAAAAATATAGAAGTTATATATGTTATAGATATACTTCACATAGTTAATTTTATTTTTTGCATTTAGTTTACATTATTGCTTTTGTATGACAATCACGGGACCTAGAGAGCCCAGGGAATACGTATTCGAGCCAATCATGCCCCAACCCAATCTCGTCACATAGCCATAACTGATATAGATCAGAATCTTAGGATCCAAGTCTTCCGAACAATGGTAAACTTACAACAAATCAGTTTCCAACTGCACGGGTTAAACATAGAAGATGACCAAGCACACACATTTTGGTCAAATCAACCAAACTATAGATTACCCTAGATTCATATCCGCATGACTGTGGAAGGGTTTGAAAGAGAGCAGACCTTTGGTTGTGATCCTTTGGTCCCATAGCTAGACGTAGGAGACACTCTCACAGATATAGATACCAGCTTGAGAATTCAGGTTGCACAAATGCCTGTAAGATATTCTGAGAAGATCACACAATTATTAATTCTGAATATAGAAGCTGAAAAGGCATATGACTATTGGATACTAGGGATTAGGGATTGATTCCACACATGACCATAGTAGGACCACAACAAATACGAATCTACGGTTGTGACCCACAAGTCCCACAACCCAACGAGTCCATAGGTGAATCAGACATAGATGTTGGCCTACGTACACTAGTATTCAGATCTACTCCACTTCCACCTATCATCATCGAACAGTTATCCTTGCTAGACACAACAGCTAACAAAGCTAAGGAGTTCTAGACTAGGCCAGAGAATCACCCATAGAGTCAATTATATTTACCATCCGCCCTATGACCTTATCTGGAGATATACACGAAACTATCCCAGGTCATTTTCCACGTATTCCACAACCTATAGACCGAATCACGCCAGAGCTCGATATTGATTGGAGCCTTCGAGCAGTCATCCTTGCTGATCGATCTATCACACCAGTTTAGGTTAGGAGGGCCTTCTTTGCCTTAGATTCACAATTTCCACTAGTGCGCGTCGAAGACATCAGATTACCTAATTAGCTTGTCTGCATCCCACACATATTTAATCAATGTAAAACTAAGCTACAACAAAACAATGTGCACAAGCACTTAGAGGAATGAAAATCTAAGCTAATATGTACAAGGTGAGGAGTTTCCCTTCTAGTAGCAATGCTTTAGATGGATTCCATTAACTGGAATTTATAGTTCTTCACCATCCAATGTAGACAATTGGAAGGCATTGTTGTTCTTACATTTTGTGACTATGTGGGGGCCACTCTAAAGGGCATCAAACTTTGAAAGCCTTCCTGGCTTTGCTCGGTCTGCATCCCATTTCAACACTAAATCTCCAACTTGGAAGGTTCTAGCCTTAGCTTTCCTATCAAAGGTTCTCTTGATCAAGGCTTGGTCCTTCTCCATTATTTGGGCTGCATGCTCTCTAATTTCTTGGAGTTCCATCAATTCTACATATCTAACCTCCATGGGTTCAAAATCCAACAATTTTGATTGCTTCATGAGTTCCAACGTTGGTAACTCAAGTGACATAGGTAAGATTTTCTCTCTTCCATAAACAAGTCTGAATGGAGAGTTACCGGTGGATCTCTTGGGAGTTATCCTATCAGCCCATAAGGCTGATTTAAGTTTAGTGTGCCAAGTCCTCTGATTTTCATCAAGAGTCCTCTTGATGATCTTTAATAGGTTCTTGTTGGTAGACTCACTTGGCCATTACCTTGAGGGTAATAATTTGATGAAGTACTCAGATAGATCCCATTCTTAACATCCCATTCAATTACCTTTGATCCTATGAATTCCAATGCATTATATAATATTTTAGTGGCGGGTATACAAATCTAGTTACTATCCCCTCATAGCTTTGAGTGCCACTTTGCCTCAGCCCATTTGGTGAAGTAGTCTATTGATGTTATAATCCACTTGTGTCCTTGACTTGAGTTTGGGTTAATGACTCCAATGAATTCCAAACCCCATTACATGAATGGCTGGTCAACTGAAATTGGGTGCAATGGAAGGGCTGCTAATATTTTCTTTCCTATGAATAATGCACAATTTTCGCACCTCTTGATCCACGCATAACAATCTCTAAACACCTTGGGCCAATAATATCTAGCCTTCATAATCTTGAGGGATGTCACTCTTGGAGCAAAATGACCCCCAGCTGATCCACCATGGAACTCTTCTAACATTCTCTTAATTTTATTTGTCCCAATGCATCTCAGCAGCACTCCATTTATATCCTTTTTGAACAAGACACCATCAACAAGTGCATATAGAATAGCCTGTAATCTGAAGTGTCTTCTCTTGGTTTTGTTCATCTCTAAAGGGCATAAGCCTGTTTGTAAGAAGTGCATTATGTCTTAGGTCCAGAAATTAGTGAGCATACCACCATTCTCTTCTTGAAAACCTCTTTATTCCTGGTTGTCTTGTAACACCAAAACAACATGCTTCCCATTGCTTGCTTCCATTGATTTGCTCAAGACCAGATGCTCACACAATCCCTTTCCTCAAACCAGCTTCATAACTTTGATCTCAATGTCGTACTCCATGACATGAGTAATCCACCCTGCATGTTTTTCATTTAGGTATTTGTTGAGGAGGAAGTACTTAACTCCCACATGAGAAACCAGCAATTGAACCTTATTGTTTGAAACTAGATGCTTAAATTTCTTCAAGCTCCTAATCTTTGTAAGAACATGCTTCTCAATAAAGGGATACCTCACCTCATAGTCCTCCAAGCTTTGGCTAAAGAAGGCAAATTGGTTGCTCTGCATTTTCATTGTTACGTTGTACTAAAATTGTAGAAATTGTATCATTACCACCAAATGCATAAGGATAAAATATTTAGAAATATCGGGTTAATGAGAGTTGGATCTTGTGAGATAGCCTCTTTGATTGCCTCAAAACTTTCCTTACCTTCAGCTGTCCATTTAAAAGCCATACTTTTCTTCAACATTATAGTTATTGGCTTGACAAGGGCTGCAAAGTCTGGAACAAACCTTCAAACAAAATTGATTCTTCCCAAGAAACTTTGAAGGGCCTTCTTGTGACTTGGTAATGGTAGTGATTTTATTGCTTCAACCCTCTCTGGATCAATTTCTAATCCCTCTTTGGAAACAATGTGGCCTAGGAGCTTTCCTTCATGAGCTAGGAAAATACATTTTTGGGATTCAAGGATACCCCAAATCTTCTACATATTTGGAACACTTGTCTCAAATGAAAGAGATGATCTGCACTTTTAGAAAATACAGTAATATCATCTAGGTATATCAGCACTATTTTGTTGATCAATCCCTTGAACACCATATCCATTTCCCTTTGGAAGGTAGCTCGGCGTTAGACAGCCAAAATGGTATTTTCATATATGCATAGGTTCCCCATTTGGTGGTGAAGGCTGTTTTGAACTTACCATCCTCCTTTACCATGATCTGATTATACCCTGAATAACCATCTAGCAATGAAAACCTCTCAAAGCCAGCAACAACTTGCAAACTCTGCTCCATAGAAGGAAGTGGTTAATGATCCTTGAGGGATGCTCTATTCAAATCTCTAAAGTCTACACACAATCTGATTTCTCCACTCTTCTTTCTAACTGCAACCAAGTTTGCAACCCAGCTTGAATGCTTGATGGGAAATATAATACTTGTCTCTATTAACTTATTCAATTCCTTCTTCATGAGAAGCTCCATGTGTGGATTGACCGGTCTTTGTTTTTTCCTGATGGGTTTAGCACTTAGATCTAATTCAATTGTGTGTTGAGCTAGTTTGGGATTAAAACCTCTCAAGTCTTCATAGCTCCAATAAAATATATCCGAGAACTCTTGGCAAAGTTGCATGAACTCATACCTTTCTTGTTTGGTTGCCACTTTACCAATTTGAAGTGATTTACCTTCTCCCACCGAGATGGGCACTGAATCTTCTCCCTTGACTTGGATGTTTGCTTTCTCCTTCCTAAATTGATCATTAGGATTAAAGATGGACTCTAAAGTGACAAGTCCTTTTGGTAGTTTTTTGGTTCTTAGCTGTACCACTTGATCACCATATTGTTGTTCTAACTTTTCCTAATTTTTGGTTGAGAAATCAGCTTCTTCTTATAAGAAATTGATGATTTGTTGGTCACTTTCAAACACTTACCAACTTACATTGTTATGCATCGATGGCCTTATAATCACATGAATGTTTGGCTACACTTTATCTTCCTTGATACTCTCCACAACATCAAAGGCTGCTCCAACTGCTACAAGCCTATCAACAGCTTGGTTTTCTTTCCTAGGGATGGAGTTGATGTCAAAGCCTTCAAAATCCTCAATGAGGTCCCACACCCTATTCTTATAACTCTTGATCAGGTCATTTTTGGTAGCATGTTTTCCTTTAACTTGATTAACAATCAGCTCACTATCACCAAAGACTTGTAAGTTTTTGATACCTCTCTTTCTTGACCAATGCAATCCGTGTATCAAAGCTTCATATTCAGCAGTGTTGTTAGAACATGCAAACTGAAATCTAAAAGCTGAATAATACTTAATTCCTTGAGGTGAAATAAGCATAGCTCCCCCTATACCTTGTCTACTTCTTGATCCATCAAATAACAGTTGTCATACCTCATTGTCATCTTTATGAGTCCGGCTTGGTGATGTTAGGAATAGGCTGATTTTCTTCATGCGTGTAATAAACTCCTAGTTTAGACTCCTCTATTTCCTTGTAGGGATCAAAAGCATGTACCTTTCTTTCCCATTCATCAAGAGTCAAATCTGGGATGCTTCCAACTTTGGTGTCAGCTTCATCTATGCCTGGATAATCCTCTTGATCAAATGTTGAACAGTTGGCATTGATTGGGCTTTGAGTATGAGGCTCAATGTGAAATTTTGCAATAGGTTTGGACCTAATTGTGGCCTTAGTTCCATATCTGGTTTGAAACAACATGTGTGACCAATCAGTAGATAAATAGCCTCCAATTCTAGCTGTGAAATCCCTTGACAAACATAGGGCAAAAAGTGGTGGTAAATCTATCACTGACACATCTTGCAAAATAGTGACATTGGGGCATGCATGCAAAGTGAGGCTCAAATCTTTAATTACCCCTACTATTTTTACTATTGTCCCGTCCATTTTCACCACCCCTTTGGATATAACTTCATATTGGAGACCCAGCTAATCAGCTATTTGCTTGGGCATCATAGAATTACTTGCCCGAATCAGTCATACAATTATGTACTAGTTTATCCCCAATGATCAATGAAACATAGAATGGAGGGGTCTTCAAAACTTTAGCTTGCTATCCTCCAAGCTTCCCCGGCTGAGCAGAATTTGTGAGTACCTTCTCTTGCATATGAGCTTGTTGATTTGAAGTTTACCAAATCTTCATGGCAGCTTGTAGTAGATCCCTTTGGCCTCGGGATGGATAGTGATTCCCACATAGATATATTCACATTTGTCTTCTTCATTTGTTCAAGTGATGTTAAATGGGGATGAAACATCTCTTTCTGCCCCTTAGCCTACACATTCTTTTCTTGTACATGGGCTGCAACAACTAGCATTTGAGCTAGTCTAGAAGGTAGCTTGGCCTGTCCTTGCACTTTTGGAATTGTATTTTTCTTGCCAACACTTTGTGGAGTGATGGAAGGTTGTGGATCACCTAGAGCTAATGACTACCCTTCACAAATATTCCTCTTCTTTGACCGCGTGTCTTCATTACATTATGAGAAATTGTTTGATTCATACCACAAAAATCTTCACCGCCAATTCACAAGTGTAGTCTCATTTGGAGTTGTATTTTGCTGAGATGTTCCTTGTTGTTGGTTTGTATTTTGTTGAGATGTTCCTTGTTGTTGGTTTGTTAGTTTGTATTTTGCTAAGATGTTCCTTGTTGTTGGTTTGTTGGAGTTTTAGACTTACTTGATTTTGATTTGCGGCTAGATTGGGTGGCCTATTAGGCTGAGTTTGAGACTGATAAGAAGGTCTAAAACTTTGGGCTTGCTGCCTCTTGAGTGTAACCAGCTCATTGCCTAAATTTTGTAATTGTTTCATGACTTCTTGAAGTTTATTTGAGGCACTAGAGGATGAAGTAGAAGTTTCATTCAAACTCTGATTTCTAGGAGTGGGAATAGGAGCTAAAGTAGGTGCTTGACTAGTGCTTGGGCTTTCCAAGTTTGGATATAAGGGCATAGGAGGCCTAGGCACCAGTTTACCAGCTTGGATCAAACAATTCTCAGCCCTAATGGTGATGCTATAAGCTGCAGGTATATTTGCACCTCCCATGGATTGGATTAACATAGAAATATCAGAATTTAAAGCTTTGAGATAGTATAAGAAAGCACCTTCAGTTGTTGGCTTTACTGTCTCGGGATTCTATCCCATGTCCTTTGAAATCTAAAATTGAAGTCTGTTAGTTGCTCATTGGGAGCTCTCTTGATAGTTGTCAGTTGTTCCAAAAGAGACAAATTATCTCCCTTTTCTCCAAACTGATCATGGAGAGCTATGCACAATTGGTTCCAATTTTGGATAGAGCCTACCCCAAGACTCTTGAACCATTGCAAGGCTTTCCCTTTGAATGAAGATGCCAAAAATTTGATAGCAATTTGCATCTCAACAATCTCATGGATTACACAAACATTAGCAATGTCTTTGACATGATCACCAAGAGTGGTCTGATTTTCCCAGTAAAGTATGGGATTTTCTTCAATGTTGCAATTGGAACTAAGTTTTGTGCATTGAGAGCAAGTGGGCTGCTACTAGTGAAGTTGACATAAGGGTTGGGTTGTTCCATTCTAATTGGCCTGAGAACCCTTGTTGATTGGGTGAAAGGTCTACCAGGTGGAGGAGTTGATAGAGTTTTGTTTGGTGGAGATGGAGACCTTTGAATTCTTATTCCCCTCTCTCTTCTTCCTAGGGATAATTACAGATACTTAGAAAATCCCTCCTCTTTGGCCCTTGACCTTGTTTGGATCCTTCTCATGAATCTCAAGACTTGGACTATGAAACCAGTTGATTTTATCCCTTTGGAGTCGTCAGATGTGCAAATCAGGGCTCTTTTTAAGCAAGAAACTTATAACAAATGCACATAAAATTTTTGTAATAAATATGAAGACCTCTAAGGTCCCACTGGCATGCCAAAACTATTAGTGCAAATCAGTAGCACCCCCTAAATGACCTTCAGATCTGTAAGTGAGAATTGGGTCATTTAGTGTGATTACACAACATGGAATCTTTTCCCCAAGTGTGGGACTTACAAAAATGGGAAAAAACTCTCCAGATTGAAGGTTGGTTCCTCTAATCCTCTAATCAGATGTATACATGAAATTTATAGAGGTTTAACTCAAAATTCTACTCTAATTCTACCAAGGAGACAAGGATAGAAAGAAAAGAAGATAAAACTAAACTGACAAGGTGATACACCAAAGGAGTGGTGAACATCTATTTCTATAGATTGACACAGATTATAAAAATGCAACACAAATCATGCAAAAATTGCTAAAATTGTAATGAAGGATCAGGATAGAGCAAACAACACAAGAAAGGATTGAAAATTCATTCATAGAGCTTGCATTGTCATTTCCATTTTTAAATACAAGTGCATTACAACAGCAAGGAGGTAGAAAACATGTTGTAGTCCTAAAAAAGGTCTGATATTCCACAAATTCACTTGCCAAGGTGAAGGAGGGAGCTGCAAAACATAAAAAAACATCCAACCCTTTACAAATGAGACAAATCGGCTTTTAACAATGGAAAACCGAGTTCAAGAAGGAGAAACGTGAGAAAATTGAAATGAATGATTCAATCACCAACCGAGATCCATCAAAATAATATACGTACCCTTAAAAGTTCATTCCCAAGATTTTTGACCATCTTTGGAGAAGAATGGAAGCCATACTACATTAAAAATGGTGGTTGAATGTTGGTTCTGCTCTTTTTCCCATGCCAAAGGCATTTTTTCATTTTTATCTCACTAAACTCCACCAAAAAACAAAATTGAATATTCCATCATGTAGAGGACTTCAATATCTTTCCAATGACACAAAAATCAAGAAAAACCAAGCTCTAGATCGAAAGATATGCCCCTCTGAAGATTTAGGGCAAAATTGGGGCAAAAATCGGGTCGGTGGGCGAAACCTAAAATTTTTCCCCTTTTTTGAATTTGGGAAAAATTCCCCAAAAATCTCCGCACCCCACCACTCCACTGCCATGTGGCACTTCCTCATTCATCTGCAGGTTCAAATGGCCATTTTACCTTTTTGAATTTTGGAAAAAATCCAAAATTTCTCCACGCCCCACCACTCTCACGCCACGTGGCACACTTTGATTTGGCGCGGGCCTTAATCAACTTTCTTTCCTCTGTGGGCCCGTGGGAAAAAAATTCCTTTGTGCCATTTTGAACACTTTGGAAAATTTCACCAAATCCTTCTACACCTCCAACCTCTACCACGACTGGACACGTGTCATCCTCCAGTTGGTCCGTGAGCCCTTTACAAAAAAATTTTCCTCCTCCGCGGGCTTTCGGGCCAAGATTTTTCTTTGCACCCTTTACTATTTTGGAAAAAATCCAAAATTTACTCCACCCCTCTAACTCCTACTACCCTCATGGACATGTGGTACACTCTCTTTCAATGTGCGGTTCTGGGCAAAAATTTTCCTTTGTGCCATTTTTGACCACTTTTTCAACTTACCCCGTCGGTCTAACCTCCGCCGCCACATGGCACCTCCTCATTATGCGTGGGCCTCAAGCCATTTATTTTCCTCCATGGGCCCATGGGTGTGCCCCACCCACTCTTTGTCAATTTTTCCAACTTACCTCCGTTGACCCGCCCGCCACGTGGCGCATTCCTATTGGTTGCAGACCTTCCCAAGGAAATTTTCCCTCAAAACTTCGCCGAGCCATAACTTACAAAATACAAGGAGTTAGAAGGAAAATTTTACCTTTCTAGAAAGGTGAGAAAATCCTCTATCTGATGAAGCCATTTCCAGATAATTTTGATTACATAAAAAGTAAAAAAAATTGACTGAGGCACAAGGAAGGAAGGAATGAAAGAAAGTCAAAAATAAGCAAGGGGCTTATTTTGGATAACAGATTCCCTTATCTTGGAATCTCATCTTTAGGTGAAGAGAGTGATGTAGAAAATGTTTCTCTACATATGATTTTGGCTATGGTAAAAATTCAAAAGCTGCCATGACTTTCTTAAAATTGAAGAAGGCTCTAACTTTTGAATTAGGGACTCAGGAACTTGGGCAAGAGACTCTTAGTGCTTATAAATGAAGCCTTCATGACTCCATAACCTACTTTAAATATCCTCCTCATCTCACATGAAGTAAAGGCTCTTGTAAACATTGGCTCACATCATATAATGGAAGTTTTCTTATATGAGCCTTACCACCGAATTTCTTGTTTCCCAAGAGATTTTTATTAATTCTCCGATCCTTCTCATTAAGTATTCCAAAAGATGTTGGATCATTTACTTTGGGGAAACATAGGAAGGTATACTTCCTCACAAAATCCAAAAAGGGGAAAAAGGGGTCTCCAGGAGACATGTGTCCAAAGACACTTATTTGAAGGGGCGACACTGTAAAATAAAGCAAGAGACAAAGGAAGGGACTATACATATGATACATACTTTACAATACTCAAAAGAATCAATAGAAAGGCTTAAGGTGGATCCCATTCACCGGAATTGCCAAGGGCTCACCTTCCATAGTCTTGAGTTTGAAGGCATTGTGTTGTTTGCATGCACTAATTTTAATCGGCCCCTGTCAGAGGGGGTCAAATTTTCCATGATTTCCAAGCTTGGCAGCTCTTATGTCCCACTTCAAAACCAAAGTTCCGACTTGGAATTCGGGTTCTGAAGTCTTATGATCAAACCAAGTCTTGACAACCTATTGTGATTGTGTTTGGAATTAGAGAGAAAAATATGCGTAAACAATTCCTCAAACCACAAAGCAGTAGGAAACTATATAGCAGAGTTATACTTTAAGAAATATAACAACATAAATAAATAATGCACAAAAGAAGACAAGACAAGATTTAACATGGTTCACCCAATGTGGGCTACATCCACCAAGAAATTTCTCAAATTTTATTATCAACAAGATTAAAACAACTCTCACAGTCTTCTCTCAATTATGAACTCACAACAAAATTCCAAAGATGCTAAACCACATCTAAACCATAATTGACACCCAATTGCTTAACCTTGATCACTCTTGATCACCTCTTGATCATTAAGACTCAAGACCTCTTGAACACTCAAGATATCTTCAAGATACCCTAACACCTCTATTTATAGGATTACAATCCTTTTAAGAAGTCCTAAAGCTAACCCTAGAAGTTTGAAAGTCGCAATCTTTCAACTTCCCACGGCTGAAAAAAATTGTCGATGTTAATGACAATTAACAAAGCATGTTAATGACATATTAACAAGAATGCAGACAAACAACCGTGCAAAGCAACATCATAGTAGATGACTGTATAATGCTCTTGAAGTCTCCAAACTTAACCGTTCAAGCTCTAGCACTTCAACACTGATTCAAGAAGACCAAAAATAGGCTCCACTCCCTAATAGGTTGATAATGGATTATTGGGCTACCTCCCATTTTTCTTGAAGTTGTACCAGCTCTGCAAGTCTTACCTGCATCACTCCATGTTCTAAAAACCTCAATTTGTTTCAAAAACTATAAGGTTGGGACCTCCACGGTGATAGGCATTAATGCACTTTTACCATAGACCAATTCATATGGTGAGGCCTTCAGGATTTTTTTGGGTGTGATCTAATCAGCCCATAAGGTTGTCTTGACATGCTCATGCCATGATCTCTTATGTTCATCCCCCATTCTTTTTATAAGTCTAATCAAATTTTTGTTGGTCGAATTTGCCAAAGCTGTTACCATGTGGGTAACGGTTGGAAGATTTCTTTAAATAGATTACATGTGTCATTGCAAAGTCGAACACCTTGGCATCTAGAAAAGCCTTAGCATTATCTTATATGATTGTGTGAGGGGGTCAGAAGCTGTAGTGATATCTCGGAGGAGTTCTAGGATCATATTCTTTGTGGCTTCTTTCAGTGGGACTGCCTCCATCCATCGGTGAAATAATCACTTGATTGTGAGAATCCACCGTGACCGTGCTTAAAACTAGATTAACCATTCTGATGAAATATAGACCTAGTGTGCGAATGGTTCCTTAATTAGAATAGGGTTAAGAGGTAATGTGGTATTCCAAGTAAAATCACGTGTAGAATTGGAATAAAAATCACCTAATCATCATCGTATAGAAATTTGTAAACGAGTTGGGCCAAAACTATCCTTCTTATAGGACCTTTATGGTGGTGGTTTTGTATGAGAAGTAACCTCTGCAATTCTATGATGCAACTCATATAAGACCGTTTCAGTTTCCTTCTTTTCTAGGCATCTGAGTAGGATCCCATCAAAGTTCCTTTTGAAAAGGAAATTATCAATTATGATAAATTTGGATCCTTGTTGTCAATAATATCTTTTATTTTTAAGAGGAAGGTGACTTAGATACTCACTTGTCTACATGAAATGCATCCTATCCGATACCTAATTTTTAGATTCATTTTCTTGGATATGGAGCACCATCTCAGATTCTTCATTTATTGGGGTCATTGGATCTTGTGCAAGATATTGGCATAAACCTTTTCCTCGTACCAACTTTGTGGGCTTTATTTTAAAATCATACTCTAAGATTTTAGTGATCCAGTTAGCCCTTTTATCGGTTATCTCACCTTCTATGATGTATTCCTTGACACTGGAGTGTGCGACCATAACCATGATCTTATTATTGGTAACAAGGTGTCTAAATTTCTTTAGACCTTTGACAATGGCATAAGCCTGTCTCTCCACAAATTTATACCTTGTCTCATAATCATGGAGAGTTTTTAAAAGAAAGTAATTGGATGCTCCTCTCCTTGTGACTCTCCTTTCTGTGTCAGCATGGATGCTACATTATGCTCACTCCCATATACATACATGATGAAATATTTGGAGAATCTGGGTTGTGTATAACCCAGAGCAGATGTAATTTCTCTTTTGATTTCCTTGAAGGCTTGATGACCTTCATGGTCCATTTAAAGTTTAGATTATTTTTTAGCATTAGTGTGATCGGGTGGATCATTCCAGCAAAATCTGAAATGAATCTGTTGACAAAGTTAATCTTTCCTAGGAAAGATTGTATTGCCTTCTTATTAACATGTAGAGATAATTCCAAAATGGCCTTGACTCTTTCTAGATCAATTGAGATTCTATCTTTTGAGACAATGTGTCCTAGGAGTTTTCCTTGTGGTACTCCAAAAACACACTTCTTCAAATTTAGAGAGATTCTAAATTCCTGACACTTCTTGATACAACTTCTAGGGCATCGAAATGATCCTCTGTTGTTTTGGTAAACACCATGAGGTCATCCAAGTATATCAGGATTACCTTGTTAATCAGCTCTCTAAATGCAAAGATCCATGGCTCTTTGAAAATTTGACTGACATTGGTGAGTCTGAATGACATATTCGCATATGCAAAGGTTCCCCACTTTGTTGTAAAGGTTTTTTTATGTTGGTCTACCTTCACGATCCATATTTGATTGTAACCCAAAAAACCATCAAGTAGAGAGAATATTTTTGAACCTGTTACTATTTGTAGTATCTATTCCATGGAAGGTAAAGGGTAGTGATCCTTAAGGGATACTTTATTCAGATCTCTAAAATCCATGCAGAGTTTGATTTCACCATTTTTCTTCCTTACCAACACAAATTGGACACCCATGTAGAATGCTTGATTGGAAAGATTATTTTATCCTCTAGGAGCTTCTTGAGATCTTCGGCCATGAGAGATTCTATCTTTGGATTTACATGTCTTTGCTTCTGACACAAGGTTTTTTCCTTCTTCTAAATCAATAGTATGTTGGATGATATCCTTATTATAACCATGTAGGTCATCATAAGTCCAAACTACTACCTTATCATACTTATGGCATAGAGCCACAAGTCTTTCTCTTTCTTTCTGAGTGACTAATTTCCCTACCTTTAACTTCTTCCCATGGGCTACTTCTAGCTTAGCATAGTCTTCCTTGACTACCACAAACTTCCTCCTATCTGTATTAGCATCATCAGAGTCAAAGATATTTTCCAACATTATCAATCCCTTTGGAAGCTTGTTCATTTTGAGTTAGATGACTTGATATTTGTATGCTTCTTCAATTTTGGGTTGGAGTTGGTATGTAAACTCTTCAGATTGTTGTAAGAAGAGAAATATATGTTGGTCTCTTTGAATACTTTCCATTAATCCACAATATCATATATGGATGAGTGGATGATCAGTTTCACCGCATTCTTGTTTTCCAATAGATCCTTGGTTGGGTCGAATTGTGATCAAATTTGGGCCATTCTATCTACTTTTTTTTTTTCTAAGGGATAGCCGTAATATTAAAGGCCTCAAAGTCTTCAATAATATCCCATACTCTATGATGATAGGACCTCATTCTTGGATTTTTTGTTGTGGTAGTGTTTCTAACTTGAGTCACTACTAATTTAGAGTCCCCAAATACTCTCAATTGTTATACACCCTCGTTGTGTTTCAATGTCAAACCATGAACTAAAGCCTCATATTCTTCTTCATTGCTGGTGCAAGTGAAGTGGAAGTGAAAGACCCAGTATCTTCCTTTCACTTGGTGAAGATAAACATATTCGGCTCCCGAGTCATTCCTACTTCTGGCTCCATCGAAATGTAGAGTCCACATTTTTCATGAGATTCTTTTCATTTTTACTATCTTCCCTCATAATCTTTGGAATGTTGGGATTCTCATCAAAGATCACATAAGTACCTAACCTAGTGGAGTCAAAATTTTTAAAGGGGTCTCCGAGTGATAGGTCAACTAAATAGTTTCCATTTTTGATTGTCACCTTCATCTATATATGAATCTTCTTCTCGAGTGATCATGGCATGTGAGGCTTCAAAACCTAAGGCTACTTGATCCGTTATATGTTCCTTAGTGAGGGGTTCTAATAGAACCTTCATTTTAGATCCATACTTAGTCTGCAAAATTAGATGAGACCAATCAAGGGACATATAGCCTCTAATTTTAGTCATGAAATCATGAGATAGACACAGCCCAAAGACTGGAAAAACATCGATTACCACTATATCCTACAAAACGGTTATGTTCGGGCAGGAGTAGAGTTGTAATGGGAGACCTCTAATAACACCAATTGTTTGAACTGATTTCCCATCTAGTTGCATGACTCCTCTCTTCAGGGGCCTATATTTATTTACCAAGCCATCTGTAATTACTTTGGGCATCACCTTAGTGCTTGCACCAAATTAAATCATGGAGTTATGTAACAATTTCTTGCCAATTATAAGAGTCATGAAGAAGGGTTGTGGTCTCGGTTTACTTACTTCTCCTTTTTGGCTCATCATCACTGACTCCACTTGAACTTGAGTCATTTTGAGTTTCTCTTTCCCCTTCTTGGTCTCGGTCGGGCCACCGTTATATTTCAACACTTCTTGAAGCAATTCCTTTTACTCTGGAATGCCCAAGATATCCCACAAGGATACATTGGCTAGTGCCCTTTTAAGTTGCTCAACTACGTTCATTGGCCCGAGTGGTTGCACTTTGGAGACTTGTTGGTATTTCATCCTCTAATTTGCTAGATGGAAGGTACCTTTATTCTGAGTGGATGTTGGAGTCTCTTGTCTAGCTGTGGGCACAAGGGCAGTGAATATTGGAGAATGTTTCCTTGCTTCATTTTTTGTTGCAGGGACATGGATCATGGCTTCTATCATCTTCCTCTTAGAGAAATTTTTGTAATCTAACTGTATTGGATTCTTAGATGTGGATGTGTCATTTTTAATACAAATTATTCTCCTTCGATCCAAGGAAAATTACATGTTCGGGCACAATCTCAACTTCTTGTTCTAGGGACATCCCCTACATTTACACAACAAAGGCCTCATTTTGAATTCCTGGGGACTGGTAAGGTCCGAAGGTGTTGGACTCATACCCTTCTCTCACTATTTGTTCTACTACCTTTTGTTTTATATTCCCTTGGGGGAATATTTTGGCATATGAGGGGTATTGCAAGGGAAGCACCAAGCATTGGGATCTTCTACCAAATTATTTTGTCCTAGAATCATCTCTCTCCCACTATTGGGTGGGAACATCTAGAGTGGTGTCAATAATGGAACATTATGGTTAGACGGATGTGTCGAGAGGTGGTCTCTCGAGAAATTTGATATTACATAGGATAGGCGGGCCTACCCTTGGTAGCCTTGATAATTTTTTCTTGGGTATGCACTTTGACTCCTCTTAAGATTAACTATCTCATTAGAGAAACTCCTAAGGATATTTTTACTTCCTCCATCTCTCGAAGAAGATAATGATGTTGTTGTAGGGGTAGTGGCTCCTTGAGAGGATGGGTAGCTATATATGGACATAGGATTTTGGGCAGAGCTTGAATTTTGTGCTTGAGGAAGGGAGCTATCTTAGGATATACTAGCAAGGGGATCTTTGGGGAAAGCTTACCAGCATCTATCAAATTATTCTCATCCTGGACTACAATATCATATGCTTGTGGAAAATAATCTCCTCCTAATGACTAAATCATGATGGAGATATCCGAGTTTAGAGACTTTAGATAAAATACAATAGCCATACTTGTAGGTGGCCTAGCTAGGGCTAGAATCCTTTGTCATGTCTTATGGAATCTAAAAGGAATGATAACCATATCGTACCAAGCCAAGAACACAGATGCTAATCAAACACCACAATCTATAAGATGAAAGCAATTTTCCAAAATAACTTTACATAAAACCTTTGCAAACAAATGAGCAAAGCAATATCATATATTATTATGGAACTCAATGAAATACAATGATAATGGGCCTTGCTTATATAGGCAAGGAATAACAATCTAAGAACCAGTCAAGGTCGTAGATCAAGCCATAAATCATGGAAAGAACTAGTCATCAAAGAAATATTTTTTTCCCGTAAAATTGACAAGGGCAATTTCGCGGGTAACCCAATGGAAATTTTGTTCTGGTCCCTCGTCAGGGAACCCTTGTGTTTGGAACGTTGCAAAGTCCTTCCCCAAGAAATCTGGTTTTCCGAACTTAGCCATTTTTGGTCTTTTTTGGTTGGGCGCACCTTTTGTCATGCGGCTGCAAAGAGAGTATCTTTGCGCCCCCTTCATTTCCTTTGGCGCACCCTTCGAAGTGTCGACACACATTTTGGTGTGCCTCCCCATGTTGTGCCTTTCTTTCATGCACCTTCGTGTCAACAAAATTTTTGTTGTGCCGTGTTTTGGTGCACCAAAGGTGCACATAATAACATGTTAACACGCATTTTGGTGTGCCAAAGGGCGCAAGGTTTGAAGTGTCGACAGGTGTTTTGATGCGCCTCTTCAAAAAGTGGTTGGCGCATTTATTACACCTTTTCCTATATATAGGCGCATCCACCCTGTCACTTTCACAATTAAAAACACACGTGATAGATTTTATTCCTCTGCACCTGTCAGCACGCTGTCGTCCTCGTATCACATTCGTGGACCCCACTTCGTTTCTCACGTTATATTTAATCCGGGTAGGTGGTCCTTTTCCTCTTATGTTTTTTTTTGTTGGTTGTTTGTTTGTGCAGTAGGATGCATGTTTCTATAAAAACCCCTCTCTGCTGTTCTTATTGACCTTCTCTCATGCTCTCCCCCTCTTTCCAAATCTGCTGGTAAGGAGGACTCTACCTCAGAAAAATCACTTGGATGTCCTTAATATGCCCTCTTCACTATCCAAGAAACCCTACAAAAGAGGCTTAAAACCCATGCAAACCCCTCCAGAGAAGAAACAAGACTTAAAATTTGGTAAAGCTGCATTTTCTACCCTTTGGCCCAATCACCACCCTTGCAACATGAAGCGCGATCCACGCCAATGGCACACCAAACTCACTGCAACACCGAAAGCCATACGCCCTCATGGCACGCTGAACTCCTATGTAACAAAGAATAAATTTGTGCCATTTGGTGCACCCCGCACCCATGCAATGCCAACTTTACTTGCGCCAAGTATAAAACTGCTTTAAATGGCGTAGGCGCATCCCCTGTTACCGTAACACAATTTCATGCAAACCTTTCATGCGCCGCGCCAAGTTCCCTTGTTGTGCACACAAAGACAATGTTACACACACTAAATATGCACCCTTTGGCACATCCTGCCCTCATGCAACATGAAAATTATCTCGTGTACTGGTATAAAATGCATATAAATGGCACAGGCACACTTCCGCTTGCAACAAAAAAATGTCATGTGCAGTATCCATGCGCCTTGCACCCTTTGGCGCTGATTTTTCCCTTGTAACACCCTTTTTCTATGCGCCATACTATTTAACCCTGCAATCTGCAGTGTTCATGCACCCTACGCCTAATGCCTTAAAATTGCTAACTCTTCCTTCTGTCAATGCTTTAATGGGAGATCAAATAGCTAACATGACTCTTCTGCATTGGGTTTCACTTCTCCTTCTTGCAGATCAGCAACTGAGTTCAGAACTACATATGTCTACATCAAGCAAGAGACCAACCAAGTCTAAGGGTAAAGCCAAGCTTACGGAGGAAGAGATGAAGTATAAATATCAGAGGGTCAGGATGCCCGAATCCCAGGCAGAATGTGACCTGGATATAAGAGACTCTGAGCTCGGTCACATTGATATGGAAGATTTCAGGCCGAACCAGGAGGGTCACAGGAAGTCCCTGGATGGACAAACTGGTAGGCAGTGGCCTACATTTTGCTGGGGGGATCCCAGTTAGTGCGATAAATAACGAATTCATGATGGTAGTGGCCCAGTTGCTACAACAAAGACACGAGGTGTGTCCAAATGAGAAGGGTGAGGTCGTGATCAACCTCACTTCCCAGCACTTCGAAATTATGCTTGGCATTCCTCACCACCGGTACTTTGTGGCCGTAAGCCAAGAAGACTACACTAAGGCTTGGGAGGACAATGAAGACCAGTGTATGTAATTGATGAATGAGGTATACCTGAAAAACAAGAAGGTGGTAACCAAATGGCCACAGGTCATTCATCGCAGTGATTTCTCTGAGGAACTAAGTGATATCATCATGTTCCTAAGCAGAGTATTTGGGCTTCCTAACACCCACTACTTTCATAAATGGATGCTTAGGTACCTGGAGACAATGAACAAGAACGTGTCAGATCAACGCTTCGAGTGGGCGAGAGATCATAAGCAAAGCACTATATCCGAGCATCTCCAACAACTCACCACAACGGGGAGGTTCTACATGAACTCCTACGTAGTTTATGCTTCCACCTTGGAGAGGGATTATCCAGCATTGATGCGATGCGGGGTTTGGCCCCAAGTGAAAATATATGAATACTACCAGAGCTAAAGCTAGAAAATAGTATTTCACAGTTTACAAAGATCAATGACACTTTCTTCTACGACATCATCTACCTTTTGAGGCCAAATATGACTCGCGATCATACGACCGAGAGCATTGTTGTAGCAACGGAGAAGTGGGGGCTTTATTCATGCAATTTCCCACCTTCACCTATCTAACGGCAACCAACTTCTTGGGGGAACCCACCAAATTGCCAAGATATGCCGGCCCCAAGATGATCCTGTTGGAGCTATCCAGACAGCTCATAACCTACCACCAAAAGTGCTTGAAGAGAAAGAATGGTGGGACTCCTTTCCCTCACACTTTAGGCGAGTACACTTGTCTTTCCCACCACAAAGCCTGGGAGATGTTTGCAGCTGGAACTGCTCAATCTAAAGCACAACTTCCTGGTAAGGCCCACTTTTGACCCAAGGAATTGCCTTCCCAGGGCCAAACTCGATCCAATCCACATTCCGTAGATCGAGGATATTTATATCGACCTGTATCATGAGGTCAAGCTCAGAAGGAAAGATCACTCCCGCTTGGCTTTGGCTGAAATCATTCAGTATGGCGTGGCCATTATCCCAAAGGGTTATCAAACTACTGATCAAGAAGTTGATCAGGTATATCTTGACACGGATGGGGACAACTAGCTGTTTGCTGTAATTAACAGAACTAAAGTGCCCCAAACCATTGAAGAAAGGATTAAAGAAACTTTACAGAGAATAGAGCACTGGTGCAGGATGAATGGCCTCATCTACCTCGAGGTTGATTTCACCACATCTCCATTGGGCAACGCACCTTCCAGGTGAAAACATCGCCAAAGGGGAGAGGTAAAGACAAAGAGGCGAGTCAAGCTCGCCAAGAAAAGGCTCCCGAGAGTCCCCTTCTACCGCACGAGAACAAGTTGTAACTCTGGCTTCTCTAGAGAAAGAAGTGGCCGAAGATGTTCCGATGGGCACATCCACTCAGGATGTTGCCACTACTACAACTATTGAGGTCCCTTCTATCCCTTCTCCCTCTCCTCCTTCCCCTCCTCGCGTGACCCAAGCGACCATTCCTTTGGTCGTATCCTCTCCCCCATCTTCTACTGATCCCCCTTCCTCGTCATCCATCTTCTCTTCTCTTGTGGAGCTGTCCCCCACCATTTCTTCCCTCATCTCTCAGCTCCCTTCCATTCCCATGTCTACCTCCCCTGCAAGTATCTCTTCCTCCCGTGAGCACTTTCTCGGCCTCCCTCTCAATGCCGCCTCCAAGTGTCTCAACGCACTTTCCCTCTACTACTGCAGCTGCTCCCTTTTCTACTTCTGGTCCCTCTCCCATAAGTCCAGCATGGATCTCTCAGCACCTAAGCCAACAAAAGAGGAAAGTTCCCATCGCACCGATGGACTTCTCCGTCATCCCATCAAAGGGGGCCAAGAAGCAAAATCCTATAACCCACTTCTCTCATAGTGTGTCAGGAGACGAGTAATGGAGATAGCGTATCCCAATCCTTTAAAGGATAAAAAATATCTATCTTCGACAAATTATACAAAGGTGACCCAAGTCACAATGGGGACATCTTCAGAAATCCTTCAGGGAAAGACCCTATCTATAGTTGACGCCCTTTGCAAGAAGCTCCAGGAAGCAAAGGAAGAAAAGAGGCTATTAAAGGAGCAAAATAAACATCTTCTCCACGCCTTGCAGAAAATGGGCAGTGCACCTCCTACAACTGCCACCAAAACTCTTGAGCCTCTGAGCTAGGATAAGATAAATGAATACGCCAAAATTGGTGAGCAGGGTATGGCAGTTTCTGCTGGAGGAGCCAAATCCTCAAAGAAAGTGAGGGAGTAATTGCCAAGTTCACCAGATTGTATCAGAATATCAGTCGGGCGAACAAAGAGCTCCAGGCGATAGCAAGACCCATCTCTAAAGAGCTGGACCATGCCAGGATGCAGCATGAGACCTTTCAGAAAATGCTCGACTGTTCAGTCGAAGATCTGGTCAAGTTCGGCGTCTTCGGTCACCCCAGAGCCCTCAACAAAATCCTTTCTACTCTGGATTACCGGGTCGATCAGTTGGAGTTTGTCCTAGAAAATATTGACAAAATCAAGGAGGAAGCCCTGGATGCAATGCATCAAATGGAGCAAATTGTCCTGAGAATGTCTCCGGGCTTGCTCACTCCTTCTTTTGCCTTAAGAAAGGTTGATTAAACCATTCGGATCTTGAGGAGATCGTTTCGCAGGGCTGGGACCAGAAGTCACTTTTGACGCCGAATCCATCAATAACCTTCTTTGGCCTGTCGTGACTTCATAGGGTACCTAATAGAGGTAGAAAATGAATATTCCAAGCTCCCAGAAAAGCTCACAGATGAGTGGGAAACTTGCGAGGCTATCAATGATCGTCACAAGGATCCTTCCCAGGATCAACTTCAGCCCATGATCAGTAAGTTCGTGGAATATTGTGCCCAGTTCCACATCACGTCTCCTGAGCAGCAGTAAAAGTAGGATACCCCCTTTCAGCCATGGGACGACGATGAATAGTTTCATTCTTCTCAACCTTCTCTTTGTAAACATCTAAAGTATGTTGACACAAATGATGACATCATCCATGTTGCACCATGGGATGATGTCATCCACAAAGTTGTCAAAAGTCAACAAATGACTTTAGGATATTTTGTAAGATATTTTTGTAATTAAGTGGTTGGTTTGTTTTTGCCTTCTTTTCTTCTCTTCTTCTATAAATACTTGGGTACTTGTATTCGAGTGGTGGATACTTTTAGGATGAAAAATAGAAGTAAGAAGAAAAGACTTTGAACTTTTTGTAATATAAACAAATATTAATACAATATTTAGACTTTGTGTTGAATACTGTGTTTTATATCAGACCTTTCTTATGTTAGATTTGTATGATTGTTCTGTTGAATCTACTTCT
Source organism: Taxus wallichiana var. yunnanensis (assembly GCA_018340775.1). NCBI lineage: Eukaryota > Viridiplantae > Streptophyta > Pinopsida > Cupressales > Taxaceae > Taxus > Taxus wallichiana. Next base: position 46,137,162 of record CM031243.1, on the reverse strand, counting down.
AATTTTTTGTCATTTATTCATCAGTATTTCTTTATTCGTCTATGCAAGTAGGTTCGGCTCTGTTTACTACCAACCCAAATCATAGACCTTCTGACCTTTCTGCTTTGGAATTCATTTCTTTTCTCCCTTCAGATCTTTCCTATCTCCCCACCTCGTTTCTTTCCCTTCTTTTACAGTTGGAAATACCTCTATTGGGATGAGATCCCAACCCCTGAAGGTAGAATATTGTGAAACTTGCATAAGATTCTGCTTTGGTAGAATAGCAATAAACCGGTTTCACTTTCTTTGACTCAAAGAGGGCTATGCCCCGCACACTGCTGTTGGCTCGTCTGCGTCCATAGATCTATCCACAGGACAAATTTTTGAACCAACATATTTAAGTCCATAGATTTATGAGAGAACTAGACATCAAGGATCTAGTCAATACCATAGATCAAGGAAATAACTATACCTAACAACTAGATAATATCTAAATAAGATAAAATAAATATCCACACGCATAAATGGGTGAGAATAAATACAATAAAGGTAAATAATGTACCTAGGTGAACATGAGCTAAGGTAAATACCTACTCTAATAGAATCTAGTATTGAAATCAGCCATGGGCTCTTGCAAAGCTTTCTTGATATTGATAAGTTACTATAAGAGTGAATATATATCTCCCTTTTCATTGAATCTTGTGAAAAATACATTTCCCAATTGATCCTAGGTACCAATAGAGTTAGGAGTCAAGGATCTATACCAATCAAGAGCTTTTCCCTTAAATGAGGCAACTAGTAACCTTAAGGCAACATCTTGCTCCATGATGTAATGTATTGTGCATATCTCTCGCAACATCTTGAAGATGTTCCTTTGGGGTTTTAAAGTCTTCACCGCTAAACTTAGGTAGTGCCTTCAGTGCATTTTTTAGGATGGGATTCCATGTTGCTGGATGCACTGGCAAGATGAGTGGACTTCCTTGATTCCATGAGACAAACTGTCTCAGAGGAGGAGGTAGTTGATGAGCCATTATGATAGGTCTAAGAAATATAGTAGATTGTAAGAAGGCCTACTAGGTGGAGGTGTTGAAAGAGTTTAGTTTGGAGGAGATGGAGATCTTCAAATTTTTCTACCTCTTCTTTCTCTTCCTAGGATAACTACAGATATTCAAATATGCCTTCTTCTCTTATTCTCGACCTTGTTTGAATCCTTCTCATGAACTAGAGAGGATTAAACCACCAATACTATTGAAACCAATAGATATTTGGAATGGAGTCACCAGATGTGTATTTTTAGAGCCTCCAAAGGCTATAAATTGCTACATCAGGCACCAAACCTAGCAATATTTGAAATTTCAAGCTTTCATTGTTTGTCCCATGGGCATGCCAAGAAAATTATTGATGTTTTTATTTACGGATGAATTTCCAAAGTCATGGGAAATCTTAGAGATGTGGGACTTGTCCCTAAGATAACCTCCAAGTTTTATAGAAGTTGGCTCTTCTCTAATTTGGGTTGAGATAAGGGTTAGAGAGAAAACAAAATAGTATGTAAATATTATCTAAGGTGATGCATCAAAACTTTACTAAGAAGCACAGAGATAGATATCAAAATAACTACTAGGTTAGTCGAAGAGCATTGAGCATGATCAACTATTCTAAAGATATTTCAAATCATCAAAGGTGAGATGAAACTATATGCACAATAAAACAGATTCATGTAAAATATCTAAGGGCATGTAGCACGATAGATATTTAAACATTCATCCAAAGCTATTACTAGAGCAAATAGGAAGAAACAAAGGACACAAAATATTTTGAAATTCTCGGTGCACTAAACAAAATATCTTATTTATATAGAAAATAGTACATAAGGCCAAAATGGCACAAATTATAGCACTTCTTTACAACCGAGCCTTTGCTAAGGTCAATGAACACAATAGACTGAACCTAAATTCCTCCTTTCGACCTTACGGAACTTCCTTTTCGATCTCTATGTCTCCATCTCTCGACACAAGAACATTATCTTATATCTATTTGTGGCTCTTACTTCAATGTGCCTCCATTAAGTTTTACACCTCCCACATTTAATTTTTCCTATGAAATCCTTGAGCTTTAGAGAAAAATATCAACTACATACTTTGGGGATCAAGATAGCATTCAATCCTCTTAATCATGAGCCCTTCTCTTGTTTGATTGGTCCTTTCGGTGGTGGTAGCTACATGTGTGACACGTGGAGATCTTGCATGGATTTGGGACTTCCTTTTCTCTCTTTCCTTTTTAATTCATGCATGGGCGATACGTGGGGGCCCTACATGTCCTTTTCATTTAAGTTGACTTTTAAGCCCGCTTGGGCTGCCTTGTCATGCTTTAGCCACATGGTCGATGCTCATTTCTTGAGGGCTCCTGATTATTTTTTCCTACTCCAAAATGCATCGAAGGGACATGTGGATACCCTCCTCATTCGGGTTCCATACTAAGGAAATATTCGGTCTCAACAAAACCACAAAAGAACTGCAAAAGAAAAAGGGGTCAGGGCAACAAAAGATATCAAAAATAGAAAAGCCCCAACACAATTTATAATTCATTCTACATGAAGTGTTATCTTTTTACTACCTAGGGTATTAAGAATATTTAATCCATCACTTTGGGTTCCATTAGGGAACCCAAGCACCTTTATGAGTCGGTGATAGGACTTAAGGCTTCCAATCTTACAATAAAATCACTAATGTATATTTGTAAATTAAAATTGGTTTGTTTTAGATTCACTTATGATCTCTTATCACAACTTATTATATTATTTACACTTTATATATCTAAAAAATGGAATCATGTATTTCCATTAAAAATGAAAATAGCAAAAACACTTATGGTGTCTTTATTTTAAATAGTGATAGAACACATTGGATGTTTTTATCTAATAAAAATGTTTATTATAACTTATAACATATTATTATATTTAAATTTGAAGATTATTTGAGAAAATGATAACACATTCGTGTGTGTGTTAGCCTACATATGTTTTTGAGTATGAATTTAGAATAGGTTATTAGATGCCACTTGTGTTTCAAAAATATAGCACATGAGAAAACTTATAATTGAGCATGGATTGTGAAATAAATTGTCCTTGATATAAGTTATATTAACTTAAATTATGTTTTAAATTTATGGAGTACATTTAATGTTACATATCTAAGGGTAATACCCTTATAATGATTATAATACTCAACACTTGGTGTTTGGATAAGCCAAATAAAAGAAAATATATATAATAAGTGTATGTTAACCATACTTGTGATATTATAGGTAGAAATTATACTTTAAAGATATCATGTAACTGCAAGAACTATCACTTGAAACACTAAAAGAAGTCTATTGTTTATAACTTATTCATATAAATTAAGGAGAGAAATTCTATATGAGTTACAAATATAAAATATGACTAAGAAGATCGCGAAAAGAACTCCTTATTGAACCCAATACATCACCAAAATGCTTCTAAAAGATTATTATTGAGAAGTGTAAAAATTGATACGAGATATAAAATGGATATATAGCCACATTGTTGTGTGTTTTAGAGTAATATCAATGTAAAATTATAATGCTACATAAATTTATCATTTTTTTCGTTTGAGGATAATAAACCATTATAGAAAGCATTTATGAATTAGATAAGTTCTATTATAGTGAATTAGAGTGTGATTGCTAAAAAAATGTATATGCATATCAAATGATAGTTGGGGATGCCCTTTTTGTTTGTATTGAGACGTACACTCTTTGGGTGCAACTAATATTTTACTTTATATATTAATCACACATAAATTTAGGATGACTTCCTATTATTTAATCCTTGGCATGGATATTTTTCCAAAACTAGAAATGTAGAGTTATTTCTCAAAGCATGATATGGTTCTAATCTACTAAAAATCAATAATATGGTTGATTGTAAACATATTTCCATTCCCATATAATTTGGTTATAAAATAGATCCTAAACATGCATGTGAGAAAGCAAACCCTACTCTTTATAGGGAACTTGTAGGTAGTTTAATCTATCTTACTATCACTAAGTCTGATATTGCATATGCACTAGGTATTGCTTCCAGATTAATGTAGGAACCATATCAATATCATTAGAAAATGGATAAAAAAATATTATGATATATTAAAGGAACAATCAATTTTTATTTACATTACACTTCTTCGATAACATTTATTTATATGAATATTGCGATTCTAACCATCATGGTAATGTAATCAATAGAAAACATATGACTAAATATGTTTTCAAGGTTGGTACATGTGCCATTACTTAAAGTATCAAGAAGAAATCAACAGTTTCCATATGTTCTTCCGAGGTAGAATATAGAAGTGCAATGGAAGCAATGAAAGAATCCATGTTGCTAAAATAACTATTAGAAAAAAATCACATGGAATCTAAAGGAGTACTCCTCTATTGTTATATAGCTATAGTATCATTTATCCACAAAAATCCAATTCAACATTAGTGGAAAAATCATATAGAGATTCATACTTATTTCATTTGAGAGAAGGTTCTCTATGGTGATATAGATCTCTCGATTTTGTCCTTCGAATATCAAGTTACAAATATCTTCATAAACCCATTGTATGTTGTGAAGTTTTGTGATTTTCGAGAAATTTTTCACCTTTTAGAGTTTTTATTGAGGGGAGTGGACATGAAAATTCCACCTCATAATGGTTGGCAATATGTTTTTTTTTCACTTCTATACTTATTCTCCATAAAAAAAAAATGTAAGATCTTTATGATCTAATCTAAGTAAAATTCTTTATCTAAATTTAATTGTGTATTTTACAAAAAAGGTAAATTTAGGATGATGAAGTTTAAATTCTTGAGTGAAATTATATCCTAAAACATCGTGGTTTTGCAAGGATTGTAAATCTTGTTGTATAAATACGTAACATACCCAAAATGTCAAATATTGGAATTATCTGCACTCCAAAATCACACATATTGGATTCAAAATCACACATATTGGATTCCAAAATTGCATATATTGGAATCTAGAATCACATATATTGGAATCCAAAATCACCTATATTGGAATTAACTGTACTCCAAAATCACATATATTGGAATCCAAAATCAAAATATTGGAATCCTTTAATTCTCCTTCCAAAGTCCAATATATCTTGTCACGATTTAAATTTATGAATCTATGAAAAAAATGTTTAATGATTTGGGGAATCAACATTGATATGAGAAATAATGTCTTGGCTAGTGGCATTAGCCCATATAGAATAGATACATGTTTTGTTTTATAAGGGCTAGCGATTACTAGGCTTAATGATTGCTTTGGAATAATGCTCTTATCAATTTTAAGATGTTTTTAAGATTAAACTATGCAAATTTGAATATTTCAAACACCATCCAAGTGACCACTAGGATAATGACATTCATGAGATGTGAGACACTTCCATATTCAATTACTATGGTTGATTGAACCTTGGGGAAACTAGAGAATTACCGAAGATGTTATGAAGAAACTTAAAGAGGGTGATGATTCAATTTAGGAGAATGTAATTAACTATAAAACCATTCTAGATATATTTTCATATTTAAATTTAGATCTCATATTTACTTCATTTATTATGGTGTGATTGAACCTTAGTGCAACTAGAGAATTTCTGAAGATGTTATGAAGAAATTAGTAGAGGGTGATGATCAAAGTGTAGGAGAATGTAATTAATTGTAAAACCATACCAGATATATTTTCATATTTAAATTTAGATATAAAATCAACTATAAGAGACATGGCATAAAAATTTTCATATTCAAATATGGATATGAACTTATTTAAAATTAATTGTAAAACTATCCCATATATATTTTAGTATTTAAATATAGCTATGAAATAAATTGAAATTCCTTTACTAAAGGTAGGTAGAATTATAGTAAAACATTTGATGAATAATTTGAATTTATAATGTAACACTATTCCCAAAGATGGGCTTCCAAATCAACAATACAAAACATAGTAAAGCTCCAATAAAAAAGCTCCCTATAATTGTTTTTGTGATCTAATATAATCCCAAACATCTTCGATGTCCTTCAATGGTTGCAACAAAGGCCACAACACATCTAACAAGTATGTGTCTTTGACTTAGAATCTATGTTAAATGTTTCAGCAATTATGTAGTTCATGCAACATCATTGAACTTGTTTTTCTCTAAAGAGTCATCTACAAGCATTGTATTTTTACAATTGTACGATGCATTAAACAATGACCAAATGGAGTTAAGATTCTTGAGATATAAATTGGGATTCCCATAACCTTCATAATCAGAGCATTTGGTCTCGACGCAATCTTCTTGTGTAAATATGAACTCAAAGCTTGCAACCTCAAGCCAATGTTTTGAAGGAATGAAGGCATCATGTCATCAACATCAACTTTTCACCATTGATTCCATATTGTTATGTTGAAATTTTTTTGCACCATTGCAAGAACTCTTTCACATTAGGTCTGAGAAAATAAAATTTTTTTGAGCTCGATGCCTGCCAAAATTTTTTTTAATTGTTTAAATGTCTAAAGCATCCTTGTGGAGGGTGTGTGCCAAAACACCATTTATATCAAATATGATCAGTTTCATGTTACATGTGTTTGTATCTGCAAATGAAAAAAAAAAATCAAATGGTTGAGGGCGGTGAATCAATAAAAAATAAAAACAAGTCCCTTTCGATATTGTTATATCAAAAATCAAATGGTTGTAGGTGGTGATGAAGGTAAAATCTAAGGGTGTTCCTCATTTCTTATTGTTATACTAGGAATATTTTTTGTGCAAAATTTATTTGAATAGAATGTAATGTTTCAACATGATGAGTCTTTACATACCGTATTGTAGTTATTTCATTACATTGGAAAGTGGTATACATTTTCTAATATCGAAGCAAAAACTAGTATTTAAGCATGCTCGAAATTAATTTAGGAATACATATTTCATTAATAAAAATACTCAAAGATTTATTACATTAAATATTTTTGTTAATTCGCATTTGCAACTTATACACTCACACTCTGAACTTATAATCAGGAAAATTTAAATTCTCCCAACTTATAATCATACAATCATAATTTAAATAGTTACACATAACCATCACTAAAACATATGAATGTATTTTATTTACAATGTTAAGTTGTATCATCACAATAACATTTTGAAATGCTAAATTTTATTTAGCATTTACTCGCTCCAAATATTTGATGCCCTCTACCACATTCAATCCCTTTGACACTATTAGTGATAAGTCTTTGTACAAATCGGTCATCAACCACCTATCTTTTGAGAAATTTTCTCCTCTGCTTCATCCCAACCATAAAATTTTTTGGAGGGTTTCCCTTTACACCTAATGTAATACACATTGTGTCTTCTAAATTGTAGGGAACATCATTTCTACTCCAAACCTTTTCTATATATTTTATTGCAATTCCATCGACTATATTGCAATGTTATTTTCCTAAGTGAGTACTAGATTCAAGTCAGTCGATAATTTTTATTGAAGGCCTTTTTCAGATTTTCAACATTAGCAGTAAGTGTTTTTCTTACCAGAATCCCATTTCAAATTTTGTTGATAATGACTTTATAAACTCTTTCAAGCCACCTCACATGTTGATAGTCTCCTTGTGGAACTTGAATGACATGTCCTAGAGGGTGGTTGGTTTTTCTCATACAAACAAGCCCTCCAAATCTAAAATAAGAAAGTAATTCTTGTGGCTAACTACAGGGAAGTAAATAATTTTTTTAATCGGTCTCATATCAATTCTAACCAATGGAAAAAATCAACATTTTAGCTTGTGGCTACCACTTACCGGTGGGCCTTGCGTGTAGGATTGCATCTTCTTTACCACAATTGGATCCTTTGATGCAAGATCTGTTTCAAACAAACATCAATCTATTCATTATTAATATAGCTATTTCTATGGAAAATGAAAGCATATTTGAAAAAAACATAGTGAACTACATGGTAAAATGGTAAATTCAATATTAGCACTTTAGGTAGCTACCACTTACCGACTGAGCTTCATCTTGGCTTGCATAGACCTTACTAGCTATTGGTTTTTTTGATGCAAGATGTATTACAAACAATAATAATCAATTCAAAATTGATTTCATGTTATGGAAAATGAAAGCATAATTGAAAAGCATACTGGTCTCTCAGTGGTAATATGGTAAGTACAAATCAAAATGTTTATGTCTTCTGAATGAATTGTAGTAGCATTGCTAGGGTTCATTTATATCCATTGAACCACCCATTAGTGGACAACACTTTTGAGATATTGATGTGGATTAGTGACACTAGGCTATGCCATCATTGTTGGAATAAGCATCGATTCTAATGTTTGTATCATTATGTCGATACTAATGGTTTTATGAAAACCAAAAACCTAGTAACTACAAACTATGTAGCGTTGGATGCCACCATGAACTTTTGAAATAGGTTATTTGGTAATTCCTTCTTTGAAAATGGTTCCATCTTCTAGAATTAGCTGATATCATTTTCTATAACTTTGTGAGCCTTAGAAATGGTTATGTTTAAAAATATGCATGGCTAACATACCTGGTTTTGTCTACATATTCATGTTGGTTACCACCGCACACTCCACTATTACTTTCTCCATTGTTGGTCATCTGCATAAACCATTAATTTTTTTATAAATTTGTGGGGCTTAGTAGTGGTTCTTATTTATAAATGCACATGACTAACATACTAGGATTTGATTTCATATTCATGCATGATGTGGTTGAGTTCTCCTCATCTATCGTCAAAGATGGTGAGCATAGAGTATTGTCAAAAAAATGAAAACAATGGCAATTGAAAACAGAGCTCATTAAACATATTTATAAAATGATTGAAGGTCAATCACCATGTTGAGTTGGTTGTGTAGCATGTCAAGTTGAGAGGTTTGTACATCATCTCTATTGTTCTTTGGTTTTCTACGTAAATAAGAAATGTGTAAGTATTTTTTTTTCTTGAAAGACATTTAACATAATCACATGTTCGAGTTGTATTCCAGTATGAACCTTTCTTCATATGAGAATAGTAATGTTTCAAAAACATTTCTTGACTATGTGTCTCAACAATAAAAACAACAGATAGATTGGATTCAACTAATGCATGCAATGTGACACTTTCCGTAAAGCACTAATACTAAAGAATTCTAGGAACAACATTGAGTGAACATCTCAGACAGAACTCATATGATCACTCACAAGGAAAAGGATGTTTGTTTCCTTTTAGCCCAATTTCTCTTGTAGTTATCAATTGTTGTGGTAGTTTTTCCATCCAATCCCTAGTGACTTCTTCTCTTTCATCATTGTTATCATCACAGTTGTGCACTCCAGTTATTGTGTACATAAGACATAAACTTTTAAATTGCCCATTGTTATCATAGAGTCTTGTAGCATCCATCAAAATTGATTCTTCACTATCTTTAACCTTTTCCATGTATTTTTTTATTGTTTCTCTCAACATTTTTGAATATTCAATTGGTATGAGAATAATAATAATACAATCCAACACACTAGTTCAATAACTGTTAGCAGCTCCATTATTACTTTAGAAGAAATATCACTAGAAAATTGTAAAAATCAGTGATAACACATTCTGCATTGAAAGGATTGGTGGTAGGAATAGCTATGATAGAGTTTGAAAAAGATGGAATGGGTATGCACATTGACAAGTAAATTCTTTTGTGTCCTCCATCCTTTCCAAGTATATTGTCTTCCATTGACACCACATAGTTTTCTAATATTTTCGAGCCTCGATGGGAAGAACTTCTTCTACCACATGGTCCTTTTTCATTTAGATTTTTTTCCCCTATGTGGGAATCATATTTTCTCTTTCCTTTTCTCTCTTCACCCAATAGTATAGACAATTGGTGGTAGTGTGATTCATGCAATTTAAATTTTTCAATTACATTGGATTCACTACAAGATGTCAATAGATCAATATCTGGATGTTTGTCTTTAAAATATTGTAGAACTTTTTCTCTCATTTTTCTATCTCCTTTTATTCTCTAAATAGTAAGAATCAAATGTCTCTACTATTATTACCTTCCTTGAACATGGCTAGTTAATAAGACATCCCTTATTGTACTTTATCTACTAGTATTATAGTTCTTTTCATTCATTCCTCTAAGTAGCCTGAATGAATTGGTTATGAATCTTGCCAATGAATTAGGCTGAAATTTATCCGATTATCTTTAATAGGTGAACAAAAAAGGCCACCAGATCTAAACAACTCAAATGTTGTAGTCCATTTAGTCCATATATCATCCAAAAATAATAGAAAATTTCCATTTTTGTATAGATTGTTGGTTGTGTCCATTTTGAAAATCAAAAGGCATTGATTCTCAAAGTTCGCATTCAAAGGAAAATCATATGTTTTATCTTTTTATATAAGGAAGATAAAAAGTTAATAAAAATGCAATAAAATTAAAATACATTACCCTCCACTCCTCTTTTTTTTTTTTCCAAGGGACATTGAGGACATCCAAGTGATTTCAAACCGATCTAGCTTTGTACAGAAAATCAATAAACTTGGTTTCTATCCAAGTTCTATTCACTTCATTCTATTGTTTGCAAATATTAGTAATGGCTTCGTTAGTTGCATTTGCAAAAAGAATGTGAGCCCTTCGAAACCATAGCCTCTGATGTAAAGACTTGTAAGTATTTGAGCCCAAAATATTTTTTTGTGCACATATTGTATGTTGGTCATCAAGTATATAAAATTTAATCATCCCTTTCCAAGTATTTTGGATCTTGGAGCTCCACAACCTTATTCGTAGACTCTAAGAAGGGAAGAAGAATTACATCCCTCTGTGTAGGAATAACATTTATCAACATGGAGTGCATAAGAAGGTCAACATTCTCATCATCTACAGGATGATACTGATACTCTGGAGGTGCTACATGGCACCTGGAAACATCAATTGAAAATAATTCACCATTGAACAAAAAGTAATCAAACTGCTGATTAGTTGAAGGTTTTGTTTTCGTGAATATAGTGGTTTCTTTCTTCAGCAATGCAACTGATTTAGTATTCTTTTTCAACCCATGCAACTTTGATCTGGATGGATCAAGCTCAATTTAGCCAAATATGTTCTCCTCAAGCATAGTAAATAACTTGGCATGTTTAGGTGGTGAAAGTGAACCTTTTCTATTAAAAAAATGACAAACAAAAGAGGTTGTATCACCTCTATACAATTTTCTAAGTACTACAAGCATGCCACTGTGAATGTCTTCTACATTTGAACAGCCAGTTTTGTCTTTATCTACTAACAACCCCAAATCCCAACCATATATTGAACAGAACATTGTGTTTTGTCTTCTGAGGATTTCATCTCCCATTTCTGAATAAAGAAACATCCAACTCCATATCCAGAATAAGACACTTATTATTTTCATAGTCAATGTGTTTGACTTGAACACGCAGTGTACTCAAATCAACAACTACGAGAGGATATAACCATTTGACTTCCTCATGTCCATCATCTATAAAAAAAACAACCACATGTCATTGTAGTAGTTGTCAGGGCCATGGATTTCAACAAACCATTCCTCATCTCTTTTCTTCAGCACTCAACACCTTCAATGAATGGAATTGCCAAGAATGGATTGCGACCAATGGAAGACATTGTACCTACAATTGGAGTAGAATATATTAATAATTACTTCACATATGGAGTAATTTTTTTCCCATTATATGATAATGAATGTAAGTATTAGCCTTTGTGATCACCAATCTCTATAATACATTACTTTTTATCATTGGTGAGAAATCAACGTAAATTTAGCTACCACTAGGCTTGACTGAACATGATATCTAACCTTCAATTAGTTACTATAAATCATATTTTGTGGATCACATCATTAATACTAGAAAATATATGCAAAAATTATTTCTTGACAATTAACACACAACATATTTTGGAAGGATTATTCATTTCTGATCAACCATCCACATTGTGTAGATAACATGAAAGGAATGTTTGAAAACATAGATGTTAGTTAGAGAGAGAGAGGATTTAAGTTGACATATGAATGGATATTTTTAACATTACTTGTTGGTAATTTACACAATTGAATGGACTAGCTTAAAGGCCATTAAGATTTAATCTCCATTACTAGTTGAAAAGAATAACGTAGTGGCCGCTAGGCTCAACATTGTATTTATTTGAAAATAGCTATATAATAACAAACAATGGTCAAGTTTAGTGGCCACTAAGCTCCTCTGATTACCGATTGTCATTGTAAGCACTATATGTTCACTTTGGACTGATTTTTTTCAATGATAGTAATTATATCATATTGGTTGGACTTTGCATGTCGAGACCCAATTGTAGCACTACATTTCAACAAGATGGATAAAGACTTATATATTTCACCTAAAATATATCTTTGTAAATTATAATCCATATTTGTTCATATCAAAGAAAAATCCTAGTGACCACTACAATTTCTTAATTTCAAAATAACTATTGAATAACAAATCATGGTCTAGCTTAGCAAGTCCGCTACGATACTTTCATTACCTCTAGTTGTAGAAATCACTAGATGTACAACTTTAGAATGATTGTTATTGTCAATGACTATAATTGTATCAAATTAGCCACATTACCTAGTGGAGCCAATTGTTGCACTACTTTCCATCGAGAGGATCAAGAACTTTTTCTCTTGTATCAAAGGAATAATGTTATGGCCGATAGGTGCAATAATTTCTAAATTTGAGAATAGATATATAATAAAATAATGGTCTATCTTAGCATCCATTGGGCTCCTATCATTACCATTTTCCATTGTAATCACTATCTGTTCAACTTTGGATGGTTAGTGCTTTTCATTGATTGTAAGTGTAACATATTGGGTAGACTTCACATGGGACCCAATTGTTGCACTACATTCCATCAAGAGGCATCTAGTCTTATTTATTTCTCCTAAGATATATCTTTGAAAATTGTAATCCATATTCATTCGTATCAAAGAAAAAGGGTATCAACTACTATGCTCAACAATTTCTTAATTTCAAAATAGTTGTTGAATAACAAATCATGGACTAGCTTAGTAGCCACTACGATCATATCATTACCTCTTGTCATAGAAATCACTATCTGTACATATTTAGATTGATTGTAATTGTCAATGATTATAATGTTAACAAATTTTCCACATGTTACCTGGTGGAGCCAATTCCTATAATGTTTTCCTCGAGAGTGATCTAGACTTCCTATTCTTATCAAAGAAAATGCTTAATGATCGCTAAGCCTTCATTACTAGTTGAAAGGAATAACATAGTGGTCACTAGGATCAACAGTTTTAAATTTGAGAATAACTATATAATAACAAACAATGGTCTATCTTAGCGGCCGTTAGGATCCTATCATTACCATTTTTCATTGTAATCACTATCTGTTCTACTTTGGATCGATAGTGTTTTTCATTGATTGTAATTGTATCGAGAGGATTCAAGACTTATTTATTTCTCCTAAGATATATCTTTGTAAATTATAATCCATATTCATTCGTATCAAAGAAAAATCCTAGTACGGCCGCTAGGTTTAATAATTTCTCAATTTCCAAGTAGCTATTGATTAACAACTCATGATATAGCTTAGAGGCCATCAGGATCCTTTCATTACCTCTTGTCGTAGTAATCACTATATTTACATCTTTAGATCAATTGTAATTTGCAATGATTATAATTGTATCAAATCGGTTGCACATTACTGGTGGAGCCAATTCTTGCACTACGTTCCATTGAGAGGGATCAAGACTTTTGGTTCATATCAAAGAAAATTTTAGTGACCACTAAGCTCCATTACTAGTTGAAAGGAATAACATAGCAGTTGCTAGGCTCAACAATTTCTAATTTGTGAATAGCTATATTATAACAAACAATGGTCTAGCTTAGCGGCCACTAGGCTCCTATCATTATCACTTGTCATTGTAATTGTATCATTTTGGGTGGACTTTACATGGTTGCACAACTATTACTTAATTTGGAAATAGTGATATAATAACAAATCATGATATAGCTTAGTGGCCACTAGCAATATACCAATACCTCTTGTCATTGTAAACACTATCTTTACAACTTTGAGATGTTAGTGTTTTTGTTGTTTTAATGCAAAAAACACCTTCTAGGATTTCAGAATTTTCATGCCACATGTTTTCATTTTATTGGTAGTTATTTATATTATAATATCGTGGTTTCATATAGTTTCAAAATATTTTATAATCATTTATTTATATATAAATTTCGTAATAAATGTGTCAATTATAATGTTTTCTAATTATCAGGTTCAAAACATGCCATGTGGCACAAAGTAATTGGATAATTATTTTTCATTAGTACACTACATCTAACATTTCCTAGGTTGATTTTGATAAAAATAAAAATAAATGTGCCTATACATTCATACACTTTATTTCTTTTATTTTATTATAATATTATATGTTTTATTACGTTTTAACTATTTTAAGTTATAGTGATAACAAAAGGTGTGTCAAATATAATGTTTTCTAATTATCAAGTTCAAAACATGCCATGTGGCACAGAGTAATTGGATAATTATTTTTCATTATCGCACTACATCTAACATTGCCTAGGTTGATTTTGATAAAAATAAAAATAAATGTGCCTATACATTCATACACTTTATTTTTTTATTTATTATAATATTATATGTTTTATTACATTTTAACTATTTTAAGCTATAGCTAATAACAAAAGGTGTTGTTTTCAATATTGTTTATTTTTTGATATCTGCACCTTTTCTTAATGAGTGGTAAATTCAAAATTTAAATTGTGAATTCCCCGCATTTTGAGAATTTGAAATTTCAATATTAACACAATTTCCCCACTCTAATTTTCAAATTTCCATATCCCGCACTTTTTATATTTTCAAAATTTCTAATGTGGAATGGGATAAAAAAATATTAAATACCCGGAGAACTAGTTTTTAGGGTTTTTTTTTTGGTCTTGTAAAAAAAGTAACTCGTGAAACCCATAGAACAACAAACAAGCAAATCAAAGATTGTAGGGCCAAATGCAAGAATCTCGGTCATTTTGGCTAAGGAACAATAAGAAGTAATTATAATCTCATTCATGGATTAACAAAAGGGAATAATTAGTAGTAACAAAAAGGGTGCTCACACATTGGGGAAGCAAAAGGGGTTGTGGAAAAATAGTGTAGATAGTTAGTTTGGTGGTTTGAATGGCATCACCAAGCATGAAATAATCTCATATCTAAATAAGGTATTTATCAAAAATATACTCATATCTATAAGGTTTTATCATTCTATCTTATAGAATTTATTGTAGAATAATGTGTCTTTTTTTTTGGGCCCTTTTTTGTCCTTAAAAATTTAGATTTAGTTTATTGTTTGAATGGATCTCATGAAATAATCTTAGCTTCCAGGTATTTAGTAATCATTTACCATCAAATGTCTTTTCTTTTTTCCTATAAAATGTATGTCATTGTCAATACCCTACTTTTCCCTAAAAATTTTGATCCAACTTCAGCTTACTTACTGGTTCTTTTGATCATTTTGTCAAACCACCTTGTGCTTACTAGTTCCTATCTTTTTCATGTCATTCCATCCCTACTTTTCCCTATGAAAATGCAATCCGAGGCCCCATCTCTACTTATCTGGTTCCTTTGATCATTTTTTTCACACCACCTTGTTCTTAAAGAAAACAAGGAATTTTTGTGCCCCAACCGAAGAAAATTTAATCCCTTTTCAGCTCTATTTTTATTTCATTTGAACACTTTCAAGTTTCACCAATCTATGTCCCCCTCTGGATTGTTTTTCCCGATAATGATAGTCATCACATAATCACTAGTTTTTAAAATTGTAATGTTTAACGAGACTCAAAATATTGTTTTGGTATTCATTACTATCTTTTTTTTTATTTTTAATATGATGATAGAAAAAACCCGAGGTAAATATTTCATTGTACATTGTTTATATGGTTTGTTGCGTTGACTTTGTGAGAAGATATTTGAGGTTAACAAAATGGTTTAAAACTGTAAAATCATATTAAGTTTTCAATTGTGAGATAATTTTTTGTGCAATGGAAGGTTAAACATATTATATATATGCCTAAATTTTATATATTAAATATTTTAATCACTATGTATTTAAATTTATATATTAAATATTTTAATCACTATGTATTTATGTATGTTAGTCACTCATGATGATATAATTATTTTTAAACAATATTATCAGTAGGCCACATATTATTGGCGGAAGATAGAGTGTCGGCATATATATTAATTCATTAGGGTTGTTAGCAATTAACACATTAATGAATTATATTCTTAGTGTAACATGTCCACTAGGTTATGTTGCAACATATTATTTGGATATTAGTTATCGCTAGGATTTAACAAAAACAAGAAATATATTGCAAGCTTAGCGGCAGTTAGGGTATAACACAATACCATATTTGTAGCTTAGTGATCGGTACTCAATAATGGATATCATGAAGTTATACTACATTAAGACACTACCACATCATAAAATTTGGAACATAGTGGTCGCTAGGATTTGAAAAAATAAAGAAATATATTGTGAGTCTAGCATTCGCTAGGTATTTTGTCACAACATATTATTTGGAGCTTAGCGGTCACTAGGGTTTCACAAAATAAATAAAATATATTGTAAGCCTAGCGTCCACTAGGTATTTCCGTAACATATTATTTGGAGCTTAGTTTTTAGGGTTTCACAAAATAAAGTAAGGTAGTATGAAATTAGTGGTTGTTACGTATTGCCACAACATAATATTTTAAAAAAAAAATTTATAAAGGATTTAACATTTTAAATAAAATTGATTTGAGCTTTAGTCATACTCGCTAGCCTTTACAATGTAATAATTTAAGCTTAACATTCATTAGGATTTAACACATAATATTTGGGGCATAGTGGTTACAAGAATTTAACACATTAAATTAAGATTCTAGGAGGCTAGCATCCACTAGAATATGCATACTCATAATGTTTGCAAGTTTTGGCGGTAGTATGCTTTAACAAATCAAATTAACAAATTTTGAGCTATATGGTATCTAGTTTCTTCCACAATAGAATATTTTGAGCTTGGATGTCTCAAGCATTTAACAAGACGAAGAATTAAATTTTTATCTTGGCATTTGCTATCTTATGTTGCAACATATTATTTGAAGATATGTTTTCATTAGGATTCAACTAAAAACATGTCAAATATTGCAATCTTAGTGGCCACTAGGGTATAACACAATACCATATTTGTAGCTTAGTGATCGGTACTCAATAATGGATATCATGAAGTTATACGTTGTTAAGACACTACCACATCGTAATATTTGGAACATAGCAGATCGCTAGGATTAAAAAATAAAGAAATATATTGCGAGTCTAGAATGCTCACTAGTATTTCCGCAACATAATATTTGGATCTTATCAATGCTATGGTTTCACAAAATAAAGAAATATATTATAAGTCTAATGCCCATTAGGTATTATTTCCACAACATATTATTTGGAGTTTAGCGGGCGCTAGGGTTTCACAAACTAAAGTAAGGTAGTATGAAATTAGCTTCATTACATACTTCCACAACATAATATTTAAAAAAAGATTTCTACAGGATTTAACATTTTAAATGAAATTTATTTGAGCTTAGAGCCACTAGCCTTTACAACGATGTAATAATTTAAGCTTAGTGTTTCATTAGGATTTAACACATAATATTTGGGTCATATAGAATGCAAGAATTTAACACATTAAATTAAGATTCCAGGAGGCTAGCATCCGCTAGAATATGCATACTCATAATGTTTGCAAGTTTTTGGTGGTATGCTTTAACAAATCAAATTAACAAATTTTGAGCTACATGGCATCTAGTTGCTTCCACAATAGAATATTTCAAGCTTAGATGTCTTGAGAATTTAACAAGACGAAGAATGAAATTTTTAGCTTGGCATCCGCTATCATGAAGTTATACACCATTAAGACACTACCACATCATAATATTTGGAACATAGTGGCCACTAGGATTTAACAATATAAAGAAATATATTTTGAGTCTAGCATCTATTAGGTATTGTCGCAACATATTATTTGGAGCTTAGTGGTCACTAGGATTTCAAAAATTAAATTAAGGTAGTATGAAATTGCAAGCTTAGTGGCTGCTAGCTTAGGTTATGCCTAAAAAACATTTTTGATCTTAGCGATCGGTACTCAAAAATGGATATTTTGGACTCTTAGGCCACTAAGTCACTACCACCATTGTAAATTTCCATATTTAAGGTGTGAGCATTTAACAAGTCAAAGAATGAATTTTTTGCTTAGCGTTCACTAGCTTAAGTTTCAACATATATTTTTAAGATTTGGTGTCACTATGATTTAACAAAAAACATGTAAGATATTGTATTGTGAGCTTAGCGATGGTACTCAATTATGGATATTTGAGCATAATGTGCACTATTTTATGCCCCAATGACATATTTGGAATTTATCTTATCAAAACAACAAATACATGTTTAGATAAGTATAGAATTTGGAATATATACATGATCATTGAATCAATTATAAATATTCATCTATTAATATGTCATACATATCAAATTGTTTTCCTTCCTATCTCTAGGATAATACAATTTAAGATTCATTGTGGTTCTTCCTTAACTACGGGGTGTTGTTTGAGACGAGACTATGGGCATGGTTGCTTCTTGGGTTTTTTGCTCTCATTTGGGACCTATTTTATCATTTTGCTATCGTGCCTCCTCAAAATATTTTTTTACAAATATCAGAATCTTTTTATCTTTTTCATGTCCATAATCATGCTTCTATATAGCACATAGACTTGTCAAGCAACTCCTTTTGACTACCACTTTTTTTGGCAATTTCCTTCAGACACTCTCAATTTTTGTATTTTTTCCCTTGTTTTGGAAACAATATCAATGACATGCAAATTTTCTCCTTCATTCACCTCAACTATTCTCCTTTGAAAATTAACCATGAATTTCTTAAGTGATGTCATGAACTCTTCATCAGAAACCAATGCATGGTTTCTTTAAATATTTCCATGACTGAAGATTCTATGAAAACATGATTTCCTCTAGAAATAATGTCATCAAACTACAAAGAAATTTTTTTCTTATGTTCATTCCATTCCTTAGTCTTTTTTTTGTATAATTAGCATATGTATGGCATATACCAATATCATCCATGGTCATAATTATAGGGTCTTTACAAATGCCTTTTTTTAATGACCTACCCCATATGTGTTAATGTTTTTATACAACGATGTCACTCTTGTAATGATTTTTTCATTTTTTTCCAAGAACTCTTCTACCTACTCCTTTACACGGATGTAATTATTTATATTATTGTACAATCCATGCAATGCCTCTTCTACATTAGAAACGTGCCAAGAGGAACTGTGGCCTTTAATTGAGTTTTAAGCTCTTTATTTCTAGCTCGTACTCCCTCACTACTTCTATGAGTTTCTTTTTGTATCCCTTATCAAGGATTCGGATCTTCCTCATATTGCACCACTTGGGATCCTTTGGCTTTCCTTTTCTTTGTAAGAGTGAAGAGGTCTTCTGAAGTTTCATGCCAAACAATGGCTTGTTGTGTTGACATCTTCTTTTTGGTTACCCTTTTCAAGGTTCCCATCCTTGGATTGAATTCAATGTTCACTAAGGGATCCTCTTGTGCCTCCTAATCTGGATGTTCTTTGTAGGAAATTATGAATTTCTCTACCCAATCATTTCTCACTTGTTGTGAAGTGGAGGGAGAAGATTGAGAGACTTACAGGCTTCGTTGGCTGGAAATTTTTTTTAGTCTCCTCTTCTTCACTTGATGAAGTTAAGGCATATGTGACCAAATTTGGAGCTTTATTTGGTTCAAGAAAAGACTTCAAAACTTAGATCGAGATTCATTTAGTGGAGATAAGGGAGCACAGGGTTGTTGTGAATGTTCTAAATACAAATATTTCTTTCTCTTCATAGCCTCCTTTTTAATAATTTCTCTCGGAGGTGGAACCACCCCTGACTCCTTCATATTTTTTGAACAAGGATATCTTGTGTTTGGGTAATCCATACCTAGTCATTATCATCATGCATGTGAGCATACAATATATTTAATTGTCCTTTAAGGGAATTAAGGTGTTGGGAAACCCTTTTCCTTTTTCATATTTCCTTAAAGGGTGTTTGGGGAGATGAAATGAATTTCTATGGGCTGAGGCAGCCTTCAAATCGGGCCACCTATTAAAATTTTTGTATCCCACATAGACTAGGAAGGAGGGATGTGTTTTAAGCTTCTTCTCCTTACACTTTAAATAAATACCATTGCAAATATGATATGCAACCTCTTGTTTTGCCAATTTTTCTAGCACATAATATGGAAACTGAAAAGGAGGTGTAAGGAGCCCCTTGATCATGATAACTGTATATTCTAGATAGAAGAATATGACTCCCATATGCCTTATGGAAGTGAGGATGGCATCAAAATTCTTGGTGGTTTGTTTCATGTAATTGTTTGGTAGAGAGTAGGATACAAATAAGTGCATATATCTTGAATATGTGATCTAAAACGATGGGCATACAAGTCTGAATATTGTTCATTTACCCTCAAAGGGCTCAAAGGAGACCAAATTTGACAGAAATCCGGACATTTGAGAACACCAATGACAACATCAAGAAGATAGGAAGCCATGTAAAATGGTTTCCCATGGTTGAAAAAAATTATTTCTTTGTGTCACTAAATTGAAAAGAGCACCTTGACCTAAGGAGGAAATAATGCATCATCAATAATAAAATAAAGTAATAGGATCTAGGAAACATCCACCTTAGAGATTGAAAATTTCCATATAACCTATTCATGATCATCCATATCAATGTGATTTCATGCCAATGCGGACTCTGGTCTAAACCTTTTAATAAGGATTTTGGATAGCTTAGAATCATCCATATTATATAATGGGTCAAATTCCCAACTTTGCAAAACATCTCTTACTCTCCTTTTGGCCATCCAAGACTTGACTATGTTTGATTTGTACAAGCAGTCTGGCTCTAGAATTTTATAATAAATTTTGTATGCATTCCTAAAAAACAAACCTATTCTCTTTTCCCTAATTTAGAAAATAATGACAAATCCTTAGACTTGGCATGAAGTAGATAGGAAGAAATCACTTTCGGAAATGGAAGCACCTCTAGTTTAGCAACAATTAAATGGAGACCAGCTCTTTTAATCACCCTTATGTCTCGGAACCATAGATTTCTCTTCCGGTATACCCATTATGTCTATGGACATCAACATCAACACTTTCATTCTGAACTACTGGAATATAGAGTTGAGTAATTGAAATTCATCATGTAAGGAGTTGGATCAAACACGGTATCTCTTATTACTCTGTCATCCTCATTGGAATATAAATAAGTATCTACCATCGCCATTTCCACTCTCTCACCATGTTGAAAAATTAAAGGGCCACGAATGTTGCATACATCATCAATAGAAATAATTAATGAGACAAATGACGTAATTGATTTTATGACAACATTCATATGTCCCTTATTATGAATATTAGGTAAGCTTAGAAAATAATTTCCAAATAAAGGATAGAAGTGTTGATACTAAATATTTAGAGCGGTTATTAGGCATCGGGACTTACTTGCATGAAATAAAAGTTTAAAAAAAAGATGTTAGTGAGAGAGAGGATTTAAGTCATCATATGAATGGAAATTTTTTAACATTACTTGTTAGTAATTAACACCAATTCAATGGACTATGTAAAGGCCATTAACATTTAATTTTTAAATTTTGAGCAGAGTGTGTGAGAAAAAAACACAATAATGGGTTAAAAAAAAAATGTTTTTTTCCCATTACACATTTGGAAAATAACAACATACCCCAAAGACCTAATGATTTTTATTTGAAATTGAACATTGGAGTATGTCGTAATTCACATCCATTCGTATCAAAGAAAACTTCATGACCATGAAGCTCCATTACTAATTGAAAGGAATGACATAAAGACCACTAGGATTTTTTGGTTCTTAATTTAAAAGAGAGATAAATTAGCAAATCATTGTCTAGCCTATCGTCCTCAAGGTTCCGACATTACCTCTTGTGGTTTTAACCACTATCTCTACACTTTTGAATCGATATATTTTTTCAATGACTATAACTTTATCATATTGGCTTGACTATTCTGAAAAAGCCAAGTTCTGCACTACAAACCCTTGGGAGGGATGAAGCCTTACATTTTTCTCATAAGTTGCATTACTAATTGTAAGGAATAACACAGTGGAACACTAGGCTCAACATTTTATTTATTTGAAAATAGCTATATAATAACAAACAATGGTCGAGCTTAGTGGCCACTACGCTCCTATGATTACCGATTGTCATTGTATGTGTTATATGTTCAACTTTGGACTGATATTGTTTTTCAATGATAGTACTTATATCGTATTGGATGGACTTCACATGTCGGACCCAATTGTAGCAGTACATTCCAACAAGATGGATAAAGACTTATATATTTCACGTAAAATATATCTTTATAAATTATAAGCCATATTCATTCATATCAAAGAAAAATCCTAGCAATGGCTAAATTTCTTAATTTCAAAATAACTATTGAATAAAAAATCATGGTCTAGCTTAGCAGCCACTACGATACTTTCATTACCTAGTGGAGCCAATTGTTACACTACTTTCCATCGAGAGGGATCAAGACTTTCTCTTCATATCAAAGAAAATTCTTAGCGACTACTAAGCTCCATTACTAGTTGAAAGGAATAATGTTTCTTGGTCTAGCTTAGCAGCCATTGGGATCCTATCATTACCATTTTCCATTGTAATCACTATCTATTCAACTATGGATCGCTAAGTTCAGAAACTATGCAAAATTATTCTTGACAATTCACACACAACATATTTTGGAAGGATTATCTATTGTATGAAAACCATCCACATTTTGTAGATCTAAGTCTAATCTAATTCTATCAATACAAGCAATCTTGAGGCTTCAGGACTTACATAGTTTAGATCCTAGTGATGGCTACATTCAGCCACAATGAAATATTTAGAGATTGGTATATCTATGTATTATCCACTGAAAACTATTATTAGAATGAGAAAAATTTCTCCAATCTTTGAACTGGTGGGGTGTCAAGATATATGTAGTGTTGATCTTAGTGGTCGTTATGTTTAGCCACAACAAATTATTTAGAGATTCTTCGTATCTAGGCTTATTTCAAATCCCAACTATTATTGCGATGAGAAATAGAACGCCAATCCTTGCACTACTGAGGGGTATAGACATAAGTATTTTTATCCTAGCAATCACTAGGGTTAGCCGAAACATATTTTTTAGAGATTAACGATTTATAAGAATCATTAACAAATAAATGTGTACTTCTTATCGTAGTTGTTACTATGATCAGCCGCAATGATATACCTATAGCTTAGTGGTTGTTAGGCATCATTAACAGGAAAATTACTAATGCATTAACAAGAAAAATATATATAGCTTAACGATCAATAACATCCACCTTGACAAAATATTTTGAACGTGTTAAACACCATTCAATGGACATCTATTATTGACTTGAGAAAATTGTTGTACATGCATTCACATACTTACTATTAATGGAATGACCAAAGCACTATTGTACATGCACCACTGAGGGGTCAAGATATACGTATTTTTAACCATGGCATTCGTTAGGCATCACTCTAGTAAAAATATTAATGCAATGAGAAAATTTTGTCAATACAAGCACTCTTGAGGCTTCAAGGCTTACGTAGTTCAAATCCTAGTGGTCGTTAAGTTGATCAACAATGAAATATTTAGAGATTGGTCATATCTAGGATTTTTCACAAGACAACTATTATTAGAATGAGAAAAATTTCTACAATCTTTGAACTTGTGGGGGTCAAGATATACGTAGTTTTGATCTTAATGGTCACTAAGTTCAGCCACAACGAACTATTTAGACATTCTCCATATCTAGGCTTATTTCAAAGCATAACAATTATTGCAATGACCAAAAGAATTTCAATCTGAACACTACTGAGGGGTACAGACATAATTATTTATTATCCTAGCATTCATTAGGCACAGCCACAACATATATTTTGGAGCCTAAAAGTGTATAAGAATCATTAACAAATAAATATGTGTTTCTTATCCTTCCTGTTATTACGATCAGCCATAAGGATATACATATAGCTTAGTAGTCGCTAGGCATCATTAACAAGAAAACTACTAATGCATTAACAAGAAAATATATAAATCTTAGTGGTCAATAAAATCCTCTGGATAAATATTTAGAACTTAGTGTTAGCAAAACACCATTCAATGGACATCTCTTTAATTAATTATAATTGTATAATCTCCCAGGTCATTAAATATCACAATGAGTAGTCAACACATACAAAATTTTGTTCCTAGTGGTCTCTAAGGTTAGCCACAACAAAATATTTACAAGCTTAGTAGTCACTATGATCAAGCATCGACAAAATATTTTGAACTTATTGTTTGTTAGGCATCATTCACTGGACATCTATTATTGAATTGAGAAAAGAGTTGCATTACATGTTTTCTTCAGGGGTCACACATTGCTTAGCTCTCATTAGTTTGTTCCACGAATTTGTTTGAGCCAAGTGCTACACTAGATACCCTCGTGAGGGATCAAGCCTTAACTAGTTCTCATACTATTTACTATAAGTTATTGAAAGGAATATAAAAATTACACATTTTAATTATAAATGAAATCTCAAAAGAGATGGTGATCTATAATTAGTTAGTAAATGAAGTCTCAAAGGCCATGGTATAATTTTAATAAATATAATGAACACACTCTTTGTAGTGTTAGTATGAAAATACAAACTCCGAACCTTATGTATAATCTCCCTTGTCATTAAACATCATAATTTTCCATGATATCACATCTCCCTATTTCCATATGCTTATTTTCACATTAAGAAAGAAAATCCATGACATCTTATAATTTTTAGTGTTGATATATCATTAGCTAATTTAACTAAAATAACCAGAGCCTGTAATTTTAATCTCTAAATGTTGTATATGTATTTCTAGAACTATCAATTAAGTGAAACATTATTCAAAATCTTTTTAGCCTAACTTCTCAAATAATAGGTTTTATAATTCCCGATTCACTTGTTTTTCAAAAAGGAACCTACACAGACAAAACTCTTTGCATTTTTTCTTTGGAAGTCACATATATGTTTTTTTACAAAATTATTTCCAACAATTTCCTTATGCAATCAAACAATTACTATAAAAAATCAAACAATTGTTTGTGTTACTATTACTATTTCATCTACTGGAAGCTACTATCATTATTTCATTACTACAATTTAATTTAAAATGAAATGTCTATAGAAACAGACCTAACGGTCCAAAATCCCTAAATGATTAACATCCCTAACTGAACAAAATCTATTTTCCTTGGCCTTTTCAGCAACACCCATTTTGTTCACTTCCAGTAATCATTGATTTCCATGTCAGGTATTTTACGAATCATTTCTCATTCCTCTTGTGAAAAAAAACCCATAACATGTTTTACATTACTCACAAGTGGGGTACACACATATTTATCAAATCATTTAGGGATTGGAAAATAGAATGACAAAACAATGTCAAACCCTATCAGTTGAGAAGTGTTTGTCAAAGAGTGTTAAAGAATAGACAGATTTGACTACTGGAAGTAGAAAAATAGGGTTTCATTGAAAAGGATACGGAAAATTCTACATTCATAGAATTTCAAAAATTTGGAAGGAGCAAAGGTGAGAATGCATACCAATTTTTTATGCCTTCATGAAAACAAATTGTGCTTAGAATTTTGGCAATCAAACCGTGATCGATTTTCCAATGAATTATTATGCTTACGGAGTTTTCCCTTACACCAATGTTTTCTCCAGAAGCTTCACAAATTTAAGTGTCCTTGAAATATACTAATAAATGACAATCTATAATTACATGGAACCGACACTTCCAACCACCACTTTCTTCGGCGCATGAATTACAAAAGACACGCAGATGTCGTTAATTTTATTTATATTTAATGGCTATCAAATGGCGCACATATTTCAAATATCATGTGAACTTTACTTTGTTCAGTTAATGGCCAATTAATTTTAAGGGAACCAAAATATTAACCATATATGCCACACACAAAAATTATCAATATTAACAACAATATCATCAAAAGAACACCATGCTCATTGTCAATATTATCATCTTTAAATTACATAGAGAGTATATAAGTATTCCATACTTTGACTATACTACCAATGATATGTGGTTCAATTGATGTCTCACATATTGAATTATCATATTTCGAATATCACACGAACTTTACATTGTTCGGTTTAATGGCACTCACAAATATTAACCATATATGCCACACACAAATATTATCAAAATTATCAACATTATCTATAAAAGAACACCATGCTCATTGGCAATATTATCATCTATAAATTACATAGAGAGTATATAAGTATTCCATACTTTTACTATACTACCAATGATATGTGGTTCAATTGATGTCTCACATATTGAATTATCATATTGTCCTCAACAAAAATATACATGTTTACCAATATCATTTTTAAATTGTTTTGTTACACAAACAAGTATCTTCGGATGTGTGTGTCAATGATCTTGGTGGCACCCATGATGTTGATCATTGGAATTGTTCGAAATAAAAAAGGAAGAATGCAAAATAGATAAGTATTAGCTAACTCCAATGCATGATATTTTTTCTTACACAATGTATACCATCTTTTAAGATGGAATGAATGATGCAATACTATATTACTATGGTTAAAAAAATTGTAATTTACCTGGGTAAAAATACTTGCGACTTGAAGTTGTACATCCAATATTTTCTCCATTAGCTTTCTCTCTTGTTCCATTCTTTCACGCTCATGTTGAATCCTTCCCTACTCAATTTATTTCAATGTCGACACAATAGATGCATGTTATTTTCTATTACCTCTTTCAAATCTCCATAAGAGTTTATTTTTCTCTTCACACCTTTTCTGAATTCCATTTTTATTCAAAGGGATTTCTATCTTTTCTCCTTCCAAATTTTCAATGTTCATAGAAGGGATTTCTGATTTCCCTCTCATGTCTTTTTCAAAAGTAGAAGTGGTTATGTTAACCCTCTCTTTTCCATTAAAACCAATAACCTTGTGTGTTTTCTATGTAATGTGATCCATATCTTCATAGAAAGTCCATGTCGAATGTGTTTCCAATGTTGTGTAATTATTTCTCCTTCTTGAGGTTTTTCTTCAACCTATTCATCTTGTATTTGCATTGCATCCCAGTGAATGTTTTTCCACAAACTTGATTCAAAGCATCTGCTATATTATCCCAATGTTTCTTTCTGAGTTTTCCATGGTTTAAATGTTCGTACACCTCTTCATATTTTGAAATAAATGTTTTCACATCAGATTTTGACCATGGCTCTTCTTTTTATTCTTTCATCATCTCCTCATTATTTCTATATCTTTCATGTGCATTGGTTATTGAAAATGTTACTCATAATTTTGAATCATCAACAATATATGGAGAATTTACATCGATTTTGAATGTGGAATGTAAGGACCCAATATCTCGTGCTCCACTCGTATTCTCTTGCAAATTTGAGACACTATTTCCATCAAATTTCTGCACACAAAAATCCTTTACACGTCGATTGTTTATTTATGTTTAAAAAACCATATATTCTGCATAGTTTCTTAGAGTTGATTTTAAAATTTGGGATTGGAAATGTGAAAACAAGGAAAATTGTGATATTTCCATGTCCGAAAATATATTAGTTACTATAAACAGTCATAAATGAAATATATTTTATCTAAACTTAATTTCATTTTTCATTTTTCATTTTCTAATAATAAATATACAAGGGGTCATGCGCTCTATAAATTCACAGAATCAAAACATGTGGTTGAAAATTGGTTAATTACCTACTAACAAATGCAATATTTATAATCACTGTGAAATGGGTGTATAAAATGAAATTATTCAAAATAAAATAACAATGCTTTACCTCTTTTAATTTTTTGTAACTCTATTCTTCCCCATTTGTATATGTGCTCCTTGTTTTTGGTGTTTTCACCTTTGAAATGAGTATACATTTTTCCATTTTATTGCATGAAATACAAAAATAATAGAGTTCGATTAACATTAAATACAAATGTTAATAGAAAACTTGAAATTATGTTTGCTTGCACATTGAAGTGTGATCACCAACTTCTGGCCTCCCATTGGAGTCAATATTTGAATTTTAGTGTGTAAGAAAAAAAAACTACGTCACAGTGGCTGTTAGGCTATACAACTTTTGAAAGCCATAGGGGAAAGAAGCCAATGATTATGCATAAGCCAATGATTATGAGTGGTAATGTGTAGTATAGTACCACTAGTTGTAAAAATCGAAGTCAACATTTATAACTTTTAAATTAAAAATTTAGAAAAAGGTAGCTAATAACACAAGTAAAATCAAGTCACATGTACAAATCAACCAATAAAAGGTGACACATCAACTGTCCCAAAAGGTGATTTTATTCACAAGCAAGGGCCAGTATTAATTTTCTTTTTACTTGAAAAAGTACCTATTTTAAATCCCTTAGAAATACTTTTTCAACAAAATTTAAATGCACAAAATAAAATGTGTGCATTATAAAAATCTTAATCTTTCCCCTACACTATGTGTTTTATGGATAAAATTATACACACAACAACGGGATCTAAGGGTGTAATACAATTTGTTATATGTTTAAATATTTGGATTAAATGAGGTTTTAAATATGTTCATATAAGATGTATATTTTTATTTTCTCATTGTGATTTCAATTCTCCATACTAATGTTAAAGATTTAAGTGTCCTTAGTACTAATTTTCTCTTTTTATTTGTGGATACAGTTGAAAATGAACTATGTTTTTTTAATATGGAGCACATGTGGATTTATTATCCAAAGGGTGAAAGTTGTGGAGGGACTAGTTTATCCATCTAAATATACACTCCATTGTAGAGATGTGGGGTCTAGCTTATTCGTTGTCACAATAAGTATTGTATTAAATGGCAGAGTGATATTGTCATACACAATTGATGATTGTAAAATCCTAGCAGAAATTGAAAAAAAAGGATACTTTATCCCATGAGAAAGGAAGCAAATGATTAAGCATGTGATTTCAAATGTTTCAAATGTGGGGGTGATGGCATTCAAAACATCATGAGCAGTGACTCAGAGGATACATTTAATGAGGATGAGGGTTTGAATTCTAACAGTGATAGCCATTGTTTCACAACTCCTAAAGACAGGGATGAATTTTCTACAACCTACATGGTGCTAAAACATAAGTGTCCTCATAAATAAGGTGACATAATCTGAAGGGTTTATATCCTTGGTACAAGAACAACATGTGATTTCGGGAGTGGTGTTGGGACCCACACATTTTTTTGTTTTTGTGGAGAATATTATAACTACATGCAATGATTGTTATCCAAGTCTACAATGCAATAGCGAAGTTTCTGAGCAATCAAAAACATAGTTTATCTAGAAACAATAACTACACTTCGTGTGAATGGAAATTCTGAACTCCAAGAAACAACCACCACATCAAAAAATGACTTCAATTTGAATTTCAAGGGGTTAATGCCAAGTTGATACATTTTTGTTCAAAAGAACACAATTTTTTTGCAAGCAACAATTACAAATGTTTGTGAAGGAGACATGGTGCACTTTAAAAAATTAGATGGAAATACATTTGGGGTGCATGTTGATAAATTAATTACACCTTTTTGCAAGGGTTTCTCCATATCATAAGGATATCTCATCCAATGGCATGCCAACCAATTGACCCATCAAGATGGTTTCATTATGGAAGTAAGGCTAAAAGAAATTCATAAGAGTTATCGGTAGAAATGTGGAGTGCATTTGAAGATCCATTGCCTCAACTAGTATACCCAAATTAATATGAATCCTCCATATGTAGTAGTAATGAAAACTTGATAAAAATACCTTACAATGCCTGCAAATTCCAAAAGGTAAATTATACTCCATCTAGTACATCAAAGGCAATGGAAAATGATGAAAAATCAAGAGAACAATTTTTGTCTGAAGTTGATAAAAAACCTTGTTGCAAGGAAGGATGTCTCTCCAATCTATCTCTAAGCACTTTCAATCATAGTTGGAATTTAACTCTAGATATGAATGAACCTACCATCAAAAACTTTGTACTTAATACATTCACCGTAAATGCTATCAGTTGTGATCAAGGTCAAACTTCATAACATAGTATAGATAAATTGAAGTTATGTGGAAGGGATGTATGTCGAATGCATGGTATAGATGTCATGGAATCGTAAAAATAACCTATTAAAGATATAGAAAATCTTGGATTAATGGTGAGAGGAGGGTAGTAAATGGAAATATAGGAAAACAAAAACAAATTCCAAACATTGTTGCAACTATTGCATTGATATCCAAAATGGTGGAGAATAATTCTGATATATCCCCACACATGTCTTGTTCAGTGGGACAAGATGGTACTAAACTAACAATGAGATTTCTTCCTGCATGTTAAAGTTTTGCTTACATACTAAAAAAGTGTAACGAGGACCTTTCACTATTGGGCCTTCGTCACAAACATCACAAGTCAAATCTCATAAAAATATGGAAAGAACATTTCTCCCATGTTTCAATTACCAAGAACAACTATTGCAAAATGATGCATATGACAAGTGCAAGGAATACAAGAAGAAAAATGAGGGTGCTCATACAACTAATACTGTAAGCAATTGTTCAAGTTCATTTAGAAAACAACCACCAACTCTCTACTTACAACTAGATAATGCTACAAGTGACAACAAAAATCACACATTGTTTGTGTTTGCATCCATGCTGACAAATAGAATGGTTTTCAACATAGTGTATGTGATTTTCCTTCTAGTGGGTCACATGCATGAAGACATAGATGGGACATTCATCGATTATCAACAACATTATGTAAATTGGATACATTCTCTTTACCATAAATAATGGACACTTACAAAACATGCCAAGAGGAGTCCAAAGCACATTCACTTTGTACCTTATTGAGGAAGTCTACAACTTTAAGGCATTTTTGGAACCACACCGCTAGATGGTAACCACAAGATCATGGGTATCAACAAACCAAAGATTTTTAAATTATATGTGAAAGATAGCAAGCCCGCTATGTAGTTCAAAACATCAATATTGGATTCTGTCTAGTCACACTCAATTGAGACCTAGAAAATAGTGGATGGGAAACCTTTCTTTCTTGAAGGGGATCCTCCATTGGCACCCTTCAAAGAACCCAAAGAGATGGTAGACATGTAAAGAGGAATTCAGGCATACATCACACACTGGTAAAAGTTTTCAACATATGGTGGAAAAGCATACTATGTTCCAAAGATTGCATATTGGAAAACTTTTCTACATGCCCTAAAGAATTTGTTTGTCAATTATAACATGACGAGAAGAGATTATTTTTGGCCAAAAATAATTCAGGATAATGCAATGTATGATCAGATAGTGGGTGCACCACGTCTTGACATGGATAGCTACTATTGTCAAAATGTCCTTTCAAATAAGGATATATATGTTGGACCTATTTTTGATAGACCTCGAGAGGAATTCAACCCAGTAGTGGATGTGAATGTTGGGCAAGATGATACTAGTAAGACCGGGCTGATGATAATGTACCTATATGGATGGGCAAGGAAGAACTAAAACTAATATAGGATGTTCACACAAACACTCAAAAGATAAGGGTACACTGGTGGGAACCCATAGGAAAAGGAAATACGAAAAAGAAAGGTACGAGGAATGCTTGTTGAAAAAGAAATGGTGGCAAAAATCAAGGGACACATCAAATATTGATATAGAAATGAGCATCATCTGGGCATGGAGTCCAAGAAAAACATGGAAAGGAGTTCAAATTAAAATACTAAATCGAGGTCATGAAGTTATCTAGCAATACCTTGCACAAATTCAAGAAAAATAATTAATACCCTTACGAGGGATCAATGCTTATGTAATTTTCTCGAAGGATTGATTTCCTATGGAAATACATTTTCAAATCCATTTCCTCAAAATAACTTGTTTAATGTAATTCTTAACTCTTTGTTGTTCTTTATGATTTACAGAATGGAAAAGCATAAAATTAGTTGACTTTATCACACGTAACTTACATATTTACAATATCACAGTCTTTTTTATATAGATTTATATAAAAATTATATCAATATATAATATACATAAAATATTAAATAAATATAAATTTGAAGTATTTCAATAACTATTGTTTTGTACTTTTTAAAGGGCAATATTGTAAAATTACTGTCATCTAAAAATTTCTTGACATGTATAAAAGGCCGTCAAATTTAACCCCTAGACTGATGTAACTTTGTGGCACCTAGGCTTATGTAACTTAGTGGCCGCTAGTTTTATGTAGCTTAGCAATGGGTAGGCTTATGAAACTTGCTACCGGTAGGCTGGTGTAACTTTCCAACCACTAGGATTATTTCACCTAGATGAATATACTCTTGTGTAAATTAGCAGCCACTAGGCTTATGTAAGTTAACAACCTATACGCTTATGTAAGATAGCAGATGCTAGGCTTATGTAAGTTAACACCTATACACTTATGTAAGATAGTGGTCGCTAGGCTTATCATGGTATTATGTAACTTAGAGGCCACAAGGCTTATGTAACTTAGTGGCCGCAAGGAAAATGTAACTTAGTGGCTGTAAGGCAAATGTAACTTTGACCCCACTAGGCTGATTTCACCTAGCATGCACTTTCATCATGTAAGTTAGCAACCGCTAGGATTATTGAAGATAGCGACGCGAGGCTTATGTAAGATAGCGGTTGTTTGGCTTATGTGGGGGATTCAAATAATAACAAACTAGAAATCCTAAAATAGTGAAACTAAAATCCAAAAATCGGGATTTATAAATTGGATTACAATAGTGGTTATAATAAATTGGATAGGATTTAGTCCATGTAAACCTATTCCGAAATCTATTCCCTATTCCCACTATTCCATTACGCAAATGCTTGCACTTCATCTTGAAAATGCTCATACTTTGTCATGTGAGGTATCACACTTCATCATCATGCAAAGAATCGCACTTTGATGTGTGATCCATTACACTTCGGCGTGTAAGGGATCACACTTCTTAAATGCGAGGATTGCACTTCGACATAAGAGGGATCACACTTCATAGATGTACAAGGCCACAAATCTCTTACACTATGATGAGCTATCACTATCACATCCAAGTGTGATTTTTCAAACTTGAAATTATGCTCGCTCGCACATTAAAGTGCAATCACCAACTTTTGGCCTCCCATTGGATTCAATATTTGAATTTTAGCATGTAAGAAAAAAACTACGTCATGGTGGTCATTTAGGCTATACAAATTTTGAAATCCATAGGGGAAACAAGCCAATGAATGTGTATAAGCCAATGACTGTGAGTGGTAATGTGTAGTATAGTACCACTAGTTATAAAAATTGAAGTCAACATTTATAAATTTTATACTAAAAATTTAGAAAAAAGGTAGCCAATAACACAAGTAAAATCAAGTCACATGTACAAATCAGCCAATAAAAAGATGTAACTTTGACCCCGCTAGGCTGATTTCACCTAGCATGCACTTTCATCATGTAAGTTAGCAACCACTAGGCTTATTGAAGATATTGGCCGCAAGGCTTATGTAAGATAGCAGCTAATTTGGAAAAAATATAACTAGTAACACAAGAAAAATCAAGTCACATGTACAAATCAGCCAATAAAAAGATGTAACTTTGACCTCGCTAGGCTGATTTCACCTAGCATGCACTTTCATCATATAAGTTAGCAATCACTAGGCTTATTGAAGATAGTGGCCTTGAGGCTTGTGTAAGATAGCAGACCACTTGGTTTATGTGGGGGATTCAAATATTAACAAAATATAAATCCTAAAATAGTGAAACTAAAATCCAAAAATTGGGATTTATAAATTGGATTACAATAGTGGTGAACTTGGAATCAATAATAGCACTATTAGAATCCAATAATAGCTAAATTGGAATCCAATAATAACGATATTGGAATCCAATAATAGCGAGATTGGAATCCAATAATAGTAAAATTGGAACTAGAATAAGTCCAATAATGACAATATTGGAATCCAATATTGCTACTAATGGATTCCAATAATAGTAATAATGGAATCCAATATAGACAAAAATGGAATCCAATATACACAAAAATAGAGATTGATTTCTTCCAATATTTGAAATACTGGAGTCTCAATTCACTGGAATATGTCCCGATTTAGTGAAATATGCATTAAGTGAAGAGGCATCTTATTTTTACCTTTTATTTCATCAATCCCATGTATTTACCTATGCATGCCCAAGTATTTCATCAATGTCATGTCATTTTATCCCAAACCGGGTGTCCATGCTTTGTACTTAAGGCACCCCGAGGCACCTTTATCCTTGTTTTACTTTCCCGCCTCTATTTGGGCTCTTTCTAGCCTTTTTCATCCTTACCTTTTTCCTAGTCAGCCATGCCAGGTTAATTAAGAAATTAGAGGAAGAGAACCCCTGTAAATATAAATTTATGAGACCATAATGATGGTCCTAAAGCATCACTTACTCCCATCACTCCATCTAGATTTGCATCCATTGCATCACTTGCATCCACATACTTCCATGCATCAAGGCTTGGAAACCTGCATCAACATACATAGCATATCTATTTTATTCCATGCACACATACTATTACATTTTCTACATTTAGATATTGTTTGTTATTTTGCAAAGTTTGACTGGCACAAGAGCACCTAAGGCATGAAATCCACACACACACCGGAACTACATTTGGGTCTGAAATGTAGTGTAGTGCTCATATTAGTAAGCCCATTGTTGTGGTAGCTGAGGTCATTCTAACCCATTCATTCTGCATCTTTTATTTTTAGGGTTTTGATACTTCTTTTTCTTTTGCAGGTCATTCCTTCATCTTGCATTATTTCATACATCTAACACATTTCGGCAGATCCAATGCTTCAAATAGAGAATATTTCGGGGTATTTTGTGACACTTTGCTAAAATTATATTCTCGAGCTTTTCGAGAGACCAAGGTGCCTTGACGTGCCCTAGTACCTTCTTGGGCATTGTAATCTCCTTATATCTTTAGATCCGGCCTTTACGGTACTTCTCCGATTGATCGTTCCTACTCTTGGAATCTACACTGAGGCTCGGGGAACTTGTGATAGTCTCCAACAATCAACTAAGTCATTTCCTTTTACATCTTTGCATACTTAGGGTTTTATTTCGTTTAGTATAATTATATACAATTATTTCATTTTGTTCTAGTGCATTTTTATAGCGTTTTAGTCCTCCTATATTAGATTAACTATTATTATATTTTCTTATAGTTTAGTTTAATTTTAGTTAATCATTTTGGTGAACCCGATGTGTGCATAGGTTTTTCCCTCTCCCCTTTTATGCCCATTACTCGTAGTAGTCTCCCATCTCTCCTCTATTGTACTTCTAGATCCATGGCTTAGATACATACCTCTATAGTTGAAAACCCTTTAGATAACTCTAACCAAGCTCTCCTTCATGAAATCGAAGCCACTAATAGTGAGAAGTCCTATGATGAGGACACTAATGTTGACCAAGAACATTACCCAGTTTTAAAGGCTATGGTGACCACAAAAGCATATATGTGTCTTCCATGTCACATGTCTTGATTACACATATGATCATACCATCCTCGTTAAGTTATTTCTCTGCAATCTGTAAGACTATGCGATGTGTTGGTTCTATGAACTACAGTCCATTCATTAGTTTCTTTTACACATTTGGCTAACACCTTTCTCTTGCATTTTTCTATCAATATCGGCTCTACACTTTCTTACGCCCAACTAGCCCAACTTAAACAAGGCTCCAATGAACACTTCCCAGATTACGTCTTACGATACAAGAATAATGTAGCCAAGATGACCAATGTCCTTGTGGAATCTAAACTTCAGGATTTGTTCATTCATAGTCTATTACCACCTCTACAAGACAAAGTGTACTCTTTGAGACTTTTTATTCATTTGATCACCTTTTTCATGCTCTCAAGCTTCGTGAGACTAAACTTGTATCTGTAGGCAAGCTCAATACTAGGACCTACCCTTTTCCTCCACCCATATTTCAAGTAACCCATTATTCAAAACACCTACAACTAAATTCATTAATATACAAACCACTATTAGTGTGGCCTCCACTACTACGGAACTACGACCGCAACCATATAGACATCCTCTTGCTAAGCTTAGTACACCACCAAGAGTTTTATTGCCACAACTCATCGATAGTAACCTCATTACTTTACCTTCACCTTTACAGCTCGACCCATCCCGACCTAAAGGGC